>CM028130.1:1138228750-1139622500 GCA_016271365.2 Neoceratodus forsteri
CTTCAGAAAAGTGCCTTAGGTTCTTTTATGTCCATCTGGACACCCAACAGGACAACAGAGATGGACAGAAGGGGACCTTGGTTTAAGTCTCATCTGAAGGATGGCACACCCCAGTACTGCACTCGGGTGCCAACATTTACAATACGAGCAAAATCTCGGAGTAGGATGAGAACCCACGACCTTCTGGTCCAGAGGCGAATGTGTATCAACAGCCACACTGACACCCATGAGAGAAAATGTATGTGTGTGTATACCGGCCCGTTAGAGAAAACCTACACACCCATTTGTGATGACATCAGAATGCTGTAAAGGGTATAATGTGTAATCCGTGATTTTGAATCCTCTAACCTTATCTGGTTGATGCTGCCATTTCCCCAGTGTCTTGAAAACAGACGCTGACTTGCACTCCACTCCACTTTCGCTTGCCAAGTGAAAAGGTGCTGAACCCAGTTTTATTTGGCTTGCGGGAATGGGAGCGTGAAGTAAGTAACTGAAAGCCCCCCCACGGTCTAGATTTTAAACTTCAAATCTGCACTTTAGCATGTACTTTCAGAAATACGATGTTTCTGCTATTACAATTCACTAGAGAACCCTTGTTTCAGTTTTCAATGATCCTTTCCAAGCTTTGCAGCATATTTTGGTAGTCCTTTCAAAAAGGTCTGTATAGACAGTGTTAGCGTCTCCTTAATTAGATTCACATTGCTTTAGTTCATAGCATCATAGAGCTCACCATGCGGCAGACTGTGACATCACAAACAGCAATTATGAGGTCAGGAAGGGAGAGTCCTACACTTTGAAAGATTCGGTAAAATAAGTAGTGCATTATGTGCAATATATACATCAACAGGGAAAAGAACGAAAATAAAAAAGCTATAAAATAATAACGATACAACCTAACTGGTGTAACCTAGTGGTTTTAAGCTTAACTGAGAGTTGGTCTAGAGAAGATGACACTGGCTCTCAGGAAAGGATGTACATTTACATTTTGCACAAACCAAGTCTCAGGGACCTGTAGACTATGGGTGCACTGAACTGCTAGGGGAAACCCATGAACACACACTCACAGAAACTCACTGGAATGTCCATACAAAATGTAGCAACAACTAGCTATACCACATCCTTGTTTTGGATCACTATGACTGTAGCCCCAGTAGGAATGGCAGTGGTATTCTGGATATAGACAATACAATTCATCTTCCATTCCTGAAACCTGTTGCCATCAATGTGCTCACGGGCTTTCAGGGTGTAGAGTTCCCACTTGGGGACTGCAGCAGAGAAAGACCACAGACCACCACCTCTTACTTTGTCAGCCCTTACAAAGGAAAGGTCCCAGGGGTACTAATTACTAAGACAGGAGTTACTTTGCTCCAACAACCACCACTCTCTTCTACGTGGGGAAATGCTTCCACAGATGGTGTCAAAACACTGCAGAAAGTGAGAAGATGGGCTAAAGTTTGAAAGCACACCTAGAGCTTGTAATGACAGGCTTGAAGGGCACCCTCAGGGGACAAAAAAAAAAAAAGTGAGGGGACCTCCAGCCCACATCTATGGCTCCCACTAGGAACTCGGCGTAACCTACTCAATGGTGCCTTAGAATGATATCAGATTATTTAACAGATTTACTCCCCTGACCACAGGAAACATTCTACACTCAGAAGCGACACCTCTTGGAGCCCAACCCTAAATTAAAAAGCCACCAACGCCGCAAGAAGAACTTTGAAGAACATAATATTTGGAAACAAAGCACCTTATATTTCTCATCAGCTCTGTATTTCTGGTCTCCATTATTTATTACTGAGGTCAGACGCATGAAAACATCAGGGTTCATCATCTCCTATTGCTTCTTCCCAACCTGATGTCATAATACTCTGTGACATCACATTTATTCCCACAGCAACAGACTGTGATGTCACAACAGAGCATTATATTGTCAAATAGAGAGTATGTTATAGAGGCAGATGAGCTCTAAGGGACAATGATCCTGTTTTTTGTGGGAATTTCTTCAGTAATAAATAATAAAGAGGAGAAATCTATAGACAATATGTGAAATACAAGCTGGATTGTGTCTGACTATTATGTTTTCGAAAGTTTTTTCAAAGGCGTCAGCTGCTCTTTAGGGGTGCTCTGGAGGTGGCCATCCACCCACCAATCCATACTCTATTAATTTAAAAATAATAGCATATTACTTCTGTCAAGTTTGAGTTCTCAATCTGCTCAGAGGACAGGGCAGAGAGGTTACTGGGTTCCCCCTCCGAACTCACCCACAGAAGAACATCCAACTCCAAGATTTACTGACTCTAAGTGTTAACTATCTTGCATGTCTTAATTTGACCTATACTACTACAATTAACAGTCTCGTTGTTGGATTCATTGTTCAATGCTCACATGGCAAGGAAACAAGACTACTGTCCCCTGGCCTTTGGCCACTTAAACTGCCAAAAACTGTATTTACAAATCACATTCCACAGACCTGAATGAAGCATGCCCCTGTGCACTCCCTCTACATACATCATAAAACGTTGGAGCGTGGGGACGTGGCCAGCAACCGGGAAGTGCACAGGAATCACGTAGCTAGCCCCTCAGGTGCAATCTTTGATCCCTTCCCTTCCTTCTGGAGTATTACAAAAAAAAAAAAAAAAATCTACCACCGCAAAGGAGCTCCCATGGAGGTAAGGAAGCTTCCTTTTATTTGTGTAAAGTACCGAGAAAGGTGCTCTTTAACTATTTTCATTTCTCCTATATAGCTAAAGAACTGGGGATAACCTGAATTAAAAGGGTGATCAGTTTAATAATTTCAAATCAAAAAAGTGCTAAAGCAGACTCAAAAAGGGCGAGAAAGGCCCCTTACAAGACAAGAGAAAAAGGGTGATCTTAAATGGCATAAAAAGGTATATGTTCAAAAATTGTCACTGTAATATGAACTGCAGCTTTAAAATACAGATGGCCAACTCGGTGGTGTCTAGCTGTAGGTGACTATATACTGATGACTCCGGTTCACGCTCGGGCTAGCAGGAGTTGAGGCTGGAAAGGAGGGCACCGAGCATCCCTGAGAGCACTTTCCTCTTGGGTGTGGGTATCTTGGAGCACTGCTCTTAGAGCAGCACCAAAGGATGGCATGGAAGAGGTGCCACAAATCATACAAGTGACCATGTGCCTCCTGGCAACCCTCATTGGGCTGTGGTGAGTGTGCCCATGCACAAAGTAGGGAAGTGGATGAGGTGGAATAAGGGAAGGCAAATAGGATGTTTGGTTGCAGATGGTTCTCTAGTAGGAACAAGGTGAATCTGCCCCTGTATTACATGTGGCTACACCTGGAGTACTAGTACTACAAACAGTTTCAGACACTGGTGCCCTCACCTGAGGAGGAATAAGGACAGGCTTTAATCAGTGCAGAGGAGGATGGCCAAGACGATTAAAGGGCAGTAAGGGAAAACATGTGAGAAACATCAAGGAATCTTAATATGCACTCACTGGATGCCAGAAGGGAGCAAGGAGACAACAGAGAAACATTCAAGTGTCTAGGGGGAATAAACATGATCGACTGCTAGCAGCTTTTTATGTTTTGCAAGAGGTCTACTATGAGAGGGCATGGGCACAAGCTGATGAGAGGAGGTTCAAAAAGGATGCGGAAAGGTATTTCTTCATGGGAAGAGTGATGGACAAATGGTACTGGTTGCCTGAGAGGTGGTGGAAAAAGAAAACTGTGGTAGACTTCAACAGAATGTGGCACAGACCTAAGGGACTGGTAAGGACTGTACCTAAGGGACTGGTAAGGACTTGGGAGTGGCAAGGAAGAAGGGAGGAGGAGAGGACCGAGCTACCACTATCATGGCCGGACAGTGAAAGACTGGTGGTGTAATTAAGTATGAACAGTGCAGACTGGTAAGCATTCGGTTTTTTTCTCTGCATGTAAATATTTTTTGTTTTATTGTTTACTGTGACAAAAAACTGTACTCTCTTTGCCATATCTCCTTGACTGTTGTTCCTCATGTTGTATTCTCCCGGGTCGTTCCTGAAAACAGGCATAATACTTGTCTAGTGTACTCACCCAGTAAACAAAAGCTAAATAAATAAACAGCGGAAAAAAATCAATGCACTGTGATGTATGATATCTGTAGAAACCCAACTTCTCTCTGTGCTAGGTCCCCCTTCATCTCTCTAACTGCCTTCATGGGCCAAATATTGGTATTAAAGATCAGGCTTGCCAGGTTCCCAGCGCCCCCCATCCCCCCCCAAAAAAACTGGGCTGTTTTCCTGAGGAATCACTGAAGCTGCGGTGGGAGATGACAACTCTGAAGGGGAAACCAGCAAGGTATGGTGATGGGGAGAGGCTTGGTCACCTCAGCAGACAAGAGTAAGAGGCCAGATGGATCCTCAAGTGGAGCTGGGGGATAAACAAATCATCTTCAAAAATAGAAGACACAGTAAACGCACTTCTTACTGAAAACAACACTGCAACACACTAGAGACAAAACTGTAAGTATGCTGCTAGGAAAGTTCAAGGAAGTGCAGTATCCTCCATGCAGATACTGCATCAAATACTTAAACATCAGTACATACATATAATTCTTTTCTTAACTGTCTATCCATCTCCAGTTCCCCATGTAAAAGGGATTATGGTTGAATTATGCATGTTACACATGGGTATTGCATTTTTTAATTTTGAACTTTTCTTGCAATACTCTGTGTGAGGGGGTGCTCTCACTACAGCTTTCAAGGAAATTTCTTACAGTTTTCTTAGTGGCTGGTGGAAACTGGTTTATTTGTGGTCACTTTTTTTTTTCTTTTTTACAGTTATGTTACTGTAACAAATCAAGCATGAACTGTCGCCTGTGAGGACATTTAGGGCACCAGTCATTCTGTAACCCCGGCCCCCCAATCACCAATCCCAAAATATACCCATCATAAATATACCACACCATAAAACAGTTTAAAGAACTTACAAGTACCCTGAGTTTACCCCAAACAAGGACCCTCTGTTGTAAAAACAGTCAGGCCTTCACACACCTCTTCTTAAAAAAAAACAACATTAGTGCAGAAATGACCCGTTTAATTCTCAGATTTTTGCTACAGAGCCCATCTACCGAAATTATTTACCTGCAATTATAGTCTCTTTTCCACAGCACAGATTCTTTCTGGTTGAAAAAAAAGAATTTTCTCAAAGTGACAATAAATCGGGATTGGGACAGATAGACTACAGTATACTGCAGTGAGTATACAAACTAGCGGCAAGATAATCTCCCTACTAAGAGCCGTACACTCGGCTCGTTTCTCCCGGTTTAAACTGCTTCCAGGGAACGGGGTGCATTTCCTGCTCAGCCTCTCTCAAAAATATGCTGCTTTAAGATTAAAATTAGATAATCAATATTCATGAGCAGTCTGAAGAGCTGAGTAATATTCATGATGACTGCTTTGTAAGTGAGGCGCCAGAGATGCTTGGGTTTTGTTGTGCCGTGGATGGATATATCCGTGCAGCATTGCTATACAATCTAGTTCTGTCGGCAATAATGGTTAACTTTCAATCGGTCTACGAAAATTACTTTTCTTTTTGGCGTTAGTGGAATTTGCAGGACCCCTCTACGCTTGTCAGAAATTCAAGCAGCATTACGGTACTCTCACGCAGAGCACAAGCCGCGTCTGGGTCTAGTGACAAATCATAATACCTGTCAGAAAGTGCTACCCTCGTCCTCTGCGCATGCCTAATGTGAAAACGCGTGCGCAGTTGCGCGCTGTGAGAGTAGCAAAGTCTGGGTAGGTCTTTGTCTAATTCCCTAATCGATAACCATGCGTCTCCAAGTTTTTGATTACTAGGGAATGCCTGTTAATATGCCGACCACAAACATGTAAAAAGAGAAATTATACAATAGCACAAAAACAATCACTGAAATCCTGCATCCTGGTAGGTTGGCTGGCACCTTTTAAATCGGCCAGTGTACCCACGGGAAGAAGTGCCAGCAAACCCCCCATGCCCAAAAGAACTATCCATATGACTGCCACTTCAAATGACTGCCGTTGCCATTTGTTTTTGCCACTTAGCGCTTCAAAGGCATACCCGCCACATAATGAAAATTAATTTGTGCTTCTACTTATAGGACAAAAGCAACATAGAAATACTGGACCCGCTACTTTTCAGCCTTTTCCTGAACTCCCTTCCACTATCCTGCCCACAACAAATTATCCTCTATGCCAATGATGCTGTGCTGCTCACCTTTCATAAGGTCCCAAAACCCTTACTTCACTGTAACAAGGGATAAAGAAGTTTGTCCCCACATTGCAGCCTAACCTCATTTTGGTCTGAAATATTATGTGTCTGTGTAACAAATGTTGGCCTATATAATTGGTTCATATACAGCTTGTGAAGCCACAAGAAAAATTAAGCCACAGTTGCAATATTACAGTGCATTTTGACATTTGTGCTGACCATGTAAGTTATAGCAAACATTTGGCCTATGTGACTGCAAGCAGGAACACAGGGTAAAGTCCAAGTTCCCCTTTTGACTAGTTTCTAGTGTTTGTCCTTATGTGGACAGGCCAAAATGCTTGTACGCACATTCCTAAGTCCAAACCTATTTCTTCCCCCTGAACCTTGGTTACTGGTGGTGACAGCTGTTGCTAGCCATATTTGATAATAGAATGTGCACTATGTATACTTGTGCTGACCAAGGATGAGCTCATATACCAAAGAAAAAGTATTACCTTATAAGTTGATGTTTGTGCTTGTTTTAAACCAATCATAGAAAACCATAGGAAATAATGATGCTGTCTTTCACTATATAAGCAAGCCAGCACACACCGTTATTTTGAAGAATGTACCACTTGTAATCTCTCGCTGTGATTATTGTTATAATCATTAAATTCTTCCGCCATCAGTCTCATCTCCGTTCGTCTCCTTTCTAAGTATCTGTAATTGATAATTTACTAACTGTAATTTTTTCACAACGTTACATTCACAACCTACAGCTTGCTTTCTCCGCTGATGAAAACTGGTTCGCAAAACATAAATTGGTTCAAATCCACAAAAAGACTAAATCTATGTGTAACCCCTAGATGGCGCTATCCCAGGGGCTACTACCCCTGCCTGATTTGCCACTAACAGGTTGAGGGGCCTGGATCCAATGGCGGGTGCCTCCACCCAGAGGTCAGGGTTTGCAATTGTTAAACTTACTTGGTCACAGCCCTCTGGGACACTGCAACCCCCCTTTCTTCCCACTAGTGGCCCACACAATATATCAGAATTACCTTCACCGTATACACTTACCCCCAGGACTAGTTCTGGCACTGGGACCTGCTGTGAAATAAGATACAGTGCAACAATCACAGTACAGTACTTTAACATAGACAAATACCTCAGGCAGTATAACTTTGCTGAAACAAGCAGCTGTGATTTATTTAGGGGGATATAACAAGGACAGGGGGAAATCAGGTTAATTAGCTTATCACTTTACTATCTACCTATGGCTCTGTGCACAGGCCTATTCCTACCAGCTACTGTCCCTGGATACCCAAGCCCTAGTGGCTAGTCCAAACCGTGGCAGCTGGTAGGGGCCCTTTCACACAGTGAAAAGAAAAATTAGTTTAAACAGTCAGCAGTACAGTGATTCCATTTGGATTTAATGTGGCAATTCAACAGGGAGCGACCCTGAATTAGTACTCACGACCTCTAAACAAGATAGGGTCCTTCAACGTCAGCAGGGCTACTCTTGAGCTCCACGAGACTCTTCACACATTTATATGGTAAAAAAGAAAGTACTATACCAGGCAGGCTGCTTCTATATCCCGATCGCAATTACTGCACAATACCCGGGAGAACACACAGCAAATTCAGTTCCTGACAGACCGAGTGCAATTCAACAATTTCTCCAGTCTTCTACAGGGTGAGCCTGGTTTCTACTTTTCAGAGATCCTTTGATTCTTTTCACAGGGACAGTTCAGTCCTAACAAGCAGTTACACAAGCTGCAGACGGAACTCTGGGCCTTACACGTTTTTGACTGAAACTGTGCACTGAAGGAGCACAGGGTTCTTTCCCTTCACTGCCAGATCTAAACTGAAACTCCAACAGACAAAACCGGGCACTTCCTTTGAGTTCCTCCCAGTTCTTGACTGGATTGGCTGTCACTCACAATAGACTGCTGCTGTTGGTCAAAAAGGCGAAGTCTAAACTACATCTCCCAGAGTCACTGCCCATACAATCCTCTTGTGGCTGGCTCAGATTATGAGTCCAAGTTCTGATTCGTCCAAGGCACCATTTTAGAGCTAGCTACCCACACTGATTGGTCCAGTTCAGCAGTTTAAAACCAGAATGGGAACTAGGCAGACACAGTTCTGACTGCAAAGAAAGCAGGTTAGACAAACTGTAATTTCATTATTACTCTAAATGGTTTCTGGCAAACAGTTACATCTTTCAGATAGGTTCCCTTTGCACTCCTAGTGACTGCAAAAATGGAGTGAATTGGCAGCAGCTTGAGTGGTACTCAATCAAAGAAACACACAGTCCCCATACAAACTAATTATGTCTGCAAGCAGACAGCTCTTAAAGAGACAGTACCAGAGGTTCTAAAAACACTCACTGATAAATGGCTTAAATGCCAAACACCATTCAGGCTTGGAGCATTCAAGCAAGCTCCTGGAAGTCTTTTGGGAACCCCCATTTGCAGGGGGGTTACACCCTTCCTGGCCTGGGAAAGCTTGACGTCCGCGTCAAGCAAGTACCCCCATAAGTTTCAACTGCAACCATATACATTTGCATTAGGCTCGCACATGTAATCATCAGTCAATATATCATTTTACCAAGAACACATTTCTGAAACATTGCAGTACGTCCTCTTTACACAGTATTACATACACATTGTACCATAACTCAAGTTATTACCTCTTGTACATGAAACCTGAAGAGAGGAGCCCTTCCTATCAGTTACCTTGGGGCTGGAGCGGGGCAAGGGCACCATACTGAAGGGCAACACAAGTAACTTGGAGTTAGCACTGATGCTCAGTTTGGGCAATGAGCTCGGGACACATACACTCCTTTATGGACAACATTGAGAGGCAAGTCCACAGGCCTCCCAAGTGAATCATAACTGAGATGCACCACAGGCTTTACAGCTCGACCAGTCTTTCTAGGGAACTGTTACATCTATGCACTCTGAGCCTCATTTTCAGCATTGTCCTCACTTGTCAGGGAGTCTCCATGGGGTAGAGGGCTAGAACTTGGGGCACTTTCAGCTCCAGGAGTTACAGTTTCTGAGTCCACAACATTTGGCTCGCATGGAAGCTTTCGGACACTAGCAGTGGACTGTCAGGGCACTCAAAATACTCTTCTTCTTGGTGTATCACCAGTCTGCCCCAATCTATCATTTTCCTCCTGAAGCTCAAACAGTTCAACCATGCACAATGATTCCATTTCATCTGATCTGATGCTTTGCACTTCACTTTCTAGGAGCATTGGCTCCAGGGATGAAGCTGGGGGCTTAGACAGTCCAGAAGGCCCAGCTTTGTCTCCAGTATTGACTAGGGGATTGCCCCGAAACAATTGACTCAGTTCGTAAGAAGGATAGTATTCAAAGTCACTCTCACTTTCTTCTGCTATGGACTGACAGTCATGCTCAACTGGGACTTGTGCAGGGGAACACTTTAACTCTGCTTCTGTAGGTGCAGACTTCCTTGATCTTTTGTTAGCAGCAGCTCTAGTCACTGGTCCAGAGGGGGCATTTTCTGGGGGCTCAGACTCAAGCAGGATTTGTCCAATGGGCAGTAAATGATTTCTATGCATTGTTTTTACATCTTTTGAATTGTTCTCAGGCCTTACTTTGTACAATGGCAGATCATCTAGTTTGCCCACTACAATGTGAGGGAGATGGTGCCATCTGTCAGCAATCTTGTGTTTGCCATGCAGTCCCAGATTTCTTAGCAATACCCAATCTCCCTCCTGGAGTTCCTGTGCTTTCACCTTTTTATCATACCGTTCTTTGTTGGCCAGATTTCTTTTGGCAGCCATGGTTTGAGCCAGTTGGTACGCATGAGTTAGCTGGGCCTTTAACTTTTGCACATACTGTAAATAGTTGTCAGCTTGAACCCCATCAGGAGAGACCCCAAAACACACATCTACTGGTAGTCGAGCTTCTCTTCCAAACATCAGGCGGTAGGGGGAGAACCCAGTGGCATCACTTTTGGTGCAGTTATAAGCATGTACCAGGGTGCTAATTTGTTGGCTCCATCTAGGCTTGTCCTTTGGGTGCAGGGTGCCTAGCATATCTAGCAAAGTGCGGTTGAAACGTTCAGGCTGTGGGTCCCCCTGGGGGTGGTAAGGAGTGGTTCTGGACTTTCACACTCCCCACAGAGAAAGCATCTCTTTGATCAGACGACTCTCAAAGTCTCTCCCTTGATCAGAATGGATTCTTTGTGGAGCCCCATAGTGAACAAAAAAGTTTTCTACAAGTACTTTGGCCACAGTGGATGCTTTCTGGTCTTTGGTGGGGAAAGCTTGGGCATATCTCGTGAAATGGTCAGTGACCACCAGCACATTACTGATATTTCTTTGATCTGACTCCAAACTCAGAAAATCAATACAGACCAGCTCCATGGGTGCACTGGTGGTGATGTTAACAAGGGGGCAGCCCTCAGAGCAAAGCTTTCCTCTGTAAGCAGCGACTACAAGTTCGAATGTGTTGCTCCACATCAGCCCCATCTTGGCCAATAGAATCTGGATCTCACCAAGTCAAGTGTTCTGTCTATACCAAGGTGCCCCATGTGGTTGTGCAAGGACCTCAGTACTGAGTCTCGAAAGGCAGTGGGCAGCACTAGTTGTTGTTTGTCTACTTGTCCCCTCTGTCTACTGTTTCTCTGTATAACAGTTTATTGATCAGTTTCAACTTAGGACCTTCTTTGTATAACAGTGCAGTTCTCAAATCAGTGGAGCGTAATTTGGACACATCTTTTCCTGCATAGAGGGCTTCTAAAGCTGCTTTGATCATGGGATCACAGGTTGAGCCCTCGAATACTGTCATCATCCAGCTGAGGCAGTGCACCAATGTCTATTGCAGAAAAGTGGCAATAAGCAGCAGGTATGCAATTCTCAGAGGTCCCAAGCAATCCACCATGCAGTCCACTGCGTCCGTGGACATTTGTTCCTCCCTGTCAAACTTCGGCAGAGTGCCCGAATGTCAGGTTCTGCCAATCGGACCCAATCATTCTGGGAACAGGCCTCCGGAGAGCATCAGCATCTATGTGGTTCAGACCTGCTCGGTATTCGAGAGCATAGTCATATGTAGATAATGCAGAAAGCTACCTATGGCCAGTGGCATCCAACTTAGCTGAGGTCTGCACATAGATCAAAGGATTATTGTCAGTTTTACTAGTATTTTAGCCCCATACAAGTACTCATGGAATTGGTCAACAATAGCCCACTTCAAAGCTAGGAACTCTAACTTATGTACAGGATAGTTCTTTTCGGATGGGGTCAGACTTCTACTGGCAAAGGCCACTGGTCTCAGGCCATTCTCGTGCTCTTGGTACAACACAGCCCCAACCCTTGCAAGCTAGCATCAGTGTGCAGGACGTAAGGTTTCTTGGATCGGCATAGGCCAGCACTGGAGCATGGGTAAGTTGATATATGATCTCATGAAAAGCAGTCTCACAATCAGGAGTCCAGCGGGCCCAAATGCTTCACTCGGATGAAAATACACTCTTTCAGTCTTGAGGGGCGCTGACTTTTAGTATTTTTGTGGGTTGGGGATACCCTTGAGTAAGGTTAAGTAAAGGCGGATCACTCTTGAATAGTCCTTGATGAAGCACCGATAATAACCACAGAATCCCAGGAATCTTTGCAGTTCTTTTAGATTTTTGGGCTGTGGCCAGGTAGTCAAAGCCTCGACTTTACTTGGGTGGGTCTCTATTCCTCGGTGGATACTATGTGTCCCATACTTTACTGATGTTTGAAAGAATTGACACTTATCAATGGACAGTTTAAGGCCAAAGTCCTCCAGTTGGTCCAATACCTTAAATAATCTGCTCTCATGTTCCTCCAGTGAGCTGCCAAACACAATAACATCATCTAGGTATACCAGGCACTCTAGTAAGTTCATGTCCCCACTGCACGCTCCATCAATCGTTGAAAAGTGGCTGGGGCACCTGAAATCCTTGAGGCATCCTCATGAATTCATAGAAACCAAGCGGACAGATAAAGGCTGTCTTCTCACGGTCCTCTGGGGCCATCGGGATCTGGTAGTACCCACTGCGGAGATCAACACAGAGAACCACTTGCTCCCGTTAGGCAGTCAAAGCATCCTGAATCACGGGCATTGTGTACTGATCAGGGATAGTCCGCGGGTTTAAGGTGCGATAATCCACACACATCCTTACTGTCCCATTCTTTTCCTCACTACCACAATGGGGAAGCATAAGGGCTTCTGGATTCTTGTATTACACCAGCAGCTAACATCTCTTGCAGATGCCGTCTCACATCATCTATGTCAGCAGGTGCCAGGCGTCGAGACCTCTCACGAAATGGTCTTCGTCATGCAGCGGATATTGTGCTCAGCTCCTTCACACATCCTCGTCCCATTCCTTTAAAGAAAACACCTGGTCTCTCTGGGCAAGCTTTTCACTGATCCTCACTTTCCATTCAGCTGGCAGGGGGTGTCGAAATCAAACAAGTCAAGCGTTACTCTGTCATTCTTCCTCGAACTCTTGCTGCTGGGTAGCACTGCAGTGTCTGCACAATGCACATTAGCCAGGATGCAACCTCTATTTACTCGAATGTCTCTTTCAGACACATTATGAACTTGGACCATTACCCTTCTGGCATAAGCATGGGCTCTAGCGGGCAAAATATTAGGCTTGACCAGCAGTCCCTCTGGCAATTTTCCATCGCCTGGTGCATCCAACATTAATATTTTATTCTTAACATCCTTTCTGATACGGGCCTCTCCCTGTCAGGTACACTGGGCATTTGGCGCCAGGATCAGAGACTCAGGATCCTTCTTCCATACAATTCCGACCGGTTCCTCTGGTTCTATTTTTTCAGCATCTCTCTGTGCCTCATAGGCCTTCTTAATTAAAGCTGGAACTCCTAAAGCTCTACTAGTTTTTGACCCCTGTTTTCATACAAACTGTGCCAGCCTTCCGAACATAGGAGCATTTGTTCCAGTCAACAAGGGACACCATCATACAGTCCAGTGGGGGACACACTAAGGCTAGAGTCTCTACTTGTTCGGCCACCCAGCCACGGAGGTGGGGAAAGACAGCCAAATTCGGATATACCCGGAATAGGGTAGGCCTTCTGACTTAACCCCAAACATGCAGTCCTTCTAATGGTTATAAAGGGTCGTCTGACAAATGCTTCTGACACCAATCCTGGAACATAATTGTCCTTAGGAGCCACTGTCTAATACAGCTCTTGTAGACACTCCATTCACCTTTACAGTGGTCTCCATGGAGGGACCCACTATTCTGGACCAGTCTGGAGAGGCGGTAGTGGGGGCCTGGGCAACTGACCTTGCCACAAAAGGACGTGAGTTAGCATTTTTGGTGCCCTCACTGGGATCATTTCGTGCACCTCTTAACCACTGATTTGTTCTCCGAAGCTCTCCTTGTAGCCTATATGCAACTTTGTCAGTGTCTTTTGGGGACCAGCATTCCCTTTTCATGTGCCCATCCTTCCCACAATTATAGCAAAACATACTTTCTGGAGTTTGAGCTGGCCGAGGCGCCATACTGGGAGCCAGGGCGGGGGTATTACTAACTGGAAACCTTGGTGCCATCTCTGTCTGCGGCGTGATAAGCATTTGGAGACATCTCGTCAGTTTCTCCACTTCCATGGTCAAGGAATTGAGTTTGGAGCTGTTATCAGCAGGAGATACATGGGTGGGTACCCCAACCCCCATAGTAGATGCAGTCGGATATAGGTCAGGGCCCGTACTTGCAGGCGTGGCCTTCATAAAGGGACTGTTTTTGAATTCCCAGATCTCTCTCAACAGTTCGCCCCATTGTGGCATATCTTTTTCCTTGTCAGAGCACTCATTGACTGCCAACCTCTGCCCCTGAACTTCACTTGATGGGCCACCCTCAGTCACTCGGGTCGTAGCCGCAGCTATTGGTGCAGGTCCCTCCTGAAGTCACCTTTTCTCAACTCCTCGAATTTCTCTCATTAACTCATCATAGGAGGGTGGGGATTCCAGTCAATTTGCCAGGCGTAACTGAAGCAACAGCAGTTCTGAGAAGGGAGCAGACTTAAGGATCCTGTCCAGCCTGGTTCGGTCCAGTTCAATCGCTGGCAAACTACCCTTTCTGAGGCATTCTTGCAACAATTTTTCCAGCCGAGATACATACACAGACAACAACTCCCTTGGTACTGTTGTGCATTTCTTACTCTCCACCATAGATCCTCATCAGAATCTGGGCTCCCATACACATTCTCCAAGGCCTCAAGATAGGCCTGTGCAGTCACTTCAGGGTTACTGGCCCGTTTAGCACGGATGGTAGCCAGGGCAGGACCTCGGAGGCTCTCACTAACCCTCTTTGCGCTTCGACTTCCGAGCATTTCTAGCACTTGGGGGCAACATAGTCTATCCAGGTCTCCCAGTCATCCTCCCTTGGGGGGTGGGGAGGTGCCAGAGAAGATCCTCAACCTTCGGTAAGAGTCGTGACTAATGGCAGGTGCAGAAATAGGAGTCTGCATTGGTTCAGCCACCATTACGGGTACTGGAGGCGGGAGAGGTGTTGGGGAGGAACACCCCAGGTGGCAAGAATTGTTTCTTCAAGTCCTCCACAGTTTCCCTTCCCCAGCAACCATTTAGCAAATTTCTCCTCAGAAGTTTCAGACAGTGGTGGGGGCTCATTCCACCGGTCTTTACTGTACTTAGTTATCACTCTCCAGGCAGTGAGGGCTCCTCTGGGTAATGGTCTGTGGCACTTTGGAGCTATCTATGGGATCCTTAAACTCTGCTAGGGCCAGGAAAGTGTGGTGAGCAGATTAGCATGCCGACCCACCACCACAGGGTTTTGTAAACCTTCCACCTTGAAAGTACTCCTGTACAGTGTCCGTATTGATACCCAGGGGATGTCCAGGATAAGCATAGCATTTTGGGGTCAATCTCCTCCCAGTACACCACTCCACCAGCGGTGCACAGCCACTTCTGTCGGGGCACCCATTTTTTCTTAACAGTGGTTAGTAAATATGGCCACTAGAGGACACACAATCCCAGCGGTGAGCCTCCAAGATGTAACCCCTAGATGGCGCTATCCCAGGGGCTACTACCCCTGCCTGATTTGCCACTAACAGGTTGAGGGGCCTGGATCCAATGGCGGGTGCCTCCACCCAGAGGTCAGGGTTTGCAATAGTTAAACTTACTTGGTCACAGCCCTCTGGGACACTGCAACCCCCCTTTCTTCCCACTAGTGGCCCACACAATATATCAGAATTACCTTCACCGTATACACTTACCCCCAGGACTAGTTCCGGCACTGGGACCTCCTGTGAAATAAGATACAGTGCAACAATCACAGTACAGTACTTTAACGTAGACAAATACCTCAGGCAGTATAACTTTGCTGAAACAAGCAGCTGTGATTTATTTAGGGGGATATAACAAGGACAGGGGGAAATCAGGTTAATTAGCTTATCACTTTACTATCTACCTATGGCTCTGTGCACAGGCCTATTCCTACCAGTTACTGTCCCTGGGTACCCAAGCCCTAGTGGCTAGTCAAACCGTGGCAGCTGGTAGGGCCCTTTCACACAGTGAAAAGAAAATTAGTTTAAACAGTCAGCAGTACAGTGATTCCATTTGGATTTAATGTGGCAATTCAACAGGGAGCGACCCTGAATTAGTACTCACGACCTCCAAACAAGATAGGGTCTTTCAACGTCAGCAGGGCTACTCTTGAGCTCCACGAGACTCTTCACACATTTATATGGTAAAAGAAGTACTATACCAGGCAGGCTGCTTCTATCCCGATCGCAATTACTGCACAATACCGGGAGAACACACAGCAGATTCAGTTCCTGACAGACCGAGTGCAATTCAACAATTTCTCCAGTCTTCTACAGGGTGACCTGGTTTCTACTCTTCAGAGATCCTTTGATTCTTTTCACAGGACGGATTCAGTCCTAACAAGCAGTTACACAAGCTGCAGACCGAACTCTGGGCCTTACACGTTTTTTGACTGAAACTGTGCACTGAAGGAGCACAGGGTTTCTTCTCCTTCACTGCCAGATCTAAACTGAAACTCCAACAGACAAAACCGGCACTTCCTTTGAGTTCCTCCCAGTTCTTGACTGGATTGGCTGTCACTCACAATAGACTGCTGCTGTTAGTCCAAAAAGGCGCCGAAGTCTAAACTACATCTCCCAGAGTCACTGCCCATACAATCCTCTTGTGGCTGGCTCAGATTATGAGTCCAAGTTCTGATTCGTCCAAGGCACCATTTTAGAGCTAGCTTACCCCACACTGATTGGTCCAGTTCAGCAGTTCAAAACCAGAATGGGGAACTAGGCAGACACAGTTCTGACTGCAAAGAAAGCAGGTTAGACAAACTGTAATTTCATTATTACTCTTAATGGTTTCTGGCAAACAGTTACATCTTTCAGATAGGTTCCCTTTGCACTCCTAGTGACTGCAAAAATGGAGTGAATTGGCAGCAGCTTGAGTGGTACTCAATCAAAGAAACACACAGTCCCCCATACAAACTAATTATGTCTGCAAGCAGACAGCTCTTAAAGAGACAGTACCAGAGGTTCTAAAAACACTCACTGATAAATGGCTTAAACGCCAAACACCATTCAGGCTTGGAGCATTCAAGCAAGCTCCTGGAAGTCTTTTGGGAACCCCCATTTGCAGGGGGGTTACATATGCTTTTCTGCAGCTCTCAAAACAAACACAGGCGAGACCCCCTTGATATCAATACAAGTGCTGCTAACACCCTCGAACAAGTGTCATCCTTTAAATACCTTGGAATCTCACTTGACCCTTGCCTACCTTATGGGACTCACGTTGATAGTGTTGCCAGAGTGGTAAACTCACGTATTGGAATTCGCTACCGAAATAGCATCTTACTCAGGCAGCACTGAAGATTGCTATCCAGAGCTCTGTGGTCTCCGTCATAGACTATGGCCTCATAATCTATGGCTCTGTCTCTACTACCACCCTCAGGCGCATAACAACCTCCCTAAACAAGGCCTGTCGACTGCTTACTGGATCCCACTGACTCACACATACATGTGAGCATTATACTCAAACGGGATGGCTTCAACTTGCTAACCGCATAAAGTACCTTACCTTCTTGATGGCGAATTTACTCCACCTAGTGTCCAAGCCCTCCTGCACCCAAACACTAATCCTCATAATACCAGAGGATCTGAACTTCAGCTTCTACAGGTCCCCCGATGCCGCACCACTCTGGGCCAAAGATCCTTTGCACACCATGCACCCAGCTGGATGAATGCCCTCACCACTTACATCACCTCCACCTTCTCACTGGGCATATTCAAATCAAGCCTCCGTCATCATCTCACGGTCTCCAGCTCATGTGACTGCCACCCCTAACTTCCCCCTTCCCCACTGAGATCAACCACCCCTCCGATGTTGTTTGACAATGCCATGAGCTGCTCTAGTCTCTTTTTCGGCTGCCACCCCCCATCCTCTTGCCCTTTCTCCTTGATTTCTTCTAGGTTTCTGAAATGATTCCTTGTGTGTGTTATTCATGTATCCTATTTACCGTGATGCCGTACCGGAACTGATGAATATGGTTGTATGCTCTCTTTAATGTTGTATGCCCTTGTTTAACATGTATGTACTCTCCTGACGTGGAACCTTTGTAAAAGAGCCTTGGCTCAAAGACAATTGTAATCCTAGATCTAAATAAACAAAGAAATAATTTTTAGCCATCAGAATGAGCCTGTAGACATAAATATTGTAACTCACACAGTTCCAGAGCAATATCTGACTTCTACAGACATCACGAATGTTGAGCCAAACCCTCTTGCACTTGCAACCGGCTCCGAAACCACAAGTTCCCAGCCTGCAGTACAGTGTCAAGGGGATACCAATCAACCACACACCAATGTCTCCACAAGTACAGCAAGGGGGGCCACTGTGTAAGAATATGTCATAGCAAACAACAATTCTTAAGTAATAAAATAAGTAAAAAAGACACACACAAAAAAAGTACATTAGAAAACCATTGCACAATAGCAATTTATCCCTCCAGGATGTGGGTATACTGGAGGGCTTACCACGACTGGTGTGGTTCGCTCACTTGGCTGCGCCTCATGACTGAACCACACCAGCCGTGATAAATCCTCATGTATACCCACACCCTGGAGGGATATATTGCTTAAATAGAATAGTCGTTAGTGTTAAGGTTGGAAGGGACCCACAGCATTCTGAGAATGGATCTCTGGCTCTTATCATTAAGTGATACAGGACGGACCGGGGGAAGGGGGGGGCGGTACTGAATTGATTCACCAGATCAGGACACTAAAACATAAAGATATAAAGTCGGAAAAAAAACATGGAATCCATTGCTTGTATTTGATCAAGGTTTCATGTTTCTTTGGCATTACAGAATGTTATGAAATGTTGTTTTACTAGTTTTCTGAGTTTACAACACAGAGAAGATGCTGTAAACTTTATATAACATAACATAGAAACATAGACTTTAACAGCAGATAAGGACCACTTGGCCCACCTAGTCTGCCCATTTCCCTACCTACAGGATAAGCTGCAGATCCTATTTAACCAACAGCCTATTTCTTCCTACCCCCCACAAAAATTGCCTTATGTCTGTCCCACGTATTCTTGAATTCTCCCACAGTTTTAGACCCCACAACCTCCTCAGGAAGACTGTTTCATGCATCCATCACCTTCTCTGTGAAAAAATACTTCCTCACATTGCCCCTGAGCCATCCCCCCTCTATCTTCAAATTGTGTCCCCTTGTTCTTGCACATCTCTTTTTCTGAAAGATGCTACCCTCTTGGACTTTGTTGATTCCACTGAGTTAATTAAACATTTCTATCATGTCCCCCCCCCTTTCCTCAAGGGTATACATATTGAGCTCCTTTAGTCTCTCCTCATATGGCTTCTCTTGCAGACCCTGCACCATTTTAGTTGCCCTCCTTTGAACTGCCTCCATCCTGTCTATGTCCTTGTGGAGATGGGGTCTCCAGAACTGGGTGCAGTACTCCATATGGGATCTCACCAACTGTCTGTACAGGAGAATAGCAACTTCTTGTTTTCTGCTGGTGATGCCTCTCTCTATACATCCCAGTATCCCCCCAGCCCTCCCTACGACCTTCTCACATTGCTTGCCAACCTTAAGGTCATCTGATATGATTACCCCAGGTCCCTTTCCATTTTTGTTGTTGTTACTACCTCCTCCCCCATTGTGTAATCTTCCCCTGGGTTTTTGTTTCCCAGGTGCATTATTTTGCACTTCTTTGCATTGAATCCAAGCTGCCATACTTCTGACCATTCCCGAACCTTGCCAAGTCCCTTCTCATCCTTTCCACACCTCCTTGTGTATCAACCCTGTTGCAGATCTTTGTGTCATCTGCAAAGAGGCATACTTTTCCTTCCAGTCTCTCTGCAATGTCACTTATAAAGACATTAAAAAGGACTGGACCCAGTACTGAACCCTGCGGTACCCCACTAGTAACCCCTCTTTCTTCCGAGTGGACTCCATTTACAATTACTTTCTGTGTCCTGTTGTCCAACCAATGTTTTACCCAGGCTACCACCCTGGGACCCACTCTCAGGCTGGTTAATTTGACTATTAATTTTGTTTGGGACTGTGTCAAATGCTTTGCTAAAGTCTAGGTAGACCATGTCCATAGCCCCTCAGTGGTCTACTACTTTGGTCACCCAGTCAAATAAATCAATTATATTCGTCTGACATGACCTTCCCGCTGTGAACCCATGCTGCCTTGGGTCCCGTGCCCCACTTGCCTCTAGGTACTCAACAATTCTTTCCTTCAGAAGTGATTCCATCACTTTCCCTACCACAGAGGTCAAACTGACAGGTCTGAAGTTTCCTGCCTCTGTCTTGGTCCCACTATTGTGAAGGGGAATCACATCTGCCTTCCTCCAGACCTCAGGTACCACATCATCTTCTCATGATTTCTTAAAAAGGGTAGTCAGTTGTTGTCACTAGTTCTCTGCTTAATTCTTTTAGAATTCTGGGGTGAATTCCATCTGGCCCCATTGCTTTGTCCACCTTCACTTTTAGGAGTTCTTTCAGAACCCTTTCTTCTGTGAAAGGACTGGGATAGAACACCCTCCTAACCAGAGTGCTTCTGTTAATTGGATTAGGCACCTCCTCTTTTGTGAATACTGAACAGAAGTATTCATTCAGTATCTCTGCTTTTTCACTGTCCCTCTCTGCTCACCCACCGTCTATTCTAGTCAGCCTCACTATCCCTCCCTTTGTTTTTCTATGCTCTGATATATCTATAAAAGGTTTTATCCCCCTTCTTAACTGAGTTGGCTATCTTTTCCTCAGTTTGGGCCTTTGCTATTCTGACTACCCTCCCTACTTCCTTCTGCCTTAACTGGTACAGTTCTCTGTCCTGCTCCTTCTGTGTTTCCTTATACTTCCTAAATGCTATCTTTTTCTCCCTAACGTTCACCGCCACCTCTTTTGAGAACCATAGTGGCTTTTTCTTTCATTTTGATTTGTTTATTTGCTTCACACAAAGGCTTGTTGCCTCTGTGATGGCAGTTTTGATATTTCCCCATTGTTGCTCCATCCCTCCTTCTAGCCTGTTTGCTAGTGCTTTTCTAAGGCACTCTCCCATCTTGACAAAGTCAGCCCTCCTGAAGTCCAGAACCCTCATTTTTGTATGGCTTGACTCTATAGCTGAATTTACCGTGAACCACGCTGTTTGGTGGTCACTTGTTTCCAAATGGCTACCCACTTCTAGGTCTGAGATAATCTCACTGTCCCCAATAGACAGTGCGAGGTCTAAGATTGCTCCCTGAAGAGTAGGTTCCAAAACTAGCTGTCTGAGGCATGCCACCTGAAGGGCATCGAGAATGGCCCCGCTTTTGGATGTGGCTGCAGCAAAGGTGATCCAGTTGACATCCGGCATATTAAGGTCTCCCATCAACAGTATCTCCCCTTTCTCTGCCATCCTAAGTATGCCTTCTATCATATCCTTGTCCATTCCCTCCCCCTGACATGGGGGTCTGTATATAACCCCTGTGCGGATTGTGGTGTCATTTCCAGCCTCTAAGGTGACCCTCAGTGCCTTCTCTCCTCCCTGTTTACTCTTTTGTTCCGTTGCTTTTATCCCTTCCCTTGCATAGAGAGCTACTCCACCCCCCTTCTCCCCTTCCTGTCTCTCCTGTAGGTTGTGCACCCTGGTATGTTAATATCCCAGTCATGGTTCTCAGTGTACCATGTCTCTGTGACTGCTACAATAGCCAGGCATCCCTCTTCCATCAAAGCCATCAGTTCAGGGAGCTTGTTGCCCAGACTATGGGCGTTGGTACTCATTACCTTCCATTTCTTCATGGCCTTACCCCCTTTTGCCCCATCCCTGTCCTTATTGCATTTGTCACTTTACATTTACCCCTGCACTTCTTCCTATCGACATCTCTATGTTGGTGTCTACCTCACTTAGTACCCTGATTGTGGGGGGGGGGGCTAGGATTTCCCTGTTCCTCTCCAGTGCCTCCCCACTTGGCTAGTTTAAATGCTTACCAATGAAGCATTTAAACCTATTACCTAGGATCCTGGTTCCCCTCCTGGACAGATGCAGACCATCACACCAGTATAGGCCTACATCCCTCCAGGTGGACCCCCAGTTCCCAATGAAGCCAAATCTCAGCTCTGCACCAGTTTTTCAACCACTGATATATCTTCATGTTTACTGATGTGTTCCAAATTTTGAGGTCCAGTGTCCCACTCTGTCCTTCATTTGGAGTGCATCTGTTCTTCGAGTCATAACAGAGACAAAAGATTGAGACAGGCTGCAACTATTGTCAAACAAGGACAAGGGTCCACTCCAACCTAAACTTGAGAATTTTTTCTGTTTTCGTGTGCTGGGTTGGTGAATTAATTCAGCAGCCCCCCCCCGAGTGGTTTCTTTATCTTTCATTGGAAGTGTGGGATTGTACGGGCAGATCGATGAAACGATCAGTGAGGTGGAATCAGTGACAATATAAAGCAGGGTATTGGACTGTGCTGGCACAACAGACTGTGGAGGTCAGTGGTATGTGTGGTATGGGTGGTGTTGTGCTGGTACACCAGGGAGGCAATGTGGGAGGTGGGTGAGATTATGATGGCACACTGTGGAAGCAAATGGGGAGGTGGGGGATATGTAGTAGGGGTATGACTGTTCACACTGTTACAGCAAATGGGGAGGTGGGGGATATGTAGTAGGGGTCTGACTGTTCACACTGTTACAGCAAATGGGGAGGTAGGGGATATGTAATAGGGGTCTGACTGTTCACACTGTTACAGTAAATGGGGAGGTGGGGGATATGTAGTAGGGGTCTGACTGTTTACACCATTACAGCAGTAGGGGAAGTGGGAGGGATACTCAACAGGAGTGGGACTTTGCAGGCACACCACTGAAGAGGTCGGCTGGGGTGGCACTGTGCCGGCAGAGTGGAGAGAATTTGGGTGGGATGTACAGCAGGGATGGAGTCATGTGGCACAGTGCTGAACCAGTCAGGGAGTTGGATAGAATGAATATATGACAGGGGTTGGACAATGTGGGCACATCAGAGAAGAGATCAGGGAGGTGAGGGATGGGGTCAGACTGTGCCAGAACAGCAGGGATGTGATTGGGGAAGAGGGTGGGATATATTGCATGATTAGGATTTGTGGACAGATTGGGGAAGCAATCTGGGAGGTAAACAAGATATATAGCAGGGCTGAGACTGTACTGGCATGCCAAGAAAGCTATTGGGGAGGGGGGAGGCTGTATGGTAGAGGTGGGACTATGCAGGCACACTAGGGAACCAATTAGAGAGGTGGGCAGGAAACATTGCAGGGGTGGAACAACGTGAGCAGACTGAGGAAGTGATGGGACTGTGGGGGAATATATTGCAAGGGTGACACTGTGCTAGCACACCATTGAAGTGATAGTGGAGGTGGGCAGGATAAATGGAAGGGGTGGGACTGTGCAGGCACACCAGGGAAGGGAGAGGGTAGATGCACAGGATATATGGCGGGGGGGGATTATGTAGGCAGATTGGGAAAGCGATTGTGAGGCTGGCAGAATATATGACCAGTGGGATTGTGCTAGCACACCAGGTAAACAATCAGGGAGGTGGGTGAGATATATGGCGGGGTGGCCTGGGACTGTACAAGCACACCAGGGGATCAATCAAGGAAGTGAGATTTATGGCAGGGGTGGCATTGTGCAGGCAAAACAGGGAAGCGATCTGGGAGATGGGTGGAATATATGAAATGGGTGAGATTGTGCGGGCAGACAGGGGATGTAACTGGGGAGGTGAGCGGAATATACAGTATGGCAAGGATGGGATAGTGGGGCAGACCAGGGAGGTGAGTAGGATATATGGTAGGGGTGGGATTGTGCTGGCCCCTAGGGAAGCGATTGCGGAGGTCGGCACTATATATGGTGGGGTGGCATTGTGCTGGCATACTAGGGAATTGATCAGGGAGATGGGTGGGATTTTGCAGGCGCACTGTGGAAGCGAATGGGGAGGTGGGGTATTTATGACAGGGTTGAAACTATGTCAACACTGTTAATTCATGAAATGGGTGGAATATTCGGGTAGGGGTGGGACTTTGTGGGCACACCTTTGAAGCGGTTGGCAAGATAGGGGGACTATATGGCAGCGGTGGGACTGTTTGATTAGACCGAGGAGGTGAGTGTGATGTATGACAAGGATGGAGCTATGCAGGCACAATGGTGAAGTGATCAAGGAGGTGGATGGGATGGATGTCTGTCAGGGGCGGGACAGTGTGGGCACATCAGAGAAGTGATCGGGGAGGTGGATGGGATGGATGTCTGTCAGGGGCGGGACAGTGTGGGCACATCAGAGAAGTGATCGGGGAGGTGGATGGGATGGATGTCTGTCAGGGGCGGGACAGTGTGGGCACATCAGAGAAGTGATCGGGGAGGTGGGGGAGAGATATATATGGCAGGAGTAGGACTGTGTGGGAACAGTAGAGAAGCGAATTTGGAGGATGGTGAGATATGTGGCAGGGGTGAATTTTTGTGGACAGTACAGGGAAGTGATCAGGTAGATGGTCAGGATAAATGACAAGAGTTGTTAGAAGCATTCCAAGGAAGTGATCAGGGAGGTTAGTGGGGTGTATGGCAGGGCTGGGATGGTGCAGGCACTTCAGTGAAGTGGGTGGGATACATGGAAGGGGTGTGACAGTGTGAGCAGTCTGGGAAAGTAATTGAGGAGGTGGGCTGGATATATTGCAAGGGTGGGACTATGCAGGCACACCCAGAAAGTGATGGGGATGCGGGTGGGATATATGGCAGGAGTGGGATTATGTGAGCAGACTGAAGAAGTGATTGGGGAAGTGGGCAGAATATAGGGCAGGGGATGGACTGTGCTGGCACACCCTGAGAGTTATCGAGGAGGGCGGGATGTATGGCAGAGTTGAGACTGTGTGTGAGTACACTGGGAAAGCAGTCCAGAGGTGAGTTGCATATTTTCCAGGGGTGGGACTGTTTGGACAGACCAAGGAAGCGATCCAGGGAGGTGGGCGGTATATATATGGCAATGGTGGGGCTCAGAGGGCAAACTGTAGAAGCAATCAGGGAGTGGGGGGATATATGACATGGTTAGACTGTGCTGGTACATCTTGGGAACAATCAATGATATGGGTGGGATGTATGACAAGGGGGAGACTGTACACCACAGAAGCAATCCAGAGGAAGGTAGCATATTTGGCAGGGATGGGACTGTGCGGGCAGACCAAGAAAGCGACCGGGGAGGGGGTAGGTATATATGGCAATGGTGGGACAGTGCAGGTAGACTACAGAGGTGATCAGGGCAGTGGATGTGATATATGGCATTGGTGGTACTGTGGCGGCACACTGTTGAAGCGATTGGGAGGGGGGCAGGATACGTAATGGGTGTTACCATACTGGCACACCAAGGAAGCGATCAGGGAGGTGGGTTGGATATATAATAAAATAATAATAAAATAAAGCATTAGTTAATTTAATGCCTTTCAATTTACCAAAGCGCTTTACAAAAAGTAACTAAAAACGATGACGCAAAACAGCAATACAAATAATCAATAAAATCTGTTATTAAATATACTTAACTAACAAATGCTTGGCCCCATAAATATGTTTTCAGTGCCTGCTTAAAGCCCCCCAGGGTCATGCACTCCCACAGCTGATGGGGTAAAGAATTCAAAAGGGCTGGGGCCGCTTACATAAATGCATGTGCCCCTGAAGATTTTAACGATACCCTTGGAATCTCTAGCAACCCCTCGTCAGCCGAGCTGAGCCATCGCTCGGGGCAGTAGGGAAATCAGAAGTTCTTTCAGGTAGTCCAGCAGGGGTGGGACTGTACTGGCACAGCAAGGATGGGATCAGGAAAGTGGGCAGGATGTATGTCAGGGGTGGGACTGTGCAGGCACACTGAGGAAGTGATCAGGGAGGTGGGTAGGATAAATGGCAGGGCTGAGACACTGCAGACACACTGTGAAGCAGTTGAGGAGGTGGATGGGATATATAGCAAAGGTGGGACTGTCCTGGCTCACCAGGGAAGCGATCAGAGATGTGGGTAGGATGCATGACAATGGTAGGACTGTGCGTGCACAACGCAGAAGTGGTTGGTGATGCATGGCAGAGATGGAGCTGTGCAGGCACAATGGAGAAGAAATTGGTGAGGTGGGGGAATGTATGGTAGGGTTGGTACTGTGTGATCACAGCAAGGTAGTGATCAGGAAGATGCACATCAGGGACGTGATTGGGGAGATATGTGGGCTACATGGCCGGTGTGGGATTGAGCAGACAGACCAAGGAAGAGATCAGGGAGGTTGGTGGATTATATGGCAGGAGTGGAGCCGTGAGGGCACATCAGAGAAGAGATTGAGGAGGTGTGACTGATGTGTTTGCACAACGGGGAAGCAACTAGAAGAAGAGCAGAATATATAGCTGAGTTGGGACCATGCACACACATCAGGGAAGTGATAGGAGATGTGGCTGGCATACTGTACATGGAAAGTGTGGAATTGTGTGGGCAGACTGAGGAAGTGAACAGTGAGGTGAGCAGGATATATGGCTGGAGTGGGACTGTGCTGGCACACCATGTAAGTGATTGGGATTGTGGGGGTATATATGTCAGTGTGGGACTGCATGAGTGTACCATTAAAATGATTAAGGAGGTGTGTATGATATATGGAAGGACTGGGACTCTGCAGGTACACCAGGTAAGGGATCAGGGATGTGGGTGGGATATATGGCACTGATGGGTCTGTGCATGTACATGGTGAAAGTAATTTCGGAGGTACGCAGGATATATGGCATGGATGGGAATGTTCTGGCACATCAGGGAAGTGATCGGGGAGGTGGATGGTTTTGGTAGTGGTGAAGTAATGAGGGCACATTGCTAAAGAGACTGGAGAGGCATGGGGATGTCTGATGGGTTGGCACTGTGTGGGCACAGAGGGGAAGTGCTCATGGAGGGGGTGTGGATGTATGGCGAGGTGGCACTGTGTGGGCACAGAGGGGAAGTGCTCATGGAGGAGGCGGTGTGGAGATGTGGTGGGGTGGCACTGTGTGGGTACAGAGGGGACGTGCTCATGGAGGTGGTGGAGATGTATGGTGGGGTGGCACTGTGTGGGCACAGGGGAAGTGTTCATGAAGTAGGTGGTGGGGATGTATGGTGGCACTGTGTGGGCACAGAGGGGATGTGCTCATGGAGGTGGTGGGGATGTATGGTGGGGTGGCACTGTGTGGGCACAGAGGGGAAGTATTCTTGGAGGTAGTGGGGATGTATGGTGGGGTGGCACTGTGTGGGCACAGAGGGGACGTGCTCATGGAGGTGGTGGGGATGTATGGTGGGGTGGCACTGTGTGGGCACAGAGGGGAAGTATTCTTGGAGGTAGTGGGGATGTATGGTGGGGTGGCACTGTGTGGGCACAGAGGGAACGTGCTCACGGAGGTGGTGGGGATGTATGGTGGGGTGGCACTGTGTGGGCACAGAGGGGAAGTGCTCATGGAGGTGGTGTGGATGTATGATGAGGTGGCACTTTGTGGGCACGGTGGGGTGGCACTGTGTGGGCACAGAGGGGAAGTACTCATGGAGGTGGTGTGGATGTATGATGAGGTGGCACTTTGTGGGCACAGAGGGGACATGCTCATGGAGGTGGTGTGAATGTATGGTGGGGTGGCACTATGTGGGCACAGAGGGGAAGTGTTCATGGAGGTGGTGTGAATGTATGGCAGGATGGCACTGTGTGGGCACAGAGGGGAAGTGCTCATGGAGGTGGTGTGGATGTATGGTGAAGTGGCACTGTGTGGGCACAGAGTGGAAGTGCTCATGGAGGTGGTGGGGATGTATCGTGGCATGTTACTGTGAGGGCACAGAGGGGAAGTGCTCATGGAGGTAGTGGGGATGTATGGTGGGGTGGCACTGTGTGGGCACAGAGGGGAAGTGCTCATGGAGTTGGTGGGGATGTATGGTGAGGTGACACTGTGTGGGCACAGAGGGGAAGTGCTCATGGAGGTGGTGGAGATGTAAGGTGGGATGTTACTGTGTGGGCACAGAGGGGAAGTGCTCGTGGAGGTGGTGGGGCTGTATGGCGGGGTGGCACTGTGTAGGCACAGGGGAAATGTTCATTGAGGTGGTGGGGACGTATGGTGCGATGTTACTATGTGAGCATGGGGAAAGTACTTATGGAGGTGGGGATGTATGGCAGGTGGCACTGTGTGGGCACAGAGGGGACGTGCTCATGGAGGTGGTGGAGATGTATGGTGGGGTGGCACTGTGTGGGCACAGGGGAAGTGTTCATGAAGTAGGTGGTGGGGATGGATGGTGGCACTGTGTGGGCACAGAGGGGATGTGCTCATGGAGGTGGTGGGGATGTATGGTGGGGTGGCACTGTGTGGGCACAGAGGGGAAGTATTCTTGGAGGTAGTGGGGATGTATGGTGGGGTGGCACTGTGTGGGCACAGAGGGGACGTGCTCACGGAGGTGGTGGGGATGTATGGTGGGGTGGCACTGTGTGGGCACAGAGGGGAAGTGCTCATGGAGGTGGTGTGGATGTATGATGAGGTGGCACTTTGTGGGCACGGTGGGGTGGCACTGTGGGCACAGAGGAAGTACTCATGGAGGTGGTGTGGATGTATGATGAGGTGGCACTTTGTGGCACAGAGGGACATGCTCATGGAGGTGGTGTGAATGTATGGTGGGGTGGCACTATGTGGGCACAGAGGGAAGTGTTCATGGAGGTGGTGTGAATGTATGGCAGGATGGCACTGTGTGGCACAGAGGGAAGTGCTCATGGAGGTGGTGTGGATGTATGGTGAAGTGGCACTGTGTGGGCACAGAGTGGAAGTGCTCATGGAGGTGGTGGGGATGTATGGTGCATGTTACTGTGAGGGCACAGAGGGAAGTGCTCATGGAGGTAGTGGGGATGTATGGTGGGGTGGCACTGTGGGCACAGAGGGAAGTGCTCATGGGTTGGTGGGGATGTATGGTGAGGTGACACTGTGTGGGCACAGAGGAAGTGCTCATGGAGGTGGTGGAGATGTAGGTGGGATGTTACTGTGTGGGCACAGAGGGAAGTGCTCATGGAGGTGGTGGGGCTGTATGGGCGGGGTGGCACTGTGTAGGCACAGGGAATGTTCATTGAGGTGGGGGCGTATGGTGCGATGTTACTGTGTGAGCATGGGGAAAGTACTTATGGAGGTGGGGATGTATGGCAGGTGGCACTGTGTGGGCACAGAGGGGAAGTGCTCATGGAGGTGGTGGGGTTGTATGGTGGGGTGGCACTGTGTTTGCACAGAGGGGAAGTGCTCATGGAAGTGGTGGGGGTGTATGGTGTGGTAGTACTGTGTGGGCACAGCGTGGAAGTGCTCAAGGAGGTGGGGTTGTATGGCAGGGTAGCACTGTGTGGGCACAGAGGGGAAGTGCTCATGGAGTAGGTGGTGGGATGTATGGTGGGGTGGCACTATGTGGGCACAGAGGGGAAGTGTTCATGGAAGTGGTGTGGATGTATGGCAGGGTGGCACTGTGTCAGCACAGAGGGGAAGTGCTCATGGAGTAGGTGGTGGGGATGTATGGTGGGGTGGCACTGTGTGGGCACAGAGGGGATGTGCTCAAGAAGGTTGTGGGGATGTATGGTGGGATGGCACTGTGTGGGTACAGAGGGGAAGTGCTCATGGAGTAGGTGGTGGGGATGTATGATGGGGTAGCACTGTGTGGGCACAGAGGGGAAGTGCTCATGGAGTTGGTGGGGATGTATGGTGAGGTGGCACTGTGTGGGCACAGAGGGGAAGTGCTCATGGAGGTGGTGGAGATATAAGGTGGGATGTTACTGTGTGGGCACAGAGGGGAAGTGCTCATGGAGGTGGTGGGGCTGTATGGCGGGGTGGCACTGTGTAGACACAGGGGAAATGTTCATTGAGGTGGGGGGGACGTATGGTGCAATGTTACTGTGTGAGCATGGGGAAGGTGCTTATGGAGGTGGGGATGTATGGCGGGTGGCACTGTGTGGGCACAGAGGGGAAGTGCTCATGGAGGTGGTGGGGATGTATGGTGTGGTAGTACTGTGTGGGCACAGAGTGGAAGTGCTCAAGGAGGTGGTGGGGTTGTATGGCGGGGTGGCACTGTGTGGGCACAGAGGGGAAGTGCTCATGGAGTAGGTGGTGGGATGTGTGGTGGGGTGGCATTATGTGGGCACAGAGGGGAAGTGTTCATGGAGGTGGTGTGGATGTATGGCAGGATGGCACTGTGTGGGCACAGAGGGGAAGTGCTCATGGAGTAGGTGGTGGGAAGGTATGGTGGGGTGGCACTGTGTGGGCACAGAGTGGATGTGCTCATGGAGTAGGTGGTGGGGATGTATGGTGGGGTGGCACTGTGGGCACAGAGTGGAAGTGCTCATGGAGGTGGTGGGGATGTATGATGGGGTAGTACTGTGTGGGCACAGAGGGGAAGTGCTAATGGAGTTGGTGGGGATGTATGGTGGGGTGGCACTGTGTGGGCAAAGAGGGGAAGTGCTAATGGAGTTGGTGGGGATGTATGGTGAGGTGGCACTGTGTGGGCACAGAAGGGAAGTGCTCACGGAGTTGGTGGAGATGTAAGGTGGGATGTTACTGTGTGGGCACAGAGGGGAAGTGCTCATGGAGGTGGTGGGGATGTATGGTGGGGTGGCACTGTGTTTGCACAGAGGGGAAGTGCTCATGGAAGTGGTGGGGGTGTATGGTGTGGTAGTACTGTGTGGGCACAGAGTGGAAGTGCTCAAGGAGGTGGTGGGGTTGTATGGCGGGGTGGCACTGTGTGGGCACAGAGGGGAAGTGCTCATGGAGTAGGTGGTGGGGATGTATGGTGGGGTGGCACTGTGTGGCACAGATGGGATGTGCTCATGGAGGTGGTGGGGATATATGGTGGGTGGCACTGTGTGGGCACAGAGGGGAAGTGCTCATGGAGTATGTGGTGGGGATGTATGGTGGGGTGGCACTGTGGGCACAGAGTGGAAGTGCTCATGGAGGTGGTGGGGATGTATGGTGGGGTGGCACTGTGTTTGCACAGAGGGGAAGTGCTCATGGAAGTGGTGGGGGTGTATGGTGTGGTAGTACTGTGTGGGCACAGAGAGGAAGTGCTCATGGAAGTGGTGGGGATGTATGGTGTGGTAGTACTGTGTGGGCACAGAGTGGAAGTGCTCAAGGAGGTGGTGGGGTTGTATGGCGGGGTGGCACTGTGTGGGCACAGAGGGGAAGTGCTCATGGAGTAGGTGGTGGGATGTGTGGTGGGGTGGCACTATGTGGGCACAGAGGGGAAGTGTTCATGGAGGTGGTGTGGATGTATGGCAGGATGGCACTGTGTGGGCACAGAGGGGAAGTGCTCATGGAGTAGGTGGTGGGAATGTATGGTGGGGTGGCACTGTGTGGGCACAGAGGGGATGTGCTCATGGAGTAGGTGGTGGGGATGTATGGTGGGGTGGCACTGTGGGCACAGAGTGGAAGTGCTCATGGAGGTGGTGGGGATGTATGATGGGGTAGTACTGTGTGGGCACAGAGGGGAAGTGCTAATGGAGTTGATGGGGATGTATGGTGGGGTGGCACTGTGTGGGCACAGAGGGGAAGTACTAATGGAGTTGGTGGGGATGTATGGTGAGGTGGCACTGTGTGGGCACAGAAGGGAAGTGCTCATGGAGTTGGTGGAGATGTAAGGTGGGATGTTACTTTGTGGGCACAGAGGGGAAGTGCTCATGAAGGTGGTGGGGCTTTATGGCGGGGTGGCACTATATAGGCACAGGGGAAATGTTCATTGAGGTGGTGGGGACGTATGGTGCGATGTTACTGTGTGAGCACGGGGAAAGTGCTTATGGAGGTGGGGATGTATGGCGGGTGGCACTGTGTGGGCACAGAGGGGAAGTGCTCATGGAGGTGGTGGGGATGTATGGTGGGGTGGCACTGTGTTTGCACAGAGGGGAAGTGCTCATGGAAGTGGTGGGGGTGTATGGTGTGGTAGTACTGTGTGGGCACAGAGTGGAAATGCTCAAGGAGGTGGTGGGGTTGTATGGCGGGGTGGCAATGTGTGGGCACAGAGGGGAAGTGCTCATGGAGTAGGTGGTGGGGATGTATGGCGGGTGGCACTGTGTGGGCACAGATGGGATGTGCTCATGGAGGTGGTGGGGATATATGGTGGGTGGCACTGTGTGGGCACAGAGGGGAAGTGTTCATGGAGTATGTGGTGGGGATGTATGGTGGGGTGGCACTGTGGGCACAGAGTGGAAGTGCTCATGGAGGTGGTGGGGATGTATGGTGGGGTAGCACTGTGTGGGCACAGAGGGGAAGTACTCATGGAGGTGGTGAAGATGTAAGGTGGGATGTTACTGTGTGGGCACAGAGGGGAAGTGCTCATGGAGGTGGTGGGGCTGTATGGTGGGGTGGCACTGTGTAGGCACAGGGGAAATGTTCATTGAGGTGGTGGGGACATATGGTGCGATGTTACTGTGTGAGCATGGGGAAAGTGCTTATGGAGGTGGGGATGTATGGCGAGTGGCACTGTGTGGGCACAGAGGGGAAGTGCTCATGGAAGTGGTGGGGGTGTATGTGCTAGTACTGTGTGGGCACAGAGTGGAAGTGCTCAAGGAGGTGGTAGGGTTGTATGGCGGGGTGGCACTGTGTGGGCACAAAGGGGAAGTGCTCATGGAGTAGGTGTGGATGTATGGCAGGATGGCACTGTGTGGGCACAGAGGGGAAGTGCTCATGGAGTAGGTGGTGGGGATGTATGGTGGGATGGCACTGTGTGGGAACAGAGAGGATGTGCTCATGGAGGTGGTGGGGATGTATGGTGGGGTGGCACTGTGTGGGCACAGAAGGCAAGTGCTCATGGAGTATGTGGTGGGGATGTATGGTGGGGTGGCACTGTGGGCACAGAGGGGAAGTGCTCATGGAGGTGGTGGCGATGTATGGTGGGGTGGCACTGTGTGGGCACAGAAGGCAAGTGCTCATGGAGTATGTGGTGGGATGTGTGGTGGGGTGGCACTGTGTGGGCACAGAGGGGAAGTGCTCATGGAGTTGGTTGGGATGTATGGTGAGGTAGCACTGTGTGGGCACAGAGGCGAAGTGCTCATGGAGGTGGTGGAGATGTAAGGTGGGATGTTACTGTGTGGGCACAGAGGGGAAGTGCTCATGGAGGTGGTGGGGCTGTATGGCGGGGTGGCACTGTATAGGCACAGGGGAAATGTTCATTGAGGTGGTGGGGACATATGATGCGATGCTACTGTGTGAGCATGGGGAAAGTGCTTATGGAGGTGGGGATGTATGGCGTGTGGCACTGTGTAGGCACAGAGGGGAAGTGCTCATGGAGGTGGTGGGGATGTATGGTGGGGTGGCACTGTGTTTGCACAGAGGGGAAGTGCTCATGGAAGTGGTGGGGGTGTATGGTGTGGTAGTACTGTGTGGGCACAGAGGAGAAGTGCTCATGGAGGTGGTGGGGATGTATGGTGTGGTAGTACTGTGTGGGCACAGAGTGGAAGTGCTCAAGGAGGTGGTGGGGTTGTATGGCGGGGTGGCACTGTGTGGGCACAGATGGGAAGTGCTCATGGAAGTGGTAGGATGCATGGTAGGGGTCAGACTGTGAGGTCAGTCAGGGGAAGTGATATACAACAGGGGTGGGACTGTATGGGTACACCAGGGTAGCCATCAGGGAAGTGAGGGGAATGTATGGCATTGGGTGGGTTATTTGGGAAATAGGAGCACTGCTGCCCCTTCCTTCCCCTTCTCACAAGTGTTGTTTATTATTAGGTATGAAGCACCATGTCACAATGATAATCAGGGATAGACTGTACCACTGTTTGTCGTCTCAGGATGGTGTAAACTAAGCAGGTGTTCATTAGTATTCTCTCTTGAACCTGAGCATACACTGCTAAAAAAGCTGAACAGTCACATTTTGCAGAAACACCTTCAAGGCATTCTCAGGCTGATTCTTGCCTCTTTTCCCCACAGTGTCCTAAGGGATCTTTAGCACTACGTCAAGCAGCTTGCTCTCTGCCCAGCTTTTTTTTACCGCTATCACTCACTGGTGGCAAAGCCCACCTCACATACAAAGTGCTCTCTCACCGTCCAGGACCTGTAAGTTAAATGGTGTTGGGGGGGTTGAATGGAAGTGACGGGCTGAACTGCTTACTCTGTCTGGCCCCACTCTCTTTTTTACTGGCAGCAATGGACACCTCATATGCCCTATGCGTTCTCATAATTCAAGACCAGCAAGAGGAACTGAGTCAGGAGGTGGGGTATGAGAGTGGAGGTTGGGGGGAGCATGGGGAATGGGGTTTGGAGAGCATGGAAAATGGAATTGGGTATGGAAGGTTGGCAGTAGAGCTGTAGAGGGAAGAAGAAGTGCCAGACTGGGCGAGGAGGGTCAGACCAAGAAAGCTAGAGAGGAAGCGCTGTGATCTTATGTATTGGCAATGCTGTGCTGCAATTCCACGTGCACAGGTACAAGGCAATACCTGTTGGATCCGGTGACGTACTTCAAGACCCTGCTTCCTCTCCTGCTCTGTTCATAACACATCAGCATAGATCTCACTGTGCAGTCGTAAAAATGTCCAGCTCCCTCCCTCTGTAGTTGACACAGCACCTGGGTGCTGTAACACTTTCTCCCTGCTAGCCATATTTCTCTCTCTCTCTCTCATTAATTTATATGCCACTGAACCTTTGACTCTGCTTGTTAATATACTTTTTTTTAACCAGTTTTTCACAGTCTACATGATCCACAACAGTACAGAAATAAAGCTTGATGCTAATAACTGAGGGTGGTCAAGTGTGACTATTGCGGCTAGAATTTATGAAGGGTTAAAGCATGCAATAAGGATTAGCATGTTTTACCCAACTCTTCAGCAGTGTACAATCTACCAACCCCTGACTAAAATGGAGTTAGGCATTTGGGAGCCAGCCACCCCAACCCCCACCCCCCGATCCCTCATTACTGAGGGAAGGGGGAAGGAGCTATTATTCAGGAGGTTAAAATTATTTTGTGGGAGGGGTAAAAAGAGGCATAGGAGTGGGAGCACATTTAGGTTAGCTATTCAGTGGCTCCCCAATAAGGGAGCATTAGAAAAGGCCCTGGGGTTGTCCTGCCTCATTAGACAGTGTGTTTAAGGGGCAAACTCCCTGTCCTTGCCCATCACAGGTAGGTTCCACCCAATCAACTGTGAAGTGCAACTCTCCAACCTGTTGTTGAGATAATGAGTTATCTTACTAGTTTTTTCACTAAGTCATCAGGGTAGAGGTCTGCGGAGTGAGACATGCCCGGGTAATTCCTTTTTTTAGGCAGCTCTTAGTAGGATGCCTAATAAATATCTGGTGTTTGAGTTTTAGAATCCCCAGAGGTACTGTAGTAATAAAAACCCTTCTGCTGTTAGGTTAAATTGTCTCCTGTATAGTCCTCCTGTAAAGCCTGAATGAAGGGGTGAAGGACCGGACAACCTCACATGACATATGAACATACGAAATTGCCAGCAGAAACAGGCCTCATGGTTTATCAAGTCTGCACAAATGTAAAGCTAGACCCTCATCACGCAGTTGTGCCTCCAACCCCCCCCCCCCAATGATGTGGCCATGACGGGGTCCTCTGCTCTCACATCCCTCCATCAAGACATGTGCTTTGTAGGTAGATAGTGACCAGTGATTATCGGGGTCCAAAAGTATTAGATTAGTTGTTTCCATGCATATTCTCTCCACTGACAGGAGTTTGTCACTCTGGATGTGTTCTGACAGGCTTTTTGCCAGCACTCCTCATATATCTGCATGTCTTACTCATCCTGTCAATGCCTCCATATGTCTTGGGTCGAGTCTCCATGAGAGATTACTAGAGCTCTGTATAAGCAGGAAATTATATGCTTAGAGTACCTTATACAAGTGAAGGCAATGAATGAAGTGATGAGTTTGAGGTTGGTATCCGGGCTACGTGCCCTGATTGGGAGGGACTGGTAGAAAGGTAGTTGGGGAAATTTACAAAAAGTCAGACTGGTGAAGACTGTATTCAACCTGGATCTCTGGGCAAGCTTTAAAAGTGTTTCCTGATGTGAATTGGTGGAGATATTGGAGGGAGTACCATTCCATTCCCTAAAGACTGGGTCTCCTAGTGGCTCGAAGAAAGCCATTCAGGTAGGGGATGGGACATAGTAAACATGAAATGGGAAGAGGTGTAATGCTTTATGGATAGAGTGCCAGATTTGTTCTTGAAATTTAAGCCAAGGGTTGGCTATTGGCAAAGTTCTAACCTATGGTTCAGCATGGTAGAGGGCTTTGCTGAAGTCAGCAAGTGGGAGCAGCATCTCCTCCATTTCTCACCACTGGTGCATTCATTTGTCTCAGCGCAAGGTAGCAGAGTTGTGCCACCCAGTAGTACAGTTGCAGATTCAGCAATGAAAGTTCCCCTTTACACTTACAGGTAGAGTTAAAATTTGCAGCCAGATCTGAGGCCTTTGTCCTACCCAGAGGAACTGCGATGTGTCTCTGTTCCACTTACAGGAAGCTGTAATAGGGAAAGGAATCAGTATATTCTAGAATAAACATAATAGATGGAGTAACGTGACCATACAGATAACTTCTATCCACCTAGAGAGAGAGAGCGGTATCGTATTCAAGTGAGCAAGGTCTTGTGTCCATTGCACGGTGAAGAGGAGGTAATCACTATGGTAAGAATGAGCCAGGGTCTTGGAAAGGTGTAGTCTTAAGTGCTTTATTTTGTCAGTATCCCATCGGAATGGAACTGCCTCCTAATCTCTGAGGATGGATTGTAATGAAATGTAAGTGTTTCTGTTTTGGTGGAGTTTGTTTCCAGAAACCCTCCCAAATGTATCTAAGATGTGGGCCAGAGTCAGGAGTGAACTATCCGGATCCTGTCAGTATAATAGGACATCATAGGCATATAATGCCACATAACGTTCCTCTCCTCCCATCCTCGCCCCTTAATCACTTCTGATCCCCGAATTGCTTGTGCCAAGGGTTCGATGTATATGGCAAAAAGGGAGGGGGAGTGAGCAGCCCTGTCGAGTTCCCCTATGGAGGGGAAAATAGACTGATGCCCCCACCCCCACCCTGATGCATACCTTTTGGGTTTTGTAGATATTCTGTAGTACTTGGGTTAAGGTGCACAGGACCCCTAACCTCCCCATCTCCTGGTACAGGAATGGGCAGGAGACTTGGTCAAATACCATTTCAGCATCAAGGCTGACCAGGGCTGATTCTTGGTTACCATTCTGTATCTCATGGGCAAGGTGCAGCATCCACCTTGTATTATCCACAGTAGTTCAGGTGCATAGAAACCCAGTTTGGTCAAGACTGATCAGGGATGGGAGACCCAGTTTTAGTCTATGTGCTAGAATTCCCATAAAATACTTCCAGTCAACACACTGAGTACTGAAATTGGTCTATAAGAGGTACATATTTTGGGATTTTTGTCCAGCTTTGGAGTTGCTGATATGGTGACGTACAACCAGGAAGGGGGATGGCTCCCCTAGCAGTGTTTCATTAAACATTCAGAACATGGGTGGGATAAGATGTTCTCAGGTAACTTTGTAAATTCCATTCCAAAACCATCAGATCCTGGAGCCTTTTGGGTCTTTGAATGGCTAATGGCATTTTCTATTTCCTCACTGGTTATTCATATTGTGAGGGAAGTTCCTTGATCTTCAGTAAGGCATGGCTGAGAAAGTGTGTCTAAAAAGGCTAGTATGGTGCTTAAAAGGGGACCTGTTCCAGGAGGTAGAGTGCTTGATAGTACATGCAAAATGCATTTACCTCATATTTTGGAGAGTCTAGCTCCTGAGGTTGGGTAAGTAATCATAGGCATTGTCACATATTTCCTTTGCCTGTTGATGTGGTAGGCTAATAGGCATGTAGTCCTGGTACCCACATCATAGTATCTCTGCCTGAGGAACATATGGGCAGTTTTTGTTTGTTGCAAACAGTGAGCGTCAAGGTGTGCCCATACTCATTTCAGCTGTGATAAAACAGAGGTAGCCCCTTGTTTGTGGGCCATCAGAAGGAAACGAAGGGTATCCTCCAGAATTTGCTTGCTGTCATTTAATTTTTTAGTCTGTGCTGTAGATTTGCTTGCAAAGTACTGTTTTAAGTGTATCCCACAGAATAATGGTGAGATTTCCTCTAAGACAGATAGATAGCTAGGTAGGAACTTCATTTATATAGCGCCCCTTCCCGGCAGTTCAGAACGCTTAACAATATTTAAAAACAGTCCATACATAACACGTGGCATACTTCAGAGCATAATAAAAAAATCAATATAAAATTCTATCATTCATTAAAATATTCTATAATAAAACAGCAGTCAGTTCATTAATCGACCTTCAGCTTAAAACAAATGTCTGATTAATAGCATTTTTAATCCTTTTCCTAAGGTTTTCACTGAGGGTGCCTCTCTCAGGTGTCTCGGCAAGGAGTTCCACAGGGTCAGTGTGACAACTAAGAATGCACAGTCCCCAGAATGATGCAGCCTGGCCCTGGGAACCATAAGGAGGCAACCCTCAGAGGAACAGAGAGCCTGAGATGGACAATGAGGATCCAGGAGGTCTTGTAGGTAGGCTGGTCTGGTATACCATCAGCACAATTACATTTTCTCAGCGAAGACCATCACAGCAACAAATATCGCCAAGTCACTGTGATGGTCCCACTGTACACCGGCACTGTGTCTCCTGGTGTTTCGCCCCCACCCCAAAACAACTCCAACTCGGAGATGATTATTTAAAGGAGGAGGGAAGGTGTGGGGGACAAAAAATAATTTCAGTCCTGATAGCACAATGTCAACCATTGGCATTGTGCCAGTTGCTGTACAGGATGTCAACAATAATGATGCCGCTGTGGCTTGGTGTAACCAGCTGGTCCACCCACCGCCATGCAGGGCTTTATAGGTCAGTAATCTGACCTTGAAGGTGATCCCACCATTACTGGCAGCCAGTGCAGTTCAATGAGAACTGGTGTAACATGGTCAAATCTAGACTCACTAGTCAACAGCCTCTAACCACCGAATTCTGCACTAGCTACAGGCAGCAGAGATTGCCCTCAGATAGCCCAGGTACAGGGCATTGCAGTAGTCCAGCTAAGATGTGACAAAGGCATGCTCAAGGGTGGTCAGCTCTCAGTTAGTATTAGATCTCGGATCCTGGCAATGTTCTTCAGATGGTAGAAACCACATTTGACGATGGCCGACAGCTATGCATCAAGTGTCAAGCTATCATCAAGGGCCACGCCCAGATCCTTAACCCAAACGGAGAGGGTTAGGGGAAAGCCCCTCAGAACCAGCCAAGGGGAATCTCCAAATCCCCCTCCACCATAATGACAGTCCGGATCCACCACCAGTACTTCCGTCTTATCAGGGCTGAATCTTAGCCAGTTGTGAATCATCCAGTTTTGGATCTCCTCCAGGCAGGTGTTAAACACTGAGGTCGCCATCTGGTTTCCAGTGGTGCAGGACAAGTATACCTGGGTATCATCAGTGTAACAAAGAAAACCCAGCCCATACCGCTTGATAATGTCTTCCAATGGCTGCATGTACACCATGAACAAGGGTGACAGGATCGACTCCTGCAGAACTCCAAATCATAGAGGTACTGGGCTAGATGAGGCTAACCCCATCATCACCCTCTGCACTCTATCCATGCGGAAGGACCTAAACCAGTTGACGGCAGTTCTGGTTAGTCCACACCAGTTCCACAGTCAGTCTGGCAGCACTTCATGGTCCACAGTGTCAAATGCCACTGAGAGATTAAGGAGGATTAAGATGGTACATGCTCCCGCCATTATGAGATCATTTAGCACCTTCACCAAGGTGGTCTCTGTGCTATGCCCGGATCTAAACCCAGACTGGAAACATTCATAAGTGGCAGAGAAGGCAAGACTCATTTCGAGCTAGTAGAGTAAAAAAAACTGTAAGGGAATTCAAACTTGCGTGGGATAAACACTAAGTGCAAAAAAGGAAATAGTCTAAGTGGAAGGGGGTAGGTATTCTGGGCAGAAAGATGGATCAAGAGGCCCCCTTCTGCCGGCAAATTCTTATGTTCTTATAAGCTGGATGGCCACCACTTTCTCTATAACCTTCCCTAAAAATAGGAGGTTAGAGACCGGTCTGTAATACTGAGACACTATGGGTCCAGTGAGGATTTCTTCAACAGGGGTCTAACCAAGGCCTCTTTCAGTCCCATAATAAAGACCTCAGTCTCAAGGGAACTCTGAAGAATCCCAGCAACCACAGATCCTATCATGTCTGCATAGCCAACCAAAAGTCGGATTGGACCTGGGTCAAGACTGCAAAATGTTGGTCGTAGCCTCAAGACTATGTCAGCCACCTCCTCCTCTCCAACTGGATTGAACTCAGTCCACACAAGAGGAATGTCCTGGCATGCCTCAGGTTGAACCCCACAAGTCCTTTGCATGACAGTGGAAGAGATCTTGGCCCTGATAGAGGACACTTTGTCGGCAAACAACAGAGCACTCTCTTCACACATTGTGCTTGAACCTGATCCTCCCACCTGGAGACAGGCTGGATGTAATAGCCCGTCCACCATGCGGGAGAGCTGAGCTGGTCTGTTCTTTGACACAGTAATCTCCCTTGGCAAAAAATCTGCCTTCTTTCAGGAGATTGCCCCCTGATAGTCGCCATAATGCGACTTCAGGGCCAATTTGTTCTTCATCAGTCCTGATCTCCTCGAGAGCTACTTCAACTTCTGACTCTATCTTTAACTCTCTAGTCTCCCCATCAAACAAAGGGGGCCTTTGGCGAGTAGACAAAGGTCAGATACGGATAGTTGCAGCTGAGTCAAAGGCTACACCAATGGCCCTATTATAAGGTGCACACGCAATCTCCACACTCAATAGGTCCAGCGCCACCTGTAGTCCTGTTGGGAACAGTCCCCTAAAGGGTGGTATCGGACCATCTTCATAGAAGATGGACCCTCAGGGTGGTCCCAAATATTTGTTGTTTTTTTTGGGGGGGGGGGTTTGCATAGACTTTTTGCCTCCTGTGTGTGTGTACCCAGGCTGCTACCCCATGTTCTGGCAGCCACCTTGGGATCCAGCCACCGTCCAGGTGTCCGCACTCCCTAGAGGTCATGCCTGTTCCCCTGTGGCTTGCCCCCCACAGCTGGGTGGCGGGGAGCCCCCTTACTCAGCCACCTGTCACGGATCCAGATAGGCACCCTCCGGAGCCGGCACCCGTGGACGGCCATCAAGTTACACCACCCGAGACACACACACTCCTCCTCCATGTTTGCTGTTTACTCCCCAGAGCTGAGGGCATACAAGTACACTTGCAGAAGGCAGTGAGAACACGTCTGCATGTGCTCCTTCCAAGCGTCTGCCCCAGACTCCACCCTCATTCTACAGTGCAGTGCCGTGTTTCCTGAGCCTCCGCCAGGGGGCAACCAGACGCCGACTGTTGTGGACCCCCCTCCCCGAAGAAGGAGAGCAGTCTAACAGATGCTCAATCCTTCTCCTGCCTGCCAACCCCTGGTGTCCTGTGTTCATTCCCAAACATGGGTCACCAGCGTGGTGCGAGGTAGGGTGACCAGTGCTTCAGTCCTCAGCACCACCGGGCCAGCTGGGAGGGCGCCTAAATGTGAACCCCATGGTGCTATGATCAGACCAAATGACTGGCTTAGTCTTGAGGTTGACAACCTCAACACCAGCTTGAACATCAGGTCCAATGTATGACCATGCAAGTGTGTCACCAAGGTGACAACTGGCAACAGGCCCAGAGCTTCCATACTCTGAGGTTTTGTTTCTGAAGATCTCATTGGTATTGTTTTAGTTTTAGTTTATTAGTCTAGGAATTAATACCTTTGAACCAGGGCTCTTTTACAAAGGTTCCACGTCACAAAGAACATTTAACAAAGCACGATACACATTACAGGTAAAACCAGACAGGAAATTTACATCATAAATTTGCTATTAACAGTTTAAGGCAGTAACATTTTTAAGTTTCATAGAAAAACAAGCTATAACAGGTTCAAGCGAGTAGACAATTTCGAGGTTAAGGAAACTTCCAGGGAGAGGGTGATCATTAGGCGCCAAAAGGAGGCTAGAGAGGAGGGAAAGGTGGTGAGCGGGAGAGTAAGTGAGAGTAAAACTTCTTTGAACCCCTGAGTTCTCAAGTAGTATGGGTTGAGTCACCAGAGGGTGTTACATCTCTCCACTGCCAAGTCATATCTACTGAACATTGGAGTGTGGTCTGAAAGTGAGATATCACCCAGCTTACACTCCCCCAATAATTTCTAGATTCTAGAATAAGAACCTGTGGACAGCAGAGTAGAATGTGTTGTTTCTAGTGTGGGGATGCAGAAAATACCAGGTGTCAGCCCAGCCAACTGCTTATATTAAGCATTTGAAATTCTTGTAGGTCGGGGGTTCTTTGTGTGGGGTAGGGTTAGAGTAGTTCCAGCTGGGGTTGGGAATGATGTTAAAGTCACTTTTTAGGAGGATGCCTTTTGTCTGTTGAACTATTTTACTAAGGAGTCCATGAATCATTGGTGTGTTGGTTCCTGGAAGGAGGTAGAAATTTGAAAATGTTACTGCATTATTATTAAGATATCCTTGCACTATGACTAGCTGCCTCTCCCCCAGGTCCTCCCAATTATGGGTAGCCAGAAAAGGAGTATAATGTGGGATTAGGATGGCTGAGCCCCATTTCCACCCCGTCCTCCAAATGAGGAAGTGAACACTGATGCATAGCCAGATTTGGCCAACTTCAAGTGCTTTTGTTGCAGCATGTGTGTCTCTTGTAAATACATACTAACATACTAACATACTAAAATGCCAGCAGAATAGGCCTAATGGTCTTTCGTGTCTGCTCGTTTGGACAGCCCCAACCCTGGGTGCTGACCTTGCTGTCCCCCTCGCCTTCTCTGGCTTCTCCCTTCCCAGTTCCGGATATTCTTGCTGCATTGGATTTTGCTTCCTGAACCCTTCTCCTGTACCTGTCCCACCCCTCTTGAACCCTCCACTGTCTCTGCCTCCACCAGCCCCTAGGTAGTGCATTCCATGGCTCTACCACCCTCTCAGTGAAGTAGCACCTCCTCCTTTCTCCCTGAATCTTCCCCTCCAGCTTCCACCCATGCCCTCTAGTGGCCCTTCCTCCTTCCTTGAAGCACCCTCACTGTTCCTCCCTGTTTACCCTCTTCATGTACCTGAAGACCTCTATCATGTCCCCCGGTCCCTCTCTCTTCCAAAGTGTACATATTTAGCTCTTCGAGCCTCTCTCATAGGTCCTGTCCCCAAGCCCCCAAATCATTTTGTTGCCTCCTCTGGACCCTCTCCAGGAGGTTAATGTCCTCTTAATGTGGCTCCAAAACTGCACGCAGTACTCCAGGTGCGGCCTCACCAAGCAGTTATACAGAGGGAGTATCACTTCCTCCTTCTGAGGTGATCCCCAGCGATGCATCCCAGCATCCTGTTGGCCTTGGCTGCTGCCCTCCTACAAGTCTCAGAGTTGTTCATTTTGACATCCACCACCACCCCCAGGTCCCTCTCAGCCATTGAGACTTGTAGTATTTCCCCAGGGTGTACACTTGGCCTGGGTTTCTGGGCCCTCAGGTGGAGGCACCTTGCATTTCCCTGCATTAAACCCTCAGCTTCCACTTTCTAGACCATCTTTCCAGAGCCTCCAGGTCCCCCTGCAGGGCCACCCTCCCTCCTCCCATCCACCACTGCCCCAGTTTGAGTCATCTGCAAAGAGACTCATCTCACTCCTTGATTCCTGTCCTTATGTCAGATACATGAGGTGTTGAACAGAAGGGGCCTAAGGACTGATCCTGTGGGACCCCACCAATGACCCTCCTTGGGGAAGAGATTATCCCACCAACTACAACCCTCTGGGTCCGGTCCTGGAGCCAATTGCCTATCTATCGGATCATCTGGTTTCCCACCCCCATTTCTCCTAGTTTATCCAACAGGCCCACGTGAGGAACAGAGTCAAATGCCTTGCTGAAGTCCAGAAAGAGGACATCCACTGGTCTACCCAGGTCCAAGGCACTTGTCACCCAGTCATAGAACTCCACCAGGTTTGTCTGACACGATTTCCCCGGGATGAATCCATGCTGTCTATCGTCCAGGCACCCTGACTTATCCAGGGCCCCCCTAGCCTCTCCTTGACAATGCCTCCATCACCTTGCCCACCACTGATGTCAGGCTGACAGGCCTGTAGTTCCCTGCCAGCTCCTTGATCCCCTGTGGATAGGCACCACGGGCGCCACCTTCCAGTCTTGGGGCACCCACCCTGTCCTCAGAAAGATGGTGAAAGCTCGCTAGGGTTTCGCCAGGACATTCAAAGTTCCTTCAGCACTCTAGGATGTAATTTATCCGGCCCCGGTGCTTTCTCCGTCTTAAGGGAGCTGAGGGCTTCCCTCACTCTCTCTGCTGTGATTTCCACTTCCAGTACCTCTTCTCCCTGCTTAGCCCTCCCCCCACCTGCCAGTGATGCCCCCCCTCCCCAGACCTGCCGACATAAGGTCTGATTTTTTTTTTTAAGGTAGGCCATTGCCTGGACAAGTTTCACTGGGGAGGAGAGCCCATTCACATTTAAGGAGATTAACTGAACACTTGTGCGAGCTATTTCAGTGCACTGGTATCTCACCTGCCCCACCCCCCCAAATCCAGTCTCTCAAGGCCTCCCCTGCCTCAGGACACACCAATAAATGGGAGTCATGCTGACCTATTAATGGAACTAAATCTTAATATTAAATGCACTCTGAAAATAGAAAATAGAGTTAAAAATCAATGTTTTGACCATAGGTCTTCTTCGGAAATATCTGAAAGAGAAAAAAACAAAGTTAGTGCACTAACTTTTTTTTTTTTCTTTTAAATATTTCCTGAAGGAAACCTAAGGTTGAAATGTCGATTTTTAACTCTGTTTTCTATTTTCAGTGTGCATTTAATATTATCATTTTGTTTTGCTTTCAGAACACATGCTGACTCGGCACCTTGTTTTTGTTTCTATTAATAGAACAACTATTATGTTCCTATTTTCTAAACCCAGGAGGGAGGGACTAGTCCCCTCTTTGTACGTAGAATAATCAATAATTAACCGTAACATTTCACTAAACAAACATTTGCACATTCCAACTGGGTTCCCCGTATTTAGTGGGTAATTAAACTGTGGCTTCCAAGGAATGAGTCCTGGTGGAGACCAAAGCTGCTAGATCAAGGCCTGGCCTGGAGGAAATCCTTGGTGAGGGCCTCTGGATATTACCTAAGTACTGGGAAAAGGTTGATGGGAATGATGTCATTGTGCCAATTTGGGCCAGAATTCTGAAAAAGGTTATCCCCAAATGGGGTTTAAAGCAGCTCTGTGGCCTATCCTGTGGCAGCTGGCTAATATATATATATATATATATATCTAGAAAAATAGACCATGATGGCAAAAAAAGACCATAGGTCCATGCAGTCTGCCCATATTCCCTATAATCTTTGGAATCTTCCTTGGAACCTGCTGTTCCTCCAGGGTACTAATCCTTCTTTTCCTATCCCCATTCTCCTCCCTGGCTTTGTCACCCCGAGTGACCACTGTGTTATCTTCATTCTATCCCATGCTTGCTTGAATCCCCTGACTGTGTTTACACCCACCACCTCAGCCGATAGACTGTTCCAAGGTTCTGCCACCCTTTCTGTGAAGAAGTACTTACTCACGTCCCTCCTGACCCTCCCTCCTTTTTATTTCCACTCGTGACCACGTGACCTCAAATTGGTTTTCAGGGTAAATAATTCCCCAATTTACCTTGTTAATTCCTTTAAGGAACTTGAAGATCTCTATCATATCTCCCCTCTCCCTTCTTGTCGCCAGTGAGCACACATTTAGTGCCTTGAGGTGCTCCTGATAGGAGCTACCCTGCTGGCCTTGAATCATTTTTGTTACTCTGCACTGCACTGTTTCCAACCTATCCCTGTCCTTTCTGAGGTGGAGCACCCCAAGTGCACTTTCCTGCCTGAGACTGCCATGAGTTGCACTCATACTGACTCAGCTGCCACACTGCTGCCCCTAATACTTCCATCTTCTGCCACTTTAGTACTCTCCTTGACAAAAAGGGCAACTCCCCCCCCTCCAGTTCTTCTATCCCTCATATAGTAAGAGATGGGTGGGGATATAGAAACTCTTGTTAATCCTTGTCAATATTCCCATCCCATGAAGCTGGTCATGTGGAGATGTAACCGATATGTCCATTTTTGTAATATGGATATACATATGGTATCTACGGGTTCGTGGAAGGATGAGGTTACCTGGCACAAGAGACCTAGGTTTGGCTACTCTGCACAGGGGCACCCAAGTAAATCCAACTACAGGAAGCAATAACTGTAATGTCCAGAACCAGAATTGGGATTTTTCAGTGTGGCTTTATTTATTAACTCACTGAACATAAACAAAGCACTGTATGGTCCCCAAGGGCTACATGAACGGTAATGCAGATTAGAGGCTAAACACAGCGGTCCATTTGAGGAATGAACACATTACAACAGCTGTCTGGCTTTGGACCCACCAGGCACTCAGCCCGACTTTGCCTGCGTGATTGGATACAGAGTCTGACTGGCCTGGCTCCTGCCGGCCACTGACTGACGGTCCACATGGCGAATGAACCCAAACTCTACTTGGAAAGGCATCCCATCAAACAAGGAGGGTCCCAAACTGTGGCTCCCCACACCATTTGAAGTCTGCGACTCCTAGAGAGATTTTGTTTTCGTACTTCCAAATCGAAACTCCCATCAAACAAGGAGAACTCCCATCCAACAAGGAGTAATTTTCCCATCCTGTGGCTCCCCACACCACTTAGAGTCTGCGACTCCTAGAGAGATTTTCAAGTTGCGACCCACATCTGGGTACCCACCCCATCACTGGCCAAGTGCATGAGGCAAGTAGCAAAAACACAGAAGAAATCTGTAGAGGTGGACCTGGTTACTAAAGATGGGGGGTTTTCCCACCTCCAGCTCCCACAGCCCATACCTGGCCATTTCTCTGGACACACAGAAAACTTTAGACTTTAAAATGTAGATTGAACGGTGGATGATCTGATGCACCTCCTCTACAGCGAACTTTAAATCCATTTAAACTTTAAACTGACAGACTGCTCCATTTGTTCATCCTAGTAGACATAGTCCTCCCAAATAGCAGTCCACATTACTTCCCAACTGAAGAAAAGAAGTTGTTTGCCCCTTCGAATGGAGCCAAAGACTCACCCATTTGTTGCAGGTGCCCCGCAGTCAAAGTAACACTTTCTTTGCTGTTACAAGAACAAACTTAAAAACAAAACCAGGCAGCTTCCTTCCATGAGTGGGCAGGGAGTGCCCCTGGAGCCCACAGAGGCTTTCCTCCCCAGGGAGGGGGGGCAGACCACTCACTGATTTCCTTCTTGTTTGCTTAAGGACAAACTGAAGTCTGACTTTGAATTTCCCAAAATTCTAAAACTTCACTCTCTGAGCTGAAGATTCCAAATGAGGCTCATGCAGCTGCGACAGTTCTATTATGATGTCATCTCTCAAGTCTCAGCTGTGACTGAGGACAGAGTGAGACAGTGTGAAACCCATTTAACTGGAGTTTCACAAGCTGCCTTCCCTGCCTACCACTAGGTCTTACTGGGATTCTAGTAACCCCGGTAACAAAGGGGTTACAGAGAGAAAGAGGAGGGCATGAAGAGAGGGGCTGGGATCAGCGCCACAGCTCACCTCCGATCACCTTTATGTTGATGGGTAGGGTGGAGATCTACACAAGAACCATGATTGCTTGTTGCAAAAATCCCATACCCCATGCAGCACACCATCGTATAGGTGTAGCCCTTGCACACTCCCTCACCCATCCCACCTGGAATTCCCCAACAGGGTAGAAATGCCTTCCACCCAGATTTAAACTTACACCTCCCCACACATCAACATCTGCTGAATGCAACTTACTAAGTTCAGTAATGTGCTAAGCTAATACGTTGACCATATAGCTAACAATGCTAGGCCAGAGCTATGGCTTTCTACTCTCTGGCATATAGTGTAGTTATCATTAAGGAGGGCCAGTAAACCATGTTGACCCATGTAAGTTATATTTGAATACCATGGTCTCACTGAGTTAAATGGGGTGGAATTGCATCAGCAGCACATTCTACATCCAGTGTAGTCCCATACTATTGCAGGGAGGTCAAAGTCTACAAAAAGCAAGCAGATCTTTGGCTGAGGCAAACCACCTGTGTGTGGTGCTTGTTTAATCTGCCATATCTCTGGCAAGTGATCTTATTTGGCCCTGTAAACCATCTAGTTACTATTCGTTATGGGCCTGAAGGTAACAACTGAAGGTGCCGCCTCCTTCATCTGAGCTGATGCCCCAGATGTCCCCCATAACATACCAGAGCCACCTTACCCAACACTTCAAAGAACCCACCCTCCCTTTGCTGCTTAAGGCAGACCCAGCCCTGCAGTCACCAAGGGTAATGCAGTAAAGCTGAACCCTTGTGGGAAATACCTCAGCTTCAGAGAGCAGGCAGAGTCCTAGATGCCATTTTATCAGTGTCCTTCCATCACCACCACTCTATCAAGTGCTCCAGTTTCTTAACTGCTCCTTATGGGGACACAGTCCACTGTGCGAAATATGGCAAGTCAAGGTGGGTGACTAGTTCAGCTCTGCATAGTCAGTCACATTAGTAGGATCTCTGATTTAACTGTGATTCCGTGGTTTTTCTCAGATTACATTTCAGGTTGGCAAGGAGGCTGTGTCAGAGAGGAGTGTCATGGATTGTACTGCCTCCTCTCTGACTGGCACACAAACTCCTAGCCACTGCATGTCTAGCTGGCAGTTTGGTGAGTGGTGCTGCAGAGTGTAGGCTAGGCAGGCTGCAATTATGGGTGCTTCCAAAGCATGGAGTCGGTAAATCTATGGTGGCTACAGGATTGGGGTAGGAGGGTGGGATGGAGGCTTATTCATGCCACAACTTACTATGGACAGCGGGCTTCTGGGGACAAACCACAACACAATCTAGCGGGAAAGAAACAGTCTACCTGTGAATAGCTCAAGTGTCCTTTACAGGCTTCAGGTCTGAAGAGGAGAAAGGCTGGGTCTGCTGCTGTTTGAGTCTTGCAACAATTTGTTTGATGGCCTCAGCTCCTTATTGGTGATGCTGTTCTCTCTGCCCAGATTGGAACCACACTCACTGGACCAGTTTTGCTGCTAAAGTGGAGGCCAGGAAGTAGCACTGAGCTGAAATCTCAATCTTCCTCTTTTGCAGTTTGACATCAGCTTCCTTGATGTTTTCAAATGTCTGGGGACCTTCTTCACACATCAGAGTAAGTCTGGTAGGATATGGGCTGTGGGACTTTAGCTGGACTTGTTTAAGAGCTTGCATTATTGGTGTGTATGCTTTCTGACATGCAGTGAGAGCTGGAGGGTAATCATTTTCCAAATACAGCCAGTATTCACAATATTTTACCACTTTGTGCCTCAGTGCAGAGTGTAGTACAGTCTCTTTTTCCTGGAATTGGAGCATTTTTAACAAGATAACTCTAGGCTGGGCACCTGCTGTTGGCCTGGGTCCCAGGGTGTGATGGGCCAGTTCTATCTCAAGGATGAGATTGGGTGGATGATCTGTGGAATCCCGAAACAGTTGCTGTGTGAATGTGATCATCGCCTGCCCTTTGATCTCCTTGGGCAAGTCAGAGATACGGGTATTGTTTCTCCTGTTACAGCTCTTGGCATCTTCTGTCCTGTCTTGGAGAGCCTGAGCTGCCATGTTGAGTTGAACAATGGCCTGTTCTGTAACATCTGTCCTTTGGGCCATAGTTGCAAATTGTTCTTCAATTGAATCTTGTTGTTTCTCTAGCTTACTGATGTTTGTACAGAGGGCTTCAGTCGTGGAGCGCATTTCTTTTCTAAAATCTCACAGCTCAGTTAATAGAAGAGCCAATTGCTTCTGGATGGTTTGCACAGTGGAGGTTCCTGTTTTGGCATGCTTTGGCAGCTCGACCGCAAGGTCTGGGAGCCTTCACTGTCAGAGCCTCCTCATAAGTAATTACTAGGCCAGGACATATTAACATCCCGTAATACCTTGTATAATCAACTATTCATCCAAAGTTTTCTTAAATTCAGTCATGGTAGAGCTAGTTACCACCTCTATTGGCAGACCATTGCAGATTCTAGTAACCCTTTTACTAAACCAGTTTTTCCTAGTATTTGTACAATAGGAACTAATCTGTATTTGAAGTGGGTGCGCTCTAGTGTCATATAGCTGCATCCTTAATTCAAGTCCCAGTTTTTGCCATAGATCATCATCCAAAAGTGCTCTATATACCATACACATGTCACCACGGAGCCTACGGAACTCCAGTGAATATAGATCTAATTCAAGTAGCTTCTGCTGATAACATAATTCATCTAGGCCTGCCACATGTCTAGTAGCCTTTCTTTGTACTTGCTCAAGTGATTTTATAGTCCCTTTTCCCCCTGGTGACCAAAATTTGGCACAGTACTCCAGATGTGGGTGGACCAATGCCTTGTACAATGGCATTACCACTAATCTATCTTTACTTTTAATATGTTTATTTATACAGTGCAAAAGTCCACTAGATTTACTAATAATATGATTACAGTGTGTCTTAAAACTAAGGTCACTGGTAATATAAATGCCCAAATCCTTTTCCTCTGTTGTCTCTTGTAACACTACTCCATTTAACATATATTTATAATGGATATTATGTTTCCCCAGATGCATAATCCTGCATTTGTCAACATTGAACTTGGAATTATTACTTATTGCCCAATATTCAAGTTCTTTTAGAGCTAACTGTAAAATATCCACATTCTCCTTGGAATTAATCATATAACCTATTCTTGTGTCATCCGCAAATTTGGATAGCCACACTTGTGTTGAAGTTTGCATGGACGAAATATATAAATTGAAAAGGCAGGGGCCCAGAACTGAGCCCTGTGGAACACCACTAGTTACCTCTGCCCAATCCGACAGGGGCCCCTTCACTGAAACTCTTTGTTTCCGATCTAATAACCAGTTTTCAATCCAGAGAGGAATATTTGCATGTGTACCATACTTGATTAAAGCCTCAATCAAGAGGCCATGTGGAACTTTGTCGAATGCCTTGGAATAGTCTAGAAAAATAACATCCACTGGATTACGGGAATCAAGTGCTTGATTTACCTTGCCATAAAATTCCAACAGATTTGTCTGACAGGACCTACCCTTTCTAAAACCATGTTGGTTGTGATCTAGATCTCGTGACACAGTTAACTTATCAGTGATATAAGTTTTAATAATAGCTTCCAAAATATTTCCCAATATCGATGTCAGGCTGATAGGTCTATAATTAGATGCCTCCTGTCTTGACCCTATTTTGTATATTGGGATGACTTCTGCCTGCCTCCTTTCATCTGGAAATTCTGCCTTGTCTATAGAATGTTGAAATAAATATGCTACTGGGGCTGCCAATACACCAGCCAGCTCTTTTAACACCCTGGGGTGAAGACCATTGGGTCCCTGCGCTTTATTCTGATCCAAAGCTTTTAGCCTATCTCTCACATCTTTAACCTCAAATACAAGTGATGAACCTGCATCCTTTGCCTGATGCTTCAAAGTATTATGAGTTCTTGGATTATACACTGAAGCAAAGTATGCATTATAATAGCATGCCATCTCTTTGTCATCTAATATTAACTCAACGTTTGGTCTCTTTATGGGTCCTATTGACTTGTTAGCACCCTTTTTATTATTTATGTAGGAGAAAAATAATTTATAGTTGTTTTGAACTTTAGTTGCCAATTTATATTCATAATCTTCTTGCGCTTTATGTATACTTTACCTACATTTTTTAAGTTCAAGTCTATATTCTGCCCAGCTTTCAGGCTGCCCACTTTTCCTGGCATTACTGTATGCCTTATTTTTACCTTTTATATTTTTAACTATTTGTAAGGTAAACCATGTTTTTTTTTTTTCGGGAATTTGTAGTCTTCTTAAAACTTGGGATGAACTCTTGTACAAGAGATTTGATTTTTTTACTTAAAATATCCCACACATGTTGTAACTTCAATCCCCTGAAATCCATCTGCCAATCCCATGACACTAAATGTTCACTTATGCAGTTAAAATTACCTTGCTGAAATTATATACCACTGTCCTGCTGACCGTCTTAGATATAATCTTACTACATCACATCATCCTCCTTCCCAAACCCCCGGAAAATCCCCTGATATCTTACATTTTGAATCCTAATACCCATAAATTCTTCTTCTACCAATCAAACGAGCTGGCTACTACACAATCTATGTACATATGAAAAAAAATATGGGGTTAATTGCTTATTGACTCATCCTCTTCTTGTATTGTATTTTACCAATGTACTACTACCCCTGAAATTAGTGTATAGTCTGAATAGGATGTCTACTCAAAGTGTGTGTACATTGAATTATATTATGTTCTTATGTAAACTGAACCTTGACCTTACCAGGTCCATCTTGCAAATGAGCTGTGCTCAATGATGCTCACCTAGATAAATAAAGATTTGATTGATTGATTGATTGATAATACTAAATTTCACCATATTATAATCACTAGAACCTAGGGGATATAAAACTCTACAATCCCGAATATCATATTCGAGATTGCTGAATACCAAATCCAAGGTACGAGTACCCCGAGTATGGTCTTTAACATACTGTTCTAAACCATTTAATAGAAAACACTCAAGGAATCTTTGCTCATTTGATGATTCTGCTTGGGGGGGATCCCATCTCAACTCTGGGAGATTAAAGTCACCTAATAACAAAGAATTTCCAGCCTGGGTGAAGTTTTGTTTGCATTCTAGTAATTTAAGGTAATCTAACTGAGAGCTAGATGGTAGCCTATATACAACACCCACGTTTATTGTTGGCATGGGGGGGGATAATTTAACCCAGATTAATTTAGCTGTATCATATTTAAGAATATCTACATTTTCAGATATAATATGATCAACTATATAAAGGGCAACACCCCCACCCTTTTGAAGTGGCCTATCTCTATGATAAAGATGAAAACCAGGAATTTGTTTATCCCACAAGTCATCATCTTTCCACTATGTTTCTGTAATGGCACACAGACTAATGTGGTATTTATTTAAAGTAAACGCCAGTTTGTCTAGTTTATTATAAAGACTTCTTGCATTTAATAAGAGACAGTTCCAGTATTCTGACTGTACCGGCTCCAGTTTTGTTGATGTTTGAGGTATACAACTCCCTTCCCCCCATCTGGAAGTTTAAAGATTTGTCAATTTTCTGTTTTAATATTTGTGAAAAAAGGCATTTTCCTTGCCTATTCAAATGAATGCGATCTAATGCAAACATCCTTGTATCATAGAAATAATCCCAATTTTCCAAAAACTCATAATCCTCTCTAAGGCACCACCTCTTCAACCACCCATTTAAACTCTCAATTCCTGATCTTTTATTAAAATTTACCCCAGGGCTTGGTATAATACCTGAAATAATCAGGTCACAGCCTCTAGCTTTTAGATCTGCACCTATGTACTCAAAGTCCCTTGGGATGTCTAGCATTTTTCTCTTGCCCACGTCATTAATACCTACATGTAACAACACCAATGGTTGTTCATTGTGCCCAAGGAGACCTGGTATAAGATGTCTAATATCTGAAATACCCGCAGCTGGCAATACACTGACAGTAGTTGAGGTGTTCCTATATTTATATAATATGGAATCAGTATATTTTAGCATTGAGTCTCCGATTACCAAGATGTCCCTCTGGACTGTACTAATTAATGTACAGTATCAACCTGTTCTACCTGATTTTCAGGACAGACCACAATGGGATCCATAATGTGAATCTGCTGATTTTGTTGCTATGTCTCCTGTTCAGTTGTGACATCTTGTGCTAGGCGGCTAAACCTATTAGGTGTTAACACATTTGATAACTCCCCAATACTCCGTCTTCCTTTCTTATTTTTCTGGGGAACTTTACACCACTGCTCTTCCTTCTCCTCAACATATGGTGCTAATACTTGTACATTTTTATATGGACTTGTAACCACCTTCTGTAAATCCTTCAGCATCCATAGATTCTAGGGGAGAAAGCAATCTAGTACCTTTTCGCTGTGGCATACAACAAATTCCCTGTTATTGTTTTAGGCTTTTTACAGAGTTTGCTGTAATTTAGGACATTGTACCTTGCTAGGCCCAGATGGAGCTAAGCAATTAAGCTGCTTCTCCAAGCATGACTGCACTGGAAGTCCCACTGAACTTCTGACTTAAACAAAATCTTGCTGCCTGGCTTTATTTACTAATCCCCCAAAAAAGAATTAGAATGTCTACTTTGGACTCTCAGCATTTGAGAAAGTGTGTGTGTGCCTTCCAGGCTTCAAACATTGTGTTAGTATCTAATTTTGTTTGTAAGGCTGGTCTCCTTATCTGCATGTTGAAGCAAAGCAACTGAGAGCTGAAACTGACAAAACATCTTTTTTTATTACTTGTTGCTGTCTGCTATTCTCTGCCTTACACCTGGTTCAACATTTGGCTCTTATAATCCCTGTAACTAACCCCTACCCCAACCCCATTCTGTTTAAATACTTCCTATAGCTTCTGCACTGCAGTTTTGTGCTTTCTACACCAGTGGCATTTACTATGGGGCTGGTCCACAAAGGTGGCCAGGATACACTCAAATCAAGCATATCCCAGCTACAGTACTGTGCTCCCCCCATGCTTGTCTGAATTGGACTGCATCCTCAGTCCACAGCCCCCATGTTCTGCTACTGCTGAAATGCTCAGAGAGGCAGGAGTGGGCAGAGCAGTTCACACTACAGGCATCAAATCAAATATCTGTGCCAGTCTGGACCTGTATCCCCTGTCAGTGCATGGTGTAGAGCATATCTGGATATGGCACTCCTCCAAGACTGCCATAGCCCCACCGAAAATTAAAATATACTGTTATGGATACTGACTGGTGCCTGTTATGGCATTACTGGCGGCTGTTAAAGAAAGTGAAGAATTAACCTGAAATTCTTGAATTTCTCTGGGCGGAAGGTGGTGCATTACTGCCACTGCTGTCCCTAGGAAGTCATACTGAGAGGCTCTCTGTGATGTGGAGTTTTTCTACAGAGTTGGGTAGATACCCACCGATGCTCTCTGATCCACCCCATCACAACCATTGGTATAGCAAGTCATGCTTGTCATGGATTAGGTGCAGAGGGGGCACACAAGCATCAATACTGTGGATGCTGTGGCGTGCCTTATGGTGCGCATCCTGCCCATGGGAGCATGCCATGATTTTTCTGAACTTCAGCACACATAGCTGGGCTGTGAAGCTTTGCATAGGGCCTTATGCATTTCTGGTTCAACAGTTGCCTTTTCTAATCTCCACAGCTCCCCACACCTTCTGTTTCAATGCTATCTTTTGTTCTTTGCCCTGCAGTTTCACTTTCTACATCAATGTCAGCTTTGCTTACTAAGCATGCATCTTGTAACTCATTGACTGGGTCCAGAGTTTGGTGATGGGGACAACTGGCCCTGTGCACCGCTTACAAGGAGAATTCACAAGTGAGCCTTGAAGGGCAGGAAGCAGATATGGGATGGTCTGACAGTTGTCAAAACATATGTCTCAGGTATGGATGAGGGACTGATCATCTCTGCCAGATTAATTGATTTTGCTAAAGCTTTTAACAGTGTGGCACACTCCTCCTTCTGGACAGGATTAAAGCAGCGGGTCTTTCTGACTCCTCGGTCAATTGGTTTCACTCCTACCTTGAAGAAAGGTCTCAATCTTCATTTTCTCCACACCCCTCATCTGCTCAGGCATCCCTCATGTGTCTGTCTTTGGCCCTATTCCTTTTTCCATATTCTTGAACAACCTCCCTCTGTTCCTCTGCATTCATGCATATGTACGCTGATAATACAATACTTTTTGCATCTGTCTTTTCTTTTGATAATATTCAGCACTGGATGAGGTCTAACCAAGTGTCACTCAATGCCAAAAACATTTTCATGACTTTTGGATCCTGACAGAGGCTTGCCAGACTCGCCTCCCTCCCTCCCTTTATGCCACACCCTTGACGGTGCTACAACTGAAGATGCATCATCCTTTAATGCTGCAGTACTTCTTAGTTTGTAAAAAAAGTCATTATTTTTTTAGCAACATGTATTTCTGACATTGTTAGATTCATCCTTGGTGCAATTTTAATTTTCTCAGATATTTTTAAAACAGCATTTATAGCTAATTTTATAAGAAATTACTCACATAATTAAAAATGGCTGCCACTGTCAAGTTTTAAGAATCTCTTCTGCAGAGGTTACCAACCCCTTGTCTAGGGTAACCATATAAAGGGATTTACATCAGGTTTTGGGGAACACAAGTAGCAACAACCAAAAAAAAAGGGAACGCTAGGAACATGGTATTAAGGGTAAGGGTACGTAAGTATTACCAGGTAACATATGGAGTATTGCAATTGGGAACACTAGGAGTGGTGCAGTGCAGTGGCTGTGGGGAGACAGTTTTCAGAGAGACCTTCTGGATACTGTGCTGCTGCCTCATTTGTGCGCATTTCTCTGGGTTGTCGGAGGAAGCCGCTAGACTCCAGGCCAAGTTGGTTAGGATTTGAGGGACTTCTTCCCCACTGAGGGGCCACCAAGTTTGACACTGGTACTCGTAGAGGATGCCAAGGAGGAGGAACAGCTGGACTACAGCAGGCTCTAGGATGGTGGTCGTGGGGGGTCAGAGGTACACTGCTGAACCGCTACTGGCACACAATTCTGATTGCTCCAGTGAGGCAGAACTGCCAGGAGGAGGCACACATGGTAGTGGCTAACAAGGATGTGGATGTTCTCCATAGCAGAGACCCCAAGGAGAGTAAAGAGCAGCTGCAGAACCTAAGTGGAGGAGGAAGTAACTTCTGGTGGGGGACTCAGTTGTGAGGAGATAGATTTAGGAATAGGAAAGGGGGGGAGTGAGGTTGGGTGCATACATGATGCCACAGTCCAGAGGGATGGGAATTGAATCCAGATGATTGGCAGAGCAGCAGGGCAGGCAGAGCTGGATGTCATTGTCCACCTGGAGACTAATCACCTAGCTAGGGATGGGACTGGGGCTGGGATGGTGCTGGTGGAGCTTAAGTAGCTGGGGAGGGGTCTTAGACAGGTAGTGCACTCAGTAACTTGTTGAGATGCTGCCTGTCTGCGACAGTTGGGAGGAGAGGTATCTCTGCACCAAGACCTGCAATTCATGGTTGAAGGAATAGTGAAGAGAGGAGGGTTTGGTTACACTGGGGATTAGGGATTCACCTAAAAAGATGGTGGCCTTTACGGGGGTGAGGGCCTGCATCTGTTATGAGGGGAGTTGCAGTCCTCGGTGGACAGTTTAGATGTTACATTGCTAAACATTAAACTAGCTGAAGAGGTGACAGAAGAACTTGGGGAGGTAATCACTGCCCCCCAAAGGCTAAGACAGAAAATTGAGAGAAACCGAGGGGAATGGAATTCCCTAGAGTGGAAATTAATAAAGCAAGTAGGGCAGTAGAGATAAAGGGTGATGAGAATGGAAGCCAGGGGAAAGGAAAGAGGGCAGAAAGGAAATAAGGCAGTAATAAGTAGAGTGGTAACAAAATCTGGATGGAATGTGAAGGAATGCGAGCAATGTAAGAAATAAGATTTCAGATGTAGAGGCCATAATGGCAGATGCTGACCTGGATATTTTGTGGCTATTACTGAGTCATGGTGCACTGAAAACCATGACTGGGATGTGTTCATACCATGCTATATTCTGTTCAAGAGTGTGTTGGGGGGGGGGGTCAGAATGGGAAGGAAAGAAGGAGGAGGAGGAGGAGGAGGGGGTGTTTTATGTGAAGGAATTCATAAAAGCAAGGAAGATACAGGAAATACAAGGAGCAGAGATACTGTGGGTCACCCTAGAAACAGGGAATGAAACCTCTTCACACCGGCATGATCTACAGATAGGGTTACCACCTGTCCCTATTTTCGCAGGACAGTCCTGATTTGGACAGCTGTGTCCTGTGAAAAAACATGAAAAATACTACTTGTCCTGACATTATAGTAGAAAAAATATTTTCAGACTTTCCTCTAAATGTTGCAAAAACTATAGTACCTTAACTAAAATACCTTAAAATGATAAGAAACACCAGGAACATCTAAAAAAACTGCAATGCTTTGTCTTAAGTTTGATTATTTAGAGAAAAAAGTATATTGCATTGGCTGAGGTTAAATATTGTCCTGCGAAAAATCATGTTTCAGTAAGAAATGTCCCACTTTGGGCTTCTTAAAAGGTGGTAACCCTATCTACAGACCTCCAGCACAGGGGGAGGAGTTAGATAAGGTACTGGAGGAAGCTGTTGCCTTGGTGGCAGAAAAGTGAGAGGTGCTGCTGGTGGGGGACTTCAGTCCATCGGATGTAGATTGGAACTCTGCAGTTGTGGCTATATCTAGAAGCAGGGGCATCCTGGAGTCTCTCTGCAGGGGGCATTCCTCAGGCAACTAGTCAGTGAACCCACTCTTGGTGGGGCAGTACTAGACCTGTTACTCAATAGCAGAGACACTGTTGCAGACATCAAGGTAGGAGGTCACCGGGGGAACAGCGATCACCAAACAGTTTGTTTCAATATGGGGCTTGCGATAACACCCTACTGAAGTCCCCAAATGGGAATTTTGAGGATCTGAAAGCACGAAAATGAAAGCAGTGTTTCGGCACTGACCCAGTATATGGAAAGGTATCCATGCATTTCATTAGCAGAAAAAGTACTGGGTAATATTTTACAAAGTAACTATAGCAGATTTCTGACCCCAGGATTCTCTGATTTGACCCTCAACATTTGAAGCAGAGGGTCAACTTGGCTCACTTTGCTAGTGCAAATGCAAGCACTGTCAATATAAGGATGGCTGCTGAATTGAACCACACACAGGTGAGGGTCCTGAACTTCACGAGGGCAGATTTTAGAAAGATGGATGAAGCCGGCCGACAGGCGCAGTGGTAGCGCTACTGGTTGTGACACCGATGACCCTGGTTTTTGTTGTTGTTAGTACCCCCACCATTATGTACTCTTTCCCTGGGTTTCTTTTCCCCAGGTGCATTACATTGCACTTCTTTGCACTGAATCTAAGCTGCCATACTTCTGACCATTCCTCCAACCTTGCCGAGTCCCTTCTCATCCTTTCAACCCCCCCTTGTGTATCAACTCTGTTGCAGATCTTTGTGTCATCTGCTAAGAGGCATACTTTTCCTTCCAGTCCCTCTACGATGTCACTTATAAAGACATTAAGAGGTCTGGTCCCAGTACTGAACCCTGCTAGTAACCCCCCCTTTCTTCAGAGTGGACTATGTTTGCTATTAACCTCTGTGTCCTGTTGTCCAGCCAATTTTTGACCCAGGCTACCACCCTGGAACCCACTCCCAGACTGACTAACTTGTTTATTAATCTTTTGTGTGGGACAGAGTCAAATGCCTTGCTAAAGTCTAGGTAGGTGATGTCCACAGCCCCTCCCTGGTCTACTACTTTGGTCACCCAGTCAAAAAAATCTATTAGATTAATCTGACATGACCTTCCCGCTATGAATCCATGCTGCCTTGGGTCCTGTGCCCTGCTGGCCCCCAGGTACTCAACTATTCTTTCTTTCAGAAGTGATTCCATCGTTTTCCCTACCACTGAGGTCAAACTAACAGGTCTGTAGTTTCCTGCCTCTGCCTTACTCCCACTTTTGTGAAGGGGAATCACATCCACCTTCCTCCAGTCTTCAGGTACCACACCATCCTCCCATGATTTGTTAAAAAGGGTAGCCAGTGTTGCCACTAGTTCTCCCCTTAGTTCTTTTAGAATTCTGGGGTGGATCCAGTCAGGCCCATTGCCTTGTCCACCTTGAGTTTTAAGAGTTCGTTCAGGACCCTTCTGTGAATGGACTGGTATTGACCCCCCTATCCAGAGTGCTTCTATTGTTTGGTTTAGGTAAATCCCCCTGCTCTTCTTTTGTGAATGCTGAACAAAAGTATTCATTCAGTATCTCTGCCTTTTCACTGTCCCCGTCTGTCCACCTTCCCTCCCCTTTGTTAAGCCTCACTATCCCTTCCTTGGTCTTTCTTCGCTCACTAATGTACCTATAAAAGGTTTCATCCCCTTCTTAACTGAGTTGGCTATCTTTTCCTCAGTTTGGGCCTTTGATATTCTTCTGCTTTAACTGGTACAGTTCTCTGTCCTGCTCCTTCTGTGATTCCTTGTACTTCCTGAATGCTATCTTTTTCTCCCTAACCTTCCCCACCACCTCTTTTGAGAACCAAAATTGTTTTTTTCCTTCATTTTGTTTTGTTTATTTGCTTCACACAAAAGCCTCTGTGATAGCAGTTTTGATTTTTCCCCATTGTTCCTCCACCCCTCCATCCTGCACTTGTGCTAGTGCATTTCTTAGACACTCTCCCATTCTGCCAGTCAGCCCTCTGAAAGTCCAGTGCCCTTGCATTTGTATATCTTGATTCTATGACTTCCTCTCTCCTACTACTGATCCCCTTTGTTTGCCCTGGCTGCTGCTTTCTTGCACTGCATGGAGTGATTCAGATCACTAGTGATCATCACTTCCAGGTCCTTCTCCTCCTCCTCTGATGCAGATTCCTGAACTCCACCCAGGTAGTACTCTGTACTGGGATTCTTGGCTCCAGTATGCATAACTTTGTATTTCTTGGCATTGAAGCCAAGCTGACAGATACTGGACCACCTCCCCAGTTTTTCCAGATCATCCTGTTAGTCCTATATCTCTTTAACTGTGTCCACTGTAATGCCATCTCCAATGTCATTGATGAAGACTTTGAACAACACCGGCCCCAGCACCTAGCCCTGCAGGATCCCACTGGATACCTTTCTGGTGCCAGATAACTCTGCCCCCACAACTACCCTCTGGGTTCTGTCCCTCAGCCAGTTTTCTACCCATATGGTCATCTTATCCCTAACCCCAGGATCCACCAACTTCCTGATCAACCTTTTCTGGAGCACAGAGTGAAAGACCTTGCTGAAATCAAGCTAGAGGATGTCTACCGCTTGGTCCCTGTCTACTGTCTTGGTGACACAGTCAAAGAAGTCAATCAAATTCATTTGACACAATCTCCCCCCCCCCATGAACCCATGCTGCCTCGTATCCTGTAGATCATTCTCCTCTAGATATTCTACCAACTTATCCTTTAGTATGGTCTCCATGAGCCTGCCCACAATTGAGTTCAGACTGACTGGTCTGTAATTCCCTGGGTCATCCTTGGGACTACTTTTGTGGAGGGGCATCACATGTGCTGTTTTCCAGTTCTGTGGTACCATGCCTGACTCTCATGAACTATTAAATAGGTCTGCAAATATCACTGCCAGCTCCTCTGCCAGTTCCCTTAGTACCCTTGGATGTACTCTGTCCAGGCTTGATGATTTATCCACTTTCAATGCCAGCAGCTCCATCCTCACTCTACCCTTCTCTATCACTATATCTGTGTTCCCTTCCCACCCTGCTCCTCTTCTCCCTCCTGAAGGCACTGGTCCATCCTTCTCCCTGGTGAAGATGGAACAGAAGTATTCATTTAGTATCTCTGCCTTTCCCCCATTATCCTCTACCCACTCCTCCCCTTTATTAAGCTTAACAATCCCTTCCTTTGTGTCCCTTTTCTCAGTTATATAGCAAAATAAAGCCTTCCCTCCTTCTTCATTCCTTCAGCTATCTACAGCTTCTTCTGGGCCTTTGCTAACCGAACGTCCTTACTTGCCTCACTAAACAATTTTCCCTATCCACCTCTCTCTCTTGGAATTCATGAATTTTCTATATTCTATGTTTTCTATTTTCTATATTCAATGTAAAGAAATGCAAAATCATGCATTTGGGGCACAGAAATCCAGGAAATGAATTCAAGATGGGCGGGGGGGGCTGACAGCTACCAATTAAGAAAGGACCTGGAGGATAATCATATCTGATGACTTAAAGGTAACCAATGTGAGAAGACTGTAGGGAGAGCCAGTGGGATGCTAAGGTGCAGAGGGATAGGTATCACCAGCAGAAGAAAAGAGATGATTATGCCACTGTACAGATCACTAGTGAGACCTCATCAGGAGTACTGTGTCTAATCCTGGAGGCCACATCTCTGAAAGGACACAGACAAAATAGAGGCTGTCCAGAGAGGTTTTATCATGACACAGTGACAGGAGCCACGTAGACATCCCCGACAGCGACAGCCACATTGCCAAGTGTCAGCAATGCAGTGTTGGGGATGCCTCCATGTTCCATTGGGGCTGTGCCCGAACCTCCTATATGGGGGGCATGGGAGTTCGGGGCACAACCAATCTCAAGTTCAACTCTAGTCAGAGTTGGACTGGGGGCAAAACACCCTGAGATGCAGTTCCCTGGCTGTGCAAAGACCATCACAGTGACATTTGGATTTTGCCCAAATCCTGTCACTGTGATGGTCTTCACCATCGGGGAATCACTGCAGCAATGGTATACCGTCCAGAGAAGGGCAACAAAAGTTGTGCAAGGACTGCACCAAAAGTCATATGAGGAAAGACTAGAGTACATCAGTATGTATTTCCTGGAGGAGAGGAGAGGATAAAGAAGGGGGATATGATACAGACATTCAAGTACCACAGGGGTATAAGCAAGGTACAGGAGGGTAGCAAATTTCACAAAGGAAGGTGTACAAGAACAAGGGGACATGATATGAGGCTAGAGGTGTAGGCTCAGGGGCAATGTGAGGAAGTACTTTTTCATAGAAAGAGTAGTGGATGCTTAGAACAGCCTCCCTGTGGGGGTAGTGGGGGTGAAAATGGTAGAGGAATTCAAGAATGCATGGGCTAGACATAAGAGTACCCTTGCAATATGGAGGAGACGGTAAGCTGTAGATCAAATAAGGTCTGCGGAATTGCATCAGGTAGAGAAAATGGACAGACTATGGGGGCCACACAATCCTTATCTGCTATCAATTTATATGTTTCTGTTACCATCACATAACTTAGTGCAGCCACTCTGAGTATCTGGACCAGTTTTTATGGCTGCAGTGTGCATAGCCCAACAGACGTCTTGTGAGCACAGTAGGTAAAAAAGGAACCTCCTGAATACCAGCCAAACTTGTAAATAGTGGAGTTGAACAGCAATTACTGCATGTTCACCGCACTGTTTTGTCTGCTATTCATTGGTGGAACATGGCACTGGCCGCCGTGTCCAAGATGGCCATCTCCAGTGGATGGCCGCCAGAGTTGTCTGCACATGCACAAAAGACTCCATCAGCCATCCTGACTGTGATTTCCCTAATACACTTTATATGCACACTGATGGCCCCAATCCCCAGTGGCAATGCATTTATTTATTTGTTGGTTTGTTTTTTTCTATAATCTGACATGGGGGTGGACCACACCCAGTACTGGATCCCCCCAGCCCCTTGTTTTATTAAGAATTGTCAACATCGGGTGCCTCAATCACAGTGTCAGCATTTAAAAGACCCCCCAGCAGCGTGGGACACTGGGAAGCCCACCCCCAGTGTCCCAAAATAATTTATTTGCTTTCATTCTGAAAAAAACTAAAATGTCACCTGACATCTTTTTCCTTTTCTTAAACCCATCCCCAGTGTTGGACCCCCCCCCACACCGAAGCCCGTTCTTTTATTAGTAGTTGCCAACATCAAGGGCCTCAATCCCTATGTCGGCATGTGCAAGACCCCCCTAGCAGTGTGGGACACTGGGGAGTCCACCCCATTGCCCTGAAATAGTTTTATTAAGTTGTTCCAATCCTGTAAAGGAAAAAGTATTCTGTGATGTTTTTGTTTAAAGAAAACCATTCCATGTCGTCTCTGCCATTCCTTTCCCCCATCCTGACCCTTACAACTAGCACCCACCACCTCACCCCCTTCTTACCCTATACTTACCATCAGATATCATCCACTGCCATCCTCTGTGGACTGAGACATGTCTGCACTCTTTAGAACCAAACCATGAACGAGGAATAAAGATAAGTGTCGTATAATGTATTTCAATGGCAATTTGAACTTATGCCCATAACTTTGTTATTTTTAGGAATTGTTTTACCAGATTTTCAGTGTGGCCTTTTTGGGACCCCACCTCGTGAACACTGACACTGTTATTTCTTTAGTTAGGGCAGCAGGTGGTTTTGCATTCGCTTCATGAACAGCTAAATTTCACCACCAGTGTTTTTGAGGCGGGGCCCCAAAAAGGCCATGTTGAAAATTTTATTAAAAAAATTCCTAAAAAATGCAGCGTTACACATTTTCTTAGAAACTGTTCTATGCTCATGCATAACTTTGGTAATTTTCAATATTTTAACTCCAAATTTTCAACATGGCCATTTTTCACACCACCTCATGAACAGTACAGCTGTCATTTTTCACATTCTGTCTGAAGGGTATCTTCATACCTGTGGTGCAGAATGGCGTTTCAAAATGGATTTGAAACTTTCACCTATGGGGTTTATGAGGTGGGGTCATAAGAACACTGTGTTGAAACTTTGGGGTCAAAATATTGAAAAACAAAGAACTTATTAAGATATGCTGTTTGCAGGGATGTCCATTGCACCACTAGGGAACACACTACCTTACCATGCCAGTGAGCTGAGTTCAGGTGTGAAGATCAGATAGTTTAATGTAACAAGGCTGATAGGGAAGGTGCTGCAGCATGCAGCACCAGCCCCAACCTGAGTAGGGATGGAGCAGTGTTTTGGCACAGATGCCACAACCTGTATTGGGTAAGGGAACTTCACCCACAAGGTATCAACATGTGTGCTGAGGGGCCTGCTGGGCCCCTGCACTGGATCAGGACTGTCCCCAGTATTGTATTCATCTCTTTTCTGTGCATGTGCAACTTGGAGCTCAGTGCACATGCACGAGTCATCATGCATGTGCCCAAAACTTCAACAGCCATTTTGGACACAGTGGACATACTCTATTCCATGGCAACCCCATCTGCAGCCATATCAGTTCTGACCAGAGTTTGTTGTTGCTGGAACTTCTCAGGAATGAAGCCATGACATATCATACCTTTGAACATTTCTGGGGTAGTGCAACCTGATGGATGCAATCAGCAATTTGATTGTGCTACCTGGGGTGGATTTTGAGGCAATGGGCTATCCAATGTACACCAAAAGTGAAAATGAACTCATAAAAGTAGAAAAAAGGTATTACACTAATAAGGGCACCTTTTATACAGCCCCACTGTTCTGGGTGATACTTAGACTGAGGGTAGCAAAATCTGACAGACACAATCAGCTATCAGATTTTGCTACGTGGGGCATTTTGTAGTAATGGTGTGCCCAGTGTACATTAGAGCTGAAACATAAATACAACAAAGCTGAAATAAAGCTCTGTAGTGCTGTGAGGGGGCCTGCTTTCTGGTTCCTGTGTTCTACAAGACCCTTAAGCTGAGGCTAGAAAAAATTGACAGATGTGAATAGCTGTCAGACTTTGTTACCTAGGGGTATTTTGAGTAAATTGGGTATAAAATATACAGTAAAACCGAAATGAAATTAAATGAAAGGTGGAATACAGCTTGTGTAGTGATATAAGAGCTCCTGCTTTGTCATTCTGTTGTCCAGGGTGATACGTAGACTGACAGTAGCAAAATCTGACAGATGTGAATAGCTGTCAGAATGAGTTATCTAGGGGTATTTTGAGGGGTTGGGGTACTCAATATACAGTAAAACTGAAAAGAAATTAAAAGAAAGGTGAAATACAGCTTGTGCAGCGATATAAGGGCTCCTGCTTTGCCATTCTGATGTTCTGTGTGATACTTAGTCTGAGGGTGGCAAAATCTGACAGCAGTGAATAGCTCAGATTTTGCTACCAAGGGGTATTTTGAGGGAATGGGGCATCCAATACACAATAAAACTGAAAATAAATTAAAAGAAAGGTGAAATACAGCTTGTGCAGTGATATAAGAGCTCATGCTTTGTTATTCTGGTGTCCAGGGTGATACGTAGTCTGAGGGTTGCAGAATCTGACAGATGTGAACAACTGTCGGAATGAGCTACCTAGGGGTATTTTGAGGGGATGGGGTACCCAATATACAGTAAAACTGAAAAGAAATTAAACAAATGTTGAAATAAAGCTTGGGCAGTAATATAAAGGCTCCTGCTTTGTCATTCTGGTGTCCAGGGTAATATATAGTTTGAGGGTAGCAAAATCTGGCAAATGTGAATAGCTGTCAGATTTTGTTACCTAGGGGTATTTTGAAGGAATGGAGTACCCGATACACAGTAAAACTGAAAAGCAATTAAATGAAAGTTGAAATAAAGCTTGCACAGTGATATAAGGGTTCCTGCTTTGTCATTCTGGTGTCCTGGGTGATACTTTGACTGATGGTAGCAAAATCTGACAGGTACGAATAGCTGTTAGATTTTGCTACCTAGGGGTATTTTGAGGGAATGGTGTACCCAATATACAGTAAAATTGAATAGAAATTAAATGAAAAATGAAGTATATCTTGGGCAGTGATATAAAGACTCTTACTTTGTCATTCTGGTGTCCTGGGTGATACTTTGACTGAGGGTAGCAAAATCTTACAGGTGTGGAAAACTGTCAGACTCTGCTACCTAGGGGTATTTTAGGGAAATAGGGTAACCAATATATAGTAAAACCGAAAAGTGATTAAAGGAAAATTGAAACAAAGCTTGGGCAATGATATAAGGGTCCTGCTTTGTCATGCTGGTATTCTGGGTTTTGCTTTGATTGAGGGTAGTAAACTCTGACAGGTGTGAATAGCTGTCAGATTTTGCTACCATGGGGTATTTTGAGGGAATGAGGTACACAAAATATAGTAAAACTGAAAAGTAATTAATGGAAAGGTGAAATAAGCTTGGGCAGTGATATAAGGGGTCCTGCTTTGTCATTCTGGTGTCCTGGGTGATACGTTGACTGAGGGTAGCAAAATCTGACAAGTATGAATAGCTGTCAGATTTTGCTCCCTGGGGGTATTTTGAGGGAACGGTGTGCCCAATATACAATAAAATTGAAAAGTAGTTAAATGAAAAATAAAATAACACGTGGGTAGTTATATAAGCGATCCTGCTTTGTCATTCTGGTTTCCTGGGTGATACTTTGACTAAGGGTAGCAAAATCTGACATGTGCGACTAGCTGTCAGATTTTGCTACCTAGGGTTATTTTGAGGGAATGGATACCCAATATACAGTAAAACTGAATAGAAATTAATGGAAATTTTAAATAAAGCTTGGGCAGTGATATAAGGGCTCCTGATTTATCATTCTGGTGTCCTGTGTGATACTTTGACAGAGGGTAGCAAAATCTGACAGCATTGAATAGCAATTAAAGGAAAGGTGAAATAAAGTTTGGACAATGATTAAAGGGTCCTGCTTTGTCATGCTGGTATCCTGGGTTTTACTTCGACTGAGGGAAGCAAAATCTGACAGGTGTGAATAGCTGTCAGATTTTGCTACGAGGGGTATTTTGAGGGAATGTGGTACACAAAATATAGTAAAACTGAAAAGTAATTAAAGGAAAGGTGAAATAAAGCTTGGGCAATGATATAAGGGTTCCTGCTTTGTCATGCTGGTATCCTGGGTGTTACTTCGCCTGAGGGTAACAACATCTGACAGGTGCAAATAGCTGTCAGATTTTGCTACCTAAGGGTATTTTGAGGGAATGTAGTACACAAGATATAGTAAAACTGAAAAGTAATTAATGGAAAGGGGAAATAAAGCTTGGGCAGTGATATAAGGGTTCCTGCTTTGTCATGCTGGTGTCCTGGGTGACACTTTGACTGAGGGTAGCAAAATCTGACAGGTGTGAATAGCTGTCAGATTTTGCTCCCTGGGGGTATTTTGAGGGAATGGGGTACCCAATATACAATAAAACTGAAAATGAATTAAAAGAAAATAAAAAAAAGCTTATTCAGTGATATAAGGGATCCTGCTTTATCATTCTGGTATCCTGGGTGACACTTTGAGGGTAGCATAATCTGACAGATGCGAATAGCTGTCAAATTTTGCTACCCAGGGTATTTTGAGGGAATGGTATGCCCAATATACAACAAAACTGAAAGGTAATTAAATGAAAAATGAAATAAAGCTTGGGCAGTGATATAAGGGCTCCTGCTTTGTCATTCTGGTGTCCTGGGTTTTACATTGACTGAGGGTAGTGAAATCTGACAGATGCGAATAGCTGTCAGATTTTGGTACCTGGGGGTACTTTGAGGGAATGGGGTACTCAATATACAGTAAAACTGAAAATTAATTAAATAAAACTGAAAATAATGATTTTGCTATGATGAAAGGACAGATGTTTTGTTTGTCATGTAGTTGGGTTCTATTTGGTTGAGGGTCGCATACACTGATGATTACAAGCAGTGAAAGCAGTTAGCTCAGTGTGATTTATGTGCACCTAATTTTGATATTTGGTTACTTGGTTACCTGGTTAAGGTAGACAAAAGGGGCCTTTTTGCCCATCTAGATTGTCCTCCACACATGTGGAACATGTAGTTGAAAAGAACTCTGTCAAAGACCCTATTATAATGGCTGTATCAGCAGCCATTTGTCTAATTAATTTTTAAAGGTGTTTATTCCGGTGCAATCTACAATATCTTGAGTTAATAAGTTCCATACCCTTGGAGTACGAACAGTAAAAAAAGATTGTCTTTTATTAGTTTGTGTTCTTTCAATTTCAAGCTGTTTATTGTGACACCTAGCCACAATTTTTCTCGAAGTGAATGATTATCCACTCCATTAAAGATGGATTCTGGGTTATTTTAAAGAGTAGAAGACGATCACCTCGTAGTCTTCTCAATCTGAATGGATATAGTCCTGCACGACTCAACCTTTCTTTGTAGTCAAGGGGAGCAAGTTGATATACCAGTTTAGTTGCTCTACGTTGAATCTGCTCTATTCTTTTTACACCCGAAGTTAGATAAGGGCTCCAAAGTGGGGATCCATAATCTATGTGGGGCCTAACCTGAGACCTATACAAGGTCATAATGCATTCTTCAGATTTAGAAATAAATGTAGAATTTATTCTACGAAGAAGAGCATTTGTTTGATTTGCTATTTTGTTACAATGTTCTGAAAAAGATAATTTGTTATCTATTAGTATCCCCAGGTCTTTTTCTACACTAGAAACTTTAATTTTACTATTATTTAGGAAGTAAATCTGTTCAGGGTTATTTCTACCCAAGTGCAGTACTGCACATTTGGATATATTAAAAAACATCTTATTTGTTGCTGCCCATTGTTCGATGATGGCCAGGTCAGATCTTAACTGTTGATGCTTGATATGTCATTGACATGGCCCCCAAGTTTGGTATCATCTGCAAATTTGACAAGAGTGTTATTAGATGAAATAATCATATCACTAATAAAGACATTAAAAAGTTATGGCCCCGGGACTTGAACCTTGGGGAACACCACTAGTTATATTAACCTTATTCAAAAGTACATTGTTTACCCTAACCTTCTGTGTTCTACCATTCAGCCAGCTATGAACCCATGAAACTAATTGTGCCGAAAACCCAAGCTTGATTAGTTTGGTTATTAGCAAATTGTGTGAGACTTTGTCAAAAGCCCTGCTATAATCCAACAGGGTGACATTGACAGGAAAATTGGAGTTGAGATTTTTACTTATCATGTTGTAAAAAGAGAGCAGGTTGGTTATACAGGAATAACCTGTTCTGAACCCGTGTTGTGTACGGTCTATAATATTCAATGATTTCATTTTGGCTTCTAGTAGTAGTTTAATTTTTTTCTCCAAAAGTTTACATGGTATTGACATCAGACTAATTGGTCTATAGTTTTCCGTTTTAGAGTGGGTTCCTTGTTTGAATATCGGTGTAACTTTAGCTGTTAACCAATCAGATGGTACTTTGGATACCTGCAGGGATTTATTAAATATAATAGTAAGAGGGAGAGCAATGGTATCAATAGTTCCCAAAATAAGTCTTGGACTGATGTTGTTGGGTCCAGTACTTGTTGTTTTTTTAAGGTAGCAAGTAATTCCTTAGTTTCTTGAAGTGAGAGAGAGTAGTTGAAAGAATTAAGTGGATTTGAAGCAAATGTATTAAGTCTGTCATATTCAAATACAGAACTAAAGTACTTATTGAATTAATTGGCTGTTTCAATATCTGTTGTAATGGTAATGTTGTCTTTAATCAATGGGTCTACTGATCTTGTATCACCTTTTTCACCATTTAAGTAGGAATAGAGGGATTTGTGTGAATTCTTAATGTGTGCAATATGGAATTCAAGATTCCATTTTGCTAGGATGATTTGCTTTTTTAAGTCCTTAACTACTAATCTATATTTATCGAGGATTTCAGTTTTCTGAGCTGCAGCACATTTCTTCAATTGTGAGAATAATTTCAACTTTTTAGCTCTCAACTTTTTAATGGATGGATTATACCATGCCGGAATCTTACCTCTAGTATTATATTTCTTTTTTACAGGAATGCACTGCTGTTCCAGATCATGTAGTATCTCTTTAAAAAGTGACCAGGCATCTTCTAAAGTAGGGGGACTAAGAGTAAGATCCCAGAGAATAGTTGCAAGATGTTCATTGATTTTTTTGAAAATTTGCTTTATTGTATTGTCTTAAGGTAACAATATTTACGACAGTTTGAGCTTTCAAAGGAAAAGTAAATGAAATGGACATATGGTCACTATTACCTAAAGGGTCTGTAATTTTTAGATTTGTTATAGGAGTATCCATGTTAGTTATTACTAAATCAAGTAGGTTTTCACCCTGAATGGGCTCATTGACTAGCTGAGTGAGACCAAGATCAACTATTGTTGTAAGTAGGTGAGTGTCATGTTGGTTGGATCCAGCTAAAGTATTCCAGTTAATGGATGGAAGGTAAAGGTCACGTAAAATGAAAACTGTACCATTATTGGCAAACTGTGACATTTCAATAGTAATTAACTTAGTGTAGGAGATATCTACAGGTGGAGGGCAATAACAATTGCCAACCAGTATTTAAAAATGTCCTGTAGGGTTTATGTATACCCAAACACTTTCCATTTGTACATTGAAAAGAGGTTCATAGGAGGGAATAGTGTTTTTAACATAAAGGCTAACCCTTCCCCCTTTCCTGTTATCAGGTCTGTTTTTAAAGAAGTGCTTAAAGCCAGGGATTTCAAGAATCCATTGCTTGTCAGGATTTCCCCAAGTTTCAGTAATAGCAATAAGTGCCAAACTGAGAGTTAAAATTCTTGTTTCTAATTCTGCTATTTTAGTTATAGATAGGGATCAAGCATTTAGTGATAGAATGTTCAAACATTTAGTGTCCATGTCAGTGGTTGTTTTAAGAGACTTCGGTTTTAATAAGGTCTGCCCCCTCATAGTTAGTTTAAATGTTTATCTATAAATGTTGTAATTTGGTGTCCCAGAAGCAGGCTCCCTCTTCTGCTGAGATGGAGACCATCCCAACAGAAGGTTGAGTAGTTGTTAAAAAAATTCTTCCCAGTGGGTGAGGCAGGTTATGTTTTGACTGTAACACCATTTCCAAAGCCAGTTATTTAAAGCTTTAATTTTGGCTGTTGTATAATATGAGGCTCTAGGGACTGGTAGTATTTCTGATATACAGATATCACATCCTCTTTCTACCAACATGTTACATAGGGCTACAAAGTCCTGTTGTAGTTCTTGGAGTGACATTCTATGTATGTCATTCATCCCTGCATGGACAATAACAAGAGGATTTATGCCTGCTGTTGAAAGTGATGTTTTGAGCAGTCAGATACTCCTGCCCCCCTATAGCTTAAACAAGTTTGACTTTGTTTGTCTATATTGCAAACAGTACGGTCAATATATTTAGTTATGGAATCCTCCAAGACAAATATTTGTTTTTTACAGATATCAACATCTGGTGTAGAAGCTGTTTAATCAATAGTAATGAAGTGCGAAGAAGAAGGAACTGTATTGACCAAAACATTGTTTTGGGGGGAATCATCCATAGAAGTACTATTAGAAAGTGAGCGTAAAGGTTCAAAGGAATTATGCAACAATAGTGGTGGACATGTATCAAGCTTCAGATCTTCTTTGGGATGCATATTAGATGTTGCAACTTTGGACCATGTAGATTCATTGAATTGCACTTTTTGTTTACAATGTGTAGAAATTAGTGGGGTGGATGTACTGACAAGGTCTACATTATGTGAGGTGACGAAAGTTTTACCTTGATCAAAATAAGTTAAAGTAGCAGTCCCATTTATTTCATGAAAAGGCTCAGGGGGTATTTCTAAAGGAGAGACATGGGGAGCTGAAGGAGTAGAGACATCTGCCAACTGTTCATCAATGGTGAGATCAGATTACAGGATTGAGAAAAGTTTATTAGGTATAGCGTTAACATGAGGTACAGGAGACGTTTTAGTCTCTATAAGAAGAGACATGTGGTCAATATATTCCTCTAAGGCCTCAATTTCCGAGTTGATAACCCTTTTTAGTTTTTAAACGTAATAACTCCTCCAGAAGGGAGGTGACAAGATTACATCTGTCACATGTAAAGTCTGGAGTACGTTTACCAACCATATACATATTACAGGAAACACAGACCTTGTTTATCTTCTGCATTTTACTGTTATGGTATAGAAATAATCCTGCCTGTCAAGGTTTTCCTGCAATGATAAGGCCAGAACTGATAGAAGGGTCTTTCTTTCCCATTCCGGTAGTCCTGGTGGACACGGTAGACACTCGCTGAGATGTGTATGTCTCTGCATGCGTCTCCACGCGTGGCCCCACGCACACTCGCCCCGCTTGCTAGTGCAGGTCTTAGGAAGCGCTAGGCTGGAAGCAGCTCTCTGCAATGCTTCTGGTAGCGCTTGTGATAAAAATCAATAAAATAGCTTGCTGCCTATAAATTCAGGCTTCCAAGATGTATCAGAGGGGCTATTACTCAGGGGTGAAGCACTTAAAAGTGCTTGAGTGGAGCAAAATGATGCTTTGGCTGACTTTGGGAAGAACAAGAAGTCATAAAACCCCCAGTATCCCACAAAATACTGAACACACACAAACAGAGCTAGTGACTACAGATAGACCCCTTTTACTAGAGTCAACTAGGTTAACAGGTTTCAATAATGTTGCATACAATAAAACAGTATAAAGATTCATCCAGCACCTCTCTCCAGAGGCTCATGTTAAACTTGGGCAAATATATGTATCAACTAAATGCAATTAATATCCTTCTTAACTAGGTTTAAAACAGTTTTTTATATTATTTGTCATTTGCAATCCCACTGTGAGAGCATTTTTCTTTATGATATGTTGCTCATTTATATATATTTTGCATATTATTCAAATTTAAATGATGTATTATTTACATTATTCAATGTGCACTGTGTTTAAACCAGTTTACAGTTCAAAATCCATAATTACAACAACTAACACTGTCTTTTACATCATTGTATTAATCTATCATCTGGGTAGCAACATTTGACGGGGAAGCATAATTTATATTATCCTGATATCATATTATGCTACTGGGAAGCAAATTCTGACAGGGAAGCACGAGTTGACACTACACCGGCATCATTTCAGTTCAAGCAAGCAGATCACAGTAATGCTAAATCAGAGGAAACAAATAAACGGTGGATGAAAGCAAGCAGTACAACAAAATTAACTTGCAAATATTTCTTTTCAAATTGCTGATTATTGCACGGGGGTGTGTTGGGGGAAGAGCCCCCAGTGAAAGCAAGCACTACTAAAAAATAAACGGTTTCAGCAACCAAAAAAAGCATCCTCACTATCTCATGACTTCATTAGAGTACCCAGGGTGTGTGGGGGCAGAGCACCCCCACAGAAAGAAATCTCTAATCAGTAATACAACATTATCCTTTCTCTCTTATGTACCAGAAGTTTGTAAAAGCATCTTGATGTCATGGACTTCTGCTGTTTTCTCATCCAGTGACATTATAGTAAGGTGCACATCGGGACAGGTACAGTGCACTACCGTAAATTTTGTAGCAGCAGTGCATGGTCCGGCACTCCCCACTATCACCTTATTTTTACAGTTGGAGATGAATATCTAGCTAGAGCAGTAAGGGGCATGCCAGCAAGTTGTTCTTTTGTAGTGCAGAGCCGGATGTCAGTGGGAGTGTTGCTTTTTGCTCCGGCATGCTGGTGTCATGCCAAATCGTTCCCTCCACGGTGTCAAGTAAGATGTCGCTGAGAGATCTGTGGCCACCTTACTTTTCAACCTTTGAGCATTAAAATTCATAGCACTGGCCTTCAAAATTCAGAGCAAATGGTCAAAATCTGTAGCACTTTTTTATTTAAAGTTACTCTGTTTTTCCTCCTAGGTCGGCCGGACCCCTGCCCATACCTCTCTACCTCTCTACATTAAAATGTGTAGCACTGGTTTGATAGAGTGGATTGGCGTTTTTTGTTGAGAACGCTGCACCACTTTGGGTTCCCCTCACAGTTTATACAATGGATACGGGTACTGTATAGCACACCTAGCACTCGTTTTTACTGCAATGGGGCCTTCTCCTCCACTTTCCATTTACATTAGGGTACAAGACAGGGATGCCCCCTATCACCCCTGTTATTTAACCTTTACCTGGAGCCCCTGTTAGTACAACTTAAAATGAGTACTAGAGTCCACAGAGTGCAGGTGGGTAACTATGAGTTAAAGATGTCAACGTATGTGGATGGATTAGGGAGTATAGTAGCCTCTCCAATTATAAATTAAACTTGGAAAAAACATCTGTGTTCCCCTTGAACTTCAGAATGAGCAAGGTGGTTGCCACCGAATTAGGTTTATCGTGGTCACTGAAAAGCTTTAAATACCTGGAGATACATCTGGCCAGGGGAGAAAAGACAGTCAAGCAACTCAACCTGGATGCACTACTCCAGGTTATATAACAGGACTTGTCCAGGTGGAAAACTATGCCACTATCCCTCTGAGGTAGGATTAGCTTAGTTAAAATGAATATTTCACTCTGGGTTTTTTACCCCTTGAATATGGTAAATTCATGGTTGCCATTGGCCTGATTCAGGAAAATACACGCCATCATATCCAATTTTATTTGGGCTGGTAAACCAGCTAGATGTACTTATCACAAGCTGGCTGCACCCAAGAACAGGAGTGGCTTAAGGCTTCTTCACTTCGGTTTGTATTATTGGGCTAGCCACACCAGTAAGTATTTGAAATGGATATCACCAAGAGGGGATCAGGCTTCTCGGTCATACACGCCAATATGATTGGCTATATAGAAGGAGCTAATTGCCTCCTGTGGCCTTTCTTCTGAAGCCCTGTTACATATCACGTTTAAAGCCTTACCGGTCGGTTTCCCTCACTCTCCAGTGGTGGTAGCGGTCAAAGTACACGCTCAATTGTGCTCATTCCTGTCATTTAACCAGACACATGATCCTCAGCAACCTATTGTTGGTAACCCTAACCTGAAAATAGGTGGGAAACCTATTTCGGATGGCTGGCTGCCACAACTGAACTCGTTGCTGGTGGAGGACATGATTAGGGATGGGAGATATCTAACTTTAGGGGACATATTAGAGCACTGGAAGATGGGCAGAACCTCAGTCTTTAAAGTGTTACCTAGCTCTGGACTGGGAGAAGGTGTGGAGAGTTAACTATAGGTATATTTCACAAGACAGGTTAAGACTTACACAATTTAAAATTCTTAACAATATGTACTATTCTCCAACCAAACTCTTCAAAATGGCGAGGGTGTCTTCTTCCACTTGCTGTAGATGCCTTCAGGCAGAGGGCTCTCTATACCATATTTTCTGGGAATGCCCTAAGGTAGCATCATTGTGATCTCTTATCAGGCAGAACTCAGATCCGATACTGGGTATTAAAGAGTTGTTTTTATCTGAGAGCTGCCTGTTGGGATACTACTTGATGGTGGTAGTCAAAGAGCATAGGTATCATATGGCCAAAATAACCATGTCGGTTAAGAAATTAGTCTTAAGACACTGGCAGGACTCCAATGTCTTTTCATGCACTGAATGGCTTCAGGAGCTCCTCTTTAACCTGAATACTGTGAAAGTAATAGCTAGCTTTCATGACCAATTCTCCAAATTTAACAAGGTACTGAGTAAACTGCATGCACATTATATAAATTAGCAAGGCTAAAGTAAAGCTCATATTCACTGTCTGTTTGGTGTAATGGTAGTATGTTGATGCCATGGGGGGTATTGTTGTTTGATGTATGTTTGTTTGTTGGTGTTTTTGTTGTACACTAGTCTCAAACCAATAAAACTGTTAATTAATTAAAAAAAATGTGTAGAACTGGTCTAATTAAAATGAAGAGCAAATGGTCAGAATTCATAGCACATTTTTATTTTAAAGACTAGTAAGTTTAAGGATACTGGGCAACATATATTAATTGTTAAGGACTGTTTCTATTGCATTTTTAATATTAAATAGTTTTTATGTCCAGGAATAGCTTTAATGTTATAAGCAATGTCACTAACTCTTCAATGAACAAGGGTAAATTTGGGTGTAAAATTCATAGCGCTATGCCAGACTCATAGCAGTTGAGAGCTATGCCCCAGCCCCATCTCCGCAGCATTCACTGGAACTCACCTTTGGCTCTTCCCCCAGGGCAACCTACCTCTCCCCCCTAGGGTTGGCTGGGGCCCACCCCGAAAGGCCCCCACCGGGAACAGGATCTGGTTCTTATTTTAAAGAATAGTGTCTAATAACAGTAGGGCCCAGTCTGTTTAATGATAAGGAATGTTTCTTTCAAGTTAGTTCAATGTTTTGATGATTTTGTAACAAATTTATTTTCTATCGCCAAACTGATTGGCCTGCTTCCTCAGTAGCAAGCTTCCCATTGGCTGCTCCCTCTTAGGCTTGAATTCTCTAAATTTTGGTGCCTGCTGAGATTTTCTCGGGGCTCATTTCTACCTCATCTACCTCATATTTTGTCCTGCTTGCCCACCCTGGCCCCGACCTCTATTAAATAGTCTTATCTCCCAACCCCCTTCCCACTATTGGCCACCAGACTTTACCCTACTCTTCCTCCTATGGGGACCATTACACTTTCTATGTTGATTTCACAGCTCGGCTGATAGGGGACTGCTGTTAAGCCTCCTTCAAAAAAGCCCTACTCTTAATTTTAAACTCTTGCTTCCTCAACTTGAAAACTGCTGTCCATCAGGTATGACCCCTGTAAGTACTTTACAGTTGAGAGGTATGCAGCTGCTGCTCACTCTCCCTTCCTTTACTGACCAACTCACTGGAAAATCCCCTGTGGAATCCCAGACAATTTGTGATGACAGTCTCCTTAATGTATGCAGGTCCTCAACAATCTCCTTCTACTTTAAGTTTCCCCATCTTCTCTGAGTCTTGCTAGCAACCAGCAAGTGGGGACTGCTATTTTGCTGCCCCAGCTGGCTCTCCATCCGGGGATTTCCCATAGTCCGGTGTATTGTACCAGGCAGGGCAACCAAACTAGGCTCAGTAAACTTGACAACGAGCTCTTAAAAGAGTACGTCTGCAAAATTGCCCTGCTGTTACTCCTACTTGCTGGAAATATTCACCCTAACCCTGGCACCTCTTCAACTATCACTCCTACCATGAGATCTATAGGGAAACTCTCAACTGCATCCATAAACATTTGCATCCTCCTCCCCAAGATGGACAGCCTAAATGCTTGTATTCAGAATCACAATCCTGATATTCTCTCAGTAGTCAAGACCTGGCTGTCTCCAAAAACAACTGATGCTGCCATAACGATACCCAGTTATACAGCATTTTGACAAGATAGACTGTCCAAATGCAGTGGTGGCTATGCAGTCTACCTCCAAGATAACCTGCAGGGACATGTTCTGCCATTGCCCAGCACAGGTGCCCACATGTAAGCACTTGCTCTGAAAGTGCTCCTTGGTGCACACACTAAAACCCTAACTATTCTAGCAATATACATCCTGCCCAAGAAGAGGATCCCTGAACTAGTCTTGCCCATGGAATGCATTGGCTCCCTGTATCTTAACTCGGAAAACATACTGTTGGGAGATTTTAATGCCAACTGGTACTCTCCGGATGCAAGTCCTTACAGGGATGTAGTCTCAGCGGTTCTCCTCTCCCAGCTTGTAGAATCATCCACAAGGGTGAACTACAAGACTGGTACTTCCACCTTATTGCACTGGGTTCTGTCCAGCTACCCCGAACACATGTCTCATACAACGGTACTACTCGACTCCTTAAGTGACCATTCGCCTGTCCTGTTTCTGTGGTCAAACAACTTCTCTAAACCTCCTCCAAGATCCATTATATGCAGAATCCTGAAAAGGGGGCACATAGACCTATTGAAAGCTGAACTGCAGCAACAGGATTGGTCTTATGTTTGTTCCTCCAGTAATGTGAATACAGTATTGGAGCAATTTATCCATCTTTTCAATATGGTGTGTGACAGGCACGCACTGTTTAAAACCCAGAAAATAAAAGGTTACTGCTACCCCAGGTTCTCCTCTGATCTCCTTGAATGGATGAAATCTAGTGACCATCTCTGGCATGTAGTGCAGGCCATGGGTAGGCTGACCGACATTCAGTCCTATAAAGAAGTCCGAAACAACTGCACAAGGGCAATACGTGCAGCAAAAAGTCAACACTTTAAGGAAGCACTCTCACCTGTTGAGATGGCAGAAAATTCCGGTCAAATCTCAAAGAACTCACTGGGAAAGATCTTAAAACTACCCCCACCTTGTTAAACTTGGATGGTGTTCCCACTCAGGATCCCAGTTCCATCGCAAATGCTTTTAACAGGGCATTCTCAGATCTGAGTAGTGTTCTCCCCCCTGACTTCTTCCACCAGTCCAGCTCAACCCTTAACGACTGGGCTGGGAAACAGCCACCCTCTCATCCTCCTTTTCACTTCAGAGCCGTGTCAGCACGTGAAGCCAATAAATATTTACTAAAGGTCCTAGGGAAATCAAGGTCTAGTGGTGACTCCTTATACCTTTCCCTTGTTGCACAGACCTTGGATGACATACTTGCTCCTTTAATACACATTATCAATACCTCTCCGAGGTTCTCACAATTCCTGGATAAATGGAAATCTGCCTCAGTGACACCTGTTTTTAAGAGCAGGGATCAAACCATGACTGGAAACTATAGACCAATCTCAATCCTCCCACCACTTTCTAAGGCACTTGAAAGAATAGTGGCTGCTCAGTTGGGTGAGTACCTTGAAAAATACCACCTCCTATGCCCGCATCAACATGGGTTCCGCAAGGGTCATAGTACCACAGCAGCACTCCTCGAGTTCACGGGATATGTTCACAATGCTCTGGACCAAGATACCCTAGTTGGAATAGCTTTCATTGACTTAACGAAAGCGTTCGATACAGTAAACCACTACCATCTTATCTGACAGCTAGCATCCTTAGGCCTCTCAGCTGATACTGTGACATGGTTCCAAAGTTACCCACATGCCCGCTGTCAGCGAGTCAAGATTGATAATGTTCTCTCAGACAGCAGATCTGCCATTCTGGAGTTCCACAAGGACCTATACTTGGCCCACTGTTATTCAGCACATTCCTAAACTGGCTACCATACACCTGCCAGGGAAACATCCTGCTTTATGCAGACGATGCAGTGTTACCAGTCATTCTGACCCTAAAGAATTGCAATACAACTTACAGAGGAATTTCAAGGAGGTTAAGAAATGGTTCAGTGCACATAAACTCGTCATGAACTACAAGAAAACTAAAACAATGATGTTCTCCAGCACCAAAAGTAAATACAAATCCTACCCGCACTCTTTCCTAAACTCAGTGGGTTCACCTTTAGAGCTAGTCCAGCACTTTAAATACCTGAGGGTTACTGTTGACAGCACCTTGTCATCCTACTTTGAGCACAACGACTCTATAACCAAGGCAGTCAACTCACACATTGGACTTCTATAAAGGCACAAGACTTGTCTAACCACAGAAGCCCTTAGTATGGCCATTCAGAGCTCCGTTGTTTTGGTAGTAGTTCATAGCCTAATGATCTACGACTCTATTACCAACATGACCCTCCACCACCTCAAAGTGGCTTTAAACAGAGCATGTTGGCTTGTAACTGGAGCTACTTGGCTCACACACACTTGCGACCTTTATTCCCAGGCTGACTGGCTACAGTTTGCAGGTAGACTCAGGTACCGGTCCTGTATTATGGCTAAAAAGTATGCCTAGGCCATGTGCCCCCAGGGTACAGAAGCTACTCACCCCTTATGAGTCTAATCGACAGACTAGAAGCTCAGAAAGTCTGATTTTCAGCATTCCCAATGCCTATACCACACTTGAGCAAAAGTCTTTTACTCACCAAGCTCCTAAATGGCTTAACATTCTTCCTCCTGACATCCCCTCTGTGGGTAAAATAGGCCCCTTCAAAAGAAAGCTTAGAAATGACCTTATTGAGAAATCCAGCTGTAATTGCTTTCTTTAATTCTCTTCTCCCATTATTTTTGATTGGACCCTAAATAACCTTTCACCATTAGTTCTCCTTCCCCAGACTCCCAGCTCACTCCCTCAACCCTCCCCCCTGTTTCTCCTTACCATCTGCCCCATCCCCTGAGCTGGTCAGATACTCTCATATGCCTGTCGCCAATCTGCCCTGACTCTGTCTTTCCCTCTCTCCTTGCAATCCCTCTGACGACGCCTTCAGGGCTGAAATATCCTCCCCTGTCTAATACTTTCCTATAGTTAGCCTTGTTCTTGTTGACTTTAAAGTTGGTATTTACTGGTCGCTACTGGCATTTGTGCAATTGTTCTTCTGGAGTGTAAACACTGTATATGAATATTGTTGCTTACTGAATTCCTGTAAAATATTTGTTTTGTCTTAATTCTGATGTGGGACCTATGTAATGAGCTTGTTCTGAAATGTGTCAATCCAAGATTACAAAAAAAAAATTAAATAAAAAATAAATAACTATCTAATTAACTTGCCTTTTATACCTGTCTGCTGACTTCACCAAGAGACTTCTTTGGCGGTGCCACCCTCAGCCAAAGGTAGCGGGCTTAAACTGACTGAGGGGACAATGTTGGGTTGTAAGGCCAGACAGCTGAACAACCAAAGCATGGTGTGGAGCCATCCACTGGCACGAGTGAAAAAGTTCCTTAATAAGGAAGGGAAGCACTGTTCCCCTTAAAAAGTTACCACTGCCACCGCCCAGAGAAGCAGACTAAAAAGGGGCACCAAGATCTGCTAAAAATAACCATTCACAGACAGATTTTAGTGAAATAAATAGCCTTTACTATTAGAGGATAAAGGGGTAATACATTACAAAAATGTCACTGTGGTCAAGCAAATCACTAAAGGGCTTATCACTGTAACCTTTGCAATAAAATCATTGTACGGAGCTTATCACTGTAACCTTTGCAATAAAATCATTGTACGGAGCTTATCACTGTAACCTTTGCAATAAAATCACTGTACGGGGCTTATCACTGTAACCTTTACAGTGAAATCACAGTAAAGGGCCACCTCCCAAACCCACAGGAAGGCGCAGAAGGGTAAAATCCTACCTCTACCAGCCTGGAAAACTGGATACCACGGATAGTGGCGATGGGCAGTTACCAGCCCTGAAAAAGGCTCTTGTGAGGGATCAGACCCACCCTAAAGCTCTAGCCCCAATAGCCAATTGGCTAGGACAAGGGTGAATTGCTAGCCTACCCTAGCACCTTAAATACCGGTGCCTGCTACACCAGCATCCCAGGGCTCCCTCCCCGGGTGCCACACCTCCCCAAGAACTGCTACAAGCTTTACAAAAGGATATAGGCCTTTGAAGCTGAGGTCCGCCGCTAGCCATACTGCTAGCCAAGTGTCCAAAGGGTGGTTCACTGATAGCTGACCTACTAGCCAAGTGTCCCAAGGTTGCTCCATTGCTAGCTGATCTACTAGCTGAGTGTCCCAAGGTTGCTCCGCCACTAGTCGACCTGCTAGCTGAGTGTCCAAAGAGTGCTTCACAGATAGCTGACCTGCTAGCCAAGTGTCATGAGGTTGCTCCGCCACTAGCTAACCTGCTAGCCGAGTGTCCCAAGGTTGCTCTGCCGCTAGCCGACCTCCTAGCCGAGTGTCCAAAAGGTGCTATGTTACTAGCCAGCCTGCTAGCAGAGTGTCCAAAGGGGTGCTGCACCACTAGCCGACCTGCTAGCTGAGTCTCCCAAGGTTCTGCACCACTAGCCAACCTGTTAGCTGAGTCTCCCAAGGTGCTGCACCACTTGCTGACCTGCTAGCAGAGACTCCCACCAGGTGACCCTGCGAGGGTTTGAGGAAGAGTGTCTGATTTCCTCTACTGCTGAACACCAGAGTCTACCGCCAAGCCTGAGTGATATAGCTCTTTTAAGCCCCCTTTTTAAAGTAAGGCTACCAGGCTGGCAGGGCTCTCCCAGCTACCCCTGCAGGTCCCCCAAGGCTCCTTTCTGGGGTACTTCTTCAGGGACCCTCCTGAGCCCCTCTGAAAGCTGCTCCTTCTCCTTTCACAAGCAGCCCCTTTCCTTCACGCTGTTTCCTCTCCTTCACAGTCAGCCCCTTCTGCTCCTTCTCCTTTCAAGCTCCTTCCTCAGGAGCTCTCCTTCTCAACTGCCTAATACTCTGAAGACAGCCTTCTTTCAAGCTGAATTGAGGTGGCGTGGCTACCCTTGCTGAATGGCTAAGAGGGCAGTGCTGATTGTTTATGCAAATCTAGGGCATGACTGCATAACCAATCAGCAATGAGAGCTGCTACCCAGCCCCCGCGCTGCCTCCCTAGCACGTACTAGCATACCTCTCAATCTACTTGGATCAAAATCAGAGACACTCCATCCAAAAATCATGGACAAATTACCAAAATCAGGGACACCGTATTTTATTCAGTGTGACGTCACACCATCACATGACATGTACATCAGATAATGTATTACACTACAACATACAGAGTGTAAAGTCCCTTTAGTTTAGGCTTTTTAAAATGTCAAATTCAGTTGCATACTACCAAATGGCACAATAAAAAAAAAAACACGCAAATGTTTTCCATCTTCTTTCTGCTGACATTTCTGTCCATGTACCTACTTGAAACTAAAGTGTAACACGGGCGCTGCTGGAGAAATAATTTTCATTAGGATCCAGTGTTAAGTTAATTTCCAGGCTTTTAAGGATCCTGTGTTATTTAATTTCCAGACATAACTAAACAGAAATATACTGTATTGGAATGCAATGTATATGTGTGTGTGTGTGTGTGTGTGTGTGTGTGTGTGTGTGTGTGTGTGTGTGTGTGTGTGTGTGTGTGTATCTTTCTCAGTCTCATTAGAGAAAGAGATAAGTCTGTGGAATGCAGCGGAGGAAAGCTGTCTCCTCCAGACTGCTTTTATCTGCTTAATTTAATCCTTGCTGTGCTGCTGGTTGATATATCACTCAAGACTTCTTATTCTTGCTAATTCTGTTGGTAGCTTAAAGGAGGCAGTATAGCACAGAGGTTTAGGGCTCTGAGCTGTAAACCTGAAGACCTAGGTTTGAATCTCACAGCCCTGACTTGCATACTGTGTGACCCTGAGCAAGCCACTTAACGTCCTTGTGCTCTCAGGTCGTACCTGGAAACAAGTTTCAACTTAGTGTGCCTTTCCAGGTTAAACAATTTCCCCTATTTTAAACAAGTCTGCTAGGTTTACACACTGCCATTCTAAAAATCCACAATAGAAGCAATTCATTTGGGACTGCGGGACAGGGAGTCTGAATATGTGAGGTCCCAGAAAAATCCAGGACAGTTGAGATGTATGCACACTAGCCCCAATGGCAATAATGGCTGTTCTGCTGTTCAAACAGAAAGATTAGTGACTTTGATGTTCCACCGCAGGAGCTGCTAGGTCTGGGCTCTCGGGGGCAGCACTTTCACTTTCTAATTGACAGTGTCTCCCCCTTTATGGAGTTCAGGGAAGGTAAGGCAGTCCTTCCCAACCTCCTCAAACCACATATTTTTACTTTTTATAATTAATTAATTAATAAAAAAAAGGAAAGTTGGCAGCAAGCACCACAGTTGCTATGGGACGTCCACACTTTCTTTGCCACTGAGCGCCCGGCGCAGCTGTGATTTCAGCCACTACATTACCCCACTTCTACTATGGACATGTCTCATGTCCTGGCATGACTTTAAATGTCCATTACGAAGTCTTTGTGCCACACAGATGGCCTCACTGTTCTTCTGGTAGTCATCGAAGGCAAAGGGGATTCACAACCTGCTCTTGGATCCATATCTGCACAGTCCATTCTTTGTTTAGAGGTTTTTTGGACAGTCTGGAACAGTTCTTTCAAGGGACAATTCTGTGGACTGCTGCATCTCTTGCTGTGGAGGCCTTACAGGTCAGTTGGCGGCATCAGTGGGAGGCTCTAGGGTAGTATCTTCGTGCAGAGGAGGCCTAGATGGAACATAAACTGGAGGAATTCTCTCTGCGGTTTCCTCCTCCATTGCAAATGGTTTCTTGGGGTCCTTACTCGCTGCCATTTAGGAACTTTGGATGGATGAGGCTGCACAGTTAAGACCTCTGTCTTGATTCTTGGCATCTCTGCTTGCTTCATCTGGGCCACAGGAGGTGGCCCTATGTATGGTTTCAGCTGGTAGTAGTGCACAGTTAAGGAAGTAACCCCATCAACAGTTTTAATACTGTACAAAACATCACTTACCCTTTCTAAAATTTTATATGGGCCAGAGAACTTCCTCTGGGACTTTGGGAATCGGCCCTTCTGTCTCCTGCTATCATGGAGCCATACCTACTCCTCTACTTTAAAGGTACAGAGCATGACGTTCATGTCATAGAACATCTTCTGACGCTGGGAGGCCTGCTGCTGGTGCCTATGAATGCCATCTCAGATTGAGCTGAGGTGCCCTGCAGTCTTTGGGACAAATTCAGAAACAGAGTTCGCTGCTGGGTCTGCAACTCTCCCAAACACCAGGTAGATTGGGAGAGTTATGGGTTGGCCAAACATTACTTCATGTGGACTGAACCCAGTAGATGCCTGAACACTGTTGCAGTATGCCGTCATAACGTATGGCAGCAAGGTGTCCCAGTTGTCCTGTTTGGAATTTACAAAAAGGGCCAGTATATCCAGGAGCATTCTGTTTTGACACTCAACCAACCCACTCGATTGGGAATGGTAGGGAGTGGTACAGGTTTTGTTTATTTCCAAGGAAATGATGGAAGGGTTGATACCTTTCCAACAAATCACAAAGTTCTTGGAAAAGGGCAAATTCAAAGGTCAGTATGTATGAACTGTGGGACACCAAACCGGCAAACAAATGGAGTCATTAATAGATTAGCCACAGTCTTAGCTTCTTGGTCAGGTAGTGCATAAGCCTCTGCCCACTTGGTGAAGGTTCCACCCTTGGAATGTTCCAGCACCAGGCAATTAGGGCACTAATCGGCAATGTCGCAGATCAGTTATTTTGCGGGGGGGGGGCTGTGCCCCCCACACACCCCTACTTAATGATTCCTACTCTGGGAGGGGGTGGACCTCGGGGAGCGGGCAGCGAATCCCGCAATTGGTGCCCTCATTGCATGGCACCATAATGCCGGTGCTCTGAGCACCATAAAGGCTTGGTGAAGTAGTCTGCTATGACTTGCATGTGCCCCAGGTCACATCTGGAATCGAGCATGTTGCTCAGTATGCCTTCCTGGTAAATCTCGTAAATAAATAAATGACTACGACATATTTGTTCTTGTCCTGGGTGAGTGGGAGGGGCCCAGGATGCCAATGGCTACTCGTTCTATTGGGAAATTGGTGTGAGAGGTTACCAGAGGAGCTCTGGGGGTCCGCCCACTGAGTTTCCTGGAGGCACAGTCTCTACATGCTCCCACCAAGTCTTGTACACTTTGCTGCCAGTGAGGTCAGAAGAAACGGGTTCTCACTTTTTCCATCACCTTTTCAATTCCCAATTATCCAGTGCATCTGTCATTGTGGAAGGAGGAGAGAACCAGGTGGACCAGAGAAAAGGGCAACACAACTTGTTCTAAGCACCTGCCAGTGTAAGCATGGCAGAACCAGCGAACCAGCAATCCATCCTGGATATGTGCAGCTCATTCCAAACACCACAATGTCGCCAAGATATACTAGACAGGTAGTCCACTTGAGATCTGCTAGAACCAGGTCCATTAGCTGCTGGATTACTTCTGGGGCATTACAGAGTCCAAAAGGCATCGCATTGAACTCATAGAGCCCCTACCTGGTGGTGAATGCTGTCTTAGGCTTGTCCTCAGGTACTACTTCTACCTGCCAGTAGCCACTAGTCAGCTCCACAGTGCTGAATCACTGTGCATTAGCTAGAGTGTCCAGAGTGTCATCAATCCGTGGTAATGGGTAGGCATCTTTTTCAGTAATTTCATTCAACTTGCAGTCAGTTGTAAGGGTTGTAATCCTAAAGTCTGTTAAATAAATAAATATCTTTAAAATTGCTGCAACTAGATTCTTTCCAGGTCCTGACATCCGGCTTAGATCTGCCACTTGCCTTCCAAATTGTTTAACTGATGGATGGTTTTATCCTCATCTTGGCACCTGCCAACATCATAACTGGCATCCTCAGTTACCTCTGGCACTGTGACGGGCATGATGGTTGCAGTGGAGTCCAGACTGTTGGTAGTCTGTTCATGAGGCCCGCAGAGAGGACATCAGCATTCTAGAGGATCCTTTCCCCATGGTGCACGAGCTCATAATGGTATTGACTGAACTGTTCTAACCAATGGACCAACTGTCCATCAGGTTGCTGGAAATTGTGGAGCCAATGTAAAGACCCATGATCCATCCAAAGGATAAATTTCTTGTCCAAGAGATAATGTAAATATTTCACAAAGACCACCATAGCTAGAAGTTCCTTTTGAGCAGTGGGATACTTTCGCTGTGCCCTTGATAAGGCTTTGCTGGCAAAAGCAATGACCCTTTCTTTCTCACTATCAGTCTGTGACAGCACTGCTCTGATACCTTGGTCACTGGCGTCAGTATCTAGAATGAAAGTCTTTTCAGGATCTGGATAAGCCAGGATGGGCGCTGTTGTTAACAGTTTCTTTAGCTCATCAAAAGCTTTCTGACAAGTTTCAGACCACATGAACCTTGCTCCTTTGTCGACCAACCTGTGCAGGGACTCTGCAATCTGAAAAATTCCTTATGAATGTGTGGTAGTAAGAAGCCAGGCCTAAGAAACACTGTACCTCAGTCACTGTTTTTGGGTGGACCAACTCCTCACACTTTCCACTTTCTCGGGGTCAGTAGCAATCCCCTCGGCACTGACAATGTGGCCCAGAAATTTGACTTGGGTTTGCAACAGGTTGCATTTTGATGGTTTCACCTTTAGATGAGCCTGCGCCAGGTGATGGAAGACTTCATCCAGCTGAGTGAGATGCTCTTGAACTGTCCTACCAAACACCACAATGTTGCCAAGATATACTAGACAGGTAATCCACTGGAGATCTGCTAGGACCAGGTCCATTAGCTGCTGGATTACACCTGGGGCATTACAGAGTCCAAAAGACATCACATTGAACTCATAGAGCCCCTACCTGGTGGCAGATGCTGTCTTAGGCTTGTCCTCAGGTGCCACTTCTACCTGCCAGTAGCCACTAGTCAGCTCCAAAGTGCTGAACCACTGTGCATTAGCTAGAGTGTCCAGAGTGTCATCGATCTGTGGTAATGGGTAGGCATCTTTTTCAGTAATGTCATTCAACTTGTGGTAATCCACACAAAATCTCAACCCACCATCTTTCTTGTGGGCAAGAACCACGGGGCAGCCCATGGACTGGTGGAGGGCTGGATCACTCCCTGCCTCTTCATGTCATCAAGGTGCTGTTGGAACTCATCTTGCAGGTGCATGGGGACTCTCCTCAGGTCCAGCTTCCGAGGTCTTGAATTTCCAGTGTCTGTCTGGTGGTATGTCAAATCTGTTTTGCCAAGATCAACTCTCCATAGCTAAACAAGGACACATGTCACTGAAGAATCCCTCTCACACCACGCTCATCACCAGGTTGAAGACCATGATTAAAGGGTCCCACTTCTTCCATTAGCTCATTTACAGTCCAAGGGTGGGTGGCTGCCAACAACTCTGGCTCTGGTAGCTCCCTCTCTGTCTCAAGGGCAGTGTCAATCTCCCAGGGTTCCAATTCATCCAACGTGGTTCTTCTCCAGGGTCTGAGCTTCTGGCTCCATATTCAGGATTCTCACTGATACCTGTCAGTCCCTGCTGGTTACCAAGGTTCGCCTCACCATCAATCCAAACTCATGTACTCTTATCTGATGGCTCAATGAGCCCCGCCAATTGTCGCAGTCCATTAAAGTTTCCAATAATACCAGGTATAATGATCTCACTTTGTGCAGGGATGGTCACTCTATCGGGCACTGTAACCTGTAAGATACTTACATCTTCTCTCTTCAAGAGCAAGGGTAACTGCCACCCATCTACCTGGCACACATTGTTTTTCAGATCCACAATGATCTCAAACTTGGTGAGGAAGTTGGTATCAACCAGAACCCAGGTTGTGGCTTCACTGCTGAAAAGTATCTCCCATTGTACCTGGAACTCTCCAATCTCAAAGATGGCATCCCAAATGCCCAGAACATTCAGGACCTGTCCATTGGTCATGTTCACAGTGCTTGAGTAAGGCTGGAGCTCTGGGTTAGGATTATGGGTAGCACTGGCCCACACACCTTAATGGACCACTGAGATTTGTTTTCCTGAGTCAACTAGTACCTCACAAGGAACCACTCTGATCCTTCCTGCAAGGTATGCACCTTTCACAACAGCATTAAATGTCAATTGTGGGTTAGTGTGGGCCTCCATTTTCCTGGCAGATGTTGGGCCCTCTGACCCTGCTGACTTTAGTGCAATGGTCTCTGAGGACATTCCCTGAGGAGGTGGTCTGGGCTTCCACACCCCCAGCCTTCCTTTGGCCTCCTGCTCCTTCCATCCTCTCCCTGAGGTCCTTCTCTTCTATACCCTGGTTGTCTTTGGAAAGATGGGGTGTCAATCATTGTCTTCAAGGCCTCCACCTCCTTAGTCAGTCAGTTCCATGGCCACCACCATCTTCTGTATTGCATCATCTGGCTTGTCTTCCTCAGCTGGAATGCCATGGGTTCGGACATGGGGCATTGAACGTTGTGGCTTTTCAAGTTCATGGATTGTCTCAAACTCACTTGTGAGGTGTACTACTTCCTCCAAAGTCTTTGGCTTTGCACATCTGAGCTGCAAATGGACTTCTGAGTTCCCCACATTGCTCACAAAGTGGTCTCAGGCCAGCATGTCCTGGGTTACCAGATCTGCTGCAGGGTATGCCTTGACGACTAGTCAGTGGATAATGTTCCCAGATTCACGGAGAGTCTCATTCTCCTGCCTCCTTCAGTCCAGGAAGGTGACCTGACACCAATCTTCTAGCATGGGTGGCTCCAGATGCTGTTTCATTGCTTGTTTCAGTCACTGATAACTGATGCAGTCTTCAGGTGCCAGGCCCCAGTACACTTCATGATTCCTTCCCTTGAACAGTAGCGTCATGAAGCGAATTTGGTTGTCTTCATCCCAACCATTCACCTCAGCTGCCAAATCAAACTGGTTTGCCAATCTGACCATTCACAATCATATCATGTGAATGTCTCTGGCATGTAGACAGGTCTGGACATCCTCCCCCATCTGGTTGGAAGCGTTGCATCCCACTGGAACCACTCACCTCCTGGGAGAGTCCAGGTCCCAGGTCATCCATACTGACCAATTAGAGAAACAGCTATTTTTAGAGTCTTGGTTAGTCTGTTTTCTGGGAATCAACAAAAGGGAAAAACCTCTATACAGAAAATCCCCGACGTGGGCTTGAAAAATACACTGCTGCCATCAGTGTAACAAATTTATTTTCTATCTAATAAACTTACCTTGTATACCTGTCTTCTGACATCACTAAGAGGCTTCCTTGACAGTGCTACCCTCAGCCAAAGGTAGTGGGCTTAAACTGATTGAGGGGACAATGCTGGGTTGTTTGGCCCGACTGTTGGACACCCAAAGCGTGGTGCAGAATCAGCCACTGGGAGGAATGAAAAAGTGCCTTAATAAGGGGGAGGCACTGTTCCCCTGAAAAGTTATCACTGCTGTTACCCAGAGAAACTGCCTAAAAAGGGGCACCAAGATCTGCTAAAAATAACTTTCCACGGACAGATTTTAGTGAAATAAATAGCCTTTACTATTAGAGGATAAAGGGGTACTACAATACAAAATGTTCACTGTGGTCAAGCAAATCACTGTAAAGGGCTTATCATTGTAACCTTTGCAATAAAATCACTGTACGTGGCTTATGACTGTAACCTTTGCAATAAAACCAGTGTACGGAGCTTATCACTGTAACCTTTGCAATAAAATCACTGTACGGGGCTTATCACTGTAACTTTTGCAATAAAATCACTGTACGTGGCTTATGACTGTAACCTGTGCAATTAAACCACTGTACGGGGCTTATCACTGTAACCTTTGCAATAAAATCACTGTACGGGGCTTATCACTGTAACCTTTGCAATAAAATCACTGTACGTGGCTTATGACTGTAACCTTTGCAATAAAACCACTGTACGGGGCTTATCACTGTAACCTTTGCAATAAAATCACTGTACGTGGCTTATCACTGTAACCTTAGCAATAAAATCACTGTACGGGGCTTATCACTGTAACCTTTGCAATAAAATCACTGTACGTGGCTTATCACTGTAACCTTAGCAATAAAATCACTCTATGGGGCTTATCACTGTAACCTTAGCAATAAAGTCACTGTATGAGGTTTATCACTGTAACCTTTGCAATAAAATCACTGTATGGGGCTTACAACTGTAACCTTTGTAATAAAATCATTGTACATGGCCTATCACTGTAACCTTAACAATAAAATCACTTTATGGGGCTCATCACTGGAACCTTAACAATAAAATCACTTTACGGGGCTCATCACTGTAACCTTTGCAACAAAATCACTGTACGGGGCTTACAACTGTAACCTTTGCAATAAAATCACTGTGCGGGGCTTATTACTGTAACCTCTGCAATAAAATCACTGTACAGGGCTTATCACTATAGTCTTAGCAATAAAATCACTGTAAAGGGCTTATCACTATAATCTTAGCAATAAAATCACTGTAAAGGGCCACCTCCCAAACCCACAGGAAGGAGCAAAAGGGTAAAATCCTACCTCTACCTGCCCAGAAAACCAGATGCCACAGACAGAGGCTATGGGTAGTTACCAGCCCCGAAAAGGGCTCTTGCGAGTAATCAGACCCATCCTAATGCTCTAGCCCCAATAGCTAACTGGCTAGGACAAGGGTGAATTGCTAGCCCACCCTAGCACCTTAAATACTGGTGCCTGCTACACCACCACCCCAGGGCTCCCTCCCCGGGTGCCACACCTCCCTCAAGAACTGCTGCAAGCTTTGCAAAAGAATACAGGCCTTTGAAGCTGAGGTCCACTGCTAGCCGTCCTGCTAGCTGAGTGTCCAAAGGTTGCTTCGCTGCTAGCTGAGTGTCCCAAGGTTGCTCTGCCACTATTCAACCTGCTAGCCGAGTGTCCTAAGGTTGCTCTGCTGCTAGCTGACCTGCTAGCCAAGAGTCCAAAGGGTGCTGCACCACTAGCTGACCTGCTAGCTGAGTGTCCCAAGGTTGCTCCACCGCTAGCTGACCTGCTAGCCGAGTGTCCAAAGGGTGCCACGATGCTAACCAACCTGCTAACTGAGTGTCCAAAGGGGTGTTGCGCCACTAGTTGACCTGCTAGCTGAGTGTACAAAGGTGCTGCGCCATAAGCCGACCTGCTAGTGGAGTTTCCTACCAGGTACCTGCAAGGGTTTCGGGAAGGGTGTCTGGCTTCACCGGCCTCCCCTGCTGCTGAACACCAGAGTCTACCGCCAAGCCTGAGTGATACAGCTCTTTTAAGCCCCCTTTTTAAAGTAAGGCTACCAAGTTGGCAGGACTCACCCAGCTACCTCTGCAGGTCCCATAAGGCTCCTTTCTGGGATACTTCTTCAGGGACCCTCCTGAGCCCCTCTTACAGCTGCTTCTTCTTTCACAAGCAGCCCCTTTCCTTCAGGCTGCTTCCTCTCCTTCACAGGCAGCTTCTTCTCCTTTCAAGCTCCTTCCTCAGGAGCTCTCCTCTTCAACTGCCTAATACCCTGCTGACAGCATTCGTTTATGCTGAATTGAGGGGGTATGGCTACCCTGGGGGATCCCCTGACTGGATGGCTAAGGGAGCAGTGCTGATTGGTTATGCAAATCAAGGGCTTGACTGCATAACCAGTCAGCACTGACAGCTTGCTACTCAGCCCTCCCGCTGCCTTCCTAGCACATGTTAGCCCCAATGGCAATAACGTTCATTCTGCTGTTCAAACAGAAAGATCAGTACTTTTGATGTGCCGCCACAGGAGCTGTTAGATCTGGACTCCTGCAGGTGGCACTTCCACTTTCTAATTGACAGTGTCTTCCCCTTTTTGGGAGTCAGGGAAGGTAAGGCAGTCCTTCCCAACCCCCTCACACCCCACATTTTTACTTTTTATAATTAATAAAAAAAGGGAAGTCAGCGGCAAGAGGCACAGCCGCAACTGGATTCCCGCACTTACTTTGCCGTGGCACGCCAGATGCAGCTGTGATTTCAGCCACTACAGTTTTTATAAAAATGGATAGAGACAGTTTTCAAATTTGATTGGCTGACAACCCATGCCAGTTATGTCTTTTTAACTTGTCTTGTGCATGTGCAAGCAACATCTTGTGGTAGTAGGAAAAATGTGGAGGTGTGTCAGTGTTGGTGAATGCAGGGCACGCTTTAGTAGGTGCATCCCTCATTCCCCAATTAGCCAGCATGCTAGTAGTGACACAAGTATTATGCACAGTGCCACCAATTTGAGAGAAATGTGCTGCTGCAATCAGAGACAAGCTCGCCATGCAGCAGCACAGATGACAGACCTCCCGTACTTGCCTTTCCTGGTGAAACATTTCAATAAACATGGGGGCGGTTCCTGCCATCCACCACACAATCCCAAAAGAAAGCCGACATCAGGGGTGCAATCCCCGTGTCAGCATGTCCACCTCCCCAAATATGTGGCACACAGGGAGCCCATCCCAGCATGCATCTGCTCACAGAAAGCTGACCGTGTCAGCATGTTCCTCCCCCTTCCCCACCCCCATTGTGCATCATACTGGGAGCCCACCCCAGTGTGGTCAACATACCTCCCCAAAAGTCATGATTCACACTGGGAGCCCACCCCAGTGTGTCCATTTGTTATATTTCACCTGTAAAGAAAGAAAGCCATTTTGCGGTGCAGAGTTTGTTCTTTTTTTTCTGTACCTGAAGAAAAGAAAACAGTCCGCTGTCCACGGAGCCCCCCCAACCCGCACCACCCTCTGTGCACCACACCTCCCCACACCCTCCTCACCCCATACTTACCGCCGGAGATCCGCGCTACTATCTTCGGTGGAGTGGGAACACATCTGGACTCGTCAAAGCCAACCTGCAAAATGAAGAAATGCCGGTAAGCTGTATAATGGCATCAATGGAGGGGTTTCAACTTAGATGGTTCTTGGGACCCCACCTTATGATCACATGCACTGTCATCTCGCTATTTGTTACCGAAAGGTGATTTCACGGTCACTGCGCGGAATCACCTTTCAGGATCAAGTAGCGAAATAACAGTGCCACTGTTCGTGAGGCGGGGTCCCAAAATGCCTATGTTGCAAATTTGGTGAAAAAATTCCAAAAAATGACTGCGTTACGAGCGTGCATTGTGCAGTTTCCACATATGCTCTTAACTTCGACAATTTTTAATATTTTCACTCCAGATTTTCAACATTGCCATTTTTTCATACCTCCTTATGAACAGTACAGCTGTCATTTTTCACATCCTGCCTGAAATGTGTTTTTGCACATCTGGCCACAATGACGCAGTCACTGTGGGAAATCAACTTTTGGGACAGATTAACAAAATCACAGTACCACTGTTCATAAGCAGAGGTCCCTAAATGCCTATGTTGAAAATTTGGTTAAAAAAAATTCCCAAATAATTGTGTTACGGGCATGCGTTGTGCAGTTTCTATGCACGCTCGTGACTTTGCCAATTTTTCATATTTTCACACCAGATTTTCAACATTGCCATTTTTTTACACCTTCTCATGAACAATACAGCTGTCATTTTTCACATCCTGCCAGAAATGTGTTTTCGCACCTATGGCTCCAAATGGCACAGTCGCTGTGCAAAATCACCTTTTGACTAACGAACTGATAGTGACACTGTTCGTGAGGTGGGGTCACAAAAAGCCCATGTTGAAAATTTGGAGTGAAAATACCAATAAACGCCCAGGGCATTAGGGTTTCCAACTGTAACGCCCCATCCTGTAGAGACTGACAGGTGTCAGGGGTGTGACTTGGGATTGTCGGCTGTAATGCTCATGCCATTCCCCCCCACCCTGTAGCCAATGACAGGCATTGAAGTATGCCTTGGACTCTTCAGCCCCAAAGATCACCCCATTCTCCTATACTACACACATCTCAGTGTATTTCCTTATGGAATGGGGGTGAGCATAAGGCCCGAAGACCCCAAGGCACACTGCGACACTTGTCGGTGTCTGCAGGGTAGGGTGAGGTGAAATTGCGTGAGCGTTATGGCTGACGATCCAAAGGCACACACCAATGCCTGTCAGTCTCTGCAGGGTGGCGGTGGGGTTGGCGTCAGTTCAGTACTTCACTGCTATTCCTATTAAGCATACCCTGGAGTTCCTTATTGCGCTTATAAAATGGACTACTTTATTATTTTTATTTTTAAGTGTTAATATATAATTATCAACATTTATAACAGTCCCTCTGCCACCTAGGAAATGACCGAAGCCCAACCCCTCTACCACTCATGCAAGCGTATCAGGTTAGAGGGGACGCCAGCATTTATTTTTTATGACCCTGTAAGTGATAATGGGAGTCCAGGGAAAGCCAATATGATGAAAAAGCGATGCTATGCTAGAGAGAGGCTGCAGCTGTCATGTGGAAAAGACGGGAGAGTGAGGCGAGCAGTTGCATTTTTACAAGCCTCATAGTAGCTGGATAAATGATAGGTCTTGATGGTGATTGCTCCAAGAGGTAGTAATGACTGCTAACAATAATATAAACCTGTGATAATGTTGTTTTTTTAAAGCAAGTGTGAGTGAGGGCAGCATGATGGGGGTGGGGAGTCGGACACGCTGAGCGGAGGCTGAGCGACTGCATTATTTCTTTAATTGAAGCATTGTTATTATCCATACAGGTTACAGTTACTTTATGGCCCCTCCCCTTCCCATCACAGACTGAGTGCCATTGCTGAGCAAGTGTAAGTACGTACTGCTTGCCGTGCCTTGAATGGCGGGAATAAGTTACCGATTAAAAAAAAATACTCTCACAAATGGATTTTTATTTGACAAGTGTGGGGCCAGCAGCACGACTGCTACCACAGATAGCAGGCACAGGCATGCTGTGGGACCAGCAACGGAATCCTAACTTAAGACCATGGGACCAGTTAGTACTTTTTTAATTCAAATTTGCCTGTGACAAGTGTTATTTGGCTCCTATTTCATGTAATGAGTGTTTACTGTAGCTTTTGCAGTTCATGGTTTTATAGAAGAGATACCATCAAAAAAATGTTGGTGTTTATAGTCTCACTGTTAGAATGGCACAGTGATTTTTTTTGTACTATGGTCATTCTTTCGAGGTCTTGTTTTTACCTGTGCATTGAACGAATTTGATGCACAGGTAACAGCCAATGAAAATGCTGGATTTTCTCTCCCCTTTTCATAATTACATTTCATTTACACTTTTCAAGCATTTCATTGGGAAACCATAATCTGTCCTGCACAGTTATCTTGCTACTGGGGGCCTTGGATTCCCATCCCCAAAGGCCATTCAACCCACCAAGCACGGGGGGGGGGGCTGGCTTCCTGGAGGGCCCCTTCCATATCAGCCACATGTGAAGAGGTGGATGTGCTTCCTCCAGTCACCCCCTCACCCTGCCCACTCCCTCACAGGGTGAAGAACCCCACCCCGCCTCTCTGGCCCTCCACCGCACAGCTGCGAACCAGCAGAGAAAGCAGGATACCTCTCTTAGCAGGCCTCCCCAAGGCACCCCACCTGTCACCATCACCTGTCCGCTGAGTCAGTTTGAGTGCGACATCCTCTAATAAAGCAAAAAAAACATTTCTGATGCCTTGAATATCCTCACCAAACAGGCCGTGGCCCCAGGGGCCCAAAGAGGGGTGGGTGGTACAAATAGTAAAGGTTGTGGGAAAGTCTATTTGGGAAGCGCAGCTATAGAGGCTGGAGTCTGGCCAGGTGGGGACTTTTTTATCCTCTACAGCCCACTCTGCTCTGACCTGCTCAACCAGTCCCCATCATTGACCACCCACCTGCTGAACAACAGAATTTCCAAGTGAGCTCATGCAGCAGTTGTCTGTTGGTGGATGCAGTTTAGAGAATGCCACTCCCAAACTTACTGCAGAAATAATTAAACTGCACTCCCAAGAGTCATCAACATAGGTATACACAAAGCTGATGCTAAATTTTATTTAATTGCACTTCAAATGCTTAAATTCTGGATAAATACACAGGCAAGAACTACCCCAGCGCTTCGCCTTCCCAATAAGGCTTCAGGAGGGGCCCCTTCAACCTCAGCCACATGCAAAGAGGCAGACAAGCTTCCACCAATCACCCCCCCACCCTGCCTGCCCCTGACAAGTTGAAGAACCCCATGCATGCCTCTCTGGCCTTCCGCTGCACAGCTTTGAACCAGCAGGGAAAGGAGGATACCACTCTTAGCAGGCCTCCCTGAGGCACCCCTACCTGCCACAGAAGGAGCATACCAAAACCTTTCCTGTCCCCCACCTCATGCAATACCTGCTCCGCCTTTCAAGAATAGTGGTGATCACCTGGATAAATTATGGCTTCCACATATTTTGAATCAACAAGTTAAACAAATCTGACCCTATGTCTGACAAGTGGACCCTGATGATGTGGAAGAGACTGGGACAGCACGTCACTATCTCATCATTGGCAATTGTCTGGGCACCCTGTCCAGCTGACAAACTTACCCACTTCCTTATTCAGTTCAACACTTTCCCAGTCAATGGCCTTGGACTCCAGGGCATGACGCTAAACCAGGCATGACAACATATCTGACCACACCAGCCAGCACCCAGGCACCAGTGTCCACAGGGTAACCCAGTCTCACTTAATCCACAGGATGAGCTTCACCATGGCTTGGGTCCCCATGTTATTACCCCCCCAAATGCACAACTAGTATATCAGGTATGCTAAATCTGTTTTGTTTGCAGGTGGATGCAAGGCATGAGTTGTTTCCATCTCATGCCCCACATCTCGAACCACTGGACAGTGGCCTCCTTCTTGGGTATCCCTAGATTTGTCCTGTATGGCCTTGCTTCTGCTCTCTTCCAAGTCCAAAATACATAGGAGGATCCCACTACCCACACCCGCATCTGGTGCTTCAACTCTAATTGGATACGAGGGAAGGAAGAGAACAGAGGTTAATTTTGCACATGTAGTGGCCTGCCATATCTGTTACACCTGTTGAACTGCCATCTCACGATTCTTTTAATAACCCCCGGTCCAGGCCCAGGCTGGTGGCTGTCCTGACAGCACCAATCCTGAATAAATGTGTCCTGAGCTGTCGTGGATCAAGACCACAAGAGCCAAGCCCTGTCCTCAGCACCTGGCCAAACTGGTACTGTGATAATGGCACTGTGTTAGCATGAATCAGTAGCTTACCATCCCCAGGTGGCTGGATGGTGAGGAATTCCACCACTATCCGAATTGGGCAGATTTCAGCTCGCGCCACTTCCCTAAGGATGACTTGCATCCCCCTGCCCCACTGATCTGTCTTTGACCTCCGAAGCCATATGATCATCCTGCCCTCTTGAAATTCCAGGTCTTCCCTCCTGAGCCCCCCTACCTGGTCAGACTTGCTGGTGGCCACTAATTCGCCACTTCTGAAGTCCCTGAAGAAAGCCAAGTAGAATGCAGCCTGTAAAAGCTTACACTCATACTCATTGCTAGTACAGCTGTCCAAAGCGTGCAGCAGTGCTGCCAGCCCTTGCAATGAAATAGGCCTCCACACAACCCCAGCAGGTGGGGCCTGATGAGCCAAGCCTTCCACAAATTCCTTCATGGCCAAATGCTGGGTCACGTCTCTGAGCCCCAGCAGTTTACTGAAGAATGTGGTCCCTTCTAGCACTGTCCCCTCCATCGACCTTGACACACCATTCTCCATCAATTTCCATAAAAAAACTAGGATGTTACCTGCAGATCCTCGACCAGGGGTCTTCTACCCCCTGCGTCCAGCAGAAATCTAAGAATTGGAAAAATCTCCTAGCTGTAAGCACCCCAAGTCACGGGGGCCACCAACCTCAGTATTATCTGCCAGATCCCATCCAGCTGTCATCCCACAGCCAGGCGCGGAGGGTTAGAGGGTCTTTCTTGGCCTCGAGTGCCAGCATTCTGAATCTGCTCCACAGAAAATGAGAAAGTGCATCAGCAATCTGGTTATCCACCCCCAGAACATGCCTGGCCATAAAAGTGACATGGAGCTTCAAGCAACGCAGCACAAACATGCACATCAACCCCTTTTGCAGTTTGCAGACTATCTAATTATAACCTGCACTACTGCCATGTTGTCAGACCAAAAAAGCACCAATTATTATTCTGCAGTCCACTGCCCCATATTTCCAGGGCAACCACGATGGGAAAAAACTAAAGGAATATCAGGTTTCTGGTCAGGCCCACATACCATGCCTGCAGCCAAGCAGCTGCGCACCACTCACCCTGGCAATAAATACTAAAGGCCAGACCACCCGAGGTGTCCGTGAGGAACTTCAGCTCTTGGTTGGTGCTTGTTGGTGCCTGCCACAGGGCCACCCTGTTAAAATTAGTTGAAAACTCCACCCAGATCTCCAAGTCAGTTCTCATGCTCTTGTGAACCCAGATGAAGTGGTGCAGTGATCAAATCCTGGCCATAGCTCTGGCCAGCTGCCTGCAGAAGGGACGCCCGATGGGAATGACCTTGCATGTGAGATTGAGGTGCCTATGTAGCTCCTGTAACTGCCGCAACATGACCTTCTTGACCCCCCTACCTCCCATGCCAGCTAGACGAGCTTCTGCACCTTGTCCCCCAGCAACCTGGAGACCCCCGTTATGGAGTTCAGTTCAATGCCTAGGAATGTTAATCTGGTGCATGGGCCCTCAGTTATATCCATGGCGAGCGACACATTGAATTCCCATGTGATGTCCATGAAACCCCTGAGTGGCCTACTGCACGAGTCTTCACCCCCTGGCTCGATGAAAGGAAGTCACCCAGGTAGTGGATAATGGATTCGACCCCCACCTTGGTGCACACTACTCAATTCAGGAAGGTGCTGAACTTCTCAAAAATGGAACATGAAATCAAACAGCCCATTGGCATACACCTCTCCACAAAATATTGGTCCTGTATTTTCATGCCCAGCAGGCAGAAATCTTCTGGGTTTACAGGGATGAGATGAAATGCCAACTCTGTCTGCTTTCTCCATCAGTGCCCCCTTCCCACATTCCTGCTCCTACTGTATCGCCACATCAAATGAAATGTAAGATACTGTGGCGAGCTCGGGGTCTATCTGGTTGTTGACTGAATCCACCATGGGAAGGAAAGGTGATGAATGAGAGGAATTCACTGTAGATTGTCCAGAGGAAGCATGGGGAATGGTCCCACTATCTGCCTCAGGCCCACCTCCTTCCAGATTTTTTTTGCCCAATATCTTGGGCCTGTCAGTGGCCGATTTCAGGTTGGCCGACTCCTGGGTGACCTGAGGGTCTGTACAGAGGATCCAAAAACCAGAACTAAAACCTTCATACAGTTCCAATGCCACAGCTGTTTGGATACCTCTTTAACCAGGGGAGGAGGGTCGAGACCTTAATTGGTGTGGAAGCCCTTGCCAGCACCATGTGAGGCATGATCACTTCTAGTGCTGCTGCCCTCACTTTTCTTTCCACACGGGGCCCCCACACATGTAACATGTGTGTCTGTACTTACAGCTACTTTGGAAAGGGCAGAATCCCTTGTTGAATCTCCAGCACCTGCCCTCCCCTTTTGAAGTCCCCTTCCTTTGCTCCTCCCCACAGTGCTGGATCCCATAACTGGCAGTCCACTGTCGGTGCACAGCCTGAGAAAGGACCACATTGGGCACATCTGCTCTAAGTACAAAATGGTCTGTGTTGTACCCCATTTAATTGAAGGGTCTGAAGCCATTTTCCTCCTGAATTTTTCATTGTAGATGCGCCATGCTTTACCACCAAATGAATAGTATGCCTTCAAAATGTTATCCTGATCTTTGATGAGACCTAACGCCTCCTCTGATTCTCTCTCTAGCACAACCGTTGGCAGTATATTTAATGATGCAATCCATGTGAACATATCCCTCTTCACTTTACTCTCAAATCCAAGAACACCTGGACTATTGAATGGGTCAAGCTTTAGGCTCACGGGAATGAGGGAGCGGTGAGCCTGAATTATACTGAGCTCCTTGTCAGAAGGTAAGCCCAAAAGCTCTTTTAGAAAAGAGGCCACGAAATGCAGCATGTTGCCCTTCTCAATGCCCTTGGGAACTCCATGCATCCTAATGTTGTTTCTACGATTTCAGTTCTCTAATTCCTCTAACTTTTGGGAGAGGAGTTGTTACTGGCAATGCAAGTCTAGTAGGACAGAGTTATGGATGTCCGTTTTTGTGGACTACTCTGTAAAACATTGTTCTAAAGCTCCCATTCTCTGCTCCAGAATGTTTATGTCCCTGTGATCCTCTAATACTTTAGCCTCAAGATGTTGTAGGGTTGAGTTTATTTTCTGCAAAGTGATACACAATTTCTTGGAAGTGAAGGTACAGTCCAGCTTCTTGGTGTCGCTGTTCGGTGGGGTTGGAGCTGAAGTAGAGCCTGGGAGCATGGTGTGACCTGCTAGGAGCCATCCAGTTTGTGTCTGACTGGTTTGCTTGATGTTCCTGGTGGCTGATCTTTTCCCTTTTGTCTGCTGGACATCATGTAATCAGTTATTTTGTGTTTCAGGAGCAGGATTGCGAACAATAAGGGCTGATGACTGTGGATTAAAATTAAGGGCCATCCCGGTGCTACTGAGAGTTGAGGCGCTGGATGCCACACCTCACTCCACGCCAGCGTCCCAGGTTCAGGAACGAGCCTGGGCCACCAGGGGTCAGCAGGGGGGTAGAGAGGATCAAGCAGCTGTAGGACTCCTCTCATCTCTCAGGGAGAGGGTCCTACGTTGTCCCACTCGTTGATTGCCCTATGGTGGTGACTGGAGGGCAATATGGGTCAGGAGGTGTGCTCTAATGTAATTACGTTGGTAGGGAGGGGGGACGGAAGAAACAAGAGGGAAAAGGAGCCTGGCAGGGCTCCATGATGGTCTGCCATGCCGATGGCCAACCCCGGCTTCTGGATTAGGTATCTGGGGAGGAGGCACTACCTCCCTGGCCCCTCCATGAGGGGCATGCCATAGGGGAATCTCCGGGATTGGCGAGTGCGGTGCGACGGGACCTGATAGAGTATCCCTCCTCTGGAGAGACACAGTCCCTGCAAGGGCTCAGGAGCATAAACACCTGAATTGAAAAAAATTAAAAAATTTTGCTGAGAGGGAGCTCCAGAACTATGCTGCCATCAAGATGATGATGTCACCAGAAGTCCCAGTATACTTGAATTTTAACAAGGCCTTTGACTTAGTCCCCAAAAAGAGGTTGATCAAAAAGATGGCAGACATGGGAAGTGGAGAAACTGTCCCATTTAACCACCATGGAAAGTTCTGGGTCATTATTTTTCTTCCAATATTCCTGTAATACATTCTTAATCATATTTATAAATTCTTCATCATTTAATACAAACAGACTAACATACGAATGTGCCAGCAGAAACAGATCACCCAGTCTATCTAAGTTTGCTCGAGTGTGCAGCTAGCACCCCTAGTTTGCAGCTGCCCCACCCCCTCCCATTTTTATTCCACTGCCAACCCCCACCTCCCCCACCCTCACTCTCCCCTGTTTCCTGTCCCATGCCCTTTTAAAGCTGTTCACAGATTTACATGATACCACTCGTTCTGGTAGTGCGTTCCATTTTGCTACCACCCTTTTCATGAAACAGTGTCTCCTCATTTCCCTCTTAAATCTTCCCCCCTCTATTCTTAGCCCATGCCCTCTAGTGTCCCTCCCCCTCCTTAGCTTAAGGACCCCATCTGACCCATCCTTACTGATTCCTCTCAGATACTTGAATGTCTCTATTATGTCCCCCCTGTCCCTTCTATCTTCCAGGGTGTACATATTGAGGTCTCCCAGCCTGCTCTCATAGTCTCTCCTCTCCATTCCATGTAGCATCTTCGTTGCCCTCTTCTGTACCCCCTCCAGTAGCCTGATATCATGCTTCCGGTATGGCCTCCAAAACTGTACACAATACTCCAAGTGCGGCCTTACCAGTGACCTGTAGAGGGGCAAGATCACCTCTCTTCGCCTGGACAAAACTCCCCTCGCTATACAGCCCAGCATTTTGTTCACCTTTGCAGCCGCTCTCCTGCACTGGGCAGTGTTGTTCATGGTCTCTGTTACTATCACCCCTAGGTTCTTCTCCTCCTCAGTGATCCCCAGCTTAACTCCCCCAGCTAGTATTCTCTCCTTGGGTTCTTTGCCCCAAAATGCATAACCTTACACTTCTTTGCATTGAACCGCAGCTGCCACCTCTCTGAACACTCCTCTAGCTTGTGTAGGTCCCCCTGCAGCTGCTTCCATCCCTCCCCTCCATTCACCAGTGCTCCCATGTTGGTGTAGTCTACGAACAGATTTACCTTGCTCACCATCCCGTGTGCAATGTCTGATATGAAGAGCCCAAATAATACTGGTCACAGCACACAGCCCTGTGGCACCCCGCTCATCACTGGCCTTGGAGTTGAGTGCTCCCCCCCTAACACCACCCACTGCAGCCTCCCACTCAGCCAGCTTGTAATCCATTTTGTCATTTTTGTCCTATCCCTACACCAGTTAGCTTCCCCCCAAGATGCCCATGAGGACTGAATTGAAGGCCTTACTGAAGTCCAAGAAAAGAACATGCACCGCATGACCCTTATCCAGCTCACCTGTCACCCAGTCATAATATTGTATCAGGTTGGTTTGACAAGACTTCCCCGAAACGAACCCATGCTGCCTCACATCCTGGAGGCCACTGTCCTCCAGGTACAACACTAATCTTTCCTTTAGTATCATTTCCATAAGTTTGCACACTATGGAGGTGAGACTTACTGGATGATAATTACCCGGTTCATCCCTTGGTCTGTTCTTGTGTAATGGTACCACATGTGCCATCCCACCAGTCCAGTGGCACACATCCAGACTCCAGTGAGGTGCTGTACAGATCCACCAGTGGCTCCGCCAACACCTCCGCCATCTCCCTCAGCACCCTGGGGTGGATACCATCCAGCCATGGTGCCTTGTTTACCCTCAGTCCCTCTAGGACTCTACCTCCCTCAATTCCTCCATCTGTCACCTCCTTCCCCCCCCCTGTCCCCACCCTCTCAGCCCATGGTGGTAGCAGGCTGCCCTTTTCTTCAGTGAAAACTGAGCAAAAGTATTTATTCAGTGCTTCCACCTCTTCCTCACCTTTTTCCATTCACACACCATTCTTTTTTATCCTCACTATTGTCTTCTTGCACTTCCTTTTCTTCCTGATATATCTGAAAATGTCCCCCCCCGTTAATTCCCTGTGCTAATCTCAGCTCCCTCTGGGCCTTGGCTTCTCTCACTTTTCTGGTCACCTCCCTTGACCATCTTGCATATTTCTCCCTGTCCCCTTCCTTCCCCATCCTCCTATACCTCTGGTGTGCCTCTCATTTTTCCCTCACCACCTCCACTGCCTCGCTGTTCGAACAGCATGGTTTCCTTGCTCTGTTCCTTTTACTCTGTGTTTTGGTGCAGGCTTCTGTTGCCTCTGTAATCCCCCATTTAATAATATCCCATTTCTGCTCCATGTCCATCTCCTGCCTTATGCTCTCCAGTTTCCCTTTCAGTACTTCCCGCATCCTCCCAAAGTCCACCCCCCTGAAGTTTACCACCCGGGTTACCGATTTCTCTGGCTCCCTGTACATCGTGATATTAAACCACACCATTTGGTGAACGATGTCGGTTAGTGGGTCCTCCACCCTTATTTCCCTAACTGCCTCCCCATTCAACAATACCAGATCTAAAGTGTTCTTTAGCCTAGTATGTACACTGACCAACTGTGTCAGGAGACCCTCCTGGATCGCGTCCAGGAGCACTTGCTCCCTAGCACTGGAGGTGACTGGAATGCTCCAGTCAACCCCCAGCAAGTTGAAATCTCCCACGATGACCACCTTCCCTTTTCTACATACCTTTCTGATTTGTCCCGCTAATTCCCTGTCAAGCTCCTCAGACCGGGACGGCCGCCTGTATACCTCCCCAAACCTCAGTTTCCTACCCCTTGAGTCTAGAAGCTGCAGCCAGATTGCCTCTGTTCTCCTTTCTTCCCCTTTTCATCCCTTGTGCATTTGATCCCGTCCCTTACATAGACTGCCACCTCACCCCCTCACAGTTCTTCCTGTAAAATTTGTATCCTGGGATTGCCAGATCCCAGTCCCGGTGCTCAGTTTCCCATGTTTCTATGACAGCTGCAATATCCACCCTTCACACTGCCAAGAGTGCCTGTAGTTCAGCTGATTTGTTGCCTAAGCTTCTCGCATTCAACAAGATCACCCTCCATCCTACCCCCCCCTTCATCACCCTTTATCTCCTCCCTTCTACTCCCTTCCTTTTTGGCCACCCCGAGTCCTTCCCTACTAGCCTGGGGGGGTAGGCTGTGACTCCACTCTATCGGATCCATGCCTACCTGCTGTCCACTTGCCACCCCCCCATCTAGTTTAAATTCACCTTTGTTGCAATATACTTCTTCAGTCTTTGCTTTAATACCTCCTTCCCTTCCCCTCCCCACTCAGGTGCAGCCTATCCCTTGCAAACAGATTGTTATTATCCCAGGTACTGCCCCAGCCACCCACAACCCTATACCCCTTAGTTCGACACCATTCTACTAACCATGTGTTCAACTCCCTAATCCTCTCCTTTCTCACTGAGCTTGCGCAGGGTACTGGGAGCACCTCTGAGAAAGCCACAGACACCCCAGTCTCCTCACACAACCTTCCCACTTCCTCAAACCTCTTCCTTGTTACCTCCACCATTTCTCCTGCTAGGTCATTTGTCCCCACATGTACTACAATGTGCGGTTTCCTACTACCCCTCCTTGCGCACCTTAGGATTGCCTGTCCTGCCTTGTCTGCCTTTAATCCTGGTATGGACTCCACTCATATCTTACTGTGCCTCTCCCCCTTGCTGCCCCATCTAATCCCCTTGAGTGTGGAGTCCTCCAACACCAGTTCACCCCCCTTCTCTTTCCTTGTGCCCGTCGCCACCCCCTGACCCAGGTTCTCATTCCCGGAGCTACTCAAGACAGTGCTTTTACCATTTCCCCTGTGTCATCCCCCCTGCCCCTCTCAATTGAGACCCCTCCTCCTCCTCCTGTTTGACTGCCAACCTCCCTCTTCCTCCTCACCTCTCCGCGTATTATCCCTCCTCCTGCCACACCATGCTCAATCTCTCCACTAGTAATGCCCCTCACTCCCTCCTCTTCGTGAGTACTATTCCTTGTGCAGTCTCCTCCTGCGTCCTCTTCCCTATGTATTGCTAGTACAGAAACATGTTCTTTACCCTCTTTGTCTTACAATTTGTTTTCTCCTCCCTCCTGCCTACTGCTGCTTCTCTTTTGCTAGGCCCTACTAGAGTCACCCTTCATCAGCTGGCTTCCTGTCTAGTTTGCCCCCTCCCCCTGATCCCTCCCTTGACCCACTGTTCCTTGTCTGTGGTGTCCCCAATACTCTCAGATGTCAGCCTTCCTACCAACACAACCCTCCCCCACCCCTCAACCTCCCAGCTCCCTGTCAAGCCACTGAACCTCTTCGTCAAGCCTCCTTAGCCTGTGGCATGTTGGGCACCCTCCCAGCCTCCACAGTATGTTCATCTGTATTGCTGCCCCACAACCATTGCACCCCATAATCCTACCCATGGTTCACACTACCTATACAGGACAGCGAAATACAGTTTCTCTATACTGATTGCAGTTGTTTAATAACAGAATTACAAACCCACCAGTGGCATTCCCAAGTCTCACAAACACATACAGTCCAACAATTAAATGTTTGCCCCAGGTCTTCTTTAGGATTCTCCCCCCAGCTTTCAGTGGAGCTGTTGTGCCCCTGTTGAGCTTAATTCCTATAAACACAGCCATGGAGACCTTTAAGTAAAATTCAAAAGACACAGCAACAGAAACCTTTAAGCTTAATTCAAAAAACACAGCCACAGAAAACTTTAAGCTAAAAACAAAAATAGCAAAACTTACAAAAATCCTCTCCACACTAACTCTGTCTACAACAAGTAGAATTGACTAATCCTAGCCCAGCCTCTAACAGAAATTTTAATACCAAATGCCTTTGCATGCAGCCTAACGCAGCCAACTATTGTAATAACTGGAAACCACAATCCTACTTATAAGATCTACAGTCCTACTCGTAAGTTTTATATATATTTATATATCTTTAAGAATTAGCCCATATGGCTGTTCCTTGTTTCCTTCCTCCTGACCTGTCCTAAGGGCTCAGGTCAGTTTGCAGCTCCCCAAGCTCCTCCCTCACAGCCTTCAAACCCAACCCCCAGTGGCATTTCAGTATTTAAGAAACCGTTAAGCTAAATTTCACTTTAAGCTAAAATAAAAAAAAAAAATAATAGCAAAACTTACAACAATCCACTCCACACTAAGCACAATTAACCAATCCTTCTCTTATCCAAATGCCATTGATAAAGCATGCATCTATCCCAAGTTGGAATTAACTGTAATGACACCATAGCATGGTCTGAGATTTGAATGCTATGCATAAAAGGTGAGGCAATCTTATTAGTTTAATTTTTATTAATAAGAAAAAAGTCTCATCTACTGTACATTTTTAAGTAAATAGACCTGTTAGTATACTCCCTTTTATTTAGATTTCTCTCTCAGCAAATGTCCACAAAAAAATTCCTATTCATGAAATCATCTAATAATTTAGAATGATATATCTCATTATTAATAATGTTTGATGTTTTATCTATACCTGGGTCTCTTAGTGCATTCCAGTCTCTGACAAGGATGGTGTCTGAGCCACCTAACATCACTATATCTAAATTATTTAAGAAACTTTCATACATTACAAAAGGCCCTTATATTGTACTCAAAAGAATTTCCGCTCCATATAATAATCCTTTCACTAAAACATAGCGTCCATCTAAATCCCTGATAACCTCTACACTTGTAAAACTGATGTCCTTGGACAGTAAGATTGCCACACCCCTACTATTGTTGGTACCAGATAAATGAAAAACCTGTCCAACCCATGATTTCTTTAATCATTTAACTTTTTTTTCTATGAGACGGGTTTCTTGTAGACACAAAATCTTTATTTGATGAAGTTTAGCATGTTGCAGGAGTTTATTTTCTTATAGTTATTTAATCCATTTATATTAAGAGAGCCAATTCCAATGTACAAATGCCTTTCTCTTGCAGCCATTAATCCCAACCAGTGTAAAACATTAACACTCTTTCCAAAAAAGAATGCCTTGACCAGAGGTTAAAATAGCCTAAAGTGTCAACACCCCTATATACCCAAAACCACATTATTGTATAACTTTTAATACTTAATTTTTTCCAAACTCATGGTATCCAATACCCTCCAGATATCTAACGTTTCTTTATTTTTAGGTGCAGGTGAGATCAGCCCCGGTAAATATACCTCTTTTACCTATTTTATTTAAATATATTAGGTATGAGTGTTCTTAACTCCTTGTCAGCTTGTTCTACAAAGGAAAAAAAAATATGGTTTAAAATTTATAATAACACGTAGTTTTGTTGGAATTAACAGAGAAGACTTGTATCCTTTTTGCCACAACAGTTTCCTCAAAAAGTACATTTTTTTCCTTTCTTGTATCACTTCATAAGGTAGGCCCTGATAAACTGCAAAGTTTGCACCTTCTAAAAGTGTCCTTTTAATTTTTTTGGTAGACACCGTTCATAATTTGCATTTTGTCTTCCATCTTGAAAAGTTTAACCATAACAGACATAGGGGGCAATCCATCTTCCGGCCTTGCTTTTAAAGCCCGATGTACATGGTCTATTTCAATTTTCACCTCATCAGTTTTTATATCCAAATAAACACCAAAGATTTTTAAGACAATCTCCTTCAAGTTCTGTGATTGTTCCCATGATTCCGGGATACCAATTATGCGAAGGTTTTTCCTCCTGGCCCTCATTTCCATGTCCAAGATTTTAGCAGACATATCAATTATAATTTTATCATGATAATTTAGTGTTCTTTTACTTTGGATGATTTTATTTTCTGTTGTAGAAATTCTCTGCTCCATTTGAGGCAATTTTTGATTAATCTCTTTAACTGATGAATCTAACTGTTGAATGGTTGTAGTAATGCTGTCTATTTCAGATAGCATCTTTTCCATTCTCTCTGCTTTTGTTTTCACAAAGTTTAGGTCTCCTTTTATGTCATTAATGTCCTCCAATAATTTTTTTGCCCATACTGGGACAGAATCTACTGCAGGTGGTAAATCTTTATACTGCGCTTTCTCAGTTGTTACCAATGTTGCCATTTCTAGTTTATTTATTTCTTCTGATGTGTTCCTTACCAGCACATTTTCTTTTTTGCTCTTATGTGGAAGTAATGATTTTTTTTTTTTTGGTCAGGTTGAGAGCCAATGTCAGATTCAGCAGATAGATATTTAGTATCATGTGCATTAATATTAAGGATCTGGCCAGTATTTAAATTCTGCTTTTGTGAAGGTTGTGCCAGATTCATTGTGCTGCTGTCCTGCATTTTTTAATTTATCAGGTTTTCTTTTGGGGTTTCCTATGCCATACTCCCCTCCTTATCCCTGGGTTTTTCTCCTGCTTGAAACACAAATGGGGAGGCAATGGGACTTAAAGGAGTAGTAACGTTAATAAATTTCTTTGGAAAGTCCCTATAATAGATTTTGTTCAGCATGAGGTTTCTGTTGTAGCTTTCCCTTTAATTTATAGTCTCTTAAGGCTTTTGTTGTTTGCATTCTGAAAATTAAAAGACAGTATTTTTCCCTCTTATCTCTTCTTGTAGATTTGCTCATAATGAAAAAAGAGGGGAAAGAGCTTCCAATGTATAAAAAAATTCTATGTAGTAGGTATAATCATTCATTAGCATCCATGTAAATAATTTGCCTCCATTGTAGGTAGATTTCGATAATAGTGAAATTCTCAGGAAACTTTATTCTTTACCCTTTTTATTTTGACAACCTTATCTTTTTATTTCTTCCTCAAATGTCAAAAGTTTATTTTTCCACAATGCAGTGTTTTACTCTTAATGCAGCTTTGCCTTATAGAACTTCGAATAAACAATTGAAACAGGAAAGTCAATGTCTGTTTACTCGTGTCAGTGTTGCATTTTTACCAGTCCTGTCGCAGCCAAGAAATCACACTAGGAATCAGCAACTCCCATGTAAATTTAAGTTTTTAAGTGCATTTAACATCTGCTATGGATCAGTAAGTGCGCAAACTTTACCAGCATCAAGCTTTCCTCTGCAGGAAGAAAAAAATTGAGCTCCTCCAATGGCATCTCTGGGTCAGGCCAACGCAACCTTGGACATCAACCACCGCTGTTACAAGCTTCCTGCAGCCAACAAAACTGACCATTGTGAGTGGCCGAAATTACACTGAACACACCTCATTGGATACCAAAAGGAAGTGCAGAAGGGCCATCCAAGTTGCTGGAAAAAACACTGCTACAGTTGTTCAGACTCCTGGTATGGGGCCATGGGGGAGAGAAAGATCTGCACATGCACCTCCTCCTCACGTGAACACTGCACTGTGCATCCCCCTTGGGAACAGGGGAGAAACTGACCAGATGGATGGAAAACTGGTTAATGGGGAGAAGGCAGTGGGTGGTGGTGCTGGGGATGCTGTCAGGGATGACGGAAGTTACTAGCAGGGTTCTGAAAGGGTCAGGGCTCAGTCCAGTCCCATTTAATGTATTCAACAACATTGGGAACAGCATCAAAGGCAAAATAAGCCTTTTCACAGATGATACCAATCTCTGTGGGAGGATGGACAATGAGGAGGGCATCAGGGATCTGATGGAGGACATGATGAGGTTGGAAAAGTGGTTTCCAGGCACTGCTTGTCTGCCCAAGGCTCACATACATTGTCTGCTTGTCTTGACCCAATTGATAGGAGGCTGCTGTGTCTGCATACTCTGAGCCGGTTTGCAAGCTATTATCTGCCAGCCCTTACCCTTCAAAGCTGCGTCCAACTCCTCCAGTGTATGATATATTTTTACTCCCTCCTCCCAAGAAACCTGGAGGAAAGCAGATTATGGGGCTTAAAAATACACTTGCTTGTCCTTCAAAGATCTCAGAATATCTCTATACTTATGATAGTTGCACTGTACTTCAGGGGTAGTCAGGACCAAATAGTAACTCTGCTCCATTATGGCTGACATACTCTTTTTCTGCCGTGCTGTGCGCAGTCCCTCCTTCACTCGATTGCTGGAAAACTTCATACCACTGAGTGGGGATGAGCATGAGGAGCCATTGGTCTGGGAAGAAGGGGTAGGAGTGCACCCTCAATTCAGATATCCATGCAGGATGGAAGCAACAGGACATCCTGCAGCAAATCTTCTAGAAATTTTAACATTATGCCAGTCTCTGCACCTTCCAGATGTAACCCAAAGATTATCAAAACTTGGGTTATTAAGAGTTGTATCTGTAAAAAGGAGTCATTTATTACAATACAGCACCCTCTTGTTGATTGTGAAGCACTGATACCTGAGTGGAAAAATGGATTATGCTAGTTTTAGCTGGCAAAGAATTCTGTACCAACAAGGAAAAAACAGGAGTCTTATTATTGACTTTTATACCAGCTGTAATCTATGCTTCAGTCCTCCACTGCAACAGGATGACACAGATTTTAGGAAGAGACCAAGGAACTGTTGTATTGGTGGTGGGGGAGTGAAGATTTAACAATTTTGTGTGCCTTTACTAATGCCATAGAAACATGGAATTTGATGGCAGATAAGGACCGCTTGGCCCATCCAGTCTGCTCATTTCTCCCTCCCTGCACTATTACCGCAGACGGTGCCTGATCTACAGCTTTTTCTACCTCCCCCTTCCATAATTCCCTTGTGCTTATTCTATACATTCTTGAACCCCACAACTGTTTTTGCCCCCGTCACCTCCGCTGAAAGGCTGTTCCAGGAATCCACCACTCTTTCTGTGAAGAAGTACTTCCTCACATCTCTTCTGAATCTACCCTCCCCAGCTTCATAGCATGACCCCTTGTTCTTGAGCACCTTTTCTTCTGAAAAATATCCCCCTCCTGTACTTTATTTACCCCCATGAGGTATTCAGAGGTCTCTGCCATATCTTCCATCTCCCTCCTCTGCACCAGGGTGTGCATATTGAGGTCCTTTAGTTTCTCCTCATAGGGCTTTTGATGCAGACCCTGCACCATTTTAATTGCCCTCTTCTGGACCACCTCCACTTTATATCCTTCCGGAGATGTGGTCTCCAGAATTGGACATAATACTCAAGGTAGCATGATGGCAAGTGAAATCTCTCCCTCCCATGTAGTTCCCTGTCCTCTTCCCAAAAACTCTATTGTGTCCTGTGACACTCTGCACAGTACTTTGGTGGGGAGTGGCGTCATAACTATCAGTTTTTGGCAGTCCCGCTGTGGTCCTTCTACCACACCTATTGTAGCCAAGCTAAAGCCTTCAATCCCCAACAGACAAATCAAACAAACAGTTTCTCAATACATCAGGGTCATAAACCAAAATCAAGAAGTGTAAATAACAGCAAAAAGAGGCCCAGAGAGCACTGAAAGAAATAAATAGAAGCTGTCTAAATGCATATTTGAATAAATAATCTGTTTTTCTTGCCAACATTAAAATGACCTTGCTTCAGCAGTAGTAGACCCCAACAGCAACTGTGGACCCCAACAGTGGTGAATTGATCATATCAAATGTTCTGTTCCATAGAGATAACTGTACCAGTGGGTTACTTTATTCCCTTTGATGTAAGCATTACCCTGCCTTGTATATAATTGTACAAGTGTCATGAAATCATTTGTGCATGATGGAACTTCATTTAATTTCATCCACTGAAATTTAGTACTAACTTACCAGCATGTAGAGGGAGACTGATCTAGCGAGTCTTGGAGGATGGCTGCAGCTGTCTCCTCTTAACTGATCCCTTTCTTCAGTGATTCTCTCCTCAGTCTCAGAATCCTGAAGTTTATTTACTCTATGTTTTTAAATCAAGGATGGAAATGAGAAAGGAAAAGTGCGGCCTACTGGGATTTGAACCTCAGATCTCTGGTATGCCATTCCAGCGCTCTAACCATTAAGCTACAGGTCACTGAACAAAGCGTCTGAGGAATCCTCCTTTACAGCACACTTCTTTTCTAGTGTTACAATCACAGCAACCAGAACCTTAGTTGCACAATCGCGCAACACTAGAGAAAGGAGTGTGTGGTTGTAAAGGAAATTCCTCAGACACTTTGACCAGTGAGCCTGTAGCTTAATGGTTAGAGTGCTGGAACAGCATACCAGAGATCTGAGGTTCAAATCCCAGTAGGCCACACTTTTCCTTTCTCATTTCCATCCTTGATTTAAAAATATGCTTATCTTGCAGAGGTTAAACTGCACTGAGAGAAGTGGTATTTCTAAAATTTACTCTATGTTGGCGTGTTCCCTCTGATGTTTTTTTTTTACAGTTAATCTTTTTATTGAATGTCAAACAAGGTTACAGGTTACAAAGATTTGTGATTCATACAATGATGTGCATAGCCGACCAGCTGTATACTTTGGCATTCATCTACATATTACATGTCAAGTTGTATTACTTCAGATCTTACAAAACATTCATCCTTGCCTATGTCAGGTAGAATCATGTTCAGGCAGGTCCTATAGCTACAATACTTCTGTAACTGTGCTGATGGTAATGAAGCATTGAAGGGGTAGGCAGTATCTTAGCTGGGGGGGGAAGTGGTCTTGGGGGAGAGGTATGAGGAGGGGGAGAGGTACCATCCTGGGTGGAGTAGCTCTCCTGAATTGGGGGTTGTCCAGATCAGTATGCCCATTCCTTCAGGGTGGTTTGAGGAGATCCTTCCTCCAGTTTGCTCGTGGTGGCAAAGTTTTCGATGTCAGGTAAGTAAGGTATGGGCTCCATATTTTTTAGTAAGCATTTGTATTTTGGGTTGAAAAATACAGTAACCTAGAGTTAATTGCCAGGGCTTCTATTGCATTAAACCATTCCCCTAGGCTAGGGACATCTGTGGTCCTCCACCTTCTAAGCAAGAGCCTCTTTGCCTCTACTGAGGACTGCATGAGCCATTGCCCTTAGGTTTGTTTTATTTGAAGGCCTGGGTCAGGCAGCCCCAGTAGTGTTAGAGATGGTTTGAATGGTATTACTGTGTTCAGCACCCGGCTACACTCTCTTAGCACTCCAGCCCAAAAGGGGTGGATTGTGGGGCATTCCCATAGGATATGTAGGAGGTTTGCCCCACTGGTGCCACACCTCCAGCAGTCATCTGTAGCTATAAGACCCATCTTTTTGAGGAGCACTGGGGTGCAGTACCAACGGTGCAGAATTTTCCACTGTATTAACTGATTCTTCTGATCCTTGCAGGCACCTTGCACCAGTCTCCAACAGCCCACCCATTCTTTATCCTATATTTCCCTATCCAACGTTACCTGCCACCTGTTTTTTGCTGCCACAGTGGGGTCTGAGGTACCTTGGGTTATCAGGTTTTTCAGTATCCCTGGGAGCCCTTTCAGTGTTTACAGCCAGAGGGTCAGTGGGAGGGGGACCAGTTTATGGCCTGCTTTCCCCTTATAAGCACTGCACCAGCAATTTTCTTTTGCCCATGCCCCATAGGCACTCTGAATTGGAGGTATTTCCACAGATTCCTCCTTGCAAGGCCGTGTTGGGTCTGGATTTGAAGAAATTATAGTTGTGTATGGCCATCTGGTTCCTGTATAGGCCCTAATGTTTGTATACCTCTCTGCCTCCAGGAGGGCCAGAATATAGAAACATAGAAACATAGACTTTGATGGCAGATAAGGACCGCTTGGCCCATCTAGTCTGCTCATTTCCCTACCTACAGGATAGGCCGCAGATCCTAGTTAACCAACAGCCTATTTCTTCCTACCCCCCCACAAGAATTGCCTTATGTCTGTCCCATGCATTCTTGAATTCTCCCACAGTTTTAGACCCCACAATCTCCTCAGGAAGGCTGTTCCATGCATCCACTATCCTCTCTGTGAAATAATACTTCCTCACATTACCCTGAACCGCCCTCCTTCTATCTTTAAATTGTGTCCCTTTGTTCTTGCAAGTCTCTTTTTCTGAAAGATGCTACCCTCTTGGACTTTGTTGATTCCACTGAAGTACTTAAAGTTTATATCATGTCCCCTCTCCCTTCTTTCCTCAAGGGTATACATATTAGCTCCTTTAGTCTCTCTTCATCGGCTTCTCTTGCAGACCCTGCACCATTTTAGTTGCCTCCTCTGGACTACCTCTATCCTGTCTATGTCCTTGCGGAGATGGGGTCTCCAGAACTGGACACAGTACTCCAGATGGGGTCTCACCAACTGTCTGTACAGAGGGATAACAATTTCCTGTTTTCTGCTGCTGATGCCTCTCCCTACTTAACCCAGTATACCCCAGTCCTCCCTACTGCCTTCTCACATTGCTTGCTAACCTTAAGGTCATCTGATATGATTACCTCCAGGTCCCTTTCCTTTTTGTTGTTGTTACTACCTCCCCACCATTTTGTATTCCTTCCTGGGTTCTTGTTTCCCAGGTGCATTATTTTGCACTTCTTTGCATTGAATCCTAGCTGCCATACTTCTGACCATTCCTCCAACCTTGCCAAGTCCCTTTTCATCCTTTCCTCGCCTCCTTGTGTATCAACCCTGCTGCAGATCTTTGTGTCATCTGCAAAAAGGCATACTTTTCCTTCCAGTCCCTCTGCAATGTCACTGATGAAGACATTAAAAAGGACTGGACCCAATACTGAACCCTGCGGTACCCCACTAGTAACCCCTCTTTCTTCAGAGTGGACTCCATTTACAATTACAAGGCTTGCCATCTATTTGGATGAGAGGGTTAAGCCATAACAGCGTGTAATTCCCCGGATGTAAACATTTCTGAGCTCTGAGCCCTACATTTTGCAGGGCCTGGGCTGATGCAGTGATGGTATACCAGGCTGCATACTGTCTGGGTAGGTTAGTGGTGAGGAATGCTGTCAGCTGTGCTCCCTCCAAAAGGTCTGTTTCTATCTAGGCCCATATGGGAGGTGGTTGGCCCTCCTCTGCTCTTCTTAACATTTATAGGGTGAGTGACATTGACTGTATTTGTGAGGGAGTATTGTTGAAAATTTGGCAGGTTCCACCCTTCCCTATCCTTGAGAGCTGTTAGCTTTGCCCAACTGAATCTAGGTTTTTTGGCTCCCCATAGGAAAACCTTTATTATTTTTTTGATTTTTTTCAAAGCAAACAGCCGGTATTGACACTGGTAAGTGTGCCAGGATGTAGTAAATTCCGGGAGCTGCCGTCATTTTGATAGCCTCAATTTTCCCTACCAATAATAGGTTCAGGTGTATCCACCTATCACACTCCCTTTTTAATGTCCAAATCATGGGGTTTAGGTTTGCCGGGATTAGGTCATGTATCTTTCTGGGAATTTGTATACCAAAGTACTTTTTCCCCATATGTGCACATTTTAGGTCAGCTGACTGTACCCCGACTGGTAAAGTGGAGTCATTTATGGTAGGATTTCAGATTTACTGAGGTTTATTCTGAGCCCTGAGATGCTCGCAAAGGAGTGGAGGGTTTCTAGTATGTGGGGCAAACTCGCCCCTATGTCTGCAGTGAGTATCAAGCAGTTATCGGTGTAAAGTTTGTTTTTATATTCTTGCCCGCCTACAGCCAGGCCCTGGATGCTTGGGTTTGCACTCACTGCTGCTGCCAAGGGCTCCATAGCTAGAACATATAGTAGGGGGGACAATGGGTAGCCCTGCTTAGTCCCCCTGTGGAGTGGGAACGGTGCATACATAACATTATTTGTTAGTATTCTAGCCATGGAAGCCTTGTAGAGTGTTCTGATACACCCCATGAAGCTGTTGCCAAAGTTACCCTGAGCCAGGACAGCGTGCAAGTACTCCCACTCCACCGAGTCAAATGCTTTTTCAAAGTCCACAGCCAAGGCTGCTGCTGGTGTGGGGGCACTGCTCATTGCCTGTATCAGGGATATCAGCGCTGTTTGGTGGTCCGTGCTAGATCTTCCCCAAACAAAACCTATCTGGGAGGGGTGCACATGTCAGGAGGTTTTGTCCCAGCCATGAGGCTAGCACTTTTGCCAGGATTTTGGCATCTGCATTTATTAACGATATGGGGTGGTATCCTCCTGGGTTGGTAGGATCTTTACCCTCTTTGGGCAACACTGTAATAATAGCTTCATTGAGGGTGGGGCATAGGGTGTGCTGTTGGTATGCTGTTTCCAACATCCTTAGCAATGGGGGAGTTGCAGAGTCTATAACTATTTTATAGTAGTCTGCTGGGAAGCTTTTGCTATCTGGTGCCTTATGGAAGGGCCATTGCCAAGATTGCTTCTCTTACCTCCTGCTGGGTGAGTTGGGCTTCTAGGCTTGCTTTCTGGGGGTCTGACAGTTTGTGGAGGGGTAGGCCTACCACAAATCTGCTGTAGGCCTGGCTATCCCAGTGCATATGTGTGTCATAGAGGTCCTCGTAGAAGGCCTTCATGATGTTATTGATTTCTTAACGGGCAGTGGACTTCCGTCCCACCGGATCTGTAAGTTGGCCTATGTGCCATTCAGCTTGCTGTTTACTAAAGCGAAAGGCCAGGAGTTTACTATTTTTCTCTCCATGGGCCCAATATTTGAATTTGGTTCTTTGAATTTGCAACTCTGTTTTTCTGGTGGCTAGCTTATTGAGTTCAGTTCTGAGAGCCATCAACTCGAAGACCAAAGAGGGTTTTTGTAAGTATCTGTGGTCTTGTTTATATATTTCCTCTTTCTCCTCTAGTGCTTTCTCCAGGCTTTTTACCCTCTTCTCCTTCTTCTTCCTCCTATGCGTGGCAAAATTTATGATCCTCCCCCTCATAATAGCCTTGTACCCCTCCCAGATTCCCTCAGGTAAGGCTGTACCCAATTGGTTGTTCCCAGGATAGTGCTGGGATTCAGCCTGGATCATTTGTTTAAAGTCGGAGTCTTGGAATAGTTAGGGATCGAGTCTCCACTTAGCTGAGGTGGGTCAGAGGGACTTATTGGGCATATTAAAGTTATAGGGACGTGATCCGATATATAGATTGCAGCAGTACTCATCTGTGTGACTGTGGTCATTATCCCAGAAGACATTAGCCAGTAGTTCAGTCTGCTTGCCATCCCCCTGGCTGCTGAGAAATAACTATAGTCCCAGCCTGCTAGCTGGCAGGCCCTCCAAACATCTGTCAGATGATGCAGGCCCTTGAGGTTGCGCAGAACCTTTAGTGACTGCACATGTGACTCTGGCTTGGAATTTGACTGGTCCAGGATCTAGTCCAGGGTGAGGTTAAAATCCATCCCCCCCAGAACTATGGGCGTATCCTCAGTGGCCATATCCAGTAAGGCTTGGAAGAGCCCGTCAATAAAGTCAGGCCTGTCCTCATTTGGAGCATAGATGTTGGCTAAGATCAGTGGGCCCTTCATCACTGCCACTTTTACTATCACCCACCCTCCTTCTTTATTGGATCTTGTGTCCAGTATGTCCCATTTCAGGCTCTTACGTCCTAAAATTGATACCCCTTTCTTGGCCATTTTTGAAACACTATGCACGTCCCTTCCTACCCATTCTCTTTTAAGTTTCTGAGTTTCTGCCCCTACCAGTTTGTCTCCTGCAGGAATGCTATCTGGGTGTTCAGCTTTTTTTAAGTGGGTTAAAACCTTTTTCCTTTTTATTGGTGAATTCAGCCGCCTTACATTCCATGAGGCAGCATTCATGTTCTGGTGACTATCCATATTTGTTTTCCTGCTGAGCCCTATTGAATATTCCTTTTTGTTTTATTGTTCCCCACCCTTTTTGTCTTCCCCGTTTATCCCTCCAACCTTGCCTGTCCTCCTCCCAGTCCTGCCCCCTTGTAGCCTGCACCTGTACCCTTAGAACCATTCCCTTTATAAGCTCTGTCTGCCTATGTGTTTTGAACCAATAAAACCCTCTTTTTTGTTGCCTCTTAGGTGGGACTGTGACTACATGTCTTTGAGTCTGATATTGTTGCCAGTATAACCCACCATGTCTCATTACCACCTCATCCATCTCTGCCTACCTTTGGGCTGGTTTGTGAGTGAAAAACAGTAGCAAACAGTAATGGCTATAAGAAGTAACACAAATAACTTTAAACAAGAAAACACCCCTAAGGGTAACTTGAATTACCTCACACACCTTCATTCCGTAGTTGGCCAAGTCCGTAGACCAACAATGACACTGAGGGCTGTATTGGGGGGGGGACCCTCCTTCACATCTACAACTCAGGACCTGCACTCTTATTAGGTTTACACTGACTAGTGTGCTTCCTAACGTCATGCAGTAGTCCTGGGAACTATTGTTAAACAATCGCAGCCAGGTCAGTATTCATCTGGCACAATACTATGGTCATCAGTTCTTATCAACACTTTTGCCCCAGTCCTCTCATCTCATTTCTTTGTCCTGCATGGGTTGGGGGGTCAGCTTAATTAAATGGCCCATGTCTTGCACCCATCACCCCCATTTAGAAAAATGCACATGGGCATAGGGCTAGGGTCTTTGCTGTCCCCACGCAGCTTCACACCCTCCCGTAGCCCTCTAATCTCAGTATTGGGGGGGGTTAGATTAGGGTAAACACTATGCTCTGCATCTCATCCTGTTGAGGTGACTGTGGGGGGGCCCTCCCACATTATCTAGTGCTCCGGGGGTGATCCCGGAAGGCATGGGCTTCAGAACGGTCTCTCTGGCCCTCTTGTTTCCCTAGATGCCCTTTGCATGCAGCCATTTGTTTCCTTTGTAATTAATTTGGGCATTTGGCAAGTCCCCTAAGAGCCAGTGGGCTGCCGACGATTGTTCCATAGAACCCTCCCACCCCATGTGGTCCCTCCTACCCCAGAGCGAGAACGGCAACCAGGTCCCTGGTACCTTGCTTCTTACTGCCGCTCTGGTACAGGGGGCCCACATTGGAACATTGAGCATTTAATGTACCTCTCCATCCACCAATTCCCACCTGGTAAGTGCATAGGGTTACCACATGTCCTGATTTTCATGGGACAGTCCTGATTTGGACAGCTGTGTCCTTAACTAAAATACCTTAGAATGATAAGAAACAATAGAAGCAACTAGGAAACTACACACTTAGCCCTAATTTTGATTATATAGAGAAAACAAGTCTGTTGCATTGGCCGAGGTTATGTGCTGTCTTGCGAAAAATCATGTTTCAGTAAGAAATGTCCTACTTTGGGCTTTTTAAAAGGTGGTAACCCTATGAGTGCATCAAGCTGCATTAGTTATTCCCCCTTCCTCTGCACCATCTCCCTGTCACCTGTCACATTTCTGAGTGTGGAGTGACTTCGGCATATGCATTGAGACTTGAGGGGGGGGAGCCCTCCCACATCCATCATGTTCCCAGCCATCCAAGCCCCCTCACCCATTGTAGCCATCATTTGCTCAGGCAAATTGTCCTGGGTTGGGGTCTGGAACTAGCAATTTGAGCTCCTGCATCATGTCGCACCACTAAACTGCGGTTTGTTACGTTTTCTGCACCAGGGCCCAACCGCATGGTGTGATATCCTCAAGCTCTACCAGCAGCCTGCCAAGTTTTAGTCAATTTCACTGTCAGTGTCTCGCACTGCAGGCCGCTTTCAGATAGAGCTCACGGTTGTGCCCTGTCAGGCCATTTTGATGGGTAAGCCCGTCGGATCCTTTCAAAAACATTAACCATAGGGAGAGATGGGGGGGGGGAGATGCAGGAAAAAGGAGGAAGGCTTACTTGTAAAATGTACTGCTGCTCCGGTGGCAGTGTGATGCTCCCGGACAAGGCTTCTAGGAAAGTTTTGTCCTCGGCTACAGAGTCTGCCCAGTCACAGTCAACCCTCGGCCAGTCAGCGGGAGCAGCCCTTGCTGGGGAGGTAACAATTGGAGAAGAGGCTGTAGGGCCAGCCATCCGGAGACTTGTAGGAGGGAATTCCCAGAGTGGCTTGTGTCTGTTGGACACTTTGACCTGAGTTTCCACCGGGGAGTCGCTGCTTGAGCCGGATATGTTCTTCCGATTTTGGCAACTGCAAGAGTGGGCTCTGAATCTGCCCCTTTTCCCCTTTGGAGTGTCCTGTGGTTGGCGCTTTTGCTGGCCCCTTTGACCTTGCTGCCATGCCTCCTGTGGGGTCAGGTCTAGCCCTTCAGCACTCCTGCTGGGTTCCGCCTCCATGCATACCGGACTACTGGACCCCACCATGGACCTCTCCTGGGCTTGGGGAAGGCATAAAGTCAGTGGGCCTTGGCTGCTGTGTCTACTAGGAATTCATGTACCTGATCGGGGGTATCGAACATCAGGTAGTCCCCCCATACACTACCCTTAGCATGGCTGGGTAGTGAAGGGACGCCTGTATGCCCCTTTTGTAGAGCTCCTGTTTGACCGCAGTGTAGGTTTTTCTTTTCTTAGACAGCTCCTGCAAAAAGTCTTGGAAGAGCATCATTTTGTGGCCTTCCCACATCAAGGTGCCTTTTTCCCATGCCACCCGGAGGTAGAGGTCCTTTACAGAGAACTGCAAAAACCAGCAGAGAATCAGCTGGGGGCAGTCTCCTTCCCTTGGCTTGGGGGCCAGAGAGTAATGAGCCCTCTCCAAGGTGGGCTTGGGGCATTGTTCAGTTGTAGCAATTGTGGTAGAAAAGCGGACAGAAAGGCCACCATGTCCTAACCCTCTGCCCCTTCAGGGACACTGACAATGCACAGGTTGTTATGTTGGGCCCTGTTCTCCATGTCATCAACCTTTTGTAATAGGTATTTAATTTGTGACGAGTGTTCCTTGAGTTGTCCGTAGTGAGTTTATAAAGTTTTGTCATTCCTAGCCACTGTGAACTCAGTCCCAGCCACCCTGGATTGTATTGCCAATAAGTCAGAACTGGTTTTTGCTGCTGTCTCCTTCAATTGTGCAGTGTCTATTAGGATTTTAAATGATTGTTAATACTTTCTAATTCCTCAGCGATCCTGTTTTCCTGGTGAAGGGCCATTGTGGAACCAGGAGGGCTCCCGGGGCAATACTCTGCCAGACCAGAAGTTGAGCCACTTCTTCCCTGTCATGGTACCCAACCCCTAACTGAAGGGAGCCTCCTTGAAGTGAGTGCAAGAAATGCAGTTTTTCGTGCCGCATGACTTCTGGCCAAGTGTCCATTTCAAGTTTGGACTTATTTTGCTCCTTAAGATGTCTGACAGTTTTTAGGCTATTTTCCTCCCTCTGCAGGTCACTGCTAGTGTCAGGATTATTCAGGATGTAGTTCCCAGTTCTGCACTGAAAAATCTAAGTTGCCACCATGTTGTATGGTTAGCCAGGACCCCGCTCCCTCTGATGTTGAAATTAGCCCCTGTTCTTCTTGACCCTATCTGATACCCAGCTATTCTCATCTGCTCTGGGCCTGTCTTCGTCTCTATCCTGGACCCCGAGTGATGCCAGTGGCTTGATAGCAACAAGTCTGACAAAGAAGGCAGTTCCATGCCCCCTTAATACTAAAGTTTAACTGCATTCCTTCATTATGCAGGGACAGGTTGTGAAGAAAAGAGGTCTGAAAGTCTGAAACCTTTGCCTCTTTGCCTATGGCACTGCCCACTAGGCCCATCATGAATGCTGGAGGGAGGGTTAAAAGTACTGGCTATTGGTGAAGTAGGCATGATAGTATTTTCACTCAGTTTGTGGGGGGGGGGGGCTCCAGTAATGTGATTAAGCTCGGTGTCCATTTGAGTGGACTGTAAAACATTTCCAATGTTCAGAGGGTCAGTATCAGACACCTTAGGAGCAGCAGGCTGTTCAACAGGAGATTGGTGGTGCAGGTACTTGCTCTGTGGAACTATGCAGTAGTTCTACAGTTCCATTCAAAACTGTAGGATCAGAAGAAATGTGTATTGGTTGAGGCAGGGTTTCAGGCTGTGTAAAAGCAGGCAGAAAAGCAGATATTTGTTGTATCTCCACAGGTGTAGAAAAGAAAGTCTCCCTCATGCATGCATCTGCTTTATATTTGGGCAGCACCACACCAACACCAGCTTTTTCATCTGGCCTTATTTTCCACCTTGCAGCACACAGAACTGCAGTTTTGTCCCATCCCATTGCATGAGCTGTATTGGATGTGCTCTGTGTGTGCTGTGCATAGGTCAGGCTCGGTCTGCAACTGAATCCTTCGAACACTGACATCATCAGCGGGCTACTGAGCCATACCACTGGGAGACGTGGTACTTCCTGTTACAAAGACAGTATCTGTCAGCTTGCCAGAGCAGCTTGTAGAGAAAGTCACCATGTCACCACTCACCACCCTAGTGATGAGTTCAGAAGTCTGACATTCCACTGGCAGTCTGTTGGCAGCGTTCAGTGTTCCTTTCACTATGCTAGCTGCACAGGGAATATTACTGGCAATGGTGTCTGTCTCTGCATGAGTGATAACCTCCTTTACCGGTTTAGGCAGTTCATAACCAGAAGACTGTCTTCTCAGTCAAAGCATCAGGACAGAAACATTTGAATTACTGGGACCAGCTGTATCAAAAAATGTTCAGTGCCTGCGTCAAGAAGTCTTATTTGTGAGGTAGTTGAAAAAATTGGACCTTGTGATATCTATGTGAAAGCATCATCAGGAGGTGAAAGATGTACTGGGTCTGTTCTATGCTGGAGCTGTAACTGTAGTTTGACTTGAAGAAATCTCTCTTCTCGAGCTTCCATCAGGGCCAAAACCTGACTTCTTTTCTATTTCAGCTGGTACTGCAAACGGCATTCAGTCACAGCTACCTCCCCAATTTTCATATTTTCAATTCATTCTGGTTGGGGCACATGGGGATCCTCCATTGCAATAGTATTTATTTCATTCACAGTACTTCCTGCATTATCAGTGTAATGCCCCAAAGTTGGGGCATCCCAGAAATATAAATCAAATAAAAAATTAGGGTTATGCAGGTGCCAAAGGTGCCTGCTTTAGGTACAGACTGCGGGGCAAAGGAGAAAAAAGGGCCCCTCTTAAGTGAATTTCCCCTCCCTATAGTGGGGAAACTGTAAACTATTAAAGAAAAGTGCCCTGTGCACTTAAAACTCTGTAAGAAAAATAGATTTTGAAGCAGCTCAGTAACAATAGTCTGGATGGAATGCTGTGCTGAGTTGCTCATGCACAGCATTCCATTCCAGCCACTCTAGAACCCTAGTGGGTTCAAGTTTAAATGTTTTAACTGTTTTTGGGGAGTTGAGAGTTGTGGTTGATCCTGGGCAGAGGCAGAGGAGAGTGAAGACACAGTAAGACCAAGGGACAGTGTTTAGGGCTTACCTGTTGTTGAAGCCATCCCTGTGAGCTTAGCTGTGATCCTGCTCTGCCTCCCCTGCCAGAAGACTCCCGTTTTGGCTGTTTGTCACGGTCGGTGGTGCCATTGGGGCACCACGAAGAAAAGTAAGCCTCCGATTTGGTCAGTTTGGGCTTAAGAGCCCCATTGTTTATTTATTTTGCCCCTGTATTTTCTTTTTAAGTTTAAATTTAGTCCCCCGCTGGTGGCAGAGAAGCGTCGCATAGCTGCAAGTTCGATCAGCCCTCCGAGGCCCCCTGTTACCCGCTGCAGTGCTTGTAGAGTTCCCTCCCACTGCCAGCATAACTTCTACCTCCCAAGACCATGCAACAGCCCTCCAGCAGCCCTAGGAGTAGTGAGTCAGCGGCAGCACACACTACGTGCTGACCGCTTGAGAAGAAAATATTTTTTTTTTTATTTAAAAGAGCGCATAAGGCACGAAGAAAGGTGGCTGAGTGCCACAGGGGCATCGGCTTGGTAGGACCCTGGGATCTAAATATTTGGGAGGAAGGTGGGGTAGTGACGCCCTCGGGGAGGAGCCAGCTCAGTGAGGCCAAGCAAGGGCCTTTGAATATTAAGTAAGGGGCGGGTTTAGAGGTGGCGACCTGCCAAAAGAGTGACAGCTCTCAGAGAGCAGTACAGATTTAAAGGGGCCCTGTCATTTCTGGCCAATTATAAATTAAAAGAGGGCACCAGGCCCACCATTAAGAGGGCACCAGGCCCAATATAAATAGGGTGCCAGGCCCATTTCAGAGGGCATTAGGCCCTCAGTAAAGTAGGGCATTAGGTTCATAATAAAGTAGGGCATTAGGCCCGAGGTAAAGCAAGGTTCCAGGGCAGCCCCAGCCTAGTGGTTTAGGACATGCCAGCCTAGTGGTAGTAAGGGCAGCCCTGGCCTAGTGTATTAGGGCAAGCCGGCCTAGTGATAGTAAGGGCAGCCCCAGCCTATTGGATTAGTTCAAGCTAGCCTAGTAGTAGTAAGGGCAGCCCTGGCCTAGTGTATTAGGGCAAGCCAGCCTAGTGGTAGTAAGGGCAGCCCCGGCCTAGTGGATTAGGGCAAGCCAGCCTGGTGGTAGTTAGTAGGGCATATAGGCCTCATAGCAAATAAGGCATTTAAGCCTTTAGTGTTCTGGGCAATTAGCATAGGGCAAGTGGTACCCTCAGTATAGTGGTTAGGGCATCCATAGCAAAACGTTCAGGGGTAGCCAGATCCTAATCGGGAAGGCCCTACAGTCAGGAAAAAGGGTCCATCCAAGGGTGCTCAACTCACAAATGCTGCAAAGTAACTATAACAACTGTACTGTTCATGCAACTGTTCATTGCTAAAGTATACGAAAGGCTGTGAACTTGCTAAGAAGCACCAAGATTGTATTGTATATGGATTGTGGTTATTTGCCCCTGGTTGTCTGAACTATTGCCCTAAGCATCTGACCTATTGCCCTAAGCATTTGAACTATTGTCCCGAGCATCTGAACTATTGCCCTTAGCATCTGAACTATTGCCCTAAGCATTTGAACTACTTGTCCCAAGCATCTGGACTATTGTCCTAAGCATCTGAACTGTTGCCCTAAGCATCTGAACTGTTGCCCTAAGCATTTGAACTATTACCCTAAGCATCTGAACAATTGCCCCACCTGTAATAATTACCCCTAAATTTATAATTTGCCCTTCCCCTGGCAAATTATCTGATCATTCCGCAGTTCTCTTGGCATTGCAGAAAGGTGCGTCTTTTAGCTACATTGTTACCAGCATATGGGGACAGTCTCAATCTTCTACCACACTGCAGTCCCAGGGTGTGGTCTGCAATACTACGTACTCAGAATCAGTTTCTACCCAGAAGAGGATGTCTTTTCATTATTCTTCACCCAAGTGGGGTCGACCATCAGATCATCTCCTCCATCTGTGTCGACTGCCGAAGTTGAGTCTGTCGCCATTTGTACAAGTCATACCCACTGTTTCTTGTTTTTCACAGCTCAAAGTTATGTCCGCCGAAGTACAAGCGCATCACGACAGCCGTACCAGTGTTGTTTCATATGGTTCCTGATCCGGATGTCCCAAAGTTGATCACCTCCACAGAAGAGTGTGCACATCCTGGAGAACCTGGTCTGCACCCCTGGTCATTCACCGAAAGTCGAGTCCGTCGAAGACCAGTTCGGGATGCGTCCGCCGTTTCTTTATTTTGTTCTAGTTTCTGGTGACAAGATTGCAGAATCAACCATCCTCTCTACAGATTCTTCTGGTTCCTAGTCCTATCGGAGATCCATCTTCACCCCAGATCCTTCAGATTCTAGCTGGCCCTTGGAGTGCTGCGGCATCGTTCAGGTCGTCGTAGTCCTCGAGTGGATTCGTCGCCACGCAGATCCTGGTTCCTCCTCATCTTTGGAGGACCTGAAAGTGGGTTTTGGCAAAGGTATCTTTTGTTTCAGTTTAGAATCCGACAGCCTGTAAGTTGGTTAGTCCAGGAACCAGTTGCTCTGGTTCTTTCTTTCTTTCAGGCAGCTTTGGAGAAATTGGGCTTTTGCTGAAGAATCATATGGTCTGTTTACCAAACCTCTCACCACCCAGTAGCCTTTACAAGGTCCCTGCTGGGAAATGTGCTTAGTATCAACCATTCTATTTGCTCCCCTTTGTAGTTACCATCATAGAAAGATGATGTACATGAAGACGTCAGACCTTTGGACTTAGGTGACATTGGACTTCGGTAGAACTCTGTGGTCATAGTTAAACCAAATATTGTTGTGAGTAGTACATATCATCTGATTCTCGCCTAAAGTTTAGTAATAAGGATAGGAACTGTTGAATAATTATAGAAGTATAGTGGCAGTAGGCCTAAATACATATGCTATTATTGTTTGAATTTATTTTAGCAGTCATAGATAAAAGTGTTCTGTCCTTTTTACCGCCCTATTGTTTTGGGTGTCTTCTCCTTCTCTTGTGACTGTCTCCCTACCCACTGGTACTAAATAAATGCTCTGTGAGTACTAAATCTCTAGGATGACTCCTGTCTCTCCTTGTCCAGGTAACTGTTATCTTATCCACTATAATTCGGACCTTGGTGTTCCATCCTCCTTCATCTTGGGAGCACCACATACTCTCAAAATTTTTGGCATAGTCAGCAGGATTCAGATAATTATTTATCCAAGGAATCCAAAGTTGGGGTTGCCTAGGAAGAAGTACAAATGGAGCCAGGGTGTAGTAGTGGATTGTCTGGGGGAGATAGGGAGTCAGTTGGGAGAGACCGAGATGGACCTCAAGGGAGTACTCAGCCATCTCCCTTAACCATGCCGTATTACTTTGGAGCACAATGGCTTCCGCAATTTTCTGGAGAAAAGGATGGAAATGGAACCAGCAATCTAGGGGAGTTCCGCTTGAAGATGCAGGCTATGTTTAGGTTATACCAGATCCCCGAGCAACAAAAGGTTGAACTCCTAACTGGGCAACTAAAAGCAGCTGCTCACCGAGAAGTTAAATCCTGTCTGAATGGAGCAAAAGTCACAGCAGAACAGATTCTACAGAGGCTGCAGCAAATCTTTGATGCTAGCACTGTGTCCGACCTAAAAATGAAGTTCTTGTCTCACACCCAGAAGCCCCAAGAGACCCTGAGGGAGTTCGCATTGAGTCTGCAAGAGCTATTGCGAGCTATAGAGAGGGTAGATGTGGTGGAAGTCCGAGATGCAGACCAAGTGCTGGTAGAAAAGTTCATTAAAGGGGTGCATAGCGAAGCCCTGAGGAGAGAGCTACACATGCTACACTTGCAAGACCTTGAGGTTGATTTCCTAGACTTTAAGGAGAAAGCAATTCGGGTATTCTGTTCGGGACACCCCAGAGATGAAGCCCAGGTATATCTGCAAATGGCAGCCTCAATGGGAACTCAATGGCCTGCATATCCTACAAAAGGGTGGAAGGAAGACAACTCTTGGAAACTGAGACTTCAGCCTGAGGAAATAACCCTACAGAGATTGGAGCACGGAAGAGAAACTGTTGCTTACCCAAGCCGGTGTTCGGAGCATGAACAGATGTGTGGACCGAGGATACAGACACCAATCTGTTCTGTGCGGGCCAGTGCCAGTCAACACTCTGAGCTGACCGAGCAGATTGCCACCCTGACCCACCAGATGGCGGAGATGTGCAAGGAGATGCAAAGCTTAAAAGCAGGATGGAAGAATGAGATATGCCTCAATCAGCCGGGAAAAGAAAGAAAGGGGAATGATCACATAAATCATCTGAGAAGGAGTGAAGGAAGGCACACCATGGATCAGTTTGATGGCCAAGGAAGGCCCATATGTCATCAGTGTGGTGTTAGTGGCTATATAGGATGAAGATGTAGTCAGTAAACAGATGCCACACTGATTTTAAACAGAAATTCTTCGGGGATGAGGACGGACCCTTGAAGAGCAGACGGCCAGGTTCAGCAGCCTCATTGGAACAATCCTGTTTCATTGGCAGAAGTCTGATGGTACCAGTCAAGATAGATGGTATTGAGCTTATGGCATTGTTAGATACAGGATCACAGGTTACTACGTTACAAGGACGAGAGTTCCAGAGATACTGGACACCCGATGATCTTAAGCCACCTCCCAGATCTTGGGTGAAGTTAGTAGTGAGCAATGGTGATGAAGTACTGTATCTGGGATATCTAGAAGCCGATATCCAACTGGGAAAAAACGTCCAAAGCAACCAAGGCATTATTGTTAGTGATCTGGGAAGCGATCATTTGCCACCATTAATTTTGGGGATGAATGTTTTACAGAATTGCTTCGATGAGCTAGTGCACATTCTCCAACAGAAAGCCAAGCACATACCCAAAGTGGAGAAACATGCCCTGCAATAAACCATCTATCATCTGCAATGTCACCAACGGTTTGTTAATGCTGAGGGTGAGATTGGCAAAATACGAGTGACAGATACCAGGCCTGTAATGTTAAAGCCAGGCACCGAAACCACCCTTTGGTGCAAAGCAAAGGTGGGCCCGAGGGGTCAGGATTATGATGCTCTAGGGGAACCTTATGCTACGACAAAGAAGAACCGAAACTCGTGGCTCGGAATATAGCTACCGTGACCAGAGGTCGGATTCCAGTTAGAATGTTAAATTACAGGACTCACGATGTGCAACTTTACAGAAATCAGCCGGTTGCCCAGATCGACACTGTGTGCTTGCAAGACATTATTGAGGCTGAGGAAGAGATAAAGATAGTGCCTGAAGAAGGAATGGAAAGTGATAAAACACCAGAATGGGCTAAAGAGATTAATGTAGGCAGTCCCAAGACCACTGCAAAGCAAAGAGCTGAGGTGCTGGAAGTAGTTTTACACAGTAAAGAAGGTTTTAGCCAACACCCCTTGGATTTCAGCCTAGCTTGTGGGTACAGCACCACATAAGTACCCATGGACATCTGCCTATCAGGGAATGATTCAGACCTATCCCGCCAGCCATGTACCAACAAGTAAAAGAGATGATCAGAGAAATGAACGAGGCTGAAGTGATCAAGGAATGCCATAGCCCATGGGCAGCGCCGATTGTCCTGGTGAAGAAAAAAGATGTTAAGATCTGTTTCTGTGTCGATTACCGCAAATTAAGTGCCATCACCCATAGAGATGTGTATCCTTTGCCTCAAATAGAAGATTCTATCATGGCTCTCCAATCTGCTGCCATATTCTCCACTCTAGATTTAACCAGTGGATACTGGCAGGTTCCTATGGCACCAAAGGATCAAGAGAAGACCGCCTTTATTACTCCCATGGGCCTTTTCGAGTTTACAAGGATGACTTCTGGACTGTATAATGCCCCGGGAACTTTTCAGAGACTGGTTGAACATTTTCTTGGAAGCCAGAATTTTGATATCCTTTTGTTATATCTGGATGATATCATTGTATATTCAAAGACTCATGAAGACCATCTACTTCACTTAGACGAGGTGTTCCAAAGATTGATCCGATATGGTCTTAAAATAAAACCCTCTAAATGTCATCTGTTGCAAACTGAAGTGAGTTATCTGGGACATATAGTCTCTGCTGAGGGAATGACGCCAGACCCAGAGAAGATTGAAGCAGTAAAAAAATGGCCTGTCCCTACTACTATTACAGATGTCTGAATGTTCTTAGGTTTTGTGGGATATTATCGTAGAGTTATCAAGAATTTCTCCAAAATTGCTTGTGCCATTGCACAAACTTTTAAGAGGATCAGCAGGAGGTCGAGTTCCAAAGAATCATCCGGTTAAATGGACAGCTGAACAACAGGACGCCTTTGATCAATTAAAGAAAGTACTAACTGAGGCTCCTATATTGGCATATCCAGATTACGTGAAACCTTTTCTTTTATATACCGACGCCAGTAACAAAGGGTTGGGCATGGTACTCGCACAAGAAAAGAATGGCATAGAAAGAGTAATAGCTTATGCAAGCTGAGGGTTAAGAGGCTCTGACTGGAATGACGCCCGCTACAGCTCTTTCAAACTTGAGTTTTTAGCACTGGTATGGGCTATCACAGAGAAATTCCAGCAATATTTAACTGTCACCCCTTTCAGTTTTCACAGATAATAACCCTTTGGCACACTTGAATACTGTGAAGCTAGAAGCCCTTGAGTGGAGGTGGGCCTCTCGACTTGTGAATTATCAATTCTCCTTAAAATATCATTCTGGTAAAGTGAATACGAACGCAGATGCCTTGTCTTGGATGCCTGGACAAGAGGAAGCAGAAGTGGATGACACCTTGCTAGAAAACATGGAAATGCCATCTTTTCTGCAAGTACCAGCCGAGATTGTACAAGCACGTTGTCAAGTTGCTCCAGAGCCTGAAGTAGAAATTCAACCAGAAGTAGATGATACGATTGCAAACCAAAAAAATCTATGGGTGAAATTACAAGACCAAGATCCTACTGTCAACCAAGTAAAAGCTCTAGTTGCTGCACAGAAACGCATGACCCAACGAGAACGAAGGAAGCTGAAAATAGAAGCAATGAAACTTTGGAGACACAGAACTCATCTGGCCATAGAAGATTGCCATTTAGTTAAAAAAAGTAGAGATCCTACTATGCACATGGAATTGACCCAGATCGTAGTTCCAAAGACCAGCGCGTCCGTAGTATTAGAAGCGTACCATGATAACTCGGGACATTTTGGTCAGAAAAGAACTGAGGCTGTGATTAGAAGAAGGTTTTACTGGATAGGAATGCTCAGCGATATAATAAAGTGGTGTGAGGAATGCCCAGCCTGTAATTTAAAGCGCAGAGAAAAAAGTAATCAGAGAGCTCCTCTTCATCCAGTAGTTAGTAGCGCACCATTGGAACTAGTTGCTCTTGATCACTTAAAGTTGGACCCAAGCACAAATGGACATATATATGTGTCCTCACTATGGTTGATCACTTTTCTAAGTTAGTGGTTGCGAGTGCAGTAAAAGACCTATCTGCTCGAACTACCGCTGAGACCTTTTTGAGATGTTTTGTATGACCTTTCGGATATCCTACAAAAATCCTTACAGATCAAGGAACTTCTTTTGAATCCAAGCTGTTTCATGAACTTTGCACCCTTTACAGAAGCCATAAGTTGAAAACCACTGCTTACCACCCCAAATGTAATGGACTCCATGAAAGAAGGAATCAGACTCTACTGGAGATGCTGCGAGCCCTACCAGAGTATAAATATCCCTACTGGCCAGCTTTGCTTCCCGAGCTCACATATCTATATAACAATACCATTCATTGCTCTACTGGTTATACACCTCATTATTTAATGTTTGGACACCACCGAAGACTTCCGATGGACCTAGTGTTAAAGGTACCGCTGGAGAAAACCAAAGTAAAGAAATCAGTTACAAATTGGGCGCAGGACAAATTGTCGGCAAACACATGGAGCAAGTACAGCAAAGGCAAAAGAAAAATTATGACATCAAGGCTAAGGCTACGCCTTTACTTATTGGAGAAAGAGTAATGTTAAAGAAAACCCAAAAATGCAGCAAATTGTCTTTGAAGTGGGAACCTGAAACATATCGCATTATTGAGATACCTCATCTCAAACTACCTGTATACAAGATCTAGCAAGAATTAGGAAACAGTACCAAGATTTTTCACCAGAATCTCCTAAAAGGTTGCACTTTCAGAGACACTGTTCTTGCTAAAGATCAGGACAGTCCTATGCCAAAGGAGGGGCAGGAGTTCATAAAAGACAGAATGTTGGAACTAGAATCGCCAACCAGTTGGTGTAAAGAACCATGGATTCGCACTTCGTATGTAAATTCTCTTGACTGTCCAAATAGTGTACCAGTGGTAAATCCTGAAATGCCAGATTTCCTAGAAAGAGAACACATTGTCCAAGAACCTGTAGGTTTCCAACCCCGCAGATCCCAAAGATCGAATGCAGGTGTTCCCCCTAGAAGGTATATCACAGAAGCCTCCCAACTTGTACCATGGTACGGTATGTAGATCTGTTCAAAGTAATTCCCCAGACAAAGTCACTTTAATGTAGTAAATTTAAAGATTTACAATAATAGTAGATGTTTTAAGAATATTTTAGAGAATTTAAGAGTGTTTTATTAACATAAGGTTTCATAAAGTGTTAAGTAAGATATTAAAATGTTAAGAAAGTGTCTTTTATAAAGTGCTTAAGGGAATACATGGGGTCATGTATTTATAGGTGGGCCCGAATCTGTAATGCCCCAAAGTTGGGGCATCGCAGAAATATAAATCAAATAAAAAATTAGGGTTATGCAGGTGCCCAGGGTGCCTGCCTTAGGTACAGACAGCAGGGTAAAGGAGAAAAAGGGGCCATTCTTAAGTGAATTTCCCTTCCCTATAGTGAGGAAACTGGAAAATATTAAAGAAAAGTGCCCTGTGCACTTAAAACTTTGTAAGAAAAAATAGATTTTGAAGCAGCTCAGTAACAATAGTCTGGATGGAATGCTGTGCTGAGTTGCTCATGCACAGCTTTCCATTTCAGCCACTCTAGAACCCTAGTGGGTTCAAGTTTAAATGTTTTAACTGTTTTTGGGGAGCTGAGAGTTGTGGTTGATCCTGGGCAGAGGTAGAGGAGAGTGAGGACACAGTAAGACCAAGGGACAGTGTTTAGGGCTTACCTGTTGTTGAAGCCGTCCCTGTGGGCTTAGCTGTGCTCCTGCTCTGCCTCCCCCTCCAGAAGACTCCTGTTTTGGCCATTTGTCACGGTCGGTGGTGCCAACGGGGCAACACAAAGAAAAGTAAGCCTCCAGTTCGGTCAGTTTGGGCTTAAGAGCCCCGTCGTTTATTTATTTTGCTCCTGAATTTTCTTTTTAAGTTTAAATTCGGTCCCCCGCCGGCAGCAGAGAAGCGCCGCATCGCTGCAAGTTCGGTCGGCCCTCCGAGGCCCCCCTGACACCAGCCGCAGTGCCTGTAGAGTTCCCTCCTACTGCCAGCATAACTTCTACCTCCCAAGACCATGCAACAGCCCTCCAGCAGCCATACAAGCAGTGAGGCGGCAGCGGCACACACTACGTGCTAACCACCTGAAAAGAAAATATATTTTTTTTATTTAAAAGAGTGCATAAGGCACGAAGAAAGGTGGCTAAGTGCCGCAGTGGCATCGGATCGGTAGGACCCTGGGATCTAAATATTTAGGAGGGAGGTGGGGTAGCGACGCCCTCAGGGAGGAGCCAGGTCAGTGAGGCCAAGCAAGGGCCTTTGAATATTAAGTAAGGGGTGGGTTTAGAGGTGGCGACCTGCCAAAAGAGTGACAGCTCTCAGAGAGTTGTACAGATTTAAAGGGGCCCTGCCATTTCTGGCCAATAATAAATTAAAAGAGGGCACCAGGCCCATTGTTAAGAGGGGCACCAGGCCCAATATAAATAGGGTGCCAGGCCCATTTCAGAGGGCATTAGGCCCTCAGTAAAGCAGGGCATTAGGCCCACAGTAAAGTAGGGCATTAGGCCTAAGGTAAATGTAGGGCATTAGGCCCGAGGTAAAGCAGGGTTCCAGGGCAGCCTCGGCCTAGTGGTTTAGGGCAAGCCAGCCTAGTGGTAGTAAGGGCAGCCCCAGCCTAGTGTATTAGGGCAAGCCGGCCTAGTGGTAGTAAGGGCAGCCCCGGCCTAGTGTATTAGGGCTAGCCAGCCTGGTGGCAGTTAGTAGGGCATACAGGCCCCATAGCAAATAAGGCATTTAGGCCTTTAGTGTTCTGGGCAATTAGCATAGGGCAAGTGGTACCCTCAGTGTAGTGGTTAGGGCAAACATAGCAAAACGTTCAGGGGTAGCCCGGATCCTATTCAGGATAGCCCTACAGTCAGGAAAAAGGGTCCATCCAAGGGTGCTCAACTCACAAATGCTGCAAAGTAACTGTAACAACTGTACTGTTCATGCAACTCTTCATTGCTAAAGTATGTGAAAGACTGTGAACTTGCTAAGAAGCACCAAGACTGTATTGTATATGGATTGTGGTTATTTGCCCCTGGTTGTCTGAACTATTGCGCTAAGCATCTGAACTATTGCCCTAAGCATCTGAACTATTTCTCCGAGCATCTGGATTATTGCCCTTAGCATCTGAACTATTACCCTAAACATCTGAACTACTGCCCTAAGCATTTGAACTATTACCCTAAGCATCTGAACAATTGCCCCACCTGTAATAATTACTCCATAATTTATAATTTGCCCTTCCCCTGGCAAATTATCTGATCATTCCACAGTTCTCTTGGCATTGGAGAAAGGTGCATCTTTTAGCTACATTGTTGCCAGTGTATGGGGACAGTCTCAATCGTCTACCACACTGCAGTCCCATGGTGTGGTCTGTAATACTATGTACTCAGAATCAGTCTCTACCCAGAAGGGGACGTCTTTCCATCATTCTTCACTCAAGTGGGGTCGACCATCAGATCATCTCCTCTGTGTCGTCCACCGAAGTTGAGTCCGTTGCCATTTGTACAAGTCATACCTGCCGTTTCTTGTTTTTCACAGCTCGAAGTTACGTCCGCCAAAGTACAAGCGCATCACGACAGCCGTGCCAGTGTTGTTTCGTATGGTTCCTGATCTGGATGTCCCGAAGTTGGTCACCCTCCACAGAAGAGTGTGCACATCCTGGAGAACCTGGTCTGCTCCCCTGGTCATTCGCCGAAAGTCGAGTCCGTCGAAGTCTAGTTCGGGACGCGCCCGCCGTTTCTTTATTTTGTTCTAGTTTCTGGTGACAAGATTGCAGAATCAACCATCCTCTCTACAGATTCTTCTGGTTCCTGGTCCTATTGGAGATCCATCTTCACCCCACATCCTGCAGAGTCTAGCTGGCTCTTGGAGTGCTGCAGCATCGTTCAGGTTGTGGTAGTCCTCGATTGGCTTCGTCGCCACACAGATCCTGGTTTCTCCTCATCCTTGGCAGCCCTGAAAGTGGGTTTTGGCCAAGGTATCTTTTGTTTCAGTTTGGAATCCGACAGCCTGTAAGTTGGTTAGTCCAGGAACCAGTTGCTCTGGTTCTTTCTTTCCAGCAGCCTTGGAGAGACTGGGCTTTTGCTGAAGAATCATATGGTCTGTTTACCAAACCTCTCACCACCCAGTGCCCAGTGACCCTTACAAGGTGCCTGCTGGAAAATGTGCTTAGTATCAACCATTCTGTTTGCTCCCCTTTGTAGCTACCATCGTAGAACAACGGTGTACATGAAAACGTCCGACCTTTGGACTTAGGTGACATTGGACTTCAGTAGAACTCTGTGGTCATAGTTAAACCAAATATTGTTGTGAGTAGTACATATCATCTGATTCTCATCTAAAGTTTAGTAATAAGGATAGAAACTGTCGAATAATTATGGAAGTATAGTGGCAGCAGGCCTAAATACATATGTTATTACTTTTTAAAGTTATTTTAGCAGTCATAGATAAAAATGTTCTGTCCTCTTTACTGCCCTATTGTTTTGAGTGTCTTCTCCTTCTCTTGTGACAGTGTCTCCCTACCCACTGGTATTAAATAAATGTCCTGTGGGCACTGAATCTCTAGGATGACTCCTGCCTCTCCTTATCTGGGTAACAGTTATCTTATCCACTATAATTCGGACCTTGGTGTTCCATCCTCCTTCATCTTGGGAGCACCACATTAGTCTCAGCAGAGGTTTGAAACACCATTCCCTCAACCTCCACTGAACCACGATAGATTTCACGTTCTGGCAAGGGTGAATATTTCTCCATGGAAACAACAGCATTAGCTTCATCTCTTTCTTCACCACCTCCAGGGTTGGCCGTCTTGCTGGCAATGCAAGATGACCAGAGGTTCCCCTTACAGGAAGACCAGGGGTCTTTTGTACTATAAAAAATCAACAACAGAAATATCAAACAAATGTAACCACTCAGTCCCTGGGGTTACTAGAATCCCATCAGTATTAGATCAAGAAGGTCTCTGGGCAGCAGTAGAGGGTTTAAACTCTCTACAACATATTACCTCATTGTTTACCTAGTTAGGCTGGGCAGGGAATGAGATGATGTCATTTGGAACTCACACAGCAGCATAAACCTTTTTTGGCTCATCTGCTGTGAAGCAGTTAGCATCTTGTGAGTTCTGAGTTGGAGTTTGAAGGAGAAGGGGCTCTCTGTGACTGCAAAGGGCAAGAGGTGCCTGCTAGCCTCCCTTGGCATGGTGAAAGACCTCTGTTCATCATTTTTCTCACCCTAGTATGGTGATCAACAAGTGTTTGCCTAGAAGTGGTGGAGACCTGATCCAGTGGAGCCCCAGTGGGTTTAAGTTTCACTCAGAAATGGAGATGGGATTCAGAAGTCAGTGACTCTAAGGGAAAACCCCCTGAAAGACTAAAAGACTATCTGAGCTGCTCAGAGGAAGAAACTGTGTGTGTTTTTTTCAGAAAAGCTATGGATTTGCGAGAGAACTGTGAACTTAACTGTTCGTTCAAATGCCTGTAACAAGGCATCTGACACAGTCCCACACAAAAGTTTAATAGTCAAATTAACCAGCCTGGGAGTGGGTCCCAGGGTGGTAGCCTGGGTAAAACATTGGCTGGACAACAGGACACAGAAGGTAATTGTAAATGGAGTCCACTCTGAAGAAAGAGGGGTTACTAGTGGGGTACCGCAGGGTTCAGTATTGGGTCCAGTCCTTTTTAATGTCTTCATAAATGACATTGCAGAGGGACTGGAAGGAAAAGTATGCCTCTTTGCAGATGACACAAAGATCTGCAACAGGGTTGATATACAAGGAGATGTGGAAGATGAGAAGGACTTGGCAAGGTTGGAGGAATGGTCAGAAGTATGGCAGCTAAGATTCAATGCAAAGAAGTGCAAATAATGCACCTGGGAAACAAGAACCCAGGGAAAAATACACAATAGGTGGAGGTAGTAACAACAACAAAAAGGAAAGGGACCTGGGGATAATCATATCAGATGACATTAAGGTTAGAAGTAATGTGGAGAAGGCAGTAGGGAGGGCTGGGGGTATACTGGGATGCATAGGGAGGCGTCAGCAGCAGGAAAACAAGTTGTTATCCTCTGTACAGACAGTTGGTGAGACCCCCATCTGAGTACTGTGTCCAGTTCTGGAGACCCCATCTCCGCAAGGTCATAGACAGGATAGAGGCAGTCCAGAGGAGGGCAACTAAAATGGTGCAGGGTCTGCAAGAGAAGCCGTATGAGGAGAGACTAAAGGAGCTTAATATGTATACCCTTGAGGAAAGAAGGAGAGGGGACATGATAGAAACTTTTAAGTACCTCAGTGGAATCAACAAAGTCCAAGAGGTAGCATCTTTCAGAAAAAGAGGCGTGCAAGAACAAGGGGACACAATTTAAAAGATAGAAGGAGGCGGTTCAGGGCAATGTGAGAGTATTATTTCACAGAGAGGATAGTGGATGCATGGAACAGCCTTCCTGAGGAGGTTGTGGGGTCTAAAACTGTGGGAGAATTCAAGAATGCATGGGACAGACATAAGGCAATTCTTGTGGGGGGTAGGAAGAAATAGGCTGTTGGTTAACTAGGATCTGTGGGCTATCCTGTAGGTAGGGAAATGGGCAGACTAGATGGGCCAAGTGGTCCTTATCTGCCGTCAAAGTCTATGTTTCTATGTTTCTAAAGGGAATACCAAACCGTGAGTACAAGGTTCATTTGAGAATAGATTTTGGGTTGTCTGGTGCTGTATGTACCCTACGTTGGCTAGATTACAGGCACTCAGAACCCTTTTCACCACAAATATGTGCTGATAATGTGCTGAATGTAAGGATGTCTCTAGCAGCCCAGTGGGGCTGGGGAATCCAGATGTAAGATGTCTTTAGCAGCCCAGTGGGGCTGGGGAATCCAGATGTAAGGATGTCTTTAGCAGCCCAGTGAGGCTGGAGAATCCAGTTTGTTTCCCGAAGTAAGAGTCTGACTTTGGCCAGGGTGGGCAGAACCTTACTTATGGTTTCAGAGTGGAGCTAATGGATTACAAGATAGGAACAGTTTCCTGAAGATGTTAACAATGGTCCATCTCGTCAGGGTTGTCCAAGTTTAAGTGTGTGGTAATCCCCACTATTTATGCGCTTATCAAATCCAGAGATCCCTCAACACAGGGATGGATAGTTCAATCTGGAAAAGAAATCATGTTGGAATTTGTAGTACTGCCTGAGTATAAAATATTTCTTCTAACTGCAAAAAGTTGTTGTCATCTATCTTGAACAGTTACAAACTTGGGGGACCACCCTATTCTGCTTTATCATCTTGTCAGAAATACTAACATACGAAGATGCCAGCAGAGTAGGCCTGATGGTCTATCGAATCTGCTGGAACATCAGCACTCGGTCAGGACACCATTGCTGCCTTCCCCACCTCCCCTGCAAATCCCCCCGACCCCTTCCCCCATTGGAGTTACACATCCAGGTCTGGCATTACTCGGTTTTACCTTCCCCTTATACCTGTCCCAGCCCCTCTTGAATCCCTCCACTGTATTAACAGCCACTAGTTCAGCAGGTAGTGTGTTCCGGGGGTCCACTACCCTCTTGGTGAAGTTGTGTCTCCTAGTCTCCCCCTAAGTCTCCTGCAAACCAGCCTTATGGAGTGCCCCCTGGTGGACCCCTTCTCCCTTAGCAGAAACACCCTATTTAGGCTGACCCTATTTACTCCCTGTAGATATTTGAAGACCTCAATCATATCCCCTCTGTCCCTCCTCTCCTCCAGGGAGTACAAGTTGAGCTCTTCAAGTCTCTCCTCATAGGATCTTTCCCCCAGACCTTGTATCATCCTGGTCACCCTCCTCTGAACCCTCTTGAAAAGTGCAATGTCCTTTTTAAAGTACAGGCACCAAAACTGCATGCAGTACTCTAGGTGATGTCTAACCAGGCAGTTATACAGAGGGAGAAGCACCTCCCGTCTCCTCGAGGTTATCACCCTGGCGATGCAGCCAAGCATTTTATTCGCTTCAGCTGCAGCCCTTCTACACTGCTCAGAGTTATTCATTTTGGCATCCATAACCACCCCAAGATCCTTTTCCCCCTCCCAAACCTGCAGTTTCTCCCAACCCAAAAAGTACTCATGAACTGGGTTCCTATGCCACAAGTGGAAAACATTGCAGTTCTTAACATTAAACCTCAGCTTCCAGGTGTGTGACCACTTCTCCAGAATCTCCAGGTCCCCCCTGAAGGGCTCTTCTACCCTTCTCCCCATCCACCACCCCCAGCTTTGAGTCATCAGCTAAGAGGCTCCTCTCACTCTTGATGCCATCCCTGATGTCCAAGATGTAAGCATTAAACAGGAGTGGACCCAGCAACAAATAAAGCCATACAATACAATCCCAAACTTATGGTAACGGACAATCAATCTTTGAGTCTCTGAGTGAAATGTTTGGGGCCCCCCTCAAACAGGAGACACAGCATAGCCCTGGCACCCCTCTCCCAGACTTGGGTTAAATATAAATGTTATTTTGTGCCCTAACCCCCCGACCTCTTAGATGCCCAAGCTAGGTATTTACCCTAATACCAGGGGTGATACCTATTTTCTTCCAACTTGTGGTTTGTTGTGTTGTCTGTATAACAAGTAGGGGGGTCCTGATCGCAAGATGCTGCTCTTGGCAGGGGTAAGGGTTACACAAGTAACATTAGTACAAACCAGTCTAAACAGAAATATGTATTATTATATCCTTAGTTACTAAACATCCCATTGCCAACCCTTTCCTGCCTTATCACCGGCTCTTATATATTTAATCTAGCCATTTTATTTGTTGCCACAGCATATGGAATTGCTGCTTTGGTAAAATGTCATATTCTTTTTCTCTAAGGTGCAAACATTCATTTTCTTGCCATAGTTTCTAATATTGCAATACTTAAATCATTCTTCTGTAATACATATTGGCATCTAGATTGCCAAATTGCCCATTTTATACTTGCAAATACTACATATAATGTACAAGCACTCCAGTTCTTCCAAGATTTATCAATATGTCCAAGAACTGTGGCTTGGTATGCAGTGTTTAAAAAGTTTGGTACCTTCCACTTCACTATCAGGTAAGACCACAAGGGGCAATATATGAACACTTAACATACAGATGTTCCATGGATTGCAATTCTGTTTCACATTCAGATCTAGGACAACATCTTTCATCCATACTTCTATGTTTTAAATTTATTTTTACCTTAAAGGAAAACTTCATGTTAAAATCAAAAAAAGATATGTAGTATTCTTTCTTTCTGTGTTACAACGTCTTCCCAGTGTTTTTTTCTTTTATAACTCTGGCTGTGAGAGTTATTTTTTTCTAACTTTCCCTGGCTGTTTTATTGCCCTTGTAGGTTGCCATTCTGGTTTCTTTTATGGCCTCTTGTCCCAGAGAGTCTTCCCAGAGTGCCCTTTGGTATGATGTCTTATTGCCCCTGCAGGAGGCCAGTGTCTTGTTACAGGATCTGTCACAGCTCAGCCTGAGAGAATACTTCTTCCAGAGAAGACACACTGCTAGATTTTGGGTGAGTGTAATCATTATTATTTTTTTGTTATTGGTACCTTGTCCTGTCCTGAACAGAAAACCACACCAGAATCTAAAGAATAGTAAGGACAGACTTTTTACGAGCTACCATACACTATAAAAGATTGTGTATGATCACTCATACACAACTAGGGTATTTTTCAACTCTCGAGGTTTCCATGGTAGCGAGACCTCTCGAGCTGCACTCTCGAGGTCTCCAGTTACCATGGAAACCTCTCGAGTGAAAAATACCCTTGTTCTGTATGAGCGATCATACACAATCCTCTATATCGCTGCAAGGATCCCATGTGTCCTAGACTGGTATTGATATCCAAGGATTTAATGGCTTCCAATACCTCAGGCTCTGTAACATCTGCCACCAATCTCTGTTGAATATTATCTGCTAGTTTTGGTATCTATTTCTTAAAAGTTGGCCATTAACTTGTCCCTTGCCCTTAACCATGCCGAATGTATCACTGATAAATGTTTCCACTATCTCCATTATTTTTTCTGTGTACTGTACACATTCCCTGTACTGTTCTTTAACTGAGTTATAGTTCTGTTATTTTTTGATTCTGTCTATACAGTTATCAAATTAATTAGTCTGTGATTTTTCCTTACATATCATACTTTTATTCAGCAACCAAAGAAGCCATTTGATCATATTGATAAGATTTCATTTTGTGTTTAATATGTCCAACCTGTCCCAAAAAATTGTGTTTAATTTCTACAGCCATTGATACTAATTTTTGTAAATTATTTCTCAAAGTTAAGAACTAGAGGCCGGCCCGGTGGCACTGAAGGCTGAGGCGCTGGTCGCCTTACCTCTCGCTACACCAGTGACCCATGTTCGGGAATGAGCACGAGCCTCTGGGGGTCAGCAGGGGAGGAGAGGGATCAAGCATCCATAGAACTGCTCACCTTCTCTGGGGAGGGGGGACACTAGCACTCGGTGCATGACTGGCCCCTGGCAGAGGCTATGTGCTGGCATGCCAAGGCTGCAGAAGGGGAAGACGAGGCAGATGCTCGGAGGAGCATGAATGGAAGCATGCACGCTCACTCCTTGCGGTGTCATTGCATGCCTCAGCTCAGGGACCAAAATATAGGAGGAAAAATGGTACTGGCACTGCAAGAATGAAGGTTGGTCCCCACAGGCACTGCCCCCATGGTGGGCAGTAACCTTCCATCACCGGATCCGTAGTTAGGCAGGTTGAGGGATCCCCACCGCCCCACCACAGGGGGCAAGCCATGGAGCAGCTGGAAAGGTAGGTTGCAAGTGGGGGACTGTGCTGGGGGATCTGACAAGGATGTAATGCTGACAGGGACCAGGCAGATAAACCCATTAGCTGTCAAAAAAAAAAAGTTAAAAACTGGAAATATTCCCTTTTTTTTTCTCTTTTTGGCTACAGCAACACAAAGGTCTCTGAAATCCGTTTTCACTGCCTCCCACCACTCTAGAAGAGACCATACAGGTCCACCAGAATACAAGAAAGGTGTTTAAACTACCTCAGATTAGAACAAATTTTATGCAGAATTTGATACAATTTGAATTGATTATACACTATAACCAATTATCAAATAAAATAACTGTTTGTCGTACTGTATCAGGTTTTAAGGGTTTACTTGAACAAAAATTTTTGTCTGAGGTTGTTTGTAGTTGTTTTTAATGTTTTGGTTATGTAATTATATGTTTTTTTGTTGTTCCTGTTCATGTTAAATTGTTGATTTTTATGTTTCTTTATATTGTTATTGTCACTGGACGTCTGTGAAAGCGAGCATTTTTTTGCTCACAGATTTTTCAGTATAAAATAAATTAAATGAAAAGAGTCTGTTTAGTTAAGGAAAAATCTTTAACCTTTTCCTGCACTGTTTTGTCTGTAAATATAGAGACATTAAGTTGCAAACTTGAAGGTTTAGCTCATGGGACAGAATCAGAGCCTATTTTAATATTTACTGCTTTATGGTCTGATGTTTCCATGGGAGCAATATCCATTTTGGGAACTGTAAATCAGGATGAAAGAAAAATAAATCACTTATAGTGGTCTTTGTCCCTTCATAGGAAGTATTTTCTAAGGGGGAACCTGAGGCAGAAACAGCATCCACCATGAATGAGGAGGTGATCATTTTTTTTCGTCACCACATTGTCTTGTTTTCCCAAAATACTCACAGTTAAAATCCACTCATAAAATTACTCCTTTAGTGGTATATAAGAAAGAGCGTATCTCTTTAAACAAATCAATACATGTTGTCTTGGTCTGGGCACAAGAGGTGTTAATTAACCTTAATTCCAGCCCCTCATATTGCACATCTATGATCAAGACCCGCCCAGGCACTACATCCTGTATTTTACATATCTGTACTGTGAATGAAGAAACAAGCATTTGTCAATGCCGAATGTTGCTTGCCTCTATGTGCTGTTTAGGTATTTGGAAATCATTGGCGTGCAAATATTGAAAATTTGCTCGTAAAACAGTCATTGTTAGGAAATTTTTCATGAAATGTTCAACATAGCCATTTTAAGATCTCTGCTCATGAACAGTGACACTGTGATTTTCTTAATGTGTCCCATACACTGAGTTCGCACACCGAATGCACCGTTGTGTGCTACATGGGCGGAAACATGTTTTGGGCAGGATGTGAAAAATGACAGCTGTACTGCTCATGAGGAGGTGTGGTAAATGGCAATGTTGAAAATCTGGAGTGAAAATATTGAAAATTCTCGAACTTACGAGCCCATGTAGGAACTGCGCAACGCACGCTTGTAAAACAGTCATTTTTAGGAAATTTTTCACCAAATTTTCAACATAGCCATTTTAAGACCTCTGCTCATGAACAGTGTCACTGTGATTTTCTTAATTTGTCCCATACATTGATTTCGCACATCGACTGCGCCATTCTGCTCTACAAGGGCGGAAACACATTTTGGGTGAGATGTGAAAAATGACAGCTGTACTACTCATAAGAAGGTGTGGTAAAATGGCAATTTTGAAAATCTGGAGTGAAAATATTGAAATTTTGCGAACTTACGAGCCTGCGTAGGAACTGCACAACGCACGCTCGTAAAACAGTCATTTTTTGGAATTTTTGGACCAAATTTTCAACTTGGGGTTTTTGGGACCCCTTCTCATGAGTGATGTCACTGTCATGGTGGTATTCAGGCCTGAAGGGTGATTTCGCAGTCACTGCGCAGTCACTGCGCGAAATCACCCTTCAGGCCCAAATAACATCATGACAGTGACATCATTCATGAGAAGGGGTCCTAAAACCCATGTTGAAAATTTGCAAAAATTCCCAAAATGCCTGAGATATGCAATAAAGTTGACTTCCCCATCTAGCCCATTATACAGCTTACCGACATTTCCTCAGTTCGCGGTCGGCTTTGAAGAGTGCAGGCGTGTTCCCGGTCCACAAAGATTGTCGCAGGTCGGAGGTAAGTATGGGGGGGGGTGTGGGGAAGCTGAAGTGCGCAGTGGGTGGGTGCGGGTTGTGTGAGGAGGGGTCGGGAGATGCGCCGCAGGACCGTTTTTGTTTTATAGGTTAAAAAAAAAAAAGACGTTGTGGGACATTTGCCACACTAGCGTGGGCTCCAGCATGGCACAAGGACATTGGGGGGCCGTTCAGCTGATGGGGATTGGGCACCCCCGTCGGCCAAGGACTGATTGCCACGCCTGGGTGGGCTCCCAGCGTGGCACCAACTACTGGGGGGACAGCGCGGCTCAGCCAGCGAGGGGATTGGGCACCCCGTCAGCTACACGAAATGCGTGCACGAGGCGGCGCTGCGCCTGCGTGTGGGGGAGCTACGTATCGGTGCTCACTGACGTAGCTCCCCTTTCAACTGTATGCCACTGTATTTTGGGCGTGTCATAGACAGCTCCAAAATGCATTGGCTTACAGGGGCCGCGCCTGCCAGCTCACTGACTGAATTGGAGGAGGAGGTGACACATCTCCGAAATCTCCGATGATGGCACTATGTTTCTTGCACATGCGTGCAAGCAACATAAACATGCGTGCAAGCAACATAAAAATGATACAGACTCCAGAGCATCAGTCTTCCCCCAAAGACCAGAAGGATGGTCCCCTTATCCATGCCTTCTTCACCATTTTAATCCATTCTATAGTGTGGATGCATGTATCTTGAAGACATCTGACCCTATCTCCTGTAATTCAGAAAATGTAGCTAACCTTTTTTTGCTATTACATACACTGTTAATGTGGTGACTGTTATATCTTGCAATATTATTAATCCCAGAAAAAGGAAAAGAAAAACTATTCCAACATACATCATGCCTGTCCCCCCAAACACACACACACACATGCACACTTCAGAGTTCTGGTACCACCTCTGGCCCTGGGTCCCTTATCACTCGATGTTCTGCATCACACCAATCCTTGCTGTCAGACAGAATTTCTAATTTATTCTGTAAACCCACAGATGTTCTTCGTACAGTTTTGGTCCTGTGTTTCAGCTGCCAGGTCACCATTTTAAAAGTTTCAGTTTCTGAGGTGTTTGGAGGAGGAGGAGTTTCCTTGGACAGGGGTTCACCCTGCTCCGTGTCTTCAGTCTCCATTACAGGTGTAGTGTCCACTCCCTCATTCCCCTGTATGACTTCTCTGTCTTCTAAGTTTAAGGGTGTGTCTACCTCCTTTTCTGTAGCTTCTTGTGGAAGAGGTTGGTGCTTGATTTCAGCAGATGTGGAAGGTTCTTGAGAGTCAAGCACTGGGGTAAGTGTGATTGCTGGCTTAGGCCTTTTCCTTGGTGCAGTAGTGCTAGTTGTCCAGTATACACTTTTTTTTTACTCTTGTGTCTTCTGTGCTGTGTTGCCATAATAATCCTGTTCCACTTGGTCCATATTGTCCCCTCGACTGTGTGCTGCCCATGGGAATGCTCTAAAGGAATGGCCTTCCTCTTCACACAGGCTGCACTTCCTTTGTTTTTGCATTGCTTACTTGAGTGTTCCAACTCTGTACAGATGTTGCATTGGACAATATTGTGTACAGTACCTTGCTCAGGTGTACACAACCACCACATCTGTAGCATGCTTTGTATCGTTCAATATAAAATAGAATTCCTCTGTCTCTTCCTAAGTAGAAGCAATGTGGAAGGTTGTGAATCCTTTTTTCTGTATAGATTAGTTTCACTCTAATTTTCCAACCGCCTGTCCAAATGTTTTCTGTTTCCATTATGGGATCAGGGTTGCATACTACAGTGCTTTTTTGTTTTGGTCACTTCAAAATGTCCATGAAACTGATCCCCTCATTTTTAAACAGGACAGTGACAGTCTTTATTTCATGTTTCATAAGAGGTATCACTGAAAAGGGTAACCAGAGTGGAGTGCGCTTTACTTAATGACATTTACAGCAAAGTCATATCAACCCATGAGTTGATATGGCTTTTACTGTCTCGCACATGGTTGTGTGTACCACGCTTGCCCATGAAAGACTCTAAGCTTTGTTTACTTAACATCAGTTATTATGAAAAATAACACATATGAATATGAGTGATCTGCAGTTTTCTTATACATCCTCGGTGTGTGACAATATATAAACCTCTCAAGCTTCACTCTCGAGGTTTATATATTATCGCACACATTGGGTGTGTAAAAAAATGCATATCACACACTTACATATGCATTATTCTCTATGTGAATTCCCATAGTAACAAACTTCAAACTGTTCCTTTAATAAAGTGCTAGCGACATATCTGCAGTCTGGTGGTTTTCAAGGCCACTACCATAAGGAATCCTGACTGAGTTCCTTCTCTTGGCGGGTTCAGTTCTGGGTTGAAAGCATTCTGCATTACTTCATGGCTGTTGTCTTTAGAAACTACCCTGAATTGGGCCTATGTTGTCATATTGTGTTTTTCTGTTAGTTTCTTCAGGTCCCCCTCCCTGTTCCTCATGTACAGCATCCTTCTATATTACCTCTGAGCTTCCTTCAATATCTGAAATATCAGCACTTAAAGTATTAAATCCAACAGCAGTACTTACATCTTCTGTTGTATCATGCCCCATCTGAGTGATGTCATCCTGTTTGGAGGGATGGGGTGTCCGTGTCAGCTACCAGTTCAGGATTATGAATCTATGGTGTTTTGGGAGGCACAACTAACACAGATGTGGACCCCTGTAAGATGTTCTTAAATAGAATTGGTTCAATGGCAGTAAAAGAAAAAACTATCAGGAAGTTTAACATTAAAACTACTTCTTTGTTCCTTTGTCCCATCAGTTTGTGTAACCCCAAATTCTGTATCAGTCTTTGCAGATTAAATTTGAGATGTATAAATCCATCTTTTGACATGGAAAAATCTTACCCCATGTCATCAGAACTCACTATCCCAGGAGACTTCCAGATGGTTTCAGGGGACCCCTGACCCATCCAGCTTTAAGTAATGCCGCTTCAACTGACCAAGACTGCTTCCCTCTCTGGGGTTTTGTTTGTTTTGTTTTTTATTTTGTATTGCTTTGTTTTTCCCGTTTTGTGTCTCCAGATTTCAGTGCCAGTTTAGGAGGGATATTACAGCTTTCTGTATCCGTGTCCAGAACACTGCTCCCCAGCTGAGCAGCTTGATTATCAGTAATGTCTGCCACGTCAGCAGCAGGTTGTTCACTGGAAGCTGAAACAGGTGCAGGCTCAGCTTCGCTATTATAGGAGTATTCATCCTGAATCATCATTACAGGGACCATAGGAACACTGTCTGTATTGACAGGCACATTTATTCTTATTTACTTTGTTTTGTTTCTTGCACAGTACCTATTCTATTGCTCTCTGTTCCCCAAGCATCTCTACTAGTTCGGCAGTATTTACGTCAACCACAGACTGTCAGCAGTTTCAGGAGGTACTCTTTCTTTTTCCTTCAGGCTGCTTCTAAATCTTGTTTAGCCTGTAATCTGGTGCCATGTTCAAAACAGTTTCTGGACTGCCATCCCAGTTTTCTTTCCCACTTGGTTCCACTGCTGTGGAATCTATGTCAGAGGAAACTTCTGTTTTGCTCTTGCTGGTAGCATCAGAGCTTTCCCCTACTCTGACAGCTCCAAATTGGGCTTCCTCACTACTTCGGACAGGGAGGGAAGCAAGCTCCACCACCCAGGACTCTCCAGCTGTCTCCTCCATCCTGGACCATTCCTCTCTCACTTCAACAAGCAACAGATCCCCTTGCAGTAAGAGTAGGGGAAGTTTTTATTCAAGACCAAAAACTAACATAATAGACAATCTATTTACAACATTTCTTTTAAATAAAATAAGTTTTCTCTTTCACACCCTTTTTCCTTTTTTCCTTTAACATATTTTTTTCACATACTGTTTTTTCCTTACATTCATACCCTACTTAAATTTCCCTGCTAAGTTCATTTTATAGCTTTCTTTTTCCTATAGTTTTAAATATTTATATCTTACTCCATGAATACTTCATTAATAATTTTAACGTACGCATTCAAAATTCCTCCATAACTGTCTCCCTCTATCTTCTCCATATTTACTGCTTTCATCCAGAAATGCCATATCTATTTTGCTTTGTATTTTAAACAATAGATCTTCCATTGTCATTTCCTTATTCTGAATAAACCTCTGACACCTGACTTTGCCATATGGACCATTTAACTATGGCAAAAACTACATACACTGTACTATTTTCAAAAAACATTCTTCTGGTAATTGTCCATAGACCAATATTTCATGTCATATTTTTAAATATTTCCATTCCCCACATATTTACTAACAACTCCCAAAATGGTTTTATAAAAGGACATTCAAACAACGTATGTTCTATCATTTCTTCTTTCTCCATGCATTGCATTTCTGTACAGGTTCTTTCCTCAGTCTTTTTATGTTTTAAATTTCCCTTTACATTTATTTTTCTGTGACTAAACATCCATATTACTTCCTTTATTTTCCTTGGTATTCTATTTTCTAACATTGCTTCTATCAACACATTCATATTTACTTCTTGTTTTACCGTAAATACTGGCACCTCATAGTATTTTATTCCTATAATTTTACTATATAACACTTTTCTTTTTTTATTTGTATTTCATCCTTAGATACTTCCCATTGAGTCAAATATTTCCTACATTCATTCATATAACAAGGTAGCAACTTTTGCTCCAACACATCGGGCTGTGACTGCAGCCACGGTCAGATTATCCAGCAAGTGCCCCACGGCGCTCAGGAGCCCCACAAGGACCGTAACAGGCCTCCGGTAGCCCCATCGGGCTGTGACCACAGCCATGGTTGGATCATCCAGCAAACACCCCACGGCGCTCAGGAACCCCACAAGGACAGCAACAGGCTTCCAGTAGCCCCATCGGGCTGTGAACGCAGCTGCAGTCGGATCATCCAGCAAGTGCCCCATGGTGCTTGGGAGCCGCACAAGGACAGCAATAGGCCTCTGGTAGCCCCATTGGGCTGTGACCGCAGCCACAGTTGGATCATCGAGAAAGTGCCCCACGGCGCTCAGGAGCCCTACAAGGACAGCAACAGGTACGGTGAGCAGTGCTCCAGCACCAGTTCCCTTGGGGAGTTTCCCCCCCACCCCCCTCCTAGGCCACCTTTAAATGATCTCTTCTCCCCTCCCATCTTACTAAATCCCTCCTCATTGGTTCTCTTCATCTTGCTAATCTCTCCTCCTAGGCCCACTACCAAATCTACCTATATCTTTACTCCTCCTACTCTCTTTGCTACTCCTCCTCCCTATATTTTGATTCTGCAGTACCATTTTTTGCCACTTTATAAATCCCTGCCTTTTAGATAATCAAGCCGCTATCACCTCATTTGTCGTCTGCCCAGTACACCCTGGCCATGGACACAGGCATGTCACTATGGAGAGTGTGGGTGTTCTTTTGCCTATCTCTGCTGTTGCATTTCCACCCCTTATATCCTCACCAGATACACCACCATCTGTGATATGGGGTCCCAACCTTATGCTTGCCCAGGCTGATGTCTTAAAATTATTCGAATAACTCTTACGCGTCCTCAATACTCCATATTTGCTACTGGACCCCTACTCACCGTGGCAAACTGGTAACTTAGATGTGCCCCCATTAAAGATTTTTAATATGTCTCCCCACCTCGCTTGCCCCACACTGTCCCACGCTGGCAAGGTCCTGTTCTATGTAACATTAATGCAGCTTGGTGCCAGCCTCAAGGACCCTCCCTCTCACAATCATATCCACTGCACACGAAGATGGACTAAGCTCATAAAAGTGCTCTCAGAAACAATTAAGAAGATCCTGCTTCTCTTACTGCTGTGCTCTGGTAACGTCGAACGTAACCCTGGCCCTGCAGCACCCATCAGATTACCTGCAGACTTACCTAATCTCAAAGGGTTAAGCTTCATGCACATTAATGCATGCAGCTTGTTAAAAAACATCACACTTACCCAGGCCTGGATTTGAGACACTACCCCAGATATCCTGGTCATCACTGAGTCTTGGCTTCACCCAGCAACAAGCAACAATGAAATAAATCTCCCTTTTTATTCATTGTTCCATACTGATAGATGGACCAGAGGTGGAGGGGTGGCTATTTATGTTAAGGACAAATTCTCAGTCTCCATATTAGACTCAACCTCAATTCCACACGAGTTTGAAAGTCTCTCCCTGCTGGTCAAGATTGCACTTGGTGTATCACTTTGTGTGCTAGGTTGTTATAGGCCCCCATCTGCTGGTTTGCAGCTGCTGAACCATCTAAGCACTATCCTAGGACAAGCATCCACTGAGACCATACTACTTGGTGACTTCAACCTAGATTGGCTATCTAGCGCAGCTTCTCCACTAAAATCACTCTGTGACTCACTTGGACTGTCCCAACTCATCAACGAAACAACACGCCCAAATAAAACCAACCCTGCTAGCAGCACCCTGTTAGACATTATCCTCATGAGCAAACCCCACTTATTCACCCATGCTGGTGTCTTCTTCTCAGACATCAGTGATCACTGCTTTATTGCCTGTGTAAGGTCCAACCGCACCGCCTCTTCAGGAGCCAAATTCTCAACTACTAGGTGCTTACGCAAATTCAACCCCTATGCATTCATCTCCGAGTTAACACATTCTGTACACTGGCCGACTTTTATCTAGCAAAGTCTGTGACTACTGCTTATGATATCCTCCAAGACATTATCCTAGCCGCTCTCAATAAACATGCACCATTAACAAAAACTCGGATCAGGAAAAAAACCTGTCCTTGGTTCTCTAACGAACTGAAGGATGTCTTGCATAATAGAGACCTGCTGTAGAAAAAGGCCCGCAAGACAAAGTCCAGGAACAACTGGAATCTATTCAGGAGGGTTAGGAACCAGTGCACCAAACTGGTAAGAGAAGCAAAGGTTAGTTTCTATCGCTCCCAACTGGATCTTTCATCCAACTGCTCCTCCAAATTCTGGAATCTAATCAAGGATATTGAAGGCCACTCCACCCTTGTCTCATTGGCGACAAAAATCTTAATTGGCACTACTACACTCACCAATAAATCTTCAATCCTTGACTCTTTCAACAACCATTTTGCCACCGCAGGGTTAGCATTCTATACCTCCCCGCTAACACACTTCACACCCAGCTTGGACCCAATGATCAAGGATTCCCATCCCCAAATCTATCTGTCTCCTTTCAACCTACAACTTTGAAGGAAGTTGAAGATCTCTTACTCCAGTTGGATCCTAGAAAAAGTGCAGGAGCCGAACACATTGGTCCTTATTTCCTAAAGCTGGGCTATTGTGCCCTGGCAGTGTCCATTACTCACCTGTTTAACCTCTCCCTCTCTCAAGACGACCTCCCTTCTATCTGGAAAATGGCCCATGTTATCCCACTGTTCAAATTTGGAGATCCCAGTGACTTGAACAATTACAGGCCAATCTCCCTTATACCAACCCTGTCTAAAATGCTGGAAAAAGTTGTGAACACCCAGCTTAGGAACTATCTGGAATCGGCGAAACTGCTAAATCCACTACAGTCAGGCTTCAGATCACAGCACAGCACAATATCAGCACTAGCCAAAGTGACCAATGACTGGCAGATTGAGTTGGACAGCAAGAACTTTGTCGGAGCTGTATTCTTGGACCTAAGCAAGGCATTTGATACTGTCAATCATGGCCTGCTCCTCATGTCCCCTTTGACAAATTGGCCAAGACACAATATCTACCGGATGGTTCGAGAATTACCTCGTAGGCTGATCACAGCAGGTAAAAGCAGAAGGCAAAGTCTCTCCCTTAAAACCTCTCCTGAGTGGAGTACCTCAAGGTTCTATTCTGGGACCCTTGTTATTCACAATCTACATCAACAGGATAGACGACACCATAAAAAAGGCCCAAATACACTTCTTTGCGGATGATACAGTGCTTTATGTCAGCGGACCCTCCCCTGACATAATATACTCAGTCCTCCAGGATGAATTTAATCTTCTACAACATCAGCTCATAAATCAGAAGTTGCTTTTGAATGCCAAGAAAACAAAAGCAATGTTCTCACCTTTTCCCAACCTACCTAACCCAGCCTCGGTTGGGACTCTCCCCCTGGTCACTGCCATACTCGGTGAGCAGCTAGAGTATGAGACCAAATTCAAATACCAGGGATATAGGGTATGGCTCGACAACAGACTCTCTTTCCGGGTTCATATTGAGGAACTGATAAAGAAACTTCATAAAGGCTTGGCCTTTTTTTCAGGATAAAAGACCTCCTTCCCAGGGGAAGCCAAGAAGAGGCTAGTTCAGACTACATTTCTTTCTCTGCTAGACTATGTCGACTTCCTTTACAATCAAGGGCCTGCCAGAGTGCTCTCTAAACTCAACACGCTTTATCACAGAGCCCTAAAGTTCATAATGGGCCTTCCCTATTCCACCCACCAATCCTTGTTGTTCACGGCCGTAGGGTGGTCCTCTCTCAACTTCAGGTGACAACGAAATGCCATCATCTGGACATATGAAGTCATCCTAAATAAACTCCCAAACTACATTTCTGATTGCTTACCATTTTGCACTATCAGTAAGTATGCTCTGAGAAGTGCCTTCTGTATCTCCTTGAAGGTGTGTAAGGCCAGTTCTCGCTTTGATTGCGCAGCTATTAGCCATGTGCTGCCATTAACATGGAATAAACTGCAAAAATCTCTAAAGCTAAACCATGTCGTCAGCTTAGGATTGTTCAAAACACTTTACTCCAATTATGTCACAGAACCCTGTGTCTACCACTCCTGATCATGTACCCCATTTTTCTGGACCCATTTCCACCTCGCTGCAACCATCCCTAATAATTGGTCCAGCTACAGCTTGGGCCTCTCTCTCTCTGTCTCTCACACACCACCTTTTCCCCTTCTTTGCCTCTCAGTGGGCGGGTGGAGGGGTACCACTAGACCACCAGTGATATAGGAGGGAATATCTTCTTCTTGTACAGATGCCCACGATCGGGCACATAGCAGTCCACTGGACAACCAGGGATATAGGAGGGAATATCTTCTTCTTCTTGTACAGATGCCCGTGATCGGGCACATAGCAGTCCACTGGACCACCAGGGATATAGGAGGGAATATCTTCTTCTTGTAGAGATGCCCGTGATCGGGCACATAGCGGTCCACTGGACCACCAGGGATATAGGAGGGAATATCTTCATTTTGTACAGATGCCCGCGATTGGGCACATAGCAGTCCACTGGACCACCAGGGATATTGGACATAATAGTTGTTTTTACTACAAATGCCCGTTATCGGGCTGCAGGGGGCATTGGTCCCCGATGGCTGCTGCCTGGCAGGGCGCCAGGTGCAAGTTGTTGGGAATCGGCGCACCTGCGTGCAAATGGGGCCATAATGACATGCAAATGGCCCCATGTTCACCTTGTATACATTATGGCCCCATTTGCATGTCAGCTTTTGAATATTGCGGTTGCTGTGCATGGCGCAATGGAACTTGCGCTAGCGCATCTCCATGCTCCACTCTGGCCACTTGCGCTGGCGCAGTGCCACTGCACCATGCACACTGGGGGTGGCCAGGGTGCGATATTCAATGCTGCTGAGCCATGGCGCAGCTCCGATAAATATTGCCCAGTCCACACCCCTGTTCAGCCAAGTTGTGCTGCGCCCAAGCTTGCGCCACAGCCTGGCGCAGTTTGAATATCTGGGCCCATATGTTTTTTTCCCCTTGTAATATTGGTCTCACATTTGCATACGCAAATATTAATATGAAAAAAACAATAGGGTGCAACATGTTTAATCCCCCTTCTTTTTCTGGTCTATACATGTGTGCTCTCTTGATAGGATTCAACCTATTTCCTTATAACGATGAAAAAAATAAACCTAAACATTTAACTTGCAAACACAGAAACATCGAAGTTGATGACAGAGAAGGACCACAAGGCCCATCCAGTCTGCCTGTTTCTTTTTCTACTTTGTGAATGTGTCATCGGCCTTTGCTCTGTCAATGACCTATCTATTCATACTCATCTGTATTGCTCCCTTATGCCTATCCCATGCCTGTTTGAAGCCCTGCACTGTATTCATATCCTCCACTTCCTGAGGTAGATCGTTCCATGCATCCACCACCCTTTCTGTGAAAAAGAACTTCCTCACATTACCCCTTTCAAACAACATGAAGTCTTGCTATATTATGACAAGTACAGTGAGTCCCCAGCTTCGAACTGCCCTGGAGATGAAATTGTTAACTTTATCATGAAGCATGGAACTCTGAGCGCGAGCTCGGTTAGAAAGCTCTGTCTGTTGTGCTTCAAACCTAAACTGTCAAATTCTTTACTCTGCCTCACTGAACAAGTCACTCCGGAGATTTCTCATTCTGCTCGGTTCATTTTATCGGTTTAAAAAGTACTTTTATCAGTTTTTCAAGTACAATTAACCGAAATTAAACCGCAACCGGTCGGTTCAAGCTCTGTCTGTGGTAACGTAAGTAATAGATAGGTTTTACATTGAAATTCTGTGTGGAACTTATACACATTTATCGGTTCAGTTTGAACCAATCAGGTTGATGGTAAAATTACTAGTCCTTTTCTAGAGTGTGGTTCCCGGTTCCTATCCATTCTAAAAAAAGCCGGATTTCATTATGTTTTTTTTCCATGACCCGTGACACGGTTGGGAACTGATAGGGGTGTCTTGCTTGGCGGATTGCCATAAACGGGCAAGTTTGATTAGGCTGGCATTATGTCTGAGAAACCCAAAACAAAACCAGACCCACTGGGTTTCAACACTGTAGTGTCTGTGGGGAAGCTTTTGCAAAGGCTGACCCACACACCACATGTGTCTATTGTCTGGGGTTTGACCACCTCAATTCAGATTGCCAGATTTGTAAGAATTTCCCTGCTGCCACCATAGAAAAGAGAGTTGGTAGGCTCAGGGAAAGGGAGGCCAAAAAGTCCGCTGACCCGGATGGCCAGACCGGTTCGGTACCAACCGAACCAGAGGGAGTGCCCTCTGAGATACTTCTTCAGGCAAACGAAGAGCTGGTTCTGAGGAGCCGGTTCCAGCAAAAAGGACTAGAAAGTCAGCTAGCATAGAACCAAAAGTTCTCTCCCCAACTGCTGAAGAAATAGCTAAAGCAATTCAGATTGTCCAGTCTCTCTCCCCGGTTCCGACCGAACCGACACCTTCAGGTAAGCGTTCGGTTCGGGCGGTTCCACCGGTTCAAGATTATGATTTTGAGGATTTTTATGAACTGGGGGGGGGGAGAGGAATATGAGAAGAGTGAATATGGTTTTGAAGATCTGGATGTGCCCATTGAACCGGACATCTCTCCAGATAGACCCTTAGGGGTTTCTCCTTCCAGGCTTTCTGAGTCCCCTTCTCATTTCATGTTTTATAAGAAGGTTGCGGAAACTCTCCAGCTCCCTGTTGAGGAAGCTGTTGATGACCAAGAGGAGCCTGACTATGTAGAAATGATGGATGTTCCAGAATCTAGGAGACTGTCTATTCCTTTGTATAAATCTTTTCAGAAACAGACAGTAAAAGTTTTAAAAACTCCTCACACTATACCTCCTGTGGATAAAAGGATGGACAAGAGGTATACCTTATCAGGCTCCGACACTGATTTCCTCACTCAACAATGCAGCCATGTGTGGGTAGTGCAGGCTGCAGCCTGTGACAAGGCTAATATTCCCCTAGCTTCACACCCCCCTGAGAAGGACTCCAGGAAGATTGATGCTATGGCAAAGAAACAGTACATGGCAGCATCTTTGGGACTCAGACAGGCAAATTATATGGCTTATGCTGCTAGGTACCAGAAATCCAGATGGGATACTGTGCTGGCCCTAGCGAAACAAGTCCCTGACCAGCTTGCCAGGGAGCTGGAACAGGTGGCTATGGATGGTATTGAGGCATCCAAGGTGCAATTTCATGCTGCAGTGGACTCTAATGATGTTTCATCAAGAGTCATGGCTACATCTGTGGCTCTTCGCAGAATGGCCTGGCTCAGATGTACTGCCCTGTCTCAGGATACCCAGTCTATGGCCATGGATTTTCCTGTTGTGGGCAATTCTCTGTTTGAGGAGCAAACAGAGAATTACATGAAGAAAATGGATGAATATAGGACCACCTATAGGAGTGCACAGGCCAAGAAAAGGCAGGCCACTCCTCAAAAGCAGCTTCCTAAAGGCAGGGGCAGGCCTTTTCATAGGCCTTTTTACCAAACCCAAGCTTCCTTTTCCACCTATGCCCATAGGGGGTTCTTTAGAGGGAGAGGCAGACGGGGTACAAGCAGGCCTGCTTCCACCCCTCAGCCTAAAGCCCCTGCCAAGTAGGCACCCTGATAGGATTGCCTGGGCCAATTCTTCTCTACCTGAAGGGGGCAGGCTGGCTTACTTTGTCCAGGACTGGAAGTCTTTAACAACAGACAAGTGGGTCCTGGAAGTAGTAAGCCAGGGACTGGTTCTCAGCTTCAAATAATTTCCAAAGCTGAGAACCAGATCTTTTTCACCTGCACCTCCATCAGAGGCACTTGCCTTAGAGGCAGAGGTCTCTACCCTCCTGGCTCTCAGAGCCGTAGAAAGGGTTCCTCCTCTACACCAGGGCAAAGATTTGTATGCCAGGTACTTCCTTACCCCGAAAAAGACAGGAGAAAGGCGGCCCATCCTGGGTCTCAGATACTTAAACAAGCACCTTTTAAAACCAAAGTTCAAAATGGTGACTCTGGGAATTATTCTACCCTCTCTAAGGCCAGGGGACTGGCTAGCTTCCCTGGACCTCAAGGATGCCTACTTCCATATTCCCATCAGAAGCTCCCATTGAAAGTACCTCAGGTTCGAGCTGCCCTCCGGCCACTACCAGTTCAAAGCGATGCCCTTCGGCCTCACTTCTGCCCCAAGGGTATTCACCAAATGCCTGGCAGTAGCAGTTGCCCATCTAAGAAGGCAAAAGATTGCCATCTTTCCTTACCTGGACGATTGGCTCATAGTAGGCCAGTCCCCAGACCAGGTCAGTTTACATCTTCAGATAACGCAGCAACTGCTTACCTCTCTAGGTTTCCTTTTGAATCTCTCAAAGTCAGTTCTAGAGGTTGTCCAGCTTCTTACCTTCATAGGCACAGAACTGAACACACAAGAGGCTAGAGCCTTCCTTCCTCTGGACAGGGCAAAGACTCAAGTCTCCCTGGCCTCCTCATTCACCCTGCAGGTCTCTCGACCAGCAAGGCATTTTCTGCAGCTCCTAGGACACATGGCTGCTTCCACAGCAGTTGTGCAGGGAGCAAGATTTCAGATGAGGGACATCCAGTTCCATTTGAGAGCCTTTTGGTCTCAAAGAAAGGATCCTCTTACCAAGTTAATCCCAGTAACTCGAACCCTGATCCAAGCCCTACAGTGGTGGCAGGATCAGAGCAATCTGAGACAAGAGGTCCCTTTTGTCAATCAGTGTCACTCCCTAATCCTTACTACAGATGCATCCCTCTTGGGTTGGGGAGCTCACATGGGTGACCTCACCACCCAGGGTCTGTGGTCTCCCCTGGAATCTCTGCTCCACATCAACCTGTTGGAGCTCAGAGCAGTTTTTCTAGCACTTCAAGCTTTTTCCAAATCTCTTCAGAACAAGATTGTACAGGTCAGAACAGACAACACCACTACAATGTGGTACATCAACAAGCAAGGAGGCACTCGGTCATAGGCCTTGTGCACCGAAGCGATGAAGTTGTGGTCTCTGGCTTACTCCCTGAACACCTCCCTTACGGCAGTCCACCTTCCAGGCAAGGACAATGTCTTGGCAGATGCTCTCAGCAGGATTTCTCAGGGCCATCACGAATGGTCACTGGATCCCCTGGTCTTGGGAGTAGTAGTTGCCAGATGGGGCACCCAGCAGATAGATCTTTTTGCAGCCCCAGACAATCACCAACTTCCTCTTTTTTGCTGCAGGCCCCCAGTGTTGGGCTCACTCCCCCTGGATGCCTTAGCCCACAGTTGGGAAAGGAAGTTCCTCTATGCCTTCCCTCCCTTTCCTCTCCTGTTCAAAGTGCTAGTCAAAATCAGATCCCAATCCTGCAAAGTCATTCTGATAGCTCCAGATTGGGCCAGGCAGCCCTGGTATCCACTCCTACTGTCCTTAGCAGTCCATCCTCCCCGTGCCTTCCCAGGATTCACAATCTGTTAACCTGTGCCCAGGGATGGGTTTGGTATCCGAACCTCAAATCTCTCAATCTCAAGGCTTGGTTCTTGAAGAGTTAGAGTTTGCTGATTTACACCTTTCCCAAGGTGTAATGGATATATTGAAGGCCTCAAGGAAACCTTCTACCAGGGCTACTTACAATTCCAAATGGAAAAGGTTTTCCATATGGTGCTCAGACAAGCATATTTCCCCAGACTCTGCTGATCTACCCTCAGTTCTGGACTATATGGTCCATCTGAATTTTTTGGGGCTGAGACCAGCTACCCTGAAGGTGCATTTGGCAGCTGTGACTGCTTTTATTTCAGCAGGTAAATCCTCTTCTCTTTCAGCTCATCCTGTATTTTCCAAGTTTTTTAAGGGATTGCTTCACACCAACCCTCCATTCAGGGACCCTGCACCTGCCTGGGATCTTAATGTTTGCATTGCTCAGCTTATGCAACCCCCCTTCGAGCCCTTGTCTTCAGCTGAGCTTAAGTACTTGACTTGGAAGACTGTGTTTCTGGTGGCCATCACCTCTGCCAGACGCATAAGTGAATTACAAGCGTTGTCAGCCGGATTTTATCTCCTTTCACAGAGATAAGGTGGTCCTTCGGACTAACAGGAAGTTCCTACCTAAGGTGGTTTCAGATTTCCACCTTAATCAATCTATTTCTCTTCCAGTATACTTCACTGACCATTCCTCCTCTGGTGAGAGGAGGCTGCAAGGCTTAGATGTGAAGAGAGCCCTAGTTACTACATAAAGCGTACCAAGGGTCATAGGTTAGACTTCTTCCAACTGTTCCTCACTTATGGGGAGGTTGGTAAAGGGAAACCTGCCACTAAAAGATCCGTTGAATTGTCTCTTGTATCCAATTCTGCTACGAGAAGTTGGGTAAAGTTCCCCCCTCAGGCCTGAGGGCTCACTCTACCAGGGGTACAGCTGCTTCTCTGGCTGCTGCCAGAGACATTCCTATTCTAGAAATACGTCAAGCAGCTACCTGGAAAATAGTTCACACTTTTACTAAGCATTACTCCCTGGATATCCAGGCTAGGAATGATGCTCGGTTTGGCACAGCTGTCCTTCAGAGCCTATTCCCTAAGTAGGTTCTGTCCCTCCTCCATGGGGGTACTGCTGTGTAGTCTGCAATTGTCATAATATAGCAAGACTTCATGTTGTTTGAAGAAAAAAATTACTCACCTTGGTAATGTTGTTTCTTCTAATGGAGTCTTGCTATATTATTCCTCCTCCTACCTGCCCCTCTCAGAACCTCTGTTTTGGGATGTGGGTGGGCTTTAGAGTGTTAGCACTTCATTTATGCCACCTTGTTTTGCACCCCCTCTTTGGGGTGAATTGGTGTTGTGTTTTCATTTTTGGGTCTCCTGACTTGAGTCTTTGTTTGAGACACCGGAAATGTGTTTAGGTTGGTAGCCAGTTGGCTAGTGTAGGTTTATAGCTTCCACACAGAACCTTAGTGAGTTTTAGCTCGTAAAGATCTGACAGTTTAGGTTTGAAGCACAACAGACAGAGCTTTCTAACTGAGCTCGCGCTCAGAGTTCCATGCTTCATGGAAAAGTTAACTATTTCATCTCCGGGGCAGTTTGAAGCTGGGGACTCATTGCAATTGTCATAATATAGCAAGACTCCATTAGAAGAAACAACATTACTAAGGTGAGTAATTTTTTCTAATTGGCCTCCCTCTAATCTCCTGCTGTGTCCTCTTGTCCTGCTATTTTTCTTATATTGAAACATGTTAGACTCTTTCACCTTGTTAATGCCCTTAAGGTGTTTGAATGTTTTGGTCATATCGGGAGGCAGTATATCGCAGTGGTTTAAGGCTCTGAGCTGCAAATCTGGTGAAATCCAGCAGACCAGACGTGGGTTTGAATCCCACAACTTCCACTTGCATACTGTGTGATGCTGAGCAAGTCACTTAACTTCCCTGTGCTCCCAGGTCACACCTGTAAAAAGACGTTCAGCTTAGTGTGCTACTCCTGGTTAAATAAATAAAAATTAAATATCACCTCTCCCCCTCCTTTGCTCTAGGGTATACATATTGAGCTTCGTTAATCTGTCCTTATATGTTTTCTGATGCAGTCCCTGCACCATTTTGGGTGCCCTTCTCTGGACTGCCTCAATTTGGTTAATGCTCTTGTGAAGGTGTGACCTCCAGTACTGCATGCAGTACTCCAGATGGGGCCTAACCAGTGTCTTGTAAAGAAGGATTATTACCTCCCTCTTATGACTTGTGTTACCCCTACTAATACACCCCAACAGCCCCCTAGCCTTACCTACTGCAAACCCTGTGGCATCAGAAATATATAAGCAATATGTAAGAAAATCAGTACTATAAAAGTTTTTAACGTAACAATTCTTTTTCTCCTTGTCATATTCCATCCTTTCCACCTATTTTTTTTCTGCAATTTGAATTTTCTGTTTCCAATTTTCCCTCATGTGGTCCTTCCCACCAAAAATTACACCTAATACTTTGGTCTTGTCTCCTACAATTCCAGCACTTTCTAACGTTTCTTTTCCTACCTTCCTCAACGGAAAGATCTTACTTTTTGTTTTATTGATTTCTATTCCTGTGTACATTTTTTGTCCATCTATTTTCTGAACTGCTGTTTACCCTGCTTCCTGATTCTGTACTACAATTATACAGTCATCTGCATATGCACGTTTTTGGAATCATTTTAACTCCCCGTTGTATTCCTTTTATGTACGGATCAATTTCTATTAATCTCAATAAGGGATCCAAACACATAATGTACAAATGGGAGCTCAAAGGGCAGCCCTGTCTCACCCCATTTTTAACATACATTGGTACGCCTAGGTGGCCATTTAACATTGGACAAGCCTGAGCCTCATTATATAAAGCTTGAACTAATCTTATTAGTTCTTCAGGAAAATTATATTTCTCCAATATATCCCATATGTAGCTATGTTTAACCAAATCAAATGCTGTTGCTTGATCTAAAGCATACAAATATCCTTCTAACTCTTCTTTGTTCCCTGTATCTATTATTTCTCTCTCTAAAATCAGATTTTCTCTCATGTTCCTCCCAGGCACTGCACATGTCTGAGTTTCCATTATTAGTTTTGGTACACGCTCTGCTATACTCCTATGTATAAATTTGGCTAAAATGTTATAATCAGTTCTTAGTAAGGTGATCGGTCACCAATTTCTAATCTCAGCTCTTATCTCCCTTTTTAAAAATAAACACCGTAACCCCCTATTTCATCGATTCCAACAATTCCCCAGAATTTTGGATTTCATTGTATATTAATCTCAGTATTGGGGATAATATGTTTTCAAATTTTTTTTATAAAAGGTGTTCAGGATCCCATCTAATGGGGCTGTATTATTGGTTAAGGATTTGATAGCTTCTTTCACCTCATTTTCTGTAATTAGTCCTTTTAAAATCTGTTTCTCATTTTCTTTAATATTAGGGACACTCAGTCTGTCTAAAATGTTTTCTCTCTCTTTCTCCTTACCCTGAGCCTGAAATCTCTGTCTTAAAAAATCCTGCACAATTACCTTCATTTTCCTAATATCTGATGATTTTTCCCCCTTTTCTATCCGCTAATTAGTATATGATTCTCTTCTCTACCCTATCATTATTATCATCTAACAGATTTGTTTGAGCTTTGGTCCCTTGAGTCCCACTCTTTTGCTCTAGTAATAATGATTTAGTTCTGCTGTATTGATACTCCCACATCAGTTTTTTTAGATCTTCTATTTTCTCCATATGATTCTTCCCATCTTTATGTTGTGTTAATTCTTTATATAATCTGGCCCTGAATCCTAAGTATGAATGATACATTGATCTTTCTTTTTTTTAGCATTTTTAATCATAATGTATTTAATATCATATTTAGTGGCATCCCACTGCTTCATTAAATTTTCATATAACCCCAAGACTGATCCTCTTGCTGCAAACATATCTTTTAAATCATGCTGTACCTCTTCATCTTCCAATAATTCAATAATTCCAAATTCATTTTCCAATAACCTTTCCCACAGATCATAGTTTCTTTCATATTTATTTTAACACTGCAGCTACATGATCAGTTGTTTCTACTGATGTTATATATGCTTTTAAAATAACTGTGTTTTTGGATACAAACAAAAAGTCTATCCTAGACGATAGTTTACCTTTGAAAAAAGTATGATCCACATTTGTTCTACTAATTTTATACCCATCTTCCATCCTGGCCCTATTCAAAACATTCTTTAGAAAAAGGAAGTCACAAAAAACCTTTTTTGATTTTCTTCCCAAGTCTTGTTTTGAAATTCCACAGTTAAAATCCCCCCCCCCCAATATGTTCATTTTGGCCATATGCAAATAAGGCTCTACTAATCCCATAAGTGAAATTCTTTCTGCTTTCGTTTGTGGATTATACATATTTATAATTCTTACTTCTTTCCCTTTTACTACTGCATTTATCATTAAAGCCCTCCCTGGGACTATATCTATTATTTTTTGAATTTGTACCAACGACAATACCCAGACCAGAACACTTATCTACCCCTATTGACCATATAGAAGGGCCCCATCTCCAATCTTTCTGGGTTTTAGTCAATTCCTCTAATGTATATAATCGGATAACTTGTAGTAGCACTAAATTCCCTTTCAAACCTCCCAGTATTTCAAAAGTAACTAGTCTCCTACTTCTGTTTCTTATACTATTTATGTTGCACGTAATACAATGCAACTGTGACAAAGGTCAACATTTCTATTTCCCCTATCCAATTTCATCTTTTTTCCCTTTTTTTTTTTGACGCTTGGGTGTCAATTGTGTCACATTCTGACATTTCTCCCTCCTCTTCACCCTCTTCCCCCAACTCTGACAATAATTCACTCTGCTTATCTTCCTCTCCCACCCCTTCACCTTTGTTTTGTAGTATTTCAAATTTATTTTTTAGAGACACAAGTTCTTTTTTCTGCATAACCACTTTTGTTTTCCCTGCACCCTTCAATCCTTTATTTCTATACCTCATCACCATAGTGAATTCTTCTTGCTTTTTTCCCTGTTCAGGGCTCTCTTCTTCCTTCTGTTCTTTATTTACTTCCACAATAGTTCCACTTTTTTCTGCTTGCACTATTTCTGGGTTTGATGTAGTGAGCTTTGGATCAATTTCTACCCTTTCTACTTATTTTTCCTCTTCATCTCTTTTCTGGGCTTCCACTACTAAATTCTCTTGTCTTATTTTCTCTTTTTTTGCCAGTGCAAGATACATGCCCTGCTCCCCTTGTTGTCCAGGGTCTGGGCTGTTGTGGGTTGCCCAAGGACAGTTGTTGAAAGAATGCCCAGACTCTTTGCATAAACTACATATCATTTGGTTTTGACATGCTGCTTCAAAGTGGCCTAATTGTCCGCATACACCACATTTTATCCTTTCACAGGCATTACTTAAGTGCCTTCTGTCCCCACAATGGTAACATGTCCTTGGCTGGCCCGCATAGAAGACAATTCCTCTGTCTCTTCCTAAAAAAAAAAAAAACAGTTTGGGAGGTGTACAAAATCTCCATCTTGTTGTTTCAACACCACCTTAAACCTCCATCCTCCAGTCCATAAGTTTTCCTCATCTAGTATTGGTTCAGGTGGCCCTTTTAAATCTCATTTTTGTTTAAACCATAAGGAAATATCAGCAACATTCACCCCTTCATTTCTAAATAGCATTGTTACTATTTTAAAGGCAGGATTAGTCAATGGTATCGCTGTAAAATTTTCCAAAAGTGAGGTATTTTTCAGCTGCTAATATAGTTTCCAGAACCTTTCAAGGCCCGTAGGGTGCTTAAAACTAACATTGACATAACACCCCCTGGTACATGTATCAAAGCGTAAATTTCATAATCGTAGAATCTTATGCTGTTCTTAATCAACTGCCTTCTCACGAATAATCTATCTGGGGCATCATTTGCTAGCCTCTTAAACACACTGCATTTCTCCTATTAGCAGGCTCATTTAGTCTATTCATACCATCTGGGAATAGTTTCTCCCTTAAATTTTCTCCCCATACATTCTTTTTTTCTGGTTTTCTCCTGGTCACTGTATTCTTTTTCAGTCTGTATGTTTTTTTCTTCTACTTTCATAGAAGTTCCAGGATCAGTTTCAACCATGTTTGGGGCCTCCCCTGATGTTCTTTCTCTGCTTTTTTCCCTCCTATGGTTTCATTTTCTGTCTGTTTTATACTCTCTTGCTTTCCTTCTATTTCTTAGTCCTTTTTTCTGTGTGTTGCTTATTATTTTTTGATGGTGTTTCTCTGTTTGGCTCCTATCCCTTCCCATCTAGTTTTTTTTTCCAGCCCACACCTATGAGGGCCTGTGCTATCCATTCCAGTGTATCAGGAAATTCAATTGTTTCATCACTTGTTTCATTATTTGGTTTTTCAGCCTTTCTTTCATTTATGTGTTTTTCTTTTGTGGCTTTTTTCCTAGGAACATTTTGCTTGCTATTTTCTCCTGCTATATTTTTCACACTTTTGCCTTTTTCTTTCACCCTTCTTAAACCAAGCCATTTCCGACTCCCAGTGGTTTTACCTTTCAGGGTCTGTTTAGTTTCTATGCCAGAAGGCTCTTCATCAGTTTCATCTGACAGGCCCGATACTGCCACATTATCCTGCTGCTTTGGATTTTGACAGGCCTCCGCCCTTCTGTCATCCAGCTTTGCAGGCCTGTTTTTACTACTGCTGCTTCCTTTTCCCACATTCTTATCTTTACTTTGGGACAATTTTGCAGAATTAATATTTTTAAATGTACCTCTTTTCTCCGTCTCCATGGAAGAAGCTGCTGTTTTTCCCTTTCACATTCTCTAATTGCTCTGATTCTTCTCCATCTTCAGGATCAATTTGTTTTCTTAAACACACATCTTGTTCCTCCATTTCCTCCATTCTCTCGGCTTCTTGCTTCATAAAGGCCGAGGAGGAGACCAGCTCCTCAGCCTCCAGCTCCTTACTCTCACAATCCACACCACTGCCACATCAGCACTTCCTCCTCTTCTGCTGTTCAGCTCCAAACTGAACTCCTCCACTCTCCTCGCTGGAAGTCAAGGCCCCTGCTGTCAGAGTAGGGGAATTTTCCTGGTGTCCTGGCCAAAATTCCCCTTCCATATAACTAGTTCTTGCAACTGTCCAAGGCTGTGCGTGGGTGTTGATGTGAGGAATGACTGCCACTGCACATTCGGGCACTTCACTATCAGTCTCTCAATGCTTGGAAAGTGCTTTGAGATACAATGTATATGAAAAACACTACATAAATGCTGATTCTTCTTCATCTTCCTCTTCTTCTAGTAGATGGAGAGGGACAGATTTTTTCATTCCCTGCTTGGTTTGGCACTGGACTCATCAGGTAGTTTGTGGGAGAAGAATAGATTTGGTTTTGTTCCCTGATGGGCCAGGTTGGGCACAGAATCATTATGCTGTGCAGCATGCTGGGTTGGAGCATGAATAACAGTATGAATCCCTGTAGGCATATTGGGAAGAGTACAGAGCTGCTGAGATTGAGGTCCAAGAGAAGGAAAAAGGAAGAGAGGGAGAGTTGAAAGGTGGAGACTGGATCCCTCGCACTTGGAGTTACAAACTCGGAAGTCTGTATCACAGGTCCCCTTGGTCCAGTCACTAATGCTAGTGTGCTGTGGACCAGAGGAGGTAGAGATGCAGTATTTTAGCCCTTCATTGTGACCTGAATGGATGGGTATAGTGAAAGCAGGGTTTTACTACCCTGACTATTCCAGCTTCCACTCACTGCTTTGCTGCAACGTCTCATCTCTGTTTGGCTTAATACATGAGCCAGATCAGGCATGGGACCCATCAGATAGTTGGAGGGAGGGGGACAGATATTTTCATTCCCTGACAGGCCAGGTTGTGCACCTGACTTGTAAGACATTTTGGGGAAAGACAGATTTTTTTTATTGTCTCCTAGGGTTTGGCACCATACCTGTCAGGTTGTTGTGGGGAGGGTCAGATTATTTTTAATTCCCTTATGGGCATTGTTGAACACTAGACCTGCTAGGTTTTAGGAGGAGGGTAATCATTTTGTTATGCCCTAACAGGCCAAGTTGCACATCTAACTTCTCAGGTTGTTGAGGGAGGGTGAGTTTATTTGTTTTTTATTCCCTAATGGGCTGGGTTGGGCACTAGACCTGTCAGGCAGTTTGAGGGATGGGAACAGATGTTTTTACTTTGTGACAGACTACATTGGGCATGGGATCCATAAGGTTGTTGGTGGGAGGAGGATACATTTTTTTATTCCTTAATGGGCTGGGTTGCATACCGGACCCATCAGGTAGTTTGGGAGAGAGGGACATCTCTTTTATGGCAGCATAGTGAAAGGTATAAAGAACAGATTGCCATAACGTAGTAGAAGAATAGGGCAATGGAAGCATGTGACTGTATATCTAGATTGTCACCTTCCACATGGGAGTTGAAGCATATGGGGTCCTCCCCATTCACCACAGTACTGTTTCATTGTGTCCCCCCCCGCCGCCACACTATTTTCTTGCTCACATAGACACTCTCTCAGCATTGGTTAGTAAATGCATGCTCTTCTGGATCAGGGTGCCCTAAAAGCAGCAGTATTTGTTAGTGGGTTTTAAAAATGCCATACCTCTTGCTTTCCAATTTAATCTGTCCTCCTGCCTCTTCCTTCAGCAGTCTCGGTGGCAGCAGCAGTGGTGGGAAAGTTTTCAGGGGCAGACAGAGGCATGCAGCAGTGATTCTGGTTAGGATGAAACAAGTGTTCTGGACCTTTTGGTTCTACCTCCCTAGCTACAGAAGCAGCAGACAAGTCAGGTGGGAATGTGGCTCCCTGGCTACCTCTCCGGGCCCCCCCAACAGCAGAAGCAGCCCCAATCTGTGGCGGTGAGTGGCCAGTGAGCCTGATTTACCCTTAAAGTTGAACTGCTACTTCAGTCTGTGATTTGAAACAGTCATTTGTTATTCCTAGTTGTGAATACCATATTCAGCATGAATAAATGAAGTGTACTGCTCATATGATATTGTTTTAATAAATTGACTACATTTGGTGTATGCTCTCATTTATCAGCATTGTTTGCTGTTGTCTGCTTCAGGCGGAGTGGGGATGATCATTACATCAGTACCCCTCTCAGAGATGCAGTCAGGAACAGAGAAACTGCGAAGAAGGTGACAGCTCATCTGACAGATGGTTTGTCATCTTAAACTCTATAGCTGCCTGTTTATTTAATATAAATGTAATTCACAATGTGTCTTAAATAATTTCTTTTAGTTGTCAGCTTGACGCAACATCGTAAGAGCAAGTAAAAAAGGTTGTAAGAACAACTGCTAGTGACATCTCAGCTGAACGTCATGGCAATCACTGACATAACAGCTGATTGCCGGCATCACCATCACATTTGGATGTTAGGAATTTTCATATGGATGTTTTATGTCATGCAGATTTTAAATAATAGCATGTGTATCTAATCCAGTAAAACTGGTTTGTTTAAAAAAGTCTTTATCATGTTGATTTGTCTGATAATGGCCAGAGGACATGCACAGGGTAAGAGCTTATAAAATGCTCTGCTGAAGTCAGTTCTGCATAGTCATACTCTTAGGTTTTAGACCTGACTGATAGACTATTTTTTTATTTGAAAAGCTCTAGCTATTTTGATTAAAAAAATAAGAAGCTTGATTTGTTTGAAAGAAGTACACAAGACACAGCATATTCTTTACCTATGCAATTTAAATTACAGGTATTTGTATCATTCTGTACTACTTTTATATTACTTTTTTATAGTGAATGTGATCCATAGGACCCACCTCATCACAATTTAGTCTGTTTATTCAGTGAACGTATATTTATTGCATTGCAACTAACTAGTATTTATGTGCATATTTGCATGACATTGCTAATCAAAGTTTTTTTATGAAAGTAATGTACTGTACATTTTACTCTGTGTCTCTTTATGTACTAAATAGGTATCATCTGAGATATATACAAATGTACAGAATTCATACATGCATAATTGCATGTATAGAAGGGGTACTATTTTAACAAGGGAAAACTACCATTTATTCCTGACAACCTCATCCTGGAGTCTGTGCACTTTGATGCCATTTCAATTTCCACCATCAATAACATAATTTTGCAGCCATACTGGCTCTGACCTGAGTTTATTTTTTATTCCCTGATGGGTCAGGTCAGGCACTGGGTCTGTCAAGGCTGTTGGGGAGGGGGAGAGATTTGTTTTGTTTTGATCCATGATAAGCCAGGCTTCTCACCAAACCCATCAGGAACTTTGCAGAAGGAGACAGATTTTTTTATTCCCTGTTGGGTACCGGAAGTTCTATTCTACATTACCTGCCCTACCAGTATAGAACTCCTGTGCCTTGTAAATTACTTTGGGATACACGCGTATATGAAAGTCATGTTGGTTAAGTGTTATTTTACAGTTACCTCACCCTGGTCCCCCTCTGGCTCCAGCAACTGAATTTCCCTCTTAGATTTACTAGTCCATGGCCAGGCTACTCAAACTGACTGACAACTCAACTGTTTTTCCATCACATAGAAAGACTGGGAGAGATACGTTCTAGTTCACATAAGTATCAAACAGTGTCATGGTGCTGCTATTTGTCTTTTTGCATTGCAATTTATTTATTTATGTATTTAAACATATTTCACCAGGTACACAAGCACAGCCCTTGAAACTTGTTTCCAGCTGCGACCTGGGGTGGGGGATAGGATGATCATTGGGAAGATTACATTCACCCAGAAGGGTCAAAAATACAGAAACAGTACAAAATACCAAATACAAATTAAAATACAGTACAGAGTGCAAGGTGCAAGCCATGAAGAATGTGCAGTTGATGGAATTACATACAATCTTCTGTGAACAATGGGATACATTACATAGAACAAAGCATTGTGAAAGTAGGTATGGGTTACAGAAGAAGACCCACATCCTAGTGGCACAAGTAGGATGTAACATCAAGACCCTTGGGTTTGTACAAAAAGGTTAGGGCCAACATAGTACAGTGTCCCACTATATAATAGCAGGCTTTTGTCAGTTACAACCATAGGGCGGTGTCAAAGGTAGCCTGAGCATGAGATCAAGGAGAAGTGATAAGCTTAATTAGTCTCTTACACCAGGAATATGTAGGGGATGTGATTTTGGTTGGAAGACTGTTCCAGATGAAAAGAAGAATGCAGGTGATGGAGGCTTGCCCTAGACTGCACCTGCAATGTGGGATCTGGAACTGGCAACCTTCTTTGGACTGGAGGGAGTAAGTGTCATTTGCTGCTAGTGTGAAAAGATCCATGAGGTAGTTTAGGAGTTTACCTACCCACTACCTGGCCCCCACAAGGGCAATGTGCTGCAAATGTCTCTCCAAGGAAGGTATCCACCCTAGATTGTTGTACATGGAACAGTGGTGTGTTCTTGGGGGGGGAGGCAGACCAGAACAAATCTATACAAGGCCTTGAATAGGGAGGAGGGTTTGGTCATGGTGGAGGAGTTCATACCAGTGTATATGACATCCCCATAGTCCAGCAGGGGAGAGATAGAGCATTCCATCAGCAGTTTCTTTCTTTTTTTAATATTTCTTGTATTAGTTTTTCATTACAAAAACAATAATGACATAGGTATACTTTGTTTTACAATCCATCTTTGTCTGTCATTTTTACTGTTTGGGCTTTGGCCCCTCTTACATTATAGATACCCACTTTTCGGGTAGTAAAAGTTCCATTATGATTGGACCTTATTCAGAGTTCTGTAGTCACATTTCTATTATTGTGTATGCTTGACAGCTTACATTCTGATACATAGTACATCTAGTCAAGTACATATAGAGAAAGGCAGTCCTCAGGGAAACAGTAGGCAGAATAAGTAGTAGTTAGAGGTGCAACAGGAGAGGTAAGAACTCGGCTGGAGAGACTGTAAAGACATCCTGAGATGTCTACTTCCATATGGTTTAATGGGTGAAGTTTCCTATCTGTTATATGGAGGTTCATTTCACCCTAGTCGTTAATCATCAGTAGTGTGAGAGGGGAAAAGGGAAAGAAGGGAGGTAGGGGAACATCCTGAAATATGCATTTCCTTCTTATATAACAGTTAGTGGAATTTTGAGATCATCCCTTACTACTGCACAAAGTCTGGGTAATGGTCTAGCTGGTACAGTAATACCCATTTCTGCCATCTTGCTTCAAAGTAGGGGATTTTGTCTTGAGCCCTATACATCATTCTCTCCATAGTACAGATATCTAACATTATAGTTCTCCATGCCCCCAGTGTTTGAATTTTAGTGGTATGCCAGAGTCGGGTGATTGCCTTTTTTGCAGCTAAGGCTGCCACTAGGAGTAATCTGAAACTAGGCTGATATAATCTGGAGTTGTCTCTTGGGATAACTAACATCATCAGGGTTGGGGTAACCTCCCCCGTGCAATCCAACTTATCTTCCAGTTATTTTGTAATGTCCTACCAGAATGGTTGGACAAGGGGGCATTTCCAGAATATGTATGTGGTAGTTGCTTTGTGCTGGCCTCACCCTCTCCAGCATATTGCCTCCGACTGGTCCGTAAATTGGGCTACTGTGTCTGCTGAGTGGAAATATCAATACCGACACTTCCAGGCAAATTTTCTCCAGTACGATGAAGTGGTTAGATGGCAGGCCAGGGTAGCAAATTTGTTCAGAGTTTCGATACTGTATGACATGTTGAGTCAGAGTTCCATTTTTGCAGAATGAACATTGTGGACTCATGCGATGTCTCCTGTAAAGTTTTAGAAGTGCTGCTAATGATATGTTCCTGAGTGCAGCCTTGGAGGTATGAAATTAATAGTTGGGGGAGGGTGGGGAGTTTGCATGTCATGCTGCAGTGGTCCATGGGCCTGTCCCCTATGTATGATCTTAGTTGCAGGTACCGGAAGTGGTCTGCTTGATGATGGCTGAACTTGGCCTGGAGGACAGTCCCCAAGCTGTCCAGTACTTGAAACACAAATCGGATCCCCATTTTTGCCCATCCTCTTAAGGCTCTGTCCCATGTGTTTGGTCCATATTGGGAGTCATATGCCGGTGCTCGCAGGTAAAACCTATGAGCTGGTGAGAGATGCCGGTTCAAAATTGCCAACCATTGCTTTAGTGTTATGACTGTGTACTGGTAGAATTTCGATATTGGGGTGCAGGTGGGGGGGGGGTTACTGTGATGAAAAATCCCTCACCAGTGCCAGAGACTTCAAGTTCACTGCCACCAGCTTGAGTTTTATCAACATGACCCAGAGAAACCTGTTTCTTACCTCCTCCTTGGCACAAGGTCAAGAATGTCAACACAGTAACTATGGGTAGAGTGCCCCTTCAGAGATGGACTGCAGAGTCTGGCAAAAATAGTAGGATGTCTTTACAGGAAAACAAAAAGGTTGCACATTTACTAAGAAGCAGAAAATAAAACCACATTGAATAGACAGATAGTGTACAGCAGAATTCTGAGCTATTCTCACCTAAAATCTTTCACCTGCCCTAGCTACAGAGTTGTGCTGTCCCTTACTGTGCTATTTTACCAGTCAGCAAGTCTTTGTATGGCAGGGGGCCCTGCTCTTCAGATGTTTCACATCCAAGAGAAAAATGAATCTCATTTCTCTGTTATATTCTTTCTCTGACTGTGGGAGGGGATTTCTCTCCTTTGAGTGACAGGCTACCCCTGCCCACCCCAGATGAGTGGGCGTATGGAGAAATGATCTCATTCTGGCCAACTGGCTCACGCCACACATACTCCTGCTCTGTCTACTTTTATGATTCTGCCTGGAAGACAGTCCAAGGTGTGTAGCCCCATTCTTCTTGCCTTTGTGGCATTCAGCCTGGCACTCTCCCATCGACCTTACAAAATTTCTGGCTTCAAGGATGTCGGAACTGTTTGAAGTTGCACCTTCACATCTTCCAGGATGTGCAGCCTGGATTAGCTCATGGGAAAGTTCACAGAGCAGTTCTCAATATTTCCCTGAAGACTTGTCTGGACATGTGACCCTGAAGAAAAAAGTACTCACCATAGTAATGTTGTTTTTTCTAATGGAGTCTTACTGTATTCTGACAAAATGCAATTAGCCCCAGCACTTGAACTTCCCCAGAGAGAAAAGGGTTAACTCTATGCCAGAGCATAGAATGTTGAGCTTGAGCTTGGTTTTTAAACCTCTGTCCCTGGTACATTCTAATATAACCGTCAGATTCTTACGAGCACTAATACTAACTAGCCTGACTAAAATTTTGAAAAATTAAGCCACAGGCCAATAAGAACTTGGATCAAAAGGGCTCAAGTCGAGAACCCAAGAACAAAACCTTTATCCAGATAGTAGTTAATAACTATTTTAATAATAATCCATTCAAAAGTATTAATAACACTCATCCTGGCCAGGATGAAATCAAAGAGGTACACCTCTGGGCTGCAGCAGTGCACCTGCCAACTCCCACATCCCAAAAAGAAGGTTCTGAGAGGGAAGACGGGGGGGGGTCAGAATACAGCAAGACTCCATCAGAAGAAACAACATTACTACAGTGAGTAATTTTTTTCTTCAGACAAGATGAAGTCTTGCTGTATTCTGACAAAATGCAGACTACCAAGCAGTATCCCTGTGGAGGAGGGATCTACAGAATCTACTTTGGAAAAAGGCTCTGCAGTACTGCTGTGCTAAACCTAGCATCACTTCTGGCTTGAGTATCCAGACAGTAATGCTTGGTAAATGTGTGAACAATTTTCCAGGTGGCTGCTTTACAAATTTCCAAAAGGTGAATATCTCTAGCTGCTGCCACAGAGGCAGCTGTACCCCTGGTCGAGTGAGCCCTCAAGCCTGAGGGAGGCTTCTTACCCAGTTTTGCATAAGAGAACTGAATGCAAGAGACAATCCACCTGGCTATTGTTCTCTTAGTGACAGGTTTATCCTTCCCACTTCTCCATAACTAAAAAATAACTGAGAACAATAATTTCTATGGGCCTTAGTATGGTCCATATAATAGCTTAATGCCCTTTTTTTACATCCAGACTGTGCAGCCTTCCCTCCCCTGAAGAAGAATAATCAGTGAAAAAACACTGGTAGGGACACAGACTGGTTAAGATGAAAATCTGAAACCACTTCAGGGAGAAATTTCCTATTTGTCCTGTGCACCACCTTGTCCTTGTGAAAGGCGATAAAGTCAGGCTCTATAGACAGGGCCTGTAACTCAGTGATCCTCCTGACAGAGGTAATGGCCACCAGGAAGACAATCTTCCAAGTCAAGTACTTTAGCTAAGCTGAAGCCAATGGTTCAAAGGGGGGCTGCATAAGCTGTGCAATACAGATACTCAGATCCCAAACTGGAGTTGATTCCTTAAAAGGAGGGTTAAGATGTTCCAAACCTTTGAAGAATTTACTAAAGACAGGGTGAGATGCAAGGGAAGATCCCTTCTCTGTTGAAAGAAAAGCAGACACAGCTGCTAAATGAACCTTAAGAGTGGCAGGCCTGAGGCCTAGGCCATTCAAAAGGACCAAATAGTCCAGAGCTGTGAATAGACCAGCCAAATCTGGCTGCACATTTCTCTGAGAGCACCAAATGCTAAATCTCTTCCACTTAGAATTGTAAGCCTTTCTGGTGGAAAGCTTCCTAGAGACCTTTAGAACATCCAAGACCCTTTGTGGGAGATGCAGTCCTGCGTACTCTAACTCTTCAAGAGTCAGGCCTTGAGCCCAAGAGAACTGAGACTGAGATACCAAATCCTACCCTGAGAGGAGGTCAGGAGGTCATGCCTCCTGGGGAGGCAGAGGGGAGTTGTGACTGCTAGGGACAGTAACAAAGTGTACCAAGTTTGCCTGGCCCAATCCGGTACCACCAATATCACTGTACAGGGCTGAGACCTGATTTTTATCAATACTCTGGAAGGGGGAAAGGCATACAGGAACTTGTTTGTCCAATCCAACAGTAGAGCATCCTGTGGAACAGATCCCAGGAGTGGAGGTCTCCAGCAGAACAGGGGGAGCTGATTATTGTCTGGGGCTGTGAAGAGATCTATCTCTAGAGTGCCCCACCTCCTGAAAATGATGTGAAGAACTTGGTGATTTAGGGACCACTCATGGTGACCCTGAGAAATCCTGCTGAGAGCATCTGCCAGTACATTGACCTTCCCTGAGAGATGCACTGCTACCAGAGAGGTCTGGAGAGAGCAAGCCAGAGTCCAAATCTTCATGGCTTCTGTGCACAAGACTGTGGACCAAGTGCCCCCTTGCTTGTTTAAGTAGTACATAGTGGTGGTGCTGTCTGTCTTGACCTGCACCACCTTCCCCTGTACCAATTCTGAAAATGCCTGAAGGGCTAGAAGCACAGCCCTGAGTTCCAGTAGGTTGATGTGAAGGAGAGACTCCTGCTATGACCATGTGTCTTGAGCAATGAAGCTCCCATCAGAGAGCCTGGACAAAAGTTTGAGTTACTGGAATTAACTTGGTAAGCAAATCTGAAACTGAATGTCCCTCATTTGGTGTCTGACTCCCTGGACTACTGCAGTGGAAGCTGCCATGTGACCTAGAAGCTGGAGAAAGTGCCTAGCCAGATGAGACACTTGAGGTCTGAAAGAGGCTGCCTGATCTGTGAGGGCCCTTACCCTTTGAAGGGGAAGAAAGGCCTTTGCTTGAATAGTATCCAGCTCTGCCCCTATGAAGGTGAGAAGCTGAACTGGCTCCAGCACTGACTTGGAGAGATTGAGAAGAAATCCTAGGGAACCCAGAAGCCTCTTGGTAATGGCCAGAGCTGACCTTACTTGATCTGGAGACTGGCCTACAATGAACCAGTCATCTAGATAGGGGGACACAGAGATGCTCTGCCTCCTGATGAAGGCTACCACTACTGCCAGACATTTTGTAAAACCTCTGGGGGCAGAGGTGAGGCCGAAGGGCATGGCTGTGAACTGATAATGACCTGAGGGCAACTGGAACCTGAGGTAGTTTCTGTGGGAGTATCTGATTGGTATGTGAAAATAGGCATCCTTGAGGTCCAGAGAGGCTAGCCAGTCTCCTGGCCTCAGAGAGGGAATAATAATTCCCAGAGTCACCATTTTTTAATTTTGGTTTTGTAAGATGTCTGTTCAGGTATCTTAAGTCTAGGATGGGTTGCCACTCCCCTGTCTTTTTTGGGGAAAGAAAGTACCTTGAGTACAACCCTTTTCCCTTGTGCAACAGAGGAACTTGCTCCACAGCTTTTTGAAGCATCAAAGAAGAAACCTCTGCCTCTACGGCAGCTGTTTCCAAAGATGTGGCAGGCTTAAAGGACCTTATTCTGATTTTGGGAGATTTTTTAAAGTGAGAGCAAGCCCTTGGCTCACCACTTCCAGGACCCATTTGCCTGAGGTAACAGACTTCCAGGCCTGGGAGAAATGAGACAGCCTACCCCCTACTGGAATAGGGGAGGTGACCCAGTCTGACACATCAGGGTGTCTGCTTGGCAGGGATTCTAGGCTGGGAGGTGGATGCAACCCTGCTCATCCCCCTTCTACCTCTCCCTCTGTGGAAACCCCTCTGCTCAAAGGTAGAGGAGGCCTGTGCTTGTTAAAAAGGCCTCTGAAAAGACCTACCTCTGCCAGCTTCAGACTGCTGCTTCTGAGGAGTAGCAGACCTTTTCTTGGCCACTGCACTCCTATAGGTGGTCGTGTATTCATCCATTTTCTTAATATACATCTCTGTCTGCTCCCCAAACAGAGTTCTGTACCACAGGAAAATCCATGGCCTTAGCCTGGGTATCCTGAGAAAGGCTGGTACATCTGAGCCAAGCAAACCTCCTCAAGGAGACAGATGAAACATCATTAGAGTCCACTGCAGCATGAAACTGAACCTTGGATCCCTCAATCCCATCTGCAGCCACCTGTTCCAGCTCCTTGCCCAGCTAGGGGAGGGGCATTCTTTGCTAGATCCAGAATAGTATCCCACCTAGACTTGTGGTACCTAGCCACATAAGTCACATAGGAGGCCTGCGTGAGTCCCCAGGAGGATGCTAGGTACTGCTTCTTAGCCACAGCATCCAGCTTCCTGGAGTCCTTATCTGGGGAATGTGAAGCCAAGAGGATATTAGCCTTGTCACAGGCTGCAGCCTGCACTACCCCAACATGGCTGCAATGATTATAAAGGAATTCTGTCCCAGAACCTAACAACATATACCTCCTGTCCATCTTTCTATCCACAGGAGGTATAGAGGTAGGTAATTGAAGAATTTTTGTATCCGTTTCCTCAAATATTTATGTAAGGGAATAGACAGTCTCTTTGACTCTGGGACATCGATAATCTCCACAAAGTCAGGTTCCTCTTCCTCTTCAGAGGCTACCACAATGGGAAGCTGAAGGGTTTCTGACACCTTTTTGTAGAACAAAAAAATGGGAAGGGGACTCAGAAAGTCTGGGAGGAGAAACTGAATTAGGTCTGTCTGGGGAGATGCCAGGCTCCACTGGCTCATCTATGCCTTCAAAATCATCATCTTCTTCATATTCTTCTTTTTCTTCCTCCGCTTCTTCTCCCTCCTAGCCTAATTCATAAAAGGCCTCTGGATTATATTTGCATTGCACCTGAACTGACACAACCGACCTTCTTGTAGAAGTCGTCAGTTCAGTCAGAACAGATTGCAGCAATTGTACTATTCTTATTGCTTTTGCAATCTCCTCTGCAGGTGGAATCTGCTGATTTGGATCCGAGCAAGCCAACTTGCTTTTTCTTTTGGCCGGAACTGATCCCTCAGAATCGTCTTTCCTTTTGCCCGAGGAGATATCGCCCTGGTTAGAAGGCACCTCCTCAGGTTCGGTCGGAACTGAACCAGGGTAGCCATCTGGGTCAGCGGATTTTTCGGCCACTTTTTCCTTCAGCTGGTTCAATTGCTTAACCAGCATGGCTTTAGGAAAATTTGCACAAATTTGGCAGTCTGATTTCAGGTGGTCAAACCCAAGGCAATAAACACAGACAAGGTGGGGATCAGCTTTAGCAAAAGCCTCCCCACACTCCGTGCAGTGCTGAAACCCAGTGGGACCGGTTTTCTTCTTGGATTTCTCAGACACTGTGCTTTTTTGTTTCTGCCAAGTTACTCTATGAAGGCGTTCAAGCTGAGTAACACCAAATCTTATGGTCACCAACTGGATCAAGGGTTGTGAAAAAAAACCTGAAAAAAAAATCTTGATTTTTTGAGACCACTACCAGAGAAAAACTTTTACAATTTACCACAGAAAAGTATTCGGCTCTACACCAGACCGACCGATGAAGAACTGAAAGAAATAATTTCTTACCACTATCTACTAACTACACTACCTGTACCACAGACAGAGATTTGATGACCAAAAAAACGATAACAGTTGGAAAAAACGAACAATTTGTACTACCGAACCGAAGCAGCAAGAAAAAATCTCCAGAGCGTCTTCACAGTTAGGCGAGTAAAGAATCTGACGGTTACATTAGAATATACCAGGGACAGAGGTTTGAAAACTGAGCTCGAGCTCAATGTTCTATGCTCTGGCATAGAGTTAACCCTTTTCTCTCTGGGGCAGTTCAAGTACTGGGGCTAACTGCATTTTGTCAGAATACAGCAAGACTTCATGTTGTCTGAAAGCCACATTTTTTGTGTCCTGTTTTCAAATAGCAGAAATTATGACAGAAGCATAATTACATTAACAAAATACATTAACAAAAATAAATTAATACATTACTCTGGTCACATGTCCATCACAACCCCCCTCTCAGGAAATGAAGGCGTGTCTCTTTTCAGCAACCCCCAAAAGACACTGCTGTTCATGTAGGGCCTAAAGGAACATGCTATGCACTCAGCCCACCTCAACAGTCCATCCTCGTTGGCATTCTGCACACCACTCCAGTTTCCTTGTGGGCATGTCCCCAAAATATCACAGCACCTTCTTCATCTCCTCAGCCTGAGTCATTGTCAGCTGCCCTGAGAGGGTGAGGTTATTCACTGAGGATTCCTTCCAGGCTTCCCAAAGGAGGTCCACCAGGGGATCAGTCTTGTTCCCCTCCACTGGCATGCTGCGGACAGTGAGGACCATTTCCTTCTATTATAGTAGGGCTTTATCATGTTCACATGATATACCCTTTATCTGTGCCTTCTGTTAGGCAGTCCTATTATATAATGAACATCACTCAGCTTCCTGATTATGGAGAATGGGCCTTCCATGCTGCCTGCAGTTTATTGTGTTGGACTGGGACAAGTACCATCACTCGCTGTCCGACTTCATACTCCCAGGCTCTGGCCCCACGGTCATACCAGGCTTTCTGTTGCTGTTGTGCAGTGGCTAAGTGCTTCTGGGCAAGCCCCATGAGCTCCTTAAGCCTGGCACTGAAATTTAGGATGTACTCCACAAAAGAGTCCCCTTGGGTGGCATGGTTACCTTCCCATTCATCCCTAACTAAATATAAGGGACCCCCCTCACCCTGTGACCAAACAGGAGCTCGAAGGGTGAGAATTCTGTGGACTCTTGGGGGATTTCTCTGTATGCAAACAGGAGGTAGGGCAAATATATTTGTCCCACTCCCTTTTGTGCTGGTCCCCAAATGCCCTGAACATAGTTTTAAGGGTCACATTGAACCATTCAACCAGGCCATTTGTCTCGGGGTGGTATGGCAAAGCATGGAGCTGTTTCACCTCACACTTCTCACACAAACTGGTCATTAAGGATGACATGAAATTTAGCCTCCCTGGTCTGACAAAATCTCTTGGGTAAATCCCACTCATCTAAAGATTCCCAGGAGCTCATCAGCCACTTTTTCTGCCTCAATGGAGGACATGGCCACTGCCGCGTGGTACCTGGTTGTATAATCCACCACAACCAGTATGTATTGTTTGCCTGTGCGATTTGGGGTACTTAGGGGCCCCACTATGTCCATGGCTACCCTCTTAAAGGGTTCATTGATAATAGGCAAGGGTACCAAAGCTGCCTTAGCCTTGTCTCTGACCTTTACAACACACTGGCACTGTGCTCAGTTCAGACAGTAATTTGCCATGTCTGTATACATGCTTGGCCAAAACAAATTGTTGGCAAGTTGCTTTTTTGTGCGGTTAATACCCAGGTGGCCTGGAAAAGGAATGTCATGGTCCAGAAGCTGCATTTGGTACTCATGCGGAACTACCAGCTGCTGGAATACCTCTCCTTCTAGATCCCTCTGTGGTGTACACTCCCTGTATAACAGCCCATTCTCCCAATAAACTGACTGTTTACTCCCTTGAAAGGCCTCAGCACTATTTGCTATCTCGCTCAGATTTTGGAGGGTAGAATCAACTCACTGCACCCTGCCCAGCTCCTCTCGTCTGACCCTCCCCAGTTCTCCTTCAGAAGGAAAGCTGCCCCTAGTGGCAACCTCCTCTCCTTGTAGCTGGGGCTCAGAGCTGCTACGCCAAGCTAGCCCCTCAACCACACTAACCACTTCATCAGCTGCTGAGGGATGGGTCTGCACAGGCCATGTCGCCCCTCCTCACTCTCAGAAGCTTGCCCTTTGCCTGGCTATGGGTAGTAACACATACTAGGTTTTCCCTATGATCAGAATCATTCCCCATGATCATATCCACAGGGAGATCAGGCACGACTCCCACTTTCTGTACCTCATGGCTGCCCTCTCAGCTCAGGAAGACCCAAGCCATTGGACCACTGGACCCCTGACTCCCTGAACCTTGGAGAATTGCCCTGGCAGAATCTGCTCCACCTGGATAAGATCCCACCTTACCAGGGAGCTGGAGACACCAGTGTCCCTCAATCCCTGTGTTACTGTCCCATTGACTAGAATAGGGTGCATGTGCTTGGTGGAGTTTGGTGGTACTACAGTGTGTGCGCAGTTTACCAACTGTGGTGTACTGTTTTGATCACCCCTTCCCCCAGGTTTTTACCTTTTACTCTTGTTTTTAAGGCAGTCATAGGATAGATGCCCCACTTTCTGGCAATCCAGCATTCCTTTGCCCCCAGCTCCTTGTTCCCCTTAGAACTGATGGGTTCTGTTTTGGATTTGGGTGCAAGCTGGTTCCCTTTAGGCTTCTCACCCTGGGTCTCCTTAAAACCATGTGCTGCCCCACCCCATAGTTTTTACACTGCAAATGTGGTCTGCTAGACACATACAAATCAATACTTTTTGCTGCCTCCTTTGCTGAGCTGCATGCCTGGTCCAGCAGCCATATGCTCAGGTCATTAGGTACAATTTTAAGAAACTGTTCCCTTATAATTAAATCTTTTATTTGCTCTACAGTCCTTGCCTTAGCCCCAACTACCCAATGATCTAAATAAGCACACATTTGAACATGCAATTCTACGTAGCTGTCTCCTGGGCCTTTTCTTAATTCTCTAAATTTCCATTTATAGGCCTCAGGAGTCAGTTCAAAATGTTTTAATAACATTCTTTTAACTTTATCATAGTACATGCAATCATTATCGTTCATTCGAGCAAATGCGTGTAAAGCATGGCCAGTAAGTAATGGGGGTCAGGTGGATCATCCAGAAGCCTTATCCAATTTAAATTGCCTACAAACCCTTTCAAATGATTTTAAAAACAAATCCAGATAATCTCCCTCTCGGTACTGTGGGAACATTTTAGAATTAATTGTGGCTCCATAGATTGAATCCCCTTTGCTATTACTTATGGTTTGCCATGGTGTTGACTGGCACAGTTTCACCAGCTCGATCTCATGCTGTTGTTTTTTTCTCTTGGTCTTCTCACATCAGGATCTCATGCTGGCAAATCTTCTCCCTTTCCTCTCACATCAGGATCTCATGCTGGTGAATCTTTTCCCTCTCCTCTGCCTCCAGTCTTGCTCTCTCCTCCTGCATCCAGATTTCATGCTGCCAAGCCCGCTCTCTATCCTTAGCCTTGCCTGCTGCAGTTTGGCTTCACTCAGTGCAAGTTCTGCCTTCAGGATCTCAAGCTGAGGTTGATTGGGCTGCACAGCTCCCTCAGCTTGTGCCACAAGGTGCACCCTTGCTCAGCTGCTGTGATCTCAGTCTCGCTACCTGAGTCACTGTTCTCAGCAACTGCCTGCTGGCCAGGTATTGGGCCATGTCTATCTAAGACTGTCTGTCCTCCTGCAGCTGGTCTTGCACCACCAAGGCTTCCATGAGTGCACTCTTTGTCATGGCTTCATAGACAATCCCCTTCCCTCTGCACAACTCACAAAGCTGCTGTACCTGAAATTTGACATAGCCTGTGGAGCTCATATTCTCTAGCTACGCTGCTCTAAGCGGTCTAGAAAAAAAAAAACAGTAGTAAACAATGCAACTTTTTGAAATCCTGTTTCATGACTGTCAAGGTGTATTTCTGCTGCCACTCTATCAACACTGTGCTCTCTCTAGAGTTTCTGCCTCACAGGAAAGCACACTGTCCACTGAACTGAACTGAACTGGTACCAGCTGCCACACAGATCCTACCACTCTACCACCAATGTGATGAAAAATCCTTCATCAGGGACTTCAAGTTCACTGCCACCACCTTGGGTTTTACCAACAGGACCCCAGGGAAGCCTGTTTCTTACCTCTTCCTTTGCACAAGGTCAACACAGTAACTGTGGGTAGAGTGCCCATTCAGAGATGGACTGCAAACAGAGTCCAGCAGAAATAGTAGAATTATCCTTTTAAATAAAACAAGCAGTTACTGATTCTATGAAAATATGATACTAAAAGATTGCAAGTCTTTACAACAGGATGCATTTACAGGAAAACAAAAGGGTTGCACATTTACTAAGAAGCAGAAAATAAAACCACACCGAACAGACAGATAGTATATAGCAGAATTCTGAGCTATTCTCACCTAAAATCCTTCACCTGCCCTAGCTACAGAGTTGTGCTGTCCCTTACTGTGCTATTTTACCAGTCATCTGGTCTTTGTATGGCAGGGGCTCTGGTTTTCAGATGTTTCACATAAAAGAGAGAGAAATGAATCTCATTTCTCTATTATATTCTTTCTCTGACTGTGGGAGGGGATTTCTCTCCTTTAAGTGACAGGTTACCCCTGCCCACCCCCCAGATGAGTGGGCATAGGGAGAGATGATCTCATTCTGACCAGATGGCTCACTCCACGCACCCCCTGCTCTACTTTTACAATTCTGTTTTAAGTATTGTCCAAGGTGTGTAGCCCCATTCTTCTTGCCTTTTAAGCTGGCTAAGGCACTCAGCCTGGCACTCTCCCATCTGCCTTACAGAATCTCTGGCTTCAAGGATGTCTGAGGTGTTTGAAGTTGCACCTTCACATCTTCCAGGATGTGCAGCCTGGATTAGCTCATGGGAAAGTTACATAGAGCAGTTCTCAGTATTTCCCTTAAAACTTGTCTGGACATGTGACCCTGAAAGCCATGTTATTTTTTTGTATCCCCTTTGCAAATAGCAGAAGATATGACAGGAGCATAATTTAATTAACAAAATATAATAACAAAAAGAAATTAATACATTACTCTGGTCACTTGCCAGTCATAGTTACCAAATAAATATGGGTCATAGTTATGGAGGTGGTTCAGCACAAATTTGATTTATTTCCAATATGGGTTTAGTGAGGGGCAATTCAGGTTAGGATATTGCATAGATGTGTTGCTAGTGGGTCTTTTTGGGGATGTTTATTCCACCCTTCTTTTTTGGGAGTTGTAGAATCGATAGCCTAATCCAGGGCTGTTTATCATTCCAGATAAAACAAGAGATTAGCCTATGCCACTCTCTAAAGTAAAGTTTATCTGGCATAAGCACTAGGGTTTGAAGGTAATACAAGATTTGTGGTAGTATGTTCTGGCATGTATTATCTATACATTGGAAAAAGCTTAAATATAGCTGGGACCACTGTGAGAGATCTTCTGTTATTTGATGTGTCAGTGGTTCTAGATTTAGTAATTAAAGGTGCTCTAGATTGTTGCCCGAGTTTGAGTCCTAAGAATTTGAAGGTCGTTTTGTGCCATTTAAAGGGGAAGGCCTGTTTAAGGAGTGGTGAGGGGAAGTAGTTATATAGCAGAACTTCGGTTTTTGAATTACTAAGCGTGTAACCAGCTACTTGCCCAACGGTTCGGAAGATGTTCTGTACCTTTGGGATAGAAGTCTCAGGGGAGGTAAGTGTTAGGAGCAGATCATCCGTGAACAGAGAAAGCTTCTATTCTTTACCTCCCTGTGGTAAACCTGTAACTGAGGGGGGAGTGAGGTATGTGGATGGCAAGTGGCTTCCACCAGCAGTTTCTTGATGTGGGGCTGAAGGCAGCACGTCACCCCTGTAGAGGACCCCAAGATTTGCACAGTATTTGACTGTTATTTGGGGCATGTGACCAAAGTATTAGAGGTGTTGGTCCGGGTGGATGCCTAGTTATTTGTAAGAGGACACGGAGCCAAGACATTTGCCCTGGGAGACATGTATTTTTAGTGAGTCTGGGGAGGTGCTTTACTAGTGACTGGAACTGAACAGTTTGGATACCATCTTGAAGCCATTTTTGTACTGCAGAGAAATCCTTTTGCAGGGCCTCCTCCATAAAGGAGATAGTAGGGCTGGATACACAGACAATTGTATTGTCAACATACCTATAGATATCACAGGAGGTGCAGAGGGGATATTATTTATGAAAACTGTAAACAGCAGTGGACTGATAACAGAGCCTTGGGGGACTCCAAGGGTGACTGGTAGTGGGGGAGGATGTGGTTCCACCTAGCTTGTCTGATTGGGAGTGGTTTGTTAGGTATGAGTAGGCTTGCCAATATTCGATATTAATTGATTCATGGCAATAAACGTTGGCAGAGTCAGAAACTGGCAAACCGATGAAAAAAAAAAATGGTGAATGCTGTCTAATTTCCTGATGCCATAAAGGCATGTTTCAGTAATAATTAACTCTGCAATTACTTTTTAAGTTACAAAAGTGAACGCGTGTATCTGTGGCTTTAAGAATTAACTTTGGCCGCATTCGCACTCAGTCACACAATAACACACATCAATCTGCAGTAATTGCAGTGCTGATCAGGTGAAAAAGAGTAGCATTAGGTGTCATTTACAACAGTCTGCAATGTCTTCTGGCATTTCTGATTTCCTGCAATTGTTTTTCTATTGACTTTAATTTAAATTAATTGGTTAGTGCTAAATTCCTCTGAAAACGTTGCAATTTCTTAGCAATGTGACAGAATATAATTGCCCTATTAGACCTTGCATAAAAAGTGGTTAGTGTGTTCAGATGGGATTAGCTCTCATTGTCACTGGCAGCATGGGTCAAAAACGATAGACAGCAGATGAGTATTGCATTCAGTATCCAGACCTTGAACTTAAAACAGTGAAGAAGATGGGTCTGGGTGAAAATGTAGAAATACTTTGTTGCAAAGTGTGCAAAGCTAAAATTACTTGGCAGTCCAATCGAATTACATGCTTTGGCAGTACCTGTCACCTCAGTGTGCTTAGAGAGATCCTTTAGTCTCTTCTGCAAGGTGCAAGACAAACAATGGATGAAACTGTCAGAGGAAAGACTAGGGCAGCTAAATGTCCTTTACCACAACAAAGACATAACAGCGTCTTTTGATAGCTTTGGATCTCCTGATGTGGCAGAGAATAAATAAATTCTTCTGGACTGTATTTTAGTTAGAGCTGCTGTATGTATTGTTAGTCACTGTATTTACTGCTGCCGCAATTATTATTATTACTGCTGCTGCAATTATTATATTCTGACATCACTGCTGCTTTTATGGTTTTACACAACAAAGTGTATGACACATATGCATACCTAATGTTATGTTTTTAACAAACTTATTTTTTTTAAGTTTTACACTAAATAACTAGAAAATATAGAAGCATAACTTTTTTGAGGTTTCTAAATAATTATTTTACATGGAAAAAATCAATTTTCAAGTGGCAAAATAAAGATAGATATTTTCTGTTGAAATCGGTCAAAAATGAAAATCAAATCCTGGCAAGCATAGGTATGAGCATAATCAAGCTAGACAAGGGGTGGCCTGAGTTCAATCTTATCCAGGAGGAGACTGGTCTGCGGTGTTGAAGGCCTTAGCTAGTTCATTGAAGATGGCCCCTGTGCCCATACCCTATCCATGCTTGAGTGGTTGTTGTCAGTGACAATGAAGGAGAGAGGTGGAGGTGGAATGATTAGCATGGAAGCTAAACTGGTATGAGGTCAGGAAGCCCAAGCTGGAGTAGAAGTTCCAGAGCTGCCTGCTCACTAGCCTCTCTAAGACTTTGGAAAGGATGGGTAGGAGGGAAATTAGGTAGTAGTTGGATTGGGCATCTTTGGGGCTACCATTATGGATAGGGACAGCTAACTCATGCCTCCAGCTGCAGGGGAAAGAGCTGGCTGCAAGGGACGGTTTGAAAATGTGGGCAATAAGCATAGCTATGGTAGGGCTCCAGTGTTCAGGAACTTGGGGAATATGTCAGCATCACAGCCAGAGGGAGTGTTAAGCACAAAGAGCTCTTTAAATACATTTTCAGCTAGGATTGCTTGTAGTTGGAAGTTGCCCGCTGTGTTAGACTGGTGTTGGTGCGTGGGGCAGGTTTGTGGGATTAGAACTCTTGGGTCCTCAAAGAAGTACCAGTTTAGATCTTCAGCTATCAGCATAGAGTCAGTAGTGGTCTGATCTCTGGCTGTTGTGGGTGGGGTTGAGGAGGCTATGGATAATTTTCCAAAATTTGTTCAGATCCAAATCACCACACACAAGCTTGCTCTGAAAGTATGTGGCATTCTGATGAGCTTAGTGTAAAGGTTGCAGAGGGAGGAGAAGGTTGCCTGTTTGATGAGAGACAAGAAGATTTATGCTTGGCCCATGCATCATTTCTGCGCTGAAAGATTTCGAGAATGTCAGGGGAGATCCAAGGCAGGTGGTGACCTCCGACTCTGGACCTTTTGACTGGGGCATGTTTATCACATATTGCTGTGAAAGTAGCAGTGAAAAGGGCTGATGCTTCCTTAGGGTTCAATGCTGTTAGGATGGGAGCCCTCTTAGCTGATAGGAGGTTTAGTAGCAATGCATCCGGTTTAAACTTTTTAAATGTTCGGGTTATTGTAAACCTGGGAGGGGCTTTTACTGTTTTGATCTTCTGCATGCAGAAGGTCATGCAGTGGTCACTGAAAATGTCAGGCAGAGTAGCTGCAGCCTAGAGTCTCTGTGGATGTGACATCAGCACTCAGTCCACTGTGCTATGATTAATAGTCCTGGCATTAAAGCAAGCAGGGGGGAGTATGCTGAATGACTGAAAAGCAAAAGACCGCGTGTCAGGAGCCCGAGACCGGTTGCTCCGAAACTCATTATCCCAACACTCGATAATTGCCCGTGGCAGAGTTTGTTATCTAAAGTAAGGGGGGGGGGGGTGCAGGGGCAAAGTCCCCTGAAACATGAAAAAACCTCTGCCGCTGGCAAGTACAGAGTGTCGGGATACTGAGTTTCAGGAAATCAGTCTTGGGCTCCTGACACTCAGTCTTTTGCATTTCAGTCTTTCGTCATATATCCTAGGCAGGTGAGGAGGTCATCTAGCTGAGGTTCAGGGCTTTTATTCTTGTATGCAAATTAGGAGGAGGGGAGGAGCTAGAATTGGCTAACCAGTTGTCACTGAAGTCCCTAAGTATGAAGTGCTAACCATTGGGTAAGGGGTCAAGCACTTTTTGTAGAATACGTATGACCACATCAGGGAGGGAAATCAGTTAAGCACTGCAGTAGGCACCTGTGAGAACAATTGGAATGGAATGAGGTCTGGAAAGGACCCCAGAGATGATGTTGTGTGATTTAAGGATGGTTTTTTGAGAGGAGATGGTAAAACTGTGTTGATACACAGAGTATATGTGGGCCCCTTCTCCTCTTTTGGAGTGCTCCTGCCTGTCAGAAAAGTAACCCAGGATGCCTATAGCTGAGGAGGTGATACAGGAAGAGAGCCAGGTTTCAGTTAGAATTAGGAAGTCTGGGCTGTTCAGTGAGACCCATGTCTTTACTAGGCCAAGTTTAGGGAGGAGAGGCCCTTGGGAATGGTGATAGAGCAGCTGATAGTGTTGAGAGGTATGCCAGGGTTTGCTTCCATGTCTCCTCCTAATAGGAGCAGCAGGAGTAAGAACAGTTGGAATAACCTCTCAGTAGAAGAGAGAGCAGCTTTATCAGAATTAAGGGCCATGCAAAATGTGGTAATTAAGCCCTCTGACAAAGGAGGAAATGTAGTAGTTTTAGACACTGATTATTACCAATCTAAGGTTCTTAGACAGTTATCTGATAACTCTACTTATAGACAGTTAAGTAGTGACCCTACAAGGTTCTTTATACAGAAGCTCGAATCCTTTTTGGATTTGGCCTTGTAGGGAAATTGGATAAATGATGTAGAGTCCAGTGTATTAATTGTTGAGCATCCAATCACCCCAGTATTTTCTAGTATCCCGAAAATTCATAAAGATTCTGTGGCACCACTGGGGTGACCAATTATTTCTGGAATGGAGCCCTGAAAGAGTCACTAGCTGCCTTTATAGATCCAGAAGCAAATGATTTGATACCTTTTAATGGACCAACATAGATGTAACAACAAGAACAAAGTGCTCTAGCTTTCGGACCAACCAGTCCTTCTTCAGAAGCTCATGGCAGTTGTTTAGAAAATACAATACTTATAACAGCTAGATAATGCAGAGAAAAACAGAAACAAATCCTCATTGGTTTAAAATACTCATTAAAAAAAAAAACAGAAGATGATGTCAGAGAAGTTAAACAGTACAATACTGCCCTCAGTCCGAATGAACCTTGGGTTAAGATGTGCTTGGTGCAACAAACATAAAGAATCCTACTACACATAAATTTAATTGACATAAAAGCAGATAACTCCCAAATCAAGCCATGAGTGTCACAGTCAGTATAAGGATGTGATTAAGCTGGGTGGGGTTGCCTTTCAGTAAAGACAAACTAAGATAGTTATAGGGCTCATGAAATTACAATGTATGCATTAAAGACAAGAATACCAGTAAAGTTGTCTAAAACATCAGTGCACACTGTGTGATGTGTAAACCTAGCTAGACATGTCACCCAGCTGTATTTTCAAGCTAAATAAAAGGCCCAAGAAATTACAAAAACCTCAGGACTATATAAATGATAATATAAATATAAATTGATAATATTAGTGTTAAACAAAAACTCTAGTAGAGGAACCTCAAAATTCAGACCATGCATCCGGATATGTACTGATGTCAATATATACTGAGAATGTAGCAACTACATGTACCACAAGTGTCTAGGAATCTGAAAGAGATAAAAAGTAATTTATCTCCTCCTGCTCATACAAACAGTACAACCTAACCCACCCCACATCACAATAATGTGGGTGGGGGAGATACATAGCTTAAACGAGATGTTGTCTCTCTCTCTCCCTCCTTTTCTCTCTCTCTCTCTCTCTCTGTCCCCCACAGACACACACACACACACACACACACACACACACACACACACACACACACACACACTCTCTCAATCTCTCTCCTAGTGAACCTATATTAACTTCAGTCACTGTAATTGTTCCCCAAAGGAATACAACTTGTAATGAAATTCTGAGTAAATTACTACAATATTAGCCTAATGTAAAAAGATATGTGCAGGACCCCCAAGCAAATGAGATCACACATCCCAATATGTACAGAGTTACAAAATTATATATAACAGTATAAGATAACACTCTTATGTACACTTAGCATTGGGTAAACTGAATATGGTGCAATGGAATCAACTCCCCCACACAGGCAAAGATAAAAAGTAAGGAGAAATTTGTTGTGTGTGAAATGAAAATAGTAACACATTATACCTCCATATAACTAAATAGAGACTTACCTCAATGTGACAGCAAGCCCCACATCTATTATATCACATACCAGCACATACCCACACACATATAACATACAACACGCATCCACATCTCACACATGCTGAAGTCCTATAATATGTCAGCTTGAAGAAGAAAAGGTCTGTGGATGTTAATTTCGTAGTGTCCCATAAAGCCAATATCCAAGTTCATCCCATCTGCTACCATATTGAGATGTAAATAAGTTTAATCTCAAAAGCTCGTCTCTGTTGTGTGTTTTTGAGATTTCCTTTTAAGACCATTACTGACATATCTGAGACTGAGTGGTCAGGCTGGAGAAGTGATGCCCACTGGTTTTTCAGTCTTCCTTGCTGTAATAGTATGCCTGTGTGAGTTCATCCTAGTGCGGAGCTGTTGCGTGTCTCTCTCTACATAACCTGTTTGTGGACATCTCTTGCACTGAATGAAATAAACAACATATCGTGACATGCATGTATAACTCCCATGCACCTGAATTGTCTGTTTTGTGATGTAACCACACAGTCTGAGGTAGAAATTAGCCCACAAGTCTTGCAGGCGTTGATTGCAGGTCGTGTGCCATTGTGTGACATGGTATTCTGTTCCGTGAAAGTTTGCTCCTAATAATTAGGCTGGATAAATTTGGCGGTTGTTTAAAAGATAGTAGTGGGAGTTCCTTAAAATACAATTAAGGGTGTCATCCTCACTAAATATTGGGTGGAGATCTTTAATAATCTTACATGAGCGTTCAAGTCTGGATGATATGTGACTACCAAGGTATTCTTTCTGTAGCTGTCTTTTCTTTATATTGAAGTAGTTGTTGTCTTGGTACCTGCGTTGCCTGTTCTGTTATCCTGTCAATTTCCTGGAAGAGTGTCCCTGCTCCTCCATAAAGGTGTTTTTCAACATAGCCAAATGTGTATCTCTGTCATCCTTATTTGAACAAATACGTTGACAACGAAGTGTGACTGTATATGACAGATTTTTTGTATGATTAGGGTGGTTACTTTTCCTGTGCAGGTATCTCTGTCTGTCTGTTGGCTTCCTGTAAATACATGTATGTAAGGTTCCATCCTTAATGATGACTGTGGTGTCCAGAAAGTTAACCTTGGTGGTAGAGTACCCAAGGTATGCTTTATAGTAGGGTGGAGATTGTTAAGTTTGTGATGAAAATCTTTGAGTGCATCTGTGCCTTCCGTCCAGATGATAAACAAATCAGCAATGTAACGGAAATAAGCCAGTGGTTTGTGGGGATACTGCCTTAAAAATCCTCCTCCAAGTCAGCCATAAAGAGGTTAGCAAACCGTGGAGCCATTTTGGTGCCCATTGCTTTTCCCATAGTTTGAACATAATGTTTACCATTGAAGTTGAAGTTGTTATGTGTCAAAATGAATTCCATAAGTTCCCCACCACTCCAGGGTTGATGTTTTGGTCAGGTCCTTTCTCACGTATGTATTTAAGGCATGCTGCAATGCCATCTGTGTGTGGAATATTAGTGTAGAGGAATGTTACATCCATTGTCACTAAAATGGTATCAGGTGGTAAATCCTTATAACCAGAAAGTACACATAACAAGTCGTAGTGTCCTGGATATAACTGTCTCTTTCCATAACCAGCGGTTTCAAAATGGTCTCTACAAACCCTGAGATCCCCTCAGTCAAGGTACTATTACCAGAGACTATGGGTCTCCTGGATTGCCAGGTTTATGTATTTTAGGCAGCATGTAGAATGTCCCTGGCTTTGGTTCAGCAGGAATGAGGTGAGCTAGTTTCTTTCGGACATGGTCAGGAAAAGTTTTAGTTAGTCACATAGTTCATCTTTATATCTTGTAGTGGGTCACTCTCCAGTTCTCTGTAGTATGTAAGATCTGTTAGCTGTCTATTAGCTTCAGTAATATAGTCTTCTCTGTTTAAAATCACCACTGCAGAACCTTTATCAGCTTTTTGATGACAATGTTGTGGTTTGATTTCAGTGTCCCTATAGCTCTCCGTTCCAGTGGAGAGAGGTTATAATGGGTTTGTTTTGCCTGGTAAGGATCTGACCACTGACTTGTTAGGAAACAATTAATATAATTGTCTAGTTTTTGTTACGCCACTTGAGGGGTAAAATCAGATTCCTTTTCTTATCCATTACATTATTGCTGTTTGCACTGTCTTCACTACCAGTGATTTCTTCCCTGCCATGAAAGAATTCTTTAAGTCTCAATCTACGAAGTACTCCTCTAGTTCACCACAAAACAGTATGTTATCCAGTGGTTTTGTTGGGCAGAAAGTGAGGCCCTTTGAAAGTACATTCAGTTCTCCAGTAGTCAGTATGTGGTTGGACAAATTAACAACTGAAAGGTGCCCATCAGTATGCGTTGTTGTTCAGTGACTCCATTATGTGCTTCATGGTTGTTAGGAAGTATGGTATGTTGAAGGGCATCTAATTTCCTATTTTCTAAGCATGGCTTTTCTTAAGGTCCTTTGGTAGTTAATGTGTATCTCTCTAAGATGTCTTGAATAGGTTCCCCAGACACCTTTCCAGAGTGGTTACAATTTCAGCAAACTTTTTGTTAAGAACAACTTTTGGGCATATGACATGTGAATCCTGTGATTTCTCAGTTTCTCAGAGGTCCTATGACAAAGTTGTTCTGCATAAAGTAGAATTGTTTGTATTTCTTAATGGATTCCAAATAGTAAGACCTTTAGGGATAATGTTTCTCCTCTTGCACTGGGTTAGAAAATAGATGTCACTGTCTAGCCATGCCAATTTCTTCTTGATGTTATGTAACTGCCATATTCTCGGCAATTCCGGTATCTTCCATGTTGAAATCTTGATTTAGTAGTTGCCGTATTGGTCCTTCAAGAATAGATCCAGAAGCAAATGATTTGATACCTTTTAATGGACCAACATAGATGTAACAACAAGAACAAAGTGCTCTAGCTTTGGACCAACCAGTCCTTCTTCAGAAGCTCATGGCAGTTGTTTAGAAAATACAATACTTATAACAGCTAGATAATGCAGAGAAAAACAGAAAAAAATCCCCATTGGTTTAAAATACTCATTAAAAAAAAAAACAGAAGATGATGTCAGAGAAGTTAAACAGTACAATACTGCCCTCAGTCCGAATGAACCTTGGGTTAAGATGTGCTTGGTGCAACAAACATAAAGAATCCTACTACACATAAATTTAATTGACATAAGAAGCAGATAACTCCCAAATCAAGCCATGAGTGTCACAGTCAGTATAAGGATGTGATTAAGCTGGGTGGGGGTTGCCTTTCAGTAAAGACAAACTAAGATAGTTATAGGGCTCATGAAATTACAATGTATGCATTAAAGACAAGAATACCAGTTAAGTTGTCTAAAAAACATCAGTGCACACTGTGTGATGTGTAAAACCTAGCTAGACATGTCACCCAGCTGTATTTTCAAGCTAAATAAAAGGCCCAAAAATTACAAAAACCTCAGGACTATATAAATGATAATATAAATATAAATTGATAAATTAGTGTTAAACAAAAACTCTAGTAGAGGAACCTCAAAGAATTCAGACCATGCATCCTGATATGTACTGATGTCAATATATACTGAGAATGTAGCAACTACATGTACCACAAGTGTCTAGGGAATCTGAAAAAGAGATAAAAAAGTAATTTATCTCCTCCTGCTCATACAAACAGTACAACCTAACCCACCCCACATCACAATAATGTGGGTGGGGGAGATACATAGCTTAAACGAGATGTGTGTGTGTGTGTGTGTGTGTGTGTTTGTGGGGGACAGAGAGAGAGAGAGAGAGAGAGAGAAAGGAGGGGGGAGAGAGAGAAAGACAACATCTTGTTGATAGCTGTTATAAGTATTGTATTTTCTAAACAACTGCCATGAGCTTCTGAAGAAGGACTGGTTGGTCCGAAAGCTAGAGCACTTTGTTCTTGTTGTTACATCTATGTTGGTCCATTAAAAGGTATCAAATCATTTGCTTCTGGATCTATTCTTGCAAGGACCAATACGGCAACTACTAAATCAAGATTAGCTGCCTTTATGGATGACTTTTTGCAGCAGAAAGTTGTTAAGTTAAGATCGGAGACATGGGACTCCACTTCGGTTTTGCAGTCATTTCAGAATTTTGTTGGGAGGGATACATATACTTAGGTCGCTACTGATGTCACCTCTTTACATTCAGTGATTCAACACAATTTAGGCATCCATGCAGTCAAAACTATCTTGGAAAATTCTTTTGCTAAGTACCCTGTCACCTTCATTACGTTAGCCCTGGATCTCATTCTCAAAAGTAATTACTTCCTTTTTGATGGTAAATATTATTTGCAGACTAGGGGTATGGTGATGAGTTCATCAGTGGCTCCATCCTATGCAGGTCTCTGTATGGGGTAGAGGGTCATATATGACCCATTAGTCAACCCCTTCTACTCCAACATTATACACACTTTATTGATGACATCCTTCTAGTGTGGAAAGGCACTGAGACAGAATTAATGGCTTTCCTAAACTACATTAATGAAAACGATTTGGGATTACATTTCACTGCCTCCTATGATAAAATCAAAATCAATGTTTTTGATTTGACACTGTCGGGTACTGTCACAGGTATGGGGGAGACTAACGTTTTCAGGAAAACAGCTGCGGGCAATAGCATTTTACATGCCCATAGCTCTCATCTCAAAATGTGACTAGCAATTTGCCTAATGGGCAATTTGTCCAGTTGCAAAGAAACTGCTCAAATATAGCAGTTTTTGAAAGGAAAATAACAGCCTTGATATCTAGATTTATGAGTAGGGGTTCATTATAATAAGGAGGCATTATATTGTGCTTTAGAAAAAGTCAGATCTTTAGATAGGCAAGGACTGCTGCAATATAAGGAGAAAGAAAGACTCAGGCAAGAACAAATTACTTTTGTTACAACTTATGGTCAGAGAGCGATGGACTTGAAATCCATCATTAAATGTCATTGGCACATATTTAGAATTGACTGTCATCTGAGAACGATTAGCGAAGCTGGTCCAAGGGTAACATTTAGAAGGGGCTATAGTCTTAGAGACCTTTTAGCGCACAGCAGTTTCCAGGAATCAATAGAACAGCGTAACTGGTTACCAACCAAACCACTTGGTTTCTTCCCTTGCAAACAGTGCATTACATGCTGTTTTGCCATCCTGGGCAATTATCTTTTTAAATCCATTTGCCACTGGAGTGCGGGAGGTCCACAACAAGCAATTAATTAGCTGTAGCACTAGTTATGTGGTATATACTCTGTGATGCTCTTGTGGGACAGTGTATAACCACGCATCCATTAAAAGAAAGAATACAGGAGCACTACAAGGCTAGATGCCGTCTGAACAGAAAGCATCACAGATCATCAGCTGTATGGGAATTGAACATGTTCCATGCAACCCTGGGGTGGAGGGGGGATCTGTCCCTCTCACTGTCACAGAAGAAAGCAATGTGGATTTTTAAACTAAAACCCTTAAACCACAGGGTTTCAATGATCAAATGACTTGGGAATCCTTTTTATGAATGAAATTCTATTTATTATGACTGGGGTTTGGAACTAGTTTTGTTGCAAGACATTACATGAAAAGATAACTGCTTTTTAGGTATATCTGATTTGCATTTTGAGATATTGTATTGTTGCATTATGGATTTTGCAAATGCTACTTTTCTTTTCTTTTTGTTCTTTTTGATCTTTTCCACAGAGATACATTTTTGTCAATATTGTCTATTGGTTTTGTAACAAATAATGCATTTGCATTTTGTATGAGTTATACATGTTTGTGAAAATTTATAGCACCTATTCATACACTGATAAAGTTAAAGGTTCTTAAAAATGAAAGCACATAGGGAACTAATGCATTTTATGAGGAGGCAGTATAGTGCAATGTTTAAGGGCACTGAGCTCCAAACCTGGAGACCTGGGTTTGAATCCCATCAACCCCCACTTGCATATTGTGTGACCCTGAACAAGTCACTTAACTTCCTTGTGCTCCCATGTCACACCTGGAAACAAGCTCTGGCTTAGTGTGCCTTTTCTGGTTAAACAATTTCCCGTTTTCCTTTATGTATTTTCCACACTGGAATGTTTAATATATACTAATAGGCGAATATTTCACTGAGGTCTTTTAGGTTATGTTTTAAATCACACTTGTATGTACAGAAGTTTATACTAGCCCTTATTTGGATTTTGGTCTGCCCTTTTGTCAGCTGTAGCTCCACATATTCATGGCAAATGGATGCTTATCCCGAAATTGCTCACACTGATGTATGGGCAGACCTAAGGCAATGAGGATCTTATCTTTTCTATTAGTTAATCACATTCTGATGTTAATATTGTTAACACCTGTGGTTAAGGATATTTAAACATCTGTTGTGGTATTGGTAGCCACGCCCACTGAAGAAGAGGTTTACACCTCGAAGCGCTGGGGCTGGTCAGGTGTGGTTCTTGCCCTCACTTATGATATTTTTACTTTGGAGTGTTTGTTTGGTATTCACTAATTAAAGAAGAAAAGTCCACTGACACACTGGAGTGCTAGAGCGTTCATTTCTACTTGTATCCTGGTTTTCCAGCTCCCATCCTTGCCATGAGCACAGCCTGTTTTGATAAATGGAGTAAGCACAGTTGCCTGCTATAATATGGTAGCATGGAAACTCTGTTTTATATAGGAGACTTAATTTGTTCTTTTCAGAAAAAATAAAAGTTATCTTTCCATTCATGAAGTTGTGCCGACAGATTATTACTACTTCATCTCTGAGCTCTTTCATTTTCATTCTTGTCATCATAGCTGGTGGGGGTTGCTAAGCTAAAATATCCTATTACTTCTTTATCTCGGTCAGTTGCATGTTTATGAGAGTAGTGCCACTTGATCAACTGATTCTCATGCACTCTCCTTGCAGCTAAAAGAAAGTTAGCACAGTATTACAGACAGCTGTAAGGAGCAGTAGCACCATTACACTCACTTACTGACAGCCATAAAATGGCATATCCCAGACCCCCAGTGCATTTCAATGGGACAGCCACAAAACACTACCTGACTTTGATCATAACAGGAACTGGTCTGCTATGCAAACCAGCCCTAAAAACATACTGTAACAGATTTAAAGAAACAGCACACATGTAATGCAGTACACGGTATGATCCAATGACAGAGCATGACATCAATGGATGTGCTAGGAGATAACCAATTTAAGCACGAATCAAAAATGAGGTCAGGTTTAGATAAGGCATAATCATGATGAGATGTAATAAGTCTTGTGTATTCATTTAGTGGTAGAGACCCTGGCTCATAACATAGGGCTGGGGAATAAGCCATTCCGGAACTGGGGCAGCCAGTACCAGAAGGTGAGTGTTCAAGAATTTCTTTTGAGCCTGGGAATGAGGAATCCATTACTGACACAAGAGCATATGTAGTGCCCAGAGCTGGAAATACGAGTAGACAGTTGATTCACAGGTAGGAGGGAAGTTTGTTGGACCAGTATTTAAAGTCATGCAGCCCGATATGCTGAGAGCATTTGCAACTGAATGAGGGCCAATGCAGCTGGACACACAAGGTACAGTGCTGTGTACAAGTAGAGCAATGAAGAAAAAAGCATCAGAGGAAACTGAACAAAGTAGCTAACCTGGAAATGTGATGCTTAGAGGCAGTGATATCGACAATATTCCCGTATTCATAAGGGGTAAGTCATTCATTCCAGCAGGCATTTCCTCATACCCTGAGAGGGGCAGTCAGTTACCCTGTAGAGGGTTTTAACTTTTTTTTTAAGATTTGGAGACTTGTAAATGAAAGGAGAAATCCAGAGACCAGTCAAGAAGGAGACCAAGACAGTATACTGTGATACAGCCTTGAAGGTATTCCTATCCACAGTAGCAGTACACAGGTTGGAGGCAGTTAATAGGCATTATGAAATGAATGACCAAAATCCTCAAATCTGATAGGTTGTGGCCGGCACAGTGGTGTAGAAAGTTGAGGCACTGTGTGCCTTACCTCCTGCCACTTCAGCACAACAAGTTTGGTAACAAGCTTAAGTCACCGGGGGGGGGCAGTGGTGGGGGAAGAGGACTGAGCATCTGGAGCACTGCTCTCCTCTCCCGGGTTGGGGAGGAATGCCATCTCAGCCTTTGGGGGCAGTTCTGGCATCTGAGCAACAGGAAGGGAGGGGCCATGGTTACGTGACATGTGCATGCCTCCATGCACGCATGCCTATGTACCACCACAGTAGGGGAACCAGGGTACCAATGCCCGTAGTCTGGGCAACATGCTCCCTGAGCTGATGGCCTTAATGGAAGAGGGATGCCTGGATATTGTAGCAGTCATAGAAACATGGTACACAGAGAACCATGACTGGGATGTTAACATACCAGGGTACATAACCTACAGGAGAGACAGGCAGGGGAGAAGAGGGGGAGGAGTAGCTCTCTATGTAAAGGAAGGGATAAAAGCAACTGAACAAAAGAGTAAACAGGGAGGAGAGGAGGCACTGTGGGTCACCTTGGAGACTGAAAAGGGCACCACAATCCGCACAGGGGTTGTGTACAGACCCCCATGTCAGGGGAAGGAATGGACAAGGATATGACAGAAGGCATTCTTAGAATGGCAGAGAAAGTGGAGATACTGTTGATGGGAGACCTGAATATGCCAGATGTTAACTGGAGCACATTTGCTGCAGCCACATCCAAGAGCAGGGCCATTCTTGATGCCCTACAGGTAGCAGGCATTAGACAGCTAGTTTCGGAACCCAGTCATGAGGGAGCAATCTTAGACCTTATACTCTCAAATGGGGGCAGTGAGAGGATCTCAGATCTAGAAGTGGGTTGCCATCTGGGGACAAGTGACCATCAAACAGTGTGGTTCACGTTAAACTCAGCTACAGAGTCAAGCCATACAAAAGTGAGGGTACTGGACTTTAGGAGGGCTGACTTTGGCAAGATGGGAGAGTGCCTCACAAAAGCACTAGCAAACAGGCTAGAAGGAGGTGTGGAGCAACAATGGGGAATTATCAAAACTGCCATCACAGAGGCAACAAGCCTTTGTGTGAAGCAAATAAACAAATCAAAAAGAAAAAGCCACTATGGTTCTCAAAAGAGGTGGCTGTGAAAGTCAGGAAGAAAAAGATAGCATTCTGGAAGTACAAGGAAACACAGAAGGAGCAGGACAGAGAGCTGTACCAGTTAAGGCAGAAGGAAGCAGGGAGGGAAGTCAGAATAGCAAAGGCCCAAACTGAGGAAAAGATAGCCAACTCAGTTAAGAAGGGGGATAAAACCTTTTATAGGTACATCAGCGAGCGTAGAAAGACAAAGGGAGGGATAGTGAGGCTGAATAGAATGAACGGTGGGTGGGCAGAGGGGGACAGTGAAAAAGCAGGAATACTGAATGAATATTTCTGCTCAGTATTCACAAAAGAGGAGGGGGAAGTGCCTAATCCAATTAACAGAAGCACTCTTGATAGAGGGGATCGATCCCAGTCCTTTCACAGAAGAAAGGGTTCTGCAAGAACTCCTAAAACTGAAGGTGGACAAAGCAATGGGTCCTGATGGAATTCACCCCAGAATTCTAAAAGAATTAAGGAGGAACTAGTGAAACCACTGGCTACTCTTTTTAATAAATCATGGGAGGATGGTGTGGTACCCGAGGACTGGAGGAAGGCGGATGTGATTCCCCTTCACAAAAGCGGGTCCAAGACAGAGGCAGAAAACTACAGACCTGTCAGTCTGACACTTGTGGTAGGGAAAGTGATGGAGTCACTTCGTAAGGAAAGAATAGTCGAGTACTTAGAGGCCAGTGGAGCACAGGACCCAAGGAAGCAAGGGTTCTCAGCGGGAAGGTCATTTCAGACGAATCTAATAGATTTCTTTGACTGAGTGACCAAAGTAGTAGACCAGGGAGGGGCTGTGGACATGGCCTACCTAGACTTTAGCAAGGCATTTGACACAGTCCCACACAAAAGATTAATAGCCAAATTAACCAGCCTGGGAGTGGGACCCAGGGTGGTAGCCTGGTAAAACATTGGCTGGACAACAGGACACAGAAGGTAATTGTAAATGGAATCCACTCTGAAGAAAGGGGGTTACTAGTGGGGTACCGCAGAGGGTTCAGTATTGGGTCCAGTCCTTTTAATGTCTTCATCAGTGACATTGCAGAGGGACTGGAAGGAAAGTATGCCTCTTTGCAGATGACACAAAGATCTGCAACAGGGTTGATACACAAGGAGGCGTGGAAAGGATGAAAAGGACTTGGCAAGGTTGGAGGAATGGTCAGAAGTATGGCAGCTAGGATTCAATGCAAAGTGCAAATAATGCACCTGGGAAACAAGAACCCAGGGAAGAATACACAATGGGTGGGGAGGTAGTAACAACAACAAAAAGGAAAGGGACCTGGGGTAATCATATCAGATGACCTTAAGGTTAGCAAGCAATGTGAGAAGGCAGTAGGGAGGGCTGGGGTATACTGGGATGTATAGGAGAGGCACCATCAGCAGAAAACAGGAAGTTGTTATCCTCTGTACAGACAGTTGGTGAGACCCCATCTGAGTACTGCGTCCAGTTCTGGAGACCCCATCTCCGCAAGGACATAGACAGGATAGAGGCAGTCCAGAGGAGGGCAACTAAAATGGTGCAGGGTCTGCAAGAGAAGCCGTATGAGGAGAGACTAAAGGAGCTTAATATGTATACCCTTGAGGAAAGAAGGGAGAGGGGGGACATGATAGAAACTTTTAAGTACCTCAGTGGAATCAAAGTCCAAGAGGGTAGCATCTTTCAGAAAAAGAGACTTGCAAGAACAAGGGGACACAATTTAAAATTAGAAGGAGGCGGTTCAGGGGCAATGTGAGGAAGTATTATTTCACAGAGAGGGTAGTGGATGCATGGAACAGCCTTCCTGAGGAGGTTGTGGGGTCTAAAACTGTGGGAGAATTCAAGAATGCATGGGACAGACATAAGGCAGTTCTTGTGGGGGGTAGGAAGAAATAGGCTGTTGGTTAACTAGGATCTGCGGCCTATCCTGTAGGTAGGGAAATGGGGAGACTAGATGGGCCTAGCGGTCCTTATCTGCCGTCAAAGTCTATGTTTCTATGTTCCTATGAGAACATGGAAAAGAAGGCAGACTCAGGCTCCATGACACTCTGCCTGCCCATCCTGACCTGTACCACCACCTGGACCTCCAATCCATACTAGATGAAGAATCTCTTGGTAGGAGGAGGAGGAGGATGGCCTTCCCCTTCCTGGCCCTGCCATGGAGGATAAGCATGGGGGATCACTGGATCTTGGTGAGTACCAGAGGAGACGGTAGCCATTTGAGGGTGTAGTGGGAAAGTGCACAGCAGCCCTGTACCAGTCCACCAGGGAACAAAGGAATATGGGAGAGAAAAAAAAAAAGAAAGAAAGAAAAATACCTGATTGTCTGAAGTCACAGTCAGGAGAAATGATATCTCAGTACATAATCCCAGACTGAAAGCTGGTCAAGCCATCAATCAACAAAATCATTATAACATTTTTTTTAAACCAACTTCTTTCCATTAATGCAAAAATGAACCCATTTCATAGTCACAATGATACAGTCCAAGCTGGGTGATATCATTCCATCTTAGGTGGTCGAAATCACTCATCCTATGACATTGTGCCACACAATGCACCAGAGGCAGGATGATATCCCATGGTATTAAACACTTTGTCGTCTATTATTGCTTAATTACCAGGTACCAAAAAGCTTAGTGATTGTTTTTTTTTTGTAAATTTTATTTAGCAGAGAAGACACACATAGCCAATACCAACATCTGGACAATACAAAAAACACATCCAAAGGTATAATCAGACTACATCAAAATATACAATCAGTTTATATTTAGGAAATAAAATACATTTGAGATTTAAGGGGCTTCATTGTCCTCCTACCTGAGGTCATACCCGAGTTAAAAGAAATCTCCAAAGACTAGTATGATTTGATATATTGGCTAAAAAATAAAGCTACACATATTTATGATGTATATGTCATTTTTGGCATACATGGTGAAGAGGTCACCAGCTCAAAACCACCCCTCAAAATGTAATATAGCTTTTCTTTATGGCTTGGCTTAGGTCAAGTCAGCCATATATTCTATACTTACTAGATTAAGGGAAACCAGGGCTCTGTCGAAGCTTTTTCACAGGGGAGCCAAATGGATTTGTATTTATGCAATCATCCCCTTACAAGGTATTGGGTACATTCCAATTTCTTAACACGAAACATATCGGCTAGTCATGAGGTGCCTGTGGGTGGGTGTGGGGGTTTCCAATGTAGGTCAATTTCTCTGAGGCCTACCACTAGGCCAAGCCATTTAAGGGCATGCCCATCATTTTGTGTTTGGCCCCCGGCTCCCGGGAGACCCAAGAGAATCTCCAGGGGGTCCATTCTTAATTCAGTATGAAGGGTCTTCGAAAGAATCTCACCTATCCCTTCCCCCAGAATGGCTGGATTTTGTGACGGAGCCACATCTGGTGAAAAAAGGTGCCTACCTGGACTTGACACTTAGTGCAGTATAGAGAGGCTACTGAGCTTATTCTATTTGCCCTTTCTGGAGTAAAACATGTTCTCATCATCACTTTATATAGTGTGCTCCTCAATGTATTATTAACAGAGCACTAGAGTAAATTTTTCTGAATTGAAGCCCAGTGCCCACCAATTATACTCTAAGGGTACAAGTCCAAATCCCACTTGTTTTTAATCACTTCCATAGGGTTGGGCAAAGCCCCCACTGGTATTTTGTAGTACCTCCCTAGAGGTTTGAAGGAGTCAAGATTTGAAAATGTCCTAAAAAGTTCCTCAAAAGGGGAGTAATGCATGTGCACATTATTTTCCCCTGCATCTAACAATTTTTCCATTTTATGCTTGAGCCAAATATGTCAGGAAGTGGGCTGTACTCAAGTTATATATTTTCTTTTAAGAACAGGGAAAGGGTATACCCGACTCACTTCCCACAATTGACCAATTGTGGTAAGGCCCCTTCTGGCCCACCTCTGCAGGTGTAGCTCTGTTGTCGGGGGCAGCATTTTTTCCTCTCCCCCCAGTACCTCCAGAGACACATCAGGAGACAAATGCTTCTGTTCCCCCACAATCTGATGTGCAGATCTCCACACCTTCAATATATTTTTTGTGCAGGGATTGGAGATCTGGGGAATCTGGGGGATTTTCTTAAAAGACGAGCTCACTAAAAGGGGATGGTATACAGAGGTACCACCTCTCCTTTCCAGCTCTGGCCATTGTGGATGACTAGTAAGGTCCTCCCTCAGGAGATCTTGGATATGGGCTATTCAGGTGGCCAAGTAGTACAAATTTATATTGGGCAGGCTTAGGCCTCCTTCAGATGGACTCCGCCACAATGTCTGTTTATGGATTCATGGTTTCTTTCCCTGCCACAATAACTGGGTAATGGCCCCCTCTTTAGATTTTATATATTTTAAGGGTAGTGAGATAGGGACTGATTAAAACATATAGAGTACCTGAGGGAGGACCGACATTTTAATTAGATTCACTCACCCCATTAAGGATAAGGGGAAGGGCTCTCCATCAGAAGCAGTCTTGTTTAATCTTTTGCATCAAGGAATTATAGTTAGCCTTAATAGTATATGGTACTTTATTAGTCAAGATAATTCCTAAATATTTAATCTTGTCAGAGGGATGTATCACCACCCCAGCAATAGGTATTGGTGTTTTTCTTTGCCCTAAAGGAAGCCAATCACTTTTATTCCAATTTATTTTATGCCCCGACAGAGGTCCATATACGCCAAAGATATTACTTAACTCTGGCAGGCCACTTTGGGATTATCCAGGAATAAAAGGACATTGTCTGCAAAGAGAGATATCACTTGATTAGTTTAGTCTTGAATAAAACCTTTTATCTTGGGGTTGGTGCAGATAGTTGCTGCAAGGGCCTCTATACTTAGGACATATAGTAGGGACGAGAGAGGGCAGCCCTGCCTAGTGCCCCGGAAGAGGGGGAATGGGCAAGATAGGGTATTGTTTGTAAGGATTTGGGCTCTCGGTGCTTTGTACAAAGTTCTCTGCCAGCTCAAGTAAACCCCTACCAGACCGAATCTCTCCAGGACAGCAAACATGAATGACCATTCCACCTGGTCAAACACCTTCTCAGCATCAAGAGCCAAAAGGTCTCTCAATTTATCTCCTCTCTAGGACCATTAGTGGATGATATTCATTGCCCTCCTAAGGTTATGTCTGGCTTGGCGGCCCTTCACAAAGTCACCTTGGTCTTTGTCAGTTAGGTCAAAGAGAAAAGGGTCCAACCTACTCGCTAATACCTTGGCTATCATTTTATAGTTCAAATTAAGGAGCGAGATCGGTCTATACAATACACATTGATTTGGGTCCTTTCCAGGCTTAGGTAGCACTACAATTGTGGCAAGGGTTTGGGAGTCACACAGGGTGGCCTCATCCAGAGCTATTTGGGCCATCGCTACCATCAGGGCCCCTAATGATTCCCATGTATATCTATAAAAGCTGGGAGACCATCCGGGCCCCAGTGCCTTACCCCGATTCATAAATTTAATTACTCTTCTGACCTCTTCCATTGATATAGGACATCCCAACGTCTGACGCTGGGATTCATTCAGCATAGGGAGGTGCAAATCCTCCCCCCAAAAAGCTGTGGGGATCCAAGTCTGCCGGAACTTCTGAGGTATAAAGGGAGGTACAATAGTCCCTAAAAACCTTATTAATCTCTCCCTGGTCATACGTGATTGATCCTGACCTGGAAACCATTCTGAGAATGGTGTGTTCTGCCTTTTTTTCTTTACTAAGTTAGCTAACCATTTGCCAGCAGAATCACCCTTATAGTGGGAGTAGGATCTGGTAAACAAAAAACCTTTCTCCAATCGCCTAGTGGACATCTGGTAGTACCGGCTTTTCAACTCATTAATAGTAGCGGGAGAGGGAGTCACCATATTTATACATTCAAGAGTACGTATTTTAAGTTTTAGGTCCCTTTCTGCCTTTTCTGACTGTTTTTTCAAATGTGCGGAATACGAAATATTTCACCCCAATAGATGCCTTAAGGGCGTCCCAGACGTACTTAATGTGGGTTCCCTGGTTGTGGTTATTAGCAGTAAAGTCTTTGATCTTATCATTAATGGATTTAATATACCTGGAGTCTAACAACAAAGCTGGATTTAGATGCCACTGGGGAGGCATCGACTCAGGAAGGGGGTCCCAAAGGTACGGTCACCCACAGATAAGCATGGTCAGAGATGAGAATTGGCCCATATGATGCAGAGAGATCCTCCTTCACTAGTGTTGGGGAGAGAAACATATAGTCAAGTCTAGAATAAATTTGGTGGGCATGGAAGAAAAAAGAATATTCTTTCTCTCCAGGGTGACAATGGCACCAAGCCTCCACCGGAGCTCTCTCCTCCATCATTCCCCACAGAGCCAATGTTCCCCGGGGGACCAAACCCATCCTGCTCCCTGAATAATCAAGCAATGGGTCTAAATAGGTGTTAAAGTCTCCCCCAATTACCAAATTTTCATGATTGGGCACTAGAGTAACTTGTAGGTGTGTAAAAAAATCTGGTGAATCAAAATTTGGACCATATATTGAGGCCAATGTCAAATGGGTACCTCCCACTTCAGCTTCCACAATCACAAATCTACCCTGGGGGTCGGAGCAAGTAGAGATAATTTTGTGCGGGAGACCAGGGCAGAGCCAAATTGCCACCCCCCCAGCCTTAGATGTGAAGGGGAATACCATTAACGAGCCACCCCATGTTTGTGCTAATGCCGAGGCCTCGTTTCCTGTACAGCGGCTCTCCTGTAAAAGGGCTATGTCAGTCCCCCATCTTTTTAACTGTGTCCAAACCCATTTCCTTTTCACCACAGTATGCAACCCGTGTACATTCCATGTAAACAACAAAGTTTAGCCATAATCTAAGGTAACTGAAAAATGTAAGCAAGCCCATTTCATTATATAATGATTTGATGTGAAGTCCTTAACTGTGGCATAGCTATGGTGTCAAAACTTTTTCAACCCAACACACAAGTAACCCAAAAATCCCCCCAAATAATAATAATTCTACACCAACTTTCAAAATCCCCCAAACTACTTTGAGAGTGTCCCCCTTCCCCTCTAAACAACTTCCCACCATCTCTATCCAGGCCATCGAGGGGTAGGTTCGTTGACTGGGTCATCCTCAGGTCTTTGGCTTGGGGGGACCCAGCTGACGACCTCAGACCGGGTGCTGAACTTGGGTGTTATATTTGATGATTGTCTGACCCTCAAACATCAGGTGTCAGCTGTTGTCAAGACCTCTTTTTACCATCTGAGGAACATAGCCTGAGTGAAGCATCTGGTTCCTGTTGATGACCTTCCAACATTGGTCCACACCTTCGTTACCTCCCACTTGGACTACTGCAATGCCCTGTACCTAGGGCTACTGGGAGTGGATATTCGCCATTTGCAGTTGGTGCAGAACGCGGTGGCCAGGCTTTTGACTGGTACGTCAAGGACCAGTCATATAACGCCTGTCCTCCATGGACTGCACTGGCTGCCAATTCAATGGCGAATCACCTTCAAGGTCGGTTTGCTGACCTATAAAGCCCTACACGATCTGGGACCTAGTTACCTGCAAGATCTTCTTTGTCCTTACTGTCCTTCCCGTTGGCTCCAATCCACCGATAAGGGATTGCTAGAGATTCCCAGGCTTCACTTATAGACATCAGGCGCAAGATCATTTAGTTTTATGGCCCCAACCCTGTGGAATTCTGTACCTCATCGGGTGAGAGAATGCCTGACTGTCCAAAGCTTTAAGTCAGCCTTAAAGACTTATTTGTTTAACCTAGCATATCTGGATTTTTAAAATATATTTATGGATTGATTTTAGGAATTTAAGTTTTATGTATTGACCGGTTGTAAAAGCGCCTTGGTTTTGGAAAGGCACTTCATAAAAATAAAGTATTCATTCATTCTATTCCCCTCCCTCCCATAACTTCCCATCCCATAAACAGAAGAATTATAGTTAGAACCCTTACCCCCCCCCCAAAGGACTTTAGTAAATAGCACATCCCACTAATCTTCATGGTAAGGGCTGGGGATCCACTAGAATGGACAAGAGTTAGTCTCTTCTGTATGTATTGATCCTGCCTGAACTTGTCTGTGGGGGAAGTGGGGAAGACCTGGGAGCTATCCCGTAGTCTAGTACCAAGGAACCCCCAGGTAATGTCACTGCGCTTCAGCTTGCTATTTTCAAGGCAGCAGTCTCCTTACAGCACCCCTTATGAGGGACTCATGGCAAATGTCCACCCTGAGTTGTGGTAATGCCAGAGATCCCCTACACATGCGTTTACAGTGTTGATTCAATAGCTCTTCTCAAACTCTTACAGTAAGAGTGTTCAAGATCCGCATTTACCAACACAAAATCTTATCATTCCAGAGGTCCCCCCCCCAGTAAAATCCATACAACATTAACAGAGTAACCAACCAACAAATGAACAGTAGCAAATGTAGAACATATTCAAAAGTTATCCAGAGATTGTTTTAATGAAGTCCCAGAGTTGAATTTAGGGAAAAAGTGAAACAACTCAATTAAAGCACTGTATATCAGTCTTCCTCACTCTGAGGTAGGTACCTGCAGAAAATGTCCCACAAAATCCAGTGGGGGTTGAACGAGTGAGATCAAATATGTAGGTTTCAGGTGCATTATGCTTGTACCCATCACAAAGGGGCACAATATCTTCGCGATGGAGTATGACTGCCAGCTGGGTCATATAGTAATTTTCTCGAGGCCCTTTTTCAAAAGTTCGGGTCCAGGGTCTCAAGATGTGAGCAGCAGTCCAGAACGGGGCTCCTCCCAGGGAGAGGCAGGGGTATAATGCAGAGCCCATAACCCACCCTGATAGGCCACCACCTGGAGAGTTGTGGGTCATTGGGCTTCTGCTCCCTAAATTACCTTCCCCAGGGCAACCCCCCCCCCCACCAGCACAAGAAAACAAAAGGAGAAACTTATCTCTAGTTTGCAGGGCTTCTATTTCATTGATTATCCTCTTCAGCTGGAATCTCCCTTGCTGGGCTTGGAAGTCCTTCCCACTCCTTAAGAAATTCCGCTGCCGGGTCAGTAAAGGCTCTTTGTTTTTTTCCTCTGAGGCCTCACCACAAGACGAGCTGGGTACACCAGTGAGAATGAATAGTTCAAGGTGTGTAGTTTTTTTTCTTGACTTCTATGAATGCCTGTCTCCTAACTTGCAGAGCTCGAGAGTATTCAGGGAAAATACTTATTCTGGTTTGTCCTGCGATATCGGGCCCATTTTCCAGGCCACTTCCAGAACTCTCTGCCTATCTTGGTAATGCAAAAACTTCACCAGCAGATGTTGAGGTCTCTAGTCAGGCTGGGGACACATTCCAGAGGAGCGGTGGGCTCTCTGCACTTCCAGACTGCAGTTCTGTGGGAGGGACAGAGTTAGTTTTAGCCAGGTTTGAATATAAGCTGCGCAGTCTTTCCCTTCTTGGCCCTCTGGGAGCCCAATAATTTGAACGTTGTTCCTTCACTCCCTATTTTCATGGTCATCAATCAGGTCCTTCAGCCTTTCTATTTCTTGTAATGCTTGTCGAATATCAGCTGCAGATGTTGGAGCTGGGCAGTTAAGTTGTCGAACCCAGCTTGCATTTTAGTGCCCAGATCACATTTTAAGTCTGTTGTCAAGAGCTCCAATGACACATACTCCGCTCCTGTTTGTGCAATGTTGGAGAGTTCGGGCTCTGAGTTCTGCACCATGGAGGATCACTGAGGAGCTTGCACGGGTGTCCCACTCGGGCCCAGATCTTGTTGCTGGCACTGCAGGTTAGGGAATCTTAGTTTTGGTTGCTTTTTGCCCAATTTTTGTGTAGAAGGCATTAGTAAACTGCTAGGATTATAAATTGTTAGAGCTGGTCACGATGTGAGGCAGGACTAAATAAAATTGTATCGGATCCAAGCGGAGCTCCTCAATTAGCCCTCCGCCACTGCTGCCAGCCAGGCCATGCCCCCTTAGTGACAGTTTTTGATTGGCTCAGTACTAAACAACTGGATGAAAACCACCCTGGGAGCACCACCAGGGGAGCAGCAGTTGAGGGAGTACCCAGTTTATGTTATCAGATCCCTGTCAAGAGCTGGGATTTATTGAAGCTGATTTACACAAGACCTTACAGAAACTGAAGAAGGTCAAATCAAAGCTATCATGAGTTGCTAAGGGGTTCAGGTTCAGAAGTGTAACAGTTGTACCAGCTGTGTGGCGCCAAGTGACAGGGGATCGGTTGGCATGCTGGCAACCTGGTTTGCTCCCATCCACAGGACAACAGTAGTGGAGGCCAGTGGGGAGGGTTAGGAGCATCCACTCAGATGCCCTCCTCCCTGGGAGAGAGGGTGCGAGCCTGCACTGCTTCTAGAGCAGCTCCTGGCAGTCCCTGGTGGAAGCGCACTGTGCGGCATGAGTGACCACGCACCATACGTCCTTCCCAGGATGCCACATGCATGCAGCTGCACTGTGAGAGGAGGGTGGTAAGAAAAACAAAAATTGCCCACTCAGCTGACCGGATGACAGTCACCTGGGTCCCCTGAAGCCATACAGCCCTGGCAAGCAGCCTACAGAGCCGATCCCCCACCATGTGCCTGGCACAGATTTATCTCCCCTCTCGTAGGTCCTCCTGGTGAAGGGATAAGCTAGGTCAGCCAGGGCATGACATAGTGGGAGATAGTACAATGACAGCGAAGGGGATGACTTAGTGGGTGGGGGAGTCCGTTGGCAGCCTAAAGGAATGGCCGATCAGGGGTGTGGGGAGAAGCAAAGAGAAAAAAAAAAAAAAAAAAAAGAAATGTAAAAGTTACATCAGCAGAGGACAAGGTCAAGAGTAATTTGAGGAATTCCACAAAGCTAGGTCAGAACGCATGGCAGAGATATCCAGTAGTTTAGGAACACAAGGTCTGAGTCCAGGAGTCTGCAACAGGTTATTTACTGTACTCCAAAATTTATTAGAGAGACTGCCAATGTCGGCATACATTCAGAATCTCTGCATTGATTTAAGTCTTACCTGAGACAGTGAAGACAAGGGTCCAAATAGGTAACATACTCTTGCAGACATACAAACTCACTACGAGGTTCCACAGGGATCCACTCTGGGCCCCCTGCTCTTCCCAGTGTTTGTAAATGTCCTGCCCACAGTTCTACAACACACTTTGGTTAGGATGTGCACTGACAACACAGTACTGCTGGCCTCTGTGAGTTGTGCCAGCTAACTGGAATCTGAATTGCAAATGGACCTTAAGGCCATGCATGGATGGTTTACTAGGGTGGGGCTAGTAGTAACGTACATATGCAGAAAGGTGCAGCACACATTAAATAGCAAATTCAAAATGCTTTATTGAATAAGACTTTTGTGATGGAAATGTCCTAGTTAAAAAACTGAAAGAGTGAGGCCAATATCACCTATGGGTTGATGAGAAAAATAAAAAGCAAATGAGATGGAAGGATAAGATCTGGAAAAAGGCAAACCGAACTTTAAAAATAGAAGACTGGGACCTGTTTAAGAAAATAAGAAATAAGTATAAAAGTATGATAAAAAAGGTAAGAAAGTAGTACTACCAGAATAAAATAAATCAGATACAAAATCCTGCCCAGTATTGGAAGCTTATAAAGCAACTAGAAGGAAATACCAAAAAAGAATCAAATATCTCCCTAAAAGATGAAAGGGGAATGAAACAGTCAACTTACCAGGTAGTCAATAGTTTAAATCATTATTTTTGTTATCTCCCAGATATAAAAATAGACAAATCAGTAGATGATGCCAGTATCATTCAACAAAATATAAACAAGGAACCAAATTTTGATAACAAACTGCCTAAATTCCATTTTTGACCCATCAAGTTGAAGGAAACACAATGTCAAATTAATAAACTAAATTCACAAAAGGTAACAGGGCCAGATTTAGTTGAAATAAAATTCTTTAAATACTCAACTGAACAAATAACTCCAATCCTAACTAGTTTATTTAATGTAAGTGTATCCCCCCCCACACCCCCCCCATGTTTAATTAGCAGGGCTGCTCCTCTCACCACATGATGCCCAAGAGAGGGATGGGGGTTTACACAACAAACAGTTTGCAGTACATTTCCTTCTGAGCCTGCTATTACAGACAGGCAACCAAGTGTGGCAACTACCTGGCATATACCTGTTGGGACCATTTACCAGGGCCATCAACCTAGGTCCCTGGGAGAAAACGTTTGCTCACAATTATGCTAGGTTTGCACTTCTGGACAGGGGCACCTAAGTAAATCCAGACACAGTGAAAGCAATAACAATACTGTCCAAACCAGGTTGGGATTCTAGAGTGTGGCTTTTATTCACGTAACAAAGTAGGAATAATCACAAAATGAAGATGGACCCCCACAGGGTTACTCATACTGGTAATGCAGAATACTGAGGTACAGACTTCCTGAATTCCCATTTAGCATAGGCATAATGAACACACACAGTGAACTCTCTGGTTCTGAATTACACAGCGAACTCTATGGTCCTGAAATGGAGATTGGCACACATGGCCAGTTACTGGTACATTTCCTCTTGACTAGGCACACGTGGCCATTACTATGACACTTTCCCATATTTCATGAGGAATACTGGTGGCACATACGACCACCAAAGAGCACATACAGGCTCAAAATCTTCCAGCACCCATTGCACTGCGGTGAACTGAAAAGAGAGAATCCAAAATGCACGTCTGGGTAACTATTTCCATCAGGCACTGGCCAAATGCACAGACTGAAAATTGAATTGGTGCCCAAACCGAACCTGGTGAGGTAAACTGGTTACTCGAGATGGGGGTCACCCACCTTTTGCTTCCAAGTTTATACTCGGCCATTAATCTGGTTAATAACACCCTCACAGAAAACTTGTAGATGCTATCTTGAAATGTTTTTCACACTTAACATACTACATGACTAAAGGTTCTGTACTTGCACAGTCTTTCTCTCTAGACTCCAACGTAAGCAGACACTTTTGAAAACAGAACAAACACAGTCTAGGCGACAGGGTCCCTTTTGTCAGAGAAGATTTACCATGGAATGCAGGTGCCCCTCCTGGGCTGAACACAAAAGTACTCACAGTTTCTGAAGTTGTCACAGGCAGCTTCACTAGATAGACTGGGTGAGGGGATTGCCCCTGAACCCTGAAGATCGCCTCCATGCCTTCTGGGATGGGGCAAAGGACTAGGAATGGTTCCCACCACTTCAATCTCTGTCTGCTATGTTCTTCTTCTAGGGCGAGAACAAACTACCGAAACACACGGTGGTAACTCTCTGTCAGAGCTAAACCGAGGAGCTGCCTAGCAGGTGCAGCTTCCTCCTAGAGTTCCACTCTACAGACTGACTCAACATTCTAAAGCTATCTTCCTTGCAGCTAGATGATTGTGGCTTATGCAGGTGTGAGAGTTCTAAGATTACATCATCACTCCAGCTCAGCTGAGACTGAAAAACAGTGTGTGACACTGTGAAATCCATTTTTCTGTCATTTCACAAGTTGCCTATCCCTGCCTGCCACTGGTTCTAACTGAGATTCTAGTAACCCCTGGGAACAAGGGGGTTACACCCACCCTCAGCCAGGAAAATAACTGTCCCCAGTCATTACCTACCCAGCACCAGGCCATCCTACCCTATGTGTTGATTACAGAGAGGTAGCACTCCCTTCTCCCCTACTATGTGCCAGGCACAGGCAGACAACACTAAGGACCCAGAGGCCATTGGCTGATGCATCAGCCTCTACACTATGATCTTACTATGGATTACCAGTGGTTCTGGAAGAAGTGTCCAGAGCATAGCCCTAATAGACCAGCACTGTGGCCCCTATGGCCGATCAAGACCACAGCCTGTCTATCCCCCTAGCCCTCTAGGGAAAATTTATCTAACCAAACAAACCTACCCAAAGACGGGGGGACCTCCCCCCAGCCCAGGACAACTGCAAACCAAACACAGAGCTAACACTATGCACAAGCATTACACTCCCACACTCCCCCACAAATACACCTGTGGAAGGAAAAAGGTTAACACATGTTAACAACTACACAGTACTTTAAAAACACTTTAAAGCACAAAGGAACTCAGATAAGTCCCTCCAATCCTCTTCTTGTCTTCTCTTCTTTCTTCATCAGGATCCACCTGAAAGAGAAAACAGAGACAAAACACACCCCAAATCTGCAAAACACATAGTACAACAATAACCCATTCCATCAAAACACTGGAGAATCCCAGAAATATTTTTCAGAAAAAAGACAGAAAAGTACAAAACAGTAGAAAATATCAACATTATGTACAATACACCTTTTGGGGATGGAAGGCCCTAAATGTCCCAGCTAGTGACAAACAGTGCCCAAAGGCAGGATCCAAGAAAGAGTCTCTCCTGGTGAAGCACAGTTCCTGAGTTACTGTAAACCCAAAGGGGAGAGTCTTTGTGGACAGTTCAACAGTCTGTAGTCTGCCAGGTGTAGGATATGTATTACAACGTCAATAAAGTAAGAAAAGTCTGGACTTATCAGTCCCTTGAAGAACACAAAATGGACATCAGCTGGATCTCTAGCCGAAGACTCTCCCTGGCAGCATTTTTTGGATACAGTTGGGCAGAAATCTTCCGGAAAACAGGATGATGACCTGGAAACTGCTGGGTGGATGTCATCTAGGAGATGGAACCTTGGAACAGGAAAGAAACAGCTGGGCTGATGCCATCCGAAATACCAGGCAATGAATCAGGAAAACAGCTGGGGTAATGTCATCTAGGAAGGCCAGATGATGAAACTGAAAAGGCACACTGCAAGGCTGATGAAACTGGGGGCACCTTGGATCCTAGAATACCAGACTGGCGGAACAACATGGGTACGGCAACGGCTGGATGGCCAACACTGGGTACCACTGCTCTGCTTCCCTCTGGGTAGGCATGGGCACATTCACAGGACGATGGTAACCTTGAGGGCAGTACCACAATGGGTCAGGTGCAGGAATTGTGACTCCATCTGGGCGTTCATAATTCAAATTATGGAAAGCCTTGTTTCCCCTTTTGTCCACATATCGTACAGTGTCTATGAGCAATGTCCTGCCCAACTTCTAAAACCACAGTTTGTCTCCTATCACTTTGTTTCTGACATAGGAAGTTGTACTTGGATCAATTTTCTGGTTGGCCTCTTCCTCTAGCCACACTCTCCTGTTTTTCTCAATCTCTTCCCAGATTCTCTGAGGAAAGGTAGGAAAGGACATTCCATAGATTTTGTTTGCCTTCCTATGAACCAGTCTTTCCTCCTTTCTACTCTTCATCAGTCTGAAACCCTCAGCCTGGTTTGGGGGTGGCCAGTCCTGGTTCTGCCAATGTCGCATACTCAAAGCTACGTAGAACTTGTCCCTGACCCCTTCTGAGGGCAGGGCTGTGAAGTCACCAACTTCTCCTACTGGTTCCTCTGAGGCAAGAGCTTGAGGCTGCATACTGAGACCCTCAACAGAGAAATGCACTTCTACCTCCTCCTCTTCTTCCTCACTTAGGATCTGGGCCCAGGAGTGATCAGTCGTCCTCACTCCCAAGAGAGTCCAGTCTTCACTGGGCATGGAGGTAGACACCTCCCAATCTAGGGTTTCTCAAACCTCATCCTCTCCAATGAGGCTAGGACTAGGACCCTCTCTCCATGGATCCACGGACGCACCCTCTGCACTGTCCCTCTGCAACACAGGTATGGAGACATCACAAGGAATCTGCTCCGGCAGTACATCTATACCCTCTTTCTCTGTGCCACACTCTGCTGGGCCTCCCCCAACAGGTTCAACCTGGTGCTGTATGCTGCAACTAGCAGGATCTCATAGCTTTGTCCAAGTGGGAACCAAATGAATATTAGGTGTCTTGGATAGACCTTGCTTCTCTAAACACCCGGTACAGTGAGGAATTATGAATATGTCCCTTCCAGCCTTGAGGCACATTATGCATACTCTCACAGGGTATCCGGGAATTGCAACATGAGGAGGTAAACTTCTACCATAGAAACATTGCTCAATTTCTTTAAGTTTGGTACCCTTTTCAGCTATCATAGCCCAGGCATGATCCAAGTAGTGGGATGGTCCCGAAGCCATGACTGTAGATAAACACACAAAAGTTCACTGTTATTACTGAGGTCACTTTACTTGGAACAGTCTCACAAAATGGCTCCCTGCTGCTGTGTTTACTTTACTGCCCCACCTTGTAATGGCGGTGGCAGCACTCCTGGCACATCAACCATCTGCATCTGAATTAAGCCACTGCGCATCCAATTTACTGCATACTGATACATTTTGCTCAAACTGTACTGACTGCACTGCTTTTCTTCCTCAGCACATCTATATGATTTTCTAGGACTTTACTATTAGCTTTCAATCAGTTTTACTTGCTTAAAGTCACTAAAGCCACAGTATTTCTTGAACAGGATTACCTGCTTGTTGCAGCCTCTCATACAACTCACAGTCTCTCTTTTGCTCAAAAAATTATACTGTCGCTGAATCCATAATACATGCTCACAGTCTATTGCTCAGAATTCTTGCTTGGATTTGATTACTTTACACAGTCCTTTGCAAAACAATCACACTGTTTACACACAGATCCAGCTGGCTTTTTTGAAAATCACAACACAGTTTGAGCTCAGTTTTGCTGAATGGTACTCACTGAATTAGTAGTTGGCTTGCTCCGGTGGAAAATCTCAGCCTAAAGCTGCTCTTGGAAGGCCTCTGGGTTGAAGTTGACTGTCAATACTGCAGACTGTCTCCACAAGCACCACACTTTCTCCCCAGTCGATCGGCTTACGTGTTGAGCCCGACCTTACACAGAAATAGTCTGTTTTTACAGAAATTGAACGTTTACAGTCACCACAATAATTCTCCTGCTACCAGCTTGCACACCACTCGCGCTCTCTCTCCCTCTCGAACACTGGGAAGCACTCTGAAGCTGGCTGGGGGTGGGACTGACTGCAGTCTCACCAATCACTCAACGCCATGCAAATGAGCCTCTCTCTCTTCTCGTGCTCTTCTCCTTCATGGCGATCATCAAGCAGGCAAAATTTAAACTGCAAAACAACTTTTTTCTTTCAACTGTAACTTCATGAAGGGAGTACCATTTTGAACTATTTTTCATGGCTATTTCTCTAGCAACCCTCCCCCCCCCCAGTTCACACAGCAAGCATTTGAAATGTTCAGGGCACGCTTGTCTCTTTGTTTCCCACAGTTAACAATACTTTTTCCTGTCACAACTTGAAAATTAAAACTGGCAAACATTATTTTTGATGCAGGACAAGGGGCACACACAATCTGGCTTTACAGCTTCTTAGTAAACATTGGCACAGTCACAGCAGCACATGAACAGCAGACACACAGCAGCACATATGGATGGCACTACTCTGGGCAAACTCCTTATGTGCAAAGCTTTTGATTTTGGGCTACCAACTCCCAGACAGACAAAATGCTAGCCACAACCTGAGCAAACATCTCCTGTTTTCTCCCAAATTCTAATACATCCACAGCAGTGCCTCCATTTTGTAACCTCCCCACCAGCCTCTCTTGTTTAACTAGCAGGGCTGCTCCTCTCACCACATGATGCCCGAGAGGGATGGGGGTTTACACAACAAACAGTTTGCAGTACATTTCCTTCTGAGCCTGCTATTACAGACAAGCAAGCAAGTGTGGCAACTACCTGGCACACACCTGGTGGGACCATTTACCATGGCCATCAACCTAGGTCCCTGAGGGAAAATGTTTGCTCACAATTGTGCTAGGTTTGCACTTCTGGACAGGGGCACCCAAGTAAATCCAGACACAGTGGAAGCAATAACAATACTGTCCAAACCAGGTCGGGATTCTAGAGTGTGGCTTTTATTCACATAGCAAAGTAGGAATAATCACAAAGTGAAGATGGACCCCTACAGGGTTACTCATACTGGTAATGCAGAATACTGAGGTACAGACTTCCTGAATTCCCATTTAGCATAGGCATAATGAACACATGCAGCGAACTCTCTGGTTCTGAATTACACAGTGAACTCTCTGGTTCTGAACTACACAGCAAACTCTCTGGTTCTGAAATGGAGACTGGCACACATGGCCAGTTACTGGCACATTTCCTCTTGACTAGGGACACACGGCCAGTACTAGGGCATTTTCCCATATTTCATGAGGAATACTGGTGGCACACATGACCACCAAAGAGCACATACAGGCTCAAAATCTTCCAGCACCCACTACACTGAGGTGAACTGAAAACAGAGAATCCAAAATGCATGTCTGGGTAACTATTTCCATCAGGCACTGGCCAAATGCATTGACTGAAAATTGAACTGGTGCCCAAACTGAACCCAGAGAGGTAAACTGGTTACTCGAGATGGGGGTCTCCCACCTTTTGCTTCCATGTTTATACTGGGCCATTCATCTGGTTAATAACACCCTCACAGAAAACTTGTAGAGGCTATCTTAAAATGTTTTTCACATTTAACACACTACATGACTAAAAGTTCTGAACTTGGACAGTCTTTGTCTCTAGACTCCAATGTAGGCAGACACTTTTAAAAACAGAACAAACACAGTCTAGGTGACAGGGTCCCATTTGTCAGTGAAAATTCACCAAGGAATGCAGGTGCCCCTCCTGGGCTGAACACAAAAGTACTCACAGTTTCTGAAGTTGTCACAGGCAGCTTCACTAGACAAACTGGGTGAGGGGATTGCCCCTGAACCCTGAAGATCGCCCCCATCCCTCCTGGGATGGGGCAAAGGAAAATCCACTAAGAACGGTTTCCACCACTTCAATCTCTGACTTCTATGTTCTTCTTCTAGGGTGAGAACAAACTACCCGAACACACAGTGGTAACTCTCTGTCACAGCTAAACTGAGGAGCTGCCTAGCTGCTGCAGCCTCCTCCTAGAGCTCCACTCTACAGACTGACTCAACTTTCCAAAGCAATCTCCCTTGCAGCTAGACAAGTGTGGCTTATGCAGCTGCGAGTGTTCTAAGATTATATCATCAGTCCAGCTCAGCTGAGACTGAAGAACAGAGTGTGACACTGTGAAATCCATTTACCTGGCATTTCACAAGCTGCCTATCCCTGCCTGCCACTGGTTCTAACTGGGATTCTAGTAACCCCTGGGAACAAGGGGGTTACACAAGCTTACAACAAAACATTTTTCCAGAATTCTGAAAAAATGCAAAGGTTATTCCAAGTTTTAAAGGGGGAGAGAGAAAATCTTACAAATTATCACCCAGTAGCATTATTGTCTACCATCTCGATGGTCTTTGAAAGATTAGTTTGCACCCAAATATATGAATATCTTGAAAAGTATAAATCGCTAGCTGATAGCCAGGCAGGCTTCAGGACGGGAAGGTCAATGGACACTGCCCTAGCAGACTTTGTTGACACAGTAGCAAATGGGCTGGAGGCAGGGGAATCCATTGGTGCAGTGTTCCTCGACCTCTCAAAGGTCTTTGATTTGGTTAATTAAAACATTCTGGCACAACGGCTGGCAACAGCAGGCATGTCTGAATGGGTGCAGACATGGATGCTATAATATTTAACAGAACATACGCAGCAGGTATGCATCGATGGAATCTTATCGGATAGAGAGGGGATAAATAGAGGGGTGTCCCAGGGCTCGATCCTGGACCCCCTTTTATTTCTTATATATAAATCCATTTCCACAATTAATCAAAAGATGTAAGAGTTATCTTTATGCCGATGATATGGCCCTAATAGGAAGAGCAAAAGATAATAGTAGTCTGAAGAGTGTCCTCCAGTCTGAATTTGATATCCTGCAGCACTGGCTTTTACATTCCAAAATGGTACAAAGTAAGAAAAAAACCCAGGTAATGATATTTGATCCCAGATGTACAAAATATAAACCTGGCCATATGCACCCTGGATAAACAAAAATTAGAAGAGGGAACATCCTATAAGTACCTTGGGGTGCTAATAGACAACAAATTAACTTTTAAAGAGCATGTGACCAGTGCCATAGAAAAAGTAAATGTCAGATTGGGAGTACACAGAAGACAAATATCAATACTGCCCAAAGAAACAAGGAAAAAGGGCGGAACAACAATTGTTACTACCAGTACTAGAATACAGCAGTATAAATTTTCTACATGCCACTAAGACTCTATTAAGTAAATTGGACAAAATTCATTACAGAATGGCTAGGTTTGTCCTAAAATGTCAATACACTACCCACCACTGTAGTCTTTTGCAACAACTAAACTAGGATTCCCTAGAAATCCAAAGAAAAAAGCGTACAGGATTAAAGTCGTATGTAGAATTTGGAGGCTCCAACTTTGATAAAAGCAATAAAACACAAACTCTCAAAAAATATATCTTAAGAGATTTAAGACATAGATGTCTTGATATTCCATTTGAGAACAATGCATGTAGGATGATGCAGAGAGGATTTTACTTATCAAAGATTTGGAACAAGATAAACCCAGAGACTCAAACCACAAAAAATACAGGCTATTTTAAATGAAGTTTAGAGACCATCTGGAAAGATGAATGTTCCTGTTTTAGTACAGGAACATAGTTATTTACTATGATCATGTACTGCCCCTCCTCTAAGGCCCCGTCCTATGGTAAATACTGCCTATACACAATCGAGTTGCAGTGGTGGGTGGGTTGGGAGTTAGTGGTGGGGATCTGTAATTAAGCATATTATGCTCAATGCTTATATGATATGTTAGACTCAAAACAAAGCATTGTCTGAAGGAAAGTGGGGAAGGGGACAAAATAATATGTGTATCTTACGTTTCTGTTGCACAATTGTTTTTTTCTTAAATGTGTGTCATGGCTAAATGAAATGCAATCTGCTGGTGGGGGTGGGAGGGACAAAATAATGTGCATCTCATGCTCCTATTTGCACAATTGTTTTTACTTAAACGTGTGTCATGAGTCTGCTGTAATTAAAGTCTGTACCCTATGCTTATACTCAGGACAACTTCGTAAAACAGGGCTTTACAGTCCTAAAAGTTACTTCCTGACAAAAAATAAAAAATATTATCTATCTGAACCTTGCAAAAGTGTTTTGAATTTGCTATTTAGTGTGTGCTGTGCCTTTTTGCATTTGTACGTTTGGACTGCCATATGGCACAGTACCACCTGTCGTTCCATGCAGTGCACAGGTTTTTGAGTGTTTGTGGGGGTAGTAGTAAATTTGAAAAAAAGCAATACATAACATTTTGAACTTTATTAAGAGAAACAGACATGGCAAAACAATAGTTGTGCATAAAACCACTCCCGGGTATTCCTATAGCTGGTACCAAGGAGTACAAATACCGTTGATTGATCTTTAATAACAGATTGACTTATACAGCATATATTGAAGAGCAGGTGAGGTAACACCATTATGTCCTCAGGTCAGGCAGCTCATAGCAAGGAGCTGTCTGCTCCTGTACAATCTGAATTGTTTAACAAAGTCATCGAGCAGGAAAAAAGTGTACAATACCTTTGATCTCCTACACGTGCTTATCAGAGCCACTCAGCACCCATCGCAGCTCCACCCCTAAAAACAGCGTTTTGATGATGCAAAACAGGGAAGAGACTGCAGGGCTACTAACAGGTACAGATAGAGAGCAAGAGCAGTGACAACCTGAAAATACAACTATTTTACTTTTCAGGCACTTGCACATGTTAAGGGGCCTATGTACATGTAATACTACCCCCCACAACATGCCTGCAAAGTAAAATAATTGTATTTACAGACTGTCGCTGCTCCTTATTGTGATTTACTTTACTTTACCTTGTTGTCATTAGGAAATACCTTTGAGGAACATGTGCTTTTTTTTCCAGAGCTTCCATATCAGGATTAAGTACAGAGTAATTAAAATAGGATAATACCTAGTACATAATACAGAACATACAAAGTACATATCTATTATCTACAATTACAGCAGGCTATCTATGCAAATTAGTGTAGTATCTATGCATACTGGCTGGTAGCTCTGTAGCCCCTTCCCTACAGTACTTAACATCATCAGTGTTTTTAGTGGTGGGGCTGTGGTGGGTGCGGAGCAGCTCTGATAAACACAGAAGGGAGATAAAGGGTATTGTACACATTATTTCTATTTAATGGCCGAATTAAAATGAAATTGAATTTGTACTCAAGTTTAGGTCCTCAGGCAGGCAGCTTCTTGGCATGAGTTGTCTGACCCAAGCATGTCAACTGCTCTTCAATGAAACTGCAAAAAAATAAATAGGAAAATTGGAGCCCTTGGAAGGTTAGTGTCCTGCTTAACACAAGAATCTACAAGTAAAATAGTGGCGCAAATGCTGATCCCTGCAATGTAAAATGGTAATATTATTTATAGAAATACATATAAACTGAACATGAGAAAATTTGCTGTAACTCACAATAAAATTACAAAATTTGTGTTAAGATGTGAGTTTTCTATGCACTATTATCAAATGAACTAAGCTCTAAAATGGGAACCACTGTATAGTAATGATTTACAACATCTTAAGAACTAAACCTTACGACCCATTGAAAAATGATTACTCACAACTACAGGGTCAAGTTTTTCAGTTAAGAGAGGTCAAACACACAGATCTGTAAAACCAAGAACTATAACTAGATTTGGTGGCACAACTATCCACACAGATGCTGCAAAGTCATGGAACCAAATCAAGGCCTTTCTGAGGGACTTTAAAGAGTCCATGACACTGTCTGGGAAAATCTGAAAAAAATGTAATATTTAGACACATTTCAGCATGAACTGCACATTTTTCGTCGGTAATTACTGTCATTTCTTTATTACGGAGAACATTTGCATGGAAACCGGATATTTGCCCTAGGTTGTTCTGACAGCTTGTCTACTACTGACATCACAGTTTTGTTAATGACTTTTTTAAAATGTTTTTATTATTTATTTATAATTTTTGACCAGGAAAGGCACACCAAGCTATAGTATAGATTGTTTCCAGGTATGTTCTAGTGGGTGGGTTGCATGGATCTGTTTTGCTGACGGGGGAATGTTGGACATGAGTGACACTCTTGGCAGGGGAGACTGTCAGCCATCTTGCCAAAATGGAGGACCCTGATGCTGCAGAGGAGAAAGGTGTGCTGCAGTAGGCTGAGGAGCAGTCCTCCCTCACAGCCGCAGTTTCCGAGGAGGATGCTGAAGAATCTCAGAACATGGAGATTCTTGAAGACATAGGAACCTGCAGAAAATGAGGAACTTGATAAGGACTTACTGGTCACCAAGATAAGTGATACTGAAGCAGATGAAGAACAATTCCAGACTGAAATGGTAACGTAGAAGACTGCTGTTAAACACGTTTGTGGAAGATGAAGACTGCTGCAGTACGCTTAAAGCTGCTTTAGAATAATGCCAGAAAGACTGCAGTAACTCCACTTCATATGCCACAGAAACTTCAAAAGGACTGGCTGACAGCACAGACACAGAGTTTGATATCAGCTTCCAGCAACAGATCAAAGACAGCTGTTCAGTGCATGAATGCAAATCTCCAGGAAGATTCAAATGAAGCCACTAGTGGAATAACAGCAGCCATGGATGCCAGAGAATGCCCTTTTTGAATTCAGGATGGATGTTGAACAAAGCAGGAGAATGGATTCCAGATCCCTTTTGGGACCCAAGAATAGGGTCCCAGCATGGCAGTCAGAGATGGAAGATGGCAGTGGAGGTTCATCACAACACTGATGGCACAGTGTAGGTACAGCAAGCAGCTGGAAAGGAGTACCGCTCACAATACAATGTAGCCAGACACAGCCCAGAGGAACTCCTTCCAGCAGCATCATAAACATGGTAATGTTGCCTATGTGGGGGCGGGGGGATGAGGGAAACCAGTGTAAGACATCTGTAACTGTAATGTTGGAACAAATGGGACAAGTTGAGGCCATGGAGGAAGGGAGGGGCTGACAATCTCAATCACAGCTATCAGCAGAGATGGAGGGGAATTTGGAACAGCATGTCAGGAATGTACAGACTATCGTAGATGCCCAAGCCTTTGGTTCCTCTGGTACACAGCATGAGGAAACATCCCATCACCACCACCAACACTGAACATACTGATGGTGTTACTGTTCACCCACAGTCAGGGGGAAACTCTATAGGCCAAAACAGTGCCTCCTATGATAATGACCACATGATCTCAGGAATCCATATATGAGGCTGAACAGGTGATTAAGCCCAAGGCTGGCCCCTCTACTTCTTGACCCTCACACACGATGCCCCCTACTGTTTCTGCTGGAACTGAAGGATTAACTCAGCACTCTAGTGTCAAGCAGGATGAGGGGTTGACTAACCTGTATACCCCCCCCAAGGAATTAGATTCTCAGATTTCTTTAAAAATAGACCAGAACCTGCTCCCCATAAAAATGCTGTGCATTTACACTACAGAGGAGGCATGTCAGACATGCTGGACTGGGTTTTTGTGGGCAGAACCCTCCTGAACAACTCCCTAAAGTTATTTGCATCTGAGATCTATGCATTAATACATATTTCAGGAGAGGATAACTTTAAAGTCAGCTTTAAAACTCCACAAGAATTAGAAAGATTTTGGCCGAGATACAACTAGCTGAAGGCCACGCTGCTGTGAGTACATTTTATAGCAATATCTCTGACTAAACCCATGATCAAGACTATTACTATGACGTCTAGAAATAAGGGTGTAAATGTGGGGGATATATACCACTGACTAAGTCAAAGGCGTGACATCATGAGCCCCCCCGAAGCTATCACAGATGTAGAACATCAATGAATTAGGGGTTGAAGGTTTAGAATTATGTTACGCCAAGGGGAGGCTGGGATACGGCATCTCCCCATTAACTTTTCCATAGGATGTGATCATGAGTGTGCTTTTATTTGGGCCAAGGGACCCCTCTCACTTATCCAGTGCATCTGGGAGGATTTCAAGCACATCAGTATGACCTGCCAAAACTGGAAGAAATGCAACTTATGTGATGAAGCAGGACATATTTTTTCAACTGCCTGTGGATTTTCCATAACAGGAAAGATAGGTTTGATCAAGATGACTTGGTTTGGAAATCCAGAGCTCAGGAACACAGCTAGTTCCCTCACCTGCTCCTCCAAATGAGACCTCAGATAGCTTTATTTCTCCAGAGGCAGTAAACAAGGCCTCTTGACAACCACAGCCAATCCCCATTCCTAGGAGACCCAAAGCCCCTTTCCCCTTCCCCCCAGAGTGATCCAGTAAGTGATGAACCAGGCCCCAGCAACAAGGCCATGATACAAGCAACACCAGCTCAGGAGAAGGTGTAGAACGCACAAGAGGCATAACCAGCCGAACCACCGGAGAATACCCAAACAGAGGGAGGGAATAAGATGGCTTCTCCACCAAATACATCTCTGAAAGCCCCAAGAAGGAGCTCGAGATTGCTTAAAAACTCTCAGGAACCTTCTAATGTAACACAATCTAATAGGTATAAAGTTTTAAGTGGAAGAAAAAACTGCGGGGACTCTGATTTGGAAGAAATGGACTCTGATCTGACACCTCTTCTACTCACTCTTCCCAGTCAGTCAGCCCCTCCCCCTGCTGCAACACTTATGTCTAATGGAACAGTTAAAGGTCACTTCCCTTAATGTTTACAGTATAATAGGTCCCCAGAGACAGAAGGCAATCTTTACTGTACAGGGATAATTTAGATAATATTTTTCTACAAGAAATATGGGTGGCATCTGTAATGGACATCTCCCAAGCAAAGAAAGACTGGTGGTGGGGGCTTTCCTTCAGGTAATCTGGAGGAAGATATAGCCAATGGAGTGGGAGTTCTTTTTCAGGGCTCTTCTTTTAAAGTAAGTCAACTGGTTGACATTGTACCAGGGAGAGCTTTAATGCTGCATGTACAATGGAACAACAGGCACTTGAGGTGCATTGTACCCAATAGCTCCATATGAAGTCCAAACCATCCATTGATTCTCCTGATACAAAGTGGCCACCCAGGGTATAATGAGTTAATGTGTATGCCCCTCCTGCAAAATCAGAAAGGGTAAATCTGTTTAAGTCTCTTCAACCCTTTTTAGTGACCTCCAGGCAAGTTATTTTCGGGGGTAACTTCAACTGTTCCTTAGGTTTTTTAATTAGACATCAAAATGGGAAGAAAATGTACTGTGACTCATGCATAGCTGGTTTTAGGCACCAGTGAACCCTGCGGTCACTGGGGACTTCCTGATTATGGAAGAGGTGCCCTAACCAGAACAGTTTACATTAATTATTCCTAATTTTTTTTAAAATCTTAATATCTTTTTAAAACAGCAACAAAGGGGCTGTGCAGCACCATCTGCTGTGGCATCATGATGCTATGAAATGCGTTACTAAGCTATTACCCAGAGAATAAGAGGCAGATGGGCAGAAATGGATGGAATGGGATGAACAGCCTAAGGATTAACACTACTGTCTCCCCCCCAAAAAACAAAATTAAATATATCACTGGTTGTACTGAAAATAAAATAACATGACGTTCTTATGGGCTACAGTCAAACAACTGGGTTATGAGCAATCAAATAGAGGGGCCCCATGACTTCATTGATCCTGCTGGAGCCCCCAAAACCATAAAGCTGGCCCTGCCCATTAGCACTAAAAGAAGTGGTATCTGTAACTGGGTTACTGGACAACTATAGGCAGGAATATCCCACGACGGGAGTCATTTAATTTTAGAGTACTCTGACATCTAGAATTGCTTTTATTTTAATTTTTTCTCACCTTAGGATTCAGGATTCCAAAACAATCCCAGATGAATTTTCAGATCATGTACTGTTAAAAGCAGTGATCCACAGTAAGCATACTTCCTGGGGAACTTCTAATATATGGAGGCTGAATGTTTCAGCCTTACAAATATCAGACGTTCAGAAAGAAATCCATTCTTTGTTACAAGCAAGAATCTCAGTCCTCCCTGGGGCAGTCCAAGAAATAGCTCGCAGGCTACCACAGATGCTGCGCACCTGGCACCGGGACCTTAATGGCCTCAGTCACCTCCACTGGCCAATTTCAGTTCCACTGCACCATCCAGCCCAGAACCCCACCCTGGGAGGAGAACCCAGGGAGACATCACCTTTCCCGTCAGAGATAAGATGGACTGGGCATCGGCCCCACCTCGAGGGGTAAGTCAGGAGGTATTGGTTGGGGGATGGTTGCGGTGAGGCAGGTGTATGCAGGATAGAGACGAAGGTTAGGTGGCCTGTGGGACAAAAAAAAAGGATTAAAAAAAAGAATCTCAGTCCAATTTTTATATGATGACAGAATAGTTTTGTGGGAGATACAAAACAGGACATCAAATCCTGAGTGCTCCCTCAGTGCTTTCCAAATGAGGTCAGCAGCTCTTTAAAGGGCCACAGACACTGAAATTAGGCATTCCGTTTACACTTTTAGACAGACTATCGCTGCATCCCTCTTGATCTTGTAAAATAACAATGTTATAACTGCTATGTGCCAGGTTGCTGTGAAAAATTATAAAATGTAATGTTTGTATGTCATGTTAGATACCATCCTATGTTATGTTATTATACACTGGAATACTCCTGAATATAGGACCATGAGTCCTAACATGTATGATCCTGTATAAAAAAATTAAATCTTACCATTTTACCAAACAGATTTCACACGTGCCCACATTTAAAATTATGTGAAAAAAATATTTAAAACTTGGGTTTAAGTCAGTAGAAAATTTCATCATATAGTATTTTTTTTACAAAAATGTATTTCTTACTTCTTTCAGTTTAGCCAGTATCTTTTAATTTCCTCAAATATTTAATTACTCACAGATTTTGAAATCAGGCATTCCTGTTTTATGTTTTTAGACAGACTATCACTGTATCCTTTTTGATCTTGTGATAAAATAACTAAATGTTATAATGAGTTGCTTTGTGCCAGGTTGTTGTGAACATGTCCATAAGGTAATGCCTGTATTTCATGTTAAATACCATCCTATGTTATGTTTTTATACACAGAACTGCTCTTGAATATGGGACCATAAGTCCTGGCTTGTATGATCCTGTATAAAAATAAAATCTTACCGTTTTGCCAAACAGATTTACCACATGCCCACATTTCAAATTATATAAAAAAAATGTAAAAAAAAAAATGGGTTTTGTTCCCCGCTGCAGTACTTCTAAGTCAGAAAACATTTTCATCTTATAGTTTTAAAAAAAGTGCTTCGAACTTCTTTCAGTTCAGTCAGTATCTTTTAAATTTTCTCAGATATTTAAGAAACAGCTCTCATACCAATTATTTGTACTTAATCCCTCAAGTGATTAAAGATGGCCGCCAGTTGCAATATTTAAAAATCTTATCTTTTGAGGGTACTTTTGGACTGTGATTACTGTAATTATGCTCTGGATTCATACTGTAATGCTAGCATGTGTTCTGACGGTAAACAGCATCGAACCACATCAAGATGTTTATTTTTGTCATGGTGGGAACTGCAAAGGAGCAAGAATTAAAAAAAAAAGTCAGTCACATAGCTCAGTTCAAAAATGAAAGAAAATGTAGTTTTAATAATGTTTTCAACAAAATTATGTTTTACGAAAAAAAGTCATAATGGCTCAGTGTGTATAAACAGGCTGCTTCCAACTGTTCATGGACTGAAAACTGCCTTGGTGTGTACGAAAGGCATGATATAAAACCAAATTACTTATTTTCTAATTTCTTTTTGTTTATGATTGAATTGTTAACATTGAATGATACAACAGCTATATCACACTAAGCAGTCCCAAACATGACAAAACTCTTGTTTCTTTGCAGTTTTTGGTTTTTACAGCTGGTTTGTGGTGCCATGCTCAGGGCTGGATTTACATAGAGGCAAACTATGCCAGTGCTTAGGGCCCAAAATTATTTTGGGACCCACTTCAGAGAATGAGGACCCACACGTAGTCAAAAGGGGCTATGGGTAAGTGGTCACAGTGATCAGTTAGCACCAGTCCCTCACTAGTGACCCTACTGTGCAATGTACAGTGGGACTGCAAGCCTTTTTTCTGTGTAGTTGCTAGCGACATTGTGACTTTGTGGGGAAAGAGGTGGGGATCACCATGCAAATGGCTTGAAGGACCTTGCACAAAAATTTGCGGTGCTCACAGTTATTGGCACAGATGTTTTCAAAACCACCTGCCTATAGAATCAACACAGACAGGAAGTATGGATGCTGGGACTTTAAACCTCACCATCAAGTATCCAGTGTGGGATAAGGACCAGTGACAGACCAGATAATAACAAGCAACACACAGGGAACCAGAGCTGGGGGAGAGAGTTTCACTTCATGTCAGGGGCAGTTGGGGGGGCAGGGTTATAAGGGTGGGGGCACTGAATTACCAGGAAAGACCCATGGGACCAAAGATGAATAGTCCAGAAGCAGGCCTTAAGGTGAGAGTTGAGTGGGTAGAAGTAACATTGTGATGATTGCAACTTATGCTGGGTTCCTGGAGCTTGGATTGTGTGCTACTATGCCGAGACCTTTGTCAGTGCACAGTCCATCATGCTTGTGGGTACATATATTGCCTGCCCCCACTGACATCCAGTGGTCACATTTGCATTGTGCTTAAATAATTACTGGTAAGCATTTTTAATGCTCTGATTATGGGTTGCTAAACAAGCATCATAACTACTTGCTTGTAATTATGCGTTAAAACTGTGTAGTTGTAACCATTCCCTATCAAGCAACCATGCTCTGTTTGTGCTGTCACCAATGATTGGTGGAGTGAGTCGAATGGGATAGTCTTTAACAAGTTGGTGGCAGCACACAATTGCCAGCATCAGCTCTGTGCGTCAAGGAGCTGGCGTCGGTGAGCTGCAGTTTGCATTTGTTTTTAAGAATATGACTTTAAAAAGGGAATTTACCATTTGCTTGTCCTAGGGAAGGAGTGGAGGTATGAAGGGGGAGAGAAGGCGATGAGAGCCAGACAGAGCAAGCGGTAAGAGGGGAGAAGTGGGGGGAGAACACCACATTTATTAAAAATGCTCATCAACAATTATAAAAAACAAAACATGGGCACGTGTCTGTAAACCAACATTTTACACATACCCTCAGTGTGGAATTCTTCTATAAACCCCTCGAGCTTCACTCTCTGGTTTATGTAGCATCCCACACCACCTGTGTGTAAAATTCTGGTCATACCCACCACCCATGTATTAGTCTCCATTTGATACATTTACATTTTCTTTCTATGGTTGGTGCCACTGGCATTTTACAAAGAATTTGCAGTCCACAGCTCCATGCCTTTAGCCTCTCTGCTGTATCAATCTGATGACGCAACACAGAAACACAGAACTGTACTAGCAGAAGGCCTTATGGTACTGCAGTGGGTATATTTACATTCTAGTATTCTGCAGAATTTCAGAAAATTCCCCCTATTCCACAGAATTCAGAAAGACATTCCAAAAGCATTTCAGAAGTGGAATTGCCATTCCACAAAAATTCCACAGTCAGTAGATTCAGAAGGTTTCCTTTTTGTGCGACTCTGCTGATGATTAGTAAGAGCTGATTTATTAATCAATATATGTAAAGGATTTTCTTCCTTTATGAATCCGCTGATGTTCAGAGAGTTTTGCAAGTCGAGTAAACCTCTTTCCACATTCAATACATTTAAAGGGTTTTTCTCCTGTGTGTATCACTCGATGGTTGGTAAGAGTTGATCGATGTGTAAAACTCTTTCCACAAACAGTACACTGAAAAGGTTTTTCTCCTGTATGAATTCGCTGATGTTCTTGAAGCTGACCTGGGCGCCGAAAACTCTTCCCACAGCCTGTACACTGAAATGGTTTCTCTCCAGCAAAAATCTGCTGCTTTAGAGATAAACTGATTAATGGTCTAAAATTCTTTTCACAGTCTGTACGTTTATTTGTTTTTTCTTCTACGTGAATCTTCGGATGCTCCATTTCTAAGACATTAAACGGCTGTGTAAAACTCTTCAAAAAATTAGTATTATGAAAAGGCTGCTCTTTTTTGTGAATCTGCTGATGTACGTGAAGATCACTCTGCCATATGAAACTTTTCCCACAGTCAGCACATTCATATGGTTTCTCACCTATATGTATATGTATTCGCTGGTGTGATGCAAGATTGCAAAGCCGTGTAAAACTCTTTCCACAATCATTACATGTAAAGTTTTTTTCTCCTTTTTGAATCTGCCGAGGTTCTAACTGATTATTCCGGTCTGTAAAACTCTTACAATAGTCAGTAACTTTACAAAGTGTTTCACCTGTGTGAATTTGCTGACATGCTGGGAGACTAAACCACTGAATAGAACCATCTCCACAGTCTGTATATTGAAAAGGTTTCTGTTCCATGTGAGTTCGACTATGTTCCGAGAGTTTTGCTAATCGAGTAAAACTCTTTCCACAGCAAGTACATTTAAAAGGTCTCTCTCCTGTATGAACTGGCTGGTGGTTAGTTAGAGTTGATCGATGTGTAAGGCTCTTTCCACAAACAGTACATTTAAAAGGTTTCTCTCCTGTGTGAATCCGCTGATGCTCTCGGAGCTGATCCAACCGTTTAAAACTCTTCTCACAACCTGTACACTGATATGGTTTCTCTCCTGCACCAATGTGCTGCTTAAAGTTGGAACTGATTAACTGTTTAAAATTATTTTTGTAGTTGGCATGTTTTATTGTTTTTAATTCTATGTGGCTATTTTGATGTTCCCATTCTAACAGACTAGACTGCTGTGTAAAACTCTTCCAATGATCAGCATTATTAAAAGGTTGCTCTTTTTTGTGAATCCTCTGATGTACGTGGATCTCATTGAGCTTTCTAAACCTCTTTCCACAGTCAGTACATTCATATGGTAGCTCTGCATGAATCTGCTGGTGTGATGCAAGATTAAGACGACGTGTAGGCTTACCATAGTCATTACATTTAAAGACTTCTCCTCCTTTGCACATCTCATGTTTTGAACTATTAGCATGCTTTGTAAAAGTCTTCCTGTAATCAGCAAGTTTAACAGTTTTTTCACCTATATGAATTCGCTGATGTTCTGAGAGTCTTACAAGTCGTGTAAACCCTTTTCCACAGGAAGTACATTTAAAAGGCCTCTCTGCTCTATGAATTGGCAGGTGGTTAGTTAGAGTTGATCGATGTGTAAAACTCTTTCCACAAATGGTGCATTTAAAAGGTTTTTCTCCTGTGTGAATCCGCTGATGTTCTCGGAGGTTGCTCAACTGTGCAAAACTCTTTCTGCAGTCAGTACATTCATATGATTTTTCTCCTGTATTAATTTGCTTGTGGGATGCAATATTCGGTAACTGTGTAAAACTCTTCTCACAGAAAACAGAATTAAAAGATTTTTCTTCTATGTGAATCCTCTGATGTTCGGAGAGCTCTATAGGATGTGCAAAACTCTTCCCACAATCCATGCATTTAACATTTTTGTTTTGTGAATGGCACCACTGTTGTCTGGAAAGAGGGATATTATCTTCAAAGCTCACAAAGTTTTCTGATTTACTAATCTGCTGATGTGCAAACTTGAGCATCAGACTGAACTGCTTCCCACAAAAGCTACAGTGCATAGGATTCTCTGGGGTGTGACCCTCTTGCTGTTTCATCAGAGCAAACTGATCTGTCAAACTCTTCCCACAGTCAATGCATTCAACGTGCCCCTCTTCTGTGCAACTCTGCTGAGGAACAGGAGGTTCTGATGGGACAGCCTTCTCACATTCAACTGTTTGAAGAACTAAAATTAGAAGAGAAAGGTTATTGGATTTTCACAGAATGATTGATCCTAGCTGTCAGTGAAAAATAGATTCATACACCAGAGAATACTTCAGCCAAACACAAATTGGTAAAACGCATTTTTAAAGGGCTGACCCAATGATATGGTGACAGCGCACTGCACTGCCACTCAGGCAACCCAAGTTTTATTCTAGCAGGGGACGTCTGTACCTCAAACTATTGGTGCTCAGTGGATATCACCAAGGTAATACAAAGAAGCTACAAGGAGATGGGGTTGGAAACACTAGAGACCATTAACAAGGACAGAATAACGTTGGGGCTCTCAGTTGAGGCCAAGGTTCTTGCCCCCTCTTAGTATGGCTTGATGAGGAGCAGATCATCCTGAACCAACCTGGTCACCTTCTTTGAGTGGGTGAACAGGGAGCTGAGCAAGGGCAGGTTAATTGCTAACTGGCTTGGGGAAGGGAAGCAGGGGATAGTAATGGATGGGCAGTGTTTCAAGTGTAGAGGAGTAATCAGCAGGGATCCCTTAGGGAACAGTGCTGGGGCAACTGCCCTTCAACATCTTCATCAATGATCTGGAGGTTGGGGTGTCCAGCTGGCTGCTTAGTTTCACAAATGACACTAAGCTGGCCAGGGTGGTGAACTCACTTGAGGATGTGGACAAGCTTCAGCAGGATCTGAACAAGTTGGGTGACTGGTCTGACTCATGGAGCCTTGGATGCAATGAAGCCAAATGCAAGCCGGTGCTACACCTGGTGAGGAACAACAGGGGTATGACCTACACAATGTGTGCGACTCCTTTCACTGTAATTGAAAATCAATAGTACCTGGGAATCATAACAGACAAAGGCCTGAAGCAGTAGTAGCATTGCACTGCCACTGTCAAGAGTCAGAAGAATGCTGGGCTGTACAGCATCATAAAACAATACAGGCAGAAAAAACATTTGAGGTCCATCCAATCTGCCCCCAAATACCCTGACTACTAGTAAATGACAAGGACAGCTATTTTATGAAGCTGCTCCCTCTCTGGGACTACAATCCCTCCACTTACCCCCCCCATACTACCACTAGCCCCTTGAAAGTAACCCAATCCAATCTGAACCATACTATATAAAGAACAGTTAGTTACTTACTGTAACAGTTGATCTTCAAGAGAATCTCTCCTACTGAGCCACATCATGGAATTGTAAGCCATCGGTATCAGGACCACCTGGAAACTTGTGCTAGCTGGGGCCACCCAAGTCAACGTGCAACATCACCATCTATATAATGTGGGTCACCCCATAATGCCTCAGGGGGTGATCATTGGACTGATAGGGAGCAAAGGTAACCAGGCACACAAGAGAGGATATGGAAACTTGAGTAATTTAATGTAATGAAATCAGGCACAAGAGGTTAACCAGCTTGTGAGAGCAGGCATGGTAACCACCAGACAAGGATAAAGGAGGAAGGGAAGGCTGTGGCTCAATGGAGATGATTCTCTCAAAGATCTACTATTGTGGTACATAATTATTCTATCTTTTTTGTGGATATCTCCCATCACTGAGCAACATTACAGTATAGAATGATTCCTAAACAGTACCAAAGCACTGAGGGAGGAAGAACCTACATTCTCTGAGTAAGGAGGCCTTGCAGGACAGAAAGACAAAATCTAGCACATCTATGAGATACGGCGTCCAGACTGTAATGTTTGGTGAATGTAAGAACAGTACTGCAAGTGGCAGAAGAACTGATGTCAGCAGCAGACACATTGTGAAAACACACCCTGCACGTAGCCACTCCATGGGTGAACTGAGTACGGGTAGGACCAAGAAGCTGCTTACTGCACTTCTGGTAACAGAAATTAATGCACCAGGCCAACTATTTGGAAAGCCACTTTGGATGGAAGAGGGAAATGCAGCTCCAACAAGAATGCCCTGATCTGCGGGGGGGGAAGCGTGGCCAAAGAGATTCAGAAGGCTCTTAGACAAGTGTACCAGCCTAATCTTTCAATTTACGATGCAAAGGTTGGTATCTCTGCAGATTCCTGTATAGATAGACCTCACCTTTCAGAATGTGCTTGTTACCCCCAAGAAAATTGGTGGATGGCCCCTCGGTAGGCCTATTTCTGATTTTGGATGTTATGGGCCCTTTAAACCCCATAGCTCGGCCTAGGATTTACAATTCCAAGGTGTCATTTTCTACATTTACTGCCATGCCAAGTTGGATGGAACAACTTAGAAAATCCAAAATGGCCACCAAAATCCAATATGGCAGCCCTATTGCTAGTAAATACTTGATTCACTAATAATTTCCAAATCCCTAGCTTCCAAGATACCGATTATCAATCACGAATGGGAAGTTTATTATTATTATGTTTACTATAAACACATATTAAATTAATATAACAGAACATAAATATAAATAAATTATGCATGACGCATCAATCTGCTTGTTTGTGCCGTTGACCCCAAATTGTGTCCACTCTGTGAGAATTTGTCACTTTGTTCACAGGATTGTGTAGCGTGTTCATGAACGTTGCACGCCTGTTTAGTTTGTATTTCTAGTTTTTAATTTTAGTTTCTGTTTCCAAAACATGGAGAGCCCTCTAGCTGTACCCATTGAGTTGGTCAATCCATCCAATTTGCCTACCTGTGTTCTTTGTGAGAACCAAATTAGAGATACAGAACTGCAACAAACATTAGGAGAGAATGGGCTGAATACCGTTAAGGCTTTTGCAGAGAAATGGTCAGTTACAAAACCAACTTCCAAGTATGCCAGAAACTTCAACCTTGTATGGAATACAATCCATGACCAACTCCCCCCCCCCCCGGAGAAACAGGCCTACCTGTTCGTACAAGGTGTCACCAAAATTTCACCGGTGAAAGGAAATTAAACACCAACTCAATGAAACAACTTTCTTTGGATCAATCTTCTGAAGCTGAATTCTCTGGCATATCTGACCCACAGATGTCCAGTAGCAGTGAAGCGGTCCATGTAACTAGATGTAAAAGGAAATCGTTGGAATTTAAGAAGGATGAGACCTGCTTTGTCTGTGATAAGAAAAGGAAAAAGAAAGGAATTACAAAAGAAAAACTCCAAAGAGTTAAACTTGAAGATGGAAAGATTACATTGCATGAAAGCACGTGACGCAATGAAAATTCCCGATGATGCTCTTTTGCCTGGTGCAGCCAAACGTTTGAAGGTCACTACCGCCAATGTTGACGTCTTTGCTGCAGATGTCAAATACCATCAAAGTTTTTACAACACTTTCATCTACGTCGGCAAACGACAGAAACAAACATCAGGTGGACTGGAAAGCATTCCGTATCACCCCTTGTGGTCGACACCCCGACAGTGAAACACAGAAAAAGACCATTACGGTGACATTCGCGGTAATGGTCCTTTTTCTGTGTTTCGCCTTCCTCCAGTGTTCCACCCCCTCCCCAGACCAACTCCAACCTGGAGTTGGAATCCTAGAGTCCGGGAGGTGCGGGGGGCAGAGCCCCCTGCATGGGGGTGTGTGGGGGCACAGCGATGGAAAAGGCAGCACAATACTTGTGTTGGTATTATGCCATCGCTGTGGGGGAGGTTGGCATTCTCGCCAATGAGATATCTTAGTGCTTCTAAAGCATTCACAAAAAGAGTGCTGAAACATACAGTAGTTTCTTCAAATCGTGAGAAGAAAGGTTGTTGAGCAGAAATGTTGCTATTTACTCCCAGAGTTGCCAGAGGATCTTCATAACCTCTACAAGTTCCATGGATGCGAACAAGATACTGGAATAAATCACACATTTCAGTTGAAGAATCTTATCAGCAATGAATTTGGAGATGAGATAGGTTTTACTGCAGGGAAGGGGATACACGGGAATCCTCTCATTCTTCACTCGACAAAAAGTAAACCCACTTGATTATTCTTTGGCAACCTTGAGAGGAGCTGTGCTCAGAGATAGTGACATCACCAAGGCATTTGCAAAGATGATCAATTGGAAATGAAAAGATAGACAAATTGAGTCACTGCAGTTTCCTATGGCATACAAAGACTTGCTTTCTGAGCTTGATAATTATGAACCCATTCCAGAAATCTTCAATGCGATAAGCCCTTCTAAAAAGATTAATGCTCTAGGTTATGCAACCATCATAACGGAAATTCAAGCTACCAAGATATGGGCCATTGCTAGTGACTGGCAACACCTCATTACTGGAGAACATTCCCCAAAGTCGTTAGTTCTATCCATGGTCATTCATTGTCTCACCAGAAGTAAAGAAGCAGTCAATCTTCTACATTGTTCGGGGGCTGGTATTTTTTACACAGATGTCAGAAGACAAAACAAGAAATTGGCCCATGATAGTAAATCTGAGGAAAAAAAAAGCACTGCACATGATTCCTCCTGGACAGCCAATTCATGTCACAATTGATAACTCAGATGGTAAGCAACAGACATTAACAGGAGTCTCAACAACACATGACACTAACTCAATGATTTACGTACCCTGAATTTTGCGTCCTGCTGTCATTTGTGATTTGCCAGTACAAGAACAGAACATTCCAAGCAGCTCAACAAGAGAAGTCCAGGAAACCTTTTAGAGCTCAGAACTTATTGACTATGGGGATTATAAAACAGGAAAGAGAAACCCCCCCACCAATTGTACCATCCTATGATGAGGATGAAAGAAAGACCGAGTTTTATCTTTGTTTGAGCAAAGGTTGTATTTGGGCTCTGACAGCAAGCATAGAATCTTCCAGAGAAGATGAATCTCTTCCAGTCCTAGGATCATGGACTGCTTTCAATAAAAAAGCAACATCGACCACTACCTTCAAATCCAAAACTGATTTCCTGCCCATTATACCACATGAACCAGATAATGCAGTTTGCAAATATTACCTTGACTTTCTCATAGATCTAACAGATGACCTACAGATTGACCACATTTTCAGCCATAGCGATCACATAGTTTTCTACAGGATTTCACAAATAATGTATAAGGAAGAAACATATACAAAAGTGGTTAATTTGATGGGAGGATTTCATGAACTGATGGTGAGGGAGAAGATCCTCTACAAGTGATACGGTGCTATGGGACTTCATGACTGGTGGGTTCAGGTGGGAATAATAGCAGATGGATCTGTTGACCAGGCCTTGGAAGGATACCACTATTCTAGATTGATGAGGTTACATAAACAGTCCCTCGAGGCTCTCCTACAATTCATGGGATCCAAGATTCATGGCTCACTAACTGACAGACTACGAGAAAAGCTCATCAGCATGAGAAGATCTGTAACGGCAGAATCCCAGAATCTTGTCCTCCTGGATGAATCTTTCAATGAAGTGCAGTCACAAATGTTGGAAACCTCTGGCACCATGGGACAGTGGGGGACAGTCTACATTGGTGACACCAGCTCTCTTCTCACATACAGAGACAAGAATCTGAACTTGCATCTACAGGCTCAATGAGATATTCTACCTTTATTGTTTGCATTCAACAGTCAAAACTACTCTTGGTATTTGACGTGACATCATGTAGACCTCATCAATCTGAAAACCATTAGTGAGAATGCATACAATGAACTGCAGGAATATGGCACTGGGGCTAGTCTGTCTGGTGAGGCATTCTCCACGATACCTGGTGACCAAGTGACTGAGGTCTCAATCAACAGAGAGGTCGAGGTGAGGGGTGGACCCATGAGAGGTGGTTACAGTACATCTGAGGAAGCTGCTGGCGACTTTGTTTTGAATTCTCATAAGCTCACTAAAATTCATTTGTCGCTGAAGAAGAAGATGCTTCTGAAAACATCGGCCACACACAATGAGTTGACATATGGTGCCATGAAGAATCATGATGGTCAAGTGAAAGAGCTAGTGAAGAAACTTCACGCATATTCAGATCCATGTCAGGGTGTAGCATGACACATCGCAATGGGCACTGAAATACTGCTAGCAATAGTAGAGGGCCTTTTGAAGGCAAGGGCTACAGGGGAAGTTATGTTGAGTGCATTTATAAATGACCACCTCCTATCAATGAAAGTTGGTTTCTTCGAGCCCATTAAATGCAGCAGAATTTCCACAGGAATGGACAAGAAGAAAAAGAAACCCAAAGCAGAATCAGTCTTGAAAGAAGACCGTCAGGCTCTCGGTATCATTGCTGCAAAGTGCCCCAACAAGAAAGATGCATTTTCCCATCCATTCACAATATATTCTCTTGCAAAAGCAACTCCGGATGGAGACCTCTTCAAATCTAATACCAAACATGTCTTAAGAAATTATCTCATTGATGAAGCAGAAGCTTGAAGTTCTTCCCCTCCTTCGTTACGCTCACTGTACATACACAACGCCATGGTGATGGTCAGAGCAGTTTCTGCACAGTGTACATGGGACAGCCTTTAGACAGCACTTCTTGTTGCATTCACACCTCCTTCTACAGCAAACCCAGTAGAAGTCATCATTTTTGATAATTAAAAGGATGATCAGGAGTTCTCAGTGAAACAGCAAGAATGAGCTGAGCAAGCGGTAGGAACAGGAGGAATGCAACTTAACATGGGATCAGATTCACAAGAGATGCTGCAGGGAAAGGTGCATCAGCAGTACCTTCACAACAACGACAACAAAACAGATGTCATACAGCGCTTCACTGAGTGCTAGACAAGAGGATGTCAGAAGAAACTTATGATACCCACTTACTATCAGCAATGGCAGAAGCATGTATACTATATACCCAGATTCAGAAGAATTCCTGTTTTCCTGCAACCATGAGGAGGCAAATATGAGGATAGTGCTGCACTGTGCTCTTGCGAAAGGCCCAGTCGTCATCCGAGCCAAAGATACAGACATCCTCATCCTGACGGTTTATGCTTTCACAAAGACCCTTCCAGATTCACCACGGATGCTCCAAGTCGACCCCGACATATTTGTAAACATAGGATCGATATATGATCATACTGGACACGCTGCAAGTCTTAATTTGCCGGCATGCCACGCTGTCTCTGGATGTGATGCAGTGAGTTACTTCTACAAGGTATCAAAGAAATTAGTCTTTCATCATTCGCATAGGTTTGAAGAAAGAATAAATCTCCTTTCAGGGCTTGGGGAAAGCACATATGCTTCACAAGACACTGAACAAAATGTCAAGACCATCATTCATCACTGCGTGTACAAAGGTACAGGAGGAAAGGATCTGGTAGACACACGAGTAAGGCAATACAATAACCTGAAAGTGAAGGCTACGCAAATGATTCTTCCAGACCCAGCGAGCCTATGTCAACACATAAAGAGAGCAAATCTCATAGCCTACTATTGGCGCTACTGCACAGAGCCGGAAACCCCAAAAGTTGACCCTGTTTATCAGGATGGAAATGAGAGGATGAAATGCTGAAACCTGTATGGTTTACTTGGTTTCAGTTACCCGATGTCCTACATCATAGAAGAAAGGGTGGAAGGTTAGCCGGCCAACGATGTACAGCTGACGGAGATGAGGCAGATGATGAAGGTGAGCAGAAGACCAAACAAAAACCTTCGACCACAGTGTCAATGACCGATTGTACAGGAGATGATGACACTGAAAACGACACATCGGCAGCCAATGAACAAACTTCTGTGGACGAATCTTCAAGCTTCGGAAGTGAATGTGACAGTTCAGATCCAGAGTGGACTCCAATATAATGACTTCAAAACTGGACATTACAACCAAGGTGTACTGTTGACCCAAAATCCCAAAATATTCATAGTGTTGGGTAAAATCGTTGATAAAATTACTTAATTCTAAACAACAAATCAGCACCTATAACATTTAAATTTTAAGCATTACTGTACGTACTTCAAACTATTTTATCTGTAAATTGCCTTGTGAATTCAATTGTTTTATGTAGTATTAATGTGTGCAGTTGGGCCTGTGTCTAACAGGGAGCCTCAATGCAATATATAGATGTCATAAATGTTCATGAATAAATATTCAATATATAGATGTTCATGAATCATTGATAATCGGTATCTTGGAAGCTAGGGATTTGGAAATTATTAGCAAATCAAGTATTTAGTAGCCATATGGTGGCCATATTGGATTTTGGTGGCCATTTTGGATTTTATAAGTTGTTCCATCCAACCTGGCATGGGAATAAACATAGAAAATGACATCTTGGAATTGTAAATCGGGGCATTCCTAGGCCGAGCTGTGGGTACCGGAGGGCCCACAATGTCCAAAATCAGAAACAGGTCCCCCGAGGGGCCATCCACCAATTTTTTGGGGAGTAACAAGTAAATTCTGAAAGGTGAGGTCTATCTGCATAGGAATCTGCAGAGATACCAACCTCTGCATCGTAAATCGAAAGATTAGGCTGGTACACCTGTCTGTCTGGGGATGCATGCACACCACAAAGACCCATACCTTTTTGGTGACCCTGGCATGGGCACCAGGAGCCAAAGGAGCCTGGGGGGAGACCTGGGTTCATTGGGAGCCATGACCAGGTCCCCAGAATAGCCTGTACTAGGGTGGCATAGGGCCTAAAAAAGGAATCATGGCCCCAACCTCAAGGCTTTGGATTAAAGGTATGAAGGAACCTCAAGGTAATTTTAGATGTCTGGAGGCTCCTCAAAGCAGACTCAACACTGGAACCAAAAAGCTGCATACCTCTAAAAGGATCATTAAGGACTGACTGCAGGACACCAGTGGCAAAGCCAGCCACATGCAACCAAGACCATGAGTGGTGGAGCTGGTAAATGCCAGAAGCAGAAGCACAAACCACAGCATCAGAGGCATCATAAGTCTTATTTATTTATTCCAGGCAGGGAAGGTTTATCATGCAGCTACACTTCATGCTCGATTGAGAACACAATTCTGGTGGTTTTCACAGTTGTTTGGCAGGCAGCATACTGAGTTTACAGGACTCCTTATACCTTTTAAGCAACACCTTCAACACCATTTAGTGCCTAATTTTACCCCAGTCTAAGCAACTACCCCCTCAGCCAGGCCAGAATACCAGGAAGAGAGGCTAAAAAGTCATATACAACTGAAATTTGATATGCATACAATTGAAAAAATAAACAGTACTGAATAGGAAATGGTTTGGGAATGAAGAAAAATGTGTTTATATCCAAAAACTGCACACATCCAAATTGCATACATGTGGAACTGACTAACATTTAAACCGTCCACTGAGTACTATGGTTCCCCTTCTGGATGGATGCTGGCTATCACCATTGTAAAGGCCCTTATCCCTCTAAGCTGGACCCCAGTCCCCAATGAAGCCAAACCCCTCCTCTCTGCACCATTCCCTCAGCCATGAGTTGAAGCTCCTGGTGTGGAGATCCTGCTCCTCCTCTCTGTTGTGGACAGGCAGCACCTCTGCAAAAGCCACTGAATGTGCTGCATGCCTAAGACCTCACCCCAGCTCCCTGAACTATCCTAGCCCTGATCCTAGCCAGGTCATTAATCCCCAGGTGGACAATGACATTCCAGCTTCGCCTCCCTTTCTGCTGCCCTAGCGATCCTCTGGATCTGCTTCCCATCCCTACAAGCAATGGCGCTGCGTATGCACCTAACCTCCCTCTCCCCCTCTGCTTCTAGGTTCCCACATCTATCCCCCTCACAGTCAAGTTCCCTACCAGATACTGCTTCCTCCTCTGGGGTCCTCTACCACCCTTCTTGGGGTCTCCACTACGGCAGACCCCAACATCCTCCCTGGTCCCCACCACAGGTGTCTCCTCCCGGCAGTCATGTCCCACCAGAGTGGTGTAGGAATTACTTAGTGGTATCAGTTGAGGAATGTGCCTATGACCCATCACCCTCACCCTTCCAGAGCCCACTACAGTCCAGTCACTCCTCCTTCTAGGCACTCTCTGAGGATATGATATCAAACTTAGTGGCCCCTGGGTAGGGGAAGATGTTGCCCACATCTTAGCCAACTCAGTCTGGAGTCTAGCAATCTCCTTCCTCAACACAGAGAGGTACATTCAGATGGGGCAGCACCACAGTTTCCAGAAGGTCTCTCTGAAAACTGCTGCCCCACAGCACCACTCCCAGCATTCTCAATTCCTATACTTCCCTGTGATATTTGGAAATTCTTTTGTACCCTTACCTCAGATAGAGTGTTACTAATTTGTTTTCCCTTTTGTTCTTTGTTATGCCTCTTGCACACTTACCCTTGACAAAGTGTTACTCCTGTTCCCAGATTTGGCCTACCCTTTACCTTCCACCCATCCCTTATGTACCTTTACCTCTGATAGCGTGTTTCTATTTTTTACCTTTTCTGTTGTTTGTCATTTCCCCTGGCCACCTACCCTAGATAAGTTGTTGCTACTATTCCCTGGTCTGGCCCACTCTTTACCTTCCACCTGTCCCATATGTACTTTTAGCCCTGAGAGTGTTTCTAGTTTTTCCTGTTCTATTGATTTCCCTCGACCACCTACCCTAGGTAGGGGTGCTGTTACTATTCCCTGTTTTGACCAACCCTTTACCTTTATGATTTCTAAGATACTTAAAACTAAAATATGGTGTGATCAAGGATGGCACACCAGGGCTGCAGCATCTCCTGCTGACTACTGTCCCACGCTGTCACCCCCAGTGTGTTGCCCTTAAGTTCAGCCCTTTAGCTTGAGAACCACAGCAGAGGACTACTAGGCCAGGGTTCTTAAATAGAGCAGGTAAGCCCCGCCCACTCCAAAATCAGTCTACACTATTGGAGGGCTCTCAGGAAAGAGGCAGTGACCAGGGAACCTGTCAGCTGCAGGAACAGTTCAACCCTTCATGTTTCACAGTTGTTATAATCCACCAGTGATGAGCCCAACTGACTCCCGATCCTCTGACTAACCCAAACACCAAACAGCTGATTGTTAATGGAATGAGGCTCTTTTGAAAGTCGCGCCACTTGCTCCTTAACCCTGCCCACTCCAAAAGCAGAGACACAGCACTGTTTCTTGTTTCTCTGGGACAAACTTCCATACCGCAGGAGACAGAACAATCCCAACCCTTCAAGCAGGTGGACCCAGTATAGTCACCAGGCAGGGGTGTGAACCCAGACATAGTGATGGGGGGGTCACAAATGCAATGCCATAGCTAGCTTAAGGGATCTATAACATTGTACAGCAGGTCATTTAGGAAGTATGTGCACCAAAAATGCTGCTCTGTATTGTGGATATGTTCCCCTCTTCAACCAAGGAGTAGTATTGGTGAAATGACTGCTTTTCCCAGAATGGTGCTGGTTTTCTTACACAAGCTGTAATGTGATACTGTAGTAGTCTGGACTTATCTGATTGTCCCGACAATGTAATTACCAAAAAAAAAAAAAACTTCTCTGTCACCTCTTTAGTGCTGCATTCTACCTCAAACAATGGCTGGATTGATTCATGTTCTACTAAAAACTCAAACCAGTGACTAACCTTATATTATACAAAAAAAAAAAACTGTCTAACTGTACTTCACTCTTATTCTCATCATTTATTATGTCACTAAAATCCCTTAATAGAATTAGAATTGAATTTTTTTTAAAGTCACATGTCAAGAAGAAAAAGTTACTTACCACAGTAACCTTGTTTCTCCCAGGGGATACTCCAATATTCATAACTCTTCTGCAGCATGCCTTTAAGCCAGATCTGCCTGGAGACCAAATGTTATGCTAATGATGGAATCATTGGCACATGTCACTTTTTCAAATGCTGCCACCTATCAACTACCTACATTCTAACCCTCAGATTTCGTGGACGCCTGTAAAGTCAGGGCCAAAAAAGATTTATAAATCATTAAAATTTACAATTCAGAAGTCCCACAACCAGCCTCCAACTGGAGGAGGAAAAATATTTGGATATATTCATAAACAATAGTCTCCAATATCAGAATCACCTGAGAGGAGAAAAACCTACTGAAACTAGTTTCAATAAAAGCCAGAATGTAGCATACATACCCTAAAGGTACAGCATGGAATGCAGAGGCCACTGGTTCTGGTAGGAGGCAGGGTGGGAGAGTTATGAATATTGGAGTCTCCCTGGGAGAAACAAGCTAAGCTATCAATAATAACTTTCTCTCACCCAGGAATACTCCAATATTTCTAACTCTTCTGCAGACTAAGAAGTAGTACCTTTGGAAGTGGGAACAGAACCTATTTTGGAAACAGGCTCTGCATGACAGCTGTACCAAACCTGGCGTCAGCCCTAACCTGCATATCCAGGCTGTAATGTTTGGTAAATGTGTGAACTGCCCTCCAGGTAGCTGCTTTACGGAGCAAAGGGACATCCCAGGCAGCTGCCAGTGTAGCAGGTGTCCCTCTTGTGGAGGAGGCTCCAAGCCCTGCTGGGGTTTCTTTGCACACTTTGGAATAACAAAATTGAATACACTGAACAATCCAGTGAGAAATTGACCTTTTAGATGCTGAATTACCCTTTCCCACATTCCCATAAGTGAGGAAAAGCTGTGGAAAAATTCCACAAAAAGACTGTTTTTCGAGCGTGAGTTGCGCAGTTCCTACGCACGCTCGTAAGTTCGCAAATTTTCAATATTTTCACTCCAGATTTTCAGCATTGCCATTTTACCACACCTCCTTATGAGCAGTACAGCTGTTATTTTTCACATCTTGCCCAAAACATGTTTCCGCTCATGTAGCGCATACAATGGCCTAGTCGTGTGCGTAAATCAATGTATGGGACATATTAAGAAAATCACAGTGACACTGTTCATGAGCAGAGGTCTTAAAATGGCTATGTTGAAAATTTGCGACAAAAGTCCATAAATGACTGTTACAGTGAGCATTAAGCAGTTTCCACGCACTCGTAAGTTCATGATTTTGTAATATTTTCAGTCCAGATTTTCACCAGTGACATTTTTCCACACTTGCTTATGAACAGTACAGCTGACATTTTTCACAACATGGCCAATGTGTTTCACACTTTCAGCCGCAGGAGATGTGGTCGCTGTGGGAAATCATTGTTCGACAGATAAAGAAAATCACAGTGATACTGTTCATGATCGGAGGTTCCAAAATGCCTGTGTTGACAATCTGCTGTAAAAAAATCCCCAAACTAATTACATTACGGGTGTGCATTGCAGTTTCTATGCACGCTCGTGACTTCACCAGTTTTTTTAATATTTTTACTGCAGATTTGCAAAATTGCCATTTTTTACACCTCCCCATGAACAGTACAGCTGTCATTTTTTACATCCTGTTCAGAATGTTTTTTGCACCTGTGGTGCTAAATGCTGTAGTCACTGTGCATAAGCAGCTTTTGGCTAACAAACTGATACTGCCACTATTCATGAGGTGGGGTCACAAAAAAACCATGTTGAAAATTTGGAGTGAAAATACCAACGAATGCCTGAGGTATTAGGGCTTCCAACCATAATGCTCAACCCTGTAGAGAATGACAGGTATCAGGGGTGTGACTTGGGATTCTTGCCTGTAATGCTCATACCATTCCACACCCTGCAGCCAGTGAGAGGCATCAAGGTATGCCTTGGACTCTTCGGACCCAAAGTTCACCCCATTCTCCTATACCGCACCCATCTCACCGTATTTCCTGATGGAATGGGGTGTGCATAAGGGCCAAAGACCCCAAGGCACACCGTGACACTTGTCAGTGTCTGCAGGGTGGGGTGTGGTGAAATGGCGTGGCCATTATGCCTGATGACCCAAAGGCACACCCCAGTTCCTGTCACTCTCTGCAGGGTGGTGGTGGGGTTGGCTTCAGTTCAATACTTCACTGCCATTCCTATTACGCAGCTCTGTAACTTCTACACTACCACTGCCAATGCCAGCAAGCAAACATTTGGCATTGACAAATGCTTGTTACTTTCTGCTCTGCATAGGAACAAATACCAGCCTTCCCTTGTCTCATTCACTGAGGTATAGTGTGTTTCAAAATCATAGCTTAAGCACAGGAACTTGGGCTGGAGCTACTCGAACCTGCGCAAGAGACCTTGGGTGTAGCTGCTGGTCTTAATGTGTTTTGTGTTTGTTTAGAAAGACCTGCTCCCAGACTATTAATTAAAGTACACTGGGATAAGGTCTGGGAATAGGTAATTAAGCATAAGAACCATTAAAAAGTATAGTAGTTTGAGTGTTTGAAGTATAGATACACCGCAGCTAATCCTGTCTGCTATTGTTTCAGTGTGCAGCACTGTACAGAGCACCTTGGACACACTGACTCAGTCTTGGGTGTACATTCCCTTTGTAAATAGCTCAAATGCAAATGTTATAAAGGGGTTTTAAAGCCACTGTGTTGAAAATTTCAGTTGTGGTTATAAAAAGATATGAGTACACTTTTTAGAGTGATAGAGCATGATGATTACAGCACGAAGCACCTTACTGGGCAGTTAGAATTCAGAAGTTGTGTGCTCCATGCTGTGAGACTGCTAAATATTGCACACTCTGAGGCATTGTGTGAGGCAGTCTGCAATATTATCCCCAAAGCTCATGCTGTCTGTGGTTTTGATTAGTTAGCATAAGATAGTTTAGCCCTTTTTATTTTGGGGTTGCTCCCCTTGTAAACAAGCAGCCTTTCACACTATTAGAACCTGAAGTTCACTCCTACCTGAAAACACAGGGACTGGGTGTGGTGCTCTCACTGAGGCTGTTGCTTCTGCTGTCTCCTTAGGAGGCAGCCGGCCCTTTCCTTCACTTAGTTATAGTTGGGGGAAGGGGAGGAGACATCTGTTCCTGCAGCAAAGCTGTTTATCTGTTATATTGTTTTGCTTTATGAACTTTAACATTAGCAAACATGTATAACGGTAATTCATTCAGTTGAGCTCATGGTATTAAAATAATAAAACGATTGTGGGCTTTTTGCTGTAATAGTTGGTTTGAGGGAGGAGTCAGCAATAGTCACATGTTTATACTTTACTATAAATGAGGTATCCTTTCTGGGAGACCTCAGATTTGTCTTGGGATCAGCTGGTTACTGACCCCTCTGTTTAGGTCTGCTCCTTTTCAGACCTGTAGCCAACTCTATGTGCTGGTGAGATGACTATTGCTGCCTGTACCTCAAGAAAGCAGGAGCTGAAGACTATTTGATGTTGTTTTTGTTCATTTTGTATTTCATTTGCTGAAATGAGTTGATTTTGATGGCTTTTTAAGTTCTTTTTTGTCTGCAATAAATTTTTGGTCTGGCAATTGCATTTCCAACGCCTTACATCTCTGTGTCAGTGTCCATCAGTACACCCACAAACCACGACAGTGGTGTTGTCTGTTCTGACTTGTACCACCTTCACTTGTATCAGTGGTGTGAAAACTTGCATTGCCAGAAACACCACCCTGAGCTCCAACAGACTGATAGGTAGCAGAGACCAAGTGCCCTGGGTAGTGTGCTCTGCCAGATGGGCCCCCCCATCCTAACAGGGACGCATCTGTTGTGAGAATTACTAAGAGAAGCTCCCTTTAGAAGGGGGCCCCTTCTCTGAGGTTGGCTTCCTCCATCTGCCACTGGAGGGCCTGGATGAATGTTTTCATTACTGGGACCAATTTTGAAAGGGGATCCATCCTCTGAGATCAATGAGCCCTTAAGTGGAATTGAATCTCTCTCATCTGAAACCTGGAACCCACGATTGTACCTGTGGCAGCTGCCATGTGTCCCAAGAGTTGAAGAAATTGCCTTGCTGTTCTTGGCACATTCGGCTTGAAAGAACCTGCTAGTTGTAAGATACTTTTTACCCTGTTCAGGTGTAGGAAAGTTCTTCCCTCTTTGGTGTTTAGTTCCACTCCTATGAATTGTAGAACTTGTGTGGGAAGAACATCAGACTTTTTTAAATTTAGCAAGAACCCCAAGGACTCCAGAAGTTGCAGGGTGAGCTGCAAGTGCTCCCTTAAACTGTTGTGGAGACTTTCCCACCACTAGCCAGTCATCCAGGTAGGGAAACACTGTGGCACCTTGCCTTCACAAGTGTGCCACCACTACTGCCAGACACTTTGTGAACACCCTTGGAGCTGAGGTGAGACCGAATAGCAGGGCTGAGAACTGATAGTGACCTGAAGGGAGTCTGAATCTGAGATACTTTCTGTGAGACTCCCTTATAGGGATGTGGTAATAAGCATCTTTTAGGTCCAGGGATGCCAGTCAGTCCCTTTTTTGGAGTACTGGCAAAATCAAAGACAGTGTCACCATTTTGAATTTTGGTTTCATTAGGTGCTTGTTGAGGACCCTTAGGTCTAAGATAGGCCGCAACTCCCCATTTTTCTTTGGTGTAAGGAAATATCTTGAGTAAAGCCCTTTTCCCCTATGCTGTGGAGGCACTGGTTCCACTGCTTTTAGCAACAGTAGGTTCCGAACCTCTTTTTCCAATAGTTTCCTCTCCAGAAGGTATGCTTGTTTGAAAGCTCTTGTATTTTGAGAGGGGAAGGACTTAAAACTTAGGGACTGTCCCATACCCACTATCTCCAGGACCCACCTGTGGTAATATTTTTCCAGGCCTGGAAAAAATGGGTCAGCCTGTCCCTACTGGAAGAGGGGAGGCAGACTGAGAGAGCAAGTCAGGGATCCTACTTGGCTTAGGCCTGAGAGTGGGAGCCACATCTGGAACACCTCCTTCCGCGACCTTTAAAATACCCTTGCTGGGGTTACTGAGGTACCTGGGGTATAGCCATGGCCTGGTAAAAAGGCCTGGTGTGAAACTGTCTGCCCCTGCCTCCCCTATTGTAGAGCCTTGTAGAGGAAGTAGCCTTTTCTTTGGCAGAATTGCTCCTAAAGGTGGTTTTATATTCGTCCACTTTTTTCATATAGGCCTCTGTGTGACTCCCAAAAAGGGAGTTACCTTCCACAGGAAAATCCAGGGCCTTATTCTGAGTGTCCTGTGTGAGGCTTGTGGCTCTCAACCATGCAAACCTCCTTTGAGCAATGGTATTAGCCATCCACGTGGCAGCAGTGTCGTTGGCATCTGCTGTCATCTGAAACTGGTATTTCGCAGCTTCCATGCCAAACCTAGCAGTTTCAGCTAAGTCTACAGATAAGGTGGATGGACTTTATCAGCCATAGCCAGCACAGATTGCCAGAGAGTCTTCTGGTATTGAGCCGCATAGGCCTGGAAATTAGCCTGCCTGATCACCAGAGAGGCTGACAAATAGCCCTTCTTGGCCATACTGTCCACTTTGCAAGAGTCCTTCTCTGGAGGGTGAGAGGCCAGAGGGACTTTTGCCTTGTCACAGGCAGCAGCTTGCACCACCACCTGGTGGTCAAGGTGTGAATAAAGAAATTCAGTCCCTTCCCTGTCAAGCTGGTATTTTTTATTCAACCTTTTATCCAAAGGAGGGACAGACCCAGGTGTCTGGAGGAGCTTGAGAGCATCCCTTTTAAAAACATTTTAATAGGAAGCAACAGCTTTTTGATGGGTGTTAACCCCATCATTTCAAGATATTCAGCTTCCTCCTCATCCTCTACCACCTCTGTGGCAGAGATGTCCAAAGCATCCACAATTTTCCTAACAAAGGAAAAATGTGAAGAGTAATCCTCAGAAGACCTGGGAGGAGAGCCAAACTCCTGTTCAGGGGAGACCTCAGGCTCTATAGGTTCCCCTCCTCCTCCTCCTCCTCCTCCTCTTCTTCTTCACCAAAATCTTCCTGAAAGGAAGATTGGCTGGAAGCAACAGTGGTCTGAACTGGGGGCTGCAGATCCACAAGCAGCAGACCTTGCAAGGCTTGCAGAATTTTAAAAGCCTGTGCTATTTGCAGAGGAGAAGGTATGGCAGGCAGCACCATAGAAGTCCCCTTAGGCTGACCATCAGTGAGTTCAGTGTGCTTTGTCTTTTTAGTCTTTTTTGCTGGAACCAGAGAGCTAGTCGGTTCAGCCAATCTTTCTGTACCCGTATCAGGGGCAGAAGTAATGGGTACTGTGGTTTCACCCACAGCCCCAGAGGGTATCGCCTGGTCAGAGCCAGAGGGACCTTAGGAAGAGGTACTTTCTTTTTCAACCTTTCCAGACATTTTTCAAGCATCTTCTCAGGAAAAGTTTTGCATACCTCACAATCTGCATTCAAATGGTCAAAACCAAGGCAGATGACACAAGAACTGTGCTTATCTGCCTTGGCAAAGACCTCTCCACACTCCATGCAGTTTTTGAAACCAGGTTCACCGGTCTTTCTTCGGTTTTTCTGACATAGTAAACGAAAAACGGCAACTCAATAAAATATAAGATTTTAAAGAATTTTTAGAACAAATATATCGGTTGCAATCGGTTCAGGAACTGATCGGAGAACCAAGCAGAACCGGGAACCGATGAAAAAAGGAACCGGGATTAGCGGTTCAGTAACCGAGAATAGCCGTTACACAAATAAAATAATTTTGAGCTTTTTACATAAAATAAAAGTAAACTAGGGGAAATAAACCCCGCTAAGGCTAAGAAAATCCTCGGTTTCTCACTGGTTATAATGAACCAAGAGAAACAGAGAAAAACAATGTAATTTAACTAAAATGACTAATGGTTACCAAAATAAACACTAGACAAGGGCAGCAGTTGAAAATAAAAGTTATATTCAAGTTTTTATTTTCTAGGTTTTTGTGATGAAATGTTGAGGAGAAGATCTCTGAGCATCTAATCTTGACAGGCAGAGATAGAAATCTGAAGGTTAGAATGTAGGCAGTTGATAGGTGGCAGCGGAGCTCTCTCATGGGGTGGTTAGGGCCAGAAGATGCCCTGGGACGAAATGGTACCAATAAAGTGGAAATTCAGTTCTAGTTCCCTTCCCCAAGAGCACCTCCAATTTGGGAGGGCAAGTAGTTGGGACAGCTTGCCAATCTAGTCCAACTCAGGTGCTGTTATGCAATGCCAGATCTGTCTGCAACAAGACTGACCTTATTGCAGATTTTGTTGGTAGGGCAGATCTGGTTTGCATTACCGAGACCTGTTTGGACAGGAACTCTGCCCCTATTTTAGAGGCAGCCATTCCCACTGGGTACTAGGTTTTACATCGCCCGAGACTGGACCGCGCGGGGGGGGGGGTGCGGTCTGTTTTAAGACTGAATTGGGCCTAACTAGTATACCAGTCGAGCAGGCCGGGTCTTTTGAGTGTACCATAGTACCTGGTGTGGGGTGCAAGATCTCTCTCATCTACCGTCCACCAGGTGATGAGAAGCAGTTCCTGCAGGAAGTAGCAGACTTCGCCGCCGACATGGCGTTGGAGTCACCCAGACTGATGGTTCTGGGCGACTTCAATGCCTGGGTCGACAATGAATCCTCATTTTTTGGTCAACACTTCCTCCAGTTGATGACATCTCTGGGCTTCACACAGGTTGTTTCCTCAGCTACTCACAAGGGTGGTCACTCTCTTGATTTGGTCTTCCTCCTGGGGATCGAGGTCTCCAACTTGGTGGTGGAACCACTTGGTTGGTCAGACCATTACACTGTTGGGTTCAATTATTCGGCCCTCCCGGGTAGGTTGGCCCCTGTGGAGATGGTCAGTTATCGCCGTTTGCGGCATGTGGTCCCTGAAGACCTGAATGTGGTAATTGACTTCTCATTACTGGGTAAGATTAGCACAGATCCTGAGCAGCTAGTTACCACCAATAATAGGGCAGTTTCCTCAGCTCTCGATCTGATTGCTCCTGTCCGTGTTCGCCCCCTCCTGCATCGCCCTGGGACTGCTTGGTTTGATGGGACTCTAAGGGAGTTGCGGAGACAGGGGCATAGGTTGGAGCATCATTGGCGGAGGACAACCTTAGATGCCGACCACCTTATTCTGTTAGAACATTATAATTTCTACCAAACAGAAATTTCCAGTAAGAAGGCAGCACTCCTGTCCAGGGAAATAGCTGTCACACGGAACTGACCAGCTCAACTCTTCAGAACTGTTGACAGACTGTGCAACCCAGCCTGTAAGCAGTTCCGTCGAGTTTTTTCACAAAATGATTGTGATGAGATCGCTTCACTTCTTTGAGAATAAGGTGGCTGACATCAGGCAGGAATGCCACCAAATTCACTCTATGGGGGATGCAGTTGATCAGTACCTTGTTGCAGAACCCGAAGTTTCCTGGTGTACCTTTGATCTGTCGGAGTTCGTAGATATTATGAGGATTGTCCAGGCGATGCGTCCCAGCTGCTGTAGTTTAGACCCGGGCCCTACTTCCCTGGTTTTGGGTTGTAGTGATATCATCGGCCCAGTCCTAGCTCGGATTGTCCGGTGTTCTCTGGAGTCAGGTGAGTTCCCTAGCTCCCTGAAGGAAGGGGTGGTGATACCCCTCCTGAAGAAAGCTTCTTTAGACCCAGACAACCTAGCAAACTACAGGCCTATCTCTAACCTCGCTTTTTGTGGGGAAGGTTATTGAGAAAGATGTGGCAGCTCAACTGGATAACTATTTAACCATCCACAATTTATATGAACCTCTCCAATCGGGTTTTCGTAAGAGGCATAGTACTGAGACTGCTGTGGTTCGGGTGCTCAATGATCTCCTTATAGCATGAGATCGGAGACGTTGTTCCATCTTGGTTCTCCTTAATTTATCATCAGCTTTTGATACTGTGGATAATGGGGTCCTGCTTGAGTGTCTGAGGTCCATCTGTGGGCTGTCTGGTACAGTTCTCAGATGGTTTACATCTTTCCTCACTGGTAGAACACAGAGCGTTGTCACGGGTATATTTTCTTCTGGGGCTTTCTCTCTGCCTTGCGGGGTACCTCAGGTCTCGGTGCTGTCCCTCATGTTATTTGCAGAATATATGCTGCCCTTCGGAGACACTGTAAGACAGTATGGGCTGAGGTTTCACTGCTATGCTGATGATACCGAGCTCTATCTGTCTTTTGCCCCCCGACCAGGTTAGTGCTATCTCAGTATTGAACAGCTGCCTCGTTGAAATCCAGGACTGTATGAATACCAGCGGTTTAAAGTTGAACCCAGGAAAGACTGAGGTGTTGGTAGTGGACCCGGTCGTAGGGCAGAGGGGTTGAGGTCTGAGCTCCCCTCCGGTTTAGTCCTGGGGGGCCCAGATTCTCACTTGTGAATGGGTGCGTAACCAGGGAGTGGTGCTTGATGATGGTCTGACCCTTCGTCATCAGGTGTCGGCAGTCGTCAACTAGTCTTTTACCATCTTAGGAACATTGCTAGGATTAAGCACCTTGTTCCATCAAGCGACCTACCTGTTTTGGTCCACGCATTTGTAACATCGTGCCTTGATTACTGCAACTCCCTGTACTTAGGGCTTCCTGGGGTTGATATCCACTGCTTGCAGCTAGTGCAGAATGCTGCAGCATGTTTGTTGACTGGGGCATCTAGAAGAACGCACATTACCCCTGTGCTGCACGGTCTGCACTGGCTGCCTATTCAGTGGCAGATCACCTTTAAGGTAGGTCTATTGACTTACAAAGCCCTACATGGACAGGGCCCTGATTACACGAAAGAGCTCCTGGTCCCTTACACCCTTCTGTGACAGCTCCACTCGGCTGATGAGGGGTTGCTGGAGATTCCGAGGGTAGGCTTAAAGTCATCTGGTGTGTGTGCTTTTGGTTTTGTGGCACCTACCCTCTGGAATTCTCTGCCATGTCAACTTCGGGAGTGCAGGACGGTGGGGTGTTTCAAGCAGGCACTTAAGACTTTTTTGTGGGGGAAAGCCTACTCTGGATTTTCTTGATTTTATTGTATTTATTGTATTTTGTTTTATCTTGATGTACAGCGCTTTGGTTATATGAAAGGCGCTATAACAAATAAATTTTATTATTATTATTTGAAAAAGTGGCATGTGCCAATGATTCCACCACTAGCATAATTTTCTATCTCCAGGCAGATCTGGTTTAAAGGCACATTGCCGAAGAGTTAGGATTATTGGAGCATTCCTGGGGTGAGAATGGCATTTTACCATAGTGTAAGTCCATGTCAGATTTGGTTAAAGGGACTCCTTAGGCATCAAAGTGGATTTAGTTTAAAAACCCATTATCTTACTTTGAGAGTATCTCTTGCAGCAGGACACACCTATGGAATTATAGCCACCAGGTGCCAGGAACACATGGAAACTTTTCTAGCTAGCAGTCTCCCAGGGGATTGCCCACTCTGATGTCACATGCAGACGTCACCCTATCCTATGAGAGTGGGTGGCCCCCACGCCCTCCATAGTTCTTTTCCTGCCATCAACCATCCAGCATTGGACCTCTTGGAAATTCTGCCAGCTTCAGTCAACCGCCATTTCTTTGCCGATTTTCTTTACTTTTTCTCTTCCTAATGTAGCATCATTTTACTTTTACAGTGATTTTTTTTTTCTTTTGTTTATGCCAAGCCACATCTCTGAAAGATTCTTCAGGAGGTATGCCTGCATTGAGAAGATTCCTCAGAAGGACGATTATGACACTTTGTCCGCTGCCTGGGCCCAGGCTACTAGGTGGCACCGCCATAAGACCCTGGAAAACTTCTTACTCAAGCAGCAGGTCACCCACATGAAGAAGGAGCTACAGGCCAGGAGTTCTGCTGCTTCCTTGGCCCCAACCTCCTCTAAGGCCTGGGACAAATCAAGCAGGAAGCACACCCACTGGGAAAAGGACTGCACCAAGCCCTGGTCCTTCCCGGCTCGCTTGAGGTCATTGCTTCATGTATCAGCTGCGGCGGGGCTGTCCTCCTCTTTGACAGTGGCCCTCTCTGCTTCACACGCCCTCTCCCCCTAGGGTTACTGTTGGCAGCTCCCCTCATAAATCTCATCCTGCCAGGCATGGGTTCTTTGGGAGCTGGTGCCCCACTGATGTCTCACCCCCGACTGTTTCAGCCCTTATTTACTGTGGGCCATCAGTTAGGCAGCTCTGTCGGTTTGCCATTGGCCGGTGCTGGCTCGGCACTTCAGCACTTCCAGGGGCTCACCCTACCTCCTTGACGCTGACCTCGGCCATTTCCTTGGCCACGTCCTCTGCCTCTTGGCCCCTCCCTAGCATGAGCCAGGGCTGTTCCTCAGTCGTTCTCTCCCTCTCTGATGATGACCCAGGTAGAGGAGACACCCCACAGGCTTTGGCCTGTTAGGCCACCCTCCCCAGTCCCACCGTCGACACCGGCCCCAATGCCTTCTTAAGACCTGAGGCCACAGGGGTCTACTGTGCCTGGCCCTGCACCTCCTCCCCCTATGGGGCCACAGCATGCACCTCAGTATCTGGTGCCCTCTAACCCCCTCAGGAACTGGGGGGATAAAGGACAAGTATCACCTGGACCTCCTTTTTCCTGACGAAGAGGAGGCGGGAGATGCTGGAGATGAAGGAGGCATTACCCCCTCCCACTTGACCTCTATGGTGTTGTCTGATGGTGAGGAGACCCAAAAGTATATTCCACGCCCCCTCCAGATAAGTCTTCCTTTGTCTTTGTTTTGAGACAATTGCAGGCGGCCATGGAGTTTGACACGGAGGAGTAGGATCCTATCCAGCGCCATGCGTCCACTTACCTTGGCTTGCCAGATGCCCCTCCTCTGGTCATTACTCCATTAATAGAACCTTTTGAGGACACCACCATGGCCATTTGGCATTGGCCCAGCTTGGTTCCTGCCATACCTTGGAAGGCAGAGAAGCTATACCAGGCTACCGCGGGGAAGCCTTTCTTCGACAAACAGCCTCAAGTGGACTCCGTGGTCATTACTGCTTCCCACGACCGTACCAAGAAGCCCACATACCTCAGTTCCCTCCCACTAGACAAGGAGTCCTGGCAGCAGGATCTGATTGGTAAGTGGACCTTTGCCTCTGCCACTGTGACCATGAGGGTCCTTAACTCTATCGCCCATATGGTCCAGTTTCAGAACCAACTCTGGGCTCAGGCCAAGGAGGCTTTGGTTACAGTTTTATTGCCTATATGTAATTTGCATTTAAATTGTATCTTTTAACAATTATGTAGTTTTCATATCCATCTATATGACCAAGATACCCACTGATGTTTTCTAGTATTAACTTGGTCGGTGCAGTTTACACAAGGGTTCGAGTTACATATTTCTTGATATTTGATATGGTGGATCCCAGTTTTGATTACCTATCAGTCACGTTTTTGAAAAATTAAAAGTCTACTGTGCATTAACTGTTGTTAATTGCCATCTAAGGAAGGACATAAACCTGCTGGAGACAGTGCACAGTAGTGTGACAGAGATGATACATGGTTAGCTAGGGAGGATATGTGAGGAGACTGGAGAGTCTCAACACATATTTATTGGAGACCAGAAGGGAGAGGGGGCATGACTGATACATTTAAATACTTGCAGGGTATAAACAAAGTGGATACAAGCAAGCTGTTCACAGAGAGTGGCAACAATACCACGGAGACAACTGGCAGGACATAGATTTTAAAAGGACATTAGGAAGTACTTTATCACAAAGCAGGTGGTGGATGGGTGGGATAAACTGCCCAAGGCTCTAGTCAGTGTAAAAACAGTGAACTGATTCAAGCTAGGCTGAGAGGAACATAAAAGGGTGGTTAAGGGAGCTGGGGAGGTTGTGGTTGGTGGGGGGGGTGGCCGTGGATCCCTAGGGGGCACATACAACTTTATATGGAAGGCTGAATAGATAGTCATCCTTCTTGTGCCAGCAGTTTTCTATTTTTCTGTTCTGAAGAATGGGAGAAAAAAAATATTTCTCATTGCAGATTTCTTAATCGGGACCTAAAAGCCCATGTACATTAGTTTATGGGAGAGGAGAGTTCCCCTTTTAAAAAGCAACATTTGTTAGTCAGCAACAAATGTTATCTTTTTTTTTATTTTAGCAAAAGCATAGTTCTGACATAATTAGATATAGCATCATGTTTTATTTCTCTGAGATGTTTTTAAAACAGCACTTCTTACTAATGTTGATTGCTGAATGAACTGCCTGATACTCCTTTGAATCTCTCGAGATCTGTGCGATCTGCTCTTGCAGTCCATTGCAATTGTAACTGTTAAACTGTTTTATTCGGTTTCTCTCTGTACATATCCTATGACTTTTCATACGACAATCTGTGTGGATTTTTTCAAAATGTATTTCTGCTAACACATACTGCTGCTTTAAAACTTTCCCACCTTACTTACCTTTTATGTGTACCAGCACCCCCACCCCATCTAGGCTCAGGTGAAGCTGATCTACAGCATACAGGCTTCTCCTGTCCCAGAATGCCTTCCACTGTGCAGGGATCCTAAATCACTGCTGCTTGCATCAAACCCTTAGTCAGGCATTCAACTCCCTAATCTACTGCTGCCTTGCGAGACCTGCACCTGGCACTAGCAATATCTCACAGAACACTACTTCAGAGGCACTGCTTCTATAGGCTGCTGCCTAATTTTCTAAATCTATGCTGCAGAACCTCTGGTCTGCCTCTGCTTGCCTAGGTTGATGGTGCCAACATTTACCCCTTCTTTGCAGTTCCATGCCAAGTACCTCTTTATTGCATTTGTGTGCCAACATGTACCAATTTGTTGCAGTTCCGTACCAACATTTACCCTTTTAGTGCAGTTTCATGCGAACAAGCACCACTTCATTGCAGGGGCTGGCAGTATAGCCTAGAGGATAGTGTAATGAGCAGTGAATGAGCTTGGTACATACAGCACGACCTGGGTTTGATTCCCACAACCTCCTCTTGCATACTGTGTGACTCTGAGCAACTCACTTAACCTCTCCAGTGCTCCTGGGTCACCTCTGAAAACAGGCACTTGTGTCTAGTGAGGCTTAGCTGGTTACCAAAAAGAATAAAAAAAAGTTCTGTGCCAACATTTACCACTCTGTTGCAGTTCTGTGCCAACATGTACCACTTCATTGTAGTTCTGTGCCAGCATGTACCATTTTGTTACAGTTCCTGTAGAGTAACATCACATGAGTTAGCAGGAGCTAGGCACCCTGAGGGACCCTGCAGAATATGGATCTTACACAGGCATCCAAGAAAGTATTGGACGATGGATGGCGTGGCAAAAGTCTTACAACAAAAACATTTGAAATAGGAGGTCATATGTTTGAATCTCATTAGAGCCACTTATACTTTATAATGATTCTTGTTTATTAATTTATAATGTAAACTGTTTATTTGTATGCTGTAGGCTGTCTGCTTACCCTGTTTTATTTTCTGAAATGTGCCCAGAGCCTCCAGGATTGGGCGTCATACAAATAAATTATTACTTACTTACTCACCATGTGACCCAGAGCAAGTTCCTTGGCCTCCCTATTCTTCCGTTCCTCACAGCTGTAAAATTGGCAGGGCAGTAACTCACTAGAAATGCAATGCTGCAGCTTAGCTGGGCTCTCCTAGATGCGTTACTGTATTTCATTAATTAGAAGCCATGACTTCTAATTGCATTTAACAATTTGAACTCTGGAACGCATTCCTCAGCTATCTGTCCTGCAGCTTCCTGACAAAAAAACAAACAAACAAAACACTCAGCTGAAACTGAGCTTGTGATAAACTTGGGGGGCTAGGTGACAGATGGGATCAGACAGAGTCCAACTAGGAGCCATCCTTGTGGACAAACTGACAATGTGCCTCACTGTGTATGAAAGGTAAGAACTCCAATACTGCTGGGGCCGGCCCATCGGCATAGGGGTAGCACAACCATTCATGTCACTGATGACCCGGGTTCAGCAGCGAGCCCATGTCATAAGACACAAGCCAGGGAGGAGGATCAAGCATCCCATAGGACGCTCCCTCCTCTGGAGAGGGGGGAGAAGTCTGTGAGCTCTGCTGCAACACTACCGGTGTCTACAGGCTGTAGTGCAAGCAAAACCATGATGGGTGAGCAGGCACCTCCCAACTGATGACATCGGCAAACTTTCATGTGACATCCACATCAGTCCTTGCCTGCCGGGGAGAAAAATGAAGTTCTCAACCACAGATGATGCCACCTCATTCCTCACAGGCCCCACACTACTCACTTGGCTGCTGATCAAATACCAGAGCTAACTCCTTCCCAGCCTGGGGAACCTGGGATGCTCTACCATGGGGAGGGGGGGGACAAACCACGGGTTACTGTCAGGACAGAGGTAAGTCCCAGGGACAGTAGGTGATGGGGCTGAGGGAGACAGTGGCTGATGGGGGCTGGTCAAGTGTGAGAGATAAAAGTATTTTTCTGTTTCTGTCACCTTGATTGTACCCCAATCACCACTGCTCCACACACCTCCTCTTGACCCATGAGATGATCTCTGTTCTGCTGCCAGTACTTCCCTGAGTGCCCACTTACTGCTATTTGATCAAAGAACCCCCAATTCACTCTGTTGCACATTACCAGATCTGGGAGCACAGAAATGGGAGAATGCTAAGTGCTCAGTTTCTGAAGAACACCAGAAGACCGAAGGATCTGGAGCCGAAGTAGGAGCAATCAAGCTTGTTGGACTAAGGGTACCCTTTAGAAGTCTTCCTCAATTAGATACCACTAATCATAAAGGGTGGCTTTTATTGATCAACATTTTTTGGCTGTAGCTATTATTCAAGGGTGGTATTTAAGTGAGGGTGGATACTAATCGACAAAATGTGGTAGTTGTGAAACAAAACATGTCAAGAGTGTGCAGACCTCAATCATTGACTGCAATTTTGCTGAGTAAGCAACAATTGTTCCCTGCCCAAGGTAAACACTAAGGTCTATTAAAAAAATCCATTGTGGCTGAAATGCACCAAATTGTTTTAGCCACACGTGAACTGGATTAGCCAAATGCCTTAACCAAAGTGGCGACTGGGAACATAAAAAAGTGAGTCAAATTCAATTTATTGTAGCCACTGGCAGTGGTGATGATCCTTCGTGCACACCCAGCTGCCCTACTGATAACAGTATTTTTCAAAAGAAGCATTCAAGAATCAAAACATGAGTACCTCCTTCAGTCAACGATGGAACTTACTATTGGGTTTGCCTTTAAACAGATTCTGCTGATCAGGTGCCACTTCTGTAATGCCAGTTAAGAGTTTTTCATCCCTCTCAACCAGTGATAACAAATGTTCCTTTGGAATTTGAAAACCTGTATTTTTAAGAAGAAGAAACCACAATGTACAAGTAAATGCTATGGACCACTGTTCCAATCTACTTTGTAAATTAGAAATTCACAATTATCACCCTGGGAAAGTGCAATCAGCAATAAATCAGCAAAACTTGAGTAAATTTCCCCTGAAGGTCAGACCCTCCACAAAAAAAGTCAAGTATGACTCCTTAGAGGCAAACTGCTGGAATTGCCTTGAGGTGGTGCTGAGCTTAATGTCCTGTGTCCCAATTTGTGTTAGGTAGAGGCTAGGTACCTAATTTGTACCTATCTGCCCAACTAAGGGACTTTAAAAAAAAAAACACAGTAAACAGTTTTGGAACACTTTCAAGACTTAGCCTTCCCCCAGGCTTCTCCCCAATACTGCAAAACAGAGGTGCTTCCACCACTAATCATTTGTTGGGGAGGACGAGAAGTACTGCAGTCTCCCCTCCACAGTGCATGCACATTTTTTTCACATTAATTGCCACAAAGAAACTACATAGCTCCACAACTACCTAGCTCAAAAACAAATACTCAGACTTCACTGAATAACAGCTGTGGGGGCATTCCTGCACATACCCACAGAAAGAAGATGCAACCAACAGCCTTTTCATTTAACACAGAAACATAGATACATAGATGTTGTTGGCAGATAAGGGCCTTGTGGCCCATCTAGTCTGCCTTATCCCTATTTCTAATGCTTAAGGTACCCTAGATGCTACAAGCACCCCCCCTTCACCCTAGCTTGATAATTCCCATGTGCCTATCTCACACATTATTAAATTCCTGAACCGTGGCCACCTCCACCACTTCAGTGAAGTAGAATTTCCTCAAGTTCCCTCTAAGTTTTCCTCCTTTTAGTCTCATGCTGTGTCCCCTTGTTCTGCCATTTCCCTTCATGTGAAAGATGCTCCCCTCTGGTACCTTGTCGATCCCCTTTAGATAGTTGAAGGTCTCTATCATGTCCCCCCTCTCGCTCTCTCCTTTTCTCCAGCGAGTACATATTTCGAGCTCTGTGTCTCTCCTCATATGACTTATGCTGCATCCTGACACCATTTTTGTTGCCCTCCTTTGTACTGTCTCCATCCTGTCTATGTCTTTTTGGAGATGGGGCCTCCAGAACCGAACACAGTACTCCAGATGAGGCCTTACTAGGGAGCTGTACAACAGTACCATCACTTCCCTCTTTCTACCTGTTATACCCCTCCCTATGCACCCTAGCATTCTGTTAAACTGTCCAACTGCTTTGTCGCACTGTTTAGCCACTCTGAGGTTGTCTTCTATGACTACCCCTAGATCCCTTTCCTTTGTGGTGGCCTCCAGTGTTACCCCATCTAGTTCATACTCAGCCCTAGGATTCCCTTTCCCTAGGTGCATAATCTTGCACTTTTTTCCATTGAAAGCCAATTGCCATTCCTTGGACCAGTTTTCTAGCCTCTTCAGATCCCTCCTCATTTTTTCTATACCTTCCTGTGTATCTACCCTGTTACATAGCTTTGTATCATCCACGAACAGGCTAACCCTCTCTTCTAGACCCTCTGCAATATCGCTTATGGAGACATTGAAGAGCACTGGCCCCAGCACTGATGCCTGGGATATACGCCACTTGTTGCCCGTTCCTCCTGTGAGCCAACCCCATTTACCACCACTCTTTATGTTCTGTTACTCAACCAGTTTCTAACCCACGTGACCACCTCTCTCCCCACCCCCAGATTTGCCAGCTTGTAGATTAGTTTCCTGTGTGGGACTGTGTTGAAGGCCTTCCTGAAATCCAGATAGGTCACATCTACTACTCTGCCCTGGTCTATTTCCTTTGTCACCCACTCGAAAAAATCAATCAAGTTGGTCTGGCATGACCTCCCTGCCGTGAATCCTTGTTGCCCTGGGTCCAGCAACCCCCCTGTCTCTAAGTAGTCCACCAGCCTTTCCTTAAGTAGGGTTTCCATCATTTTACCTACTATTGAGGTCAAACTGACCAGGTGGTAGTTTCCTGCCTTCTCCTTGCTACCACTTTTATGCAGTGGCACCACTTGTGCCCTCCTCCACTCTTCCGGAATCATGCCCGTTTCCAGTGATCCACTGAAAAGCTTAGCCAGAGGTTTAGCCAGTTCCTCCCAGAGCTCCTTTAGGATCCTCAGGTATATCCCATCCACATACAGATGGTAGGGTGAACCCGCCAGCATGAAGACCATCACAGCGACAGGAATCGAGCAAATACCTCGGGTCACTGTGGTGTCTCTGCTGGCAGCAGGATTGCCTCGCCCGGTGTTTTGCCCTTTCCCCTGAGACAACTCCGATTTGGAGTTGTATCCCTCGAGACGGGGGAGGTGTGGGGGTGGAGACCCCCATATGGGGGGTTCGGGGGGCATAGCCCCCCTACAAAAACACTGAGACATCCCCGGTAGTGCAATGCCGACACTCATCATTGCGGCTGTCGCTGTCGGGGATGTCGCACCACTATAGGTAAACCTAACCCATCGGGCCCCATGGTTTTATCCACCTTAAGCTGTTCTAGTGCTCTTTTTACTCTGTCCTCTGAAAAAGGTCTGATGTACACCCCTTCTCCCTTACTGGGGGACCATCCCCATTGTCTTCTTCCATGAAACCTAGACAATGACTGCAGAAAAAGAAAACACAGGTTCATCTTGTCTGCCCAGAGTTCCCCATCTGCTCTGGAACCTATTGTCCATGCAAAGTTTTATCCCTCATGGTCTATCCCCTACTCCCCTCCCTACTGTCACCAACCTGAGCAACCATCAAACCCTTCAGTCTGTCCCAGCCATGCCTGAAATCATGTACGGTCTTGGCGCCCACCACCTCCTCTGGCAGACTGTTCCATGGCTCTAGCAAGCCCATCTTCCTGAAGTTGGAACAGGGTGTGCTTTGAAACAATGGAGAGCTGCATGAGAGATACCATATTGGACTAGAAATCTACAATAAATATCACTCTTGCTTAAATCTGAGGGAGGTGTTCCTTACTTTACATTCTTACATTGGTATCGCTTTGTGTTTAATTATTTTAGTTTGTAAATCAAGAAGGGGGTATGTAAAACTGCTTATCTTGTGAGTAACTTCAGAAGGGTTGAAATACTACATATTTGATTTTCCCTTGTGGGTAACAGGACTGTCGACTAGTATTCTGTGACAGTTGCATCAAACTATTTTTAAATAACTTACTGATGGTGTTGGCTGATTAGTTGTCATAGCAAAGGCTGCAGTTTGTGTATTTGAATCCAGACAGAGCCTCAGGTGGGGAAAATTGTCTTCCCCTGATTGCTTTCAGAGCACACAACACCAGGTTGTATAGGGTCAGGGAGGCTTACCTGTGTTGTGCTGAACTGCTTGATTTTTCTCTGTTTTTTCCTTTGCTGGGTATTTTCTCTGTTAAGTCATTGTGCAGGTTGTCTTGCTGAAAGGAAGGTCAACACTAATCATAATGGTGGGTCAGAGCTTGTAGTTGATTGTGTCTGGAGGGCACGGCTTAGGCCCAACCCCCCTGCCCCTCACCCTACCCCCTCTTGGTGTCACTTCCTTTATACCAGGGGTTCTGACATTTCCTCCAGGGGCATACAAATGTCATAGCTTTACCAGCACAACACACTGCATTGACAGTAAAAGCGCACACACTATTTAAAAACCAAAAAACAAAAAAAATTCCACAGAGTAAACTGGAAAGAAGACAGACATGAGGGGAGTAGTGCAATGCACAGGCTGTGGGGCAGTAGTCTTCCAGGAGACTTTCTGGAGGCTGAGATGCTGCCCTATTTGCAGGCAACTCTGTGCTCTGAGGGAAGAGGTTGCCCATCTCCAGGCCAAATTGGACAGAAGTACAGGACCCCCCCCCATGCAGGGAACACCAGGGCCACCACCTCTGCCTCAGAGGTTGCCATGAAGGAGCAGCAACTGGACCACAGTGGGTTCTGGGAGGGTGAGGGTGGTGGAACAGAGGTGCATCCTTTCAGACGTACCATTCCACAATCCATACATCATTCTGATGGAGCATAGTTCCCCATGGAGGCACACACGGTGGAGACTGAGGTTGCTGGCACCCATCACAAGGGAGGCCCACAGGAAGGTGGCACAGGACACAGCAGGGAAAGGAAGCAGGTCCTGGTGGGGGACTCGGTTATCAGGGGGATAGAACTGGGAAGGGGCAAGGGAAAGTGAAGCAAGGTGCCTGCCTGGCACCATGGCTAGGAGGGACAGGAAGCGGATTCTAAGGATCATGACAGTAGCTGCACGAGTGACAGTGCTGAATGTCACTGTCCACCTAGGGACAAATGACTTGGCCACACATGGGATTAGAGCAATGCAGGAGGAGTTTGTGGAGTTGGGAAGGGGCCTTAGACAAGTAGCTCATACAGTATCCTTCTCAGAGGTGCTGCCTGTCTATGGCATGGGTGAGGAGAGGGTACTCAGCACCATGGGATTCAATGAATGTTTGAAAAACTGGTGTAGAGCACAGGGTTTTGGCTTCATTGGGGACTGGGGTTCCACCTGGAGGGATATCCACCTATACTGGCACGATGGTCTGCATCTGTCCAGGAAAGGAACCAGTCTCCTCAGTGATCAGTTTAAATGCTTCATTGGCAAGCTTTTAAACTAGCCAAGGGGGGGGGGGGGAAGCACTGATAAGCAGCAGGGAATTCCCAGCTTCCCCCTCCAAAACAGGGTACTAAATGAGGTAAAGACCAAGGTAGAAAGGTCAGTAGGGAGCAAGACTGGGGTAAATGGAGAAAGCAAAGTCAGTAAGGGCAGGGATGGGGCTACAAGAGGTAAAGCCATCAAGAAATGGAGAGTAATGACTACCAATGCCCGCAGTCTGGGTAACAAGCTTCCTGAACTAGTGGCCTTGATGGAAGAGGAATATCTGGATATCGTGGCAGTCACAGAAACATGGTACACACAGAACCATGACTGGGATGTAAACATACCAGGGTACACTATCTACAGGAGGGACAGGGAGGGCAAAAGAGGAGGAAGAGCTCTCTACATAAGGGAAGGAATCAAAGCAACAGAACAAAAGGGTAAACAGGGAGGAGAGGCAGCACTGTGGGTCAACTTGGAGACAAGCAATGGCACCACAATCCGCACAGGGGTTGTATGTAGACCCCTATCTCAGGGGGAGGAAGTGGACAGGGAAATGATAGAAGGTATCCTTAGAATGGCAGAAAAAGGGGAGATATTGTTAATGGGGGGAATCTGAATATGCCTGATGTTAACTGGAGTGCATTTGCTGCAGCCACATCCAAGAGTGGGGTCATTCTAGATGCCCTTGAGGAGGCATGCTGCAGACAACTAGTTTTGGAACCCACTCGGGAGGGAGCAATCTTAGATCTGGTACTCTCAAATGGAGATAGAGAAAGGATCACAGATACAGAAGTGGGTAGCCATCTGGGAACTAGCGACCATCGAACAGTATGGTTCACGATAAACACAGCAGTAGAGTCAAGCCATACAAAGGCAAAGGTCCTGGACTTTAGGAGGGCTGACTTTCACAAAATGGGTGCGTGCCTAAGGAATGCACTAGCAAATGGACAGGAAGGAGGGGTGGAAGAATAATGGGGAATAATCAAAACTGCTATCACCAAGGCAATAAGCCTTTGTGTGAAGCAAATAAACAAAACAAAACGATGTAAAAAAACACTATGGTTCTCAAAGGATGTGGCAGGGAAGGTTAGGGAGAAAAAGATGGCATCCAGGAAGTACAAGGAATCTCAGAAGGAGCAGGACAGAGAACTGTATCAGTTAAAGCAGAAGGAAGCAGGGAAGGCAGTCAGAACAGCAAAGGCCCAAACCAAGGAAAAGATAGCCAACTCAGTTAAGAAGGGGGATAAAACCTTTTATAGGTACATCAGGGAGTGAAGGAAGACCAAGGGAGGGATAGTGAGGCTTAATAAAGGGGAGAGGGGTGGGCAGAGGGTGGCTGTGAAAAGGCAGAGATACTAAACAAATGTTTTTGCTCAGTATTCACAAATGAAGACGGGGAGGTACCTAAACCAAACAACAGAAACACTCTGGATGGGGAGGGGAGGCTGATACTAGCCCATTCACAGAAGAAAGAGTTCTAAAAGAACTCTTAAAACTGAAGGTGGACAAAGCAACAGGGCCTGATGGGATTCATCCCAGAATTATAAAAGAACTAAAGGTAGAACTAGTGACACCAACTACCCTCTTTAACAAATCATGGGAGGATGGGGTGGTACCTGAGGACTGGAGGAGGGCAGATGTTACTCCACTTAACAAAAGTGGGAGCAGGGCAGAGGCAGGAAACTACAGACCTGTTAGTTTGACCTTAGTGATAGGGAAAATGATGGAATCACTTCTAAAGGAAAGACTTGTTGAGTATCTAGAGGCCAGAGGGGCACAGGACGCAAGGCAGCATGGATTCACAGCGGAAAGGTCATGTCAGACAAATCTAATAGATTTCTTTGACTGGGTGACCAAAATAGAAGATCAGTGAGGGGCTGTGGACATGGCCTACCTAGACTTTAGCAAGGCATTTGACACAGTCCCACACATAAGTTTAATATACAAGTTAGCCAGCCTGGGATTGGGTCCCAAGATGGTAGCCTGGGTAAAAAACTGGCTGGAGAACAGGACGCAGAGGGTAATAGTAAATGGAGTCCACTCTGAAGAAAAGGGGGGGTCACTAGTGGGGGACTGCAGGGTTCAGTTCTAGGACCGGTCCTCTTCAATGTCTTTATAAGTGACATTGCAGAGGGACTGGAAGGAAAAGTATGTCTCTTTGCAGACAACACAAAGATCTGCAACAGGGTTGATACACCAGGTGGGGTGGAAAGGATGAGAAGGGACTTGGCAAGGTTGGAGGAATGGTCAGAATTATGGCAGCTAGGATTCAATGCAAAGAAGTGCAAAATAATGCACCTGGGAAAGAAGAACCCAGGGGAAGAATACACAATGGGGGGGGTAGTAACAACAACAAAAAAGGAAAGGGACCTGGGGGTAATCATATCAGATGACCTTAAGTTTAGCAAGCAATGTGAGAAGGCAGCAGGGAGGGCTGGGGGTATACTGGGATGCATAGGGAGAGGCATCACCAGCAGAAAACAGGAAGTTTTTATCCCTCTGTACAGACAGTTGGTGAGACCCCATCTGGAGTACTGTGTCCAGTTCTGGAGACCCCATCTCACAAAGGACATAGACAGGATAGAGGCAGTCAGAGGAGGGCAACTAAAATGGTGCAGGGTCTGCAAGAGAAGCCGTATGAGGAGAGACTAAAGGAGCTTAATATGTATACCCTCAAGGAAAGGAGGGACGGGGGGACATGACAGAAACTTTCAAGTACCTCAAGGGAATCAAGAAGGTAGCATCTTTCAGAAAAAGAGGTGTGCAAGAACAAGGGGGCACAATTTGAAGACAGAAGGGGGATGACTCAGAGGTAATGTGAGGTATTTTTTCACGGAGAGGGTTGTGGATGCATGGAATGGCCTTCCTGAGGAGGTTGTGGAGTCAAAAACAGTGGGGGAATTCAAGAATGCATGGGACAGACATAAGGCAATTCTGGGAGGGGGATAGGAGGAAGTAGGCTATTGGTTTACTAGGATCTGCAGCTTATCCATTAGGTAGGAAAATGGGCAGACTGGGTGGGCCAAGCTATCCTTATCTGCTGTCAAATTCTATGTTTCTATGTCACCACCCTTTACGTAAAACAGAACTTCCTCACGTCCTTCCCCACAACCAGTTTTCACTTGTGACCATGTATTTTTGACTATAGTCATACTAAATAGTTTGACGCATTTCACCTTCTTTACTCCCTTCTGGAACGTGAAGGTCTCTATCATATCATCCCCTCTCTCACCTGGTCTCCAGTGAGTACATGTTCAGTGCCTTGGGATGATCTTAGTAAGATCAGCCCTGTTGGCTCAGAATAATCTTGTTTACCCTGCATTGCACCATCTCCACCTGTCCCTGTCCTTCTTTAGGTGAGGACTCCAGAACTGAGAACAGTATTCCAGATGTGGCCTCACCAGCAACCTATATAGAGGTAGTAGTACCTACTTTTTCCTACTGTCAGTACCCATTCCGATACACCCCAATATCCTACTAGCCTTACTCTTGATACAATGTCTTAAATGTCTGAAGGAGTCAGTAATGGTAACTCCCAAGTTCCTTTCCTCTTCTGTAGTGCTCAGTTTAACCCCCCCCCCCCGCATTCTGTGCTCTGTTCTGTTTTTTTTCCCGCTGTGTGCATAACTTTGCATTTTTTTGGCACTGAATGTCAACTGCCAAACCTCAGACCACTTCTTTAGCCTTCATTAATCCTTCTGCATCTCCCTGATCCCTTCATCACTATCTACCCTACAACAGAGGTTCGTATCACTTTGCATCATCTGCAGAGACATAACTTGCCCCAGATGCCCTCTCCAATGTCACTGATGAAATACTGAATAGGACAGGACCCAGGACAGATACCTGTGGCACCCCACTCGTGACCTCTCTCTTTTCCAAGTTGACCCTGTTTACTACCATCCTCTGATGTCTCTCCTTCAACCAGTTTTTTATCTAACTATATCCCTACCTGCACCCAGGTTCTTCAGTAATCTTCTGTGTGGCACTGAGTCAAAAGCATTGCTAAAATCGAAGTAGAGAAAATCCACAGCATGGTCCTTACCTATTACCTTTGTTACTCAGTCAAAGAAAATGATCAGGTTAGTCTGACAAGACCTCCCTGCCACAAACCCATGCTGTTTACTAAAATAGGTCCTCTCTGACCAATGACTCCATCAGTTTACCCACTAGAGAAGTAAGACTGACAGATCTGTAATCCCCCAACTTGTGTAGCATGACCGTGTGTGCTTACCTCAGTCTTCTGGAACTATCCCTGTCTGAACTGAGCTACTGCACAGGCACTACTAGGGTTCAGTCAGTTCTGCAATTCAGTTCCTTGAGCACCCTGGGTGCATCACATCCAGCCATCCAGCTTTATCTACCTTTAAGACTTCAAGCACCTTCTGGACCCTTTCTCTGGTAAATACTGGCTGCTTCATTTCAGGAATGTCCCTCACAACTGCCTTGATGCCACTTTCAGGTGGGGCCCACTGTCTTCCCTTGTGAAGACAGAGCAAAGTTATCATTAAGACTGGCTGCTTTTTGTTCATTTTCCTCTAGTAACTCCCGTAGCCTAACAATACCCCCTTCTTCCTTTTTTCCTTAATGTATCTGAGGAATAGTTTTTCCACACCACTGACACCCTTGGCAATATGCAGCTTTGCGTTTACCTTTTTACCCCAAACCATCCTCTTTGCTTCTCTAGTTTTTATTTAGTACGCTCCCCATTCCTCCTCCTCCTGCTTTTCCTTGTACCTGGTGACAGCCCTTTTCTTGGCCCTCACTGTTTTTCTCTGACCCTTTCAGAGAACCATACTGGTCTCCAGTACCTGTTTCATTTTGTAACAGTTCTGGTGCGTGTTGCCTCGAAAATGGTTCCCTTGATTGCCCAAATCTTTCCTCTACACCTCTGTTGCTGCCCGCCCTGGTCAATTTGTCTTGGACCAGCTCCCTCATTCAGCTGAAGTCTGCTTTTCTGAAATCTAGGACTTCAGTTTCTGATTGGGGCATCCTGGTCCCGAGGGTCAGCCTGAACCAAATGGAGTTATGGTCGCTGGACCCCAGTGACTCCCCTACCTTCACTCCACCCACCATCTCAGAGTTGGTGAGCACCAGCTCGAGAATGGATGCATGTCTAGTTGGTTCCTTAAGCAGCTACACCAGCAGGCAGTCCTGCAGTGTATTTAACTGTCTGACTACTGCTGCATTTGGCCACTGGAATATCAGTCAACAGACAGAAGGCTCAGATCATGCACCACCACTACCAGTTCCCCCTTCTTCACTCCTCTTGCCAGCTCTTCCATGAGCTACCCATCTCTCTCTTCCGCTTGTTCTGGTGGTATGTAGATCACCCCCATTCTTATTTTCTTGCCTGAGGGCATGATGAGGTGAACCGTCAGCAACTCTGTTTCCCCTTTGCTTCCCCAATGTCCATCTTCCACAGCCTCTGTGCCCTCCCTGACATACAGGGCTATGCCCACCTCCTTTGCCTTTCCCTCTGTCCTATCTAAACATTGTGTAACCTGGGACTGACGCGGCACAGTCATTATTCTCTGTGGCCCAAGTTTCTGTAATGGCTACAAGGACAGATCCGCCTCAATATCTGCCACCAATGCCTGGAGCTCACTAATTTTTTTACCCAGACACCGGCCATTAAGACAGATGCTCTTCCAATTAGCTTCAGATCCTCTTTTGCTGTTTTGTGATCCTATACCTGCATTTTTTCTCATTCTCCTTACCACTGTATTTTTCCTACTGCTTTCAGATCCTGGGAGCCTTCCCCAATTTGCATCTTCCACAACTCCTTTTTGAACCTCAACCTTATTTTTACCCACCTTACTGCTACTAGTCCCCAGTAGCTCAATGACTTTCTTAGGCTCTTACTTTGTTATTTCAGAACCTAACCGCCACCAAGAAAACAATGATGGAGGGTGGAGGTAAACACTTGCCGCAGGCCACAGCTACAGGTGCAGCGCTCAAACTGTCTACTTCCCCCCCTAACAGAACTGGATGATCCAGATTCCAGAACCCATGCTTGGAGATGCCCTACATGCAGTCAATCCCATTGATCACTAAGTGGTGGACCAGGACAGAAAAGTAGCCTATTCTCAGGCATGGCTCCTTGTGTGCCAGATGCAAGCAGGATCAGTAGTGGTGGAGCAAAGAAAGCATCAAGGTTAGTGGAACAGGCCTTGACAACTGCAATGGGCCTGATATAATAAATCTTCCGATCCTTGGGCAGCAAATTCAGTGTGGCTGTGAGGTGAGGTTTGTAAATCATTGGAACTCCAGAATGGATTATATAAGGAATTCCCAACTGCTTTGTGTATCAGTAATAACTTTGGTTGGTTAGATGGGAAGTTCCATAGGTGGACAATTTTGGGACTTTATAGAGTGGGTCAAATTTTTGAGAGGTCAGTCTTTAAGACCTTTTTACAACTTAGAGAGGAATTTGGCCTTTCACCTAGAGATTTTTTTCTGATATTTTCAAATCAGACATGTGTTGGAGGGCCGGCAGGGTGATGCTCAGCATGCAGAAGAGAACCCCTTACGTACGAACTCTTTTACCAACTATGGCTGTCCATCTAGGGGAGAGAGGTTTAATATCTAAGCTTTATAAATGCCTCCGGGAATTGGAGAAGGACTCTTCAATTCCATTTAAGCAGAAATAGGAGATGGAAGCTGGGATAATGATAGCAGAGGAAGAATGGATCAGGATTTGGCAGGGAATACATGCTACCACAGCTTCCTCCTCATGGTGAGAATTTAGATGGAGGGTGTCAACCAGATATTTTTACACCCCAGTGAGGGTCAAACATTTTGGATGACATAGTTCAGATCAAGGTTGCAAAGGCTGCAGAAATCAGGGTACCCATACTCATATTTTCTGGACCTGCCCCTTAGTGCAGTCATTCTACATAGAAACATAGAAGTTGACGGCAGATAAGGACCGCAAGACCCATCCAGTCTGCCCATTATTTCTACCTTATGAATGTGCCATAGGCCTTTACTCTGTCAATGGCCTATCTATTCATACTCATCTGTATTGCTCCCTTATGCCTATCCCATGCCGGTTTAAAGCCCTGCACTGTATTCATATCCATCACTTCCTGAGGTAGGACGTTCCATGCATCCACCACCCTTTCTGTGAAAAAGAACTTCCTCACATTACCCCTTAATTGGCCTCCCTCTAATCTCATGCTGTGTCCTCTTGTCTTGCTATTTTCTTATATTGAAACATGTAGACTCTTTCACTTTGTTAATGCCCTTAAGATGTTTGAATGTTTCAATCATATCACCTTTCTCCCTCCTCTGCGCTCGGGTATACATATTGAGCTCCGTTAATCTGTCCTCATATGTTTTCTGATGCAGTCCCTTCACCATTTTGGTTGCCCTTCTCTGGACTGCCTCCATTTTGTTAATGTCCTTGTGCAGGTGCAGCCTCCAGTACTGCACGCAGTACTTCAGATGGGGCCTAACCAGTGTCTTGTAAAGAGGGATTATTACCTCCCTCTTATGACTTGCGATACCCCTACTAATACATACCAACATCCCTCTAGCCTTACCTACTGCTTTAGTGGTCTGCTTGAATGATTTCAGGTCATCTGTGATGATGATGCCCAAGCCTCTTTCTTCCCTTGTGATTGCCAGCAACTCCCCTCCCAACCTGTAGGTGGCTTCAGGGTTTCTCTTCCCTGTGTGCATGATCTTGCACTTCTTTGCATTAAACCCCATTTGCCACTCTTCCGACCATTTTGCCAGTTTATCCATTCTGGAGGAATATGTGAGGTGTTAGGGACGATATTTGAGACCAATCTACCCCTCTTCTTTCCGACTTGGATTTTGGGTTTAATTCCTTTGAAGATCAAGGGCAAAGCCAATAAATATTTATTTCTGATATTTGTGGGGGCTGCTGTCAAAACAATAACACAGCTGTGTTAAAGCCAGACACCTCCCTTGATTGATCATTGGGTGAGACATTTTTTAAAGATTTTGATAATGGAACAGATTACGTAGTCTCTTAGGCTTCAAAAAGACAAGTTCAAAAATTATTAGCTCCCTTTTTTTTTTCCATTTGTTGGTGGAAAGAGAAGGGGTCACGATAATAGAGATCCTGGCTCTTTACTGTGCGTGAGTATCAGTAAAAGGTGTATTCATCCTTTCTGTAATTCTCCCTCCCTTAGAAGTTTTTAATGGACTTTTTTTTTTTTTTTTTTTTTTTAAGGCAGTTTGTATAATGTCCTTGTTCAAGTATTCTTATGCAGTTGTAACTTTATTGATAAAAAACTGAATAACATTTGATTACAAAAAAAAAGAAAAATCGTGGCATTGCAGGCTGGAGAATTTATAGAACTGGGCCAACTTAGGACATTTGAGAACAGTGGGGCTCTCAGAACTGCTGGAGGAGCAAGATCCAGTAAAATATATGCCACAACACTACAGACTGAGTTGCTTCAGTTGGACATGGCAGCTGCCATAAGGATGTACCAATACCTTATTTTGAATATGTGGCCAAATATTATATTAAGACCCCCAAGTATCTAGGCATTCATAATTCATGTTCATTATTTGTGTGCATATTAAACAAAACAAAAATAAATAGCCCTCTCCTCCCAAGCCAATCCTTTCAAATACACAACCCCATTCCCTGCCCTCTGCTACAAGCCCAATCCCTCTCCCCCATGAGCACCAACAATTTAATATTTTTGGACTATTAAAAAAAAAAAAAAAAACCACAACTCCCATGATGGGTGACTGGCACAGCCCATCCACCTCCATGGCTGGCTACCATCTTTAGCGGTCATATTTGGTTAAAATCAGTACTCCCCCACCACCTCCCACAACCATGGCAGCACCCTGCTCCCGCCCTCCAACCCACCCCCAGCACCCAATTTTTCAAATGACAACAAAGTGAAGCCACAAACCATCCTCCTCCATTGCTGTCTGCCTTCTACTGAATGCAAAGGCTCCCCCTTGCATAGTATAACCAGCTAATAAGTTGATCAGTTGGTTTTATTAGGCAAGTATGGGAGCACATGCATCTGTGTAGAAGGCATAGATAGAGGAGGGTGGGTTGATCTGACCCCTTGTCACCTGTAGAAAGAAGAACTGGTGCTGGGGGGGCGGGTAAGAAGAGTGTGCTGATAGGTTGGGGAGGAAATACTGATTTTAACCAAACAAATGAGCTATTGAGTCGGGTGGGTTGTGCCAGTCACCCATCATGGATTTGTTTTTTATCGTAGTCCAAAAAATATGGAATTGTGGGCGCTGGTGGGGAAGGGGGATGGGATTGGGACTGTTACTACCCCTGCCTGGTGGGCTCAAACCAGGTTGAGGGGCCTGGGCTCTGTTTAGATGAAAATGGGGGGTTCTTTCCTAAATAGAAAATAAATGGTGTGGTGCCTCTACCCAGAGTAAATTGTAGTGGGCCAGTTGTTTGTGTGGTACAACCCCCTGGGATGCTGTACCTACCCACCTGCTCCCCTTCCCGTCACCCCACACATAGAATGTTCATACAAATAATGATGCAAGCAAAGAAAGCGATGGCAATAAGGGTACAGGAAAAGAGGGCACCCCCTGCCCCCAAACATATCTAATCACCCCCCCAGCCCGTGTGGGCGAGGAGAGGGGTAATGCTGAGGGTGGCAGCAAGAGTGGGCGAGAGAGAGAAGGTGCCTGCAGTACCATGCACCCACATTGCCATGACCAAACTCCTGTGCACCACAATTGCTGGCGCCCCCTTCACGGCACCCTTGTTTCCATGCCCTTTTGATGGAGTACCCACATAGAATACGGTGAACAGTTGCAATACATTACTGTGCACACAATTAATGACTATGGCTACTAATATGCTTGTAGACAGCTTTAAACAACAAGAAACAGTTTATTAATAGGGAAAGGGGAATGGGAATGCAGAGATAAAGAACTGTTGGCAGTAAGCCATAAACAACAACTATACCAGCCACTGGTAGCAGTGCCCGCTACAGTCAGTCTGGTACCCAGATTAAGAGGGATGTTGCAGGCTTGAATGGTGCAGCTGGGTGGGCAACGTTGGTGCACTTGTGAACAAATAAAAATCTTGAATTGGATTTTATTTCACACCCCGAGCAGGCTGTCTATGCTGCTGCTCATGGCCCTGACGACAGTCTCACAGGTCTTACAAAGTAGGTAGATGTAGTCTTTCTAGCCAGAACCTTGAACAGTACAAACAGATGGCAGCTTGCTTGGCTATTGCAGGCTCTGGCAGCTTGTTTCCTTCTAGGCTGGTGCAGGTTCTTTACAAATGCTAGTTCAAGCCAGTTCTAGGGACAGGGTCACACACACACACACCCCACGTCCTGGCATCTAAATCCTCAGGGCAGATGATGGGTAATGCCCAGCTATGACATTACCTGGCCGATTCCGCAGACCATTCTGATCAGGTGGTGACTCCTCTTCTGGAGCTCAGAAGTCACCCAGACTATGTCTCTGTGCTGGTAGCAGCCATTAATACTTCTGGAAAAAAACAGCCCCCTCCCACCATGGCTAGGAATGGCAAACAGTCGCTATGCAGTTTCCATGGCAGGTTCAAACCCCAGCAGTTTCTCTTACTTCAACTGGCTTTCCAAGGTTGATGGAAAGTTCTGCCACTGTCTCTAGTCTCTTGCCTCAGGCCGCACTTCAGGTCCTGACGAACACAGTCCAGTCCTCCTCACTGACTGAGGGCTTCTCTCAAATGCTGCAGAGTTTTATTTCAAACAACTTTCAACCTCTCAATCTAGCTTTCCGGGAGATGGAAAATTTTCTGGCAAGTCTCCTTGAATTCAGTTGTGGAAGCATAGGCTGGCTTCTAAATGTTTCCTTGGCTCACTCTGTGCTCCCTTGTTTCACTCCAAGAGCCTCAGCAGAACTGCCACAAGCTGCATTCTTCCCCAACACCTGAGGGGAGGAAACGTGGCAGCTCACTGGCTGACACAGCAGTCCATCATTAAAATTAATATGTATAAGGTCCATTAGACATTTGATTGGGAGAGTCTGAAGGCACCAAGCACATTATTCAGTCCCTCTATCCAGCAGCTGTAACAGCAGTCCTTAGAGCTTCTCGAATACTGATTGAATGAGACAGGCTCAGGGGTTATGAAGATGGCATCCATGCACACTGTGTACAGTGTGTCCCCAGTTTAAAGTCTTTATTACCAGTAACCAAAGCAGTTTTTGCCAGTAAATGTCCCACAGTCCAGCAGCTGCTTCTCTGTCCTGTTATCCAATTTAGGACAGGGATCTGGGAAAGTCCTCCTTTGTCTGTCGTTGGTGCCATAGCGCTAGGACTCATAGAAAGATACAATCTGACTGCAGATAAGGACCGTCAGGCCCACCTAGTCTGCCCACTTCCTTACCTACTTAAAGCAGCAGTGCAATGAAAAATGTTTTCTAAAAAATCTAGTTTCAGCTACGATTATGAAAAATATTAGCATACCTGTCAAATGTACTTGACTCAGTACCTCCTATACTGTGCACCATGAGTCTTTTTTAATTTTTTTTAATCCTAATCCTTTCCAGGTTTACAATGCTATTTCTATGCAGAATGTGATGGCCATCTTTTTTTCTTGAGAATGAATTAAATTAAATTAAAGAATTAAATTAAAACATTTATAAAATACTCAGATTTTGGTTGGATTAGGAAATCATACCACCAAATAAAACTGGAAGATGCCTACAGTCTTTTATAGTGAAAAAAAAGCAGAGTCACATTTTTTGCCCAGTTATTGCACTGCTGCTTTAAACTCCAGATCCTAAATGATCAGTAGCTTACCCTCTCTTTCCTACCACTAGGGTTCCCTTCTGTCTATTCCATGCATTTTGAACTCCCCAATCGTTTTGGCCTCCACAACCTCTGCTGGGAGGCTGTTCCATGCATCCACCACCCTTTCTGTGAAAAAGCATTTCCTCACATTACCCGAGTCTCCCCCCTCTCTAGCCTCATATTTTTTTTTTTTAAAGATGCTACCCTCCTGAACCTTGTTGATTCCCCTGAGGTACTTGAATGTCTCTATCATACCCCCCCTCTCCTCCAGGGTATACATATTGAGGTCTTTCAGTCTTTCCTCATATGTTTTCTGGTGCATTCCTTTCACCATTTTTGTTGCCCTTCTCTGGATCGCCACCATTCTGTCAATGTCCTTCCGGAGATGTGGTCTCCAGAACTGAACACAGTATTCCAGATGCGGCCTGACCAATTGTCAGTACAGTGGCATCACCACCTCCTGTTTTCTACTGGTGATGCCCTTCCCTATGCACTCCAGCATCTCTCCAGCCATCCCCACCACCTTTTCACATTGCTTGACCACCTTCAGGTCATCCATTATTGTTTACCCCAGGTCCCTTTCCAGTTTTGTTATTAGTATCTATCTGCCCCCCCCCTCCCATTTTGTATTCCTCTCCAGGATTCCTGTGGCCCAAGTGCATGACTTTATACATTTTTGTATTGAATTTAAGCTGCCACTCTCTTGACCATGCCTCCAATTTACCTATGTCTCTTCTCATTTTTACCACCCTGTCTAGAGTGTCTACCCTATTGCGGATCTTGGTGTCATCCGCAAAGAGGATTACCTTCCCATCCAGCCCCTCCACAATGTCATTAATGAAGACACTGAAGAAGACTGGCCCCTGAACCAAGCCCTGTGGCACCCCGCTTGTCACCCCCCTCTCCTGGAATTGAACTCCATTCACCACCACGCTCTGTGTCCTGTTGCTCAGCCAATTTCTGACCCAGTGTACCACCTTGGTACCTACTCCCAGACTGCACAACTTGTTTACTAGCCTCCTGTGTGGGACGGTGTCAAGTGCCTTGCTAAAACTCTAGGTAGGCCACGTCCACCGTCCCTCCCTGCTTACTAAGTCAAAAAAATCTATCAGATTTCTTTGACAAGGTCTCCCTGCTGTGAATCCATGTTGCCTTGGGTCTTGGATTGCATGACTTTCCCCATCACTGAGGTCAAGTTGACCGGCCTTTAATTTCCAGCTTTCACCTTGCTCCCACTTTTGTGTAGTGGTACCACATTCGCCATCCTCCAGTCCTTTGAAACCACTCCCTCCTCTAGTGATTTGTTAAATATGGCTGTCAGTGGTGCCCCTGGTACCTCAGAGTTCTTTCAGTATTCGGGGATGCATCCCATCTGGCCCCATTGCCTTGTCCACTTTTAGTTTCGAGAGTTCCTTTAGAATTCTCCTCTCCATGAATGGACTGGAGTCCACCCCCCCCCCCGCACCCAGTGTGTTTCTACCCTCTAATTTTATTCCTTCCCCTTCTCCTTCTTTTGCAAATACTGAACAGAAGTGTTTGTTTAGAATTCTGCTTTTTCTATGTCCCCCTCTGCACCCCTACCATTCAATCTCACAATCCCTCCATTGGTCTTCTTCCTTTCCCCTGATATACCAGAAGGTTTTTTCTCCTTCTTTTACTGATTTTGCTATCCTTTCTTCAGTTTGTGCCTTTGTGCATCTGACTGCTTTCCCCACCTCCTTCTCTTTTGCCTAGTACAATTCCCTGTCTCCCTCCCTCTGTGTTTCCTTGTACTTTCTGAATGCCTGTTTTTTCCCCTAACCTCCCCTGCCACTTCTTTTGAAAACCATAGTGTTTTTTTCTTTCTTTTTGCTTTGTTTACTAGCTTTACAGTGAGACCTGTTGTCTCTGCTGTGGCTCCTTTAAGTTTCTCCCACTGTTCATCCACTCCCCCTCCCTCTTTGCCAGGATTCTCCAGAGGTGTTCCTCCGTTTTTGCAGAGTCTGCCCTCTTGAAATCCAGGACATTTACTTTTGAGTGTCTTGACTCTACTACTGTCTTCACCTTAGCGTTTGTCACTAGATTGTCTTCGGTTAGATGGGACAGACTGTTTTTAATTCCATCTGTGGACCTAGCTGTTCAAGAATTCTCTAAATGGTTTCTGGAGATTTGTAATAAACTGGCTCCTTTCAAAATAAGTATACAAAGAAAGTCCCATGTCCCCTGGATAACGGAAAGATTAAAGAAATTGATACGTGGGAAGGATAGGTCATTGAAAAAAGCCGGGAAGTCATTAAAATGTTGGGATTGGGAAAGGTATAAGAAAGCCAGAAACCATTTGAGATTTCAAATTAGAAAGTCAAAACAAAAATACTACGAAGTAAAGACTAAAGAAACTATGGAGAGTAAAAAATGTTGGTCTTTGATTAAACCATTAGAATCACCAGAGGCGTATGGCCCTTCTATTCAAATGCTAAGCAATGGTATTCCCTAGCCCTCCAGACAGCCAGCAAATATTTTGAATAACTATTTTGTAAATCTACCCGATTTAGACCTTTCTAACCCAGTATTTAAAAATAATGTTGATGGTAAATACAGATATACCAAAATTTAGATTTAAATGTATTTCCTGTAAACAGGTTAAAGACAAGATCAGAAAGTTAAAACCAAAAAAGGCCTTTGGTTTAGATTATATTGAAAATCGTTTTCTTAAAGACTCTGTACAGGTAATTGCCCTGGTATTAACTAAACTTTATAACTGGAGCCTAATAGAGGGAATTTTCTCTAGCAGTTGGAAGAATGCAAAAATAATTCCCATTTATAAAGGAACTGGGGATACATTTCAGCCTACAAACTATAGGCCCATAGCCCGGTTACCTGGGCTATCTAAGATTTTAGAGAGACTGGTACAAGTACAGCTTATCGATTATTTGGAAAAATACTCTTTGTTAACAAAGTACCAGTCTGGTTTTCATAGGGGCTTTTCCACGGTAGAGATGCAGCGAATTTAAATTCCGCTGGCGAAGTGAATGCGAAGTGAGCACTTTGTGTTGCCAATCCGCTACGCGAAGTGGACAATGCAAAGTGCTCCTCCATGTCATACCACTTCAAGCAGGCAGAATGGCACGAGGCAAGGCAAAGTCATTGTTTTAACGGACTGCCCTCATTATGATTCTAAGTGATCCACTTGGTGTTTAAGATTTGGCAGCCCCCCCACACATCACATGGCTTGTAGTACTGTAAGTCACATGCTCTTTAACTAGGCAGGAAGAAAGTGAGTCATACAAGCAGACACTTTTACTTTCTCCTGTGCAGACGGAGAGAGAGAGAGTAGTGTGTTTTGTGACTGCTGGTACTTTGAGATCAGAGTGAGGAGGAGATTTAAACTTTGATTTAGACCCAACAGCTTTTTTAAAAGCTACATTATTTTGTCTTTTCTGTACTCTTTTTTTACTTAATTTGTTCTTTCTATAAATTTTATTTTTCTTACCTTTGTAAGTAGTTAATTGTTTGTATATGTGACTGTGTGTGTGTGTGTTGTGTGACAGTGTGAGTAGTAATTGCTTGGACTGAAAAAGCTCAGTAAGAGAGATGGACCAGGGTGAGGGAATGTCTGGGGTGGGGGCAGCTCTGGAAGAGCGTGGTAGTGGTAAGCATCGTACCTTGCGCATGTGTGGAGGGCATGGGCACCCATTCCTGTTGGACCGCTTGATACTTGTGAATGCCCCCCGAAGCAGGACTAGCATCGCCTCCTGTCCTGACTCTGAGACAGTTGAACCACCACCACCACCACCAAGTCCAGGTTCTCTGGAGCAGGATGTGCTTATTGCCCCGGGCCCAGGTGTGGATCCCATCCCTGTTCAGCACTGTGACCAGCCGGCTGCCAGTTCATCTGGCCATCCCCTGCCTGTGCCTGGTCCTCGCTGTGCCTCCATTGTTTGGCAGTTTTTTTACTGTGTGGGGGGACAGCAGTGTGGTCAAGTGCCACCTATGTGAGGTGGAGGTGCGCCGTGGCCCCCGGGGGACTCACCTGGGGACTGAGGGCCAGTGCACCCATATGCTCAATCACCAGCAGTTGGAGTGGCAGGCTGCCATGGAACGGACCATGCCTGCACCTGCTGGCCATTCTGTGGCAGAGGGTGCAGCTGTGTATTGTGGCATCCCTAAGAAGAGGAGGCACCCCCCCCCACCACCACCACCACCAGCAGGTCAGCCTGTAGAATGTGTGGACCCCAGAGAACTGCATGTAACACAGGCTGACTTGGCAGTTCTCTGGAGTGCTGTTGAGGAGAACAATGAGAGGGTGAGTGCTGTGGAGCAGTAGCTGGATCACATAGAGAAACATCAGTTGCAAATTATGTCCATGCTGGAACTGCTGCTGGATCACCATGGGATCCCACATTATTTTTTTTTTTCCTCACACCATGTGCCCCCCCACACCTTCCTTGGTGTGTTATAAAATGCATCCCTCCACCATCCCACCCTTGTATGTAATTCTATGCCCTTTTGTTGTCTTCCTCGATGCGTGACACTTCAGTATTCTTGAGCAGTGCAAGTATACTGTACTAAACTGCATGTGTGCAGTCAGTCTTCTTTCCAGTCTGTGTATGTACTGCAGACACTGTCCAACTCCCTGACTTAAAAACAAACATTAATGAGTACAATGGTGGGGTGGTGAAGCATGGAGAGATACTACAAAACAGGCTTACAATACATCCAAATAACTAGAAAAAAATTAATGTTGTGATTCGTCATGTGAATGATCGTGAATCATGATTTGTGACTGCATTTGTGACCATGATGATGAAGAAACGTGAATGCCTATCGCCTACGGCTGTACTTCCCTGATGAGCTGTAGCTTAAAACTCTCAAGACTTAAAAACACGTATCAATGAGTACAATGGTGGGGTGGTGAAGCCTGGAGAGATACTACAAAACAGGCTTACAATACATCCAAGTAACTAGAAAAAAAATGAATGTTGTGATTCGTAATGTGAATGATCATGAATCGCGATTTGTGACTGCATTTGTGACCATGATGATGAAGAACGTGATTTGTATCACGAGTAACTCGTGATGATGGTCCTGACTTAAAAACGCATATTAATGAGTACAATGTTCATGCAGAATTATGCACCACACCTGTCCAGTACTCTGAAGGAAGCAAAGAAACAACTGTGACTTAAGTTACAGATGGAGATTGGGCCCTAAAGAGAAATAACAGACAGATTAAGATTGCACTGTGCACTGAAGAGATGCAGACACAAAGACACAACACCTAACCAGTGCTCACCATCAGAAATTCAAATCTGGAAAGAATACCTTTGCCGGTTGGGGGCGGGCCGTGGGAGGGCAGTGTAATGCACTGCTGCAGTAACAGTCACTAGTACTAGTACCAGTAAAGATACCACAAGAAGTACAAAATCACACAGCTGCAGTGGATAGCAGCTTCACATTGCTAAAATTATTATGTGGCACAATAAAAGGTGTCTGATTTGATGACACGCGTCACACACATACTCACACACACACTAAGTAATGCATGCAAATTGAAAACTTCAGTAATATAACCACATATTTTAAACAAACTAAAATTATGCACTGCTGCACCACAACAATCAGCAAAAAAAAGGCAAGAAACATTGAAAATATTACTGTGTGTACATTAACACAGTTATACAAGAAAAATATCACCAAAACAGAAAGCACTGTCTTTTTCTCCAAGTTAATCTACCTACACCACAGATACACCCCCTCAAAGCACACTACCACTGTCTCTCAGTACACAGACTGAATGTTGTACATTAACATTCAAAATCCATACACAAACAATAAACGCTCGATGATATGAGCACAGGAGGGTTTCCTATAATCGAACTAAAATTTCAGGAAAAAAATGGCTCAAAAAGTCTTTAACAGCTTTTTGAAGGTTTGAATTGCAGAGAGCTCACAAAGCAGATGGTCTCCTACAGCTTCCTACACACACTACCCCAAACTGAGGCTGTGCAGAACAGTCTAGAGCCCATGTGATCTGAAATCCCATGAAACACTGCAAAATTCGCCTTTGGAGCTAAAAACAAGGCGAAGTACATTGTTTTCAATGTACTTCAACCTAAGAATTGGTGGAGTAGTGGTTTGGGAAGGCGGAGTAACGCAAAGTCATTGTTTTCAATGGATTTCGCGTTACTCATTAATAACGCAGTCACAAGGCAGAGCACCGTGAATTACCTTCACTCCACGAATCACTCCGCAGAGCGAATTGGGGCCACTTCACCCATAACTATTCTACGGGCACCATGCTCACCGACATGGTAGATATTATAGCCTCAGAGATGGAGGATGACCTATCGGTGGGTGCGGTGTTCGTGGACTCGTCAAAAGCGTTTGCTACAGTGGCTCATGGGCTTTTGGGTTAGTGGCTTGTTGAGATAAGTCTTGCTGAGGAATCATGTAACTGGTTTTTGACTTATTTACAAAATAGAACACAGCAAGTATATATAAATGGAGTGTTATCCGACAGAGCTCAAGTGCAGAGAGGAGTGCCCTGAGGCTCTATTTTGGGGCCAATATTATTTTTGATTTATATAAATCAATTAGTAGATAGTGTAAAATATTCGAACATATGTCTCTATGCAGACAATACCCTTCTAATTGCTAGTGGAAGAACACCTGGAGAAATGGAAAGAAATTTGCAGGCAGATTTTGCAGGGTTGTGTACATGGTTGACCGACTTGGGACTAATAGTCATTAGTAAGAAAACAAAACTTACGGTTTTTCATAAAAGAAATAGAAATTTTGGAAAAAGCAAAACTGCAGTAACTATAAAAACCCCACAAAATGAAGTATTAGCCCAGGTATCGGAGTATAGATACCGGGGGGTATGGATAGATGATACTTTCAAATTTGATTATCATATATTAGATACAGTATCAAAAGTAAATAAAAGACTGGGGGCGTTTAGAAGGTCTAGTTTTTGTATGAACAGAACAATGAGGGAAACTGTAATAAATCAACTTCTCCTCCCAGTTCTCGAGTACGGCAACCATGTTTATGGCCTAGCAACAAAAAGCCTGCTATTTAAAATCGATAAGTTGTATAATAGAATGGCTAGATTCATAATGAGGAAGGATCATCGTGTTCATCATTGTGAGTTATATGAGGAATTGGGATGGCTCCTGCAAGAGAGTAAAAGGCGGATTGCTTGGGCAACTCAGATTTATAGAGTATTACATCAGAATCAGCCAAAGTATCTTTATGATAAATTGGAATTGAAAATGCATGCTCATAATTTACGAGATATAAATTTGAGGAATTTTGTATTTCCAAAGCTTAAAAATATTTATAGTAGAATGCTTTCCCCAGTGATTGTTGATAGGACATGGAATGCATTGAAATCAGTAATAAATAAACAAAATAAAGATGTGAAATCTTTCTCAACTAGCTTAAAGATGGAATTAAGATTAAGGTGCGAATGCTATGGCTAGAAATTAAATAGAGTCATTCTCAAGCTTTACGCTGAATAGAGTAGTGTAACATGTACAACATGTGTGCAGCTGTTCGAATGTATATGTATTATGGTATTTTAGATTAATTTATTGGTTTGTTATACAGAATAGTCTAATATTGTATATATCTCCTTTTCCTACTGTGTGTTGATGTTATATTCTGAGTCTTAAATATTTTGGAACTTTATATTAACAGGGCCATCTTGTAACTAGGACTTTGTCCCAATGATGTGTTATTCCATCTATTATCCTGTATAAAAATAAAGGTTTTTAATACTACTACTACTTAAACCACACTCCATGTGACAGGTATAACACACATTCACTGAACAGTCTTTGACTACTTTTAAAATACCAGTACACGTCAAACATTTTACTTTATACAGGATCCCCCCTCTCTGTCCCCAGAGTGTCTCTGAACCTACATTAGTGCTTAAGGTATCTCAAAGGTCATAGCGCACACAAAACACTTGCACTGAGCTACAAAAGCAGCCTTAGCACAGAGTGCCATAGCACTAATTGGAGCTACCAGCAGACCGCCCACTCACACGTTTGAGCAGAAACCAGCTTGAACGTGTGCACACTGAGCCGTGCAGCACTTCACTGGTTAAACAGGCTAGCTGCGCTGTACCACTGGCTTTTGGTTTCAACTAATTATAACACGCTCCTCCAGTCCTCTGCTATACAAACTGGCAGAAACAAATAGAAAGGCACTGGTGGGCCCAATACTGGCAAGACCAGATGGCTGGGAGGCAGACCAGGTAAGCCCCACCCATGGGGGGGGCTACAGTAGCAAAAGGTGGAGGATGAGGGGTTGTGTATTTGAAAGGATTGGGCTGGGGGGTGTTTCTTCTTTTTTTTTTGAAAGAGGCAGTAGAACAAAAAAAAAAAAAAACAAATACAAAAAGTAATAGTTGGCAACTTTAAAAGCTAATATTAGTTTTAGGTAGTACGTTAGCTCTTTAAGAAGTAGTTCCCAAATAGGAATATGAATTAATAGTGCCACTGTTCGTTATTTAGATCTGAATAATGAATAGTCCATTATTTGTGGTATTCAGAAAACACTGATCATTACTCGCACATCCCAACCCACCATCCTCAAAGCATACCAGATTAGTGCACGAAAGTGTCAAGATGAACACAATCTATGCCAAACCTTTCTACCGATTAGTATTTGGTGCACGAGAAGGACAGGATCCTGGAGGTTGCGAGACAGTAAGGTCCCATATCCCTACTGGATGAAACCTGACTTTCCATCTATCTGTACATGAACACTGTAACTCATGACCACTGAAAGCCTTTTAACATGGTCAGAGCTTCTCTTTGTGAGCTCAGGTTTTCTCACAGTAAGCAAATTACTGGCTACACGGTTAAAGAGCACCTTTTCAGGTACTCACCATAAAAAAAGCTGTAGCTCCCTTACCTGCCCCAAAGTCTAATGCTGGTAAACAAATAATTTAAATGTGCTTATATTTGGGGAGGGAAGGGATCATATTTTGACTCTATGGAGCTGAGAGCATGCTCCCTTCGACTACCCGATTCCTAGACATGTCCCCGCACTCTCACGTTTTATGATGCAGGTATAGGGAGTGTGGGGGGGCGGGTGCCATAGACTGCATTAGGTTGCATTTTAAACTACAGTTCTGACTATTTTACAGGACTGATTTGAACAAATCTAGGCCACTCCTTAACTAACAAAAGCCTTGTTAACTGAGTGGTAGCCTTGACTTGTTTGAATCAGCCCTCTAAAATAGGCAAAACTATAGTTTAAAATGCAACCTAATACAAGTCTATAGCACTCGCCCCTGTGCTGTCCCTACACTTACATCACAAAACATGAGAGGCAGGGGCGTGTCTAGGAATTGGAAAGTGGAAGGGATCAGACACTCGGCTCCACAGAGCCAAAACACGATCCCTTCCCTCCCAAAATACAAGCACATTTAAATTAATTGGTTACCAGCTGCAGACCTGGTAGTAGGTAAGGGAGCTACTGTGTTTCTAGTGGGGGATTTACAAAAATCGAGTGAAGGTGCTCTTTAAAGTAATCTATGCCTGTAAAGTTTATTTATTGGGTGAAACAAAAGTTGCTGGCACCCTGATTCCCACATCAAGAAAGATTTCATCTCGAAGGGTCAAGAACAGGAGGGAGTTCCAGATTGATGTCTTTATTTTATTTTCCTTTAGTTCTGATGGAGCTGTTACCATGAGTAGAGGCCTGTTGGGTTGGGGAGGGGAGAGAGGAGTCTGAAACCTGTTCAATATGTGGAGATGAGTGCAGTTCATGTAACTTGATTTTGACTTGTTTTCTGGGTGTTGCTGTTATGTGTGGTGTTCATGCTGTGTGTGGACTCTTAACTAAGATGTCATTGGCTGCATGATCGTAAATCCAAATATTTCCTATGCCCATTACCCTTGCTCACTACGTGACCATTAGTACTGTATAATTGGTGCCCGTTACCCTTGCTCACTACTCGACCATTAGTACTGTATAATTGGTGCCCGTTACCCTTGCTCACTACTCGACCATTAGTACTGTATGATTGGTGCATGTTACCCTTGCTCACTACTCGACCATTAGTACTGTATAATTGGTGGCCTTTACCCTTGCTCATTAGTCGACCATTAGCACTGTATAATTAGTGCCCGTTACCCTTGCTCACTACTCGACCATTAGTACTGTATAATTGGTGCCCATTACCCTTGTTCATTACTCAACCATTAGTACTGTATAATTGGTGCCCATTACCCTTGTTCATTACTCAACCATTAGTACTGTATAATTGGTGCCCATTACCCTTGTTCATTACTCAACCATTAGTACTGTATAATTGGTGCCCATTACCCTTGTTCATTACTCAACCATTAGTACTGTATAATTGGTGCCCATTACCCTTGTTCATTACTCAACCATTAGTACTGTATAATTGGGCCCATTACCCTTGTTCATTACTCAACCATTAGTACTGTATAATTGGTGCCCATTACCCTTGTTCATTACTCAACCATTAGTACTGTATAATTGGTGCCCATTACCCTTGTTCATTACTCAACCATTAGTACTGTATAATTGGTGCCCATTACCCTTGTTCGTTACTCAACCATTAGTACTGTATAATTGGTGCCCAATACTCTTGTTCATTACTCGACCATTAGTATTGTATAGTTGGTGCGGTTTGCAGTAGTTCTAAATTGACTTTAATTTGCAAAGAATAATGCACGTCTTACTTGGCTTACTGAGTCTCTAGACCATTTCTGTTTAACGTGCAGTTCATATTGTTTTTGTCAGTGCTGTTCCAGGTTGATATGGTTCTGCACAGAAGCATAGAATTTGTCGGCTGATAAGGACCACTTGGTTCACCCAGTCTGCCCATTTAACCCTACCTACTGCAACCCTGTGGACCCTACTTCATCTCCAGTCTTTCCTCCCACCTCTCATTCCTTTCCCCTAAGATTCTTGTAAGTCTATCCCAAGTTTCCTTGAACTTTTCCACTGTTTTTGCCCCAACATGTGCCCCAGTGCATGTCATACATTGAACCTATTGATGCCTAAGGTTCAGATTTGGGCTCATACTTTCATACTAATTGTAACTAGATTAACAGGTATGGGAACCTATACTGGTCATAAAGATTGCCCAGGTTCTACAGCCCAGTGGCACTGAGGGTTGCGGCACTGGACGCCACACCTCATGTCACACTGGCGACCCGGGTTAGGGAACGAGCCCGGACCACCAGGGGTCAGCAGGGGAGAGAGAGGATTGAGCATCCATTGGACTGCTCTCCTCTCTCTGGGTAGAATCCAGGAGCAGCCCAGTGCAGCAGCGGCCCCAGGTGGAGACCGGTGGCACTGCTACACACTCAGGCTCTTACAGTAAGGGGATGACATCAGACAGATGCCTCCGGACGTAGGTGGGAGCACCTACGTGGCAGGCTGTGTGGCATTGCACGTCTCACATCGTGGGGCAACCAGAACATGGAAAAACCCAGCGCCAAGGATCAGGCAACGGCACCTATCCTCCATGCCCCACGCCGGGGTCTCCTCGGGTGGCCTTCAATTTCCAGGATCCGCTCCTCGTCCTGATGTCAGAGTCTGAGTTGTAAGTGCACCCAGGTAGGAGGGGTGAACCACCCTGAATAGGGTTAGCTGGGGGTGCTGGCATCAGGGGGAGGGAGGGAGAGAGGAGACTTAGCTCAGGGATCCTCAGGCGAGCAGGATAAGGGTAGGTTGCCTGAGAGAGGACCTTGGGGCTGTGACCAGAGGGAAAAAGAATTGGAAAAAAAAAAAAAAAAAAAAGATCGCCCAGGGTCATTAATTTATGTTTGGGAGGAGGGGCTTCTCTGTGAACAGTCCTAAGCCATGTGGTAATAATAGACTTTTAGTAACAATAACCCACAATATAGTGGGTTGCTAGAGAATTAGTGCATGCCACATGTGAGCTGACTCCTAATACTGATGCTGTAGTACAGCATGAGGGGGTGCTGTACTCCTGAGGTGCCATCTTTCAGATGAGACGTTAAACCGAGGTCCTGTCTGCATGCCCTGGTGGTTGTTCGGGTAGACGTTAGGGATACCATGGCACTTCTCAAAAAGAGCAGAGGAATTCCCCCGGGTCCTGGCAAAATGTCCATCATTTACTAGAAAATTCCAACAGCTTAACCTTATTCAGTATGTCAGGTTGCATCTATATTCCTACCTCCAGGACGAGGCTGAAAATAGGCAGAATTGCCTAACCTCTGTTCACTGTCAACAAAAACTAACAAAAAAAAAAACTGTAAGGCACAAGGCCAATGGCCTCGTGCCTATCAATGCACCCATAACATGTGTTCATTCTCATGAAATCCATACTCTGTTGAGGGTTATTGCACTTGTAAAACGAAACAAGTTTTTTTCTTCTAGTTAGGCTGTTCCTAGATAAACTCTAATTAGATACTTTAATGGTTAGAGCACCTGCCTGGGAGCAGAGAGTTAGAGCACCTGCCTGGGAGCAGAGAGATCACAGGCTCAAATCCCGCTAGAGCCAAATGCTCACTGTGTGACCTCAGGCAAGTCACATAACTTCTCAGTGCTCCAGTCAGTCCAGCTGAAGAAATAGGTAGAAGCAGGGCCCTACTGGAAATGAGATGCTGCATTCCTGGGCACATAAATTGTAAAACCAAAAAAATGAGTGGTAATGAAGGCTGTTATGGCTGTGTGCTTTTGAATAAACCCAGTAAATGCATTAATTCTGAAGAAACCTATGCCCTGTTGTGTGTTATTGCATTTAAAATAGGGAAAACATTTTTTATTTTTGTTTAGTTAGGCTAGTGCAAGGTTCAGTAGACTCAGTTAGGTTAGTTGCGAACAGTGTATTTCCTGGAAATTAATGAATGGTCAGGAGATGTGCTTCGATCATAGAAACATAGACAGTGACAGCAGAAAAAGACCCATGGTCCATCCAGTATACCCAGGTACTCTAGATCTCTGGGATCATTCTTGGAGCCTAATGTTCTCCCAGGGTACTAACCCTCCCAGACCTTACTCTAGTTAACTTTCCTGGTCGTACTGGCCCTGGTAACCACTATTCCCTTCATTCTGTCCCAGGCCTGTTTGAACCCCTTTACTATGCTCACTCCCACCACCTCAGCTGGTAGACTGTTTCAGGGCTCCACCACCCTTTCTGTAATGAAGTACTTTCTCACGTATCTCCTGAACCTCGCACCGGCCAACTTCCACTTGTGACCCCGTGACCTTGAGTTTGTACTCAGCTAAATAATGCCCCGCAGTTTACTTTATTAATTTCTTTGATGAATTTGAAGGTCTCAATCACACCGCCCCTTTCCCTTCTGGTTTCCAATGAATACAAATTTAAAATACAATTTAGTGCCCTGAGGTGCTTCTCATAGGATTTAACTTGCTGACCCTGAATCATTTTGGTCACTCTGCATTGCACGATCTATAACCTATTCTTGTCTTTTCTGAGGTAAGGACTTCAGAACTGGGGATAATACTCCAGGTGAGGCCTCACCAGGGCTCTGTAGAGGTGTATTGTCACCTCTTTACTCCTACTGTCAGTGTCAATCCCCCCCATTGCATCCTGTTGGCCTTAATATAGGCCTTGTTGCACTGACTCGTTTGTTTAAGAGAGTTACTGGTGATAACTCCTAGATCCCATTCCTCATTTGTAGTGCCAAGTCTCTCCCCTCTCATCCAGTACTCTGTCATGTGGGAGAGGGGTTCTTCCCCAGTTGCATCACCTTGCACTTTTTATGTATTGAATTATAACTGCCAGACCTTGACTACCCCCCATCTTAGCAGGTCCTTTTACATACTCCTTATTCCTTCCTCACAATCTACCCTTCCACATAGTTTTGTGTCTTCCGCAAATAGACACAACTTGCCCTGGATTCCTTTTCGAACGATCAGTGAAGTTTCTAGGATTCCAAAGCCCATTTTACACTTGTCAACAGCTGCATCCTTTATGCTGTAACAACCTGAGTGGAAGTATAACGTTTTCTATGTTAAAAACATACAAAGGCTGTACTGTTTATACATTTTTTCTAGTTTTATATCGATTAGTGTGCACTAACTTTGTCTGTTCCCTATTTGGCCGTGGGGGGCCCGGGGAGGGGATATTACCTTTTGCTATGAAAGTGTATAGTAGTACCTTTGTGGCAAAAGACTCTAGGAGGCAATCCCAAGGGACGCAGAACTGTGCTTCTCCTTACCCAATGACGTCATGGTTTCATAATTAGTCTCCATCACTTCCCGATACAGTTCCTTCTCCTGAACAGTTAATGTCTCCCACTCCTCTTTGGAAAAAATGACTGCAACATCGTCAAACGTCTGTGGTACCTGAAAGAAGGTGTAAAGCTAATTATTTTCTTAATTTAAGTAGGAATAGCGGGGGGGTCATCAATTTGAGAACATTAGTGGCACAGGTTGACGGTTTATGTAGGACCTAATAATAGCTGGTCTTTGCAGTACTGGCACTGATTTATTAACAGACTGAATGTATACAATGCATGTGAGAGTTTAACCTTACTGATAAATTATAGATTCTTGCCAATGAAACATTCTTAAATGAGTATACATAGGGGTCACCACATGGGACTCTAGTGTGTAAGCTTTTTATTTTCCACTGGAATGTTGGCAACAATGCTCTATGGACATGACTGGTGCAGCCACAAGGAAAATGAAATGCATACACACCAGAGTCCCCTGTTATGTCCTATTGATACCATTTGGTCCAGTCCTCGTTATATACCTGTAGGGGTGATAAAAAAAATGCATCATCCCTGCAGGTATTAAATAACATGTTTTATCGTGTTCATTTATACTTCTCCTAATGGTTCAAATATGGAACACCCAATGGCCAGACTCAGAATATGCCATTTATCATCATGAGTGAGAAGCAGGACCATAACTCACAAGCGTCAGTCCTGCCCCCTCACAAGTGATGATAAATCTAAGATGCTTAGTGAGATCACTGTGGATCTAATGTGTACATTTTATTTTAAATTGTAAATTTTTGACAATATTTCTTTGAAGGAGAACTGCACTGAACCTGGAAGTCATTTTTCCCCAATAGAAGGTATTTTTTTTTTAAATACTGGTTTAAATTTCGTTATTGTCCCATCTATGTATGTCTACTAGTAACCTCATTGGTTGTTTCTGATTTACACTCTTGTGATAAGTTCCATTTTAAAGCTATAGTATGTAGTTTATGTCCCTCTCAACCAGAGTTCTATAGTAGAACATGGATGCATTAATGGAAGAGAATAGCAAGGGACATAAGCTACATCATACAGTTCTAAAATGGTACTTATCACATCTGTGTAAAAGTAAGCAATAAATACGACAGGGTGGGTGATACTGGTCTATACCAGACTGCCCAGAAGCGTAATGAGGCCCAACGCCACAAGCGGAGGACTTTATAACCCCAGGAGGGTCCAGTATAGCCCATACCACCCACTCTGCAGGGTATTATTGCACTTAGAAAATGGGCAACTGTATTACATATGTTTGAAAAAATGAAATTTAAATACCTGAACATTCCTGCACAGGAAGTGGAGGGGAGGATATCCAGGCTGCAGAGTTTTGGTTCCTGCCTGATGGACTGTACCTCCTGATGCTATCATGCAGGCAGGAACCAAAACTCTGCAGCCTGGATATCCTCCCCTCCACTTCCTGTGCACACCAGTTCTTCCTAAAGCAGTCCAAATCTGGTAGTACTATATAAACTTGAAAACAAAAATAAGAAATATTATCCAAACATTTGGCCAACTGGCCACATTTGTACATTCTGGGAGGGAAGAAGCCCGGAGACCAGCCGGAGAAAAAAAATTTACAGGCATTTAAATTTCATTTTCTCTCTCTCCCCCCCCCCCCCAAACTGGTCTCTGGGCTTCCATACTGATGGGATATACTAAAGCAGTACATCTCCTGACATTCCAGGTGAGAAGAATGTAATTGCCCTTAAGGGTCCACCACTGCCTAGAGAACTCGGCGACCAAAAGATGTCTCAGCCAAGATCATCACATTCACTTTGTAAAACTTGGTGAATGTGTGAATAGACAACCAGGTAGCCACCCTGTATAAGTCAGCTGGAGAAGCTTCTCTGAAATCTGCCCATGAGGTGGCCATAGCCTGGGTTGAGTGGGCTTTCACTGGCCCAGGCAAAGGCACTCCAGCCTGATTGTAGGCAGTGGTGATGGTTGAACAGATCCATCTGGCTATAGTCTTTAGAAGCTTTTTTTCCCCATATTCTGACCGGCAGTGAGAATGGACAAACTAGAAGGTTTGCTCATTGACTCCAATCTTTTAATGTAAATCTCTACTGCTCATCTGGGGTCCAGAGAGTGAAATTCCCCTCTCGTTTTTTTTTTTTTTTTTTGGGGTATGAGGACAGAAGGAAGGCAGAATCAACTCCTGGTTGCAATGAAACAGAGACAGTACCTTAGGCAAAAAAATGGATCTGTTCAGAGGACTACAGAGTCCTGATGAAACCCAGTATATAGTCGACAGAGCTCCCAGCTTGTTGATTCTTCTGGCTGAAATAATGGCTATGAAAAGGCAACTTTCCTCGTGAGATGTATAAGGGATGCCTCCTTGAGGGGTTCAAAGGGAGCCCTGGTCAATGCTTTGAGGACCAAATTGAATCTCCAGGGGGGTACTTTTGGTTTAATTGGTGGGTGTTTTGAGTTGTTGCCCACAGAAGCCTTCTAACATGGGGATGAGAACCCAGAGACTCCCCTGAATCTATTAACAAGACCGCCCCCAGTGCGGAAACCTGAAGTTGCAAGGTGGCTGGTTGCAGCCCTTTGACGAATCCTTCTTGAAGGAATTGGAGCAGAATAGGTAATGATATTGGCTGGTTTGGTGTTTGCTGGGATTGAAGCCTGAACAGGAATTTCCACCAAATTCTGTAGTACACTTTGGAGGAAAATGTGCAATGTTAGTACACTTTAGAGGAAGATGTGCGATGCAAGTAAACCATCATCTCAATCACGGGAGCTGTATATTCTAGCTCTTTGAGTTTCCCGCTTAATCTCCAGGCCGAGAGGGACCGGTTGTACAGACTGGGATGTAGTACAGGGCCTTGATGAAGAAGCTCCGGGCTGATTCAAAAAATTATAGGTGGTTGCCTTGACATGTAAATCAGAAGGGGGTGGATCATGAACGACGGGGCCAATACGGGCAGACTAGAATCAGCTCTGCCCGATCGAGTGCTACTTTGTGGACAACTCTGGATAGGAGTGATATGGGAGAAAGGCATCCAGGAGACCGTACTGACCCCAGTTTAGGGAAAAGGCGTCCAGAGCCACCGCTAGTTCAGCCTTGGCTAGGGAGCAGAATTGCCTGACCATGGAATTTTGCCAGCAGGCGAAAAGATCTACCTGGGGACAGCCCCAATGTTCTGTGAAGACTTAGAAGGTGCTGTTCTTCATTCCTCCAGTAGGACGTCCTTGCAACTAAGCTAGTCTGCCGGGATGTACTCCTGACCTGGAATGTACACCACCTTCAGGTTTGCGAGGTGATGTTCGTCCCACTGAAACAGCAGAAGAGAGTCTCTGAGCATCCACAAGCTTCTTGTGCCACCCTGATGATTGATGTACGCCATTGATTCTCATTTGGTGCGGAAGCCCCAACTTGTGACCTCTCATGATATTGTTCCTCAGTCCTCCAATATATGGAAATTGGGATCTTTTGGTCCTGGTTGTGTCTGGACTGGGACCACAGTCTGAGGAGGTTTGCATGGATGGGTCACATGTGAATTAATGCCCAGAGGACTGCATCAGACAGAGAAACCACAGTTCCCATGAGCTGCATGAAGTCATAAGCTGGCAGCTGGTAGACCATCTGAAATCTCCTGATGAGCTTCTGCAGATCCTCAAATTTTGTTTCTGTGGGAAACACCCTGTTCACTTGTGTCTTGAAATCTTCCCCCAGATGGTTCAAGGTCAGTGTTGGAATTAAGGAACTCTTCTTCCAGTTGTGACCAACTTGAGCACCGAGAGGCACCGTACAACCTCTGACACTGCTTGTACTGCTTGTCAAAATGTGGTGCTCTGATAAGAATAGTGTACAGATAAGGGAAAAGCTGTAACCCTTGGTTCCGAAGTTGAGCTATGACTGTCACTAGAACCTTGGAGAAGACTCTTGTGGCAGATGAACGCCTGAATGGAAGAGCCTTGAATGGGAAGAGCTGTCCCCCCATTTTGAATCTGAGAGATTGCCTACGTGTCTCTTGGATGGGAATGTGTAAATTGGCGTCCTGCAAGTCGATAGATGCCAAACAGTTGACTTGATGGAGCTCCCTGATGATGGACAGCAGGGTCTCCATATGAAGGATCTGTTTCGCACAAAGTGGTTTAGAAATCTCAGGTCCCAAACTAGTCTGAATCTCCCTGTGCATTATGGAACAATGAAGAAAAGCGAGAAGAGGCCCCTGTTAAATTCTGTAGTGGTGAACCCACCTGATAGCCCCTGGCGGTAGAGGGTTTGTAATTGCTTGGAACGGTGCACATTTTATGCGGAGTTGCCCAAAATGGGGGATGGTACCACATGAGGTAATGGTGGCTCAGAGTCAAACTCGATTAGGTATCCCTTATGCATGATGTCTAAACCCATCTGTCTGTTGTGATATGGACCCATTCCTCATGAAAACTGGAAAGCCTACCCCCATAGTGAGAATGGGGCTAGGCTGTGCAGCATGCAAGGCTAAGCCTGGAGCCCGTCAGTGATGAGCCCTACTTGAGGATGGGTTAAAGTGTTTCATTGATGCTGTTGCTCCCCTGGGCCTGTCATGTGACACTTTCTTCTCCTCTGAAGCTATGCTGGTTCTGGAAGGAGGACCCCATTTTTTTGCCCAAGAAGTTTTGTTTTGCCCTTTGATGTACTTTCAGCACAAAAAATTCCGCTGGTGACCTGCTAACTCAGACTTTTCTTTGATCTTAGACTGCGGCAAGCACGCCATAGAGGTTTCCCCATGTTCTTTCACTGCTTCTTTGAAGGTGGAGCCGGACAGAAGATAACCTTAGTGCCACTGGGGCCTGCTGATCAGGACTTATCTCTGGTCTTTGTCTGCAGCCTGCGCTCCACAGTGGTTTTGCCTGATTATACACTGCTTCTTTGAGAGTGGAGCCGAATAGTAGATAACCTTCATAGGCAGCACTGACCAAGGGAATCTTGGAGAAGCATCTGCTTGCCAAGCGGAAAGCCAGAGGTTGTGCTGCGCTGAAGTTTGATAGAACATAGTTCTAGCAGTGTATCTGGCTGCTGCCTCCGACACATCTGCTGAATAAATGGAAGCTAACCCAAAGAGCTGGAGCTGCTGCAGTGCCACCTTGTTTTTCTCAGAATCTTCTGCCAGCTGGAAGCTAGGGCCTTGGCCCATGAAAGAGGAGCTCTGGCTAAGAAAGGATTAGCTGTCACTGCCTTCAGCTAAGATACTGAAGCTTGGAAGGCCTTCTTAAGATACATTCACTTTCCTGACCACTGGGTCTCAGAGTGGCCTGTCCCTCTGCCGGACTAATGGTTTTCTTTGTCTTGGCAAGATGCGCAGGGAGGTGCTCCTCCTCTTTAGAGGACAGGAACTTGGTTGTCTTTCAAGTCACCATCCTGTGGACCATCCGCTCTGGGGGCTTGGAGGCTGCAATTCAGAACATGGGCACCCAGGGCAAATGCTCTGTTCAGTGATTCTACTAGATCAGGGACCAATATGGCGTGGCCAGTTTTTGACCCTCCTGTGTGAATGCATGCACCTCAGTCCAAGCGGCCTGCTGCTGATCCGAATGAGCAGATGAGGAGGGGGCCTCCACCAGGTCCTCCACCCCGGAGGTCACTCCCTTCTCGCACCTCAAAACAGAGGTAGCCTGCAAAGGTGGCCAGAAAGGAGGGATTTGTATTTTCTTGGTATTTCCTGCCCTCGGGAGGCTTGTCTGCTGACATAGTGTGGCCTAATCTCAATGTCCCTGAGGAATGGGGTCCCTTCCCCATGAGCCTCAGGGGGCGATCCCCAGTGTGAAAGCTTGTAAATGTAGCCAAAGGAGGAATTTTGCAGCTTGATTCCATTACCCTTGAGGATCACCATGCTCCTAAGAACTGGGGCTTCTGTAAGTAGTTATGCCCCAGCACTGTCATCAAGAGTTGGAGGCCTTCAGAGTTATCCTTTGGGAACCCCCCCTAAGAGGCTTCTCGAGTTTATTGCTGTGCTTGGAAGAAACGTTTCTTGCTAACCCCTTAAATGCTGCTCACAATTGAGCCTGTGAAATGTGTAGCTATGCAAGCGTTGGAAGAAAAGCTGATTGCTAGCCCCTCAATTGCTGCAGGGGCCGGGGGGAGTATGGCACTGTGGATGAGGAGCACCATCGACAACTCCAGAAGTGCTAAAGGGCTGTTAGCATCGACAAGAGGCTGTATGAACACTTCCAGCCATCGACAAGGAGATCATCAGTTATTGGGGCTGTTAACATCGACTAGTGGCTGTATGACTGCTTCCAGCAATCAACAAAAAGATCGCCAGTTATTGGGGCTTTTAGCATCAATGAGTGGCTCTATGAACGCATCCAGCCATTGACGAGGAGATCGCCAGTTACTGCAATCGACAGGGAGTATGCTCCTTTACCCAATATATTGCAGTTGACAGAAAGTATTCGCCTTAACCCAAAATATACGTGATTATATATATATATATATTTTAGAGCCAAAAAACTCCATTTAATGCATTAGTTAGGGCTGTTCCACAGTGACAAAAGTGAGTCGGTGTTGGGTTGAAAACCCCTTGTCCTTACCCTAACTGGCACTGGGTGTGCATTGGGGTTGTCAGCCTAACTCTCACCCCATCACATGTGTAAAGCAGCATAAGTATAGGAGAATGGAGTGAGAGTTAGGACAGACGACCCCAATGCGCACCCCAATGCCGGTTAGGGGGGTGGGCAGGGGGGTCCAAGGGGGGTTTTCAACCCTAACACCAAATTTCTTCACTTTTGTCGCTGTGGAACAACCCTAACTAATGCATTAAACAGAGTTTTTTGCCTCTAATTTCCCTTCTTTTTGAGAATGATAACGAGAAATAGTGAATGTAATGTGCAGCGGCGGGCCACGCGGATGTCTTGTGGCATACTAACAGGAACAGCAACGCAAACAGAAGCGCTTAACAGTGGCATATATGGTAACGCAAGCGTGAATGAGAACAGAAAGGGTAACGCACACGGTGGCGTAGACGGGAACCGTCTGCCACGTGATGTGTTGTCACATAGTAACATGGTGCCTGCAAACGGAAATGTCAATGGGCATGGTTACGCAGTGAAACAGAAAGAGAAACAGTACTGTAGACACAAATGGCAAAAAATAACAGAAACACAAGCGCAAATGAAACGCAGGATAACGCATATGGTGGTGGCGAGACGCCAATGGTAAGTGAACGGGAAGGAAATCAAGCGGAAAGGGCAACGGTAACAGTAATGAAGCTACAGGCTGGTTTTCCCAAAAGCTGCATAGAGAAAGACAGTGAGTACAAAGACTGTATGCATAATAATGGGTATCGGAGCAGAAAATGAGGACTTGGAATACTAAATAGGTTATATCTCAAGAACCGATGCATGTAGAAAAAATTTAAAAGACATATGATTTACGACTGTCCTGGTTAGTTTTGTACTTAGACCCCTTTAGGGACTAAGCATTTCCTGATTTAAAAGTCCGATCTCGCGACCGCTTCCGTAGATACATGGTCCTGAAAGCGCTATAACACCGTAATGTTATCCTATGGGAAAAGAGAAGTTCGGAGTGCCATAACTTTGCCTCTCTGTAATATTTTTTCACCAAACCACTGAAAGGCACATCTGTGGGCTGTTGGCTGTCTTCCTCCAAATTTCAGGAAAAAAGACCAAACCGTTATTTTGCAGCAGGGTGCCAAAGGATTCCTGTAATGCATCGGGCACCGTAATGTTATCCTATTGGAAAAACCATCAACTTTGGAGTGCCATAACTTTGCCGCCGTGTAATATTTTTTCAACATAACACTGAAAGGCACATCTGTGAGATGTCAGCTGCGCTCCTCCAAATTTCAGCCCAAAACTCCCAACCGCTCTTTTGCAGCGGGTGCCAAAGAATTGCTGTACTTCCCCACAGCCTAGAAAAGTATTGTCATAATTTTATAAAGCTTTCGTAAAAATTCCATACATCAGGAGCACGAAGTACTTTACAAAAGTACTTTTTCCAGAAATTTGAAAACATATTTCTGGGGTGTTTTACCCCAAAATAAAGACATGGCTAGCATCCTCAGGTTCGACTAGGTGAATACAAAAGAATTAGGTTGCTAGAGGGTCCCAAATTTAAATGGCAAGCATTTTTCTGATCACTAACTGAAAACAAGATGGTGGATTTGATAAAGTAAGAGTGCCATTTGCGAAAGTAAAATGCATTTATGACACTGTCGAACTTTTGTTAACTTTTCCCATTGACTTATAATGGGAAATTGTTTTTTGAATAACTTTTGAACCGTTTAATATTTTCGCGAAATCTTTTGAAAGGCACATCGGGGACCCGGTCCTTGCGTTCCTGAAGATTCCGGGCGGTCGCGCAAACCGTGCAACCTGTAGGCGTGACCGTGAGAATTCCAGGAAAAGCGTAAACACACGCAAGCAGATCACACTTAATAACCCGCAGCTGTGTATCCGACTCGCACTTAAACTTGGCAGATCCCAAGGTGTATGGCTTTTGATCATGTATTCAAATTTCAGGCAAATCCACAAACGGCTGCAAAGTTATTAAGGTGCAAAATTTGGGGTTTAACATGTAAATGGCTCCTCAACCCTAACTATGGTAGCTCTACCGTGCTACCATAATATATATATATATATATATATATAAATCCCTGTTTCTGAGGCAGTGATGTCGATCAACAGCTTTTTAGAGCTGAGGGGAATTTCAAGGCAGGCTGTGCAGCAGCACAGCTTAGCCCCAAATCGCGGGAAAAACTCCGCTAGGAATGTGGGCCAGTCTGCTCTGTAACAGGCCCTTTCTTAGTTTGGATTGGAAGGAGGAATTTGGCACCTATTTTGGCTCTTTTAGGAGGTAAGGTTTGGGAGCAGCTATGGGAGACATTTAGGTTGCGTCATACCCAGGTACTTTAAGATTCAGTGGCAGGGAGGAGTAAGGCACTCCCCATAAAGAAAAGGAACAAGGACAACTGATATGGAGGACAGAGTTTGAGCTAAATTTCAGCTCAATTTGGGAAAGTGTGGAGTCAGTTTGGTCTAAGCTCTAGGACTGAAATTCTAATAGCTGTTGTCCGATACAAGTGCCCTATGCCTGTTCGATTCTCACAATCTCTCAGCCCCATGGAACTGCTCCGTTTCATTTACTGAATAACCAAATTAAATGTTCTACTTTTCACTTTTATATATTGGTGCTGAGTATTTAATGAATTAAATGGCAATTGCTTTTCCTCCTAGGAAAGTCTCCGGATCACCCCCTCCCCCCAGTACTGAAGCCAGAGAAGCCACGGTGCCTAGGATCTTTCTACTATGGTAAGAGGAGGCCTTTACACAAATTAATCATCCTTCAAGTAAGACCTATTTTGTTCCAGTGTTTCGAAATTGTGCCAGGAGGTGCTCAGGCTCTGTGCCCCCTTGCCATACCATCAGGACCCCTAGACAAAAGTGGAGGGAGAGGTGGGTTACACAATATATGAATTTTCTGAGCTGTTGAGGTTCACAAACCAGGGGCCATCATCTAGTGTGCCCAAACCAGCATCTGTCAGTGGTTCTTCCAAGATAACATCTTTCTCAAACAAACTCAGAGTTTTTACTGAGCAAACCATCATGTAACTGTTGATGTTTATGCTAACTGTCTGTATTTTTCACAATTACTTAATACTGTGTGTGTATTTATGTTTTTCATGTTTTTTTATAATGTATGGATAACTGGTCACTTGTGAAAATGGGCATTGCTGGTCACAAACCAACCAGGATAAAACAAATAAATGAAATGAACTACAGGTTAACTTATAGTTTACTGGTTAAAGGGACATTGTCAACCCCCTTCTTGGCCTCAAAATGTCTCTAGTTTAAAAAAAAAAAGAAAACTTTTATGATTGTCCACATTATGTTAAATTTGCTAATATAGCTAATAGTTTGATTTTGATTCCCCTTTTCTTGTTAAAAGTGAAAAACAGACTGCCCGCCATAGGTGTCACCACACGAAGACATGTCTGTTCACATTCCTTGATCAACTCCCACTGCATTTCCCAGCATAATCTAGAAACCCAAAACGCACTGAAAGGAGGAGGCCATTGCATCATGAGTGGTTGCAGTTTGAGGGTGTTCTAATGTTCAGGAAGCACACAGCAAGAACAGATCAAGGATTTGAAACAAAACAAGGTCGGGTATAATTGCCCATTAGCATGTACTGCAGTTCTACTAAGAAAGGAGGCAAATAAAACAACCAGCCAGATCAATGAATTTTAGAGCAGGTAAGCAATCATAAAATAGGGGTTTACAACTAGAAATAAAATGATGCAAAAAGCTTGATAGGGTCCCTTATTTGACACAGTCCCACACAAAATATTAATAGTTAAAATTAACCAGCCTGGGAGTGGCTCCCAGGGTGGTAGCCTGGGTAAAACGTTGGCTGGACAACAGGACACAGAAGGTAATTGTAAATGGAGTCCACTCGGAAGAAAGAGGGGTTACTAGTGGGGTACCGCAGGGTTCAGTACTGGGTCCAATCTTTTTAATGTCTTTATAAGTGACATTACAGAGGGACTGGAAGGAAAAGTATGCCTCTTTGCAGACAACACAAAGATCTGCAACAGGGTTGATACACAAGGAGCCGTGGGAAGGATGAGAAGGGACTTGGCAAGGTTGGAGGAATGGTCAGAAGTATGGCAGCTTGGATTCAGTGCAAAGAAATGCAAAATAATGCACCTGAGAAACAAATACCCAGGGGATAATTACACAATGGGGGGAGGTAGTAACAACAACAAAAATGGAAAGGGACCTGAGGTAATCATATTATGTTAGCAAACAATGTGAGAACGCAGTAGGGAGGGCTGGGGGTATACTGGGATGTATAGGGAGAGTCATCACCAGCAGAAAACAGGAAGTTGTTATCCCTCCGTACAGACAGTTGGTGAGATCCCATCTGGAGTACTGCATCCAGTTCTTGAGACCCAATCTCTGCAAGGACACAGACAAGATAGAGGCAGTCCAGAGGAGGGCAACTAAAATGGTGCAGGGTCTGCAAGAGAAGCCATATGAGGAGAGACTAAAGGAGCTTAATATGTATACTCTTGAGGAAAGGAATGGGGGGACATGATAAAAACTTTTAAGTACCTCAGTGGAATCAACAAAGTCCAAGAGGGTAGCATCTTTCAGAAAAAGAGATATGCAAGAACAACTGGACACAATTTAAAGATGGGGGAGTTTGGGGGCAATATGAGGAAGTATTTTTTCACAGCGAGGGTGGTGGACACGTGGAACAGCCTTCCTGAGGAGGTTGTGGGGTCTAAAACTGTGGGAGAATTCAAGAATGCATGGGACAGACATAAGGCAATTCTTGTTGGGGGTAAGAAGAAATAGGCTGTTGGTTAACTAGGATCTGCAGCTTATCCTGTAGGTAGGGAAATGGGCAGACTAGGTGGGCCAAGCGGTCCTTATCTGCCGTCAAAGTCTATATTTCTATGTTTCTATGTTTAAATCCTTAAAAAATGCTGTTTTGAAACACCAATATAAATAACCTGAGCAGTTCAGCTGTTTAAAAAATGTAAACAACAAAAACACAAAAAACATGACCAGTTGTTCAATGAAGCATCCACTAGCTGTCCAAAACAACCATGAATAGAAATTAGTTTGCCATTTTTGGGGCACCTCCTAGCCCCAGGTATAAACTCCTTCAGGTACACATCAAAGCATTTTCCCTGCTGTCCGCTAGACTGACCCTGTGCATTTAGTCTCACCACCTCCCAAGTCCTCTGCCAGCCCTGCTGATTCTGTTATCTTTATTGGGGGGGAGGGCTCCTGCTGCCATCAGGAGAGAAGCACTTTAATCATTTGTCTCCCATGTAACCAGTTCCTGCTTTTTAGGGAGTGATGATATTGGGGGGGGGGGGGGCTGCCAGAGGGGCCATCGTCTAGAGTGCCCAAAGCAACTTTCCATTATTATGGCCCCGCATCCACTATCCATGTGCTCTGTAGCAGTGTTCTGGGGAGGCGGACACACCATGGCAATGGCACCTTCACAAGCCACCAGACAAACAGATCTGTGCCACCTAGCCTTCAGAGGAGAAATATCTGACAGATGCCCTAAATCCCTATCTGCTGGCATCTGTCTGGATTTCCTGGGCTCGGAGTGCAAAGCTGGATTGCCAGCCTGTAAGTAGGATGCCCACCTCTCAGCACCATGGAGTTTTCCTTTTTTGTTACAAAATTTTATGTCCAGTGCTGCATGAGGACACCTTATTCTCTCACTCTTACAGTTTGAATGAGTGCTGCCAGTTTAGGCTTCTTTGCAGATTTGTTAGTAACACTTAGGTCACGCAGCAATAGTGAGTTAGTGAGAAAGTTCTGTGCAACACTACACCTGAAAATCAGTCACAGTCTCTAACATTAAACTTTAGTGATGCTCAGATAGTATCCCCTAAAGTCTGATGCTATTGGATACCAATGCTTTTTCTCAATCTCAGATGGCACCAGATATTGATGACATCCCAAAAATGTATTCTCCCATGTACAGATCTGATCAGAATCATAGGATGTGACCAGATCTGAGGCATCCAACTATCCAAGGATTGGATCCAGAAATCCAACCGTCGGGTCCAAACATCTGAACCATCTGACCTCAGATCTCCAAAACCTGACTTGGTATCAGAAATCCTAGCTTGGTCAAATGGAGGTTGGATTCAGAAGATGGAAGGTGGGACTGTCCATCAAGAGGACATTCGGATCCCACACGGCATTACCCATGCACCACTAATTACTGAGTTGTTTGGGACAGCAGGAGGGTGGGTAATTCAGCAGTTGGGTGTGGGTTGTCCATTGTTTTGTTTTTTTAACTTGTATTCAAAAACAGCAGAATCATTCTGTATCGGAGTGCTGAAGTAGACTTCTGGTTGCTACTGTACTATTCATGTGACATCAGAATGATGGTGCAATGCACTGATGACACATCAGTGGTACCAATGCACTTTTGAAGGGACTGAATTCTATACAAAATAAGGGCTATTCATGTGCTATGACATAAATATGGTTGTACTCGACTGCTTGGGAGAGAACCATTTGTTGTCTTTTACTGACTGACGGACTTGGTCACCTGCTGGTGTCTGTGTTCTCTAGAGACTATGGACTGGGCTATGATGGGACAAAGACCAGTCCATAGATATCACCCACTGCCATGATTGTCTTTCTCATGCTGCCCTTCCCAGTCCTGATGGCCACTTCATAGCTACAATGATGGAGTGGGGCTGGAGAATACCTGCAGCCATTATCCAGAGAGTCATAGGAATTTTATGCCTCTTTTTCTCGTTCTACCTTCTCCCCACGACATTCACAACTGCAGCAGCCCCTGTGCAGAAGGCAGAGAAGAAAACATTTCTTACCATAGTAATCTTGTTTCTTCTAAGGGAATCTTACTGTATTCTGACAATTGCAGTATGGTCTCACCATAGGACTGCCCTGGAGCCGAAATGGTTAATGGAACCTATGCTAATGATGGAATGTTAGGCTTGAGCTCAGTTTTCAAACCATTGTCCCTGGTTAAACTTCCTGCAACCATCAGAGTCTTCCGAAGTATGCAGAAGTTAAAAATACTAAGCTAACTTAACTAATCCTAAATACCCTGACTAGGGTAGGAAAACACCTTCAAATAACAAAGGGCATAAATAAGACTCAAGACAACAGATGCTCAAGAAACTAATAGGTGCCCACAAATTTCCAACATCAGTAACAGGCAGTGTACAGGGCCCTGTAGGTCCTAGCAGGGGAGGAAGGGTGGGAGCTCAGAATACAGTAAGATTCCCCTAGAAGAAACAAGATTACTATGGTAAGTAATGTTTTCTTCAAACACCAGGAAATCTTACTGTATTCTTACAATTGCAGACTACCCAAGCAGTGCCTTTGGAGGTGGGCAGAGGACCTATTTAGGAAACAAGCTCTGCAAAACTGCTGTGCCAAACCTGGCATCACTCCTGGCCTAGGTATTCAAGCAATAATGCTTAGTGAATGTGTGGACTGTTTTCCACATAGCTGCTTTATAGATTTCCAATAGAGGAATATCTCTTGAAGCTGCTATAGACACAGCTGTCCCTCTTGTAGAGTGGGCCCTGAGCCCTTGAGGGGGCTGTTTGCCCAGTTTGCCATAACAGAACTGGATACATGCCACAATCCATCTTGCTGTGGATCTCTTAATGGCAGGTGTGCCTTTTCCCACTTCCCCATTAGTCAAAAAGAGTTGGGTTTTATCCCCTCTATGACTTTTTGTATGTTCCAGGTAGTAGCTGATAGCTCTTTTAACATCCAAGCTATGCAGTCTATGTTCACCTGAAGTAGAATGGTTAGTGAAGAAGACTAGAAGTGTGACAGACTGATTAATGTAAAAATCCGAAACCACCTTTGAGAGGAATTTATTATTTGTCCTAAGGACCACTTTGTCCCTATGGAATGCCACATAGTCAGCCTCTATGGACAAGGCCTGGAGTTCACTAATCCTCCTGGCAGAGATAATGATGACCAGGAACACAGTCTTCCAAGTCACATACTTGAGATCAGTTTTTGACATGTGTTCAAAGGGTGGTTGCATAAGCTGTGCTATGCAAATGTTCAGATCCCACACTGGGCTGGGAGTTCTGTGAGGTGGGTGCAAATGTATCAATCCTTTAAAGAATCTCCTGAACACTAGGTTAGATGCCAAGGATGATGCCTTACCTGCTGACAGGTAAGCAAAGACTGCAGCCAGATGTATTTTCAATGTGGATGGCCTTAAACCCAGAGAGTGAAGATGGGTTAAGTAATCTAAAACCACAGGCAATCCCATCCGATTATGGTTCAGGTTTTTATTCTGACATCAAATAGAATATCTTTTCCACTTGGAAGAATAAATCTTTCTGGTAGAGTGTTTTCTAGAAACCCTGAGGACCTCCATGACACTTTCTGAGAGATGCAGATGGCATACTCGAGGTCTTCAAGAGCCAGGCCTTGAGCCTGAGGGATCGAAGGTTCGGATACAGAATTCTGCCCTGGGATAAAGTCAGTAGGTTGTGCCTCCTGGGAAGGCTGACCAGCTTGGCTATTGACAGGTCCAGTGCCAGGGAGTACCAAGGTTGCCTGGCCCAATCTGGAGCAATTAGGATCATTATGGCAGACTGGGATCTGAGCTTGATCAAAACCCTTAATAACAAGGGAAATGGAGGGAAGGCATACAGAAACTTCCCTGTCCAGTTCAGAACTAGTGCATCCAGTGGCACTGAACCTGTCACTGGTGACCTGCAGCAATATCTTGGGAGCTGGTGGTTGTCTGGTGAGACAAAGAGATCTATCTCTGGAGTCCCACAGCTTCTGAATACCACTTGTAGTACGTGACTGTTCAGAGAACATTCGTGGTTGCTCTGATGTATTCTCAATGCATCTGCCAAGACATTATCTTTGCCTGGCAGATGAACTGCTGACAACTGGATATTTAGTGAATAAGCCAGGGTTCATATTCTTATGGCCTCTGTGCACAGAAGAGTGGACCTTGTGCCTTCTTGTTTGTTGATGTAGTACATTGTGGTTGTGTTGTCTGTTCTGACCTGTACTATATTCCCCTGAAGCATGCTGGCAAATGCCTGCAATGCTAACAAGACTGCCCTGAGTTCCAACAGATTGATGTGAAGCAGGGACTCTTGCTTGGACCACAAACTGTGGACAGTATGCTCCTCTAGGTGTGCTCCCCACCCTAGGAAGGATGCATCTGTGGTAAGCACCCAGGAGGGTTGTACTTGTAGGAAGGGAACTCCCTGCCAGAGATTCTCTTCTTCTAGCCATCACTGCAGAGCCAGCATGGAGGTTTGGGTTACTGGGACCAGCTTTGACAATGAATCTTTCTTCTGAAACCAGTATTGTCTTAGATGATATTGAATATCTGTCATCTGAAACCTTGCGCCTAGCACTGTAGTTGTTGATGCTGCCATGTGGCCCAACAATTGCAGGAAGTGCCTGGCAGGTCTGAGACTGTGAAGTTTGAAAGAGCTTGCCAACTGTACCAAGTTACTTACCCTTTCATGCAGAAGAAAAGCTTTTCCTTTCACTGAATCCAGTTGAGCCCCTATGAATTCTAGGAGCTGCACTGGTTGCAGTACTGACTTTTTCTGATTTATCAGAAACCCCAGGGACTGCAGGAGATCCTGTCTGAGTACCAGGGACTGCTTGCCCTGTTGAGGAGTTTGCCCTACGACTATCCAGTCGTCTAGGTAGGGAAATACTGCCACTCCTTGTCTCCTTAGGTGTGCCACAACTACAGCCAGACATTTTGTGAACACTCTTGGAGCAGAATTGAGACCAAAAGGCGCTGCTCTGAATTGGTAATGGCCTGAAGGCAGTCTGAACCTGAGAAATTTTCTGTGTGACCGTCTCACTGGAATGTGGAAGCATGCATCCTTGAGGTCTAGGGATGCCAACCAATCCCCTGCTTTAAAATGGGCAGAATTGTAGGCAGAGTGACCATTTTGAATTTTGGTTTCAGTAAACACTTGTTTAAATGTTTGAGATCCAATATGGGTCGCCATTCCCCTCCCCCGTTTTCTTGATAGTGAGGAAGTACCTTGAATAGAGGCCTTTCCCCCTCTGTTGCAGGGGAACTGGCTCTATTGCCCCTATGGATAGGAGATTTAATACTTCCTTCTCTAGCAACAGGGTCTCTGCTGGAGTGGAATGTCAGAAAACCTTTGCCCTCAGCCTTGGTTTTAATTTGAAACTGAGAGCCAGACCTTGGCCCACTACCTCCAGGACCCACTTGTCTGTGGTAATGGATTTCCATTCCTGGAGGTAGTGGGCCAACCTGCCTCCTACTTGTACTGGGGAGGCGACGTGAACAGACCTCTCAGGATGTCTGCTTAGGTTGGGAAGCTGGTTGAGTGCTAGGGGCTATCCGGTTGCCACCCCTTCTGCTCTTGTCTCTAAAGTAGCCCCTCTGCTGCTGGTACTGCTGGTACTGGGGGTAAGCTTGGGGCTGAAAGAATGGCTTATAAGGCCTGCCTCTATGACCCCTGGCTTGTGGCTTATGGGTTGTAGAGGGCTTCTCTTTAGCAGCAGAACTTTGATAAGCTGTTTTGTACTCATCCATTTTCTTCATGTAAGCCTCTGTCTGCTCACCAAAAAGAGACAGAGGCTCACAGAAAAAATCCATTGCTTTGGACTGGGTGTCCTGAGTTAGGTTAGTTGTCCTGAGCCAGGCAAACCTTCTTAAAGATATGGAAGAGGCCATTTGTCTGGCAGCAGTATCATTACTGTCCACTGCCATATGAAATTGCACTTTAGATGCCTCTATGCCCCTTTTTACAGCTTCTCCTAAATCTGCTGCCATAGGGGCTGGAACAGACTTTGTGATTTCCATCACAGTGTCCCACAAAGTCCTCTGATATCTCGCAACATAGGCCATACAAGAGGGCTGCCTTATTGCAAGAGAAGACCCCAAATATTGTTTTTTTAGCAATAGAGTATATTCTCCTGGAGTCTTTATCAGGAAGGTGTGATGACAAGGGGATGCCAGCCTCATCACAGGCTGCAACCTGTACCACTCCCTCATGGTTAGGGTGCCCAAACAAGAACTCTGCTCCATCCTTAGCCACCCAGTACTCCTTATCCACTTTTCTTTCTAAGGGTGGAATGGAAGTGGGGGTATGCAGTACCTTTAGGACCTGTTTCTTTAGGGATTTATGGATGTTCACCAAAACCCTTTTAGAGGTTGGCACATCCATCATCTTTTTGTAATCTTGTTCTTCCTTCTCATCAGTGGATTCCTGAATGGGAAGATCCAAGGACTGAGCAACCTGTCTGATAAATTGGAAATGAGATGTAAAATCTTCGATTCCCTTATCAGGGGAATCAGGTCTGTGAGGATCTGGGCAGATATCCGGTTCAATGGGCTCCCCAAAGTCCTCTTCATCGTCATCGTCATCTTCCTCATCATATTCCTCTCCATAAGTGTCTAATTCGGGTTCCACTAAACCGGGAACTGAAGTAGCACTTGTGGTAGACAGACATGGTCATTTCTCAACCGAAACCGGGCTCCCCTGAAGAGACTGAATTATACGAACAGCATTCGCTATTTCCTCAGCGGTTGGAATTGATGCCTTCGGTTGCAGTTTAATGGTTGAATGTTTTTCTTTCTCTTTCCTTTTACCAGAATGTGCCAGGTTAGCGGCCAGTTCAGCATGTCTTTTTTTGTAGTTGAGGAGTCACCCTTGTCAGAGGGCTGGTCCCCAGGTTCTTTTTGAGTGTCTGCTACTGGTTCAGCAGTTCTCAGACATTTTCTCCTGCAGTCATTTAAGTTACCTATCAAGTGTCGACTGAGGGAAATTTTTACAAATTTCACAGTCCTCCTTGAGGTGGTCAAACCCCAAACAAATAACACAAATTAAATGAGGGTCTGCTTTAGCGAACGGTTCTCCACACTCTGTACAATGTTGGAAACCTGTGGGGCTGTTCGTTTCTTAGGCTGTGACATTTATCAGTTGGTTAGAATTGAAGTGAACCGAGAATTACCTCAGTAAAATTTACCAAAAAGTTTTAAATAACTAAACCGCCTTACCGGATGGTACCAATGTTAAAATAAGTAAAAATCAAAGTAAGGTATCGGTTCCTTTCCAGTTGGGAGAACCGTGCAGGAACCGATAAAACTTACCAAAACTAACACTATCTAACTAATTCTACCTGTGAACCAAGGACAGTGCTTCAAAAATCAAGAAAAATAAACAAATTAAGATTTAAACCGAGAAAAATAACTTCTTCAGTTGAAGTGAAGGAAAGCTCTCCGGAGACATCTTACTGAGGCAAGCGAAGTAAAGAATTTAACGGTTGCAGGAAGTGCAAGCAGGGACAGTGGTTTGAAAACCTAGCTCGAGCCTAACATTCCATCATTAGGATAGGTTCTATTAACCATTTCGGCTCCAGGGCAGTCCTATGGTGAGACCATACTGCAATCATCAGAATACAGTAAGATTTCCTGGGGTTTGAATTATCTAATTTGATCCACCACAAAGGTTGCCACTGGAGCAAAACTGAAGCCCCACACTCCCCTAACCTGGAAACACTGTCATCAGCAGCACCCCTGACCTTGGGCTGCATGATTATGGAAACATGGGCTCACTTTATCAGAGTCCCTGCAGTAACAGTTCAGCTGCAGCCATGTTCCAGTTTGATAAATGAATCAGATGCAGACTGGTCTGTTACACTGGCAGCCACCACTACTGGATACAGTTATGTAGCGATGTAGCATCTACTACCTACTTAGGCTGGAAAACAAGGGTTCTTTTAGCCTAATCTGAACTTTAACAAGCAGCATTTAAAATTTTTTGGTAAACCACTACCCCCTGAAAAAATGCTTGATCTTCCTGACAGCAACAATTGTTTACTGCTATACATCAGTTGGCATTCTAACTCCTGCTCCATGACTACTGCCTCCAGAGAGCCCTACAGATGCCGTCCACTGGCTCTCCCGCCCCTACAGCGGGAGTACCTTGTACATCCAGCAGAGGTTCAGTTAACTCTGTTTTGAAATACTTGACTTCCAAACATAAGGTAAAACCTTCCAAATAAAACAGTTTAGAAGTATCAGACTCCTTCTGGCCTGATGGCACAGCGGTAGTGTTACCGCTCAGTATGCTGGCGACCTGGGTTTGGGAACTGACCCCGGTAGCTCTGAGGTTGTTCAGGGGAGGGAGGCTGGACTGGCCAGCTCTCCTCCTTTGGGCAGGGGGGACTCACAATCCCACTCAGTGACTGCCACCTGGTGGAAGTCAGGCAGCAGCATAGCAGGTGCTCACACAGGTGGAGGAGCGATGGACAGAGATCGTACACGTGCATCTCATCATGCATGCATGCAAGTCACTGCACGCTGACACTCTCAGTGGGAGAAAAATGGTTTAGAAAATCCTAAAGGCTACTGGAGCTGTGCCGTCACCCCCTGCAGGTCCACACAAGACTGACAGCATGGGCCACGCACAACGCTGTGATCTTGGGTAAACCTGGTAAGTCCCTGAGAAGGCTGTGCCGGGGTGCCAGCTGTTGGAGTGGTGGATGAGGGAGTCAGATTAAAAAAAGCAAGACTGATAAAAGAAGTATTTGACTTCTAAATGGGAAAAAATTAAAAACCAGGTGGCATCCAATAATGCAAGCACGCATGTGCATTTGATTATTTTTCCTAAAAGAATAGCATTCAACCAATAATGATTATACAGTATGAACTTTCAAAAATTGGTCTCTCACAATTACTTCAACATTTTTGGACCTGGAAAATATATGCTTTAATTTCTTTCTTTCTTTTTTTTTTTTTTTTTTTTTTAGTAGAAATCGGAATTGCAAACCTTTGAGTCAGGGACTCATTTACAAAGGCTCCTCGTCAGGAAACAGATAGTATATACAAATACAGACATAGTTACATAGAGTACAGATCGACATAGGGAACACTATACATGTACGTACATAAATACAACGGATAAAATTCATCCGAGAGCAAAAACTCTATGCAGGAAACACTGTACATGTATGTACATAAATACCAGAAATACAATTCATAAGAGAGTGAAACACTATACAGGTCCTATACAGTGATGTAGCTAAACCATCTAGTACACCAGAGACAGCAATCTGGGTTCTGTTATAAATAAAAATAGGTAGTAACTTTCCCTCACTGCCCGGCAACTGCTTCCCCTACGTTTAGCACAAAGGCAGGATCTGGTCTATAACCACTCGAAGGCGACTTCCCATTCCAGTCACCAGTCCACTATGTGGGACTAGAGAGTGCCAAGGTGATCACAGAGGATGAAACTCCGGTGGTTACCCCAACTATTCTCCCATGGCATCTCTCCTCTACTGCACAGTGCCACACAGTTCTTCCCCGTGGACAGAGCCACACTTCCACAGCCCACCACAGGAGTCTTTGGTGCCATGTACAGCGTGCCAACACTTCCTTGTCATGGAATCACGCCATCAGCAACACTCACCAATCTAGCAGCCCCCTCTCGGAGGATCCAAGGCTTTCTTCCAAGCCCTGGTCAGCTGCTAATAGCAGAAAGCACTACTGCACAGTGCCAAAGGGACCTGAGAAGTATTTGTTTCCATACAGATTTTTGTCCCCAGCCAGCTTCCCTCATTCATCAATGATTTATCCTGCATGGGCCATGGCTGGCACCCAGCCGTGACCACCACCTACCTGATACCTCTACTATCACCACCCTGATCAGTTCCAATCCTGATGAGAGGCCAGTAGCATGGTGGGGGCCTGAGCGTACCAGTCATCATGTAGAATGCAGCTGGGATTTTTAGTTCCCTGTTTTCTCTCGCTCCTTCCTGTGACATGGGCAAACTGTCATCAGACACCCTACATGCACAAAACACTATGGGGAAGCAAATTCCCTGGCCCTCCCGCAAGTGTCACTTTGGTGCCAGCACCTGCTGTCAACCCTACCTGGTTCTGAGTGCACTGCCTTTTGGCAGCTGCTTCAGCCTACGGCCTTGCCCCAGTGTAGCTTCCCGAGCCTCCCTCCCATCCCTAGAGATTTTGATGGGCTACAGAGGTGTGGACACACCATCATGGTGTCATACATCCTTGTGTATTTTCCTCCCCCTTTATGGTTCAACCCAGCACCCCACTTGCCAAGCATTTGGGGGAAGGGCAGGACATTGTGTAGTAACCCACAACATCCAGGGGCACACACAATCCCGCTGAAAGAGGTAACTCAACCCCCACCTAAGTCTAAAAATGATACCTTTGCAGTATTCCGTATAGTCCAAGGAGGTACTGCATGCAGTAGGATGTGCTTAACCCCCCGAGTCTGAAAGCACTCCTCTACAGTGATCCCTAGAGTTGAAGGCTCAGTAGCAGGGGTCGGGCATGAGGCATGACACCGCATGTGACATGCTACCACCAGCTGCACCTGGCCAGGCAAGCCTGTACCGTCTGCATAGAAGGCAGAGACAGAAGTGACGCTCCATGATCTGCATTCCAGTTCAAATTGTAAATCATCAGTATTGACTGAATCCGTCAGCACTGAAGACTTGCCAGCACACGAAGACCCCTATAACCATACTAGTTTCCTCTCAAATGGGGGCATCCAGGTCTTTGTATTAACAAAAAACATCAGGCCAGAGTGACCTTCAGTGCAGTGGCTAGCCTGGGCTTCACTTTACTTTTTATTCAGTACAGTTACACATGGATCATGTAGGTTTACGGATAGCATTTCTGTAAACAGGAGCTTTATAAACAGCTGCCAATTACAAATGATGTTCTGTCCTCTTTAAGCGAGAACAAAAAAAAAAACTTTTTTTCCACATTTTCATTTCAGTCTTGTCCTTATAAGTTTAGTTGTCAGTGATTTCCAGTGTGTGTAGGAAGGAGGGGTTTTGTCTCCTCATCACGGCCAGAGTGTACTACTTTCAGCATAATTTGCTAGCGGGCATACTGGTTCTTTAATGTGGTGCCCGTAACGAGGTCAGCACAGTGAAAACTAGTACAGGAGTGTAAATATGGGCTAATAATTAAATGGCTTTTTTGGTGTTTTAGCCAAATTGCTCAGATTCTTGTAAATTTTTCTCAACATGTCATAGCATAGAATAAAGCACCTATCCCACCTCCACTCCCTCCCTCACTTTCTGAGTACTGCTATTCGGCATCAAATGCCGAATCCTGGAATCCTTCCGGATGATAACACAGAAATACATTTTCGGACTGTCAATAACCTTAATATACTTTTTGGGATAGCTAAACATGGAGAGACCTTTATGTCTCTACAGTATGTTTTATATGTGGAGACCTAACCTAAGGGCCTAGCCTCTAGGTGCCCCCATTTGAAGATATACTGCAACATAGCTGAGGTTTATGCAATGGGCATGCTGCTTAAAGTACCCCAGCCAATGACAAACCCGACTCATAAGACAGCAATTTTATCTTATGAATCTGGTTCATCACACCAGTTATCTCCACACTCCTGTATGTCACAATCACACCATGCTGACGCCGACTCGCACTACAGCAGGCTTCAGACAAAACGGTAAAAAAAAAAAAAAAAAAAAGCCGTGCAGCATTTTGAATCCAGTATATGAATTAACTTGCTCATTGTATAAACCGAACATGTTATGTGTGAGCGTGTCATACAGTTTTTTTTTATCTTTATTCGAGTGCTGCGACCTCCTGATCCCTCATGAGTGGGGTCACAGACCACTCATGAAGATAAAAACTGTATGACATGCTCACACACAACATAGCCCCTATGTTTTGTTTGGTTTCTTACTTAGGCAGAAGGATCCATACCTCTCAGCCTTTCAACCCCCCAAATGTGAAACACTGCACTTCAGAATGTGGAAAAAAATTACCAGAATTTATAAAATGGTCAAGAAAAATCATGTCTCCTGATTGGTTGACAGGGCTTGGAATCCAGTGGTATAAGGAATAATAATCACCAGGTTGGGAACATTTTCCAGTCAGCTGTGCAAAGGCCATCCCAAAATAAATGCTTTCCTCACATTCTGTAATAGAATGCCCGACCTCCATGTTAGTAAAGAATCTGACTGGCAAGTGAAATCGTCAAAAATGGTAAAAATACCATGATTCCATAACACAAACGAGAACAAAATCTCACACAATAAATCAAGTAAACCTTAGTGGCCATTGCTAGCTGCATCACTGTCCCTCTCCTAAACTGAACTGCAGCGTTTTTCTGAGTAGGCCAAACATCCCGCTGTTCGCAGTAGATGAACAACCTGCGCATCCAATCTCATTATCGGGAAACTGTTGACTGCATGCTCGTTCACCCTTCCCTCCCAAAGCACTGACAAAAAATTGTAACCACTTCTCTCCCACATTCGCTGAGTACTTCCCCCTCAGCATACACATGATAAAATGTAGAAATCGTAGTGCAATCCAACCCTAGCTCCACCCCTGTCATACCACATGCCAGTCCCCACTGCGACACACAGTTCACAATCGTAGTCTGGGTGTATAGGAGAATCGTCACAACAGCAGTAAAAAAAACGAAACTTATACTTATCATGGCACTGATGTAACTCGCAATCCATAGAAGTAATCGGCAGGTGACACGAGCCATCAGTTAAGGCAAACGTACAACACAACGCGAGTGCAGAGAGGCATAGAAAAAAAAAAAAAAGCCGATCACTCTCTGAGATGTAAGTGCGCGGTGCATGGTGGTAGGCACAAAAATTAAAGAAGTAGTGACCGCTACGATCATGGAGGGAATTTTAAAATTTAAAATGTAAAAAGCAAATGGCAAACAATAGTGAACCTCAGTGTTCACAATAAAGTATCCACAGTAACTGAAGGAATTAAAAAAATGAAAAATAAATAAATACAATAAATAAATGTTGTAACATGACAGGTTCTTGAGGCAACCAAGCAGTAAATTAGAACACTGCAACGGCAAACGATTTTGAAATAGCATCACAGATAAAAAGTTAAAACATTCAACAGCCCAATAGATTGAATAGCTCTAAAGGTAAGATAAAAGCACTGTAACTGTCACGCAGCCATAGAGTTTCTAAAGCAGTTGTCAGTTAACTAGGGATAAATAGGTAAAATGGGTAATAATGGGAACTGGCGACATGACTTAATAGTGATGTTGAAACTGTAGCAATATTAAAGGAGGCAGCATAGTATAGTGGTTGAATGGTCTATGCTGCAACTCTGTAGACCTGGGTTTGAATCCCACAGCCCTCACTTGTACACTGTGATCCTGATCTAATAACTGAACTTCCCTGTGTTCCCAGGTAGTACCTGTGAGAAAGTTACCAGTTAGTGTGTCTTACCTCTTGAAAAAAAAAAAAGAACACAGAATAGAGAATTAATTAAACATTGAGAATAGCTGATAATTGCTATTTTTCACCATTCAAAAAAGTTTACCAAGGGACTATTTTATCACAATGTTTCAATTAATTCTCTATTCTGTATTTAAATAAATGTTACACAGTTTTCAAAATATAAACACCTTGTCAGTGTCCTTTTTTCCATAGTCATTTCCCATTTTATAAGCACAATAAGACACTCCAGGGTGGTGGTTGTTATGTGCTAACCACACACCTTGGGGCAGAAGGACTCTCGATCTTCGGCCTCGTACCTCACCATGCACCTAGGTGTACAGTTATCACATAACAACCACCACCCTGTCGTGTCTTATTGCTTACGTAGAACACCTCATCAGATCACAAAGACAAAAACTCAGTACACTGTAAATATGTGTTTTCATGCTCACAAAGTTTTCTGTTTACTGAGGAACATATTTTCACATTCATTGTTCGGATTTCTGCTTTAAAATTTCAGTGTAAAATGTGGGACAGTACCCACTCAATGTGGAACAGAGGGATTTTCTGAGGTGAAATGAAGAGCTATTCCTTGTAATGTGGGACAGTTGCGAGGTATGGAAGGATCACAGACAGGGATTATAGGTCTCAGTTGCTGTGCTCAACACAGCACTACAGCTGCCACCTGCAATGCCAGTGACGGGGTTCTGGTAAATGCACGAGTTCCTGGAGGGCCACAGGACAAAAGAAGTTTTGAGCATCCTGCAGGACACTGGCCTTCTCAGGGTAGGAGGTAGACTGATCCCCACTGCAAGAGCAACACTTGGGAGCCCAAAGGTAGAAGCAGTCAGCAGGGATGGCAGAGAGGGAGTGGAGATGCCTGGCCAAGCTACGAGCGCATCACTTGTATGCAGGGTATGAAATTCATGAAAAAAAAAGTACATGCCCACTTGGACATGTAATTAGAAAAAGTACATGCCCAAGAAACTACTTAGTTTTCATAATTTTAAATGTCGTCTTCGCTGGACCACCAAGCAGTTAGTGAGAGTAACAGAGTACCAAAAAAAAAAAAAAAATGCTGATGCTACTGCCCTCAAACTCTGAGAAAGGCTATATGGCACCCTCACAATAGACCTAGGCTGTGCCCCTGCCTTTTATCTATAAAGTAATGGATTAGAATTTACATACACATACAGTGGCTGTAATTCCCTTAATCTTTTTTTTTTTTAATACTGTAGCTACTAGTACCTTGCTCAGCTCAACGAAGTTATATACTCAAAGACAGTTCTTCTATTTGATGGCTTTAGGCTTAGCTCTTTATTAGGTAAGGTAGCCTTTAGCAGGTAAGGATAAACAAAACAGTAGAGCAGACAGTCTAGATTTTTATTAATGACTGAGAGAGACTATAGATTTTCCCTGCAAGTTCAGCTCAGGAACTAGTCAATGACTGACTACAAAAAAACTGCTGTAGGCTGTGGACAGACTGGGAATGGCCACCTCTGAGTCCCACTACTCTCCCTCACTCTGCTGCAGTCTACTTACCCAAAGTACTGCATGAGTTGGTTGTGAGTTTGAGACTGAAGCTGCTGCTAGGATCCCAAAAATGCAGTACACAGTCACTTAATAATTATTATTTTATGCAGCAGGCCAGCACTTTTGCTCAAACAGTTATCTCAGAAGAGCTGAGAGCTTAAATTTTCAGTGCTTGAAATAGTCTCACCCAACCCCCTTCCTCTCAGTCAAACTTCATTTTTTTTTAAATTTGATGCCAGCAAGTGATAAAGACGTTGCCCCCGGTCTAATAATCCTGATCCTCCTGCTTGAGTGAGTGCAAACACTTAAATTTCATTTCTGTTGTGCTTGCCGAATCAAATTTCCCCCCTCTGATGCAGACCTTTGCGGTCTCACACACACCTCCTCTCCCGCCTAGGAAGTCATCCCCACATTCCACTTTTTACACCCCTAAAGCAGTAATGAGCTCTTAAAAGAGCTTTTAGTTCTTTATAATTTTTTTTTTCCTGCACAAGCTTTATCGCAACCGGCGATCCAAATGCTCTTTTAATACGAGTAACTACTGCACAGCACAAGTATGATCTACCTCTGTGGAGCAGTAGAATAGCACACTTTGCAACAGACCTTGAGATACATGGACTAAAAGTGGCAGGCGAACTATCACTCTACAGTCCCCTCACTCTGCAGTCCCCAGTTGGTCTCATACTGCTGCAGCCTGCCTCCAGTCTGATTGATGGTCCGCTCAACTGTTTTGGCTCACTGTAGCACATGCCAGTCTAAGGAAGGAAGGGGACTTCAGCCTGCTCGTCTTCTCTGCCCCAGGGAGCCTGACACCACTTCTGAAGATCTCGCGACTGTGTCAGCGCTGCGCATGTGATCATCTCAGGCACCCCTCCCCACAAGACATCAGCAAAACCCCTCACCCAAAAAAAAAAAAAAAGGACAGCCAGAATGCATAGGATGTAAAAAATGGAGCTCTGTACTGTCTGCACTGCACCTATACCTTAGGTGCCCAACTGGGCAGGTACTAAGTAGGACTAGGTGTCCTGAAACAATAGTGCCTGCCCTGGGGCACCAAAGGTATAGGAATTTCGCACCCTGCTTGTATGCATGTTAAACCATATACACAGCCCACATCTAAGCGGGAGGGTGAAACCACAGAAAAACAATGCAGCCGGAGAGGACGGCATCCAGGAACATCTGGGCCTGGAGTCACTTGTCCATCTAGTACGGAGGGGTCCCCTGCCACAGAGTTCGTATTTGAAGAGGGTTGTAGAAGCCCCACTGTGAGGGATAAGCAGTGTGGCTGGCAAGGGGAAATCCTGGGGTTCTGGATGAGTAACGGAGCTAGGCAGAGGGGCTGTGGATGGACAGATGCAATATTTCTAACATTTCATAAGCCAACAGTAATAGAGCCTGTTTCACATCCTATGATCTTTTTATAGTTAAAGACTCTGTGCTTTTAAAATCTGCACTCCACGTGTCTTTTTTATTTACTTACCTCCAGATTCATTCTCCTTTTTTAATGCACCAGTCTCTTTAAGGCAAAAAAAATTTATGGTAAAACAGAAATCTTAAGAAACGTGTAACACTCTTGATGGAGAAGTTTACAACAAAGACATTCCGTCTTTTCTGCAGCCTGTGTGTGTGGACTCCTCTCTCTACCATTCACAACTGCTTCCTGGGGCACTACTGCATTTCCTGCCTTTTCCACCCTCTTTGTCAACTGAGTAACTCTAATATTTAAATTATTTCATCAATATTCAAACTCTGAGCTCAGTCGGCTCATTAATATTCATTAGTGCTCCAACATGGGTAGAGCTGTCTTTAACATTTTAAAGAGGAGAGCTGACACTGCTGGAAAGAAAACATTGCAGAATTATTTAGGCACAGTTCTGCTTATATTTCTGACACTTTCTGTAGTTCCTGTCTCTAACACAGATACTTGACTAAGGGAACCTGGCATGAAAACAGAATCTTAGTCCTTTAGAGCTTAGCAACAACTGTTCATTCCCTACCTCACGATCTTCTGCTTGTGTTGTCACAATTAGTTGCTGTGGAAATTATTATGGTGTCATAAGCAGTTCACCCACTAATTTGGAGACCACATTTAAAAAGGGACATCGCACTCCTAGAGAAGGTTCAAAGGAGGGCAACATAGAAACATAGACTTTGAGGGCAGATAAGGACCACTTGGCCCACCCAGTCTGCCCATTTCCCTACCTACTGGATAAGCTGCAGATTCTAGTTAATCAACAGCCTACTTCCTGCCACCCCCCACTACAATTGCCTTGTGTCTGTCCCATGCATGTTTGAATTACCCCACTGTTTTAGCCCCAACAACCTCCCCAGGAAGGCAGTTCCACGCATCCACCACTCTCTCCGTGAAAAAAAATTTCCTCACATTACCCCTGAGCCGTCCCCCCTCTATCTTTAAATTGTGTCCCCTTGTTCTTACACATCTCTTTTTCGGAAAGATGCTACCCTCCTGGACTTTGTTGATTCCCTTGAGGTACTTGAAAGTTTCTATCATGTCCCCCGTCCCTCCTTTCATCAAGAGTATATATATTAAGCTCTCTCAGTCTCTCTTCATATGATTTCTGATGCAGACCCTGCACCATTTTAGTTGCCCTCCTCTGGACTGCTTCCATCCTGTCTATGTTCTTGCGTAGATGAGCTCTCTAAAACTGCACACAGTACTCCAGAGGGGGTCTCACCAACTGTCTGTACAGAGGGATAACCACTTCCCTTTTTCTACTTGTGATGTCCCTTCCTATGCATCCCAGTATCCCCTGGCTCTCCTCACTGACTTCTCACATTGCTTACCCACCTTTTGATCATCCGATATGACTACCCCCAAGTCCCGTTCCATTTTTGTTGTTGTTAGTATCTCCCCTGCTATTGTGTACTCTTCTCCTGGGTTTTTGTTTCCCAGGTGCATTACTTTGCACCTCTTTGCATTGAGTCTAAGTTGCCATATGTCTGACCATTCCTCCAACCTTGCCAAGTCCCTTCTCATCCTTTCTACCCCCCCTTGTGTAGCAACTCTGTTACAGATCTTTGTATCATCTGCAAAGAGGCATACCTTTCCTTCCAGACCCTCTGCAATGTCACCTATAAAGATGTTAAAGAGGACTGGACCCAGTACTGAGCCCCGAGGTACTCCACTAGTGACCCCCCTTTCTTCGGAATGTGTGCCACTCACTATTACCTTCTGTGTCCTGTTGTGCAGCCAGTTTGCAACCCAGACTACCACCAAAATGATCTGGGGCCTGGGGGAGAGGACCTATGAGGAGAGGCTGAGGGAGCTCGATATGTACACCCTGGAGGAGAGGAGGGACAGGGGAGACATGATAGAGGTCTTTAAGTACATGAAAGGGAACAATAAAGGAGGCCTAGTCAGGGTGCTCCAAAGGAAGGAGGGTGGGCCAACGAGAGATCACCAGTGTAAGCTGGAAGTGGGTAGGCTCAGAGGGGAGAGGAGGAGGAGATGTTATTTCACTGAAAGGGTGGTGGAGCCATGGAATGCACTGCCCTGGAAACTGTTAGAGGTGGAGACTGTGGACAGGTTTAAATGGGGATGGGACAGATACAGGGGGAGAGTAAATCTGACCAGGCCCAGTACAGGTGGAACATCTGGGACTGGGGACAGTATAACCCAAGGGGAAGGGGGGACACAAAATTCGACCCTCAGTGCAGTTGCTGAAGATCGAGCAGACCCAAGAGACCGTTAGGCCTATTCTGCTGGCATTTTAGTATGTTAGTATAAGCAGAGGACTGGAACTTCAGGTGGGGAATAAGCAGCTAGAGCGCATCAACGCCAAAGGGCAAAGTTCCTGTTTTTCTACAGATGCTGTCAATAATAAGGAATAAGTGAAGAGAAACACAGAAAAAAATTGAAATATACACTGAACTGTTTATATACCTTGGCCCAGATATTCAAACTGCGCCCAAAAAGTGCGCAACAGCATGAGCAAGCGCAAGTCCATTGTGCCCATGCGCAAGAAGCACAATATTCAAAAACTGCGCAGGCCAAAATGCGCCTACGGCCGGCGACTGAATATCGTACCACCCGGGCGCTTCATAGCGTTAACTAGGAGGTGAAGTTGAGCATATCAGATGCACCATAGCCAACAAGATGTTCAGCTAGCAGTCCAGATGCGCCATAGTGCAACAAGGGATGCCCCCCAGCAGCAGGGCAGCAATGCAACAGCACAACCAGGGATGCAGGGGCCCACCACCCATGCCACAGATGGGCAGAGGAACACACAGCAGAACAGACATCATTCCCCCACACCCCATGCACTGCACAACTGGGGGAGGGCTGGAATAACCACTGGCCCATGGAGACCAGCAACCAACCCACAGCCGGGCCATGGTGCCCCATCACACCCCTTGGCAAGCTGTGACCGGCACACAAGGATGGCCAACCACCCCGTACCACACCATCCCACAAATGCAGAGCACATCCTGCACCATGATCCCCATACACCCTGCCCAGGAGTAGCACCCAACAGTGCAGGACGCCTCATGCATGCCACCACCCCCACTGTGACAATGCAACCCTGTGCACCATGGAGCCATGCAAGGCAGCCCCACCATGGACACCCTGCAGCGGGCGGCAGCAGACAGTGATGCAACAGATGCATGCACAGTGCCTCCCTGCACGTCCCCCTGAGGTATAGCTGAAAGACCGTCCATGTGTCAGCACACGAGGTACCCCACATGCGACAGGGCATGTCCCGGACCCCGCCTCCAGCGGTACAGCACCCTGCACACCCTTCCAAGGACACATCCCGTCCCAGCACTGGCCACAGCAGCCACCACTGACACGCCAGCAGACTGTACATATCACAGGCATGCAAGGGTGTCAGCTGCACAGGCCATGGACGGTCTGACAGGGGTGCCATGCATACAGTGCAGGCCCCATGGACCACTGCACACAGGCATCCAGTGCACAGAGTACAACACACAAACCACAGACAGTGACTGATCCCCCTGCTCACACCATAGGCGGTTCACCACTGCACACACACACCCATGCGTGCACCACCCCTGACGTCATGCACACCACTGCAGCTGAGCACCTGTAGCCCGCTGCAAATCAGAGACCACCACAGTTGTTATAACAAAATGTATGTATTAAAATATAACAACTATGTAACATATTTACAAATATATACAAGGGGGGAGGGGCCACAAACCAGGTGGGGGCAGGCATGGGGCAGGGGTGTACAAATGGGAGAGGGAAGAAGGGGTGTGAGGGTGGGTCCAGGGGGTATGGGTGTCAGGGGATCATGGAGGGCCTATTCCCTGCCCTGCTCTGCACTCCTGTGGTGCCTCTGGGTTCTCCTCCTCCGGACCCCATGTCGCTCCAACCTCTCCAAGGCTGCCAGGGACGCCCGTGCCAGCTGCAGTATTTCTTGTATTGCCTGTTCCAGGGCCATCCAGCGTTGTCCACCTAGGACAAGGGAGCAGAGTCAATACGTGTGACTGCCCAGTCCCCTGCAGAAAACCCATTGTGCATGGCATACAGCCATGTGCCACGCCCCTGTGATGGTGTGCGACCACCCACAGTGACCGTGTCCACAAGACCTGCCCACCCAGGCAGCCACAGCCATGTAGACCACTGCACTCACCCACCGCCCATGTCCTGCACAGTACCACCGTGGCCGTACAGTGACTTGGCTATGCGGTGTGAAGGCAGTGGCACAGCCATGTGCCCCGTGCACGTATGGACCACCATTGACGCACTCCCAGACATGCAGTACCACAGGACAGTGCTGACTGTAACAAGTTGCATGCATGGCAGTGGTGTCAATGGATGGTGGCCATGCCCTGCTGCCCACCCTGTTACACAGCATGCAATAGTAATCATGGATGTAAGGTACTCACCATCATCAGGCTGGTCCCTGCGTCCTGCAGACCTTCGCCCCTCCCGGCCTGATGGTCCTCTTGGCAGTGCCTCTTCTCCCTCACCAGCCTGCACTCTTCTGGGCCTAAGGTGCAAACACAGAGAGAGGAACATCAGTACAATCCTGTAGCAAAGTTCCCCCGCCCCCATGTGTGTGCAGTCCCACACAGCCAGACCCACCCACCCCACACCCTGATAACACCACCATGGCCAACACCGGATGGCCTCTCCACATGTGCTGGACACATGCAACCATGATACCCATATGGAAGATAAAAGTGTATGGATATTACACCTACCTGGCCATGGCACCGTGCCCCTCCTGGCATGTACCCGCAGGTGGGCAAGCAGGTCCGGGTCCCTCCGCCTCCGGTCCCCATATCTGTGGCAGCACTGCTCTGCCATCTGCCCCATACTGGTGGCCTCCTCCAGGGTGTCGGCCACTTCCTTCCACACCTGACTCCTGGCCCTGTCCAGGGGTACCTCCCCAAATAGTGGGCCAACATGTGGCTCCACAATGGCAACCAGGTTTGCCAGCTCCACCTGGCTCCACTGTACAGCTCTCCTCTGCGCCATCTCTACTGCTCAGTTAAGTCAAAATGGCGCTCTGCAGCGTGGTTCTGCCACATGCGATGCTGCACGGTACAGCGCTGCCATTCCCTATCGTGCTGTCACCGAACAGCGCGATAGTGGTGCACGCATGCCTGACGCATGGCGCCTAGGGGGCACAGGTTGGGCACAGGGTCAAGGGCCTCTGGCGCATGGACAGCCACAGCGCGATTGGAACCCAATGCTTCTAGCACGATTGGGTGCCTATGTGCCACCTCCTGTAGCAGCCTAACGTGCTGTTGCCCCAGTGCGCCTACGATGCCCCAGTGCCACAGCACCATATAGGTGAACAGCACTGTAGCGCCACTGGCACAATGGTGGCCATGCCCTGCATTGCCTCCCATGCACAGCATGTCAGCAGTGCGGCAGGCGCCTGCGTCATCAACCCGGGCATGCGCAGTTAGGTGTGTACTGTGCATGTCACAGAACTTCGCCCTTGGCTCAGCACGTTCAACACAATTGCACAAAGTGCAACAGCGCAATAGTCAGCTGTCATATGCAAATCAGCTAATCAGCCATTCAATGGCGCAGTCACTGCATTTGCATCCACTTAGAGATGTGCCTCGCCTCATTTGCATGGGTTGCGCTATAAAAGTGCGACATTGGGCTGCACTGGCCATAGTCGGTTACTGCAGTCTATTGGTGAGTTGCATGCTGTTTGGGAGTGTGGACTGTGGATTTTGGGACATGCATGGGACTGCACAGTCACAGGTAACACCTGTCATTCTCACAGGCTGAATCATGACCGAGTGAGTTGTGGAGGAAGAGGAACAGAGTCGTGGGAGGAGGAGGAGGCCAAATTTCATGAAGGCCGAGACGGATGCCCTGTTCAAGGCCTACCTAGACCAGGAGCCGCTTCTCAGCGGACGCCAGAAAACACCACAGGCCCATGCTGCTGCATGGGAGGAGGTGGCGCGTGCTGTAAACCTGCATGGCAGCCATCAGTGCTCCGTACAGGAGTGCAAGAAGAAGATGGGCACAGACAGGTGGAGGATTAAGGAGAAGGTGGCTGCCATCAGGGCAGCACGGTCTGCGACAGGTGGGGGACAGCCGGAGGTGCTACACCTGACCCCACAGGAGGAGAGGGATGCTGGCAGCATGTAGCGTTGCGCCATTGAGGGTGTTCCGGGTGGTGGATTCCAGATGGGTGGTAGCCCGTCACTGCATGGTAGGTCATGGTCTGTCTATTGGGGGGGGAAAGGGTAGGTCACATGCAGTAACGCAACTTTGTTTTCCCTTACAGCTTCTGAGCATCTGCATGGGTCAGCGGTGGTGGGCTTCTCCACTGAGGCCGGTCAGATGGAGATGGAGGAGGACCCATGCACCTCCACAGGAATACGTGGCTCAGGGCGACAGTGGGCCCGCCTGGATGTCTAGACTTATGTTGTTGGAGCAGGTGCGGAGGAGGCCCTGCCCATGTCCCAGCATGCTAGCGTCCATGGATGCCAGCATGCAGGGACTCTGGCTGGTGCCGGGTCCGTCACCGATGATTATGTCACTAACGTCATAGGCAGTGACACGTATGTGCCACAGGATGGCCACACAGCAGGTAACATCACGGCCATGGCTGTGGGTGGTGCCACCGTGGAGGCCTGCATGTCATCACAGTCCCAGCCTGTGCCTGTCAGCACCAGTGGGGCAGCACTGGTGTGTGTACAGGACAGTGAGACTGTTGTGGCCACTGCGGCAGCACCATTGAGCCCTGGGGAGCGGCAGCCAGAGGGGCAGCAGCAGCAGTCGTCCAATGGGTTTGGGGTACAGTGCCAGGGGGCGGCGTCAGTGCACCGCCTGTGGACATGCCCAGGCCTTGCCCTGGTGTGCAGCGCCCACCCTCAAGGGGTGATGAGCATCAGGGCCGTGAACGCCCCGAGGGACAGCATGCCGATCAGGAAGATGACCTCTTGGGTGAGCACACCCGCATACTGCAAGCATCGGTCAATCAGCAGATGCAGCTTGTGATGGCGGTGGATGCACTGAGTGCACTTCTGCACCAGGCAGAGAAGCGTCACAGCAGAGAAACCGCTCTGCTCCTGGCAGGGATGGACCGGATGCGGGAGGATGTGACTGCTGCTATTGACAGGCTGACACAGACAATCACAGCTGCCCTGGCCACAGGGGGCACACAGTTATTTGCCCATGCATCGCAGACACCACGCAGTGCAATGTCCACCCCCCGTTCCCGGCGTCGTGCGACACCATCCTTGCTGACACCGGGTTCAGCTGTGGGCATCCCGAGCACGCCTGGCGCAGGCATGTTCAGTGTGCTGCAGACCCCTGCGCAAGCACGGTCGCGTTCACACAGTGGAACCCCTGGGAGACCATTGGTGCCACCCCATGAGGCCAGTGGTCAGCCTGTCACTGCTGGCGGGTCTCGGCGGGGCCGCCTATGCATCCGTGGCGGCCGGGGCACTGTGGCGCATGATTGACCTGTCTCCCAGCACGGCTACTGTCTGATGCTGCCCTGTGTGCATTGTGTCATTCAGCGGGCAATGCACGGGTGGGTACCCGGCCCTGCACGCACACACACAGTCCATCTGCACACCCTCCTGGCTGCTGTCCGCAGTTGCATGTGCATGATGATGCCTGCATTGCGCTGTACACCAATGTACAATGGTGCCCAGCGTCTGACACACGCACAACACAATGACAGGCAGTGGGCGTGGTGGTCTGTGGACATGTGTGTGGCTAGGGGTGGCGTTCTGGGTCGGTGTGCCTCCTACCCTTTGTGCATGTCTGGTGAGTTGTGTGTGTGTGTGTGTGTGTGTGTGTATGTGTGTCTGTCTACGTGCCATGTTAGACCTCACCCATCCCTGGCAGTGTGTGTGGTTCCATGCCTGGCCACTTCCCTTGATGGCATGCACCCCTGGTGTGTGTCCATGCGTGTTTGTGGGTTGTGCCTTTGCCAGTGGTGGTTGCACATGGCCCCATGACTTACCTGGGTTGGCTGAAGTGCTCCTCCGTGATGGTGTGCCAGTGCAGCTGTACCAGCTGGAGCAGTCGGGGGTCTCGTCGCCCAAGGGGGGGCTGCCCATCACCATTGTCACCGGCATCCTCATCATTCCCATCGCTGTCCCACTCTTTGACCTGTACGGCCATCCCACATTCGTTGGCCATGTTGTGCAGGATGCAACAGCCCAGGAATAGCCTGCAGGCCTTTGGGGGGCTGTACTGTAGGGCACTGCCGGAGGTGTCCAGGCAATGGAAACGTGCCTTCAGCATACCGAACACCCACTCGATGACATTACGTGTGGTGGCATGTGCCTCACTGTAGCGTTGCTGCGATGGGGTCGCGGGCCGCCAGTATGGTGTGAGCAGCCAGGGACAGAGTGGGTATCCACTGTCACCTGTGTGTAGAGGGTGGAGGTTAGTTTGGTGATCAGCATCGCCCTGCCCCGGGCCATGTAGGCCACTACCCATGTCACCTCTGACCATGCCCCTCCCAAGCCCTAAGTTTGTCCATGTGGTTTGCATACTCACCCACTAAGTGGCCATTGGGGATGGCCCCATTCTTGAATCTGTGGTACAGTGCCAACTAGTGCCAGATGGAGGCATCGTGTGCTCCCCCAGGGTGCGTGGCACAGACATTGATTATGCGCCCCCTGGCATCGCACACCACCTGGCAGTTGATGCTAGCATAGCCCTTACGATTAATGTATGCGGCCCCTCAGGGCCAGGTGGTGTGTGGATGGCCACATGGGTGCAGTCTATTGCCCCTAGCATGCCAAGCATACGTGCTACCCTGTGGAACTCCTGTATGTTTGCTGTGCACTCCGCCAGTGTGCTGGAAAAATGGATGTACTCCGCAGCATGTGGCAGCAGTGCACTGAGGAATTGGGTGAGATGGCGTGACGCGGCCAACTGGGTTATGCCTGTGGTGTCCCCGTTGGTCTCTGGAAGGTACCCGTGGTGAGCAAGCACATGCAAGCTGTCACTTTAGTCTCCACTGACAGAGCATGGCTCCATCGTGTGGGTGCCTGCATCACATCACTGCACAGCTCACAGAGTCACCTCAGAATTTCCTGATTCAGGTGGTACCAGTCCACGATCTCAGTTTCACTGTACAGCTTGAAGCTGGTGCGGGCTCGGTACTGCCTATTGGGGGCATACCGCCAACGGGCCCTTCCACGGCCACGCCCCCCCCTGCTGCCTGCCTTCTCACCCCCCTCATTACTGCCTCCATCTGGATAATGGCACTGGCCATGTCCCTGGCTTGTGTTCACCCCCTTGGCAGCTGTTTCTGTGTTCCCCTGCTGTCCTGGCTGCTACTTCCCCCACCGGGAACACCTAACTGTGCTGGCCTCAGTGCTGTGGCACTTCCCTTCTGCACTGTGGCTGTGGCTCCCCACACCTTCCCTGAGCCTGTGGGTTCCAGGTGCCTTTCTCTGTCCTGCCCTGTGTGTGTGTGTGTGTGTGTGTTGCCTGTGTGGCTGACTATAGTTCAGCAACATGTGCCTTCCCTGTAGCGTTCTTGCACCTCTCCCTTGTTCCTTTTTATTTTGGCTCATTTCCGCTATCGCACAACTTCCGTTTGCTCCCGTATTGCACATGGCGCATGTTGTTGAATATCACACTGCGCCATTTATGCATGGTTCCTCCCCCTTCAGTTGTACATACATTCATTATCATTGCGCTATTGCTCAGCGTGTTTTGGGGGGCGCAACTGCCTCCTGCTGAATATCGCAGAATGGTGCATTTTCGGACTTGCGCTGGCTCAACCCTATTGTGCATGGTGCAACCCTTTTGAATAGCTGGGCCCTTGTGTTTTTTGAAGTTCTTCCTATGGCTTCAGCTGCTTTTTAACCCCTAACTTGAAACACCCTTGCCCACCCCGAATACATTATTTATTTATTTGTTTGTAACTCCTGGGTGGTGTAGGCTTCCCAGTAGATTCAAAGACCTCTAAGGATTAACTCTAGCCCACCTGAAGACTCCCTGCTGGCTTTTTGGCTTGGAACTTTCAGGGGGTGTGACCTGCTCCCAGTGACTGGTGAGTCATCAGGTGTGGTTGTTAACTCAGTCTGGAGGAGCAGAGTTGCAAGAAGCAGCTGAAGGGGTAAAGCCCTTGCTAGAAGTGGAACCCCAAGCCTCTGGATCATGGTAGAGACCTATGCCATGGAGTCCACAGTGGGGTGCAAATCCACTGCATGCAGGCCCTCAACAGAAGTTATTTTGTGCACAAAGCTAAGAGTGCAGTCTCTGTGGTAGAAATTTAATTGTTCTGAACATTGTAAAGAAATGTATTAAGGTTCCTCGGTGCCCCCCCCCCGGGTGCAGGTGCATAACCCTTTAATGGGGTGGTGGTAATATTTGGCCTGGGATCCTTTGCTCCATGGGGGTTGGTGGAGCAGAGGGTGAGGAAGTAGGATTCATAGCAGCTGTAGTCCTCCAGTGAAAAGTGCCTCTCTGTAACCCTTTCTAAACTGTGTGGTGAGTCACTCAGGTCCTGGAGTAGCTGAAACTGAAATGTGAAATAGGTGGAGATTATATAGACTTCAGGGCATCTAGGTTGCCTACCGTAGTTCCACCAGGTGGTGGATGTTCGAGAGACTTCGGCTAACCAAAGGCTTTCCTTGGGGTGCAGTGGAGAACTGCTTACCAATCGGGTATGGTTGGTAGGCTGGAATCCCTAGGTAGCCCCTGAGGAGAATGCTTCTTAGTTCCTTTATTAGTTAGTTCGTTGCTGGTACTGTCCAAAACCTCAGCCTGGTGTCCGAGTAGGTCTGCCTCATGCTGAGTCCTGTCTAGTAATTTGGGTATAAAACCCACAGCTACCATTAATGTTTTAGTCCCCCAGGGTTGTACACAGCCCCAGAAGTTATGAAGATACCAATTAAAGGGCCATTGCCCTGACAAAGTGCCTCCCAGATTGGAATGTTGAAGTTCATAAGAGACAATCCCCCTGTGGGAAGTGAAATACCTGAAATCCTCCTAGATAGGATTCATGATTTTTCCCTTTGTAATAATATGCTGATGAGCTCTAACTTTCATTAAAATGGATTCTGTTGGACTTTACTTTTGTTTTGGACATTCAGTTACAAGTTACAAACTGTTGGCCTGCTAACAAGTTGATTTGCAACCTTCACCAGTCTGAGAGATGACCGCACACCCAGAAGGTCACCGCAGGCCCACAAGGTCAGGTAGGTGTCTTTATTATTTCTTTCTTGGGCTCCCTCCCTGTGGGATAAATCAGCTGGCTACCCCTAAGTTGGGGGGGGTTATATTTTTAAAAATTCTGGCACAGAAAAGCACACAGAACTAAGGTTTGTTTCCAGGTTCGTGGGTGGTGCATAGGATAAACACATAATGCAGCAAGCGTGCAGTATGTGGAAGAGATAATTATTATAGAATGTAAAGATAAATGTAACCCCACTGTCACCCGGGGTTACTAGAATCCCACTTAGATCTAGTGGCAAGCAGGGAAAGGCAGCTTGTGAGACACCAGTTAAATGGGTTTCACACTGTCTCACTTTGTCCTCAGTCTCAGCTGAGCTGGAGGGATGACATCATATAGAATTCTCGCAGCAGCATAAGCCACATTGGAATGTTTCAGCTGGGAGTTAAGTTAGAACGTTGGGGTTTTCAAAGTCAGTCTTGAGTAGTCTAGTGGGAGCCTCGGTGGAGGGAGGTGGTGCACTGCAGTTGGTAGTCCCTCAGAGCCAAGCTCTGTAACAGAGCTACCACAGAAGAGGGGGTGTGTGTTCTCACCCTAGAGAAGGACACAGAAGAAAACTTGCTGAAGTGGTTGAGACCATCCCCCCTGTTGGTTCCAGTGCCCATTCCCTGAGAGGGATGGGGGGGAACCAGACAAGCTCTTCAGGGGCAATCCCCTGGCCCTGCTGGAGGAAGAAAAGCTGCCTGATGAGAAGATTTGTGCTGAGGCACCAGAAGTATGTTTTTTTCCTGTGAGAGAAGCCCTGGGGCACCTGTGAACCATGGTGAGTCTGCTCTGCCAGAGAGTCTATGTTTTCACAGAGACAGTTGTATAAAGTATCTGCTACTGTGGGTCAGAAAAGTACAGCCAAGTACAGTACTTAAAGTTATGTGTATGGCTTGAATGCATCTAATCAGTGGGGGTCTACAGGGATGGACATAGCCACTTAGAGAACGCTGCAAGTCAGGCCACCAGTTACTAAAGACAGTAGATTGTTAAATGTGATATACATTTCAAGATAGCATTCTACATACAGAGAGTTTCAAAGGAAAGGTGTTGACTCCAAATGAATGGCCGGGTATGGATTTGGGGACAAGAGGTGGGAGACCCCCATCTGGAGTAACCAGATTTACCTCCACGGATTCACTTTGGACTCCTAAAGCTTTCTCCCAGGCACTTGGCCAGTGTCTGCAGAAAGTACCCAGAGGTGAGATTAAGGATTTTGTGTTTTTCCCTTAGAGCTAGGAAGTGCTCATGGGTGGTTGAGGGAGCCACCAACAGAAATGTCCATGCCATCTGGAAGAGTGCACCAGAGCTGGCTGAGGGCCATGCCAGGGAATCCAGGATAGAGAGAGTACCAGTTCGGGCTGAGAGCCCAGTGTGTTCAGAACCTGAGGGTAAAAGTTGTTGTGATGATGAAGAAGATGTATTCTGACCTCTATAGTTCTGCATAGCCAGTGAATGTAGCCCTGTGTGGGTCCATCTTGCTTTGTATTCCTTTGTGTAAGTGAATAAAAGCCCCACTTTAGAATCCCACTCCTGGTTTGGTCATTCACAGTTCTTGCTTCACGTGTCCGGATTTACTTGGGTGCCCCTGTCCAGAAGTACAAACCTAGCCCTGATGCCAAGCGAATGTTTTCTCTCCAAACCCAGGCTAGCCAGGTAGCGGATTACAAAAATGGAGGCACTGGCCCTAAATAATAACAACAAACCCTAAACCCACACCCTGGTTACAAATTGGAGGTACTGCTGAGGATTTGGGTTTGGAATCTAGGGAGAGAACAAGAAAGATTTGCTCAGATTAGGGCTAGCCTTTTGGCTATCTGGCAGTAGGTAGCCCAAAAAGTAGAAGCATTGCCACTGAAATGTCCTGCTATGTGCTGCTGTTCATGTGCTGCTGTAATTGTGCCACCATGTTTACCAAGGAGCAGTGACACCCGAGTGTGTATGCCCTTGTCCTGCATCAAAGTTTTAACGTTTGCCAGCTTTTTAAAGTAATGTGTGACAGGAAAAAGTGTGGAAACCTGTGGGAAACAAACTGAGATTTGTGCCCTAGACATTGGAAATGCTTGCTGTATGGACAGAGAGAGTCGCTGAGTGAAATGCCATGAAAAATGGTCGAAATGGTGCTCCCGCCAAAGAGCTACAGTTGAAAAAAAAAAGTGTGGTTTGCAGTTTAAATTTTGCCTGTTCGACGATTGCTGTGGAGGAGAAGAGCACGAGAAGAAAGAGGCTCATTTGCATGGCGTCAAGCTATTGATGAGACTGCAATCAGTCCTGCCCCCAAGCCAGCTCTAGAGTGACTGCACAGTGTTCGAGAGGGAGAGAGAGAGAGACACAGTAGTGTGCAAACTGGCTTGCCAGGAGGAGCGTTGCGGTGACTGTAAATGTTATAAAAGTGGTAAAATCTGACTTTTCCGTTTAAAATCGGGCTCAACCCGCATTTCGATTCGTCTGGGAAGAGAGCGAAGTGTTCGGAGGGACAATCGGCAGGACTGCCAGCCGCTTCATTCCAGAGGCCTCCAAGACTGGTTGTAGGCCAAATTTTTCCATCGCAATAACCAACTACTGATTAAGTGAGTACCAACCTAAAAGTAACTCAAACTGTGTGTGATTTTAGCTAAAGCCAGCTGAATCTGTGTGTAGCAGTGCGATCGTTTTGCAAAGAAGGACTGTGTCATAATTGTGGGTTCAGCAACAGTATAATTTTCAAAGCTATGTGAGAGACTGTGGGTTGTATGAAAGATGCAACAAGAAATACAGGCAATCCTGTGCGATGAAATACTGTGGCTTTAGGGACTTTTAAGCAAGAACAGTGAGTTACAGCAAGTAAAAAGTCCAGTAAAAATCACATAAATGTGCTAAGAGAACAGACAGTGCAGTTTAAACAGTTTGAGTGAACTTTATCAGTAGAGTGTGTAAATCAGATGCGCAGTGGCTTGAGTCAGAAACAGAACATTGATGTGCAGGAGTGCTGCCGCCACCATTACAGGGTGGGGTAGTAAAGCAAACACAGCAGCAGGGGAGCCATTTTGTAAAAGTTTCTCCAGCAGAGTGGGACTTGAGATAACTGTGAGCTTTTGTTTTTCTCTGCAGTCATGGCTTCAGGATCAGCCCACTACCCGGATCATGCCCAGGCTATGATAGTAAAAGAAGTTAACAGAATGAAAGATATTGAGAGATGTTACTACAGGGGACGTTTGCCTTCTTATGTGACAATTCCTGGATATCCAGTAAGAATGTGCATAATGTGCTTAAAGACTGGAAGGGACGTCTTCATGGTTCCTCACTGTTCTGGGTGCCTAGAGAGACATTGCCCAACCAAAGCACCCAAGATTCATTTGGCTCCCACATGGACAAAAATTCAAGAACCTGCAGTTGGCAGCACACAGCACCAGGTACAGCCTGTTGGAGGAGGCTCAGTAGAGTGTGGCACAAAGCAAGAGGGTACAGATCTACAGGCAGAAAAAAGTACTGATGTATCCAAGCCCGGGTCACAGAGAGACATAGCGGAGGGAGCATCAGCAGATCCTTGGAGAGAGGGGCCTAGCCCAAGTCTCATAGGAGAAGATGAGATGAGGGAGACCCTTGAATTGAGGTGTCGACCTCCGCGCCTAGTGAGGAGTGGATAGTCTCAGGAGTGAGGACAACTGCTCACTCCTGGGCTCAGATCCTCAGCGAGGAAGAGGATGAGGGGAAACCTATGTGGCCTTATGAAGAAGGTGTGGATCCACAACCTCGGTCTCTTGCCTCGGAGGAGCGAATGGAAGGAGAGATTGGTGACTCCACAGCCCTGTCCCCACAAGGAGGAGGAGGAGGAGTTAAAGATCCATTTTACATAGCATTAAGTATGCGTAGCTGGCAGAACCAGGACTGGCCACCCCCAAGCCAGGCCAGAGGTCTCAAGTTGACCAAGTGTAGTAAAGAGGAAAGACTGGTTCATAGGAAGGCAAATGAGATCTATGGGATATCCTTTCCTACCTTTCCTCGGAGAGTCTGGGAGGAGATTGAAAGAAACAGGAAATCCTGGATAGTGGAAGAGGCCACAAGATTTGTCCATCCTGGTGCAAGTCGGTTTGTCCAAGACAGAGTGTTACAAGAGAAATTTAGACAATGGAAAGTGGGCAGAACACTATTCATAGACACTGTTCGGATCGTGGATGCAGGGGGACATGAAACCTTCTTCAATGTGAATTATGAGTGCCCAGACGGGGTAATAATTCTTGCACCTGACCCATTGTGTTACTTCTCACAGTGCAGACAACTTCCTGCGTTTGTGCCCATGCCTACCAAGTGGAAAGTAGAGCAGTGGTAGCCAGTGCTGCCATCCAGCCATTGCCGTACCTATGTTGTTCCACCTGCCTGGCATTCCAGGAACCAGGTGCCCCAGATTCATCAGCCTTGCAGTGTACTGGCTTTCCAGATTACATCTACTGGCCTTTCAGATGACTTCATATCCAGAGAGGACACCAGTTCAGCTGTATCCTGATTCATCACCTGGGATTTCGGATGACGTCAGACCAGTTGTTTGTCCGGTTCTGTTCCAAGGTTCCATCTCCTAGATGACATCATCCCAGCAGTTTCCAAATGTGCCATCCTGTCGTTTTCCAGAAGATGTCCACCCAGCTGTGTCAGAAGAATGTTGCCAGGGAGAGTCTTCGGCTGGAAATCCAGGTGTCGTATTGATTTCGTTCTTCAAGGGACTGGTAAGTCCAGACTTTTCTATTTTAATGACATTGCAGTACACACCCTACACCTAGCAGACTTCAGACTGTTTGAACTGTCCTCAAAGATTCTCCCCTTCAGGATTACAGTCCTACCAGAACTGTGCTTCACTGGGCTTCAGCCTAGGAGAGACTCTTTCTTGGACTTGCCTTTTGGCACTGTTGTCACTAGATGGGACTTTTAGGGCACTCCATCCCCAAAACATGTGTATTGCAAATAATGTCATTTTTTTTACCGTTTCTACTATTTATAATGTTTTTCTACTTTTCTAAAAAATATTTTTTGGGATTCTTCAGTGTTTAGATGGTAGGGGCTAGATAGTACTGTGTTTGCAGATTAGGGGTTGTTTTGTCTTTTCTCTAGCAGGTGTTCCTGAAGAAGACAAGAAGAGAAGGCAAGAAGAGGAAGAGGGACTCAACAGGGTCCTTCATGTGCTTTAAAAGTAGTAGTGTTTAAAGTGCAGTGTTGTTTGCTGTGTTTAACTTTTCCTTCCACGGGTATGGCTGTGGGGGGAGTGTGAGAGTAATACCTAGGGTATAGTATTAGCTTCTTGTGTTTTGGTTGCAGGTGGCCAGGGTTGGGGGAGGTTCCCCTGTTTTGTTGAGTAAAATGTGGGTTTTGGTCAGATAGGTTTTCCATAGAGGGCTAGGGGGGATAGACAAGCTGTGGTCCTGACCGGCCATAGGGGCCGCAGTACTGATCTATTGATCTATGCTCTGGACAATTCTACCAGGGTCACTAGGTAACCATAGAAAGATCATAGAGTAGAGGCTGATGCGTCAGCAGATGGTCTCTGGGCCCTTAGTGTTGCCTGCCTGTGCCTAGCACATGGTAGGAGAGGGCCTGATCACCCCTCTCTATAGGTAGCACATAGGGTAGGATGGCCTGGGCTGGGTAAGTAATGACTGCGGACAGTCATTTTCCTGGCCAAGGGTGAGTGTAACCCCCTTGCCACCCAGGATTACTAGAATCCCACTTAGATCTAGTGGCAAGCAGGGAAAGGCAGCTTGTGAGACACCAGTTAAATGGGGTTCACACTATCTAACTCTGTCCTCAGTCTCAGCTGAGCTGGAGGGATGACATCATATAGAATTCTCGCAGCAGCATAAGCCACAGTGGAATGTTGCAGCTGGGAGTTAAGTTAGAACGTTGGGGTTTTCAAAGTCAGTCTTGAGTAGTCTAGTGGGAGACTCAGAGGAGGGGGGTGGTGCACTGCAGTTGGCAGTCCCTCAGAGCCCAGCTCTGTAACAGAGCTACCACAGAAGAGAGTGTGTGTTCTCACCCTAGAGAAGGACACAGAAGAAAACTTGCTGAAGTGGTTGAGACCTTCCCCCAGTTGGTTCCAGTGCCTCATCCCTGAGAGGGATGGGGGAAAACCAGACCAGCTCTTCATGGGCAATCCCCTAGCCCTGCTGGAGGAAGAAAAGCTGCCTGATGAGAAGATTTGTGCTGAGGCACCAGAAGTATGTTTTTTTCCTGTGAGAGAAGCCCTGGGGCAACTGTGAACCATGATGAGTCTGCTCTGCCAGAGAGTCTATGTTTTCACAGAGACAGTTGTGTAAAGTATCTGCTACTGTGGGTCAGGAAAGGACAGCCAATTACAGTACTTAAAGTTATGTGTATGGCTTGAAATGCATCTAATCAGTGGGGGTCTACAAGGATGGACATAGCCACTTAGAGAACGCTGCAAGTCAGGACACCAGTTACTAAAGACAGTAGATTGTTAAATGTGATATACATTTTGAGATAGCATTCTACATACAGAGAGTTTCAAAGGAAAGGTGTTGACTCCAAATGAATGGCCGGGTATGGATTTGGGGACAAGAGGTGGGAGACCCCCCCATCTGGAGTAACCAGATTTACCTCCACGGATTCACTTTGGGCACCTATAGCTTTCTCCCAGGCACTTGGCCAGTGTCTGCAGAAAGTACCCAGAGGTGGGATTAAGGATGTTGTGTTTTTCCCTTAGAGCTAGGAAGTGCTCATGGGTGGTTGAGGGAGCAACCAACAGAAATGTCTATGCCATATGGAAGAGTGTACCAGAGCTGGCTGAGGGCCATGCCAGGGAATCCAGGATAGAGAGAGTACCAGTTCGGGCTGAGAGCCCAGTGTGTTCAGAACCTGAGGGTAAAAGTTGTTGTGATGATGAAGAAGATGTGTTCTGACCTCTATAGTTCTGCATAACCAGTGAGTGTAGCCCCATGTGGGTCCATCTTGCTTTGTACTCCTGTGTGTAAGTGAATAAAAGCCCCACTTTAGAATCCCACTCCTAGTTTGGACATTCACAGTTCTTGCTTCATGTGTCTGGAATTATTTGGGTGACCCTGTCCACAAGTACAAACCTAGCCCTGATGCCAAGCAAATGCTTTCTCCCTGAACCCAGGCTAGCCAGGTAGTGGGTTACAAAAATGGAGTCATTGGGTACTAAACAATAACAACAAACCCTAAACCCACACCCTGGTTACATAAACATATTTATGAAATATATAGAATAAGAGCGGTGGCTACAGTGTAAACCATAGGGCTGCAGAGTTAAATGATTGATTGATTGCAGAGGTGCTGGAAGAGAAGGTCAGCCTCTTTGCAGATGATACCAAACTCTGTAATAGAGTGGACACTCCAGGGGGTAGAAAGATTAAGCAGCAGCCTGAGAAAACTTGAGAAGTCGTCAAGGGTATGGCAGCTGGGTTTCAATGCAAAAAAGTGCAAAAGAATGCACTTAGGGCACAGAAACCCAGGGGTGGAGTACAAAATGGGCCGGGGGGTGGTGCTGACAACCACCAAGCAGGAAAGAGACCTGGGGGTGATCATATCAAATTACCTAATGGTGGCCAGGCAGTGCAACAAGGCAGTTGGGAGGGTGAGTGGGATGCTGTGGTGCACAGGGAGAGGTATCCCCAGCAGAAAGAGGGAGGTGGTGTTGTCTCTGTATAAATCACTGTTAAGACCCCACCTAAAGTATTGTATCTAGTTCTGGAAACCACATCTCAGAAAGGACATAGACAGAGTGGAAGCGGTCCAGAGGAGGGCAACTAAAATGGTGCAGGGTCTGCATCAGAAGCCCTATGATGAGAGAGTAAAGAACCTAAATATGTGCACCCTGTCAGAGAGGAGAGAGAGGGGGGGATCTGATAGAGATCTTTAAATAACTCATGGGCTGTAAACAAGGTAAAAGAGGGAAGTATTTTTCAGAAAAAAAGTGCACAAGGACAAGGTGGCATGATAAGAAGCTGGAGGGGGTAGATTCAGGAGAGATGTGAGGAAGTACTTCTTCACAGAAAGAGGGATGGATTCCTGGTGCAGTCTTCCTGCATATTGTAGGTGGTGGGGGCGAAAACAGTGGTGGGGTTCAAGAATGCACTGGATAAGCATAAGGGAACCTTAGAGAAAGGTAAGGGGGTGAATGGGCTGGAGATCAAGTAGGATCTGCGGTGATACTACAGGCAGGGAAAAATTATCAGACTAGGTGGGCCAACGGGTACTTATCTGCTGTCAAATTCTATGTTTCTGTGTTTCAGCTACAGCATCTTCTACTAACTAGGAAAACCTGGTTGGGGGAGTGGAGGGACTATGTAAGCCATGCCTTAAAATGGATCCATGACATGGCATTGACAACTTTTATTTCACTGCGACACTGCAGCGATGGATCTATGTCAAACACAAGTTGCAGTCAGCATAAATCTGTCGGGAAACTTTTTTCAGGGGGCAGCTCTGCCCCCTACACCACCCATAACTAAAGATTATCAACTCCAGGTCAGAGTAGATTCAGGGAGGGGGGGCAAACCCCAGAAAGTAGTGCTGGGGTCCCACGGGTGCATTACAGCGGCAACAGCGACTTGCCGCTGTAATGTACTTCGCTATAAAACTGTCGCTGCGGTGTCAGCATAAGCCTTAAAATTACTGTGCCCATCTTTTTAATTAATATATTTTCTTGTCATTTCAAAGTAATCCACACCCAAAGTTATTTATTTTTTTTTTTGTACTTACTATTTTCTCTCCTTATGCTCCCAGTCTCTAGCTCTTCAGGGGCACCTGCGAGTCATCCCTCTGCCAATCACCCCTACCCTCAAGCCACCCTGCACCCCATGGAGCCGCGGCTGTACTCCCCGGATGGGTAATGAGGTGAGGCCTGTACACCCCGTATGCATACTTGTCTCATTGGGCAGGGTGGTCGGGGTGGGCAATGGCAGATCGAGGGCACGCTCCTGGTGCTCCATCTTCCCGGAGACAGAGGGTTGTTGTCCTCCTGGTTTTCTCCCCACGTGTGGTGTGTGCACCCTGATGTCAAGGTGCAATGCGCCGACATCCACCACACGTCATGGCCAGCCTTCCCTGCAATCAGGGCTTGCCGTACCTCGAGCCTTCACTCGGGGTCGCACAAGTTGCGGGCTTTGGCCCCCTCCCTCCCCCCGGAGAAGGCGAGCTGTCATGAGACGCTCAAGCCTTCTCCCCCGGCCGGCCCTCCAGCAACCTGAGTCCGCTCCTGAACCCGGGTCGCCAGCGTCGCAAGCGGAAATCCAACCGCTGCGCCGATGGGCCGGCCCAAAGGTATTTTTATTGTGAAATTGCCATTTTCATCATGTAAAAGCCACTGCCATAGTAAAAAAAAATATTTCAATTTGTTTAGCCAGGATAGCCCAGCTAAAATGCAACATCTTGTTTCCACTGGGGTTCTATAATATTGCTACCATTTCCACAGCTGGGTGGACTGGAGCACTGGGAAGTTAAGTGACTTGACAAAGGTCACACAGTGACCATTTTGGCTTACCTGAGGACTGAACCTGTGATTTCCTAGCTCCCAAATCAATGCTCTACTATACCATACTACCTCCTGATCAATTTCATTCAGAGTAGTTAGATTTCATACAATGTACAGTGAGGAGGAAAACATTTTTGGCAGTTTTATTGACCTGGTTAAATGTTTATTTTGATTGATTTTTTTTATCCTTGTTTCTCCTGACAGGTAGCTGTTTACTCTCTCTGCCTTTCTAAAAGTCCTTCAGGTTCTGGCTATTAACATCCCTCTCACATAGATCATATATAATGAAAATGACATCACATGGGAAAATGGGGCATTCTTGTCATCATATTCAAGTGGCCTACACGATCTCCATTGGGCTATTCTGCAAATGACTGGAGGGGTCACATAATGACTGCTCTAGTTTTTGTTATATACTCTCTCATTGATCCCACCTCTCCCCATACCTAGGCAGCATGTTCAAGAGCTTTCACCTGTCTCCAAGACCCATTCATCCAGGTCATTTTTGGTGTGTGTGTGTGTGTGTGTGTGGTGGTGGTGGGGGGGCTGTTGGTGTCATCCTGCTGCCCTTTCCCTCCTGTTTTTCCATGTGATAGATCCTCACGCTTACCTGTCTAACCATATGGCTTGTGGTTTCATCACTGTCCCAGACCTTCAGGAAGGGGGTGGTGCCAACACTGTGGGGTCACCCACACTATCAATGCCACTCACAGTGCCTGCTGAAGCAGGCACTTAAACAACAATATGACAGGCCCCCCCCGGGCTCCATTTGTCCTGCCTCCATGTATGCTATTCACTCCACTTGCTCATTCTGGAAGCTGGGCCTGGGATAGGAACTGGAGTTTACCACATGCTGTAGCTGTACAATATGCCAATCTAAGCCCCAACAGGCTGGACACAGCTTATTTCCCTCATGAAACGACATGGTTAATTTTTTTTCCTAGTCTACATTTTCCCCTGCTACACCAGTCTTTCTTTCTGACAGGTGCTCACCCAGCACCACCATAGCTCCTCTCTCCTCTGTGGGTTCCAATGGCTCACCCGCGTGGTGGGATCTTTGAGAAAGGGTGTTTTCCACCCCTCCAAGCTGCACAGTCCAGCTATGCAGTGGGTTTGCTGTGGGATGGTTGGAGTGTGTCTGGTCATCATCATCATCATCATCATCAAGGGGCTCGTCTGTGAAATGTGTTTGGCCTGAGTTCATGTACTGGATTTGTTGAAGGATTGGCAAGAAGCTGGTAGTGCCTCCCACAGGAGCTCACAGCCTGTGGGGCTGCTATTGTTGAGTCACACTCTCCCCAGTCCAGGGAGGCATTATTTCTCACTGGAAAGTGGTGTAAAGTAGATGCACAGGGTGGGTCGATCTAAAGTCACATAAGCCTATTGACCAGTATATTTAGGGGCAGGATTTAGCTAGAAAATCCCAATGAACTGCAGAATAATTGGCAGATATCAGCCACTAACAGACTCTGCCCCCATCTCATTTGAGATTTTTGTGAACACCCCAAGAGGATGTCACTACCGAGCTGGTTATCCAGCTGGCGGTTTGCAGCATATGGCTGACAGTGCCATACCAAAATGGTTTTTTTTTGTTTTTTTTTTCACATTCAAAGTTTATTAAAGGAGTTCTACCTGCACAGCTGAAGCCCCGACCACTGCACTGATCGGGGCTTCAGCTCTCCAATCACCCCTGGAAGCACCATTTCAAATAAGGATATTTTCTACCTTTACACTTGTAAAATGTGTAATCTGCTCTGATGGCCCAGCATTTTGAAGGTGGCACTTGGACCACCCCCAGGATCTCGTTGGTACTACCGCGAGATGATGACGCGGCATTACCCTTGCTGTAACACTGTCCCTATGTATGGAAATAAAACAAAGTGTATATATCCCATACCAAGTTCTGTTTTTACTTAATGTGCCTAAATCCCATGTGTATGCATGCCATGCATGCTTCCAGGGGTGATCGGAGAGCTGAAGTCCTGATCTGTGCAGCGGTCGGGGCTTCAGCTCTCCAGGTAGTTCTCCTTTAATCTTCCAGATACAATACAGATTGGGACTAGGCATGACATATAAACAGGTACAGTCAGCAGTGGAGATCTTTGTTGTATCTAGAATATTTTTACAGGTCATTTTTAAGAGTAACATCCAGAGAAGGCCTGCAAGCCAGTGTAAAGTCTCCCCTCCCTGGCCCTATGTAAGGTCCCCAACCCCTCATGGAACAAATGCAGGGTCATTTGCCATTACATAATGCAATATATGATTCCACCTATTTCTGTTTTTTTCTTCTGGTTGCCTTAAATTATATGTCAAACTTTCTAATCTCTGAGGGGGGGGTGGAGCTAGCAGCCCAGCCAGCAGCAGCAGATTTCTGGAGCTCCCTACTCAGATACTACTTAAACTAATTTAAAATAAAGTTTGGAACCTAGAACTAATACCAAATATAAGTTGTTGATAGAAGAGGAGATTTAGCATCGAAGATACCAATTTAAACAGAAATGGGATGCACAAAAACAACTAAACAGGACTTTTTTCTCCCACGCTCTTCCAATGCTAAACCGCCAGAAGATCCACCAGGCCCGAGTCAAGCGCTGAACTCTGATTCAAACGCAGTTACCCTGACGATGCTACAGATAGCGGTACAAGCACTTACCAAAACAGTCCAACAAATGGATCAGAAACTGGACAACTTTTCTGAAAAGTTTCTCTTGATGGAACACAAACTGGATATAATGGGGGAAACCACAAAATCAGTGTAGGCAACAGCGGGTAAGGCTCTCGCTGCTACGGCCACATCCTTGAAGGAGCAAGCAGCCCTGAGAAGCCGCATGGAACAACTCAAGAATGCAACACGAGCTGCCAATGTTAGGATACTCGGAGTACCCGAGGGAACTGAAGGTGAATCCCTACCATCCTATCTTCAGTCTTGGTTGGGGGGTCTGACTGAGATTTCTGAATTTGAAATAATCAAAGCCTACCATATCACACCCAGACGGCCCTCTAATGGAATGTCTAACCCACGTACTATCCTTTTGACTCTGCGCTCGTCGGGAGAAAGAGATCAGCTTTTGACTGCCCTGAGAAATAGAGGTCTGGTTCATTTAGACAAGGCCCGGATCCTATTCTTCCCTGATGTGTCCTATGCAACCCGCATGAGGAGGAAGGCATTCAATGGAGTGAAGCAACACCTTAGGGAACTGGATGTCACCTACTCCCTGGCCTTTCCTGCCAGACTATATTTTACGGTGGACTGCTGTCAATACCGCTTCATGGATCCTAAAGAAGCCGGGGATTGTGTGGAAAGACTGATTGCAAAACGGCATCGCAAGGAACCCTCCTCGGCAGGAGAAGATTCTGAAGAGGACTGATTTGTTTTAAGGGACAGTGAGCATGGCTGAACTTGGTATTTAAGCTGTACTGCTTTTCTTTACAAGTCTAATACACGTAGGCCCAGATATTCAAACTGCGCCCAAAATGTGCACAACAGCAGGAGCAAGCACAAGTCAATTGCGCATATGCGCAACAGACGCGATATTCAAACATGGAGCAAAATAAATTGCGCAAGCAGCCAACGTCTGAATATTGCACAAACTGCACCATAGCGCAACCAGGAAGGGGAAGCTGAGCAGAAAGGTTGCGCCATAGCGCAACAAGGCTAGCCCAGCTGAGCAGTCCAGAGGTGCCATAGCGCAAGCAGAGCCCCCCCCACCCCCAGCAGAGCAATGGAACTGCACAACCAGGGAGGCAGGCTGGGGCCCACCGCCAGCCATGCCACACATGGGCACAGGAACACACTGCAGAACCAACAAGACACCTGTACACCCCAAGCACAGCATCACTGGGGGTGGGACGGATGATCTACTGGCCCATGGGGACAAGCCAACAAAGCACAGCAGGGCCATGACGCCCCAGCACAACCACTGGCAGGCTGAGACTGCCACACACAGGGGGTTGACAACCACAGTGCACATCAGCCTCCCGTATGCACAGCACACCCTGCACCGTGACCCCAAGACACCACCCATGTGCAGTGACTGGCACTGCAGGAAACACCATGCATCCCCCGCACACGTCAACCTCGTGTAGCAGAGAACCATACAAGCCAGACCCACCCTGTGCACCCAGCAGTGGGTGGCAGCAGATGGCAAGACCAACAGAAAGTCACTGCCACACTGGAGACACCTCCCCATGCACACACACACACACACACACACACACACCCAGGACCATACCACCCCAGATGGCATGCACACCACTGCAACTGAGCAACCATAGCCAGCTGCAAATCAGAGACCAACACAGTATTCATATCAAAATATATATATATTAGAAAAATGTAAAGTACAAAATGAACAACAACAAAACTATTTACAAGGGGGGGTAGGGGTACAAGGTAGGGGTGGGCAAGGGTAGGGATGAACAACTTGGAGAGGGAAGGCAGGGTGGGAGGGATGGGTGAAGTGGGAAGGGAAGCCCGACCTAGGCCTAGCAGGCTGGTCCTCCACTGCCTGGTGCCGCCTTGCTTGGCTGTGCCTCCTCCGTAGCCATGGCACTGTATATCCAGGAGGATGTTCCGTTTCCAGGGACACCTGAGTAGTTGTTGCAGTGCCCGCTCAATCTCTATGGAGCACAATGAGGCCTAGGAAAGGGAACACAGTCAATGGCTGTGACTGACCACAACCCTGAACACCACCCAACCTGCAAGCCATATAGCCCAATGTCCCGCACCTGTGATGGTATGCACCCACCCACAGTGACCATGCACATGACAAGCCCAACCAGGTGGCACCAGCTATGTGCACCACTGCACACACACACTGCCCATGTCCATCACAGCACAACCAAGGCTGTCAAGTGACGTGGCAATGTGGTGCAATGCCAGTTCCACAGCCATGTGCCCAGTGCACGCATGGACCACCAGTGACGCACACACAGACGTGCAGTGACACTGGACAGTGATGAATGTCACCTGTGTTGTGCATGGTTGTGTTGTGCATGGCTGGTGGTCATGCCCACCCCCTCCAGCATGCAATAACATCCATGATGTAATGATACTCACACTCCGCAAGCAGCTGTGGCTGCTGCTGCTGCGGCGGCCCACCCCTCGCAGCACCACCGACCGCCACCGGGCCTGCACGGCCCTCCTCATCCCGTGCCTGCATCCTCTCTGCCCGGCCTGTGGGAGACAAATGTTGAGAAAACATCAGTGTGACTCCAAAGCAGACTGCCCCTGCCCCAGTGAGTGTCTGCCCACACAGCCAGACCCATGCATCTCACACCTGCACACACTGACACAGCCAACCATGTCAGAGCCATCACCTATGCACAGCCACCAAAACACACTCACACCCCTACGGAGAATACAGGTGCATAGATGGTACACCCACCTGGCCTAGGCACAACGCCCCTCCTGGCACGTGACCATAGCCTGTCATGCAACTCCGGCTCCCTCCTGCGGAGGTCACTGTACCTGTGCCGGCACTCCTCGGCAGACCGGCGCCACCCTGTGACCCCCACCAGGTTATTGGCCACCTGCAGCCAGACCTGGGTTCGAGCCATGGTGAGGGGCTCCTCCCCATACAGTGCCCCATAGTGGGGCTCTACCAGGGCCACCAGGTTCGCCACCTCCACTGGGCTTCATTGGGGCGCCCTCCTGTGTGCCATGGTTGTAGTGTTACAGCAGGCAATATGGTGCCCCACAGCGCGGCAACCCCACGTGGAAATGTTGCTCAATAGACCACCATAGGTTCCAATCGCTGTTCGTATGCGCCGGTTCACATAGCGCCTGTCACCAGACAGCACAATAGGGCCGTACACATGGCAGCCAAACAGTGCCAGGGGGCAAAGGTCGGACACCAGGTCAGGGGTCTATGACGCAAGGCAACGCACAGCACCATCTGACGTCTACGCATCCTGTGCAACTGACTACCTGCGTGCTAGTGCCACAGTGGACTATTGCGCAGTAGTGCCACAGCGCCATATAGTGCCCAGTGCTGTAGCGCCACTGGCACAATGGTGGCCATAGCCTGAATTGCCAATCGCGCACAGCACGTCATCAGCGCGGCAGATGCCTGCGTAAGCTACCTGGGCATGCGCAATGCAGTGTACCGCACAGTCACAGATCTGCGCTATTGGTTCAGCCGGCTCAACCGTATTGTGAAAAGCGCAATGGCGTGATATTCAGCCAACACATGCAAATCATCCGATCAGCCATTCAAAGGCGCAGTGGCGATTTGCATCTCATTACAGTTGCTCCGCCTCTAATTTGCATTCATTGCACTCTAAATGTGCGACATACTGGGCTGCGCTGGCCAGATTCGGTTACTGCAGGTGAGAGGTGGGTTGCATGCTGTGGGATGTTCTGGACAATGGGCATGGGATAACGCTGTAGACTGCACAGTGACAGGTGTCCACTTCCACCCATACAGATCGCCATGACCGAGCAGAGCCAAGGTGAGGGTGAGGATGGTGGGCAGGAGGAGGAGGCCCAACTTCACCACGGCAGAGACTGAGGCCTCTTCCAGGCCTACCTGGAGGAGGAGTCACTACTGAGTGGATGGCGGGCACCCCTCAGGTCTGCAGGGCTGCATGGGAGGGGTAGCCCAGGCAGTGAACCTGCACGAAGCCACCAGCTGCCCGTGCAGGAATGCAAAAAGAAGATTGGGACAGACCGCAGGAGGGTGAAGGAGAAGGTGGCAGCCCTCAGGGTGGCATGCGTGTGGAATTGGCGGGGCCAGCCAGCGGTGGTGGAGCTGACCCCGGCTGAGGACCGACTGGCTGCATCAATGCAGCGCAGTGCTATTGAGGGCGTACCAGGAGGTGGATTCCAGACGTGTGGAAGCCCAACACTGCACGGTATGACATGGTGGTGGTGTTGGGTGGGGGGAGGTTGTTCACATGCACTCACATGTCCTCTCTTTCTGTTACAGGTCCTGTTCATCTTCAGGGGACGGTGGTGGTGGGTTCAGGCAGTGAGGATGACCTGCTGGACATGGAGGAGGGTCCATCCACCTCGTCACCAGCCAGCATGCACTGCACCAGCATGCACGCTGGGCTGCCAACTCTGGTGTCGGTGAGTCGGTGTGGGGTGCACAGCCGTGTCTCAGCAGTCTGGCATGCAAGCATGCCAGCACGCTGTGACTGTGGCTGTAGCACGTACCTGCACCACTGATGATGCAAGGACTGCAATGGGCAGTGACATGTGTGTGTCCTATGACGGACACACAGCAGGCCAGCACGTGCCCCTGGGCCTTGTTGGCTCAACTTGAGTGCCAGCATGTCGGCACAGTCCCAGGCTGTGCCTGTCAGCACCAGTGGGGCAGCACCGGTGGCTGTGCAGGTGTCTGGCACTGTTGTGGCCACAGCAGTGGAACGAGTGGTCCCTGGGGCACAGCGGTTGGAGGGGCAGCAGCAGCAGTCACCCACCAGGTCTGGGGGTACAGTGTCCAGCGGTGCCACATGCCCGCCGCCCTGTGATACGCCCATTCCTGGTCCTGGCAAACAGTGCCCACCCTCAAGGGGTGTTGTGCATCAGGACCTTCCACACCCTGGGGACAGGGTGCCGTTGTGGCAGAAGTACCCATTGGTGAGCACACGCCTGCCTGCGGGGAATCAGTACAGCAGCAAAGGCGGGTTGCAACGCCTGTGGAGGCACTGTGTGGCTGTGGAGGGCACAGCAGGGAGTGTGCTCTGGACCGCAGAGATGGTCCATATGTGGATGGATGTGACCGTTGCCATTGACAGGCAGACCCAGGCATTGGTCGCTGTCGTGGCTGCATTGGCACACCACGCAGGTGCTCCTGTACCCACGCACCCACACAGTATGCTCTCCACTCCCATTCCCGCGTCATGCGACACCAGGCCTGTCGACGCCGGGTTCTGCTGTGGGCATCCCAAGCACCCCTGGTGCAGGTATGTTTGGCATCCTACAGACCCCACTGCGGACAAGGTCGCGATCGCGCAGTAGGACCCCTGGTGGTCCATCGGTGCCACCCATATGGTCCCTGCTCAGCCTGCCAGTGCTGTTGGGTCATGGCGGGGCCACCCACGCATCCGCGGTGGCCGTGGAATGGTGCAACATGACTGACCTGTCTCCCAGTGCGGGCCCTGTCTGCTGCTGCCCTGTGTGCACTGTGCGTCATGGTGGGTAGTGCACTGGTGGGTGCCCTGCCCATCACGCCGACATACGGACCACCTGCACAACATCTCGACTGCTGTCCACAGGTGCGTGTGCATGATGATGCCTGCATTGTACTGTACACCAAGGTGCAAGGGTGCCCAGCATCTGACACACGTGCTTGGACAGTACAGGTGGTGGGTGTGGTCTGTGGATCTGTGTGTTTGCCATGTGTGTTCCTGCTCTGCTGTGCACCTGCCCATGTATGCTTTGTGCCGGTGTGTGTGTGTGTGTGTGTGTGTGTGTGTGTGTGTGTGTGTCCATATGACTGTTCGCCCCTCCCTGATAGTGTGTTTGTGTGCCTGGTCCCTTCCACCCCCCTTACCGTCATGCAACCCTGGTGTGTTATTCTGTGTGCCTGTGGGTTGCGCCAGGACAGTGTTGTTTGCACATGGCCCTTTGACTTACCTGTGTTGTGCATAATGCTCCTCCGTGATGGTGTCCCGGTGCAGCTGGGCCTGCCGGATCAGTCAGGTCCCGCCGTCCAAGGGGCTGCTCATCACCATCAACACCGGCGCCACTGGTGTCCCCATCGCTGTCCCTCTTCAACCTGTACGGCTATCCCACAGTCATTGGCCATGTTGTGCAGGATACAACAGGCCAGGAATATCCCACAAGCCTTTGAGGGGTGTACTGTAGGGCACCGCCGAGGTGTCTAGGCATTGGAGCGTGCCTTGAGCATCCCAAACACCGCCAATGATGTGGCTGTGTGGCGCATGTGCCTCATTCTAGCGTTGTTGCGTGGGGGGTCATGGGGGCGCCGTACGGTGTGAGCAGCCAGGACAGAGTGGGTATCCGCCATCACCTGTGTGGAGATAGTGGAGATCAGTCTCATGTTCAGGTCCATATTGCCCATATCCCTGTGTGCTACTACCATGGCACCTGTGGCATTCCCACCCTTGCCCCAAGTTTGCATTTCCTACATGCGCACTCACCCACTAGATGGCCTGTGGGGATGTCCCCACTCTCGAATCGATGGCACAGTGCAGACTGATGCCATATAAAGGCATCATGTGCTCCACCAGGGTGTGTGGCACAGACATTGATTATACACCCAGTGGCATCACACACCACCTGGCAGTTGACACTGGGGAAGCCCTTTCTATTCCTATATGTGGCCCCATCGGGGCCAGGTGGCGTGCGAATGGCCACATGGGTGCAGTCTATGGCCCGTAGCACGCCAGGCAAACGTGCTACCCTGTGGAACGCCTGCATGTTTGCTGTACGCTCTGCCACGGTGCTGGGGAAATGGATGTGCTGCAGCATGTGGCAGCAGTGCGCTGAGGAATTGGGTGAGGATGCGTGCGTGGCCGACTGTGTGATGCCTGTGGTGTCCCTGTTGGCCTCTGGAAGGTGCCTGTGGTGAGCAGGCACATGCAGGCTGTCACCTTGGTCTCCACTGACAGAGCATGACTCCCGTGAGGGTGTCTGCATCACATCACTGCAAAGCTCACAGAGCCGCCTCAGTATTGCCCTCTGTTCAGGTGGTACCGCCGACGATCTCACATCTGTGTACAACTCAAAGCTGATGCGGCACGGTATGCCTGTTGGGGCATACTCGCCGACGGGCCCATCCACGGCCACGCCCCTGCACCTTGCATTCTCACCCTCATTACAGCTTCCATGTGGAAGCTGCCACTGTCCATCTCCCTGGCTTGTGCCCCCGCTGATGTTGCTCTGTTACCCCTGTGTCCTGACTGCTACTTCCACTGCACCGGGCACCCCCCGCTGGCCTCTGTAGCCTATGGCCCACACTGCTTCCCTTGCCTGCCCTGGCCTGTCACTGTCTGTCTTTCTCTCTCTCTCTCTCTCTCTCTTCCCCACTTGGCATCCCTGTGGCGTTCTTGCGCCTCTTCCTTGAGCCTTTTTATTTTGGCTCATTTCCGCTGGGCGCAACTTCCGACTGGTCCGCTGTTGCGCATTGCGCAACTCTTTGGATATCGCATTGCGCTCTTTATGCATGGATCCACCCCTCCGGTTGCGCATGCCGTCATTTGCATTGCGCTGTTGCTCAGCATGTTTTCGGTGGCACAACTGCCTCCTGCTGAATATCGCAGAATGGCGCACTTTTGGACTTGCGCAGGCGCAACCCTATTGCGCATGGAGCAACCCTTTTGACTATCCCACCCGTAGTTTCCCAGCTTAAAGCACTGGATGATTATCTAAACGAATTTCGATTCTTGAATATGCTTAACCTACATCAGTGCGATGGGACAGTTAAGTTTTGAACTGTACACATACCAGAAGTACCTCTTCTTCAGTGACTTTTTCAATATTAATTTTGAATCACAAGTTTAATAATTTAATGTTCTGTGTTCTGATTTATTAACGTGGAAGGGAGTTGCTATTACCTAAACGCAGTTCTAAGTGAATCCTACTAAAGTTAATCCAGGGAGCCCTGAAGACATGTTTTCCGTTACTGGGTGCCAATATTAAAGTGATCGAAGGCACAAGCTGGTATATGTGTGAGAGGATGCTTTCTCTTATAGGTACCAGATGCTGTTATTTTATTTTTACTGTCGAAGGGTTCAATTACCGAACTGTGAAATGTTGCACCCCTTCCCCACTAGAGGGCGCTCCAGATCGTAGTTTTCCTTGTGTATATGCTGATAATAAGTTATAAAAATGACCCATGGTCGGTTTAACTTGCTGTTATATGTTATTACTATGCCATTAACCTTGGACTTTGGCTGCATTATAGCTTCTGAAAGAGCCAATTTATTTCCTTCCTGATTTTAACAGTTTACCCTCCGGATGATGTACCAACCGAATTGACAGTCTTAATCCTAAGTAATGTACTGCAATATCTATATTATGTATACCTAATCAGTAAATGAGTGTTTGTATGCTTATGTACCAAATACTGCAATAAAAATTTTTAAACAAAAAAGCAACAACTTTCTAATCTCTAAATGTTGTTCACCAGCACCATCCAATCCTCTTGCATTAGGCGGACCAGTGAGCAGACATTTCTTAGCCACAACTAACAATATGCCTAACAGGTATCTTGTTGCTGAGTCTCTAAAACCCTGTAGGTACAGTGTGAACAGAAAGAGTGTATCTGAAAGGCCCAATCTGGGATTGCAAATTTCCTGCAGAGTGACTTGTAGCACAAGACAAAATGGGAGTAACTTCGGGCACTGCCACATGACGTGGAAGTGAGTCACCCTAGATTCACCACCTGCCTTCCAACACTGGTCATGGCTGCCATCCTTCTGGGGACCAGCTAGACTACAGTATAAATGTACCTGATCAAACATCTCCAATTATATTCCCTCCAGAACTGGGAGGAAGTAACTTTGTGCGTGTTTAGCCAAATCTGTTTCCACCTCTCCAGCTCAAGGTTTCCATCTCTCCAGTTCAAGGTTCTGCCCAAGTCCCTGATTTCTCAAGCAAGAAGGTTTTTTGTGGTGGCGGGTTTCTCATTGAGAAGAGGGAGGAATATAGTAGAGAGATGAGATGTGAGATAGGTTCCCCCAGCCTGAAAAAGATTACAGTATATAGGAGAGAACTGGTGGGGGTTCCAACCTAGGCCCTTTTGCCTTAGCCAGTTTTGCAGATATGCCTGTGCTTGAAAGTAGCAAAACATGCCACTTTGTGGAATGCCCAAGGCCACTTTCACTTCCTGAAATGTTTTCATGACTTGTCTCTGGAGCAATTGATAGTGATAGTTTGGACCCTGTTGATGTCAGATCACATACCCAGAGTCTAGCCTGGCCAAGGCAAAGTCAGTGTGATGGTGCAGTGGGAGGAGCCAGGGGTGCTGCTCTCTAAGATCCATGCTAGCAGTCCACATCTTCCAAATCCGTAAAGATGTTGCAGTGCGCTGGGAGGTAAACGTTGAATTATTGGAGAATTTGGCAGGGTCCAATTGCTTTCTGGGGGTTGTGCAGGGAGAGAGAGGCTCACTCTAGTTGAGACCAGTGTTGTGGTGGAGCATTACGAGTCAGTAAATTATTGGCTGCAATTGCACTGCTTCATAGTATAATTTAAGGTCTGGTAAAACCAAGCCTCCTGAGCATTTGGGTCTGTATAAGGAAGCAACGCTAACCCTGGGGTGCTTCCACTCCCAGAGAAATCTAGAAATGTTCTTATTCCAGGTGGCCCAAGCTTGTTGTGGGACTGGGAGTGCCAAAGACTGAAAAAAGTTCAGATATTTGGTTTGTACTATCATTTTGATGGAGGTTACCCCCTTTCCTGCATCAGAGGGTGCAATGTTTTCCTTAATTCACAATTTTCCTCTCCCATGGTGCCATTCCCACTGCTCTCCGTCATGCCACTCCTGCCTTGCATATCTACCATTCAGAATACTGCTCCAACTTGTGACCTACCAATTTCAATTCAGTTCTCTTTATTTGTGGACTTGAAAGTCACTACAATCTGTTACACACAAAGGGCGCTATGCACGAAGGTGCGGGAAATGCACGTAAATGCGATGGATACACAGCATACAGCTGTGCAGAACCACAGGAACATGCAGCATGCACAAAGAGAAACGTGGCCCATGCAGAGGTGGTGGGAGGCACCACAGAAGGAGAAGAACAGAACATGCAGGCAATAGAGGACAGGCCAAGCTACATGACTCTGTGACCCCACCATAAAAGGACATCCACGCCGCCCAGTTTGCACACGCAAACGTGAGTGCCGAACGCGTAGCAGGTGGTGCATGGATGGTGGAACCAAGGAAGGGCATGGAGCAAGCCATGCACAGAGACAGGGAGGGAGAGCAGGAGAGGCACACAGTGGGCCTGGCACACTGAGGCACCCGCAGCAGTGGGATCGGTCAGTTCTGATCCTCGAACTTCACCGGGGCACAGGTGGCTGCGATGGTCAGCAAAATTAGTGCCAACCACACCAGGCTATATGGAGCACTCAACCCGGCCACCCCCCGCGGAGGTGAAGGTGTGCCTGTGTCCGAGTGTGCAGTCCACTGTGAACGCCACAGGGCTGGATGCCAGGATGCTAACAGCAATCAAGCACAAGTGGTGTGACCTGCAAATGGCTGTGAAGAAGCGACTGGCATATGGAGCATGCAAACAGCATGGCATGGGTGGCGGATCGCACGCAACGGACACACAGCTCACACCAATTGAATGCATGGTAGCGGACACACTGATGGTGGTGAGCATCCACGGGGTGGACAAGGACGTGGACACACAAACAGGTAGGTACTGTACACAGCATGCCCATGGGTGGGACAGCCAGACCGACCAATTTCTAATGAGAAACCCTTGTGCCAACAGAGCAAGCCAGGGACGGAGTACACGGAGGCGTGCCACTGGCGCATCTGCCGCAGAGCACGGACACAAGGCGTGGCCATCCGACAGAGGACAACACTGCAGGTAAGCCAGGATTGGGTACAGTCAGGGACGCAGGCCATGCAGTATGAGCACTGCAGGTAACACGGCCTATTATCCACATCCCACAGGGCTAAGACAGGCAGGGGAGCCAGCGCTGCCAGACACAGCCGATGACACCACCGCCAGACCCAACAGTGAGGAGGCGGAGACACCCACGGATACGTATGTGGATGACTGAGGCAATGAGACACAGGGTGTGACGCTGAGCAGCCACATGGCAACGGACACCCTGGAGCCACGGATCACCAGCCAATGTGCACACAGGGGTGGGCAGCGATGTGCCATGGCATGGGGATGCACACCATGGCCAGTGCAGACGTTGACAGCGGTGAAGAGGGCACGTCCACCCGGCCGACAGGGCACAGCAGGGCAGCACAATCCATGGTGATCAACATGCCACAATACCGGAAACTGTGGCAGCTGGAGCTGGACCGTCTCGAGGCACAACGGCGGCACTTGTGACACTCACCAGCGCTGTCATCGCCATGGGGTGTGACATAGTGTATATAGCAGGGTCACAGGAGTGGATGGAGAACACCATCATCAGCTGGGGAACACCGCCATAGTGGTCCAACAGAGGACTGTACCCAGTGCATGAGGGGTCTGAACGTGGGGCACGCGTGGGAGGACAGTGGCATGGGCACAGGCGGGCTTACACAGAAGGATGAGGAGGCACATGGCATGGACACGGACACCACCAGGACCGCAGAGACACCAGGCGCCATCACACTGGACACAGATATGGGGGACAGCCAGCCAGGCGATGGACGGGGTGTCGTGCCAGACATGGAGTGCACCACTGAGCAGGACACAGCAGCTGCCACCGACATGCAGGATGCACCACGGTGCCAGGGCCATGGTGGCAGGGTATTGGGGCACACTCGCAGGTGGGAGACATGGGCAATGGCCCGGGAGCAGACAGCCCCATATGGCACACCGCTCCCGTGATTCGACATGACCGTAGCAGCCCCAGCATTGGGCATGTACGACACCCAATGGAGGGACAGATGTGGGCACATGCAGGTGCACACACACACACACACACACATGCATGGAGAGGCACACACAGTGGCACGGTGGCCAAACACAGAGTGGCACAGGGTGAGGGTGGCACCATTCGCTGCATGCACACAGCCATGCGTACAGGGGTGGGGGGGTGAGTGGACCCCGTCTGGCTGGCTATGCGCCCTCAGTCATGCCTCATCATTGGGCACACGTCGGTCACTCTGGCGACACTCTGTGCTTTCGACCCATGTCCCGTCACACCGGCCACTGGGCAGGCATGTCCACGTGGTGTGCAAGGGTGCAAGTGGTGCTGTGGCTAGCATCTGAATGTCCTGTTGATGACCGCTGCACATGCTGCATGGCCTGTGGCTGTCTCCTGGCCATGCGCTGGCCCATTGGCATAGCGATCTGGTGGCATGTTGGGCGGATCGTAGTCAGGCATCGGTATTCCCTGACAAACGGCCATGTTGTGCAGTATCACACAGACTGCAAACACATGGCAGGCACGCCGCAGACTCAGTGTCATCATTCCCCCGGTGTGGTCCAGGCATCTGAATTTTATCTTCAGTAGTCTGATGCTCCTCTCCACAATGGCCCTCATCCGACGGTATGCTGTGTTGAATGCCACCTCCGCAGCATCTACAGACACCAGGTAGGGCGTTAGCAGGTATGGGTGCAATGGATATCCACTGTCACCTGTGGGGAAAGGGGAGATGTTAGACGTGGCACTGGCATTGCGATGTCAGACATGCAGAAGCACCGGACACCTACCCAACAGCCACCCATCCACGTGACCCACACGGAGTCAGGCACCAAGCCCTGATGTATCCAGGATGTAGGCATCATGGCAGGACCTGGAAAAACATGCACACACGTTGGTGAACAGGTTCGCTGCATCACACATGACCTGGCAGTTTATGTTATGGAAGTCTTTGCGGTTGCGGTATGCCTCCTCCTCAACCGTGGGTGTTAGAATGCCGATGTACATGCCATCCACGGCACCGAGCATGTTCAGCATGCCATGCAGTGCGCAGAAGGCCTGTTTCATTGCACGGAGCTCACTGCCTGTCATTGGGAGGCGTATGTGGTCCCACGCATGCAGTAACAATGTGTCAGAGACCTGTGCCAGCACCCTGGACATGGACAACTAACACCGATCCCATCACCCGCGACACATTGGAAGGACCCCATCACATAGTAGGCCAGTGCACACATGACCTTGGTCTCGACCGACATGGCCATGGAGCAGCGTGTCCATGGTCCCACACTGCCATGGACCAAGTCGCACAAGTGTACGACCATTGGCCATAGCAGCCGGAAATGGTCAATGCAGTGTGCCTCACGTAGCAGCTGCCCGTCCATGTGTGGATGGAGTACACACTCCTGTGGGTGCCATTCTCCACCCCTCCCATGCCCTGCTTTGTGCAGATACACATTCATGAGCAGTCCTGGGCACATTCCACTTTCGTTCAGGTTCCGGCCTGTACAAGGAACAGCGCCCGGTACTGGCATCACACGGCATTTGTAGTGTATGGGCCATCAGGTGTGTGTCAGTGGCCGTATGTGCCGTGCACCTGGCACGGGATGCCATGCCCAAAACCCTCGTGCCGACGGTTACAGCCCTGGCCTGATCTGCATGGCATGTGCCACCCTGTGCATGTGGCCAGGCGCACATGTGCTGCTGCATGGCAGCACGGGTCAGTGGGCACGCGGCCTACGTGGAGTGCATTGGGCAGGCCATAGGGGGGGCACGTGTTCCCTGCTGCACCATGCACATGTGGGGCTGCTTGACACGTGCACGACTGGCACTGGCATGCTACGTAAGAGGCATGCTCTTGAATCTGCACATTGCGCAGACACCATGAAGCGGTACCCACAGGGCCTCTGGTATGTTGCTGAGCATGAGTACTTGAATAGCGGTGGATACGGGCTGCTCTGGGCTGCTCAGGCCTCTCTGCATGAAGGTGTGTCATGCAGGTGCTATGTGCCTGCTGGCGGGCAATGGTGGTGAGTCACCATGGGGCGTGCCTGTGTGCTGACTAGCTTTCCTCTTTGCTGTCCCCTTCCCCTCCCCCATGCAGGGCTCCACGGCCGAACTGAGGAGGATTGAGCTGCGGAGGCAGATGCAGCCGGATGGGGCAGCTGTCATAGTGGAGATGCCTAGGGCACAGTACCACATGCGGTGGGTGTGCAGGATGCCATGGTATCTTCGACGGTCTGATGTGGGTGGTGCGCTACACTATGAGGGTGAGCAGGGAGATGCAGAGCCTCGGACCCTGTGGCGGATCATTGTACCATCCCACGTAGGTGCATACCTCTCACCTCTGCTTGGGGACATGGCATACACGGTCATGGAAACAGGGCCAAATTTAGGGTTACATCTCCACCACTCGGGTGGCCAGCTGGGTGCAGGACCTAGTGTTGCTTGCTTTTGATGGGGGGGGGGTGGGTCTGTACTTTTACTGTGCGACATTGGTTTGTGTGTCCAGCCCCACGTGTTTTGTCACAGGATCACGATTTGGGGTGGAGCAGTGTCATATCATCAGGCATATGCAAGGACATCCCTGACACTCAGGAGCTGTTGAGGGGTATGGGTGGGTGGCCCCGTTGGTCTGTCACCATGCACCTCTGTTGCTGCTCTGTAGGAGTTGGGGGGTTGGCTGGTGTGGGACGCGCCATGCTGCGCGTGTCTGGCCAGGCAGTATGGCTGCATTGGCCTGGAGGGGGGCACTGCTGTGTGTCTGGTTCTTGCAGGGTGGGTGGGTGTACTGCCTATGCACACAGTACTTACTGTCTGCTTCTCTCCACAGCACTACCCGGGGACCCATCAGGTGCCTTGTGCTGCGGCGGGTGGCATAGCCTGTGCCTGCGGAGGATGGCAGCAGCAGCGAGGAGGAGGATCGTCCGGCAGTGATGGCACCGGATCAGAGGGTGAAGCGTGCTTTGTAGGGGACTGCACAGGCCATGGCGTTGCCCTCTGGTTGTGCTGCGGCACAGAACTATGGACTGCTTTTCGGGTGTTGAGGGGGTTGTCGAGCACAGTGCTGTGCATTTGTTTCTGTGTTTATAATAAACCTTTGTCCACTATACCATGGCTCTTCCCTGCCTTGTGTGGGGGGGGGGGCCCTGCAGGCTTGTTTTACTGTGGGGCCATTGGTGTCTGCCTGCCTTGTTGGTGGTGCCGGGGGCAGGGAGCGATGCTGCTGTCGCTTGTGGGGGGAGGTCTTCTGCGCCACTTGGCCGCCGGCACTTTGTGGGTCTCAGGCTGGTTTCTGCCTGCTGGGCGACTGGGTATGCCGTGTGTTTGGTACTCTGCTGGTCTGTGGGGGCCCACTGCAGGGGCCATGCCTGTCCTGGCAATGCGGTTAGTTGTTCTGCCCAGCTTCCCTGTGACATGCATTGCCCCACCAGTCATCATGGGTACGGGGCCCTGGTGGGTGGGGTTGGCTGCCACTGCCTTCTGGGTGCACTGTTGCTGTCCTGCTTTTCCCCAGGTGTGTGAGTGCCTGTCTCTGCAGTGGAATTCTACACTGTGCATGTTATCCACGCCACTGTTGTGTGCTGCATAGGCACTGTTACCAGTGGCCTGTGGGGGTTCCCATAGTTGCCCATCCGTGTGCACTACGGTGCTGTGCTGGCATGCCTGGCCATCTGTGTTGGGTGCTCACAGCATGGCCTGTGGGTGGTTGGCCGTCCATGGCAGCACACCTCCAGCTGGGTTGTGCCTCTGCACACTGCTACGTGCCCCTTATGTGGGCATTTGTCACAGTTTGGGATTCTGCTGATGGCGTGGCATATGCACCTATTTATAGCTGCCCCTGCACACTCGTTGCTCGCATGCCATGTGGCATGCGTATGCGTATGCGTGCCTTCCGCACGTTTGTGCATGGGCTGCGTGCTTCACTGCACATATAGCACGATCTCCTCCCCGCATAGCCGGTGCATGTGTAGGCTATGTAGCCGCGAAGTTGTGCTGCCGCATAGCGCCTTACGCATCATCGCCAGTATGCCGCCTCCTGGCTTGTGTGCGATATACACCCCCGTTAGTTACGCACGCGCGGCCGCGCTGCGGCGGGATTAGCCTTGTGTATAGCACTCAATAAGCATAAAAACACAGTTTAAGGTCAGACCAGTGGCACGGCGGTAGTGCTACCACCTGCCACACCGACGCCCGGGGTTTGGGAGTGAACTGAGTCATCGGAGGTCGGTGGGAGGACAGCTGTCCTCTCCTGGGGAGGATGACCAGTGCTTCTTGCAACACACCTGATACTTAGTGGGGCTGGGTGTCAGGGCAGCTGGGAAGCCTAGCTGGGATGCTCTGTGTCACTGCATGACAATTGGAGAAACAAAACAGAGGGAAAAGGCATCCTGCTGTGCAGGATGAAAGCTGGCCTGCCCACAGGCTTGGCACCACCAGCTAGGCACCCGAACTGGATCCTGCTTCGGGGGAGGAAGGCAAGGATAAGTCTCCCTCATCCCAGCCACGTGGGGTAAGCCATGGGGGCACAAAGGGGTAAGTTCTGGGCATGGTGAGTGAGTGGACTGGGGAATGTCGCCGAAACTGGGGCCAACAGGACAAGGGGCATAAACCTAAGTGAAGAAAAAACACAGTTAATACTGTAGTAAAAACAATATGGTTTATAATGTCTTTATATAAGGTCTACTTAATCACACATAAAATCAGTCTAGAAATCATACACTTTATTATTATGATACAAACTATTAACAAGCATTTGTCAATGCTGAACATGTTTGCTTGCCTGCTGTTACAAGTTAGAACACCAGCATCTTGAGGCTACAGGTCCAATTCGTCCACCAGGATTATGCTGAAGTCCTGGACAGGCTTCTACTACACATAATTCAAGATCCAACTGCAGGGCCTTCTGTGAGCAAATCATTTGCTGAGACTTGCTAGCATGACAGCCTGGCTGGCAGGGTGGGCAGTGTGAAGGGGAGTCCAAAAGTGGAGGGGTAGCGGTTAGGGAGGGCCTTAATACAAAAAGGAGCTGCAATCAGCAAAAGTGTGTGTGTGTGTGTGTGTGTGTGTTGGGGGGGGACTGGAGACTTTTTTTTTTTTAAAGACAGAGTTGACCAGGAAAAGGGAGGAGGAGAAGAGGGCACATAGACACCATGTGTTTCAAGCATAGAAGCATACCTCTCAAGTGTCCCTGATTTTGCCTCAAAATTTTACTCTGTCCCTCCTAAAATTTGTGTTTTTGTGGCTAAACAGTATGGACTGTAAGCACAAAACAATGTCAAGCATTAAAGTTACAGACTTGTTCTTCTTTAGAAAATGCATTGTGCACTAAGCCCCATATTCTACCAGCTTTCTGGGTGGATATCTCTAATTTTGAAGATGTGTCCCTGATTTTGGTCTTTTGTCCCTGATTTTTTTAAGCCTTGTCCCTGATTTATGAGGCAGGAGGTTGAGAGGTATGGAAGCAGGGGGAGGGAGGATGGGGGCAACTACTCTCCAGGGATTTGGGAACCGGGAGAGAGGCCAGTAGCTGCCAGGGAATTTTTGTAAGCAAAGATGAGAGTAAAGGGATACAGACTTTTTTTTAAGCAGCATGGCTGTTTGAGAGGATCGGTGTGGGGAAACAGATTTCCCTTTCAGCTGAGTGATGGCTATCCTTACCCAGGAGAGACCAGCTAAGATGCAATATCTCCTTTGCAGTGGTGTTTTGCTGTAGTGAGGCCTGTTTTCACAAACTTGTTCTACATACTTACTCAGGGTAGCCCAGCTAAGATGCAGTATCTCCTTTGCAGTGGCGTTTTGCTGTAGCAGGGCCTGTTTCCACAAACTCGTTCTACATACTTACTCAGGGTAGCCCAGCTAAGATGCAGTATCTCCTTTGCAGTGGCGTTTTGCTGTAGTGGGGCCTGTTTTCACAAACTCGTTCTAAATACTTACTCAGGGTAGCCCAGCTAAGATGCAGTATCTCCTTTGCAGTGGTGTTTTGCTGTAGTGGGGCCTGTTTTCACAAACTCGTTCTAAATACTTACTCAGGGTAGCCCAGCTAAGATGCAGTATCTCCTTTGCAGTGGCGTTTTGCTGTAGTGGGGCCTGTTTTCACAAACTTGTTCTATATACTTACTCAGGGTAGCCCAGCTGAGTTGCAATATCTCATTCTCAGTATAGTCCTACTTTGATAGATTTTTACACTATATTTACCCAGGAGTGCACTCCTGAGATGTAATATTTCATTTTCAGTGGTGGTCCTGCTTTCACACGTTTTTACAATGTATTTTGACTAGCATAAGCCAACTGAGATGCAATATGTTACTTCAATGGGCTCATGTTTTTACACATTTTTGCAAAATATTTACTCAGGATAGCCCATCAGGCATACAATATCTCATTATCAGCGGTGTCCAGCTTTTACACATTTCTAGACTGTATTTACCCAGGATAGCACAGCGGAAATGCAATATCTTGTTTTCAGTTGGGGCCCTGTTTTACATATTTTTACAATATATTTACCTATGATAGGCCAGCTGAGCTGTAATATCTTATTTTCAGTGGTATCTGCTTTGGCACATTTTTACACTGTATTTATTAAGGATAGCCCAGTGGAGACATATTATCTTATTTTCAGTGGTGTCTGCTTTCACACAATTTTACACTGTTTTTACAGAGGATAGTCCAGCTGAGATGTAATATTTCATTTTCAGTGGGGTCTGTTTTGACACATTTTTACACTGTATTTACTGAGGATAGCCCAGCGACGATGTATTATCTTATTTTCAGTGGTGTCTCGCTTTGATACATTTTTACACTGTATTTACTGAGGACAGCCCAGCGGAGATGTATTATCTTATTGTCAGTGGTGTCTGCCTTGACACATTTTTACACTGTATTTACTGAGGATAGCCCAGCGGAGATGTATTATCTTATTTTCAGTGGTGTCTCGCTTTGATACATTTTTACACTGTATTTGCTTAGGACAGCCCAGCGGAGATGTATTATCTTATTTTCAGTGGTGTCTGCTTTGACACATTTTTACGCTGTATTTACCGAGGACAGCCCAGCGAAGATGTTATGTCTTACTTTCAGTGGTGTCTAGTTTGACACATTTTTACACTGTATTTACTGAGGATAGCCCAGCGAAGATGTATTATCTTATTTTCAGTGGTGTCTCTCTTTGATACATTTTTACACTGTATTAACTGAAGATAGCCCAGCTGAGATGCAATATCTTATTGTCAGTGGTGTCTCACTTTGACACATTGTTACACTGCATTTACTGAGGATAGCCCAGCTGAGATGTAATATCTTATTTTCACTGGTGTCTGCTTTGACACATTTTTATACTGCATTTACTGAGGATAGCCCAGCAGAGGTGTATTATCTTATTTTCAGCGGTGTCTGCTTTGACACATTTTTACACTGTATTTACTGAGGATAGTCCAGCAGAGATGTAATATCTTATTTTCAGTGATGTCTCAATTTGATACATTTTTACACTGTATTTCCTGAGGATAGCCCAGCTGAGATGTAATATCTTATTTTCAGTGGTGTCTCGTTTTAATACATTTTTACACTGTATTTACTGAAGATAGCCCAGCTGAGATGTAATATCTTATTTTCACTGGTGTCTGCTTTGACACATTTTTACACTGTATTTACTGACGATAGCCCAGCGGAGGTGTATTATCTTAGACCCTGTCCACACTACACTTGAAAATGCTGAAACGGTTCCGAACCATTAAAGACCTGAAATGGTACAGCACATCCACACTGCCAGGGAACAGGTGTGAAAGTGGTCCAGAACAGTTACAGCCCATCCACATTGAGCTGTGAGCAGGGAGTGGATACAAACCCAGGAATGGAGAGCGTATCCCAGGGTGCACATGGGGAAGACAGCTGCGAAGACAGACACCCACCCACATGGCCATCTGGCGGACAGTGTACACAGAGCATGGCAGAACATGGTAAGGGGGCCGACAGCAATGTGTGCCCTGTGGCGGCCAGGGTGGACCGATGGTGTGATGCAGCAGAAGGGGTTGAAATGAAAGCAGAGGAGGGCCCTGACGCCTGGCATGGAGGAGGGACATGGTGCACCCATGGGAGCTGGGAACCGTGACCCAGCAGCATGCCACAGGCAGGTAAAAGGTGCACCACCTGGGCAAGGCATGCCATGCACAACAGCCACCCTCCAGACGCAGGCTGCATGTGCCCAGCACACACAAGGCTGCTAGGTAGTACACACAGTCCCACCACACCCATGACCCATGTCGTCGGAGTCCCAACAGTGCCCCACATAGCAATGTGGGCATGCAAGCAACCCGCCCAAGCAAACGAGCAACACAGTATTGTGTCACATGTCGGTCTTTATTGCAATACCACCATGGCCTCTGGTGGCTGTAACACATGGAAAGCAACATTAGACAACAGCATGAACAGGCAGCATGCCCTGTGCATAGCTGCAGCACACAGAGGATACAAAAAGAACATACAACGTCCAACAGCAAAACCCCATGCAGGACTTAACCCACGGCATAAGGAACACTGTAATAACCCCGTGACCACTGCCAACCCACCAGTGGACACACAACATAAGACTGAAACTGCACCACCCTCCGAGGCCCCCTACAGTGATAGGTGCTGTCCAGTGGATGCAGGACACCCATGGGACACAGACCCTGACATGCGACCCAGTCATGTAACACACTATGCAAGACAACAATATGGCCAACAGTGTACAACCAGACAGTAACCATCCCAATGTCCCCATGTCCCAACATAGCACCCCAGGGTAACATACGCAGGATGGGCAAACACCCAGCCCCCCACGTGGACCTCTCGTGCCCGAACCCCTGTGGATCATGTGACAGAAACGCCATGCATCACTGCAGAACAGACCAGTGGGAACACACTAAATACAGGAGTGCCACTGTGAGCACAAAGCCCCGTGCCAAACAACACCAGACACGGACAACACCGGTCCACCCCCAGTGACATCACCATACCACTGTGGAGAATGCAATGGGTGACCTGGGGATGGCCCGCGGGACACACTGGACAACAGTCCCCTGCAAGGGGGACCAAGCCATCACAGTGTGGTCCACTGGAACTCGTCATCGTACAGGTGCTGCGTGAAGCTCGGCATGCCCGCAGTGGGTGCCGTGGGAGCAGCACTGAGCTGGTCAGCAGCACCATGCATTAGGGGTAGAGTAGTGGTGTGCAGCCCAGCTGTGGCAGGCATGCCACCTGTGGGGCACTGCCATGCCATGCCAACAAGACACAGTGGTTCCTGGGATGTGGTGGCCAGGGCATCCCAGGCAGTGGCACCGCCTGTGTACACACACCCCCCTGAACAGGGGATGCACATCTGTGGGGCACAGGCATGGTTGGGGGCAGCACACCAGTGCAGTCAGCTGGTGCCTTGCTGCCTGCCTGGCTGTCATCGGTGGCGGACTGGTGCAGGATGTCCATGGCCTGCACACCAGTGGGATTCCGTGGACATGGGCATGGCAGGACACAACCGGTGGGCTGCGCCTGAGGGATGGGGTGGTGGGGATGGGGTGGCTGTGGTTGGAGGCATGGCAGTGGCACCTATACACGCGGTGGCACCCGCAGGGTGTGGCTGGTGGCATTGCTTGGCCAGGAACATGGCCATCTGTTGAAAGAACTGCTGTGTTTGTGCAGCCTCCTGTTGCCGCATACGCTCCTCCATAGCCCTCTCCTCCCTTGTCTGCTCCCTCTTCAGCTCCAGAATCTCCTTATGATGCTCCTGCAGCATTTTATGGGTTGGTTCCAGCACCACCCCAAGCACATCAGCCATCAGTGCCAATTTGGACTTCCTCTTCTGGAGGTTCACCAGGGGTTCCTGGCCACTTCGCTGCCTCGCAGCCCTTCCCCATCCTGTGGTGGAGGTGTCACTGGAGGTACCAGCCATCTTGTCCTGCATGCCCAAGGACACTGATGTCGCATCCGCTCCGTCAGTGTCTGCAGATGTACCTTCCCCTGGGTCTTGCCCTGCAATGGCAGAACACACAACTGACCATCGTACACATGCAGTCGCCCCACCCACCCCCCAAGCCCAACCCTCATCCCCATACTATTGTCCCCCCTGCACCCGTGGCCAGTGCCACACCCCAGGTGCCACTGCCCTGTTGCGTGCCCATGGGCCACGGCATGTGCGCTATGCACCACCATGCTCACCCGTGCCACCTCCTATCACTGTGCAACACCCATCTGTGATCGACATCCGCCCCATGCCCTGGCAGCACCACCATACAGTGCCCTCCATGTCCCAGCCACCATATGGGTGCAGTGCACATTGTACATACCAGTGTCAGGTGTTTCCCGATGCACGCTGTCCGCACCTCCAGGCCCCTGGTGTGGGCGTGTGTTCCTGGTGGCATCCCCATCATCTGACTCTGGTTGTGGGCTGCCCACCTGAGAGCTCTCCAGGATGAACGCCGGTGCTGTGGTTGGCCGTGTGCATAGTATGGTGTCCAGCTTGTCATAGAAGGGGCATACCACACGTGCACCCCCTGAGCATCTGTTGCTGTCCTTGGTTTTATGGTACCGCACCTTCATCTGCTTTATTTTGTTGTGGCATTGCTTTGCTGTCCTCTCTATGCCATTCTCAAACAGGTAGTCCAATATCTTCTGGTAGACCTTGGTGTTGTGCCTGGCACCGGCTAGCTCCGCCTGCACCTTCTCCTGTGACCAGAACTCCACCAGCAATGCGGTGGCCTCATCTGACCAGGTTGCGCCATGGTTTGACATGGTTCAAGCTGGCACGCAGCACAGGGTGGGTGGTACCGTACTGCTGTGGTCACCAGTGTCTGGGTAGCAGGGCGTATTGGTTGACCTCACTCACGGGCTGTGCTTGGGGGTCAGGGTGGCTCTGCTGTGGTGCCAGGGTGGTGTGGTCTGGCACTGTTGTACTGTGGGGGCTAGGTTGCACCTCTGGCAGCTGTTGGTGGCCTACTTCCCACCTGTGGCACACGGGTCTGTGCTGTGGTCTGTTTGACTGCCCCATTTACCCTGCTGTCATTATGCCTTCCAGCTGTGTCCCACTGTTTGCCCTGGGACCATCAGTGTCCTGCTGGCATGTCCTGTTGTTCGGCTGCCCCCCACTGGGCTCCCAGTGCTTCCCCACTGCTCCGCGTTCCTGTGTTTGCCTCCATTGCTTCGGGTGCTTGGTTTCCCACCCTTGTGCTGGCTCTGCTCCCGTACCACCGCAGCCCCCTGCGGGTGTTCACTTCCACATGCGGTCCCTCTGAGTTCCTCGGCCCCGCCCCAGCCCTCCCAGTTTTTCTTGAGCTGCGCTATGCATGATGGCCTGTCGGATGACCGTCGGTTACACAGTGGAGCCGCTTATACGCTCATCGGTAACGTTATGTTCTGCAACCGTTACAGAAACCGTTGTAGAAACCACCTCCCAACAGGTTTCTGTAATGGTTATGAAATCGCCTCCTGCAACGTTACAGGTGTAAACGTGAGCTGTTACGGTAACGCTTTACACCCTCTGTAACATTATAGAGGCATAGTGTGGACAGGGCCTAAGATGCAAGCTCTCATTTTCAAAAGGGTCATTTTTTGACACACCTTTTGCACTGTATTTACCCAAGACAGCGCTAGTCAGAAGTAGCATCCTGTTTTCAGTGGGGTCCTGCTTTTATCCATTATGGACTGCATTTACCTAGGACTGCCCTGCTGAGATGCAATATCTCATTTTCAATGGGGTCTAGCTTTGACACATTTTTACAATGTATTTACCTACAATACCATAGCTGAGATGTAATATCTTATTTTCAGGGGTGTCTGTTTTGACACATTGTTACACTGCATTTACTGAGGATAGCCCAGCTGCGATGTAATATCTTATTTTCATTGGTGTCTGCTTTGACACATTTTTACACTGTATTTACTGAGGATGGCCCAGTGGAGATATAATATCTTATTTTCAGTGGTGTCTTGCTTTGACACATTTTTACACTGTATTTACCGAGGACAGCCCAGTGGAGGTGCAATATCTCATTTTCAGTATGATCCAGCTTTTCTTTGCCCAGGACAGCACAACAGAGATGCAATATCTTGCTTTCAGTGGGGACCCAACTTCTATTAATGTTTACAATGTATTTAGGCAGGATAGCAGAGCTAAGAGGCAGTATCTTGTTTTCAGTGGAATCCTGCTTTTATCCATTTTACAATGTATTTACCCAGGATAGGCCCGAGAGAGGTAATATCTAATGTTCACTGGGCTCCAGCTATTACAATATATTTTTCCAAGACAGACCAGCTAAAATGCAGAATCACAATTTCAGTGGGGCTCTGCTGTAGTGGGGTCCCCTTTTTCAACATTTTTACAATATATTTATCCACCAGAGCCCAGCTAAGATGTAATATCTTGCTTTCAGCGGGGTACTGCTTTTATCTATTTTGAGACAGTATTTACCCAGGACAGCACAGCTGAGATGCACTAGCTTGTCTTTTAGTGGATGTCTTGCTTTTATACATTTTTACAATGTATTTATGGAGGACAGCAGAGCTAAGAGGCAATATCTTGTTTTTAGTGGGGTTCTGCTTTAGCCATTTTTATGTTGCTTGCACGCATGTGCAAGAAACATAGTGCCATCATCCGAGTTTTCGGAGGTGTGGCAGCCCTCTTCCAATTCAGTCAGTGTGTTTGCAGGAGCGGCCGCAGTTCTCCAATCAATGCTGCAGCTGTCTATGACAGCAGTTGAAAATGCAGTACCATACAGTTGAAAGGGGGAGCTACGTATCAGTGAGCAGCGATAAGATATCGCCTCGCTTATGCACGCCTCCCCCACACACCCACGCATACTGCATGCTCGCATACTTCCACCACGCTCATAAATTGCTGTAGAGAATGAGAATATATCTTTTTCACTCCATCAGATATATAGTTCCTGATGCAGAATATCTAGACGAGTTAGATGTGTTACCTTATACTGTTTTCCTGAGCCAGCCTATATTCAGGAATTTATTTGTAAGGTAGTGAGAGAAATATTAGCCATATCGCAACTCTTATGAGTTAATATAATGGTGGAAACTAATTATTTGACCCCGAGCTAGTCAGTTGACCTCCCAGTGAACCACCAACACTGTTTGAAGCAATTAACTGCTTTTACTAATTACTACAAATATTAACAACAAGATTTAATTTAAAAGTTGTGAGACTTTGCCATACTCTTTTTAAAAAGCACCTCTCGGCTAAAACGAAAACAATTCAGTCATGAAAAAATGCATACTGTGCATACAATTAATCGTATTTATGTTCCCATTACCTATTATCAACACCTCAAGTATATTTTACTAATCTCATTGATGATAATACAAATTGCAGCTATTTGTTTTCATTATTTTAAAACAATTAGGCACACACCATTGATCAACAGGTCTACTACTATTGGAGCGGACCACTATTTCAGGCTGGTCATCGCTGAATTCTGTAGCATTCGCACTGGGCTCAAAGGCATATGGCATTATTTCAGAACGGAACACGACTGCACTGTCATACTCCTTATCAACAGAGGACATTACTAAAGCAAATATAAACTGGAGTAATTAACAAATTAAGTCCCTGCAAAGGGTTGAGGTGAAAGAGACTATTTCTAATCATTGTAAATGTTCACTGCCCCGTTTGCCTGTCTGTAGTCTCGATGAGAACTGTGGATCGCCGAGTAGGACCTTTTATATTCTGAAAATGTTAGCAGATGGTGTTAAAAACAAATAGCATAACTTTCTTGCACTAAATACATGACAATGCAAAAAACGATATGAGGGGCTCTGAATTTGAAACTGTGAATCGCATGGCAGGGAACTGTCTGAATCAACACTGATCAGTGTGGCTCTGCAGACGACGGAGCCGGTGCCGTGGTAACTGAATTTCAAATATTTATTTATTTGCATCTGAATACAATCTAGAAGAATGGACAAAGTTAGGAGGCATAACAAGGCATTTGTCAATACTTTATTTTTTCCAGGAAAAAATACATAAACCGAATGACAGTCTCGTGCCATCATCCTTGGATCACTGACAGTCTGTCACTCGCACTGCAGCCATTGACGTCAGTCCTTGAATGATGTCAATGGCAAAAAGGGCTCACCAGGGATCAGGAGATCGGGCATTTTTTTAATGCGTATATGTTGATGCCAATAAACTGAAATATATCTAGTTTGGCAGTAAAAAACACATGAGAAAATATTTGTTGGTTAAAAAGGGTCTTTATTATTTTAACAATCCCACATAATGGCATAGCCAAAACAATCATTGCCATTGATCTTGAAGATCATATAATCACAAATATGGAGGACAATCAATAATTGGTGTATTGACAGCATTATATCCTAAAACTCTTCTTAATTGTATGTAATAGAATCTGGTGAATAGGTAAAACAGAAAGAAAAAATTGAAACTGCAACCAATAAAACATGGAAATATTTATTGAAAGATACCTAGTCAGTATCCATAGCAGTTCTTCATGGTAAGCTATGACAACACTCCTTTGATGTTTTGTTAAAGGAGAGGATTTATTTGTAGCTTCTAAAATTGTTTGTTCTGCCCTTTGATTGATTCCCAAAAACCAAATTAGCCTTTCCCAGATTGGCTTCCACTCTCTTTATATTAGACTCATACTGAAATCAATTTTTCCCTTGGGCTTAGCCATTTTTTTAATGACATTTTTGGTGACCTTGACAGGACACTGTTTTATTCAGAAAAAAAGGAGACTTATGGACAACATTATGTAGTAAAATATTGAATCATTCAGGCAATCTAGATAACGGTCATGGTTAGCTTCAGATAAAATATTGCATGGGAAAGGGACCTGTTTAGATTTTATAGATAATCCTGAAGACAGAAGATTAGTTCCCAAGTTCAGGTTAGAGTTATATGACAGGAATCAGTTGTCTTATAAACAAAAGAAAACTGGAACTTCATCTCCTTGTCTTGTGGTTCACCACACATCGATAATTTGAAACATGCTCTATTAGTCTGCCCTTTTTTATGGAGTCAAGAGAAGGCATTTTGGATGCAGTTTTAGCCCACATTGAATGCTCTTCAAATGATATTGTCATATGCCTTTTTACTTCAAATTCTGTCTGATGGAAAGTCTTTCTTTTCTTAAGGCAGATAAGATATTGGCCCAGGAGCAACAATAATTAATATAATCATGTATTCGCTGGACGCTTTCTCTGTACGAGATATTAGGAGGCCCTTTATGACTCATTTCTATGTTGCTTGCACGCATGTGCAAGAAACATAGTGCCATCATCTGAGTTTTCGGAGGTGTGGCAGCTATCTTCCAATTCAGTCAGTGTATTTTCAGGCGCAACCGCAATTCTCCAATCAACGCTGCAGCTGTCTGTGACAGCAGTTGAAAATGCAGTTTACCACCCTTTCCCCCATGCCTAGCCTACCCAGCTAGTTTATCAGCCTCCTATGTGGGATGGTGTCAAAGGCTTTGCTGAAATCAAGGTAAGCGGTGTCCACTGCCCCACCCTGATTCACTTCCTTTGTCACCCAGTCAAAGAAATCAACCAGATTTGTCTGACATGATGTCCCCACTGTGAATCCATGTTGTCCATGGTCCTGGGCTCCGATGTCTTCTAGATGACCTACTATCCTTTCTTTAAGCAATGTCTTCATGATCTTCCCCACTACTGAGGTGAGGCTGAATGGTCTATTGTTCCCCGCCTCCTCCCTGCTGCTGGACTTGTGTAGAGGGACCACATGTGCCTTCCTCCAGTTCACTCATGTTGAATGACTCAGTGAACATGGCTGCCAGAGGTACTGCTATCTCCCTTCACAGTTCTCTTAATATCCTTGGGTGTATGCCATCTGGTTCCATCGCTTTGTCCACCTTCAATTTAGTGAGCTCCTGCAGGACTCTTTTGCCTTTGAATGGACTACTGTCCACCTCTTCACCTCCTTGGCAACTGCTGTACTGCTGTGGCCCTTGCCCCTCCCACTCTTCTGTGAATACTGAATGGAAAGACACAGTGCATATCTTGGGAGGAAGGCATGGAACTATCACTTCCAAATACCTAAACAGCACATACAAGCAAGCAACATTCGGCATTGACAAATGCTTGTTAAACTATATTTTACTGGGATAGCCTGGCTGAGATGCAAGCTCTCTTTTTCAGTAGAGTCCTGCTTTGACACAATTTTACAATGTATTTTCTCAGGACAGTGCAGGTCAGGGATCCGATATTCAAAAATGAGCAAAGTGGAGCACAAAGTTTTGCGCTGTGCTTTGCCCTTACCCAGGAGTCTGAGGATGCTATATTTAGTCAGATAGTGTTCTGGTGCTATCTGACTGAATATAGGGACATGCCGGGGCAGCACTAAGTCAAGTAACACTGCTCCCACATGGATCACTGATGTGCAGGGAATAGCAGCACCAGATCCAATTGCACCAGATCGCTAGGTGTGATATTCAAAGAGACCCATGTAAATGAGCCCATTGGGCATGCAAGACCCTAAGAGATCATCTGCATGCCCATTATGGGCTTATTTGCATTGATGCCAGTGACTGATTTGAACGGACCCACCCCCACCAAGTGCCGAGTCCTGTATAATACAGGACAGTCCCTGGTGCCCAATGGTTCCACCCCCTCTGATCAGCGGCCCATTAAAACAGAAAAGTATCCCTGGTGGCGAGTTGTCCCCCAACCCAATCACCGTCCCATGCAGATAAGAGAAGTTCCTGGCATCCAGTGCCCCCTCATCACCAGTTCCTGGCCCTTGAGCAAATACAAGATCTTGTCCTCTGCCTGGGATGACTGTCAAGGTATGGTGCATGGGAAACGACCACCGAAAATATTCCCTGGTGTCCAATGGTATCCTCCACTCTCCCACAGCCATTCCTCCTTGTCACACCCATTGTCCTTGGTGTCTAGTGGCCCCCTCTACAGCACCAACCACCCACCCCATAAACTCCCCCTCACCTGAATCTTTGGTGCTGCAGGATCCCACATGGTGAGTGGAATAGCCCTTGTCTCAACTCCTCTGCTGGTCACTGTATGAAAAAACAAGGAATGCACACCCTGTACTATACATAGGATGCACACCCTCTGTCTGTTCACATGGTGGCCAGCCAAGGAAGTGAGATGAGGGCTGTGCTGATCACCATGTGGGCTCCCATGGCACTGATGTGTGAGGTGGGGGGTGAGTTGTCAGGGTGGGTAGTCAATGCTACAGATGGGGCTGATAGACACCAGGGATTATGGGTATGACAGGGAGGAACAGCAGTTGGAGGATGGGGGACACCACTGAACACCAGGGAATATTTTTAGTAGTTGTTTGCCATGCACGATAGCTTGACAGTCATCCAAGGTACAGCACAGGATGTTTTATTTGTTCTGGTGTCAGAGATCAGTGATGGTTGGGCCACTGGCCACTGTGGTCTGTAGAATGCAAACATGTCTGGGGATCGGGGACCAAGTAGGACCACTGGATGCCAAGGAGCATGCTAGACATAACAGGTCTGGAGATAGGGGGACTGGGGAGGGACTACTGGATGCCAGAGAGTGTGCTTGTGTGAATCACTCCAGGGATCTGGGACTGTGATGGGCCACTGGGCACCAGGGAGTATGCTTGTCTAAAGGGTTGCAGGGATCGGGGACTGGAAAGGCCACTGGATGGCAGGGAGTATGCTTGTGTGAACTGGTCCAGGGATCGAGGACTGGAGGGTCCACTGAATGCCAGGGACTTCTTTTCCCTGCACAACATGGTGATCAAAGGGGGGGCACTGGCCACCAGGGTTACTATACTGTGTTAGTGGGCCAATGATCAGAGGGGGGGTGGGACCACTGGGCATGACTTATTGTTGGGTTGGAGGCATGCTCAAGAGGTGGGCAAGTGTAATGCCAGCAGCATGGGGGGGGTTATGTTGTGCTGCAGGCTAGCTGATGGCTCATATGAAAAGATACAGCTCCACTGTAATAAATGCGACCGCATCCTTTCATATGTGGGACATTTGCACCCATCAGGAGCAGTCCTGTCCGGATTGAGTGTGCACATGCACACTTCCTGCAGGCTTAGCTGCATTGGCTGCTTAAAGTATACACATCTCCAGCCCCTACTCTGCTAGAGAAGTACCAATATTTTTGTTTTGCACATGGGCGCAAGCAAACATATGTAGGAAGTGGATGAAGCTGCAACATACAATACATTTTTTCCCTTTTATTAAATGCTTCCTACAGATGTTTCAAAAATTATGAGTTCCATGCTGCTTTAAGGTTAACAATATCCAAGTAGGTCCATGGATGGTTTATATACATCCGCAATAATTTTTCCCTGAGCATTTTCCTCTTTTATCCTTATACCATTTACATTTAAATTCAGTATAGCATGGGGACAATCTTTTGTCACCTGAGTTGTAGTCACAAAGCAACACTTTGTCTACAGTATTCTCTTTTTCTGGTTCTGTTTTCACACAGTTTACTTTTATAAGATTGGAAGGGAAACATTTTATAAATTCTCCGATGCCCAAAATTAGCAGGTTCAGATATGGTTCAAATTGATGTTAAAATGTAATTCTTGTACAGAATGGGCTAAATTTAGTAGTTATAACTATGGTCATGTTTATTCTGCTTGACTATATAGGAGGCAGTAAGGCTGTGCTGGATTGAAGAAATATCTCAGTCCTTTCCTTCAGCAGTGATTCCATTATTTTCCCTACCACTGAGGTCAGGCTGACTGGCCTGTAATTGCCAGCCTCTTCCCTGTTCGCACTTTTGTAGAGAGGGGCTACATTCACCTCTTCCAGTCCCTTGGAACCACTCCTGTCTCTATCAATTTGTTGAACAGGGCTGTTAGTGGTGCTGCCAGCACCTCTCTTAAGTTCTTTTAATGTTCTGGGATGTATCCCATCTGGCCCCATAGCCTTGTCCCCTTTCAGATTCTCGAGTTCCTTTAGGACTCTTTCCTCTGTAAATGGGCTGGTGTCCATCTCTCTCCCATTGGTTCTCCAATCTCTCAACAGTGGTCCTTCTCCTCCCCCTTCTTCTGTGAATATTGAACAAAAATATTTCTTCAGGCTTGTTGTTTTTTCTAGGTCCCTCTCCACACACCCTTTTTAACTTCACAATCCCACCCCTGGTCTTTTTTCTTTCACTAATGGACCTGACAAAGGTCTTGTCTCCTTTCATAATTGTCTGGGCTATTATTTCCTCTGTTTGTGCCTTTGTGCTACTGACTGCTTTCTCCATCTCCCTCTGCTTTTCCAGAAACAGTTCCCCGTCCTCCTTGAACCTCCTGAAAGCTAGCCTTTTCTCTGTTACTGTCCCTAGTGAATGGCAAGACCTGTTTTTCAACGTGAAGTTGACTATCAAGACTAACACAAAGATCCTTAACCACATTTAACAGTGACAGGGGATGACCAACCACTAGGGTGGGCAGTCTCCCATCAGCGAAAATACCCCCACAACCTGGCTAAATCATCATAACCTCTGTGTTGACGGGGTTGAGACATAGCCAGTTAGCAGGCATCCAGTCATTTATCTTGGCTAAACATCAACTCAGCATGTCTGGGGTGGAAGGGTCATCAGGGGCACAGGACAGGTACAACTGGGTCTCATCTGTGTAGCAGTGAAACCCCAGATTGTACCACCTAATGATCTCTCCCAGCAGCAGCATATACACAACAGGGGCACCAAGATAGAACCCTGCGGAACACCACAAGGTAGTGCAAAAGATCCAGAGGAAAAATTTCCTAGGACAATGCACTGTGATCTTCCAGTAAAATATGAGCGAAACCAGTGCAAAACTGCTCCAGTAGTGCCCACATAGTTCCGCAGACAGTCCAACAGCACCGCCTGATCTACCATGTTTAATGCTGAGGACAGGTAAAAGAGCACCAAGATGGTATAGTGCCCTTGGTCTCTCGCCATGAAGTGATCATGCACCTCATGTGGGGCTTTGCCCCCCTCACTTCCCTGAATTAATATTATCAACTCCAGGGGGGTGCATGTTGGGGAGGGGGCAAAAATCCAGATGTCAGAATAAATTAAGTGCCGCAGCTTGTAGCTGCAGCAAAATATAGCTGCTCACCAGTCCTGAACCCTGTACCTGTTGTGCCCGAGCTAGTCACCCATACCACCATGCCACATAGCTAGCTCAGTGGCAGCAGATGAGGCAATCCCCCAAACCCCTTCCCTGTCCCTCCCCTTCCCCTTGCTTCCTTCGCCATTCCCCATGGTCACATTCCCATCCAGGGAATATTGTGCACGGTAGCCCCTAATAGCAGCGCCCAAAATGAGTCGCTGTTTTTGCAGTCACTCATTTTGGTTCGCTGTTATTAGGTGATACCTCCCTATGCACCCCAACATCCCTCTCGCCCTCCCAACTGCCTTGTCGAGCTGCCTGGCCACCATTAAATCATCAAGTATGATTACACCCCATTTCTTTCCTGGGTTTCTGTGCCCCAAGTACATTACTTTTATACAACAACAAAATCTTTTACTGTGGCCAGCCCGTTGGCACAGCAGTTGGATTTCTGCTCACGACGCTGGCGATCCAGGTTCAGGAGCAGACCTGAGTCATCGGAGGGCCAGCTGGGGGAGAAGGATTGAGCATCCCAGGGACTGCTCTCCTTCTCTAGGGGGAGGGAGGGAACACGGCTCGGCGTGTGCTGACTCCTGGTGGAGGCCAGGGGTATTTATTTTTATTTATTTATTTATTGAATAGAATCAGAATTACAATCCTTTGAGTCATAGACTCTTTTCCAAAGGCTCCACGTCAGATAAAGGTAAAAATATAGAGGAAACAAAAAAAAGTACACGTACCATAATAAAAAAGTACACATACAATAAGAAAGCAATAATAATACAGGTCATACAGTCCTGGCACATACATAATTTGAGGGTTACATCTTCAGGGAGCATAAAGAAGGTCTCAGGTCAGGTTAAGACAGGATACAGTTCAGTAGGGTCTTGAGGGACCCAGAGTCGTAATACCTAATCAGTGGGACTGGGAACCTAGGAGAGACATAGGAGAGAGGCTAACTAGAAACTATCCTTTGGTTATAGGTTACAGGGGTGGTTGTTTACATTCACAGGTTGTTGAATCAAGGAGTAGGGTTTTCAGACCTGATTTAAATAGGTAGAGACTTTGGCCAAGGGAGATAGAGGATGGTAGGTTGTTCAGCCACAGAGGAGCACAATAGCGGAAGGATCTTTGTCCAAGAGATGTTCTACAGTGAGGGACTATGAGGGTGGGGTTAGCTGAGTGTCTTTGTGACCTCCTGCGAGGGGCTGTGTGGATAAGTGAGTGGAGGTTGATTGGGGTTTGCTTGAGTTGTATCTTTTTTACAAGGATGCAGGTATGGTACTTAAGTCTGTCTTGGAAGTTTAGCTAGCCAGTGCATTTATATAGTTCACAGGTGTGAGTTAACTTGTCACATCCTGTGACCAGGCGGCAAGCTTTGTTGAGGGCGAGGTTGATGTTTCATAGGGCAGTTGTATCAGTTGACCTGCAAATCACTATTCCGTAGTCCACCCAAGTTAGAATAGATGAGGACACAGCAAGATGCATGGCTTGAGTGGGTAGGCAGTGCTTATGCCTGTAAAGGATCCCCAGTCTAGTGTTAATAGAGGAGGAGACTTGCTGTATATGCGAGTGGTAGGAGAGGGAGGTGTCTAATGTGACACCAAGGTATTTGAAGTAGGAGACCTGTCCAAGCGCAGAACCAAGGGCGTTCATTACAACTAGTGGAGCGTGACAGTGGGGAGTTTGGCAGTGGGCAAAGATCATGGGCTTAGTTTTCTTGTAGTTGATTTTAAGTCGGTGTTCAGTGAACCTGGTTTCCATCTCCCTAAAGAAGCCCCACAGAGCAGTTTGTAGAGAATTTGGATAGGAGTGTTTCCAAAAGACTACTGTATCATCTGCATTGAACAGCATCTTACCACTGCAAGATTTAGGGCATGAGTTTAGGAAGAGGGTGAAGAGTAGAGGGCCTAGTATTGACCCTTGTGGGACACCAGTTAGGACTGGTTTGCTGGGGGAGATAGTTGTATTGATTTTGACATGTTGTGTCCGACCTGTGAGGTACTCTTTGAACCAGGTGATGATCTCTGGTGCGAAATTAAGGGATGGGAGGGTATGGAGTAGTAGCTCATGACTGACTATATCAAATGCCTTGGTCAGATCAACATAGAGACCCCCTGCCATGGAGCATTGCTCTAGGGCCTCATGCATAAATGTAGTTAGTTCAACGAGGGCGGTTGAGGTGCTGTGCCCCCTCTGGAACCTGTGTTGTTCATGGCAGAGCAGGTTGTGTTTGGATAGATAGTCAGTTAGTTGATCTGACACTATCTTTTCTAGGGCCTTAGAGAGAGGTGGCAGGATAGATATTGGTCTATAGTTGCTTGTGGTGATGGGGTCGCCACTCTTTAAGATGGGGGTTATTATTGCTCTCTTCCAGGCGGAGGGCAAGTGCTGAGGCATAAGGACAGCTTGAGGATTTTGGTGAGATGAGGCAGTGTCACATCCAGCATAAGCCAAATGAGCTTGAGGTCCAGGGAGTCACTACTGTAGCGAGAGTTCGCCAGGGCTTTGGTGAGATAGCTTTTTGCCTTATTGCAGGAGATGACTCTTAGCCTGAAGGGGGTAGGGTTGGTGATGGATGAGGTGTCTGTGTCTGTGGGGGGGGAGTTAGTGGTAGGGTCAAAAAAATTAGGTGGGAGAATATGAGAGAGGGAGAGAGATCAGAGAAGGAGGTATTGAGGGCGTCGGAGATAGCATAGGGGTCCTGGGAGGTTACTCCATTTACTGCAAGCTATACTGGGGTAGGGGATACAGTTTTCCCACAGAGTTCCTTAATATTGCTCCAGAAATTTTTCCCAGAGCCACAGGAGTCAGTGAGGGTTTGCTTATAGTATGCAGCTTTGGCTTGCCTGGTAGCCCAAGTGCATCTGTTCCTAGCCTCTCTGCACTGTTGCCTGTCCTGCAAGAGCTGGGAGTCAAGGGCCTTATGCCATAGGTTTTCCCTGTGGCGCATTTGGTCTAGAAGAGCTTGGTTGATCCAGGGGGTGTTTCTTTGTTTTACTATCTGTTTGGAAAATGGTGCGAATATGTCACAGATCTTGTTGAATATGGCAATAAAATAGGTTACTGCAGCGTGTACGAACTGGGCGGTGTGAATAGGGGACCAATCGCAGCAGGCTAGGTGGGACTTGAGCCGCGCAAGGGTTCCTTTTCTGAGATGTCTTAGTATAGAGACATTTGTGGGAGTGGGGGGGATTTTGGTGGACCACAGGCAGGTCACAGGGGAATGGTCACTTATTGAATCCAGGAGTACTGTAACTTGGGAGATATTATTAGGCCTGTTGGTGAGGATTAGGTCAATGAGGGATGAGGTCCCCATTCTAGTGTCAAGTTTGGTCAGGGATTTGATGACCTGGGTGAGGTCACAAGCTAGCGCTGAGTCCTTGTATGGGGACAAGGCAGACGATAACCAGTTGATATTGAAATCTCCCAGTACGATGACTTCACTCTTTGGGGGGAGGTGGGTGATACTGTCCAGGACTGATTCAAAAGCAAGCTTTTGGATGCCAGGGGGAATGTAAACCACCATAATGTGGAGGGTTTTACCCGGGTTGCCAAGGCTGAGTTTGACTGTTAGGGTCTGGGTTCCAGGCACTGGTGGTGGTGTGGGGACCTCTTGTGAACGAAGGGAGAATCTAACATAGGTGGCACATCTGCCTCCCCTCTTGCTGAGTCTGTCAGCACGATAAATGGTGTAGTCGTTGAGGGTGACCAATGTGTTGGGTATTTTGTGTGAGATCCAGGTCTCTGATAGGGCTAAGACATCAGGTGAATGCTGGGCAATCCAGCCCTGCAGGGGGGTGAACGTCTTCTGAAGGCTGCATATATTAAGTGTGGCCAGCCAGAGATTTCAACATTTGTCTTCCGATGAGATAATAGGGGTGGGTGGCCCTGGGTTAGGGTGAACGTTCCCTGATAGGAGCAGGAGGAGGAGAGCATGTCAGAGTAGGGCTAATCTGAGCTGCCTAGGAGATGGGCATTTTGACCTGGAGCTAGTGAGATTTTTAGTGTGTGTGGTAGGGAGTGGGAGGGTCAGTATAAGGTGGATTATTAGGGTAGGGGTAAAAGAAGATGGGTATCCAGTTGGCAGCTATTAAGAGGAGTGGGGGGGTGCAGACTGAAGGGGGAAGGTGTAGTAGTACAGAGAGAACTGTGGGCGTAGGGTATGGCAGCATATCAATGCCTTGTGCTTGTCTGGCCACAGGCGAAGGTCTGGGGTTCCACTAGCTCCAGGGCAGACACTGCGAGGGAGGACATTGCAGATGTCGGAGCTTATGCCTGATGTCAGGGCATCCGCGACGCCCGTAGAGAAAATTGGAAAATGTCCTCCAGCCTCTAGTAGACAGAGACCCAGAACTAACCCTCATGTGCCTCCACCTGCCGTTCCACTGCAGGACCACGATGAAATAAAGATATAATTTGGTGTCGGGCCCCCCTCGATCACCCTTGAGTGAGGATAACCGTGGCTCCATGGGGGACCGTACGATGGATCAGGTAGGTGGAGAGCAGGGGTAGTTTCCAAGGGGACTCCTGAAGGTACGAGGCTGGAGGGGCATAGGAGGGGATAAACAGATTAAAAAATAAATAAGTCTTTTATTGATCAGCTAAAAACCATTACAATATACCACAAAGATAAAATAAAAGAAAACAATATATTAAAATGCACAGTCATATGTGAATACATTTGATTTTGATTATACATTTAACATTCAAAATTCTAAGATAATGCCAATAATTATCCCATAAATCTTAAATTACTTTTTTAAAGCAGGAACAAGAGCTATATGAGACAAAGATAACCCATGTACAATTATTAAGAATTCTTAAGAATGAGCTTATTCCACATTCATCCTACAAGAATGTAGTTAACAGAAATGTTGCTACATTTTCTAATATATACTTCTCTTGACAAGTGAAGAGGTACTCTATTATCATTTCAAGAGGGAGACTAAGGCCACCTAGCAACCCACCCAACCATTTTCTTCTATTATTCTCAAATAGAGGACACAATAATGCAACATGCTTTAAATCATCTATTCGATTTTTCCCACATTTGCAGTGGGGGGAGATAACATTATTTCGTTTTTGCCTAAATTGTATATATTGTGCATTATATATTTCTGTTCTGAATCTAGTGTAGATTCTTCTCAATTGTGGGCAAGTCAAGTGTGTAAGGTAAGGTTCGAGCCCCCAAATAACCTTAAAATGTTTACTTTGTACTGTTTTGCATTGAAACCCAGCTGCCAGACCCTTGAGCACTCCTCGAGTTCTCCAGAGTGTTTGCTCCTCCTTTCCACCCCAGCCCCCCAGAATGTCCACCCTATTGCAGATTTTGTGTTAGCTGCAGAGAGGCAGAGCTTCCCTTCCTGCTCCTCTTCAGTGTGACTTATAGGCAGTCCGCTGGTCATCCTCCTTTCCTCAGAGTGAACTCCCATTTACCACCACCCTCGCCAGCCTATCCCTAACCAACTTCTTACCCAGGTTCCTACCTTCAGACAAACTACCTAAGCTATCTAACTTGCTTACTAGCCTTCTATGTGGAATGGCATCAAAATCCTTACTGATATCTAGGAAAGCCACATCCACCACTCAGCCCTGATCTAATTAGTCACCCAGTCAAAGAAATGTATCAGATTTGTTTGAAGTCCCCCTATGAATCCATTCTATATCAAGTCTTGTATTCCACTGAATTCAAGATATTCCACAATCCTTTCCTTCAGCAGTGACTCCATTAAGTTTCCCACCGCCTGTGTCAGGCTGACTGGCCTATAATTGCCAGCCTCTTCCCTGCTAGCGATTTTATGGAGTGAGACTTCATCTGTCCTCTTCTTGTCCACCAGAACCACTGCTGTTTCCAATGAACTACTAAATAGGAATGTCAGATGTGTAACAGTACTCCCTGTACTCTCTCAGTACACTCGGTTGTACCCCGTCTGGCCCCATTGCCACTTTCAGATTAGCAAGTCCCTTCAGGACACTCTCCTCTGAAAATGGACTAATGTCCACCTCCCTGTCTCCAATGCTCCTTTTACTTTTTTTGTGCCCCCCCCCTTCTCCTTCCTCTGACACAATGAACAAAAGCATTTGTTCAGGATATTTGCCTTTTCCTGTTCTCTCTCTGCACTGTCCCCACATTTCCTTTTTAATGTTTTGATCCCTCCCCGGTCTTCCTACTTTTGTTTACATACCTAAGCATGTATTTCCCCATGTATTACTTTCTGAGCTAGTCTCTTTTCATTGTGCACCTTGATGCTCCTTACTGCTCTCCCTGCTTCACTCCGTGTCCTTCTGATACACCTACCTATCATCCTCCCTCTACGTCTCCTTATATCTTCTGAATGCTATCCTTTTAGTCTTTATCTTTTCCACCACCTCTTTCAAGAACCACTGTGGTCTCTTTTTTCAATTGCTTTTGCTCACTTCCTTGTTGCAGAGGTTTTTTTTACCTTCCCTATTTCCCTTCTTATGTTGGCTTACATGCATGCGCAAGCAACATCTTGCGACAGTGCGGGTCTTGGGGGCGTGGCTGCTGTTGGGCGAATGCAGGCATGCATCAGTAGGTGCGTCCCTCATTCCCCAATCAGCCTGCATGCTACCGCCACACCATGCATACATAATGGGGCGAGCACATCAAAGCAAAGGTCCGCTGCAATCTGAGCAAGCCTGCGTGCCATGGTCAGCGTTCCTTGACGTGCTTCGCCGCCATTATGGCCATGGTCGCGTAACGGTCGCCACCACCTTTCTCCGACATCAGGTGCCCAACCCTGTCAGCAACCCCCATGTTTGTGTGTGCTGACGGGGAGCCCACTTCCATCGGCATCACCCCCTGCAAATGTGGAATGCTGAGGGTGCCCAGTCCCCTCAGCTCGTGCCCCCGCTTTCTTTGCCTGCTGGCCAGGGGAGCCCTCCCATCGGCATCACCCCTAACTGTTGAATGCCGAGGTGGTTGCCCATCCCCTCGGCTTGTGCTCCCCTTCTTTGTTTGCCGGGCGGTGCCCAATCCCCGCCGGCATTACCCCCGTGTTGTGCGCCTAACCCCGCCGGCTACTGACACCCCGCCCACAAAACCCATTAGGTGGCACGCTGGGAGCCCACCCCAGCATGCCAAATGCCCTGCAATGCGAAAACTGTCCGCAACGGTTTACCCTTTTATTTCTTCACCTGGAAACGAAAGCCGTCCCTCGTAGTCTAGATGCCCCCTCCCCACCTGCACCCACCCACTGTGCACCCTGCCTTCCCTCACCCCTCACCCCCATACTTACCTCCGGACTCTGGCACGATGATCTTCAGTGGACCGGGAACACGTCTGCGCTCTTCAAAGCCGACCGCGAACTGAGGAAATGCCGGTAAGCTGTATAATGCAATGAATAGGGTTTTTACAACTTTGCTGCATATCTCAGGCATTTCTTGGAATTTTGGCACCAAATTTTCAACATGGGGTTTTTGGGGCCCCTCCTCATAATTCTGTCACTGTCATGGCGTTAATCGGCCTCGAAGGTGATTACACAATCACTGCATAAAATCACCTTCGGGACCCATTAACAAATGACAGTGCCAGTGTTCATGAGGTGGCCTTCAAAAGCCTATGTTTAAATTTGGTGGAAAAAATCCAACAAATGCCTGTTCTGGCGTGCATTGCGGTTGCTACGCAGGCTTGTAACTCGTGCATCACCAATACTTTAATGCTGTACTTTCAGCATTGGCATTTTTGCACCTCCTGTGAACAGTACAGCTGTCATTTTCACATCCTGCCTGAAATGTGTTTCCGCACTTCCGCGCACAACTGCACAGTCGCTGTGGGAAATCAGTGTTTGGGCCAGATTATGAAAATGACAGTGACACAGTTCATGAGCAGAGCTCCTAGAATGCCTATGTTGAAAATTTGGAGCAGATACTCCATTAAATGACTGTGTTACGAGCATGCGTTGGCAGATTGCATGCATACTCGTACCGTTGTGCATTTGTGATATTTTCACTCTGGATTTTCACCATTGCCATTTTTACACACCTTTTGATGAACAGTATAGTTGTCACTTCACATATCCTGCCCAAAATGTGTTTCCACACTTCCGGCGCAGAATAGTGTGGTCGCTGTGTGAAATCACTTCTTGGGACGCTTTGAGGAAATGACAGTGACACTGTACATGAGCAGAGGTGCTAAAATGCCTATGTTGAAAATTTGGTGCCGAACGCCCACAAACTGGCAATGCGGCAAGCGTGCCTTGCATATTTCCCACGCACCCTTGCAACTCCACAAATTCCGTATATTTGTATTCCACATTTTCAGCACTGGCATTTAATTACACCTCCTTATGAACTGTGCAGCTGTCATTTTTCACATCCTGCCCAGCATGTTTTCCTGCACTGCACTAGCAAACACCCACAGGGACACCCTAATGCCTCTCACTCTCTGCAGGGTGGGGGGTGGGTTGGCATCAGTTCAATACTTGACGGCCACTCCTATGCTGCATCTCTCTAACTCCTGCACTGCCAATGGCAGCAAGACAACATTCGGCATTGACAAATGATTGTTTTATCTGTGCACACTGTTTCTCCACCTCACCCCACCCCACCCAGGTCATCCTCCCCACTAGGTCATCCCTGAGGCATTAATCCATCTTTTTGAACTCTGCCCTCCTGAAGTTCATGAACCTCACCCTTGCATGGTTCAGTTCCACAGCTATCCTTATATTGAACCACACTGTTTGGTGATTGTTGTTCCCCAGGTGGCCTGCTGCCTTGATGTCTGCAACACTGTCTCTGTTAGTAAGTACCAGGTCCAGTGCCTCTCCATCATGAGTGGGCTCACTGACTAGTTGCCGGAGGAATACCCCCTGCAGGGAGTCTAGGATGACCCTTCTTCTACATTAAGCTGGGGTGTTCCAATGTACTGTAGCCCAGGTGCTGTATGCCAGTGGGCTCCCCCCCCCTTTGCCTACTGTCTCTGCTACAGGGTAAGGGTCCTGGGTCCTGCTACAGTGACAACTGGGGTTTTGTTCCCAGAAATATTGATAATAGCGCAGTGCCTCCACCTAGAGTAAGGTATTAGTGGGCCAGGTATCCACCTGATACAGCCCTCTGGAATACTATACCTACCCATCTCCACAGTCAACCACTCTACACACAGTATCCCCAATAACCTTGATCCACCATAAACCATAAATCTCAGCAATGGGCAATTGCAATGAATGTTACTGACACAGCAGTTTCAACAAACAAATTTACAGCTTTATTTGGAGGGCAAGGATCAGGGAATGGATACCAGGACAAAGAATGACTGAAAGCAAGAAAGGTTAGTGAAATAAGTAGTAACCATAGACATTTTGTGCTTGCAGGCCAAACCCACTCCCACTGGTACCAGTGCTCCCAAATAGTCCTTCGGGGTACTCACTAGGTGCAGGTCTGATTGATGCAGCAAGTTGGCCTGTGGTTGGAGCCCTGAAATATTTTAGAAAATGGACAAATGGCAAACTCCATCCTGATTGGCTAAAAGCACCAATCAACTGGGCCGGTATGAGAAAACAGAGACCAGGAAATATGTAGTCCCAATTTCTGCTGCCTGATTTAATTCTAATATTAATGGTCCAGTAGAATTTTCAAAAAGGCTAATGCCTCCATGTTTGGTTTCTGGCTTAGCGAGCCATAAGCTAGAGGCTAGGCCTATCACCTTTTTAATTTCCCTCTGCAAGATATTCTAGTGCAAAATAAAGCACAGTACAGTAATAATAAATGAATAAGTTGGATGGTTTGAGTAAAACATGCAGCTTGGCAGCAAAAGTAAAAACTACCCTCAACGAGAGATAGAGCAGTAGCTCTGGCACCGATACTGTGCATGAGAGGAGTGGTATTTTATTTGTTTTCCACACCGCAGATGGACATCCATCTGCGGTACGGAAAATGAAGAAAGTACTGCTTCTCTCATGCACAGTAGTGGCACCAGAGCTACCGATCTCTCTCACACTGAAGGCAGCTAACGTGTACAGCCATGGCAGTTTCTTTTCTTAGTGAAAAAATAGCCAAAATAATGCAACGTATGTAAAAAAAGAATTTAAAAAAGACAAAGTCTCAGCCTAAAGTCCGTAGCAAGCATGAGCAATGCAACCATCACTCCTTTCAAAACCGCTCTGCCGTCTTCAACGGTGGCAGTCACTGCGCGTCTGCACCTATGACTGCAGTCAGTCACGCTCACTCTGTCCTCCCAAGCCAAAACAGAAACAACTTTTTAATTTTATTTTTTAAATCACCTTGTGTGGCAAAAATGAAACTGAGTGCCACTGTCACTCCTGTACTGTCCATTCTGCCACTTCCTGGTGACGGCGCTCGCTATCGTCCATGACTGTGCTCACGCTGTCATCCCAAGTAACTGCTACATAAGCAAAGTAAACTGGGCACAACGTGTAACAAAAAATAAATAAACAAGAATAAAAAAAATTCTACTAAAATGAGTAAAATTAAAAAAGAAAGCTGTCACATAAACTCTGAATAGCCCTGTTACAGGAAAGCAGTCTGCATACCTCTCAACCTTTTGTCACTGAAAGGAGGGACATGGACATTTTTGTGCACTCAAAATGAGGGACAATGAGAGACATAGACCCTCAGAATGAGGGACACATCCTCAAACATGGAGATACAAGCTCAGAACACTGTGAAAACCATAGTGTTTACTAGTACAAAGCTTATTTTGGATTTGTACCAGCCAAAAAAAACCCCACATCATTCTACTATAGGCAGAGGAACTATTTTATTAAAAAACTCATTTTATAATAACATTTTTGTTTATTAAACAATTTTTTTTTTCACAGTGCCCATTTTCTAAGCGCAATAATTCCCTCCAGGGTGGGCAGTAAGGGCAATACCAGACATTCCAGGGGCTATAAGGCCCTACACCTACAGCTTTGGGCCTCATTACGCCCCTGGGTGGTCCGGTATTACCCAATACCGCCCACCCTGTCGGGTATTATTGCTTACGCAAAGACTTGGTTCAAGAAAATAACAGAAATTTACCTTTTTCCTTTCCAGTAACCAGGTCCTGGGTACTCATTGTTTGTTCATCTCAAGAACCTGGAGTATGGAGCTCCTTATAGTGTATAGTGGAATGCTGTTATGCATGAAATTCCATGCCTGGAATATGCTTGTTCTGCTGCAGTAGTGATGTCACTACCGCAGCAGAACCACTTGGAATCCTGGCACATTGTTGCTTTCCTCTGTTTAATTTTGTGGTGACAGTATTCTAGAACCTCTAGAGGCTTTTCAAGTCAGTTTCATTATGAAAAAGAGAGAAAAAAAAACCACAAAGCACACATTTCACATAGTACTACTATACATTATAAAAAATACAGGATGAGCAACTTTATGCACAACCTGTGTGTTCTGTTACTTCGGGGTTCTGATTCCCATGGACCTGGGAATCAGAACCCCTGTGTGGCAGAACACACTGGCTGTGTATAGTTGCCCATACAGTATTCTCTATGTTCAGTGCAGCACAGGGCAGAAGGCTGGCCTTGGTCCCTCAAGCAGGATGGACTTGCTCGAAGATCCTGCAGCTGGTCTTTAGGGAATGAAAATGGTTTTCCCTCAAATATAGCCACCAATTTATATGAGGAAACACCTCTAAAACCTGCCCAAAGATCCTGGTCAAACATGGTCTTCAACAGTCTCTTTCAGATTTCTCCAACTACATTTCTACCAGTCCCTCCCAATCAGGGCACATGCCTCAGATACCAACCCCAAACTCACCACTTCATTCATTACCCTCATTTGTATAGGGTACTCTGAGCATATGGTTTTCTACTTATACAGAACTCTGGTAAACTCCAATGGAGACTCGATCCAAGACATGTGGATACTTTGAGTCAGACTGATTTTGATTTGTCTGTTGGAAGCTGACTGCAAAAAACAAACTATAACTCCGTTTAGGACCTGGAAACCTGGTAAGGCATAATATTGTTGGAGACTTGTTAAGAAGGGGAGCTATGCTTTCTACAAAAAGTTTCATTTTTTCTTCCTTATTGGCATTAAGCAGAGAATTGCAGGATTCCATTAAAAGTGTAGTAATTTTATAACCAGAGGAAGTGAGATACAACTGAATTTGCTTCATTCCTGGGGTTGAGACCTAGAATTTGGAAGGATATTTTTGCAACATTTTAAAAGTGTCCTGCTGGCTGAGGAGTGAGTTCATTTGTATCCCTGGACTCAGTAGAGTGGTTTGTGTAGGAGCAGTGGTCTAGTAAATTGTGGTGTTAGTTGAATTACTATAAAGGGCAGTACTCACCAGAGTAATGGAGCAGTTGTGTATTTGATTGTTTCTAACAGTCACCAGTGGCTGTGGACTACCCACCAACCCTTCCCCACACCCCCAGGCATGGCATTTCCTTTATAGCCAAAGTTCTGGCATCACTTCCTCAACAGGTCTTTGGGCAGAACTGTCATATTCTTAATAACCCAGCACAGTGCATAAAGGGTAGGTAAACACCACAAATAATAGTAAAAGAATATGTATATATTACATATTGTATATTATAAGGGAGAGGGACATGTGGGGAGTGCTGCAACGCACTGGCTGTGGGGCAGCAGTTTTCCGGGAGACATTCTGGAAACTGCGTTGCTGTCCTATTTGCAGGCAACTGTCAGCTCTGAAGCAGGAGGTTGCCCACCTCCAGGCTGAACTAGCAAGGACTAAGGAGGCCTCCCCCACCCAAAGAGCACCACGGCCACAACCACTGCCTCAAAGGTTGCCAAATATGAAGAGCAGTTGGACCACAGTGGGTTATGGGAGGGTGCGGGTGGTGGACCAGAGACGAAGCCCCCTAGTTGTACCTCTACACAAACCATATGCCATTCTGGCAGAGCAAGGTTCCTCTATGATGGCACCCTCAGTGGAGACCCAGAAGAATGCTGAGGACATCCACAAGAGAGACCCACAAAAGGGTGGCAAGGACACCACAGGGGAAGGAAACAACTTCTGATAGGGGACTCAGTTGTTAGGGGGGTAAAACTGGGGAAGGGAGAGGAGAAGGAAGGAAGTAAGGTGCCTGCCTCGTGCCATGGCTTGGAGGGACAGGAAGCGAATCCTCAGGATTGCAGAAGCAGCATCACAGGAGAGGGAACAAGATATAATTGTCCACCTTGGGAAAAATGACCTAGCTAGGCATGGGATCAGTGCAGTGCAGAATTAATTTGTGGAGTTGGGGAGGGGCCTCAGATGGGTAGTAAGCACGGTAACCTTCTCAGAGGTGCTGCCTGTCCATGGCAGGGGTGAGGCTAGGGCACTGCACACCATGCAGTTTAATTAATGTTTGCAAAACTGGAGCAGAGCACAGGGCTTTGGCTTCACTGGGGACTGGGGGTCCACCTGGAGAGATAAAGGTCTATACTGGCATGATGGTCTGCATCTGTCCATGAAGGGAACCAAGCTCCTAGGTGACATGTTTAAATGCTTCCTTGGCAAGCTTTTCAACTAGCCAAGGGGGGAGGTGCTGATAAAAGGCAGGAAATTTCAAGCCTCCCACCACAAAACATGGCAGGTAGTAAGGTAAACATTGAGAGAGCTCAACACAGGGCAGAACAGGGGTAAATGGAAAACTAGACAAGGGCAATAAGAGCAGGGATGGGGGAAAAAGGATAAAGCCAACATTAAATGGAGGGCAATGAGTACCAATGCCCGTAGTCTGGGAAACAAGCTTCCTGAGCTAGTAGCCCTGATGGAAGATGAACAATTGGATATTGTGGCAGTCACGGAAACATGGTACACAGAGAACCATGACTGGGATGTCAACATACCAGGGTACACAATCTACAAAAGGGTCAGGGAAGGTAAAAGAATAGGCGGAGTAGCTCTATACATAAGGGAAGAGATCAAAGTTACAGAACTAAAAATAAAGGGGGAGGACAAGAGGCATTCTGGGTCACCTTGGAGACAGGGAATGGCATCACAATCCACAAAGGGTTTATATATAGACCCCCATCTCAAGGGGAGGAAATGGACAAGAAAATGATAGAAAACATTCTCAAAATGGCTGAAAAAGGGGAGATACTATTGTCGGGGGACCTGAATATGCCAGATGTTAACAGGATAACATGTACTGCAGCCACATCCAAGAGCAGGGTCATTCTCGATGCCCTGCAGGGGGCAGGCCTTAGACAGCTAGTGTTGGAACCCACTCGGGAGGGAGCAATACTAGACCTGGCACTCTCAAATGGAGAGAGGATCACAAATTTAGAAGTCACAACAAGCACAGCCATGGATATAAGCCATACAAAAACAAGGATACTGGACTTTAGAAGGGCTGACTTTGGCAAAACGGGTGAATACCTGAAGAATGCACTAGCAAATGGCCAAAAAGGAGGGGTGGAAGAACAATGGAAAAAATCAAAACTGCCATCATAGAGGCAACAAGCCTTTGTGTGAAACAAATAAAGAAAACAAAGCGGAGTAAAAAACTACTATGGTTCTCAAAAAAGGTGGCAGGGAAGGTTAAGGAGAAAAAGGCTGCATTCAAAAAGTATAAGGAATCACAGAAGAAGCACAGCAGAGGAACTGTATCAATTAAAGCAGAAAAAGTAGGGAAGGCAGTCAGAATAGCAAAGGTTCAAACCGAGGAAAAAATAGCCAAACTCAGTTAAGAAGAAGAGGATAAACCTTTATAGGTACATTAGGGAGCATAGAAAGGTTAAGGGAGGATAGTGAAGATTAATAAAGGAGAGGGAAGGTGGCAAGAGGTAGACAGTGAAAAAGCAGAGATATTGAATGAATACTTTGCTCAGTATTCACAAAGAAGAAGAGGAGGAGTTACTTAAACCAGACAATAGAAGCACTCTGGGTAGGGGTTGACACCAGTCCATTCACAGAAGAAAGAGTCCTGAAAGAACTCCCAAAACTCAAGGTGGACAAAGCAATGGGGCCTGGACGGATCACCCCAGAATCCTAAAAACTAAGGGAGGACCTAGTGACACCACTGACCACGCTTTTTAACAAATCATGGCAGGATGGGGTGGTACCTGAGGACTGGAGGAGAGTAGATGTGATTCCCCTTCACAAAAGTGGGAGCAAGGCAGAAGCAGGAAACTACAGACCTGTAAGTTTGACCTCAGTGGTAGGGAAAATGATGGAATCACTTCTGAAAGAAAGAATTGTTGAGTACCTAGAGGCCAATGGGGCACAGGACCCAAAGCAACATGGATTTACAGCAGGAAGGTCATGTCAGACGAATCTAATTGATTTCTTTGACTGGGTGACCAAAGTAATCAGACCAGGAGGGGCTGTGGATATGGCCCTACCTAGACTTTAGCAAGGCAGTTGACACAGTCCCGCACAAAAGATTAATAATCAGGTTAGCCAGCCTGGGAGGGTCCCAGGGTGGTAGCCTGGTAGCAAACTGGCTTCACAACAGGACAGAAGGTAATAGTGAATGGAACACATTCTGAAGAAAGGGGTTACTAGTGGAGTACTTCAGGGCTCAGTACTGGTCCAGCCTCTTTAACATCTTTATAGGTGACATTGCAGAGGGTCTGAGGAAAGGTATGCCTCTTTGCAGATGACACAAAGATCTGTAACAGAGTTGATACACAAGAGGGGTAGAAAAGATGAGAAGGGACTTGGCAAGGTTGGAGGAATGGTTAGACATATGGCAACTAGATTCAATGAAAGAAGTGCAAAGTAATGCACACATGAAACAAAACCCAGGAGAAGATACACAATAGCAGGAGATACTAACAACAACAAAAATGGAAAGGACCTTGGGGGCCATGTCATATCAGATGACCTAAAGGTGGGTAAGTAATGTGAAAAGTCAGTAAGGAGAGCTAGGATACTGGGATGCATAGGAAGGGCATCACAAGTAGAAAAGGAAGTGGTTATCCTCTATACAGACAGTTGGTGAGACCCCATCTGGAGTACTGTATGCAGTTTTGGAGACCTCATCTACGCAGGACATAGACAGGATGGAAGCAGTCCAGAGGAGGGTAACTAAATGGTGCAGGGTCTGCAGCAGAAACCATATGAAGAGAGACTGAGAGAGCTTAATATGTATACTCTTGATGAAAGGAGGGACGGGGGGACATGATAGAAACTTTCAAGTACCTCAAGGGAATCAACAAAGTCCAGGAGGGTAGCATGTTTCAGAAAAAGAGATGTGCAAGAACAAAGGGGCACAATTTAAAGATAGAGGGGGGAATGGCTCAGGGGTAATGTGATGACATTTTTTTTCATGGAGAGGGTAGTGGATACATGGAACCGCCTTCCTGAGGAGGTTGCTGGGTCTAAAACAGTGGGGGAATTCAAACATGCATGGGAAAGACATAAGGCAATTATATTGGGGGTTGCAGGAAGTAGGCTATCGGTTAACTAGAATCTGCAGCTTATCCAGTAGGTAGGGAAATGGGCAGACTGGGTGGACCAAGTGGCCCTTATCTGCCATAAAAGTCTATGTTTCCATGTTTCTTTGACAGGCGAGTTAGACATGCAGATATTGGAGGAGTGCTGGCAAAAAGCCTATCAGAAGTCATCCAGTGTGACAAGCTGCTGTCAGTGGAAAGAATATGCGTGGAAACAATTAATCCAATACTTTAAGACCCCAGTAATCACTGGTAACTATCTACCTACAAAGGACATGTCTTGATGGAGGGGATGTGGGGAGCGAAGGGCCCACTATGGCCATTCCATGTGGGGCTGTCTGATCCTTAACCCCTTCTTCTAGGCTTTACAGAAGGAACTAGGAGAACTATACAGGAGACCATTCACCCTAATGGCAGAAGGATTCTTATTACTTCAGTACCTCAGGGAATTCCGAGACTCAAATGCTAGATATTTATTAGGCATCCTACTAATGGCTGCCAAAAAAGTATGGCTCACTCCACAAACCTCTACCCTGATACTATACAGGAGGTGGGAGCAGGGCAGAAGCAGGAACCTAGAGACCTATTAGTTTAACCTCAGTGATGGGGAAAATGATAGAATCACTTCTGAAGGAAAGAATTGTCTAGTACCTAGAGGCCAGAGGGGCACAGAACCCAAAGCAGCATGGATTCACAGCAGGAAGGTCATGCCAGACGAATCTAATAGATTTCTTTGACTGGGTGACCAAGTAGTAGATCAGGGAGGGGCTGTGGACATGGCCTACCTAGACTTTAGCAAGGCATTTGACTCAGTCCCACACAAAAGATTAATATACAAGTTAGCCAGCCTGGGAGTGGGTCCCAAGATTATAGCCTAGGTAAAGAATTGGCTGGAGAATAGGACACAGAGGTAAGTAAATGGAGTCCACTCTGAAGAAAGGAAGTTATAGTGGTGCTGCAGTGTTCAGGATTAGGCCAGTCCTCTTCAATGTCTTTATAGTTTACAGAGGGACTGGAAGAAAAGTATGTCTCTTGCAGATGACACAAAGATCTGCAACAGAGTTGATGCACAACGTGGGGTGGAAAGGATGAGAAGGGACTTGGCAAGGTTGAAGAATGGTCAATGTATGGCAGCTTAGAGTTAATGCTAAGGAGTGCAAAAGTAATGCACCTGGGAAACAAAACCAGGGAAGAGTACACAATGAGGGTGAGATACTAACAACAACAAAAATGGAAAAGGACCTGGCGGTAGTCATATCAGATGAATTAAAGGTAAGTGCAAGTAATGAGAGGGCAGTAAGAGGAGTTGGGGATACTGGGATGCATGGGAGGCATCACCAGTAGAAAACAGGAAGTTCTTATTCCTCTGTACTGACAGCTGGTGAGACCCCATCTGAGTACGTGTGTGCAGTTCTGGAGACCCAGTCTCCAAAGGACATAGACAAGATGGAAGCTGTCCAGAGGAGAGCGCTAAAATGGTGCAGGGTCTGCACCGGAAGACATATGAAGAGAGACTAAGGAGCTTAATATGTATAGCCTCGAGGAAAGGAGGGAGAGGGGACATGATAGAAACTTTCAAGTACCTCAAGGGGATCAACAAAGCCCAAGAGGGTAGCATCTTTCAAAAAAAAGAGGTGTGCAAGAACAAAGGCACAATTTGAAGATGGGGGGCGGCTCAGAGGTAATGTAAGACGTATTTTTCAGGAGAGGGTTGTCGATGCATGGAATGGCCTTCCAGAGGAGGTTGTGAGTCAAAAACAGTGGCTGAATTCAAGCATGCATGGGACAGTCACAAGGCAATTCTAGGGGGTGGGGTAGAAAGAAGTAGGCTGCTGGCTAACTAGGATCTGCAGTTTATCCATTAGGTAGGGAAATGGGCATACTGGGTGGGTCAAGCGGTCCTTATCTGCCATCAAATTCTCTGTTTCTATGTTTCTGATTGCCTGGTGCAAGATTAAGAGGATTTCAATGTGCCTACTTCACTTGAAATAGTGTTATGCATGTGTAACATAGATAATCTTTGGCATTTGCCTCTCTGTCTGTGGGATATAACACCCTGTAGGGGTATGAAGGCAAGGAACCCTAGAGGAGGGTTCCACCCCTAGAGGTGCCATGGGAGTGATTACCTTGGCTAAAGGTACCTTAGGAAGGAGCCCACGGAAGAGAGAGATGTGCCACTGGAGGAGAAGGGGTGGATGGAGGGGCAAAAAAAGAAATGTTCGAGGGATAAGTGAGGAGGATCGGCCCTTATATGGCCATGCAGGGGTGTGGTTAGTTGCGCCACCCCATTAAACTACAGGTATAGCCTTCCAATTCAATGTGCCTATGCAACTTGGTATAGTGTTATGCTTGTGTAACATAGATAATCTTAGGCTGTTTGCCTCTCTATCTGTGGGATATACTACTCTGTAGGAGAATGAAGGCAAGGAACACTAGAGGAGGGTTCCATCCCTAGAGGTGCCACTGGAGTGATTCTCTTGGCTAAAGGTACCTTAGGAAGGAGTCCAAAAGGGGTGTCAGGCAGCTCTTATGGGGTGCCAAATGCTTGTTGGAATCGAAGACCTGTAAGTAGGTCAATTGGAGGTATGGTCAGGGATTGAGTAGAATAGGCAGGAGTCAAGGAGGAGTAGTGACCTGCTCATAGTTTTGAATGTAAGGCACGGAGGCATGACTTCCTAAGGAGAGAAGAAACAGCTATGAGGTACAGAGTGGATAATTACAGCGACGCCACCCGACTACATCCAACAGCGGAAACCTATCTTAGTGACCTAGAGAAGATTACTATGCCTATTTAGGTATTATGACCATTATCATGGAGGAGAGGGAAAAAAAACTCTCTGAGGAGGAAACCTCTGGGGATCCAAGGCCTAGGTCACCTTCCCTCCAGGCTGCGGGACAATTTTGTTTAGTGATGGCTCTGCTACTGCAATTTAGTAGACAAATCCAGGGGAGATTCTAATTTGGGGAACATTCTTGCTTAATCCCTCTTACGGGAACACAGTGGAGGGTTGCGAGTGAACTCTGCTACACCAGGGCACTCAATGCCAACCTCCAAGGTGGGAGGAGAAGAGTAATGACCATCAAGGCGCTCATCCGGCCTATCAAACTAAGAACAAACTGGGTGAACCAGAGGTGGTTGTGGGGAGAATAGCTTAAAGGGTGCCTCCAAACCCACTCGGCAGCTAAAGGAGCCTTCCTGTAGAGCCCACCTCTCCCCTCTGAGTCTTAATCTTCCGCGTGAGTACCGTCAATCTGATTTGATGATTGAAGGTCCACCTGGAGCAAGGACATTCCCCAGCTGTGGGCCAGGTGAGAAGGACCCCACTCCAAGCTTCGCATGCTCAAGATGCAGACTTTGGGGTACAGAGGGAGACCATTAGCCATAGGGCTAGCCCGGAGTCCTGGTAGTAATGGATTCAGTCAGCATGTCTCCAAAATGAGGAAAGAATGTAGTCATCATGTAGCATGGGACCCGTATGTGGGTCAAACTTGGATGATCGGTGACGTGGATAGACCTGTGCGTAGGTCAGGCTGAGCAATGTGGACCCTCATGTGGGTCTAGTTAAGCCAGAGAGCATTTGTCAACCACAGGAATGCATGCCAACCAAGTCCATAAGGAAGCCAAATTAGGAGTGAATTAAATCAAATGCTATGAGTGAGACAACGGTAAGGCCAGGCAAAGCCTGGGGCCGACAGAGAGGTAGGAGGAGGTTAGGTAGAAGGAGGCTGCAAGGCGGGTATGATGAAGGGTGAAGTTTGAAATGAATAGACTTGATATGCTAATTGCATGAATGCCGTGAAGGCTGGTATAGTGAGGGTCAGGTGCCAGCAGTCATTGAGTAGGGAAGATTGACTGAAACAGTGAACGCCATGATGGCTATATGGAGTAGCACGAGAAGACCATGCCATGAAGGCTATATGGAGTAGCAGGAGAAGTCTGTGAGAACCAATGACTGACTGAATATATGATAATCATAAAGCTGCTCCCGCTGCCTGGAGCCATGATGCCTGCTGTGACATTGCAGTCCTTCACCATGAGCAAAACAAAGAAGCCACAAACAAGGCACCTGGACACCAAACAGCTAATTAAACCAGTAAAATAAATTGAGTTAATTAATAACCGGCAATTGGGGCTGGGTTGACAACTGTACCAGGGCTGACATGCCGGCTAGGTTGTGAGATATGGAGTAACTAGGTGGCCCTATAAATGCAAGTGGACCAGCTGAGTGGTGAAGTACTGTACAATACAGAGCCAGTAATAATGTACATAATGAATATCCATAGTAGAGGGGAAACCCCAAAAGAGCGCAGGGCTGAAGCAGGGCAGAAATGAGAGCGCAGCAAAGCTTCGGCACAGGCACGCAGCAGAGCACCGGCAGCAACACCCATGAGCAGGAAGAACAGACCAGAAGTGCACACCCAAGTCATACTGCAGACACCAACAGCCAAGAGAGCAAGAAACAAGGATGGAGGAAAGCCACAGGAATGAGCCGGGAAGGCCCACCCAGGCAGAGAGCAACAGAGCACTTCCAAGGTACAGAGACGGGATGGGGCCCGCCAGGAGTGTGCTGAGACTAGAAAAAGAAGAAGTAGAAGGGGACAAAAAGAGGCAGAAATGGGAAGGAGTGGGGGGTGCGAGAGCAAATGGCAGTGGGGTAAAGAGGCACAAACAGCAGCAGAATGGGGGCGAACGCAAGGAAAAGGAACTGGCAGCCGGAGGCGCCACAGAAAGTCAGGACACAGCACAAGAGGCAGGAGAAACAAGGAGGGAAGGAGAGGCAGTGCCTCTGACCACAACAAAAGAAATGATCAAGGGAGAGTAAGGAGGTGCGGCCCATATATGGCCGAGCAGGGGCGTAGTTAGTTGTGCTGATCAATTGAACTGCAGGCATACACTTTCAAAACTCATTATCTCAACAACTGATTGGAGTGTTGCACTTCACGTTTGACTGGGTGGACCCTACACATGATGGATAGGAACAAGGAGTTTGCCCCTTAAACCCACTGTCTAATGAAGCAGGACAACAATCCCAGGGCCTATTATAACACTCACTCACTTGGGAGCCACTGAATAGCTAACCTAAGTGTACTTCCACCCCTGTACCTCTCTGTACTCCTCCCACAAAAGAATTTTGAGCTCCTGAATAATAGCTCCTTCCTCACCACCCTCAGTAATGAGGGATTGGGGGGGAGTGCCTGGCTCTATGATGCCTCCCCCTACCCCAATCAGGGCTCAGTAGATTGTATACTACATTATGGGGGCCCCATATTCAAAAGTCCCACAAGGCATCGCGCGAGTGCCAATGCCGCACAACTGAGATGTGCCAGCACCAAATAACGGTATATTCAGAAGATGTGCTGTAACATGCGATCGTGCATTTCCGGTTGAATATCCCAAACATGCGCAATCATACACGATCAGGAAACTAAAGATATGCGGCACATCACAGGCAGGGGAACCACGCACCACAAACAGGGACATATTGAAATGTGCTGGAACACATGGGATGGGCATGGCGCAACTATACAATATTCAGCCAGGATATGCAAATGGACTCATTGTACATTCTGAACCCAAACCCACATGCACAGCTCATTACTGGAATATATTCAGGCCATTTTCATACCCAAGGCATGCACAGTTCCAACTTTGCAGGGCTGCTCCACCACTCCACAAAGATGAACAGGGGGTACTGCAGCCTGGCAGGCAAGTGTGATGGAATGTTTGTGTGTAGTAGGGTAGACTGGATTGGCCTGAGTACAGGGCTATTAACCATGGCCATGTATAGAGTCAGACTGGGGTACAGGGGGCCCACCTCAATAGTGGCCACAGGGGCCCACCTGGATAAGAAACAGGGGAGGGCACAGAGTGACGTACTGTGAGCAGTATAACACAGGGTGTGATACCCAAGCTATGTTTGCAGCTTATAGTCACCTGCAGTGCCCCACATACCCCCTTATGATAGAAACATGCTGAGAAATGCATGGACTATCAGTGTTGAGAGGAGGACCGGGGTACCCAAGTGTGTGGGTCCCACCTGGACCACTCCAGGTACCCTGGTGGGCCAGTCCAACACTGGCCATGTATTTGCCCCTGGTGGCCACACGTTCAACACCGGAGGGGTTGAATGTCCGTCAGACATGCCTATGTCACCCACAGGCCGTGGTTGTGCCACCTGTGCCCTGCTCTGCCCACTGTTGTGCTCTGTCCACCACAGGAACACCACACTGACCCACCGCAGTGCCCCTGTGGTGGTGTCACATGGCATGACAGGCATCAATGACATGTCTGTAGCTCCCTGTTCTGTGGGCCTGGCATGGGCGTGCTGTGTGCACTTCTGGTGTACTGTTGTGGGTGTGTGCCACAGGTCAGTCCCTGGCCCATTTCATACTGCCACCAGTACCTCCAGGCTACCTGGGCACCATTGCCACAGACTTCACCATGGGCGCATCCCACCACCATGTGGCATCTTGCAGGCCACAAGGGTGCATGACATGGCCCCTGGTACGTGTGCTGCATTGTGGCTGTCTGCTCTGCTGGTGTGCAGGGGGGCTCCTGACAGCACTAGCATGTGACAGCTGGGTGTCTATGTCCTGGGTGTGGTGTGGTTGTGGCTCTCTGGGTGATGCCTGTGACTCTAGATACTTCCGTCCTAGCATGACTGCTGTGTGTGGGTACCTGGAGCACGTTTTGGTGCACCTCCAAGGGCTGGCTCAGGATGGCCTGCCTGCAGTTCCACGGCCTGCCTGTGTGTGGCTGGCTGACTTAGGCCATCCTTTGTCTGCTAACTTTGCTGAACTTTGCTGAGAGTACTGAGATTTTGGCTGACTATATGGATGCATGGCATATTAAGTACCGCCCTTTTTTGCACCCATACATTATTTCTGTGTAATGGCATTTGGAAATCGTGGCATTTTCCTTTTGAATATACATTACTTCTGCGTATTTTCTGAGATGCTCGCATCTCCTTTGAATATGTGGGCCAGGAAGAGTTGGGTGAAACATGCTAATCCTCATTGCATGCTTCAACCCTTTATAAATTCTAGCTGCAATAATCACACTTGACCACCCTTAGTTGTCAGCATCAAACTTTATTTCTGTACTGTTGTGGATCATGTAGACTATGAAAAATTGATTAATAAAAAGTAAATTAACAATAAAAAAAAGTCAGAAGTTCAGTGGCATAAATTAATGAGAGAGGGAGAGGGGGAGAGAGAGAGGAAGGGGACAGGGAGAGGGAGAGAGACATAGCCTGGCTAGAAATGGGATCAGAGCAGTGCAGGAGTAGTATGTGGAGTTGAAGAGGGGCCTTAGACAAGTAGCATGCATGGTAACCTTCTCAGAGGTGCTGCCTGTCTATGACATGGGTGAGGCTAGGGTACTCCACACTATGGGATTTAATCAATGGTTGAAAAACTGGTGCAGAGCTCAGGGATTTGGCTTCACTGGGGACTGGGGGTTCACCTGGAGAGATACAGACCTATACTGGCGTGATGGTCTGCATCTGTCCAGGAGGGGAACCAAGATCCTAGGTGATCATTTTAAATGTTTCATTGGCAAGCACATCAACTGGCCAAGGGAGAGGCACTGAAAAGGATCAGAGAAATCCCAGCCCCCCCAAAACAAAACAGGACAGTTAGTAAGGTAAACACCAAGATAGAGAAGTTGATAGGGAGAAGGGCAGGGTAAATGGAAGTGACAAGGTAGTAAGACGGATGGGACTAAAGAGTAAGGCCATCAAAAATGGAGGGCAATAGTACCAACGTCCGTAGTCTGGGTAACAAGCTCCCTGAACTAGTGGCCTTGATGGAAGAAGGACGCCTGGATATCGTGGCAGTCACAGAAACATGGTACACAGAGATCCATGACTGGGATGTCAACGTACCAGGTTACACAGTTTACAGGAGGGACAGGGAGGGCAGAAGAGGAGGAGTAGCTCTCTATGTAAGGGAAGGGATCAAAGCAATAGAACTAAAGGGTAAACAGGAGGAGAGGAGGCACTGTGGGGCACCCTGGAGACAGGAAATGGCACCATAATGCACACAGGTGTTGTATACAGACCCCTGTCTCAGGGGGGGAGGAAATGGACAAGGAAATGATAGAAGGCATCCTTAGGATGGCAGAAAAAGGAGATATATTGTTGATGGGGGACCTGAATATGCCAGATGTTAACTGGAGCACCTTTGCTGCAGCCACATCCAAGAGCACAATCATTCTCAATACCCTGCAGGGGGCATGCATCAGACAGCTAGTGTTGGAACCCACTTGGGAGGGAGCAGTCTTGGACCTAGTACTCCCAAATAGGGATGGAGAGAGGATCTCAAATTTAGAAGTGGGTAGCCACCTGGGAACAAGTGACCACCAAACAGTGCGGTTCACGATAAACGCATAAAGTCAAGTCATACAGAAGTAAAGATACTGGACTTTAGGAGGGCTGATTTTGTCAAAATGGGAGAGTGTCTCAGAAAAGCACTAGCAAACGGGCAAGAAGAATGGGTGGAGGAACAATGGGAAAACATCAAAACTGCCATCACAGAGGCAACAAGCCTTTGTATGAAGCAAACAAACAAATCAAAATGAAAGAGTCCACTCCAAAGAAAGGGGAGTTACCAGCAGTGTGCTGCAGGGTTCAGTCCTTTTTAACGTCTGTATAAGTGACATTGCAGAGGGACTGGAAGGAAAAGTATGCCTCTTTACAGATGGCACAAAGATCTGCAACAGAGTCGATACATGGGGGGGTGGAAAAGATGAGAAGGGACTTGGCAAGGTTGGAGGAATGGTCAAATGTATGGCAGCTTAGATTTAATGCAAAGAAGTGCAAAGTAATGCACCTGGGAAACAAAACCCCAGGGGAAGAGTACACAATGGGGGGTACTAACCACAACAAAAATGAACTGGGATCCGGGGTAGTCATATCAGATGACCTAAAGGTAAGCAAGCAATGTGAGAAGGCAGTAAGGAGGGCTGGGGGATACTGGGATGTATAGGAAGAGGCATCACCAGTAGAAAACAGGAAGTTGTTATCCCTCTGTAGACAGTTGGTGAGACTTCGTCTGGAGTACTGCATGCAGTTCTGGAGACCCCAACTCCACAATGACATAGGATGGAGGCAGTCCAGAGGAGGACAACTAAAATGGTGCAGGGTCTGCACCAGAAGCCATACGAAGAGAGACCAAAGGAGCTTAATATGTATACCCTCAAGGAAAGAAGGGGGGGGGGGGCATGATAGAAACTTTCATGTACCTCAAGGGAATCAACAAAGTCCAAGAGGTTAGCATCTTTCAGAAAAAGAGATGTGCAAGAACAAGAGGGCACAATTTGAAGCTAGGGGAGTACGGCTCAAGGGCAATGTGAGGAAGTATTTTTTCACGGAGAGGATGCATGGAATGACCTTCTTGAGGAGGTCGTATGGTCAAGAACAGTGGGAGAATTCAGAAATGCATGGGACAGACATAAGGCAATTCTGGTGGGGGTTAGAAAGAAGTATGCTGTTGGTTAACTAGGGTCTGCAACTTATCCAGTAGGTAGGGAAATGGGCAGACTGGGTGGGCCAAGCGGTCCTTATCTGCCATCAAAGTTTGTGTTTCTATGTTATGTCAATGGCTAGTAGGGAATTACAGCACCCAGGGCTGTGTCAACTGCAGAGGAAGGGAGCTGGACATTTCCATGGCTGTATTGTGAGAGTTATGCCGATGTATTATGAACAGAGTTGAGGGAGCAGGATCTTGAAGTATGTCACTGGATCCAATAGATATTACCTTCTACCTGTGCAAGTGAAACTGCAGCACAGCATTGCCAACACATAAGGGAAATGGGAAATTGTTTAGCCAGGAAAGGCACACTAAGCCAGAGCTTGTTTCCAGGTGCAACCTGGGAGCACAAGGAATTTAAGTGACTTGCTCAGTCACACAGTATGCAAGTGGGACATGATGGGATTCAAACCCAGGTCTCCAGGTTTGCAGCTCAGTGCCTTTAACCACTACGCTTTACTGCCTCCAAACTGCCGCCACATAAGATCACAGCATTTTCTCTCTTTCTTTCTCTGACCCTCCTAGCCCTCTCTGACACTTTTTCCTCCCTCTGCAGCTCTACTACCAACCTTCCATACCCAGTTCCATTCTCCATGCCCTCACAGCTCCATTCTCCATGCTCCCACCACCTCCATTCCCATGCTGCACCTCCAGACTCAGTTCCCCTTACTGGTCCCAAACTGTAAGAGACTGCAGGGCATGTAAGGCGGCCATTGCTGAGAGTAAAAGAGTGTGAAGCCAGACAGAGCAAGCAGTTCAGCCTGTTACCTCCATTCAAACTCCCCCAATTCACCTTGCTGGCCTTGGATTGCAACAGAGCCCTCTGCATGTGAGGTGGGCATTGCCGCCAGTGAGAGATAGTGATAAAGCAAAGCTGGGCAGAGAGAGCAATCTGGTTTGTTGCTTAATATCCCTTAGGACACTGTGGGAAAAGAGGCAAGAATTGGGCTGAGGATACTTCCAAGGTGTTCCTGCAAAATGTGAGTGTTCAGTTTTTCAGTAGTGTATGCTCAGAGGCCCCGAAGCCATTACTAATGAGCACTCGCTTAATTTAAACCATCCTGAGAGGATATAACAATGGTATATCCCCGATATCATTATGACATGGTGCTTTATACCTAATAATAAACAGAAGAGAAGGAGGAAGGGAGGGGGCAGCAGTGCTCCTATTTTCCAAATAACCCACCCAATGCCATACATTCCATTCACTTCACTGATGGCTTCTCTGGTGTGCCCACACAGTCCTGCCCCTGCTATATATCCTACCCACCTCCCAAATCACTTCCCTGAATTGGCCTCACAGTCTGACCACTACCATACGTCCCCACCACCTCCATGAGCAGTTCCCCTCTGTGTCCACACACTGCCACCCCACCATACGTCCCCCCACACTTCTCCACTCTCTTTTACCAATGTGCTCTCATTGCTTCAACACTACCATAACCCGCCCGCCTCCCTGATCACGTCCCAAATGTTCCAGCACAGTCCCATCTATCCTGCCCACCTCCCCAATTGCTTCCCTGGTGTGCCTGCAGTCCTACCCTTACCATATATCCCACCCACCCTGATCCCTTACCTGGTGTGCCTGCGGAGTCCCACTACTTCCATATATCATACCCACCTCCTCAATCACTTCAATGGTGAACTCCTATACTCCCACCTCAACTTATATTCCCCCACCATCCCAATCACTTACACAGTGTGCCAGCACAGTACCACCCCAGTCATATATCCTGCCCACCCTCCCTGATCACTTCGCCAGTCTGCCCGTACAATTCCACACCTGCCATATATCCCACCCACATCTCATATCACTTCCCTGTTGTGCCTGCATAGTCTCAACCCAGCTATATATCCTGCCCTTCTTCCTAGCTGCTTCTACACTGAGCCCACAAAGTCCAACCTCTGTGATACATCCCCCACCTCCTCAATCTCTTCTTTGATGTGTCCACACAGTCCTATCCCTGCCATACAACCATCCCACCCACATCACTGATCGCTTCTCTGCTGTGCCCACACAGTAGCACCCCTGCCATGTATCATTCCCACCTCCTCAATCTCTTCTCTGATGTTTCATCATGGTTCCACCCACTGCCATATAACCCACCGGCCTCCCTGATCTCTTCCTCAATCTGCCTGCACAATCCCACATCAGTCATGTATCCCACCTATCTCCCCGAGCACTTCCCTTGTGTGCCAGCACAGTCTCACTCCTGCCATATTTCTCACCAACCTCCCCATCATTTACCCCCATGTGCCCACACAGTCCTAGACCTGCCATAATCCTGCCAAACTCCACAATGTGCCTGCATAATCCCATCCCAGCCATATATCTTGCACATCTCCCCGATCACTACCTTGCTGTGATCACACAGTAACAACCCTGCCATACACTTCCCCCATCTCCCCAATCTCTTCTCCAATGTGCCCGCACAGCTCCACCCTTGCTATGCATCACCAATCACTTCTGTGGTGTGTACACATAGTCCCACCATTGTCATTCGTCCTACCCACATCTCCAATTGCTTCCCTGGTATGCCAGCACAGTCCACCTTTGCCATATACCTCGCCCACCTCACCAACTGCTTCACCAGTCTGCCTGTACTGTCTCACCCATGTCATGTATCCTACCCACCTCCACGATCGCTTCCTTGGTGCACCTGCATAATCCTACCCCTACCATATATCCAACCCACCTTCCTGATCGCTTCCTTAATGTGCCAGTACAGTACCACCCATTACATATCCTGCCCACCTTCCGACTGCTTCAGTGGTGTGCCACCACAGTCCCACCCCTGCCATATATACCATCCACTGCCCTGATCACTTCCACAGCTGTCTGCACAGTCCCACCCCTGTCATATATACCTTCCCCCTCCACAATAACTTCTTTGGTCTGCCCGCATTGTCCCACCCCTATCAAATATGCTTCCTACCTCTGGATTGGTTCTGCAATGTACAGTCTCACCTCTGCTATACATCCCACCCTTGTCACCTATCACAACCAAGATGTGCCAGCAGTCTCACCCCTGTCATATCCCCCCCAATCTCTGATTGCTTCTAAAGTTTGCCCTCAGAGACCCACCATTGTCATATATGCTGCCCATCTCCCCGATCACTTCCTCAGTCTGCCCAAACAGTCCCACCCCTGACAAATATGCAGCCCACCTCTGAACTGCTTCCCCCAGTGTACCCACACACAGTCTCAAATCTGCCATACACCCAAACCTCTTCCTCGATCACTCTCAGGTTGTGTCTACACAGTCCAACCCCTGCCCTTTATCCCGCCCACCTCCCCAATCACTTCTTCAGTCTGCCCACACAATCCCACTCCTGCCATATAGCCCATCACTTCCTGGGTGTCCCACCCTTGCAATATATCCAGCCCACCTCCCAAATTGCTTCGCCAGACTGCTCACACTGTCACTCCCCTTCCAGGTATCCTATTCACCTCCTCAATGTTCCTGCAATGTTCCACCCCTGCTATACATCCCACCAACCTCCCTGATCACTTCTTTGGTGTGCTACTAAGTTCAACACCTGTCATATATTCCTGCTGTTGCTATAAGGTGTTGTGGTGAGGTGGGTATTAGCAGGGGGTATGGAGGTTTGTGGCAGGGTGCCAGGGGCTTAACGGAGGTGAGAAGGATCAGGGTTGTTCTGAATAGGAGGTGCCCTGGAAGTAAATGGGACCTTGAGAGAGGCCCAACGTGTTTGGTCTCCGTTCCCAAGGTTGCCATTGGACCACTTGGGCAGGCAGCTAAAGGATCTACAGCCTTCACTGATCCCCTCCGGGCAGTGTTATGAAATGCCAGATCCATGAGGAACAAGACTGCAATTATGGCAGACTTGATTTCCTCGATCGACGTGGCATGCATCATGGAGACTTGGCTGGGAGATGATGCAGGGCAAGTGTAGGAGGCATTGGCTCCAGCCAGGTACTCTGTGGTGCACTGCCTAAGATGGGATCAAAGGGGTGGAGGAGTAGCCATCTGTTTTAGATCCAACTTGAATTTCTGTGTACATTCGGTGGGTTCTGCTTCATTGTTTGAATGTGTGGCATTGTATGGAGTTCCAGGTGCGGGTTGCAGAATTCTTCTGGTTTAACATCCTCCAGGATCAGGTGGAGAATTTCTGCAGGAGGTGGCGGACTTCATCGCTGACGGGGTGTTGGAGTTGCCCAAAGGGCTTATTCTGGGCGACTTCACTGCCTGGGTCAATGATGTATCCTCACAGCTTGGTTTTGACTTCCTCCAGCTGATGACATCACTGGGCCTTGCACAGGCAGTTGTCTCTGTGACCCACCATCACTACCACACCTTGGACTTGGTATTCTCACTGAGTCTCGCTGACCTTGAGATTGATCAGGTTGTTTGGTCCCATCATTGTATGGTAAAGTTCTCATTTGGGGCTCCTACCGATGGTCCCTCTCCTGTTGAGATGATCAGCTATCACCCATTAAGGGGATTTTCCCCAGAGGGACTGATATTAGTGGTTGTTTTTTCCAGTGTTAGTGCTGTTACTGCGGATGACTTGGGTGAGTTGGTAGCAGCCTATAATAGGTCTGTCTCCGAGGTGCTCGATGATATTGCACCGGTCCATATACAATCTAGGTCCACTCGCCTGAGACCCCCATGGTATGATGGGGCTCTCAAGGCGATGAAAACCATGGGTCAAAGGTTGGAGCATTAGAAACATAGACTTTGATGGCAGATAAGGACCATTTGGCCCACCTAGTCTGCCCACTTCCCTACCTACAGGATAAGCTGCAGATCCTAGTTAACCAACAGCCTATTTCTTCCTACCCCTCAGCAAGAATTGCCTTATGTCTTTCCCATGCATTCTTGAATTGTCCCACAGTTTTAGACTCCACAACCTCCTCAGGAAGGCTGTTCCATGTGTCCAACACCCTCTCTGTAAAAAATACTTCCTCACATTGCCCCTGAGCCGTCCCCCTCTTTCTTCAAATTGTATCCCCTTGTTCTTACGCATCTCTTTTTCTGAAAGATGCTACCCTCTTGGACTTTGTTGATTCCACTGAGGTACTTAAAGGTTTCTATCATGTACCTCCTCTCCCTCCTTTCCTCGAGGGTATACATATTAAGCTCCTTTAGTCTCTCCTTGTATGGCTTCTCTTGCAGACCCTGCACCATTTTAGTTGCCCTCCTCTGGGCTGTCTCCATCCTGTCTATATCCTTGCGGAGATGGGGTCTCCAGAACTGGATGCAGTACTCCAGATGGGGTCTCACCAACTATCTGTACAGAAGGATAATAACTTCCTGTTTTCTGCTGGTGATGCCTCTCCCTATACATCCCAGTATCCCCCCAGCCCTCCCTACTGCCTTCTCACATTGCTTGATAAACTTAAGGTTATCTGATATGATTACCCCTAGGTTCCTTTCCATTTTTGTTGTTGTTACTACCTCCCCCCCATTGTGTAATCTTCCCCTGGGTTTTTGTTTCCCAGGTGCATTATTTGTATTTCTTTGTATTGAATCCAAGCTGCCATACTTCTGACCATTCCTCCAACCTTGCCAAGTCCCTTCTCATCTTTTCCACGCCTCCTTGTGTATCAACTCTGTTGCAGATTTTTGTGTTATCTGCAAAGAGGCATACTTTTCCTTCCAGTCCCTCTGCAATGTCACTTATAAAGACATTAAAAAGAACTGGACCCAGTACTGAATGCTGCTATACCCCACTAGTAACCCCTCTTCTTTTAGAGTGGACTCAATTTACAATTATCTTCTGTGTCCTGTTGTCCAGCCAGTGCCCAGGTTGCCACCCTGGGACCCACTCCCAGGCTGGTTAATTTAACTATTAATCTTTTGTGTGCGACTGTGTCAAATGCCTTGCTAAAGTCTAGGTAGGCCATGTCCACAGCCCTTCCCTGATCTACTACTTTGGTCACCCAGTCAAAGAAATCAATTAGATTCGTCTGACATGACCTTCCCGCTGTGAACCCATGCTGCCTTGGATCCTGTGCCCCACTGGCCTCTAGGTACTTAACAATTCTTTCCTTCAGAAGTGATTCCATCACTTACCCTGCCACAGAGGTCAAACTGACAGGACTGTAGTTTCCTGCTTCTATCTTGCTCCCACTTTTGTGAAGGGGAATCACATCTGCCTTCCTTCAGTCCTCAGGTACCACACCATCCTCCCATGATTTGTTAAAAAGGATAGTCAGTAGTGTCACTAGTTCTCCCTTAATTCTTTTAGAATTCTGGGGTGAATTCCATCACGCCCCATTGCTTTGTCCACCTTCAGTTTTAGGAGTTCTTTCAGAACCTTTTCTTCTGTGAAAGGACTGGGTTCGACACCCTATCCAGAGTGCTTCTGTTAATTGGATTAGGTACCTCCCCTTCTCCTCTTTTGCGAATTCTGAGCAGAAGCATTTGTTCAGTATCCCTGCTTTTTCACTGTCCCTCTCTGCGCACCCACCATCCATTCTCTTCAGCCTCACTATCCCTCTCTTTGTCTTTCTACGCTCCCTGATGTACCTATAAAAGGTTTTATCCCCCTTCTTAACTGAGTTGACTATCTTTTCCTCAGTTTGTGCCTTTGCTATTCTGACTTCCTTCCCTGCTTCCTTCTGCCTTAACTGGTACAGTTCTCTGTCTTGCTCCTTCTGTGTTTCCTTATACTTACTAAATGCTATATTTTTCTCCCTCACTTTCCCCACCACCTCTTTTGAGAACCATAGTGGCTTTTTCTTTAATTTTGATTTGTTCATTTGCTTTACACAAAGGCTTGTTGCCTCTGTGATGGCAGTTCTGATGTTTCCGCATTGTTGCTCCAACCCTCCTTCTAGCCTGCTTGCTAGTGCTTTTCTAAGGCACTCTCCCATCTTGCCAAAGTCATCAACCCTCCTGAAGTCCAGTACCCTCACTTGTGTATGGCTTGACTCTATAGCTGAGTTTATCATGAACCACAATATTTGGTGGTCACTTGTTCCCAGATGGCTACCCACTTCTAGATCTGAGATCCTCTCACTGTCCCCATTTGAGAGTACAAAGTCTAAGATTGCTCCCTCATGAGTGGGTTCCAAAACTAGCAGTCTGAAGCATGTCACCTGTAGGGCATCGAGAATGGCCCTGCTCTTGGATGTGGCTGCAGCAAAGGTGCTCCAGTTAACATCTGGCATATTCAGGTCTCCCATCAACAGTATCTCTCCTCTCCTTTCTCTGCCATCCTAAAGATGTCTTCTGTCATATCCTTGTCCATTCCCTCCCCCTGATATGGGGGTCTGTATACAACCCCTGTGCAGATTGTGGTGCCATTTCCAATCTCTAAGGTGACCAACAGTGCCTCCTCTCCTCCCTGTTTACTCTTTTGTTCTGTTGCTTTTATCCCTTCCCTTACATAGAGAGCTACTCCTCCCCCTGTTCTCCCCTCCCTATCTCTCCTGTAGGTTGTATACCCTGGTATGTTAACATCCCAGTCATGGTTCTCTGTGTACCATGTTTCTGTGACTGCTACGATATCCAGTCATCCCTCTTCCATCAAGGCCACCAGTTTAGGGAGCTTGTTGCCCAGACTATGGGCATCGGTACTCATTACCTTCCATTTTTTGATGGCCTTACCCCTTTTTTCCCCCATCCCTGTCCTTATTGCCTTTGTCACTTTCTTCATTTACCCCCGCCCTTCTACCTATCGGCATCTCTATCTTGGTGTTTACCTCACATACTACCCTTATTTTTTGGGGGGGGGCTAGGATTTCCCTGCTCCTTTCCAGTGCCTTCCCCCTTGGCTAGTTTAAATGCTTGCCAGTGAAGCATTTAAACCTATCATGTAGGATTCTGGTTCCCCTCCTGGACAGATGCAGACCATCATGCCAGTATAGGCCTGCATCTCTCCAGGTGGACCCCCAGTACCCAATGAAGCCAAATCCTTGAGCTCTGCACCAGTTTTTCAACCACTGATTGAATCCCATGGTGTGGAGCACCCTAGCCTCACCCATGCCATAGACAGGCAGCATCTTCGAGAAGGTTAACGTGTGTGCTACTTGTCTAAGGCCCTTCCCCAACTCCACAAACTCTTCTTGCACCACTCTGATCCCTTTCTCAGCCAGGTCATTTGTCCCTAGGTGACATCCAGCTCCCTCCCCATGCAGCTGCTCTGGTGATCCTGTGGATTCGCTCCCTGCCCCTCCAAGCCATGGCATCAGGTAGGCCCCTTACCTCCCTCTCCCCTTCCTCCCCTAGTTCTACCCCCTAACAATGGAGTCCCCCACCAGGAGTTGTTTTCTTCCCCTGTGGGGTCCCATGCCACCCTCCTGTAGGTCTCCTTTGTGGAGGTTCCCAGCATCCTTCTTGGTCTCCACTGCGAGTGCCTCCATAGAGGAACCACACTTTGCCAGAACGGCATATGAATTGTGGAGAGGTACAACTGGAGGGATGCACCTCTGTTCCACCACCCTCACCCTCCCTGAGCCCACTGTGGTCCAACTGCTCCTCTTTCTTGGCAACCTCTGAGGCAGTAGCAGTGGCCCTAGTGGTCCCTGGGTGGGAGAGGAGGTCCCACAAATCCTGGCCAACTTAGCCTGGAGATGAGCAACCTCCTCCCTCAGCCCAGAGAGGTGCCTGCAGATGGGACAACACTGCATCCTCCAGAATGTCTCCCAGAAGACTGCTGCTCCACAGTCACTGCACTGCACCACTCCCATCATGTTTTATTTCTGGCACCTTAACTGTTGTTTGGAATACTTACTCTTTCCTCTGTTTATTTTATTTTATTTTTATTCTCCCTACTTACTTACTGTATCTGTGCCCTTTAATCTCCTAATCTTCCTGTTCTGAGACAAGAAGTTCCTATATTTCTCAGTAGTCTCCTTACTTGCTCAGAGTCAGACCTCCAGTAGTTAAGGGGGGATGGAGAGCTACTCACATCCTTCTAAGATGGTGAGTCTTTTGTGGCTGTGTGATTACTCACTTCCTGCTCCCAAACAGAAAGTTCCTATTGTGAGTCAAATCCTGTGCCTATAAAAGTAGAACTGGCTTGGGGTGGAGGGAAGGAGGGCAATATAGTCCCAGTAGAAAAGTATAGTTAGAACAGCAGCTCCTTCTTCTTGGAGTTCTCTGCCTGTTCTCTGGCAGAAGCTATGTAGGGCAGTTTTTAAATCTGGTTTTAACATGGCTTCCTCCTAGCTAAGCCACTCCCCATACTTTACAGATCTTTCTACACTTAGTTAATTGCTCAGATAACAGTTCCCTTCAGCCACCTGAGACAAACACCTAGATAACTGCACAGATAACAATTCACTTCAGCCAACTCAGACAAACACACTCATTTTTGTTTGTTTTGTTTTGTTTTTACCCTAAATTGAAGGTCCCAGTAGTAGAGTTCTAGTTCTTTAGTCCCAGCAGAGAAGTATAGTTATAACAGCAGCTCCTTCCTCTTGGTGTTCTATGCTGGCATAGGACCGAGCTAGAGGAGGATAGACTGACTTTGAGGAATCACTACACTGATTACCAAAGGGCAATCGACCATAAGAAGGCAGCATTCCTATCCAGGGAGATTGCCACATGGAAAAACAGACCAGTTCATTTCTTTCGGACTGTGGGACAGGCTTCTTCATCCTGTCAGTCTACAGCTGAAAAGAGCTTTTTCAGTAGCATTTTGCAAAGAGTTTGCTCTGTTTTTCTCTGACAGGGTATCCTCTATTCAGGTAGGGCTCTCGCCAGTGGGGCAGGGAGCAAGGGGACTCCTATTGTCTGGAAAGAGTTTCGGCCAGTGGAAGTGGCTGAGGTCTCCAAGGTGACTTCAAAGCTGTGGCCCACTTGTTGTGAACTGGACCCTGGCCCAATGCTTCTCCTAGTGGGCTGCTTTGAAGTTATCAGTCCAGTGTTAGCCATGATGGTTGGGTGTTCACAATCAGAGGGGTTCCCTCCCGATGCCTTGAAGGAAATGCTGGTGAAGCCCCTTCTCAAAAAACAATCTCTCAAACCCAGATGTCCTAGAGTATTATAGACCGATCTCCAACCTCCCATTCTTAGGGAAGATTGTTGAGAAGATAGTGGCTCTGCAGCTCGAGTAAAATATGGAGACCTGTGACATCTATGAGCCATTCCAATCCGGGTTTAGGAAAAGGCATAGCATGGAGACGGCACTAGTCTAGGTGCATAATAACCTCCTCATGTCAGAGATCAAAGGAAATGATCAATTCTCATTCTCCTCGATCTGTCATCAGCATTTGATACTTTGGACCACATCATGTTGTTGCATCACCTTAAGAGAATTTTGTGGACTCACTGCTGCCATCATCAACTGGGTTTGAGTTCTTTCTCTCAGGTAGGAAGCAGAGGGTAGTGATGGGGAATTCCTCCTCCTCCCCGATGCCTCTGACTGGTGGAGTTCCTCTGGGTTCGATCCTATACCGACGTTCTCGATACACATGCTACCCCTGGGGAGGATCATCAAACAATACAGCCTGGGTTTTCACTGCTATGCAGATGATACCTGGCTGTACATGTCTTTTGCCATTGAAGTGCTGAATAAATGTCTTGCTGAGATCCAGGATAGGATGAACTCTTAACTGGTTGAGACTGAATCTGGACAAGATGGAGGTATTAGTGATTAAGCCAGGTTGCGGGTGTGATGGGGATGACTCCAGGATGAAAACAGGTTTGGTCCTGGGGTTGACGCCATTGATGAGTGAGAAATCTGGGTGTGATCCTCGACAACAAGCTAACATTTGAAACTCAGGTGTCGGATGTCGACAAAAGTGTTTTTTACCATCTGAGGAACATCGCCCGGACTAAACCCCTAATTCTACCTGAAGACCTACTGTCACTGGTATATGTTTTTGTGACATCTAGACTTGACTACTGCAAAGCTTTGTATTTTGGAATCAGTGGAGGGAACCTCCGCCGGCTGCAGCTAGTGCAGAATGCAGCGGGCAGGCTGCTAACAGGACTACCTAGGACATGTCATGTGCACTTGGTCCTGCGGGGTCTGCACTGGCTGCCAGTCAGGTGGCAGGTTCTCTTCAAGGTGGGCTTGCTCAGGTATAAGGCCCTATATGGATTGTGTCCTGGCTACCTGTCAGACCTCCTTACTCTGGCTGTCCTGGCTTGCTGCCTTTGTTTCTCCACCAAGGGCCTCCTATTGCTTCTGAGGGCCGGGCTGAAAACCTCAGATGTTCAATCATTCCGGGTGGCCAGCCTGGTCCTCTGAAACTCACTGCCACAATCTTTGAGAGAGGCCCATATGGTGGAGGTGTTTAGGGGTGGCCTAAAGACTCATTTGTTTAATCTATCCTATCCTGCAAATGCTTTTTAGTATATATAATGATTTTATATTTTTGCAGAGCATTTAAATTGAAATGTTTTAATAACCTTGTATAAATATGTTTTTATTGTGCGGTGCCCAGAGCCTCTGGGACTGTGCGCCCAATTAAATGAACAATACTTACTTACCCTTATCCCTGATCACTTCCCCGATCTGTCCCACAAAATTCACTCATGCCACATATTCTGCCATCCTGCAGAATGGGTTCTCTACTGTTTCCATATAGTAATACACTGCCATATATCCCCCACCTCCCTGATCACTTCTCTGATGTGCCCACACTGTCCCACCCCTGTCAGACATCCATCCCATCCACCTCCTTGATCACTACAGCATTGTGCCTGCACGGCTCCATCCCTGCCATAAATCACATCCACTCCTTCTGTCTTCCCATACTGTCCTACCCCTGCCATATGTCCTGCCTATCTTGCCAACTACTTCAAAGGTGTGCCCGCAAAGTCCCACCCCTACTGAATATCCCATCCATTTCCCCAATCACTTTAGTGGTGTGCATATAGTCACAACCCTATCATAAATACCCCACCTCCCTGTTTGCTTTCACAGTGTGCCTGCAAAATACCACCCACTTCCCTGATCAGTTACCTAGTGTGCCAGCACAGAGCCACCCCACCATATACACCGCCAAACTCGGAAAATTGCTTCCCTGGTGGTCAGCACAGTCCCACCCCTACCATATATCCATCTGACCTCCCTGGTCTGCCTGCACAATTCTGTCCCAGCCATACTGTATATTCCACCCATCTCCCCAATTACTTCCCATCTGCCCGCACAATCTCACCCTTTCCATATATTCTGCCCATCTCCCTGATCACTTTCCTGCTTTGCCTGCACAGTCCCACCCTTGCCATATATCCCCACACTTCCTTAATTGATCCCCTGGTGTGCCTTTACAGTCCTGGACCACTCCTGCCATATATCCCACCCACCTTCCTGATTGCTTCCCTGGTGTGCCAGCACTGTCCCACCCCTGCCACCCTTACAATTGCTTTCCCAATCTGCCCGCACTATCCCCCCCCCCACCATATATCCCACCCATCTCCCCTATCACTTCCCTGGTGTGCCTACACAGTCCCACCCCTGCCATAGATCCTGCCTTCATCCCTGATCCCTTCCCTGGTGTGCCAGCACTGTTCTACCCCTGCTATATATTCTGCCAGCCTCACAATTGCTTTCCCAATCTGCTTGCACAATCCCCCCCAGCCATATATCCCACCCATCTCCCCTATCACTTCCCTGGTATGCCTGCACAGTCCAACCCCAGCAATAGATCCTGCCTTCCTCCCTGAACCCTTTTCTAGTTTGCCTGCACAGTCCCACCCCTTCCATTTCTCATGTCCACCTCTCCAATCACTTCAACAATGTGCCAGCACAGTGCCAGCCTTGCAATATATTCCTCCACAATCTCATCACTTCTTCAGTCTGCCTGCATTGTCCTACCCCTGCCATGTTTCCTACCCACCTCTCAGAACAGTTCACTGGTGTGCCTGCATAGTCCCACCTCTACCATACATCGTCCCCTCTCCCCAATCGCTTTTTTGGTATGCCAGTAAAGTCTCCATGCTGCCATATATCTTGCTTACCTCACTAATCACTTCCCCAATCTGTCCACACAATCCAAACCATGCAGTATATCCCACCCTCTTCCCCAATTGCATCCCTGCTGTTCTGGCACAGTCTGACCCCTGCCATATATCCCCCACCTCCCTGATCTCTTCTCTGATGTGCCCACACTGTCCCACCCCTGCCATATATTCACTGCATCTACCTCTCTAACTGGCTCAACACTGTGCTGTACTACTCCATCCCTGCCGTACATCCCACCCAACCTCTCCTGCTCTGCCAGCACAGTGCCACCTTAGTTATATATCCCACTCACCTCCCCGACCACTTCAACAGTGTGCCAGCAAAGTCTCACTCCTGTTGACTATCCTTCCCACTTCTCCAATTGCTGTAACAGTGTGAACAGTCAGACCCCTGCAACATATCCCCAACCTCCCCATTTGTTTCCACAGTGTGCCATCATAATCTCACCCACCTCCTAGATATGCCTCTCTGGTGTGCCAGCACAATCCCACCCATACCATCCCGCTGACCTCCAAAATCTGTTGTGCTTGCTGCGCCAGTTCAGTCAACCCTTGCCATATATTCCACCCACTTCCCTGATCGCTTCTTCGGTCTGCCCGCACAATCCTACACTTCCAGTAAAATATAAAGAAGCCACTCAAGGATTCATTCAATGAGTTAGGTCAGCTAAACCCCAAAACATGAGATCAGTACCAAAAAGGTTACTCAATGAACTCAGACCCAGATACTGAAAAACAAAATTTTGTATGCACTCAAAAGCTTAAACTATCAGCTGGTAGAAAAATCCAGACAATGTCTCAATACAAGCAATATGTAAAAGGGACCGAAAAAATGGGGAGTATTTAGCAGCCTAAATCACACACCCACCTCCCCATTGCTTCCCCGGTATGCCTTCAGCCCCACTCCACAGGGAGGTCAAATTCACGCAGGTATTCTAATTCATGCCAGTGAAAGGTAAGGGGTTAACAATGCTGGCCGACTGCTGAAAGTAACATGATCAGTATCAGCTGTCAGATGGTCGCTGTGCCTGTAATAAATGAATATGCACAGACAAGAAAATCAGCCTTCAAAAAACAAAAGACCTACACACAATAGTGGCATCCTAAGAGAGGTGCGTTCACACAGCCTTTCTCAGAATGACGAGGGTCCACTCCCATAACCATGGATCGTGGTTCTTAACTAATCCTTTTTTGGTGATGTCTTGGGGTCAGTAAATAACTAGCCGCCAGAGACTGCTTTTTCAGTGTAACCCCCCTGCAAATGGGGGTTCCCAAAAGACTTCCAGGAGCTTGCTTGAATGCTCCAAGCCTGAATGGTGTTTGGCGTTTAAGCCATTTATCAGTGAGTGTTTTTAGAGCCTCTGGTACTGTCTCTTTAAGAGCTGTCTGCTTGCAGACATAATTAGTTGTATGGGGGACTGTGTGCTTCTCTGTTTGAGTACCACTCGAGCTGCTGCCAATTCACTCCATTTTGCAGCCACTAGGAGTGCAAAGGGAACCTATCTGAAAGATGTAACTGTTTGCCAGAAATCATTTACAGTAATAATGAAATTACAGTTTGTCTAACCTACTTTCTTTGCAGTCAGAACTGTGTCTGCCTAGTTCCCATTCTGGTTTTGAACTGCTGAACTGGACCAATCAGTGTGGGGTAAGCTAGCTCTAAAATGGTGCCTTGGACGAATCAGAACTTGGACTCATAATCTGAGCCAGCCACAAGAGGATTGTATGGGCAGTGACTCTGGGAGATGTAGTTTAGACTTGGCGCCTTTTGGACCAACAGCAGCAGTCTATTGTGAGTGACAGCCAATCCAGTCAAGAACTGGGAGGAACTCAAAGGAAGTGCCGGTTTTGTCTGTTGGGAGTTTCAGTTTAGCTCTGGCAGTGAAGGGAAAGAAACCCTGTGCTCCTTCAGTGCACAGTTTCAGTCAAAAATGTGTAAGGCCCAGAGTTCCGGTCTGCAGCTTGTGTAACTGCTTGTTAGGACTGAATCCGTCCTGTGAAAAGAATCAAAGGATCTCTGAAGAGCAGAAACCAGGCTCACCCTGTAGAAGACTGGAGAAATTGTAATTGCACTCGGTCTGTCAGGAACTGAATCTGCTGTGTGTTCTCCGGGTATTGTGCAGTAATTGCGATCGGGATAGAGAAGCAGCCTGCCTGGTATAGTACTTTCTTTTTTACCATATAAATGTGTGAAGAGTCTCGTGGAGCTCAAGAGTAGCCCTGCTGACGTTGAAGGACCCTATCTTGTTTGGAGGTCGTGAGTACTAATTCAGGGTCGCTCCCTGTTGAATTGCCACATTAAATCCAAATGGAATCACTGTACTGCTGACTGTTTAAACTAATTTTTCTTTTCACTGTGTGAAAGGGCCCCTACCAGCTGCCACGGTTTGGACTAGCCACTAGGGCTTGGGTACCCAGGACAGTAACTGGTAGGGATAGGCCTGCACACAGAGCCATAGGTAGATAGTAAAGTGATAAGCTAATTAACCTGATTTCCCCTGTCCTTGTTATATCCCCTAAATAAATCAGAGCTGCTTGTTTCAGCAAAGTTATACTGCCTGAGGTATTTGTCTATGTTAAAGTACTGTACTGTGATTGTTGCACTGTATCTTATTTCACAGGAGGTCCCAGTGCCGGAACTAGTCCTGGGGGTAAGTGTATTTGGTGAAGGTAATTCTGATATATTGTGTGGGCCACTAGTGGGAAGAAAGGGGGGCTGCAGTGTCCCAGAGGGCTGTGACCAAGTAAGTTTAACTATTGCAAACCCTGACCTCTGGGTGGAGGCACCCGCCATTGGATCCAGGCCCCTCAACCTGTTAGAGGCAAATCAGGCAGGGGTAGTAGCCCCTGGGATAGCGCCATCTAGGGGTTACATCAGAATAACAAAGGCATACCTCTTAACTGTCCCTCATTATGAGAGCCATCCCTCATTTTACCCCATGGAAGTGCTCTGTCTCACATAATCTCCTACATCTGGAAGGTTCCAATCAAGTAGAATTCCACAATTGGGATGTAGATTTAGGTAATTTTTAGGTTTCTGAGTGGGTTAAGATGTGGAGCTCCATGAGATGCGACTCACTATGACTGGCTCATCACCAGGAGTCTGTGTTGTTGCTGATTCTTGTGTATTTATCTGGCTTATCCCGCCATTCCTCTCTGCTTGCACAAGCTGTACTTAGTCTTGGCAGGGCAGCTGGACTGACTGATATCAAAATGGGGCTATTAATAGCACCAATAACTACAGCTGGTGGTTAAACCTCCTACATCTGATCCCCAGTTGTGATATCAGGCATTGGAGATTCTGGGATGAGCCCCTGAGGTGCAAGACATATGATGTTGGGCAGGAGGGATGGTGAGATCAGATAAATATAGAGAAAACAGCAAAATCTTGGCATTACATTTTTGTTGTACACTAAAAAGTGCTAATGGGGGGGGCAGCATCACACTAAGATGCGAGGCTTTAGTAATGGACATCTTTCTTTAAGACCCGGGTTCAGGAATTACTATACATTGTCAGGGGCCGGCCTGGAGGAGGAGAATGATCAAGTGACCCTGTGGATGCTATCTGGGGAGGGAGGGTAAGCATGCTCTGCTGTGCTAAACTGGGTGACAAGTGGTGCTGCAAGCTGGAGCCACTCTAGGGTGGGCAGGGACATCACATGATGTTTATGCGTGATTGTCAAGCAGCTCCTCACCAGAGGCGGTCCTGAGGGATGAACATGAAAAATGGAAAAAGCCCTGGCTGTCAGAGGATAAAACTGCACTCCTTTTGTAGACCCCATACAACCAACCATGGATAAGTACCCCCACTGCACAACAAATCCGAAGAGGAAACTCTGACAGCCCCACCACAGTGGGCAAGCCTATGGATCCAGAATGCAGGGGTACATTCCCAGGGAACGCGAGAGAAAAAAAGAGGAATAAACAGATTAAAAAAAGAAGAATTTCTAGGAGGGACTGGAAGCCAGGATAGTGGCAAGAGTGGTGGACAATACCAAAGCCATCGTCTAGTACTTAAATGGAAGGAAGAAGGTGAAGGAGGAAATTGGGCCTCTGAAAACAGGGGCACAGGAAATTATTTGTAGTGCTTCCATCAAGTTATATTTCTCTGCAGTAAATTTGTGCAACACTAAACTTTACTTCCACTATATTTTGACCCTTTTGTGTTGTTTTTTAGCAAGGAGCTCTCACTTACTTTAGCGGCACCTGACGCAATCCCCTGAGCATGGCCTTGAAGTGTGTTTTGAATGATGGGGGGAGGAACCTGTTAGAGAGTCAGGGTGATGGATGTGATATTGAATGAATACTTTGCTTCTGTTTTCAACAAGAGTCCCAAGGGGTGCTTGGAGGGTGCTTTCTGGAAGGGCCCACGATATTAGGACTAGCTATGATGCAATCAACAGACATCCCACCTGCTGTGTAGCTGACTACCTGGTGATGATCAAGTCAGGTAAGTCCCAAGGGCAGTCAGGATACACCCCAGGACCACAGTGAAGGTATGTGAAAAGTGGCAGGGCCACTTGCAATAATCTCTCAAAAGTCTGTTAGGACAGGTTTCATGCCTGAGGACTGAAGAGTGCTCATTGTAGTCCCCATGTTCAAAAAGGGGGCAAGACTGGATTTTAGCACACACCAGACACTGCGGCAAGGGGCCATGATGGGGTCCCCTGAGCCTGACCTACCACCCTAACCCCTACCCCCCCACACTTGACGATCGCCTCCGCTAGCTATGGACACTGGCCTGCTATTCCTCTCACTTTTAGCATCTCAGTCAGTTGGGGGTCTGAGAAGACGGGACTAGATGGCCCTATAGCTTTCCAGGCTACATTTCCTACCACAAAGGCTCCACACCAGTTGGACTTTGGTGCATGCCAGACACCACAGCAAGGGGTCGCAAGGGGATCTCCTGGGCCTGATCCCCACCCCCTACCAGTTGCTTCCGCATGCTACAGACACCGGCCTGCTATCTCTCCAACTTCTAGTCTCTCAGCCAATCAGAGAGCTGAGGAGGTGGTACTAGATGGCCCTACAGCCTCCTGGGCTACATTCCTGCAACAAAGGACTCCACGCTAGTTGGATTCCGATGTACGCCAGACACCACAGCAAGGGGTCGCACGGGGCTCTCCTGAGTCTGACCTCCTCCCCACCAGTTGCCTCCGCTAGCTACAGACACCAGCCTGCTATCCCTCCCACTTCTAGCCTCTCAGCCAATCGGAGGGCTGAGGAGGCAGGACTAGATAGCCCCACAGCTTCCCAGGCTACATTTCTTGCAACAAAGGACTCGGCACCAGTTGTACTTCAGTGCATACTGGATGCCACAGCAAGGGGTTGCTAGGGAGCCTCCTCAGCCTCATCTCCCCCCTCCAGGCCCCCAACAATTGCCTTCACTAGTTATGGGCGTCGGCTTATTATCCCTCCCACTTCTAGCATCTCAGTCAATCAGAGAGCTGCTCATTGTACTTAACAGCTGTCCCACCAAGCAGCCCATCTGTGCAGCCGCCCATCCATGCAAAGGACTGCGTGGTAAGGATAGTGAAGTTGTCTGCCTTGAGTCTGCCAGAGTCAGCCGGTAGGCAGCCAGTCTGCTGGTCACTCTGCACCACTTTCTATAGGACTCTAACATATCTCAGTAAATGTAAAGACACTACAGTTCTGTAATGAGCTATTATTTTGCTGTGTAGGTTATTGGTGCCTCAGTTCTCAAGTAGGCTTCTTGCCTGTAGCAGCTGTAACTCTGTTCTTTGATACAACTATTTTAAAATCTGTATTGCCCATTACCATGACATATATGTAAATGGAATTTGTTGCTCTCTATTTCCCTACCTGTTTCTGACTCCCTATCTAGGGTCCCCTACTCTTCTCTGTCTCTGGTGCTTATACTCAGCTTCCTACTGCTTGTACCTACCCCAGTCCTCTTGTCTGCATTTTTCTCTTTCTCTTCCCCCATGCTGCTCTCATCCTTCCCCTTCCACATATTTCTAGGCAGTCATGCCTAGTACATTGTGCCCCTATTCTTCTCTCTGAACTTCCCACACTTACCTACCTCACTCCCTAATCTCTCCTATTTACTTATGTAACCCCCCCCAAAGGTGGGGGCTTACCAGTGCTTCTTGCCCTCCTCCCATTTGCTCTGCTACCTTGTCGCCGGTCCTGGACTCTTCTCTTGCCTCCTGCCAGCTCCCGATGATAACTCCTTGTTAGGGGGGATTGGAAGAGTACATCTTTTTTAAAAGAAATTAAATCCCCCATTTTGGCGCTGTTTCAGCGCTGCCGCCAGGCAGCTAACATCACAGAAGTGCGAGCTGGCAGGCACGCATGCTCAGAACAGCGTTACAGCACCCAAAGTGTAAAAGCTGCACAGAAGGCTCCGGAGGCCATATGTCTGCTCCCCTCCATGTCCTCTGACCCCAGGACAGCTAATCAGGGCTCAGAGACACACGAGAGGGGCAAAAAGAGTTTAAAAATAAACTTTGTTGTGCCACTTAAAGCGCCTGTTACTTTAAGATCAGCTAAGGCTGCTCTGTCACTGAACTGCCTGCCTGCCACCTGGGGGGACATTATTTTGAAGGCAGTGACAGGCATGGGAAGCACCATGGAAGCCCCACTCTGCCACCAGACATTAGAGTAGAGGGGCAGCTAGTGGGCAATGGGGGCATTAATGCTTAAAACTATGTCAAAGCTCTGCAGAATAAACTCAAAAGTGGGGACTGCATATAAACTGTACTTTAGGCAGCCATATTTGCTGCATTTGACCCCATAACAGTCTATCAGCATCCTAGGAGCCCTAAAGGACTGCAGCTAAGGCTCCTGGGTAAAGGGTATGGACAATATCTTGGTGCCCAAATGAGCACTCAGTCATGCTCCGAGATTACTTACCGAATATTAATTTTCAAGACTGATACCTGCGTTTGACCATGGGAATGCTACCAGTCTTCCTTGAGACATAGATACTGATGGCAGATAAGGGCCTTCAGCCCACCTAGTCTGCCCATTTTCACACATAACTTTGCTTCTTAAGGCTTCTCTAGAACTGGGTGGGACAACCAACATCCGTCTATGCCTATCCCATGCATTCTTAAATCCTATAATCATTTCAGCCCCCACTGCCTCCTCCGGCAGGGCATTCAATTTGTCCACCACCCTCTCCATGAAGAAATACTTCACGTTTCCTCTGAACCTACCTCCCTCCAGTTTCATCCCATGTCCCCTAGTCCTGGAACATCTATTTTCTATGAAAAATGGTGTTTTCCTGCACCTTGTTCCTCCCCGTGAGGTACTTATATGTCTCAGTCATATCCCCCCTTCCCTCCTGTCCTCCAGGGAGTACATATTTAGGTCTTTCAGCCCGTCTTCATAGGTTTTGTGATGTAATCCTTGCACCATCTTGGTTGCCCTTTTCTGAACTGCCTCCATCCTGTCTATGTCTTTACGCAGAGAAGGCCTCCATTACTCGGCACTGTACTCAAGGTGTGGCCTCACTAGTGTCTTGTATAGTGGAATTATGACCTCCTTTTTCCTGCTAGTGATACCCCTGCCTATGCAGCCCAGCATCTTGTTTTTCCTGCCACCTTGTTGCACTGACTCCCTAACTTGAGGTCATCAGAGATGATGACCCCTAGGTCTCTTCCTGCTTGGAGCATTCTATAGCCTCCCCCCCAGCAGATATGTTGTTCCAGGCTTTTGTGCCCCATGTGCATTATTTTGCATTTCTTTGTTAAATCTCAACTGCCAGTTTCTTGACCAATCCTTGAGCTTCTACAGATCTCTCCTCATTCTATCCATACCCTCTGGCATGTCCACCCTGTTGCAGAGCTTTGTTTCATCAGTGAACAGGCATATTCTCCCTTCTAGGTCTTCTACAATGTCACTGATAAAGATGTTGAAGAGGACTGGACCCAGCACTGATCCCTGTGGCACCTCTGTGACCCTTGGGAGAGTTGCAGCTCAGGGCAGTTGGTGGCAGAGGCTCTCTAAGTAAGCATGGGGAGCAGAGAGAGACAGCGAGAGAGAGAAAGAGAGATGTCTTGCAGATCAACCCGTGGCTTCCACAGCCACCCATAGGGAAAGTTGCTGAAATCTTCCATCACCTGGAAGAACTAGAGTTCCAGCCAAGACACAGAGAGAGAAGTGGAACTTCCAAAATCTGAAGTTTAGACAGAGAGCCTGCTCACCTGTGTTTCCCTGTAGAAAAGTTATTTGAACTTTTAACCTGTCTTCCCAGTGCAGAATTCATTGGAACTGTTATTTTCCTGCCTTCCAGCCTGTAAACTTTATTGAACTGTTTCCCAGATGGGAAGAAAAGTTACTTGGGCTGGTTTGAGACTGTTGAAAGCCCACAGCACTGGTGTATCCAGCCAGGCGTCTAGGGTGACTATCGGCCTGCCAGGTACCCTAGTCAGATTGTGAGTCTTAGAGGTGGTGGCTATCCTTCACCTACTGCCAGGGTGGGGGTGTCTGATCTCTCCTCCAGAGGGGTCAGGAGCACTGTCTCTGTGGGTTAAGAAGCCGAAAGTGCCAAGGGGTGAAGGTGCTGAAAGGCTCAAGGGGTGAAGACGCCGAAAGGCTCAATGGGCGAAGACACTGGAATGCCCAACGGGTGAAGACACCGAAAGGCCCATCATGGGAGAATAGTCCAACATCTGCTGCATATCCCTTGCTGGCTGCTGTGGCACATTAAGAGACTGTCTGCTGTAACCAGAGCAGTACTGCTAATCTTTGTCCTTTCTCAGTGCCCCCTGAAGCCTACAGAAACTGTGAGTAGCTCCGGGCTGGGGCTCCAAGAATATCTGTTGCATTCTAGTTAGTCTGTCAATCCGGGGCTGAGGTCCTGGGCAGGACTGTGTCTAATCTTCAGGAAGAGCCCAGGCAGAAGCCCATAACCATCTGCCCAGTCCACCTTTTGGGAATCATTTGGGGGCCCCTGCAAAGTTCTGCCAGTTGAAATTCATAGAACTGTTGTTCCCACTGCACCCCAAAGTCTAGAGTGCACCTTCCCCATGTCACTGGATGGCCACCAGTAACCTGCTGAGGTACACACCGCAATGGACAGTTACAATTTTTACGGCCATGGTGGGAAATGCTGGGTGCACCCGAGGAGGTGTTACTGGAACTGTATGGGGTTGGACACAATTCATGTTAAATTGCACTGAATTTCCAAGTTGCCAATCAGTATATAAGATGTTCTGTTTTTGCAGTTCCCATTCTCCTTTCCCGTAAATAGACCTGTTAATGTTGTTATTGCATAACTTTGTCTGTGAGCATATTATTAGCAATAGCTATTAATTGCATGCAACATAGAGTAGTACTGTGGTTTATGGTATTTCATGTGTGGGGTGGCTGTGAGGGGAGGTGGGTAAGTACAGCATCCCACAGGGTTGTACCCATTAACCAACTGGCCCACTATAATTCATACTTGGTGGAGGCACCACACTATTTAATTTCTAGCTGGGAAAGAATCCCCAATTACCATCAGAACAGAGCCCAGGCCCCCCAACCTGTATTGTGGTAATCAAGCAGGGGTAGTAGCCTGCTGGTATATGGCGCCCAGGTTACACTTATACATTCTGTGATATCTCTCCCCAATGACTTTCTTCCATGTTTACCCTTTCTCTCCTTCCCCTCCTGATTTCCCTAGCTTCCCTTCCTCCTAGTGGCTTTCCTTCACCTCCCTTTTCATCATCCTCCCCTTACTCCAGCCTACCCTTTCTCTCCCATTCCCCCTGGCTTCCTGGGTGCCACTTCCTCCCTTCCTCTTACCTCCATCTTGAAGATCTCAGATATAGTCTTCCCTTCCACTCCCCCTGCCCCCCCTCTCCCCCACACCTGCCTCATAAATGTCTCTTAGGCACCTTCAAGCTCCTTGTCTCTCTGCTGCTTTTAGTGGTAGGTGATACTGAGCCCAATCCTGGCTCTGCTTCTTCTTCTTCTCCCACTCTTCTCCCCAAAGGACTGAGAGTGGCACATATTCATCTTCCATGGCCTCCTCCAAAAGACTGATCAGCTGCAACCACTTATGGTTAATCTCAAACCAGATATGTTGGCTGTCTCAGAGTCTTTGTTATCTCTCAAAATTCATGATACTGCAGTCACCATCCCTGGGTACACATTCACCAGACAGGATCATGTGGGGGAAGTGAGGGTTGCCATCTACTTCTCCTCTAAAATTCAGTTTGAGCCTGTACTCACTGTTATCTCCCCCTCTGCCTACAAGCTACTCCTCCTCAAACTCTTACCTTTCTCTGTCCCTATCTTTGTGGCTGGAGTCTACTGCTGCACTGGTCTGCCCCCCACCTCATCAGTCACCGAGCTCCTTCCAACAATCTCCTCACATACCTCATCTGGAGAGCTACTCATCCTAGGTATCTTTGACCTTAACAGGCTTTCCCCTTCTCTGACTAAATTGTGTCAAAATATTAATAACCTCCAGCTTACCTAACTGATCTTCAACCCAGCCCAGTACAATCATATATCCCTCAACCACTCCTTACTGGACTAGATTCTAACCTCTCACCACTGTGATAGTATTGATGCTTGCACCCACCCAGTCGTCCTCAGTGACCATCATATCGATAACATCTATTGTGTGCATAAAATATACCATCCCAAAGGCCCCCCATTTCCTCCAGATCCGGTCTTTCTGTCGCTAGACTTGTCCTCTCTCCATGCTAACCTGGTAGCTACTGACTGGTCTCCCATCTCATCTGCCAGTAACATCAATACTGCCCCCCATTATTTCAACACTAAATTCCTGGCAATCTGAGATCTTCATGCCCCCATCAGAAATACTAGGGTCCATCTGTCCCACCTCCTGTGGATCTCAGCTGAACTGCTAGCATGCTTTCATGCACACGACCTTGCCTGGAGGACTCATAAGTCCTCTGGCTCCCCTGCGGACCTACTCAAGTACCAGTCTCTTCACAAGGCCTGTACCAGAGCCACCAGGCTTGACAAGTCTGAATACTTTGCCTCCACATCACACAGAAACATAGGAACATAGAATCTGACGGTAGATAAGGACTGCTTGACCCACCTAGTCTGTCCATTTTCCCTAAAGACCGCAATACTGCAGACCCTACTTGATCTCCAGCTTAGCCCTATCTTTCATAACCAGTAATGTTCCCTTGTGCCTATCTCACGCATTCTTGAATCCCGTTACAGTTCTTGCCCCCACCACCTCCACTGGGAGACTGTTCCAGGCATCCACCACTCTTTCTGTGAAATATTTCCTCATGTTTCCCCTGAGTCTACCCCCCTCCAGCTTCATGGCATACTCTCTTGTACTTGAACATCTTTTTTCCAAAAAACGCTTCTCTCTTGTACCTTACTGATACCCGTGAGGTATTTGAAAGTCTCTATCACATCCCCCCTCTCTCACCCTTTCCTTGAGGGTGTACATATTGAGGTCCTTTAGTCTCTCCTCATAGGGTTTCTGGTGCAGACCCTGCACCATTTTAGTTGCCCTCCTCTGGACCACCTCTACTCTGTCTGTCATTTTGGAGCTGTGGTCTCCAGAACTGGACACAGCACTCTAGATGAGGTCTCACCAATGATTTATACAGTGGTTACCACTATGACGCTTGGTCAGCTGGTTATGATTATTGTATGATATTGGTATTATAAATAAATGATCAATGTATGAAATGTCAGTCTGTGAGAGATTTGGGCCTTTGAATTACAAGGTCAGCAGCTGAAACCACAGGATGTAATTAAAATTGACCACGGGGACCAGTTAATTAACAACTTTCCTTCCAGTGGGCATTGAATTACCTTTTATAACATGCTCAGGCTTTTGAAATGGAAACAAAATCTAAAGTTTATGACGTCAGGAAAGAAAAGGTAATTTGGCTGTTCCTATCAAGTTTAACACCTAAATGACAAATGCTGGGATTGCTAAGTTCAAAGAAAAAATGGTTAGTTAAGGAGTTATGTATAGGAAATGTCTTTTTTTCTGATGTCACATTATTTAACATACCTCCTGGTAGGAAATCATGTTTGTAATTTTATATTCTAAAAGGAGGAACCAAATGACTCATCAAGTGGGTGTGGAAAATAGAGTTGAAAATGTATCAGTGTATCTGAAATGCGGCATATTTTTTTGGGCTGTTAAGAAACAATGATCTCTCTACTTTAAAGGCATTTACAGAGGTAACACATTAGACAGAAAATATCTAAATGTATTGTGGTAGGAGTTTTGTTCTGTAGTTTTCCTTTTATTTTCTTTTATGTGATTGTGATGCTCTTTGATATTTGTTCTGTATTTTATCTTACTGTTTTACCCATTTTTAGTGAACATTTTCTTTAAGATACTGCCTGGGTCTCCTCAGTCATTTTTTGCATGTTATTGCTGAATGGATATTAAGTCTGACAACTGTTCAAGGGCTTGATGGTGTTACTAAGCTTGGTAAAAGGTAAGAATATACCTAAGATCTCTTACAGAGTTTTAAGGGTTCATTTTGGATACCTGGTTAGGTGCCCTTAGGCGAAAGATATATTGCATCCCCCCGAAGAAAATATTATCTGAGCCTGTACATTTGGGTATGCCAGCATAAGGTTCACAGTTTAATCCACCCCCAGAACTTGAGACTAAAGGTGATTCAGACCCAAAACAGACAGGAGGGTTACCCTGTCTGTTACCTGTTCACACTATTGTGCTCTGAGGTTGACGCTGTGGGAGCAGAGGGCCTGACCTGTGGAGAGCGTTTGTGACAGATTTGGTTGGTAGCAGTGGGATAAAATATTGGTAACACAAGTTTTAACAGTTCAGTGTGTCAGCTTAATACTGTACAGCTCACTTGCAAAAGAAGGCAGTGATTTAAAAAAAAACAGAACTGTATCATTTTGCTTGCAGTCAAAGTTCCTACCTGTTTTATTTTTTTTCAAAGTGCAAGTTAGAGTAGCCGCAGTTAGGAAAGAAGATGGCTTCCAACTACAGTGAGCACACTGGAGGCTACCTGAAGCAGTTGTGCAAGGAGAAAGGAGTCCTGCACGAGGGGAGACCCACCAAGCAGAATCTCGTGGATGCTCTGATGGCCACTGATGCCCAGAGTGTCGAGTCACAGTCCCTGACTGTAAAGGACCAAACCTTGGGTGAGGAGGGGCCAGCGGCCAGTGCATTGTCCAGAACTGGTGAGGAGGACAGCAGGGCCAGTACAAGCCAAGGGCCACAGCAGCAGAGGAAGGTCACCAGCATTCTACGGCCAGAAGCAATCAGGTTGCAGATTGAGTTGCGCAGAATGGAGCTGAAGTTCCAGAGAGAGGCTGAGCGGGAACAGCGAGAAGCGGAGTGAAAGAAACGAGCTACGGAGGAGAAGAAGGTTGTGAGAACAGAGAGAGGCTGAGCGAGAACAGCAAGCCACAGAGAAGAAGAGGGAGTGAGAAGCTGAATGAGAATGGCGAGAAGCTGACCATGAAGAGCGTGAGCACCAGAGGTAACATGAACTGGAGAAGCTACAACTCCAACCACCAGCACCAGAGCAGGTAAGTGGCTTGTGTTTAACTGGAACTACAGGACTGGTTTACAAATGAAATTCCAAACTGATAGCTGAATTTAAAGAGGGGAGGATATGGATGCCTTTTTAAATTCCTTTGAAAAAGTTAGTATTGAGGCAAAGATTGCTAGAGGGTCCTGGAGCTTCCAGCTATCCCCGCTACTTACCGTGAAAGCTCAGGATGCATTGGGTCAAAAGGACAATAAGAACAGTAATGATTACAGCAAACTTAAAGCTGCACTTTTTAAAATGTTTGATTTAACTGCAGAAGCATACAGAACTAAATTCTGCAAGCTCAGGAGAAGCCCTGACATGAGCTACGAGGAGCCTGCCACGAAACAATGTCAGTGCTTAAAATGTTGGTGGGAAAGAATTGAAGCAAACTCTGTAGATAAAATTGAACATATAGAAACACAGAAACATAGAGGTTGATGGCAGATAAGGACCGCAAGGCCCATCCAGTCTGCTCATTTCTTTTTCTACCTTATAAATGTGCCATTGGCCTTTGCTCTGTCAGTGGCCTATCTATTCATACTCGTCTGTATTGCTTCCTTATACCTATCCCATGCCTGTTTGAAGCCCTGCACAGTAATCATAGCTACCATTTCCTGAGGTAGGCCGTTCCATGCATCCCCACTCTTTCTGTGAAAAAGAATTTCCTCACATTCCCCCTTAATCGGCTTCCCTCTAATCTCATGCTGTGTCCTCTTGTCCTGCTATTTTACTTATATTTAAACATGTTAGACTCTTTCACCTTGTTAATGCCCTTAAGGTGTTTGAATGTTTCGATCATATCACCTCTCTCCCTCGTTTGCTCAAGGGTATACATATTGAGCTCCGTTAATCTGTCCTCATATGTCTTCTGATGCAGTCCCTGCACCATTTTGGTTGCCCTTCTCTGGACTGCCTCAATTTGGTTAATGTCCTTGTGAAGATGTGGCCTCCGGTACTACACACAGTACTCCAGATGGGGCCTAACCATGTCTTGTAAAGAGGGATTATTACCTCCCTCTTATGACTTGTGATACCCCTACTAATACACCCTAACATCTCCCTAGCCTTACCTACTGTTTTAGAGGTCTGCTTGGATGATTTCAGGTCATCGGTGATGATGATGATGCCCAAGTCTCTTTCTTCCTTTGTGACTGCTAGCAACTCCCCTCCCAGCCTATAGGTGGCTTCAGGGTTTCTCTTCCCTATGTGCATGATCTTGCACTTCTTTGCATTAAATCCCAGTTGCCACTCTTCTGACCATTTTGTTAGTTTATACAGATCTCTTCTCATTCTGCCCACCCCAACTGGATCATCTACTCTGTTGCAGATCTTGGTATCATCTGCAAACAGACAAGCCTTACCCTCTAGTCCATCTGCAATGTCACTAATGAAGATATTGAAGAGGACTGGCCCCAGGACTGATCCCTGAGGTACACCACTTGTGATTTGCATCTTTTCTGACTGTATACCATTTACCACCACTCTCTGTTTTCTGCCCACCAACCACTTTGCCACCCAGTTGACCAACATCTGACCCACCCCGAGTCTACCCAGCTTATTTATCAATCTTCTATGTGGAACAGTGTCGAAAGCTTTGCTGAAGTCAAGGTAGGTGACATCAACTGCTCCCCGTTGGTCCACCACTCTGGTTACCTAGTCAAAGAAATCTATGAGATTAGCTTGACAGGACCTTCCTTTTGTAAACCCATGCTGTTTTGGATCCTGTGCCCCTATGGATTCCAGGTGTTGCACTATCCTTTCCTTAAGGACTGCCTCCATAATATTGCCCACTACTGAGGTAAGACTGACAGGTCTATAGTTCCCTTCCTCCTCCCTGCTACCACTCTTGTAAAGTGGGATCACATGAACCCTTCTCCAGTCTTCTGGGACCTCTCCTGTGCTCAGAGACTCACTAAACAGTCCTACTAATGGCTCTGCTAGTTCCACCCTTAGCTCCTTAAGTACCCTGGGATGTATGCCATCAGGTCCCATTGCCTTGTCCACCCTGAGCTTAGCGAGATCTTGTAGGACCCTTTCTTTTGTGAAGGGAGTAGCGCTCCCCCCGTGTCCATGGTGCTGAGCTGTGGGCCCTGCTATACCTTCTCTTCAGTAAATACTGAGCAAAAGTATCTATTTAGGATAGATGCTTTTGCAGGGTCCTCCTCCTCACATGCCCCTTTTTCTCCTTTAAGCTTAGAAATACCCCCTCTGGACTTTCTCCTTTCACTAATGTATCTATAGAAAGTCTTGTCACCTTCTTTTACTGTTCATGCTAGTGTTTCCTCAGTTTGAGACTTTGCCTGCCTTACTGCCTTCCCTGCTTCCCTTAGGCAGTTTGATATGCCTTCCTATCTTCATTTCGCTGTGTTCCCTTATATTTTCTGAAGGCCAGCCTTTGGCTCTGACCTTTCTGCTACTGTATTTGAGAACCAAAGTGGTTTCCTTCTTCTTTTACACTTCCTTTTCTGTCTAACACAATGGGATGTTGCTTCAAGTATTGCATCATTAATGCTTGCCCACTTTGCCTGTACCCCCTTACCTGTGAAAATACTATATTGTTAGAACAGTTTTTTTTCTGGCATGCCTAGTAGAGCTGAAAACCTCGCTGGAGGACCAAGATCCCAAAACAGTGCAAGAGGCTGTTGAACTCTCGGACTGCTATGCCAAGAGCATACCTGCTCTGAGAGAGAATGGGGTGGGTGTGCGGCACAGAAAGGGAAAAGCTGCACTTCAGGGCAGCTAAAACCCCACTGCTTCCACCGAAACCAGTTAGCCCCAGGTTTCAAAGAAAATATTTTTCTGAGAAAAGAAACGAATGCTGGGGTTGCAAAGAAACTGGGCATATTGCCAGACAGTGTCCCAAAAGGATGAGCAATACACAAAATGGGGCTAGGAAAGAAGTGGGTTGTTTGTGTGTCCCTGGAAGCATGCCTGTGACTATGAGGGCACACATGCACCCAGTCGCTGTGAATGGTGTACAGACACAAGGGTTAAGAGACACAGGGACATCCCTGACATTGGTAAAAGGGGATCTGGTAGAGCCTGGTCAACTTATACCCAATAAATTTGTAACTGTACAAGGGTTCACTGGGGAGGAGACAACATTGCCACTCACTAGTGTTCTCCTAGACTGGGGTGAAACAGGGGAAACTGTGTAACAGGTGGTTGTAGCCAAAACTTTAGCAGTTGATGTCATCTTTGGCAACAATCTCAAACAGGGGATGGTGTGTGCAGTTACCCATAGCCAAGCAGGAAGGGGAAATCGTAGTTCTCTGGATGCCATAGAAGCCACTGTGGAAACCACTGGGAGTCTGGTTCCCCAGCCTGTGTCTCCTGATATGGAGACTAATGAAAAGGGGGTAGAAATTTCCCCAGTAGCAGTTGACCAAACAGCTATGGAGGGTTACTCTGGAGAAGGAGGGGTGACCCATTGTCAGAGGGTTAGGGATGACAGTGATCTGGAGTGCCCTGACGCTAGAGCTAGGGACCCTAGTTTAGATACTGATAGGGGACCTGTCCTATGCCTTGGGAATGTGTAGGAGTTTGCAGCTGCTCAGAAAAGTGACCCTAGTCTAGAGAAACTGAGGGCTTTGGCAGACTCTGGCAGAGCACTGGGAGGTGATGGAAAATATAAAGTTTATTGGGAAAATGGACTGATGTATACTCAGGATGCTAACACGGGGGTGATAGGCAGGCAGCTTGTCATTCCACAGGGTACCGTGAACAGTTGCTCAAGATTGCACACGCACAATCCCTTGTCTGGTCATCTGTGAATCATGCACACTATGCAGCGTTGGCTCAGAATTTCTATTGGCCAAACTCACCCAGCAGGTGAAGGAGGTTGCAGGTCTTGTCACTGGTGCCAAGAAATAGGGAAGGAGGGTAAGAAACCCAGGCCACCCTAATCTCCATTGCCCATAATGGAGGTGCTATTCCAGACGGTGGGAATGGATATTGTGAGGCCTTTAATACCCCCAGCCCTCTGGGAAGAGGTTTATCCTGACAGTGGTGGATTATGCCACCCGGTATCCAGAGGCAGTCACCCTATCCTCACTGAGGCAGACAAAGTGCCAGATGCCTTACTTGGGATTTTCTCCTGTATTGGGTTTCCACAGGAGGTTATCACCAATCGAGGGGGTTCCTTCATGTTGGACCTGATGAAATGTTTGTGGGAAAAGTATGGGGTGGTGCAGAGGTGCATGACACCTTATCACCTGCAAGGCAGTGGGCTTGTGGAAAGATTTAACGGTACCATGAAGTCAATGCTCCAAGCGTTTGCTGAACAGCATGGGACGGACTGGGAGAAATACCTTCCCCACCTGTTGTTTGCATACATGGAGATGTCCCAAGAGTTGACAGGGTTTCCCCCTTCAAGCTCTTACATGGACGCTTGGGTACATGGGCCCCTAGACTTGATCCATGAGGACTGGGAAGGCAAGGATGCCACCCAGGAACTCCCATAGTGGATTATGTCCTTAGGTTTAGGGAAAGGCTGAAGGAGCTTATGGGGACAGCCAAGAGCAACCTGGCAGCTGTCCAACAGAAACAAAAGTGTGGTACGACTGCAGAGCCAGAACTCGCTTGTTCACAGTGGGTCAGGAAGTCATGGTCCTTATCCCGGTCCAGAAAGACAAGCTGCAGGCTGAGTGGGCAGGACCATACAAAGTAGTTAGAAAGGTAAATGACATGAACTGTATTATACAGTTACCTGACAGAAGACATACAGAAAGAATGTACCATGTCAACATGTTGAAGCCACATGCTAATAGGGCTGACATGGTGTTTGCAGTGTGTAGTCTTGGGGGACGGATGAAGGAGACCTCCTTCTGGACTTGCTGGAAGAAAGCAAGCGGAAGTCCTCTGTGGAAGCAGTTAAATTGTCACCCCAGCTGGCTCCGGACCAGATCCAGGAAGTAAGGGAAGTTTTAGCAGACTTTGCCACACTGTTTGGCACCCAGCCTGGACTAACCCCCTAGCAATGCATGATGTGGAGACAGGGATACAGACGCCTATATGGTGGATAGTTATCGGGTCTCAGAGAGGCTGTCCAAAAGGGCATTAGGAGGAGGGGTGGAGGAAATGCTGGATTTAGGGGTAATCCAGAGATTCCACAGCCCATGGGCCTCACCCACAGTCCTTGTGCCCAAGCCAGATGGCTCTACTCATTTTGTGTGGACTTATCATGGACTGAATACAGTCAATGAGTCAGAGGCCCACCGGATGCTCCTGGATCGACCAACTCCTGGACAAGTTGGGAGGGGAAAACTACCTTATGACTACTGACCTGGACAAAAGGGTATTGGCAGGTAGAGTTAACTGACAGAGCTAGGGAGAGGTCGGCCTTCAGCACTGATAGGGGTTATTTGAATTTAAAGTAATGCCTTTCAGAATGAAGAACACCTCAGCCACTTTCCAGAGGTTGGTGAACTAGGTGTTAAATGGTGCTGAGGAAATGGCTGCATGCATCTGGATGACATTGCCATCTTTAGTGCCAGCAGGGGGAAACACCTGTCCCACCTTAGGGAAGTGCTGGGCAGGATAAAGAAGGCTGGCTCACTGTCAAAGCTGAGAAGTGCCAGGTGGCCATGGCTGAAATGGCTGCATTCTGGCATGTTGTAGGCCGGGACAGCTCTGTCTCAACCAAGTAAAAATAGAGACAATCAAGGCATGACCCAGACTACAAAACGAGAAGCAGGTCAGGAGTTTTCTAGGGACAGCAGGGTACTATAGGAAATTTGTACCCACTACAGTGCCCTGGCTGCTCCCTATCTGACCTGATAAAGAAAAATATGCCTAAGAAAATTACTTGGGAACCAGCCTGTGAAAAAGCCTTTACCAGACTGAAGGAGGCACTGTGCAGTGCTCCTGTGTTGACAACTCCTGACTATAGCAGACTCTTTATAGTCCAGACTGATGCCTCAGACGTGGGTATTTGGGCAGTACTGAGTCAGACATCCAACCAAGGGAAAGATTACCCCATAGTTTACCTGAGTAAAAAGTTACTTCCCAGGGAGCAGGCATGCTCTACTGTGGAAAAAGAGTGTCTTGCCATAGTGTGGGCCCCAAAGAAGTTAGAGCTATACTTATATGGGTAGCATTTTGAGGTACAGACTGACCACAACCCCCTGGTTTGGCTGACACAAATCGGAAAACTAATGGTAGACTATTAAGATGGAGTCTTGCCTTTGCAAGGGTATGACATGATGATCTTACATAGGGCTGGAGCAACCCAAACAGAGCTCAGATGGCTTTGTCGGGTCTATATGAGGAGTGAACTGACTTAGGGAGCTCATCCCATGCAGGGGATACAGCCCCAAATTCAGTCTAGGTGGGGAGTGATTGTGATGCTTGGCCAGATGGTTATGATTATTGTATGATATTATGTTATAAATAAATGGTCAGTGTATGACATGTCAGTCTGTGAGAATTCAGGCCTTTGAATTACAAAGTCAGCAGCTGAAACCACAGGATGTAATCTAAACTGACCAGGGGGACCAGCTAATTAACTACTTTCCTTCCAGTGGTCATTTTATTTCCTTTTATGACATTCTCAGGCTTTTGAAGTGGAAACAAAATCTAAAGTTTATGACGTTAGGAAAGAAAGGGCAATTTGGCTGTTCCTATTAAGTTTAACACCTAAATGACAAATGCTGGGATTGCTAAATTCAAAGAAAAAAATGGTTAATTAAGGAGTTATATATAGGAAATGTATTTTTTCTTCTGATGTCATGTTATTTAAACATACCTCCTAGTAGGAAATCATATTTGTAATTTTATATTCTAAAAGGAGGAGCTGGATGACCCATCAGGTGGAGCGTGGAAAATAGAGTTGAAAATGTATCAGTGTAACTGAAATGGGGCATATCTTTTTTGGGCTCCTAAGAAACAAAAGATCTCTTCAATGTAAAAGGCACTTACAGAGGTATCGTGTTAGATAGAAAAGATCTAAATGTATCGTGGTAGGAGTTTTGTTCTGTAGTTTTCTTTTTTTTTTCTTTTATGATTGTGATGTTTTGATATTTATTCTGTATTTTTATCTTATTGTTTTTGTTTGTTTTTAGTGAATATTTTTTAAGATACTGGATATAACACCTCCCAGCCTATAGGTGGCTTCAGGGTTTTCCCAATGTGCATGATCACCTCTTTGCATTAAATCCCAGCTGCCACCTTCTGACCATTTTGTTATTTATACAGAATCTCTTCTCATTCTGCCCACCCCAACTGATCATCTACCTGTTGCAGATCTTGTATCATCTGCAAACAACAAACACTCACCTCTAGTCCATCTGCAATGTCACTAATGAAGATATTGGAGAGGACTGGCCCACAGACTGATCCCTGGTACACCACTTGTGATTTGCATCTTTTCGACTGTATACCATTTACCACCACCTCTGTTTCTGCCACCAACACTTTGCCACCCAGTTGACCAACATCGGCCCACCCAGAGCTGCCAGCTTATTTATCAATCTTCTATGTGGAACAGTGTCAAGCTTTGCTGAAGTCAAGGTAGGTGACATCAACTGCTCCGTTGATCCACCACTCTGGTTACCTAGTCAAAGAAATCTATGAGATTAGCTTGACAGGACCTTCCTTTGAAAACCCATGCTGTTTGGATCCTGTGCCCTATGGATTCCAGGTGTTGCACTATCCTTTCCCTAGGGATGCCTCATAATATTGCCCACTACTGAGGTAAGACTGACAGGTCTATAGTTCCCTTCCTCCTCCCTGCTACCACTCTTGGCAAAGTGGGATCACATGAACCCTTCTCCAGTCTTCTGGGACCTCTCCTGTGCTCAGAGACTCACTAAACAGTCCTACTAATGGCTCTGCTAGTTCACCTATAGCTCATAAAGTACCCTGGGATGTATGCCATCAGGTCCCATTGCCTTGTCCACCCTGGCTTAGCGAGATCTTGTAGGACCCTTTCTTTTTGTGAAGGAGTAGCGCTCCCCCGTGTCCATGGTGCTGAGCTGTAGGCCCTGCTATGCAATCTCTTCAGTAAATGCCGAAGCAAAAGTATCTATTTAGGATAGATGCTTTTGCAGGGTCCTCCTCCTCACATGCCCCTTTTTCTCCTTTAAGCTTAGAAATACCCCCTCTGGACTTTCTCCTTTCACTAATGTATCTATAGAAAGTCTTGTCACCTTCTTTTACTGTTCATGCTAGTGTTTCCTCAGTTTGAGACTTTGCCTGCCTTACTGCCTTCCCTGCTTCCCTTAGGGCAGTTTGATATGCCTTCCTATCTTCATTCCGCTGTGTTCCCTTATATTTTCTGAAGGCCAGCCTTTTGGCTCTGACCTTTTCTGCTACTGTATTTGAGAACCAAAGTGGTTTCCTTCTTCTTTTACACTTCCTTTTCTGTCTAACACAATGGGATGTTGCTTCAAGTATTGCATCATTAATGCTTGCCCACTTTGCCTGTACCCCCTTACCTGTGAAAATACTATATTGTTAGAACAGTTTTTTTTCTGGCATGCCTAGTAGAGCTGAAAACCTCGCTGGAGGACCAAGATCCCAAAACAGTGCAAGAGGCTGTTGAACTCTCGGACTGCTATGCCAAGAGCATACCTGCTCTGAGAGAGAATGGGGTGGGTGTGGCAGCACAGAAAGGGAAAAGCGTACCTTCAGGGCAGCTAAAACCCTCACTGCTTCCACCGAAACCAGTTAGCCCCAGGTTTCAAAGAAAATATTTTTCTGAGAAAAGAAACGAATGCTGGGGTTGCAAAGAAACTGGGCATATTGACAGACAGTGTCCCAAAAGGATGAGCAATACACAAAATGGGGCTAGGAAGAAGTGGGTTGTTTGTGTGTCCCTGGAAGCATGCCTGTGACTATGAGGCACACATGCACCCAGTCGCTGTGAATGGTGTGTACAGACACAAGGGTTAAGAGACACAGGACATCCTGACATTGGTAAAGGGGATCTGGTAGAGCCTGGTCAACTTATACCCAATAAATTTGTAACTGTACAAGGGTTCACTGGGAGGAGACAACATTGCCACTCACTAGTGTTCTCCTAGACTGGGGTGAAACAGGGAAACTGTGTAACAGGTGGTTGTAGCCAAAACTTTAGCAGTTGATGTCATCTTTGGCAACAATCTCAAACAGGGGATGGTGTGTGCAGTTACCCATAGCCAAGCAGGAAGGGGAAATCGTAGTTCTCTGGATGCCATAGAAGCCACTGTGAAACCACTGGGAGTCTGGTTCCCCAGCCTGTGTCTCCTGATATGGAGACTAATGAAAAGGGGGTAGAAATTTCCCCAGTAGCAGTTGACCAAACAGCTATGGAGGGTTACTCTGGAGAAGGAGGGGTGACCCATTGTCAGAGGGTTAGGGATGACAGTGATCTGGAGTGCCCTGACGCTAGAGCTAGGGACCCTAGTTTAGATACTGATAGGGACCTGTCCCATGCCTTGGGAATGTGTAAGGAGTTTGCAGCTGCTCAGGAAAGTGACCCTAGTCTAGAGAAACTGAGGGCTTTGGCAGACTCTGGCAGAGCACTGGGAGGTGATGGAAAATATAAAGTTTATTGGGAAAATGGACTGATGTATACTCAGGATGCTAACACGGGGGGGGGGTGATAGGCAGGCAGCTTGTCATTCCACAGGGGTACCGTGAACAGTTGCTCAAGATTGCACACGACAATCCCTTGTCTGGTCATCTGTGAATCATGCACACTATGCAGCGGTTGGCTCAGAATTTCTATTGGCCAAACTTCACCCAGCAGGTGAAGGAGTATTGCAGGTCTTGTCACTGGTGCCAAGAAATAGGGAAGGAGGGTAAGAAAACCCAAGCCACCCTAATTCCATTGCCCATAATGGAGGTGCTATTCCAGACGGTGGGAATGGATATTGTGAGGCCTTTAAATACCCCCAGCTCCTCTGGGAAGAGGTTTATCCTGACAGTGGTGGATTATGCCACCCGGTATCCAGAGGCAGTCACCCTATCCTCACTGAGGCAGACAAAGTGCCAGATGCCTTACTTGGGATTTTCTCCTGTATTGGGTTTCCACAGGAGGTTATCACCAATCGAGGGGGTTCCTTCATGTTGGACCTGATGAAATGTTTGTGGGAAAAGTATGGGGTGGTGCAGAGGTGCATGACACCTTATCACCTGCAAGGCAGTGGGCTTGTGGAAAGATTTAACGGTACCATGAAGTCAATGCTCCAAGCGTTTGCTGAACAGCATGGGACGGACTGGGAGAAATACCTTCCCCACCTGTTGTTTGCATACATGGAGATGTCCCAAGAGTTGACAGGGTTTCCCCCTTCAAGCTCTTACATGGACGCTGGGTACATGGGCCCCTAGACTTGATCCATGAGGACTGGGAAGGCAAGGATGCCACCCAGGGAACTCCCATAGTGGATTATGTCCTTAGGTTTAGGGAAAGGCTGAAGGAGCTTATGGGGACAGCCAAGAGCAACCTGGCAGCTGTCCAACAGAAACAAAAAGTGTGGTACGACTGCAGAGCCAGAACTCGCTTGTTCACAGTGGGTCAGGAAGTCATGGTCCTTATCCCGGTCCAGAAAGACAAGCTGCAGGCTGAGTGGGCAGGACCATACAAAGTAGTTAGAAAGGTAAATGACATGAACTGTATTATACAGTTACCTGACAGAAGACATACAGAGAAAGAATGTACCATGTCAACATGTTGAAACCACATGCTAATAGGGCTGACATGGTGTTTGCAGTGTGTAGTCTTGGGGACAGGATGAAGAGACCTCCTTCTGGACTTGCTGGAAGAAAGCAAGCGGAAGTCCTCTGTGGAAGCAGTTAAATTGTCACCCCAGCTGGCTCCGGACCAGATCCAGGAAGTAAGGGAAGTTTTAGCAGACTTTGCCACACTGTTTGGCACCCAGCCTGGACTAACCCCCTAGCAATGCATGATGTGGAGACAGGGATACAGACGCCCATATAGCGGACAGCATATCGGGTCTCAGAGGCTGTCCAAAAGGGCATTAGGAGGGAGGTGGAGGAAATGCTGGATTTAGGGGTAATCCAGAGATTCCACAGCCCATGGGCCTCACCCACAGTCCTTGTGCCCAAGCCAGATGGCTCTACTCATTTTTGTGTGGACTATCATGGACTGAATACAGTCACGAAGTCAGAGGCCCACCCGATGCCCTGGATCGACCAACTCCTGGACAAGTTGGGAGGGGAAAACTACCTTATGACTACTGACCTGACAAAAGGGTATTGGCAGGTAGAGTTAACTGACAGAGCTAGGGAGAGGTCGGCCTTCAGCACTCCGATAGGGTTATTTGAATTTAAAGTAATGCCTTTCAGAATGAAGAACACCCCAGCCACTTTCCAGAGGTTGGTGAACTAGGTGTTAAATGGTGCTGAGGAATATGCCGTGGCGTACCTGGATGACATTGCCATCTTTAGTGCCAGCAGGGAGGAACACCTGTCCCACCTTAGGGAAGTGCTGGGCAGGATAAAGAAGGCTGGGCTCACTGTCAAAGCTGAGAAGTGCCAGGTGGCCATGGCTGAAATGGCGTACCTCTGGCATGTTGTAGGCCGGGGACAGCTCTGTCCTAACCAAGTAAAAATAGAGACAATCAAGGCATGACCCAGACTACAAACGCAGAAGCAGGTCAGGAGTTTTCTAGGGACAGCAGGGTACTATAGGAAATTTGTACCCAATTACAGTGCCCTGGCTGCTCCCCTATCTGACCTGATAAAGAAAAATATGCCTAAGAAAATTACTTGGGAACCAGCCTGTGAAAAAGCCTTTACCAGACTGAAGGAGGCACTGTGCAGTGCTCCTGTGTTGACAACTCCTGACTATAGCAGACTCTTTATAGTCCAGACTGATGCCTCAGACGTGGGTATTTGGGCAGTACTGAGTCAGACATCCAACCAAGGGAAAGATTACCCCATAGTTTACCTGAGTAAAAAGTTACTTCCCAAGGAGCAGGCATGCTCTACTGTGGAAAAAGAGTGTCTTGCCATAGTGTGGGCCCCAAAGAAGTTAGAGCTATACTTATATGGGTAGCATTTTGAGGTACAGACTGACCACAACCCCCTGGTTTGGCTGACACAAATCGGAAAAACTAATGGTAGACTATTAAGATGGAGTCTTGCCTTGCAAGGGTATGACATGATGATCTTACATAGGGCTGGAGCAACCAAACAGAGCTCAGATGGCTTGTCGGGTCTATATGAGGAGTGAACTGACTTAGGGAGCTCATCCCATGCAGGGGATACAGCCCCCAAATTCAGTCTAGGTGGGGAGGATTGTGATGCTTGGCCAGATGGTTATGATTATTGTATGATATTGGCGTTATAAATAAATGGTCAGTGTATGACATGTCAGTCTGTGAGAGATTCGGGCCTTTGAATTACAAAGTCAGCAGCTGAAACCACAGGATGTAATTAAAACTGACCAGGGGGACCAGCTAATTAACTACTTTCCTTCCAGTGGTCATTTTATTTCCTTTTATGACATTCTCAGGCTTTTGAAGTGGAAACAAAATCTAAAGTTTATGACGTCAGGAAAGAAAGGGCAATTTGGCTGTTCCTATTAAGTTTAACACCTAAATGACAAATGCTGGGATTGCTAAATTCAAAGAAAAAAATGGTTAATTAAGGAGTTATATATAGGAAATGTATTTTTTCTTCTGATGTCATGTTATTTAACATACCTCCTAGTAGGAAATCATATTTGTAATTTTATATTCTAAAAGGAGGAGCTGGATGACTCATCAGGTGGGCGTGGAAAATAGAGTTGAAAATGTATCAGTGTAACTGAAATGGGGCATATCTTTTTGGGCTCCTAAGAAACAAAGATCTCGCTAATGTAAAGGCACTTACAGAGGTATCGTGTTAGATAGAAAAGATCTAAATGTATCGTGGTAGGAGTTTTGTTCTGTAGTTTTCCTTTTTTTTTCTTTTATGTGATTGTGATGCTCTTTGATATTTATTCTGTATTTTATCTTACTGTTTTTATCCATTTTTAGTGAACATTTTCTTTAAGATACTGCCTGGGTCTCCTCAGTCATTTTATGTTATTGCTGAACAGATATTAAGTCTGACAACTGTTCAAGGGCTTGATGGTGTTACTAAGCTTGGTAAAAGGTAAGAATATACCTAAGGTCTCTTACAGAATTTTAAGGGTTTATTTTGGATACCTGGTTAGGTGCCCTTAGGTGAAAGATATCTTGCATCCCCCCCCGAAGAGAATATTATCTGAGCCTGTACATTTGGGTATGCTAATATAAGGTTCACAGTTGAATCCCCCCAGAATTTGAGACTAAAGGTGATTTGGACCCAAAAGATGACAGGAGGGTTACCCTCTCTGTTACCTGTTCACACTATTGCGCTCTGAGGTTGGCACTGTGGGAGCAGAGGGCCTGACCTGCGGAGTGCATTTGTGACAACCACCACCTCCTTCTTCCTGCTGGTGATACCCCTCCCTATGCACCCTAGCATCCCACTGGCTCTTCCAACTGCCTTGTCACACTGTTCAACCATCTTTCAGCCATCAGATATGAATACCCCAAGGTCTCTTTCCTGTTTGGTGGTCATCAGTACCACTCCCTCCATCTTGTACTCCACCCTGGGTTTCTGTACCCCAGGTGCATGATTTTGCACTTCTTCATATTGAAACTTAGTTGACACACTCTTGGCCACTCCTCAAGCCTTCTTAGATCTCTGTTTATTTTTTCACCCCTGGGGTGTCTACGCTATTGAAGATTTTTATGTCATCTGCAAAACAAGCATACCTTCTCTTCTAGCCCCACTGCAATGTCGTTAATAAAGACATTAGAGAGGAGCTGGCCTGGTGGTGCTGAGGGCTGAGGCGCTGAACACCGCACCTCATGCCACACTGGTGGCCTGGGTTGGGAGCAGACTGGGGTCATTGGGGTTGGCAGAGATTAAAGGATCAAGCATCTGGAAGACAGCTCTCCTTTCCTGGGAGGGAGGGAGGGAGGGAGGGGGCTGAGGTTCTCACCATCTAGCAGATCCTAGTGATGACTTGGGGCCATGCAGCAGTCGGGAACCAGCTTGTAGGGGATTGGTCATTGTGGCGCTTCTGCAGAAGTGATCGAGAACATTAATGAACCACGCTGGAGTGCATTGCACCACCGGGCCTATGGGAGACAGTAACACGAAAATACCCCCCTTCCATTGGTAGGGGAAGGCAGGTCTAGTGGCTCTGGCACCACGTCCAGTTCTGGGCCAAGATGTCCTCCGGGTTCTCCTCTCGTCTGTCCCCACCAGACGGTTATATAGAGCACCAGAAGGAGTTGGCAGTCCTTGTTCCTGGGGAACTCAGATCCGGGGGGGGGGGGTTTGGAAACATGGCGAGGTGGAGACATGCGCCAAGAGAGGCATCAGGCTTCAGGAGGACGGGATTAGCCAGGAAGTAATACGCCACACTGAGAGAGTCTCATGGGATAGGGTGCAAAAATAAAGTATACAAAAAAAATACATTAAATAGGACCGGTTCCAGTACTGATCCTTGTGGCGCCCCACTGGTCACCTTCCCTTCCTTGGACTGAACTCTGTTTAATGTTCCTTAACAACAGCAATCTCCCCTGTAAGTTTTGGAAGGTTATCCATGCCCTCTTCTCACCCTCAACCCAGTCCCCCCCCCAATCCTCAAGGTGGGTAATACTGTCATTTCTGATCCCTTCTCTGTTGCTTCAACGTTCAACTCATTCTTCACCTCCTATGCCTCCTCCCTTCTCTCCCCTCCCCATTCCCTTCCCCCTCCCCTGTCTATCCACTCTATTACACCCTTTCTTCTCTCCTATCATTTCTGCTGCTTCCCTTAAGGTTCTCTTGGCCCTTAACCCTCTCAAGGGCAAGAGCCCTTATGGTCTTGACCCCAGGATCCTCTATCTCTCTGCCCCTGCCATTGCTCTGCCTATTACTGTACCTCCCTTCTCAACCTCTTTTTCTCCCTTGCCTCTGTCCCTGACTCTTGGAAACAGGCCATTGTCATACCCCTCCCCAAAAGGAGGAGACCCCCTCCTCTCCTGGCAGCTACTGTCCTATCTCCTTGCTCTCCACTGTGGCCAAAATCCAAGAACATGTAGCCCAGACACAGTGTGCCAGAGAGCTATTAATCCTTCCTGTTGACAACCACACTGGGTTCTGTTTTGATGGTGTTTGGGGGTTCTTTCCCAGAATAGAAATGAAACAGCATGGTGCCTCCACCCAGAGTGAGATAACAGTGGGCCAGGTGTTTGAATAGTACAACCCCCAAGATGCTGTACCTACCCACCTCCCCCTCAAGGCATCCCACATACTGAATACCACATTGTTCACCAATACTGAAGGACACATATACTTAATAGTTATAGCTGATAATATGCTCACAACACAGGAATTGCAAATAACAAAACACAGCTTTATTCTTGGTGGTAGGGCTAGGGAAGGGGTACCTGGACACAGGATTGCTGTAGGGAAAGAAAAGCTTGTTGGGGTTAACAAGGCCCATAGGCCAGAACATCAGTGGTGCTCACCCTCACTGGTACCAGTGCAAAACCCCCTCTGTCCTGTCTGTCCTGTGAACCCAGATTTAACACAGGCCTGTTAGCTGCCATGGGTTGGCTGGCATTGGGGCATTTGAGTAGTTTTTTTACCAAAATGCTAGCTGCTTTATATATATCACTCCCCTTTGGCAGGGCAAGCCCTGGGTTACTCACGGTTCTGCAGAAACTGAGAGTAAGGTGCTGGGACAGTAGGTTGAAGCAAGCCAGGAACAACCACTCCGAGGGGCAGTAAGCAAATGGTCAGTGTCTGCTGGTCCAGAAGACAAAACAATAATTGGTAGCTGGTCGTCCTTGGACTTGTTTGAAGAGTCTTGCAGCTTGTCACCTTCTGACTTGTTTGAAGATTCTAGCAGCTTGTCACCTTCAGCTCAACAAGCATACTAGATTACATAGCACAAACGCAAGGCCTACTAGGCCACAAGAGATCCCAAACCCAGGAGTGACCCCATGGTCCGGCTCCCCAAATGGGTCCAGAGTGCTCTAGTACTCAGGCGCATGCCCGTGGCCCCCTGCAGCCCAGTCTGCCTTACTTGATAGGGGATAGCAGTTTCCCTACCTGGCTCTAAGTTACAGCTATGAGGATTGCAGTTTTCACCTTTTTCCTGAACTGAAGATGTCAGCTCCTGGGTGCAGCAAGGAATTATCCAACTTCCACCTCAGTGGCTATGAGCTAGCAATGTACAGTCTCTGGAGTGGACCTCCACCTTTCCACAGCTGGATTTCAGTGAGACCAGCAGATTTCTCAGCTCTAGGTATCTACAAACCTTTTTTACCAATGTCCTCTGTTTCAGACAGAGTGCCAGCTTTAGACACTGGCACACACACATAGTTCCAAGTAACCCTTTTCACAGGCTCAGGGTTTTCCACACTGCTGCAGACTCACTGCAAACACTGGCTCTCCAAGCGACCAGGAGCTTTTGCCAAATGCCTTGGATGTTCAGCTGCAACACCACAGTTCTTTCAACCAGAATAAATCCCTTTTTCCAACTCCTAGATGACTGACCGATTGACCAGTAAAGTCCTGGAAAAGGCCTCCTACCTTTCCAACACACAGTCTGAGCCCCTCTTGACTTGATCAGAGCCCAGACCAGACTGCACAAACTGCCCAAAGTTCCTGGGACTTCACACCAAAATCCCGACTTTTAATTGGTTCAATCCTGCTGACAATCACAAATATTAAAAGTCATTAACCCAGTTTGATTATTGATTAGTAAATGGGTTTTGGCGCCTGGAATGAAGTTCACACCTCTCCCATATAGCAATTTACCAGCCTTTGAGTGCCTAAGCTAGTGATTGGCTGGACCAGGGGGTCAAAGTAGCTCAGATGACTGCTTACTACGCAGTTCCATTCAGTTTATAGAGCAGTCACTGCTTTACACTGTTTCTGCAGCCAAAATATAGATCTTATGAACACAGTTACCCCAGTGTCTGATAGCAGTCCTTGTGCCCTGAAAAGTGACTACTATATTATATTCCAACACAGTTTAGTTTGGCTGTCTCTTGTCTTGATACACATAGTCTCCCCCCAGCAGCCAGACAGCTCATTCATATTCATACAGTCCTCATTAATATGTAAATGTACCCCCGTTGTGAGTGCTTATAGGAACTCTTTAACTAAACAGTGCAGCCACTCTTTAGCCACCTCAACTGTGTGTCTGACCCCCGTTTAACTTATTTTGGGGGTCAAGACCACTGGAGAGGTGATTACTTGACCACTACAGTGGTCCAAAAATGGTGGAATGTTCCCACGCATGCATGGACCCCACAGGCACTCTTAAAGTGCCAGAAGAGGTGTCAGTCCCACGACAGCAACTCTTCTGGACCTGTTTGGGATTTAAGCATGGGGGAGCCAGACTGAGACCTTAAGGGCCACAGAACCTGAAACTGGCGGTGGACAGGTAGTGGGAGGAGCAGGAGCAGGAATGGAGCTCCCGGGGCCATCAAGGTAAGCCCCCACCTGTGTGTTGGGGGGTTACAAACACAGTGTGCTATCTCAGCTCTCCTCCTACCTTGATTCATCCTCCTTCTTCACCCCCTTCCACTCTGGCTTCTGGAAATTCCACTCCACCCCCTCCTCCCTCCTCCCTCTAGTCCTCCAGCTTACTGATTCCATTCTCTCAGGCATGGATCAGGACATGATCACTTCTGCCATTTTTGTCGACTTGGCTAAAGCCTTTGACACTGTTTCCCACCCCCGCTCCTTGATAAGCTTAAGGCATCGGGGATCTCTGACTCATCAAATAATTGGCTCCATTCCTACCTTGAGGGAAGGTTTCACACTGTTTGAATTGGAGATTCCCTTTCTCTCCCATGTCCTATCAGCTGTGGCGTCTTCCAAGGGTCCATCCTTGGCCCAATTCTTTTCTTGGTCTTCCTGAATGACCTCCCCGCTGCCTGCTCCTCTGTAACCATTCATATGTATGTGGATGATAGGGTACTATTTGCCTCTGGCTCCTGCCCCTCTGATCTTATGGCCAGGCTTCGGCTGGATTTCTACAACATTCAGAAATGGTTCTGGGCAAGTCAGCTGTCAGTGTCAAGAAAACAGTATCCATGACCTTTAGCACTAGGCAGATGCTCACTAGGCTAACCTCCCTCTCCTTATTCCACACCCTAGATGGAGTTGAAATCAAAGATGTTCCCTCATTTAAGTACCTCAGGGTCTGGCTCAACTGGCTTCTCGACTTCTCGGTGCACATGGATGACATCCACAAAAAACTACACCCCAAACTTGATGCGCTTTACTAGAATAAAGGTTGCATTCCTCTTCCTGCTCACCAAGCTATTCTCTTGAAAATGATACTCCTCATCTTTGACTATGGTGACATAGTCTGAAGCACTGCTCCTCCCAAGTCCACCCTAGCCAGACTGGATCCTCTCTTTCACTTCTTCTGTCACTTTGCTCTGGAATGCCCACTCTGCACCCGCCATTGCTCCCTGTTCCTCCTTCTCCCTCCCCTCCCTTGAAGCCAGATGCCTCACTGATTGTGCCTTCTTCATCTCTCAATACTGACTAGGCTCCCTCTCCTTCTACCTTACCTCTCTCCCTTCCTCCCACCTCCTACACCCTTCGCACCTCTGGCTGTTGTTCTCTTGTGCTCCCAAGGAAATCCTTCAATGGTCAGGCTACTTTCTACTTCCACTTCCCCAAACTATTGAACTCCCTCCCTCTAACCATCTGCTCTGCCTCTTCCCATTGCTCACTGTCCTCTCTTCTCCATGCTTTCACTTCTCACTCTTGCAATTGCTCCTGATATCTGTCCCTGGTCCACTGCTCGCAAACCATTACCCATCTTCCTCCTTTCCCTTTCTTCCTGTTCTGCACTTGACTAGCCCCTCCTTTATACTCCCTATAGCATCTACCCTTGCACCTTCTGATAATCCTTCAACACCGCTGCACTTTCGAACTGTACTTCTTAAATGACACCCCTTAATGCTGTTACTCCCCTCCAAATCCTCATTCCAAAGTTTACTTTTTCTCATCCTTATATAAATTGCCCATGTATGATACGTAGTTCTTATGTTACCTATTACGTAATTTTAACATTTTTCTAATTGTTGTAATTTTTGTTCTTGATTTCTTCATTGCCCTCCTGTCCCCCCTCCTCCCAGGACATATCTGGACATGAGCTATCAGATCAGTATATCTTTGCTAGTGAAACTTTTGAAATAAATAAGGTAGGTTCCCAGCAACTACAGGCAAGTCAGCCTGACTTCAATGCAGGGCAAGGTTCTAAAAACTATTAGCTTTTTTATTTTTATTCTGTTTTTTATGCCCCCTTCATGTCTGGCATCTGGATTCCCCATAGCCACTTATTAGAAGGCCATTCCATGACTGCTCTTTAGTTGTGGTCAAGAAGCCAAGAAGATTGGGTAGAGTTGTAAAGCCAGTAGTACGCCTTACTTATGATTCACCCGGAAAGTCCATGGATTTACCAATGAATGTGGTTCATAAAGGGATATACATCACAGCTAACTCCCTTCCTAAAATAGGGTTCACTGCATTTTCCAATCTCATAATCAGGCCCCTCTCCCACTATTCTAGGAGTTGCCTTCTCCAAGTGAAAAAAGTCAGTTGAAAAGATACAATATATTTACAAGTTAGTGCAACTGCTCAAATGTTTCAAGAAAAGAGGTAATGCATGTGGATAACTGTTTAAAATACAGTAAGAAATGCAAATTTGACATGTCAAGATAAAAATATAATTAATTGAGTAAAGCCATTGTTTAAAGAAATGCATTTAGAGTAAAGCATGCTATATTGTATATATTAATATTAAAACTGCACAGATCATGTATATAGTAGTATATGATTGCAACCATAGTGTGTTCATGATGATTGTTGCTTATATTTTAGACTTGATGCTGTTACGTAAACAATCACAGTACAATAGACCAGGAATACAGTGTAAGGTGTGTGTGGGATGATAGAGGGCATAACCCAGGTGCAACAAAGCAGACGCCAAGTTTCCTAGGCAGGAGAGAGTGTAGCCCCCCCTCCCCCAAACCAGAGGCTTATCTTAAGTGTCTCCCTGGGCTCTGCTGATGGGCATCCCTCAGAGATGATAAATCAATGGTTGTGGTGTCCTTCTTTTTTTAAAGTTAATTTGCTTTATTGTAGTATTCCAAAATACTGTAGTTTTTTTGTACAATATACAGATCTCTTGTTCAGATAGTTAAACAAACAGCCAGTGATATGTGTCAAGGTATTGTACATCTACATTAATACACAGACTATGGATTGTAACATTTGCTCACTTTTGTAACCAAGACCAAGTAATTTCAATAAACTTATATTTACCTATCAAGAGTATCTGACTCCAATAGCATGGTAGAGTATGACCACAGAACTAGTAAAACCTTATGTACCTCCCCCCCCACCCACTTACTACATATATATAAAAGGAAAGATTCCTTTCCTAGACAATGTAGGAATAGTCACACTACCCAATAAGGAAGAGTTAGAGGACTAAGTCATTAACCATCTCCAGGCTGTATCAAGACCAGGTCCAAAACAAGGCTCTCCTAAGTGGATAACAGGGCGTGTAGAGGTGCCCATATTCTCTGATATCTTTTACTGTGCTTGGACATATTGGCAATAAAATATTCCGCTTGCAAAGCAAATAGTATTTCTTTATGCCATTCTACATACGAAGGGGTTTGCTGGTCTAACCAGTGGCGCAATATGATTTTCTTAGCGCAGAGAGATATCATTGTCATATGTTTCCTTTGCTTACCTATTAGAGTTTCGCCTGAATCACCCAAGATGCAGATTTCTGGACTAAAGGCATTTTGGAGCCCAAGTATAGGATCCAATTTAGATCTGATGGCAGCCCAAAATGGAGTAACTTTGTCACATTCCCAGAGGATATGAAGGAGTGTACCTCTTTGCGAACCACATCTAGTACAAAGTTCCGATGTATGATGCCCCATCTTACTAAGTTTTACAGGGGTGTAATATAGGTCATGCAGCACATAAAATTGAAGCAGCCTATATCGATCCCACCTGATATCCTTATACAGCCTTTTCCAGATTTGTTGCCATTGACGAGGTACTTGGGAGGCAGAGGGGAGGAACCTCTCCCACGTGTAATGTTGTACACCTTCTTGTTCACTACTACTTATTTGAAGCGCCTTATAGTAGAAGGTGACAAGGTGAGACGAAGGTCTCCTGGTAAGTGAGCTAAGTATAGGACCGGCCATAGACCGACTCCATAGGCCGCTACCAAAATGCTGTATTAGGACGTGGGACATTTGAAGGTATTTAAAACAAAAGGAAGCAGATAATTTATATTTTGTGCTAAAAGCTGAGAAGGCAAGTAATTTACCATTTTTGGCTAGGTTAGCCACTGTGATTTCGCATTCCGACGGCCAAAATGATGCAGAGATAAACTTACCCCCTATTTTAAAATTGGGGTTTTTGAAAAGAGGTTGGGACACGTCCTTCGATGGTGAAAGCCCGAAGGTTTTGTTCAACTGATCATGTATCCGTAGCGAGATCGTGATTGGTGTGGATTCACACAATTTGGGAACTTTATTAGCGGTAATGTAAGGGAGGCTCTTAATATCAATTCCTGCAGCACTGCATATTGACTGCTCTATTTATAACCATAGTGGGGGTCCTTAGTGGGTTTTAACCATCGAGACTGTGGCACAATTAATGGCCAAGTAATAGAGATAAATATTAGGACTTGCAATCCACCATGCTCTTTGGCCCTCTGCAATTTAGTAATTGCTCTCCGTAGATTTATTTCTCCAAATAAATTTAGAAATAATGCTATGCACCTGATGAAACCACGAATGGGGAAGGAATAAATTCAGCATCTGAAGGGGGTACAATAAGTGAGGCAAGACGTTCATTTTTATAATACTGATACGTCCCCAGAGAGAGATGGGAAGCAATACCCAACGATTAAGGTCCATTTTAATGCGTGTAAGTAACTTGTCCAAGTTATATTGTTGCATTTTGCTTACAGATTGTGACAGAAATATGCTCAAATATTTTATTTTATCCCTTACCCAAGTGAACCCAAGGTGCTCCAAGTCTGCCCTTAAAGTCCGGCTGTTTAGAGGCATTACTTCCGTTTTGGCTGCATTTAATTTATAGTTGGAGAGTTCCCCAAATTCTTTGATAATGTTGAGGGTAGCTGGTATAGACATAGTTGGATTTGTGACATGAAGCATGATGTCATCGGCATATACCGATAATTTATATTGAAATCGCTGGATCGGAATACCAGATATTGATGCGGAATGATTAATCCTCCTAATGAGTGGCTCTAAAAATAAATTAAACAAGTAAGGAGACGGGGGCAACCTTGCCTCATTCCCTGTTGAAGGGGGAAGGATTGTGATATTACCCCATTACATAGTACCTTAGCAGTGGGATGGGAATAAAGGATTTTGATCCACTTTATAAACTGTAAGGGGATTCTATATCTGGGTAATAATTCGAACAAGTAGTCCCACGAGACACGGTCAAAGGCTTTTTCCGCATCAAAGGAAACTAGAGCTGATGGAGTATGAGAGTCCCTTGTTGCGGAGATAAGATGGGAGATTTTACGTAAATGATCCGATGAGAGACGCCCTGCCACAAAACCAACCTGCTCGGGACTTACTAAGGAAAGCCAGACCTTGGCCAACCTATTAGCCAGGATTTTGGCAAGAATCTTCATATCCACATTTATTAATGAAATTGGACGATAGCTCGATACTAAAGTGGGATCTTTATCAGGCTTGGGAAGTACAACAATAGTGGCTTCGGTGAGGCTGAGATCTGAGAGACCGTGATGGAACATATAATTATATGTATCAAGCAGGACAGTACTCAGCTGAGATTTGAATGCTTTATAAAAGTTGGATGTGTAGCCATCCGGGCCCGGGCTTTATCAGCTGGAAGAGCCTCAATAGCCTCGTGTACTTCGCTTATACTGAGGGAGCTTGCAAAAGGCTATTTGGTGCTGGGATAAACTTGAAGGTCTATATCCTCTAGAAAACAGTCCAGTGTGGTATTCTTAGAGGATTGGGGGCAGGAATATAAGATTGATAATATGTTTTGAAGCATGAAACTATCCCTTCAGGAGTAGTATGGTACCTGCCCATCGGTTCCTGTATGGTAACTACCATCCTATCCGTCACCTGCGATCTAAGCCTTAGGGCGAGTAGTTTCCCCGCCTTGTCCCCCTGATCGAAATAAGTGGCTTTTGTTTTAAAATGGAGATATTCCACTTATCGCCGAGAAGAGTATTGTATTGGAATTGAAGGCTTTCCAGCCTTTTCGAATTCCATGGGGTATGACTGGGGAGATAAGGTTTGCTCCAGAACTCTAATCTGTTGTAAGATTGAGGAGGATTCTGATGAAATTTTCTTTTTCCTAATGGAGGCCAACCAGATAATCTCGCCTCTCAGCGAGCATTTCATAGCCCCCCAGAGCACATCTAACTTTGGCATGGACCCAGTGTTAGACTCCTGGAAGTTTGTAGTGTACCTTTGTAAAAGATCGACTATCTTCTGGGACCTAAGTAATTGGGGATTAAATCTCCAGACCTTAAATTGGTTAGTAGGGGAGGGTATAGACCATTGCAAGGTGGTTGGGTGGTGGTCAGAGATCACTTTGGAAAGATAAGCACAACTCTGAACCCTCGCAAGGTGCTCAATCCCCAACAAAAAGAAGTCAATTCTTGAGAATGTGTTATGGGGGGAGGGAGTGAAATGAGTAATCTCGAGAGGAAGGAAAAAGAGTCCTCCATGGATCCACAAAACCCAGAGTATTCATAAGATCTTTGAGAGCCAACTGAGCTGGGGTGTATAGGGTATGCCTTGTTTTTGACCTATCAAGGCTGTTACTGAGAACCAAGTTCCAGTCTCCACCGAGTAAGATGGGGAGCTTAGACCATGATGCCAGATTGGACATGAGACTTGAAAAGAATTGGGGATCATCACCAAGTGGTCTGTAAACGGATCCTATTACCATTTCGGTATGGCCTAATATTGCTCTCAAAAGTATATATCTACCTTGTGAGTCACCTATTGATTGCAACAGGCGAAGGGTATACCCGTGCAATAATACTCACTCCATTTCTACGAGAGTCTAACCCAGTGCCAAGCACATGTCCCACCCATGTTCTCCTTAAATTATTGATTTGTGGGCCGGTAGATGCTCTCCTGAATAAATGCTACATCTATGTTAAGTTTATGAAGATGCAACAATATCTTGGCCCTTTTGGTAGGGGATTGAGCACCTTTAACATTCCAAGAGCAAAACTTTAACACACTTGTCATGACTTAACAGTAATCAATAAGAGCCCAATATCATCTGACTCTTCCTCTAGAAGGAGTCGTTTCCAGTGCACTATTCCATACTGACTTAGTGGCGAACCCCAGACCCTTCTCCCCCTCCCAACAACAACACTCCATTTATTCACAAATCCCCTTCCCAAACACCCTACCCATTTATTCACTCTCAACCCCCACCCTACGCCTGTGCTCCAGTCCATGAAGACTGGTAAATGTAGGAGGTTGGAGTAAAGAATTACAACCCATTCCATACCCGTCCTTAATAAACTAATATATTCTTTCCTATTGTTCCTCCCCCTTTAATCCCTCTACCCATCTCGGGTAGGCATTATGCCAAATACAAGAAACAAGATTATGGGCCAACATTATCCCGCCTTTGAAAACAAGAAGTATTATCAGTAATAAACTACAATTTCTTATTCCCAACAACCCAGTGGGTAAACATCCCACCCTGTGCCAGATCGTAATGCACTGAGTAGACTGCCAATCTATCCAGAGATTCCACTTCCGCTTGCCCTCCAATTCAGAGACATGAATATAGTACTATTTACATCCTTCTGATAAACATCAGGAGAGGAAAAAAAAAAGGGAGGGATCCAAGCCCATCTGCACCATGTTAGTCGCAGGTATTCATACAAGTCCATATGTAAAACGTCCTCAAATCATTTCAACAGGAGCTTCTAAAAAAAAAAGGGGGGGGAAGGGGACCAAGCCCTTCTGCACCATCATAGTCACAGGAATTGAACACGTGTCCATATGTAAGACATCTTCAGGTCACACGGTAATCACGGTATTCAGCACACGCATATGTAAAGCGCCTTCCGATCAGTTCAACGGAACTTCCAGAATAGCAACATAAGATGGAAAAAAAGGGGGCTTCAGTTTCCAGCATGACAGGAATGAAGAAGGGTCAATTGAAGTAGCTGCAGACGCTCTCATTCTTACACAGGAGTTCTACTGCCCTCGTGTGGCGCTTTTAAATAATACCAGGAGGTCAGAGGTTTCTTATCAATTTGTCACTCATAATTGTAGTGATTTATTAAGTGACAGTTCCACAGGCATCCGCTTAAAATACAGGACCCCACATTGGTCAGCCTTGTTAAAGCACATCATCACTTGAAGGCGAGTGAATTAGCAAATAGCCTCATGGCCCTTCAGCGTGAAGGGAACAGATCAGGGTATATCTGATGTAGTGCAGTAAGTGCTAACTGCACATTGTCAAAGGAGTGCCAAGAGTCTGCATGCATAACCATCAGTCTGGAAGGGTATTGAACTTTATATTTAATACCTGCAGCAATTAACTTGGACACTATAGGGTGGTACTCCGTCAGTTGTCTCACTGTGGCAGGAATATCTTGAGTCGCGAAGCTGTTGGCCCTCCCAGGTAATCTGCTGCAGTTTCCTAGCCTGTTCCAGAATATGAGATTTATCCAGGTAATTTAGTAGCTTGATGATAACTGGTCTTGGAGGTTTTCCAGTCATGGGCTTAGGTCGCAATGACCGGTGAGCCCTCTCTATTATGTATGAGGGGTTGTTCGGGGAGGGACCAGCAATCTTAGCCAGCAGCTTCTGACAAAATAAAATGCGAGCTGTTCCTTTGGCTTCCTCGGCAAGACCAAAAATAACAATGTTGTTCCTCCTACTACGGCCCTCCAAGTCTTCTAACTTGGATTCAGCCTTGTGCAGTCTTTGCCTTAAGGAAACCACCTCTGGATCCATCTTGTTTTCCAATTCTCCAGTGAAGCTGTACGAGCTGAGAGATCTGAAATAGCTCGATTCAGATTCAGCTAAATCACTTCTGAGTGATTTGATTTCTCTGGTTATGTCCTGCAAAGCAGACTTGAAGGGCTGCATTTCCTTGAAGAATTTCTGTTCCGACAGCGGGGTCGTAGCAGATTGAGGTGCCGTGGGAATGAGGGCTTTAGCAGAGCCTCCGGTCTGGCCTTTGGATCTTTGATCCTTTCTCCGGTGTTTGCGGGGGCCTGTGGCGTGGCAGTGCCTGGCGCATTTCAGCTTCTATGCCTCAGCTAGGCCCCGAATTTCTTTAGCTCGGCGCTTGCTTACAAGTAGGCAAAAGAGATTCCTGGTGCCCCGAATATGCTGTACATGGTAAGTCGCGATGAAGCCCCTTTTTAAATTAACACCAATGCTCAGTATCACGTATTTTAGATGTTTGTAGGAGGAACGAAGCGGGAGCAGGTCTCCAGAGCAGCTAATCTCGCAGCGGCATCATGTGATCTCCCGTGGTGTCCTTCTAATGATCTACATGGAAGTGCCATGATGTGCCTCCGTGTTGTCCAAGTGCCACAGCCAGTGTATACTGTAAAAAGCCTGGGCTGGGTCCTAGTGTTCCGGAGCTCATGACCAGTCAGGCATCTCCCTAATCTGCCCCACCCTGCAGTCACTAACAAAGCAGAGAGCCTTGCATGGTACTGCAGTTATTTACTTTTAATTCATTATTGTTTTTGAGATAAGGGCTGTTGTTTAACCTGCCTTCTTTGCAGTATGCATTTCCCAAAGGAAGCCACCATGTTTGGTCTGGGACTTCCCAAGTTTGGACTAATTGGGACTCAGGGGACCTCAAAGGGTCCTTAGCTCAGGTGCCTTGTGGGAGAAACTGTGAACTCTAGAATCTGGTGCCTAAATGAACCAATGGGAGCATAAGACTGTGACTGACAGCCCCTCTAGCCAGCCAGATTGCAGGAAAAATGGATTAGTCCAAGAACTGTTTTCAAACAGTGATACACTGCAGCTCAAGCAATCATACAGAGAGGAGTGTCTAAGCTTTGTGGGGGCCTATGCATTACAGGCCTGCAATCCTTTCCTGAGGTCCTCTTTGATCCCAAGAGGGGATCGAGTTCGAGAATACTGCCTTCATGCAGATTCAGAGGGTTGCTCAGCAAGGTGGCTGAAATTGCAACTGGGCAGAGAACTGAAAGAGAAATCAGAGAATCCAGTGTTTCTCTGATTAAATGTGCTGAGGCCTGTTGTGAGGAAAGAGACTGAGATCCAGAGACTCCTGTTTTGCCAAAAAAAGGAGCCAGCCTCATGTAGTAACCAGTTTGCCTACCAGCTGGAGGAGTCATCAGCAGAAGGATCAAACCCTTCCAGAGACAGTTCCTACATGTAAGCCTTTGCCAGTTTGGTCCTTGCTGCATGTTCCTGTTCCAGAGACAGTTTTCCAGTGAGAGACCCATCCTGGGATTCAGCCACTGCGCAGCAGATCAATGCAGGTTGTGGCTACCTACTCTTTCTCTGAAGAAAGGGGGGCTACTAGTGGGGTACCGCAGGGTTCAGTATTGGGTCCAGTCCTTTTTAATGTCTTCATCGGTGACATTGCAGAGGGACTGGAAGGAAAAGTATGCCTTTTTGCAGATGACACAAAGATCTGCAACAGAGTTGATACACAAGGATGCGTGGAAAGGATGAAAAGGGACTTGGCAAGGTTGGAGGAATGGTCAGAAGTATGGCAGCTAGGATTCAATGCAAAGAAGTGCAAAATAATGCACCTGGGAAACAAGAACCCAGGGGAAGAATACACAATGGGTGAGGAGGTAGTAACAACAAAAAGGAAAGGGAACTGGGGTAATCATATCAGATGACCTTAAGGTTAGCAAGCAATGTGAGAAGGCAGTAGGGAGGGCTGGGGGTATACTGGGATGTATAGGGAGAGGCATCATCAGCAGAAAACAGGAAGTTGTTATCCCTCTGTACAGACAGTTGGTGAGACCCCATCTGGAGTACTGTGTCCAGTTCTGGAGACCCCATCTCCGCAAGGACATAGACAGGATAGAGGCAGTCCAGAGGAGGGCAACTAAAATGGTGCAGGGTCTGCAAGAGAAGCCGTATAAGGAGAGACTAAAGGAGCTTAATATGTATACCCTTGAGGAAAGAAGGGAGAGGGGGGACATGATAGAAACTTTTAAGTACCTCAGTGGAATCAACAAAGTCCAAGAGGGTAGCATCTTTCAGAAAAAGAGACTTGCAAGAACAAGGGACACAATTTAAAGATAGAAGGAGGGTGGTTCAGGGGCAATGTGAGGAAGTATTATTTCACAGAGAGGGTAGTGGATGCATGGAACAGCCTTCCTGAGGAGGTTGTAGGGTCTAAAACTGTGGGAGAATTCAAGAATGCATGGGACAGACATAAGGCAATTCTTGTGGGGGGGTAGGAAGAAATAGGCTGTTGGTTAACTAGGATCTGCGGCCTATCCTGTAGGTAGGGAAATGGGCAGACTAGATGGGCCTAGCGGTCCTTATCTGCCGACAAAGTCTATGTTTCTGTGTTTCTATGTTTCTACTGGGAATGGCCATGAAGCGGAGGTGAGTCGTGTCTGCCCAGTTTCCTCAAGCAAGGCAAATTCAAGCCAGTGGTCTTTATTTTGCCAGGCCTTCATCAATTCATTGGGAACCATGAGTAAATTCAGGGTAGCTCCCTGCAACAAATGTGTTTGATTATAAATGGTACCACCTAATTGTATTCAGCCAGAGTGTTTAAGAGTATCAATAGACTAGGACAACCGACCACAAATACAAATAATTTAGTCTGCTTTTACTGTTAATGTCAATTGTCTTTTCATCAAGGGCCCCAATAACAGCTGCAACGCCGGCAACCCTGGGCACCGTTTCTGGCCAGCCAGCATTATATTCTGGGTACCCAGTAGTTGCAAGACTGTTTAACAAAGGGACTAAATTAATTGTGTGTTAAGTAACCTGGCACAATCCAGAACAGTAATCATTTGCTTAAATTTGCTCCCCCTCCTTGTTTACGTCCCCTTAATAAACCTGATGTTTACCGTGTCACTCTGACTCTAGCTCGTGAGCATATTATTAAGTGGCTTAAAGTGATAGGCTCTGTACTGAATGTGTTAAAAGTGCATGCTGTATTACAAAATTGTCTTTGCAGGGGGTTGCAGGATGTACCACAGGACCAAACACCCTGTTGGTAGGTGGGACAACTGCGAGCATATTATTAATGCTTACTGCATACTGTCTATTGAATACTGCTAATGGTTTTTGTCAATTCATAGGTACTTGGTCACTAGGTGGGATAGTGAGTGGTTATAGTTTCCCAGAGGGCTGTACCAGTCTAGATAGATACCCATGCAAACCGTACTCTAGGTGAGTGCATCAAACTGTTGTGTTTACTGAGGGTAGGGACACCCCAGAACTTGCCAGTTTGGAGCCCAGGCCCCTTAACCTGTTGTTTGGAAGACAGGCAGGGGTAGTAGTCCTTGGAGTGGCGCCACCTAGGGGTTACACTGAGAAGGGCCCTGAAGACCTGGTTATTGTGGTGATTGTTGGGGGAGGGGGTTCATCAGTTGAGCCCACCTCACAACCTCTTGCTGGCACTAGGGAATGACATCCCAGTGAGTAGAAGGTGCTGATCCATGTGCAGGGTTCAAATCTTTGGTACTTGTTTAAGACATGCCCACCTCAATTGCTGATTGACTGGGGGTTGACACAGTCTTTAGAGGGCTGGAGAAGAGTCCCAGGGAGCTGGTTGCAATGGCAATTGTTTGGGGGACGAGGGTTTCAGCAGTTGAGCACACCTCATGACCTTTTGCTGGCACTAAGGATGGGTATCCCAGTGAGTAGGAAGGTTCTCCAGAAGGTGGTGAGCCTATGAAACAGCTTTGAGCAGACACAGTGGACATGAGTGCCATACAGGCTTTCAAGAAAAGCCTGAACAAATTCCTGCTTACCAAGGGAATTACTGGATACCTTGGGTAGTACAGTGGGTAGGAACTCCATTTCAGATAGTAAATTTGCACACTTATTCATACCTGTTTATGAAGCAGGGGATGGGCATGATGAACATAAAGCCACTTTAAACCCTAAAGAGCAGGTTTCTACATTTAAAAAAATTCTGCCCCCAAAACGCATAATGCAGCTTACCTGGCCCCAAGTCTAATTCAGTACAAGTTTTAACTTTCTGGTGCCATTATTAAAGGAGGGAAGAGATTATATTTTGGCTATGTGGAGCTGGGAGCCAGATCCCTTCCACTTTCCTATTCAGAGACATGCCACCACGCTAACATATTTAATGATGTCAGTTCAGGGAGAGTGCTGGGATATGCTCCATAGAGAGCTCACTAGGGACATTTTTAAATTGCTTTTTGGTATAATTTAGGGTTCTGATTTTGACGAAGAAAGGCCACCACTCTACTACAGGGCTACAGGACTAAGGTAGAGAATAGAGAGATAATGGGATGGTTCCAGGGATAATAGGGAACTTGGGCAGACTGGATGGACCTATGGTCTTTTTCTGATGTTATTGTCTATGTTTCTGTGAAATACAAGCTGAATTGTGTCTACATACAGTACTATGTTTTTCCAAAGTTTTTCCAGAGGATACAGCAGCTCTTTAAAGCAGACAGTAGTGCAAATGGGAAGGAACATAGGGGGAACTCAGTTCCAGGACTGAAATTAAAAATGTGACTCAGTTCCAGGAGTATAATGAGGAAGAACTGCTTCTATGTAAAATGCACACCTCTAAAAGCTGCACATTGTACCTTTGCTTAGCTCCGTTTACTTTTATTTGTACTTCTCCCATGTTAAATTGTACTCTGTTTGCATTCATTAATACTGTGTTTGCTTTGTATTTCCTGTTTCCCTCTCCCCCGGTCGCGCCTGGAAATGATCCTTGGCTCAGCGTGCCTTTGCCGGTTAAAAGTTTTCAATAAATAAAAGGCAAAAAACTGACTAAATAAAGTGAAAAAATCCTCCTGTATAATGAAGAAACATATACCCAGACCCATATCATTCTCTCCCCCGACAGCCCAGCCTTTGAAGATATTGACACTTATAAATACTTAGGAGTATTGCTTGACTCCGCTGTCACCTTCACCGAGCATGTACATTCCATTATCAGAAGGTTTCATCAGAAACTGGGTGCCGCATATCGATTCAAACAATGCCTAACCCCTGAAGCCAGACCAGCCATTGTCCAAGGAAATCTCATCCCTATTCTGGACTACTGCTCTCCCATATACTGCAGGACCTCCACTGCCACCATGGCCAGACTCTCCACTGCCTACAACAGCCCCTGTTGCTTTGCTTTACTGGCCCCAATCTCCACCCACCACTGCACACTCTACAATATCCTGGGATGGCTACTGCTGCAGGGACGCTTTGACTTTGCCCTTTGTGGTATGGTGGACAACGTCATCTGCACAGGTTCCGAATTCCCCCTTACCTCCCTCCTGAAAACTCGTACTCTACACTGTAGCCTCCGCGTAACTGGAATCCACCCTTTAGCTGTTCCCAGGGTATCTACCAACATGGGCAGCAGGGCCTGGTCTGCAGCCACCCTCTTGCAGTGGAACAGCCTGTCAACAGAACTCTGTGCCATCAGCACTCACTCCAGCTTCAATTCCCGCCTCAAAACATGGCTCCTGGCAAACTCCTCCTGCCGCTGCTCCCAGGGGTTACCCACCTAGCCACACTAGTCAACCAACTCCCAGGGGTTACCCACCTAGCCACACTAGCCAACAAACTCCCAGTGGTTACCCACCTAGCCATACTAGTTGCCAGACTACAACTGTACCCTCCTGCTTGTTTTTATTCTATATGTTACTGATGTGTGACCTCACAGCCTTGTACATACTGTATATTTATTTTCTATGTATTAGACACTGTATATTTATTACCCACTGTATATGCTATGTACAACATGCCCACTTGACTTATATAACTACCTGTGCTTGGGCTACAACTGCTGTTTGTGTCCCATGCATCATATTTTAAATAGTATTCGCTGTCACTCACTGGACTTGTACCATACCAATGTATTGTGCTTCAATTGCTGTATCTGAATCTAATCTGTTACATGTGTATAGTTGTTCACCTTTGTATTCACTGCCATCCTGTGCCATGTGACATGGCCCGGGTCGTTCCTGAAAACGGCCCCTGGGATCAGTGCACTTACCCGGTTATCAAAGTTATAAATAAATAAATGAAATAAATAGATATGTTCAATACTAGATCAAAGGTGATGGATTCCCTCAGTTAATTCTTTACATTTCCAACACACTGAAAGCAGACTTCTTGGGTCCAATGGGTGTGGCCAAAACCAAAAAAGAAAAACTTTTTCTGTTTCAACCCTCCAAGGGAAAAAGTCAGTGGGGTGCTGACCATAGCAAAGTTGCAAGGCAATACTATAATTGTTCAGAAAATCTGTAGCATTGCATGTCAGCTCTTTGCCCCCCCCCCACTTGATTTTAAGTAGTTCATGATGGTAGCTGAAGCAATGCCCTGTAAACTTCTTGTTGTCCAGTAAATATGGGACTTTTACATCACAATAACACAAGTTAATTACAACTAAGGCACACATTATTCTATATCCCTTATCCCTAATGTGTTAGCAGTTCCCCAAGGTTTGATCCTTGCCCCTGTGTTGTTCTCTGTGTACATGTTGCCCTTGGGGGAGATGACTAAACGTATGGTGTCGAGTCTCACAGCTATGCAGATGATACTCAGCTGTAATTGCCTTGTTCTCCTGGTGGGGACCATGCAGTTTCGGTGCTAGGGTGATGTCTTGCTGAGATAAATGACTGGATAGCCTCAAACTGGCTATGTCTCAAGCCAGGAAAGACAATGGTCATGGTGAGAGAGTCTGGCCGGTGAGGTATAGCAGTGGTGGGAGGTGTGGCAGCCCTTCCTCTGTTTGGTGACCAATCTCTTGTTGCTGTTGATGTGGTTAAGAATCTTGGGGTCACTTTGGACTGTAGGCTGACACTGGATCAGCAGGTGTTGGCAGTGTCCAATCTGGCTTTTACTATCTTCAAAACATTGCCAGGATTTAGGAGGAAATAAGCTGTTGATTAACTAGAATCTACAGCTTATCCATCAGTTAGAGAAATGGGCAGACTAGGTGGGCCAAGTGGTCCTTATCTACCCTCTTTGAATCAGTTTCCCCCTCTGGAGACACAGGCTGGGGAACCAGCCTCTCAGTACCTTCTCCAATGGCTTCTGGGGGGTTCAGGTAACTACAATTTTCCCTGGCCGCTTGACTACGGGTAACTGCACATACCAACCCCCCCCCCCAGAGATTGTTACCCAGGATCACATCCACTGCTAATGTGTTGGCTACAGCCACCTGTTGCACAGTTCCCCCTGTTTCACCCCAGTCAAGGAGAACACTAGCGAGTGGCAAAGTTTTCTCTTCACCAGTAAACCCTTGTGCTGTTACGTATTTATTGGGTATAAGCTGACCAGGCTGTACCAGATCATCATTTACCAATGTCAGGGATGCCCCTGTGTCCCTTAACCCCTGTGTCTGTATGCCATTTACCATGACCGGGTGCATGTGTTCCCTCATGTTCACTGGCATGCTTCTAGGGACACACGAACAACCTACTTCCTTTCTGGTACTACTTTGCATATTATTGCTTGCCCTTCTTGGGCACTGTCTGGCAATGTGCCCACTATCTTTACATAACCAACAAACATTTCTTACTTCAGAGAAATCTTTTCTTTGAAACCTGGGGCTAACTGGTTTCAGTGGAGGCAGTGAGGGTTTTAGCTGCCCTGAAGGTGCGCTTTTCCCTTTCTGCACTGCCACACTCGGCCCATTCGCTCTCAGAGCAGGTCTGCTCTTGGCACAGCGGTCCGAGAGTTCAGCAGCCTCTTGCACTGTTTTTGGATCTCAGTCCTCTAGCCAGGTTTTTAACTCTGCTGGGCATGCCCAATAAAACTGTTCTAATAAAATCATATTTTCAATTTTATCAACAGTGTTTGCCTCAATTCCTTCCGTCCTTGTAAAATATATCTTTACTTTAAAATATCAAAACAGAACAATAAATAAAGAACAAATATATCCCAACACATACAGCCTTAAAACAAATAGGTTTAAAGTGCAAATTCCTACAATTAACTTCAGACTAATCTTGTCTAAGGTCCTTACTTCAGAGCTTTGATGGTCTCTCTTCTCTCAGTCAGGAATATTGTCTTGTGTGTGATTCAAGGTTTGCAGGCTTAAAAAGAGTCTTGAGCCTGCCTTCTCTCTGAGGTCACCTAACTCCGCCTTGGTGTAACAAAAATCTATATTTTATAATACAGGATGTCCAAATAAAATATATATAAAAAAAAAAACATAATAGGTGACCTCACTGCCTTTCCTCCCTCAGGTTAACAAGACCAAACTGGTTTGTGCTCTGCTACACATACATCTCAAAAGTTTCTTTGATCTCAGTCACTGTATTCAAAGCAAATGTATATTTGCCTCTTTAATTTCAGCTGGGCCTGGGAGTCTACACATCAAAGGTCTCTCTGATGTAATTCAAGGGTTCCCTGGGAATGAATTTTGGGCCTTCCAAATTTGTCTCGGTCTTCCCTGGCCCAGACATCAACCTCTCTTCATTGTTCATTCTGGTTTCTGTCTGATACCCCTTCCTCTCAAGTTCTTCCTGACAACTATTGCAAGTCAAAGGATTTTCCCTGAGGGAATTATGAATGGCTAATCTTATTTCCTTGGATAAAGGCAAATTGACAAGGTAATTGCACCCCAGATATCTGCAGTTTAGCTATATCCTGTCCTTTGAACTTATCCCTGGGGGTCTTGATGTGTCAGTTCCAGTAAGACAGCATTTTCCTCAGACACAGTCATCATACATTAATTTCTTATTTTTACAACAAAAAAATATGCAGGGATCGGAATCAGTGGTCCAAGTGTGACAGTGGGAACTTCTTGGAGGGATCACATCATGCTGGTTCTGTATGTGGTGCACTGGCAGCTTATGCAGTGTTGCACCACCTTTAAGATACGTTTGTTAACATACAAGGCCCTACATGGTCTGAGACATGGCTACTTGAAAGATTTGCTGGTTCCTTACCTCCTTTCCTGACCCCTCTGCACAATTGATGCAGGTTTCCTCATTGTTCCCTCTTCCAGCTTGAGCCAATCTGGGGATAGAGCCTTTGGAACTCCCTTCTTGGGAGTATTCAATCTACCCGCATAGTGTGAATCTTTAAACTAGCACATAAAAACGTATCTATTTGAGCAAGTGTTCTCCAGCTAGCTAGTATTAGCTGATCAGTCTTGTATGTATTTTATTAGCAGTTAATTTATTCTTGCTAAGTTTTATTTCTTTACATTTTGTGAGTCTGTTAAATAATGTACAGTGCTCTAAGCCTTTGGGAAAGGGTGCTTTGTAAATAAAGTTTGCCTGAACTTAATTTTCATCCTTTTGTAGTTGTACTGTATCATTTGTAGGACTCCCCTGATGTGCTAACAAGAGTATCCAGACGTGAAAAACCTGTACGACACCCACACTCCACATGCATTTTTACTTTCAAGAGCACATACTCAAATTTGGGCATTCTACTAATACAATGACAATAACAAACCTCTATTTTGAGCCAGGGTTTGTTCAGTCAGGAAATTACTAGTCCGAGCCTCATATCTGTTGAAAGAACTGTAAATCTGCTTCTACTAAATTATTTGAAAAGTTTTGTGTTTTGTTCTAACTCAGCTGTCCTCCTGACTAACAATTTGACAACTGGCATGCTTACTTGTTGTTAGGGTTGTTAGGGTCAGTCAAATATCAAGACATTCCACTGACTAGTTTCGAACCCGCAGAGGCTCAAAGTCTGGCATTTTATTTCTTATGGAAAATATTTTGCTGTTTATACTCTGCCACCTTTGGAACTAGACACCTGAAAATTAAAGCAGCAGTGCAACAAAAAAAGTTATTCTAAAAAGCAAATTTTCTGCTATGGTTATGGAAAATATTGGCAGAACTGTTAATTTGGGTTTTCTGGATGGTTCCTATGCTGTGTACTGCACATTTGCATTTTTGTCTGGATTACCCTCCTTGGGTCCTCAATATTATTTCTATGCAAAAATGAGGCGGCCTTCTTTCTTCTTGAGGAATACCTGTAATTATTTTTAAACTTTCATAAAATGTTTAAATGATAATGAAAGCTGAAAATGTTACCACCAGTATAAACTGGAAGACATCTGGCATCGATTAGGAAGAAAAAAGGTGGGGTCAGATTTTAGCCCATTTTCGTTGCACTGCTGCTTTAACTTACATAACCTTTTTGAAAGAATCTTAGAAACTCTAAAGTGCGGCAAGATTTGGTTAAGCGCTTTTTAAGGGGAACGTCTCCTGAACCTATTTTCTGTATGCCTGTGTAGTTTGCAGGCATGAGCAATGAGTCCTTCTCTTGCATCCCCATAATTTTATTCTAATTTAAATATACATGATGAGGTTGCTTCACTCGGTTTTGCCCTGGTGTAGAAACCTGCTTGTCTCCATTGCAAAAGTCATGACCCCATTCTTACAAAGCATTGTGGGAGTTGATGATGCATACTTACAGAAGCCGGCAGAAGTTATACTCTCATTCAGTTCTGTTACGTATCTTCTGAAGTCCCTGCATTCTCCAAAAGCATATTTTTTAACTCAGATAAACATGGTTAAATTGGAAATGTCTGGGTGTGGAACTGTCATATCTACAGTCAATTTCTAGATGGTGAAACTCTCCTATAGTAGTCATTGAGGAAAGATTACAGAGGTGGTGGAACTGTCATGCAATTTTTTAATAGGTGGAACAGTTTCTGTGGGCTCCTGCCCGATTTAACCCCTGCTAAACTACAGAAAATAGCAGGGCACTTAGTATGCCTTGAAAAGTTTCATGGCCAGACAACAACATGGGGACTGCAGAGGACAGCAACATCACTGACTAATACAGTACAACTACTGCAGGCTTTAGCACTAAACATCATAGAAACATAGACACTGTCAGCAGAAAAGGACTTCCTGGCCCACCTAGTCTGCCCTAAGTCTCTACCTACTGTGCTACCGTAGACCCGAATTGATCTCCGGCCTTACCCCCTCCCCCAACCTGATAGTAAGGTCCCCTTGTGCCTATCCCATGCATGTTTAAAACCTGTTATCATTTCAGTACCCACCACCTCTCCTCGAATGCTGTTCCAGACATCCACCACCCTTTCCGTAAAGAAGAATTTCCTCACATCTCCTCTAAGTCGCCTCCTTCCAGTTTCATCATGCTCCCTTACCCTTAAGCATCACTTTCTGTGCAAGATGCTACCCTCCTGTATCTTATTGATACCTTTGAGGTATTTGAATGCTTCTATCATGTCTCCCCTTTCCTCCAGAGAATACATATTTAATTTCCTGAGTCTTTCCTCATAGGGCTTCAGATGCAGGCCATGCACCATTTTGGTTGTCCATCTCTGTACTGCCTCCACCCAATCTATGCCTTTCCTGAGATGGGGCCTCCAGAATAGGACACATTACTTCAGGTGGGGCCTCACCATTGATCTGTACAGGGGTAATGCTACCTCTCTCTTTCTGCTGGTGATACCCCCCCCCCACGCACCACAGCATTCTATTAGCCTTTCCAACTGCCTTATCACACTGGTTTTGCTACCTTCAGGGTTGTCAGATATGATGACCCCCAGATCCTGTTTCTGCTTTGTGGCTAATAACACCTGCCTCCTAAATGATACATTGCCCTTGGGTTTTTGTGCCCCAAGTGCATAATTTTGCACTTTTTGGCATTGAAGCCTAGTTGCTAAACCCTTGACTAGTCTTTTTCAGACTTCTTTCAATTTTTCCACCCCCCCCCACCATGTGTCCACTCTGTTGCAGATTTTCATGTCATCTGCGAACAGGCATACCTTTCCTTCCAGTCGCTCTGCAATGTCGCTAATAAAGACATTGAAGAGGACCAGTTCCAGTAGTGAAACCTGAGGCACCCTGCTGGTTACCTTACCTTCTTCCAAGTGAACTCCATTTACCACCACCCTCTGAGTTCTGTTAGTCAATTTCGTACCCATTTTACTATTTTTGGATCCACCCCAGGCTGCCCAGGTTGTTTACTAGTCTTCTGTGTGGAACAATGTCGAAGATCTTATTCAAATCCAGGTAGGCCATATCCACCACCCCTCTTTGATCCATCTCCCTGGTAATCCACTCAAAAAACTCCATCTGGATTGTTTAACAAGGTCTTGTCCCTGTGAACCCATGCATCCTTGGATCCTGAAATCCACTGGTTATTAGGTGTTCCCCAGTCCTTTCTTTAAGTAGTGTTTCCATGACCTTACCTACTACTGAAGTCAGGCTTATAGGTCAGTAGTTTCCTGCCTGCTCCCTACTCACACTTTTGTGCAGTGGGACTACATCTGCCCTCCTCCAGTCCCCTGGAATTTCCCCTCATATCCAGTGATAGATTGAACAGGGTCATTAGAAGTGCAGACAGTTTTGCCTTTAGTTCCTTCAGTATCCTGGGGTGAACACCGTCCGGCCCCATTGCCTTGTCTAATTTTAGCTTTGCTAGTTCCCTGAGGACTCTGTCATCTGTAAAGGGCTAACATCTACCTATTCAACAAAAAAATAATGTTGAGGGATGCAAACAAATCTTCAAGCAGCCTCACACTGTGTTTTTCAAAACCAAATTATTTTTATTTTACTTGATAATACACCCTAACGTTTTGCACTGTTTCGAAGTGCTTTTTATTTATCTGAAAACATAAAATACAGATTTCAATATTCACTTTAAGATACTTTTTAAATATATATATTTTTATTTTTTTATAGCTTAACTATTTTTCTATTCTTTTCTTTCTAGAACAAAATATTTACCAAGCTGTTTTTGCAAGAATTTTACATTTCATTGGTTATTGAAGAGAGAAATAATAAACGGTTGGCATCTCTTGAAAAAAGATAAAAACAAAAAACATAAAATATAAGATGAAAGACCAATTGTTTGTTTTAAAACACCTTTAGGTATATATGCTATAATTAATGTAATGTTTCTTTTAAATACTTGCATTCCACTTTATACTAGTGACTTTCAAATGTATTCTTAATTCTCAGTTTATAAACAGTTGTTTTCTTGCTATACAATTCAATAAAAAAAATGAATAATCACAAGTGTGTTTTCCTTGAAATAAAATCAGAAATTCATTATGTTTAAAATAGTGCTAATACTATTATGTTGCTTACTGAGTTCATAATAATAAATTTCCATTTCTGTCTACATTTTACAGCTAGTGTCCACCTCTCTTCCCTTAATGCCTTTTTTCTCTATCTGCAGCCTGTCACCTACCACTTCCTTTGTGAATACTGAACAAAAGTAATTGTTCAATATATCTGCTTTCTTCTGGTCCTCCTCCACACACACCCCACCCCCACTTTCCCCTTTTAGTCTTATTATCCCTGCCTTGCTTTTCTTCCTTCTGCTTATGTACCGGAAGAATGTTTATCCTCTTTTTTTGCTGACTTGGCAATGTTTTCCTCCATTTGTGCTTTTCTTCTCCTAACTGCCTTCCCTGTTTCCCTTTGTTTCTCCTGAATTCTCGCTGTGCTCTTCCTTCTGTGTCAACTTGTAATTTTTGAATGCCTGCTTCTTTTCCTTTACTATCTCTGCTACTTCCTTGGAGTACCATAAGTGGTCTCTTTTTTCCTTTTGCTCTTTCTAACCTGCCTGACACAGGGGTTAGTTGCTTTCCCAATTGTCTTACTTATTTCTACCCATTTTTCCTCTGCTCAACCCATTTCCCTATTCCTGATAGGGCCTCCTTGAGGCATGCTCCCATTTTCTTGAAATCTGACCTGAATTTCGGGACCCTTGTTTCAGTGTGTTTAGATTCTGGCCCTGTCCTTATGTTGAACCACACTGTACGATGATCACTGGTCCCCACGTGGCTTCCCACTATGACGTTGGTGACACTGTCCCTGTTTGACAATACCATTTCTGGTATTGCCCTACTTCTAACTGTTGCTGCAGCAGGGAGGCTCCAGTCCACATCTGGTAGTCTGCAGTCCCCCACTAGCAATACCGAGCCCTTGTTAGCAATCCCTTGGATTTCTTCTATCATATTCTTATCTTCCTCCTCCCCATGCCAGAGGTCTGTAGATCATCCCTATTTGAATAGTGGCCCCCCTCCCTGTCTCCAGGATGACCCACAATACCTCCACTTTTCTCTGCCCCCCCATATTTCCATGGCTTTTATTTTCTCCCTCATATAAAGAGCCATCCATCCTCCCTTTTTTCCTACCCTGTCCCTCCTGAACAGCGCATACCCTGGTATGGCTACATCCCAGTCCTAATTTTCTTGTTCCTAAAATTCCAGGATGCTTTATATGACTTGGGTCATGACCTTTGCAATAAAGTCAAGCAAATTTTCACTCCAGACTAAAATACCATAATTTACATTTAAATTCTGATGAAATTAGGAGGGTGCAATAGAAGCAATCATTGTTCATGCCTACAAACTACACAGGTTAAAAGAATAAAAGACTGAGGGACCTTCCCTTTAAGATGCAGAGACTCATAATTTCACAGTTTAATTATTTCTGAAATGTTTAAATTCAGATTTTTAGAACTCAGTTTTTATTAGAGGTATATACCTGACAGGAGATTCAGGGGAAGAAACTCAAGATGGCTCACCAAGGAGCTTATTATTAAAATGAAACAGAGGGATGCAGCATGGGCTGCTTTCAAATTTGCTCCATCACCCTCAACCTGGAACAATTACTGGGGACTGTAGAACCTACAGTATGTAAACAGGAATGCAAGCTCCTCAAAGCCACCTTCCTTACAATTCAGCAGACTCACAGCCTTGGTAACCTTCATAAGTTCTGGTCCTCGATAATCACCCTCACCAAACCTGGCACTAAGGTAAATAGTATCAACCTGCTCATGGACACGGCTCTCATTTCTGAGCCATTATAAGTAGCGGAAGCCTTGAACCTCAGATATACCAATCTATGTGCCAACGTTGACAAACTCCCACACAAGGCTGACTCCCCCACCTCGGGTGGCAATATTCCTGTGGTGTCTGACTGTCCTCCCTTCCATCTTAAAGTCACTTTCACTGTTGAAGTCAGACGTCTCCTCAGGGATCTCCCCAACACTCGCAGTGCTGGGAGTGATGGGATCAGTCCTAAGTTTTTAAAACTGTCTGCTGACTATATAGTGAAACCCCTTGCTTTTCTATTCAGCTTGTCTCTGTCCACCTCTTCCTTCTGCCTGCTCTGAAAACAGGCCAAAGTAGTTCCCATCTTTAAATCCAGTGATACAAAACTCATGGACAACTATAGACCTGTTTCCATTCTCTCCCACCTAAGCAAAATCCTGGAGAACACAAGGAAGTTAAGTGACTTGCTCAGGGTCACACAGTATGCAAGCGGGGGCTGTGGGATTCAAACCCAGGTCTCCAGATTTACAGCTCAGAGCCTTAAACCACTGCGCTATACTGCCTCCTTCTTGCAAACTTGCAAGTCTTCTTGCAAACATCTGAATACATATCCAAATATGATGTGCTATCCCCTAACCAACACAGTCTTCGCAAGAGTTTTAGTACTACCACAGCACTAGTTTGCTTCACAGACCATGTTCCAAGAACAGTGGATGAGGGTAAGCTCACAAGAACAATATTCATTGATCTTTCAAAGGCTTTCGACCTCGTTGATCATGATATCCTCCTATATAAACTCATCTCCTTTGGTTTTTCACCAGGCACCACTGACTGATTTAGAAATTACCTCTCCAACAGATGCTGGAGGGTTTGCACTGCAGGGGTAGCATCCAGTTTCCTGGAAGTGCATAGTGGGGTCCCGCAAGGGTCTATATTAGGTCTGACTTTTTTCTCCCTGTTTGTTAACAGTCTTCTAGGTGACCATCCAGAATGCCATAAGATCATATACATGGATGATCTTATCATTTACAGAAGTGATTACAATCCACAACAATTATCCTTCTCCCTCTCCAAGAACTTTAAGTTCACCCACTACTGGATCACAGCTAACAGACTTCTTCTTAACACTGAAAAAACTAAGACTATGCTTTTCAGGACCATGCATAATCTGACAAAATGCAACGGTAGCCAAAGCAACTCCCTCTACAACCAGGCCCCAGACGGGTCACCCCTTGAACAAGTACTTAGGTGTCACCCTGGACACCTTCCTATCATTCCAAGATCTTATTTGGTTGATGGTAAAGCAGATTAACCAACAACTGGGTGCCTGCTATAGCCTGCAATATATCATGACCCCTGAAGTATGCCTTGCTATTGGGCGAGACATGCTACTACTGCTACTGGATTACTGCTCCATCATGTCCCAAACCTCATCTCACCAACTCAGCCGCCACAATACTGCCTATAATAGCATCTGTCAATTTGTCCTATTAACCCTGCTCAACACCCATCACTGCTTCTTATAAGCAACCCTCAGATGGCTCTCGGCGGGACTCTTATCTACAAAGCTAATCAAAAATAATCAGGGGTGTCAAAACTTACAGTATGGGGACAGACTGACCAAACTGGGATTATTTAGCCTTGAAGAGAGGAGAATAAGAGGTGACCTTTTATTCATCTACAATATTCTTAAAAATGAAGCTCTTATGAAATCAGTGGACATTCATTTTAAACAAAGGGATACAGAATTAAGGTCACACTGTATGCAACTCATGGTACAGATGGTTCGAACAAATAAAAGGTATTACTTCTTTACCATAAGAGCAGTGCGAGCATGGAACTCCCTGCCAACACATCTAATTAGCCACAATTCCCAGGAGAGTTTTAAAAGAGAATTGGATAAATATATTTTGCAGACAAGATTAACTCAATGACCCACTAAATAGTGGGAGACAATCACGATAGACTTTGGCCTTCTTTTGTCTTTTACACCAAGAAACCAAGAAGATCTTAAGGACAGTGCCCATTCCCCCATAACCAGACTTCTCTCCATTAAACATGGCACAAGGGAACTGAGGCCCTCCTTTCATCATCTGCTTAACTACCCCAGGCCTCCAAGGACACAGGGCACAGAGCCTTCTCTGTAGCAGCCCCAAAGCCTTGGAACAGGATTCCAACCTCATGTCACTCATTTGACCCTCTATTGACTTTCAAAACCTATCGGAAAAATGCACTGCTATCTGCCTCTGCCTGTAAGTGCACCTCATGATCCTAGCCAGGGTCCAATACCCTACTGTGTTACAATCCATCAATTGTTAACTGAATTGTGTCTAGGAGATCGCATATTACCCCAATGCTGCGCGATCTGCACTGGCTGCCCATTCAGTGGCGGATCACCTTTAAGGTAGGTTTATTAACCTACAAAACCCTACATGGACTTGGGCCTGACTACTTGAAAGAGCTTCTGATTCCTTACACCCCTGTGTGACAGCTTTGCTCAGCTGACAAGGGGTTGCTGGAGAGTCCGAGGGTTACTTTGAAATCTTCTAGGGCCTGTGCTTTTATGTTTGCGGCCCCAACCCTCTGGAATTCTCTGCCCCGTTAGCTTTGGGAATGTGTGACTGTGGGGAGCTTTAAACAGGCACTGAAAACTCTTTTGTGGAGTCAGACTTTCATGATTTGCTATGATTTGTCATTGTTGTTTTAAGAATCATGTTTTAATACTGTAAAGAGCCTTGATATTTGAAGGGCACTTAATAAATTAAGTTATTATTATTATTATTATTAACATCCTTGCCTACCTACTATTGTAATTGCTTGTCAAAGCTTGTAAATTATGCACTTAATTCTTTTTGTTTTGTTTTGTTGAACTACGGGTACTATATACTCATGTATTGTATGCCTGTACTTCTTAAAGTATTCCTGGAACTTTGGGTATAATATTTTATGCATTGCACTGTCATGCACTGTATGTTCTTACTGCTCATGCCATGTTGCCTCTTTTGTCATACAGATAGATAGATAGATAGAATCTTTATTTTTATACAGAAAAATACAAATCATTAGGGAAAGAATCCTGTTTGCTATGTATGTCACAAATCAGTTTCAATAAAAACATGAAATACATTACAAAAATGTTACATAGTTTACAACACATACTGTAAGTGCTATCTTTATGGCCCAGGTAGTACCTGAAAAATGGTCCCTGGGATCAGTATACCTACCCGGTTATGAAATAGATCCTAGAAAATAAAGCTGAAGAAATCTGGTTTAGTAGTTTTCAGTTTACAGTGGAAACACATCAGATTACTAATTGAAACTTTCTCACAAATTAATTGAAAATAAATAGGTAATGCCACTATGATTCCACCTATGGAATTTTAGTTTTGCAATGCTCTTATCATCCCAGAATCCATACTGGCTGCTCCCTTGATTTCCCCAGTTGCCTTCCAACTCTTTGCAGATCACACTAAGTTCTATGACAGAGTTGGCAATGAGGAGAGGGTAAGGGAGTTGCAGAGACATCTGAAAAGGTAAAGGAGGTGGCTCAAGCTGGCTGGTCCAGTGGCGTGAAGGGCAGAGGCATCATTGTCTTACCTCCTGCCATGTCAACAACCCATGTTTGGGTGTGAGTGGGTCACTGGGGGTCGGCCTGGAAGGGAGAGGATTGAGAATCCAGAGGACAGCTCTCCTCTCCTATAGAGGGGTGGGGATGGAGTCCGCTGCTTGCCTGGCCCCTAGTGGCAGCTGTGAGCTGGCACAATGGACCCACAGACAGAGGGGGTGGATGCGGAGCAGATGCCCAGCATGCTGCATGTGAAGCATGCGCAGCTTAGCTATTGGTGTCATTGCATGCTGCCGCGCTGCACTTGGGGAGAGAAAATGGTGGTCAACTGGTAGAATGACACCGATCCCCCGCAGGCTCTGCACCGGGTCAGTTGGGCACCTCAGAGGAACAAACAAAAGAGGTGAGTCCCAGTAGATACCAGGGTGATGGAGCTGGGGGGACAAGTGAATGAAGGGCCTGCCATCCGGGAGAAACAAAGTAAGAAGGAAAAAAAAGAGAGAGAGAGGTGGTCCAAGTGCAAGGTGATGGACACAGGAAATGAGAACCCCAGGAAAGAATGCTGGATGAGAGGGGTTAAGTTATGCAGTACTTCAGAGGAAAGGGACCTGGGAGCCATCAAAAGTGACTCCCTTAAAACAAACTAGCCATCTGCTGGCCCAGTGGTGCTGAAGGTTGAGGTGCTGGACACCACACCTCATGCTACGCTGGCAACCCAGGTTCAGGAACGAGCTTGGGTCATTGGGGGTCGGCTGGAGGGGAGATGGAGGGAGCAGGATTGAGCAGCCGTCCAGCAAGCTCTCCTCTCCCAGGGAGGGATTTCTGGATTCTGACACTATAGTAGCACCCAGTGGTGACTGGGGGCTCCTGCAGCTGGAACCACTCAAGATAAGGCAAAAGGTGGAGGCAGAGGCCTATGTGGGTCACACAGGAGTGTGCAACTTGATGTGCTGGCATCATTGCACATCCTTCTCCTATGGGGGTAATGCACCAACAGAAAAAACCTTCTGGAGTGTGCAGCAGGATGCCTTCAATGGACCCACCGTCTCCCAACCCAAACATAGTCTTGCAGCAAGGCGAGGGCTCAGGGTGATCTCGATCTCTCCTCCCATCCTCCTTGGATGGTGGGCCCTCCATGAGGAGTAAGTCATGGTCTTCCCCATCTTGTGGCTGAGCTGGAGGCCAGGTCAGTGGGAGCTTGAGGGGTCCACGTACCAGGGTAGATAGGGGGTCAAGTATTCCCCCCACTGCTCCAAGGAAAATAAACAGAATTGGAAAAAAAAAAAAACTAGCCAACATAAAAGGCTTACAGCAAGGCAACCAGAATTCTGGCATGTATTGGAAGAGGTTTCAATAGCAGGAGTGAGGAAGTAATACTACCTCTTTATAGACAATGGGTGAGCCCCATCTGGAGTACTGTGCCCAGTTCTGGAGAACTCACCTGAGGAAAGACAGAGAAAGGGCAGAGAACAGTGGAGTGTAAAGTATCAAAAGTGATTCAGAGCCAACATGGCAGGTCCTAGCAGGATCAGCATCGAGCACTGAACATGTAATCACTGGCAGCCCAAAGGGCCAGGAGGGGACATGATAGAGATCTTCAGGTTCCAGAAGAGAATAAACCAGGTAAACTGTGAGAAACTACACAGAAAGAATGGCAGGTCAAAAACAAAGGAACAAGAATGTAAGCTGGTAAGAGGACTCAGGAGGGATGCTAGAAAGTTTCACTTTAGAGAGAAAGTGGTTTAGCCATAGAACAGCGTACCAGCACAGGTGGTGGGTGCAAAAATCTTTGATAGGTTCAAGCCTGGCTAGGACAGAGTGAGGGGCTTAATAGTTTCTCAGGGAGGTAGCAGTAAGGCAGGAAGCAATGGGGGGGGGAGGAGGACAAAAAACCCATCTGGACAATAGGTCACAGGGTAGAGTAAAGTAATACTGGGCAGACTGTATGGACCAATTGTGTTTTTCTGCCAACGCTGTCTATGCTTCTATTGCTCCTTTTTTAATTACTGTTTATTTGGTTTTACAAAATGACCAACAACAAAGAGAAACAATTATAGAACAAAATAATACAATAATTTATCACACAGGAGTACTTTAATGTGGTACTTAAGTTCATAATATTGTTATAAATGTAGGCAGTATAATATATTCATTTAAGCCTCCTTTTCTTAAGTTTGTTTCTTATCTTTATTAGGGTTGAGATGCATGTTTACACAGCAGGAAGTTGTGGGGGGCATGACATCCCCTAGAATTACACATACATTAACAGTCTTCTACTTTACAATACGTTGATCAATTGCCAGGAGATTACACCTCTATGCCCAGAATGCTACAAGGGGATCCAGGTTATTATAGGACATGATTCAGGGCGTAGTTCCCATTAAGACCAGCAAATTCACGGGTTCATGGTTCCTGTAATATTCTACAACATGCACAGTGTATAAAAGTGTTTAGCTTCAACGTGGCTCATAGTCTGCCTACATTATTGTGTCTTCTGTATAGTGGCCTTCTGTCATGAGCACGTCTGATCTATCTACCGGATGGATAACCATCTCTAACTTTTTACCACAGAACATACACTTGTCTGTTTTTTAGTTTTATTTTTTTGTGCAGTTTGTGAACCATCTTGTGCACATTTCACTTTTTCTTTTGTATGAACTTTCTGATGTCTAGCAAGAGTGGACTGATGTCTGAAACACTTTCCACAGCTTGTGCATTTAAAAGGTTTTTCACCTGTGTGAATCCGCTGATGTGTTGAGAGATTAGCCAGCTGAGTAAAACTCTTCCCACAGTCAGTACAATTAAAACATTTCAACCCTGTGTGAATTCGCTGGTGGTTAGCAAGAGTTGACTGATTAGTGAAACACTTCCCACAATCAGTGCAGTTAAATGGCTTCTCTCCACTATGAATTCTCAGGTGGCTAGCAAGAGTGGATTGCTGTGTGAAACTCTTCTCGCAAGAAGTACATTTGTAATTTTTCTCTCCAGTGTGAATATACTGATGATTAGTGAAAGCTGACTGATGTGTGAAAATTTTCCCACATTCAGTACATTCATAAGGCTTCTCACCCATGTGAATTCGCTGGTGATAAACTAGAGATGATTGCTGTGTGAAGTTCTTGCCACAAACAGTACATTCAAAAGGTTTTTCTCCAGTATGAACCCTCAGATGTGTTGTAAGAAAATGTAGGCATGTTAAAACTCTTCTCACAATCCATACATTTAAAATACCTCTGTTCTGTGTGAATCTTCTGGTGGCTAGTAAGAGCAGATTGATTTGTAAAACTCTTGTCACAATCAGTACATCTAAAATATGTATCTTCTATGTGACTTTGTTTGTGTTTACTGAGAGCTGATGACCGTGTGTAACATTCCCCACAATCAGTACATTTAAAACATCTCTCTTCTGTGTGAGTGCACTCATGCAAAGTAAGGTCCAATGGATGTAAAAAACTCTTCCCACAGTAACTACATTTGACATGTTTTTCTGCTGTGTGAATACGCTGATGTTCAGAGAAATTAGGCAGACTTGTAAAACGCTTGCTGCAGTAGTTACATATAAAGTCTTTCTTTGCTTTGGACAGTGCATGCATCGGACTAGAAATCCCCTCATTGGTGGTACATGTCAAAGTATTCTGTCTAGTATAATGATGCCGGAGGGTAAGTTCTGAGGTAAGATCCTTCTTGTATTCAAAAAGTTTAGGGACTAGAAATAGAAAAGAGATCATTAGTTAATTGTTCCACAAGAATTTGTCAGTGTTGTCGGTGAAACTATTTTTATATTTTTTTCTTGTGAACCAAATGCCTTTTTCCCTGAGTTTTGCCCATCCTAATCAAGATGACAGGGTTGCCACAGCAACTCCCTGCTTATTTTGCAGGTAGGTATGTCAGCAGCTGTCTTCATAGCTAATACCCAAATGCCATTACATGGTCATTCAAAATAAGTTTAATAATATTCACTAAAAATATCACCAACAGCTTAATCTGGTTCAAGGTCAGTTGGCATTCATCTGTATCCCCCCCTCCCCGGGGTCATGCCTGAAAATAGGCAGAATTTGTCTAGTGCACTTACCTGATCAACAAAAACTAAAAAAAAAAAAAAAGTGCAAGGCCCTTCACTTAGAAATTCAGAGGTACAATTTAAATAGTAAATAACCAGCAGCGATGAACCATAAAAGGTCTAGGATCATTACACGTGAAAAGAAGTAAAATCTGTCACAGCAATATACAGCATCAGAAGCAAATTAATGGCTAAACAGCATGAATTACTATCCTTATTTAAAATCAGGGACAAGTGCATAGCATGTTACCCTATGATGCTGCTTTCCTCTCCTCCTTTGTGAATGCCTGCCCTGTTGTTGACTTGCTTTTAAGGATATGAATATTAAAATAATCGATTTGGGGATCAGGCCAACAGAAGAGTTGAACAGATGTGTTTGTTTCCAGCGCTGTCATTTCTGAGCATTTTATGTTTAAAGTGTAGAAACCAAATTGGTGGCACACAGTCCGAGTAATAAAATATCAAAATAAATGCAGAACACAGAAAATAGCAGGTAATCCTTTCAATCTGCAAAATAGTAATTCCAATACATACAAATGACTACCAAGCACTTCGACTCCTCACGAGTCTTCCTCAGGGGTGTCTATGTTTAAAGTGTGCTACTTTCTACTGTTTTTTTTGCCATATGTTTCCTGCATACTTTGGTGTTACTGTAAGAGAGAGAGAGAAAGAGAGAGATGGGACAAAAAAAAAAAACTTACAAAATCTCTGGATGAATTTTTACAAAAACTGGGTGGAGTAGTGGCAGGCAGGTTGACCGACACTGATCCCATTATTCAGAAATTACAATCATACAAAGTTCTGAAGAAAAAGTGAATAGTATTAAGAAGTCATTGGCTGAACCTGAACAAACATTAAGCTGGTTGAAGATTCTGCTGAACACTGTACTAAAGACTGAGAAAGGGTTTGGGAACACCTGGCCAACGTGGAAGTCAGGATAGTGAAGGACAGCAAGGCCATGTTGAGTCAGATTGAAATGCTGTAGAATCAACTCCTTGTGAATGTGAGAGTGTTGGGATTACTGGACTTGATCCCTAAGTCTGAACTGCCTGCAGTGCTTCAAACTTTCTTAACAGAGGGCCTTTCATTGGCACAGGAACAAGCAGTTGTCTGGAGGGCATTCCAGTTACCTACAAGAAGGAGAAGTGAAGGTAGCAGCTCTAGCTCTATAGTGGTGACACAGTTGCAAAATCCTGGGGAGCAGCTTCTGTTGTTGTTGGCTGCCAGGGATCACAGGGATGCTATCTACCATGGGACTAAATCTGTTTAATTTACTCAAGATGGTGCGGCTCAGATCCAATTGTGACAAAAACAACTGCTGGTATGTAAGACTTTCTTTCTGCAGTTGGGGGTGCCGGCTCACTTGTTTTATCCTGCTAGACTGTGACTTACTTACAAGGGCAAACCTTGTGTTTTTACTGATCTGGAGGTAGCCTCATTTTGGTAGGATGTAATTTAGCAGCAGCAGAAGTAAGACCATGAAGACTCTACAGACTGAATTTATTGTTTGAATTCGGGACAGTTTGTAAACTTTACTGGGACAGTGTGCGTCATCTTGGAAATGTGACACTTTGGACTTACGTTAATTCTGATCATTGCCAAAGATATATACAGTTTACTGCTAACTAATTTTGTTATGGTGGGAGTTTGGAGTTCACTTTTTCTCTTTCACATCCCTTTTATGTAGTTATTTTGATAATAAATACCTGCAATCCCCTTCCCTCTTACTATGTGGGTTTGCACACTGGTTACCAGTATTACTAGATTTGGGGCTTTTAAGTGAGAATATTCTGCTTTTGTGTTTGTGAACATGTCTGGGCTGCAAACATTTTGTTACAAAGAATTGCATTTCAGAAGTGGGTCACTGTCGGGTCCAATGCAGCTCAGGCTGCAGGGGGCTCAGCAGTGACAGACCAATGATCAGCTAGGCTGATCATGATGTAATTTTCTTTTTGCAGGACAGAAACTTCTCATAGTTGAAAGCAGTCAACTGCTCCATTCACAGAGTGGCTGGCACCTTTCATCTGCATTAACCTTCCTGTTCCATTTTTTTTTTTTATAATCTGCCGGTAGAAGTCAATCTCTCCATGTTGTCGTGGAACACAAAATCAGCTCAGTACCACTGCTGAGTACCCCTCCCACCTTCCATTGCTTCCTGTGCCTGGTTCGTTAAATGAACTCCCTCCCACCGCTGAGTATCCCTCCCACCTCCCATTGCTTCCTGTGCTCCTTCTGAATTTTTCAACACCTGGGTGCCCAATCCCCAGTGCCAGCTAGTACCCCATGTGTCTCTCATGAGAGATGTTGACAGTCTGTGGAATGACAAACCCCTCTCCCAGATTTTAGCTACAAGGTGTTACCTGGAAGGCCAGCAGCTAATTACAGACTAGACCAGGCCTTAATTGGGGATCTCCTGTTTGTCTAGTTTTATTATAGCTTTCCAGATGCTAGGCTAGAATCATAAGCATTTATGACGTTCAGAGGAAACACAGTTCAGTTCACATGATGATACAAAGCATGTTGCACCTCCATGAGATCTGGCAGAGAGACATAACCAGTCCTTTGATGTCCTGGAATGGGGAAGCTGATCATAAGATCAAAGAAAATCATATGAGAAAATGAGTTGTGCTGAGATCACAGAATATTAATTTACCTTCCGGAAAAGATATCCTGTTTTGCATAGATACATTTGTTTATATTCTGATAGGGAGGAGCTAGGTGAATTCATGCAAAGAGGTGGGCAAAGCCAGCTTTTAAACAGTATTCTGTTTTCCTTCAGAGACACACAGTTCTATCTACACTTGGAGAAAGACACATCCTTGAGCACTTAAAGCAGGTATTTAGAGAGAGAGAGAAACAAATCTAAGCACTGTAGTAGGAATTGCACTGTTAGAACCTTGTTCTTTTAAAAGATTGTACGGTTCTTGTGATATATGGTTCTGTATTTTATGTCTTACATATTTTTATGTATTTTAGTAAAACTCTATTTTTAAAGCCTACTTGGTCTGTCTTTGAATTGCTTTCTTTATCAAGTGAAATATATATGGTTACAGCTGACACTATGCATAAGCTTGAATGGTGATACCAAACTGGAAAAAGGTAGAGTTAAATCTGAGGTCTTTTATTAGAATTTTTAAGGGTTCATTTTTGTACACCTGGTTAGGTGCCCATAGGCAAAGATATCTGGCCCCCCGAAGACAGAATTGTCTGAGCCTGTGCATTAGGTACGCTAGCAAGAGGTTCACATTTTGAATCCCTTCAAGACTTGAGACCAAAGGTTGATTCAAACCCACAAAACAGACAGGAGGGCTATCCTGTTTCTGTTAACTGTTCACAAGACTGCGCTCGGAGGTTGACATTTTGGGAGTAGAGGGCCTGACCTGCGGAGTGGGTTTGTGACAGATTGGTTGGCGGCGGTGTGAAAATGTTGGTATTACAAGCTTTTATTGTTCAATGTATCAGCTTGAGACCGTCAGCTCACTTGCAAAGAAAGAAAAAGGCAGTGATTTATTTTTAAAAAAGGAGACAGAACTGTACTGCAAATATTTGGAATAATAGTCCCCCTGAATTAAGGAAAGCAACTAAACTATCCCAGTTTAAATTAGGATTGAGCACTGTATTTTATGATGAATCTACTTGTTTTTAAAATGTGGAAAAATGTGTTAGTTGTTGGTGTGATTGAAGATTTTTGTTTTGTATAATGTCAAAAATTATTTATTAGTTGTTTTAAGTAGTTTGAATCTTTGTATGTTGTACTGAATGTAACTTTGTTCTTGACACAGGACAACTTTGAAAATAGGTCTTATGACCTAAAGTTTGCTATCTTGTATAAAAACAAACATTTTTACTACTACTACTACATATCACTTGGCATACAGTCAAGTTCCTACTCGTTTTATTTTTTTTTTCTAAAGTGCAAGTCAGAGTAGCCGTAGTCAGGGAAAAAGATGGCTTCCAACTACAGCAGGCACACTGTAGACTACTTAAAGCAGTTGTGTGGGGACAGAGGAGTCCCGTTTGAGGTGAAAGCCAGCAAGCAGAACCTCGTGGATGCCCTGATGCTAGCAGATACCCAGAGCAGCAAGTCACAGACTGTGACTGAAAAGGACCAAACCTCGAATGTGGCAGGGCTAGCGGACAGTGCAGTGTCCAGATCCAGTGAGGATGATAGCAGGGCCACTGTCAGTGAAGGGTCACAGCAGCAGGGAAAGGTCACCAGTATCCTGGATCCAGAAGTACTCAGGCTGCAAATTGAGTTGCGCAGAATGGAGCTGGAGTTCCAGAGGGAGAGGGACTGTGAGGCAGAGTGAGAATGCCAAGAGGCAGAGCAAGAACACTGAGAGGCAGACCATGAAGAGAGTGAATGCCAGAGGCAACATGAACTGGAGAAGCTACGACTCCAGCCAGTGGCACTGGAGCAGGTAAGTGGCTTGGGTTTAACTGAGACTGCAGGACTGGGTTACAAATTTAACTCCAAATCCATAGCCGAATTTAAAGAGGGGGAGGATATGGATGCCTTTTAAAATCTTTAGAAAAAGTTTGTTTTCAGGCTAAAATTCCTAGAGAGTCCTGGAGCTTCCAGCTATCCCCACTACTTACCAGGAAAGCTCGGGATGCATTAGGTCAAATGGACAATGAGGACAGTGATGATTACAGCAAACTTAAAGCTGCACTGTTAAAGAAATTTGAATTAACTGCTGAATCATACAGAGCTAAATTCTGTAAGCTCAGGAGAAGCCCCAACATGAGCTATGAGGAGCTAGCCATGAAACAACATCAGTTTTTAAAACGTTGGTGGGAAGGAACTGAGGCAAACTCTGTTGATAAAATTGAAAATGTGATTTTGTTAGAACAGTTTTATTGGTCATGTCCAGCAGAGCTGAAAAACTGGCTGGAGGATCGGGATCCCAAAACAGTGCAAGAGGCCGCTGAACTTTCAGACCGCTATGCCAAGAGCAGACCTGCTCTGAGAGTGAATGGGGTGGGTGTGGCAGCGCAGAAAGGGAAAACGCACCTTCAGTGCAGCTAAAACCCTCACTGCCTCCACCAAAACCAGTTAGCCCCAGGTTTCAGAGAAAAGATTTCTCTGAAAAGAGAAGTGAATGTTGGTCATGTAAAGAAACTGGGCATATTGCCAGACAGTGTCCCAAAAGAATGAGCAATAATACTCAAGGTGGTGCTAGGAAGGAAGTGGGTTGTTTGTGTGTCCCTGGAAGCATGCCAGTGAACATGAGAGAACACATGCACCCAGTCATGGTGAATGGTGTACAGACGCAAGGGTTAAGGGACACAGGGGGATCCTTGACCTTGGTAAAGGGGGATCTAGTAGAGCCTGGTCAGCTTATACCCAATAAATATGTCACTGTACAAGGGTTCACTGGTGATGAGAAAACATTGCCACTGGCCAGTGTTCTCCTGGACTGGGGTGAAACAGGGGGAACTGTGCAACAGGTGTCTGTAGCCAAAGCCTTAGCAGTGAAAGAAATCCTGGGTAATAACCTCAAACAGGGGATGGTGTGTGCAGTTACCCATAGCCAAGCGGCAAGGGAAAATTGTAGTTCCTTGAACCCCACAGAAGCCATTGTGGAAACCACTGAGAGGCTGGTTCCCCAGCCTGTGTCTTCTGATATGGAGATTAATGAAGAGGGGGTAGAAATTTCCCCAGTAGCAAGTAACCACACAGCTACAGAGGGTTACTCCGAAGAGGGAAGGGTGACCCATTGTCAGAAGGTTGGGATTGACAGTGATCCTGAGTGCCCTGACGCTAGTGCTAGGGACCCTAGTTTAGCGACTGAAGGGGACCTGTCCCATGCCTTGGGAATGTGTGAGGGGTTTGCAGCTGCTCAGAGAAGTGACCCTAGTTTAGAGAAGCTGAGGGCTTTGGCAGACATTCTGACGGCACACAGGGAGGTGATGGCAGACATAAGATTTATTGGGAAAATGGACTTGTGTATACTCAGGCTGTGCAGACAGAGGGAGGGAGGGATGCTAGGCAGGCAGCTTGTCATTCCCGAGGGGTATCATGAGCATTTGCTCAAAATTGCACATGATATTCCCTTGTCGGGTCATCTGGGAATCATTGCGCACTACGCAGCGGTTGGCCCAGACTTTCTATTGGCCTAACTTCACCCAGCAGGTGAAGGAGTATTGCAGGTCTTGTCACCGGTGCCAAGAAATAGGGAAGGCGGGCCAGAAGACCCAAGCCACCCTGATTTCCATTGCCCATAGTGGAGGAGCCATTCCAGGGGGTGGGAATGGATATTGTGGGGCCTTTAAATACCCCCAGCTCCTCAGGGAAGAGATTCATCCTGACTGTGGTGGATTATGCCACCCGGTACCCAGAGGCAGATGCCCTATCCTCACTGAGGACAGACAAAGTGGCAGATACCTTACTTGGGATTTTCTCCATTGTTGGGTTTCCGCAGGAGGTTATCACTGATGAGGGGTTCCTTCATGTGGACCTGATGAAATGTTTATGGGAGAAGTGTGGGGTGGTGCAGAGATACGCGACACTGTATCACCCACAAGCCAATGGAGCGTGGAAAGATTCAATGGTACCCTAAAGTCAATGCTCAGGCGTTTGCTGAACAGCATGGGAGGGACTGGGAGAAATACCTTCCCCATCTGTTGTTTGCATACAGAGAAGTGCCCCAAAAGTCAACAGGATTTTCCCCCTTTGAACTCTTATATGGACACCGGCTACGTGGGCCCCTAGACTTGATCCGGGAGGACTGGGAAGGCAAGCACGCCACCCAGGGAACTCCCATAGCAGATTACGTCCTTAAGTTTAGGGAAAGGCTGAAGGAGCTTATGGGGACAGCCCAGAGCAACCTGGCAGCTGCACAACAGAAACAAAAAGTGTGGTACAACCGCAGAGCCAGAGCTTACTTGTACATGGTGGGTCAGGAAGTCATGGTCCTTATTCCAGTCCAGAAAGACAAGCTGCAGGCTGAGTGGGCAGGACCGTACAAAGTGGTTAGGAAGGTAAATGATGTGAACTATATTGTGGAGTTACCTGACCGAAGATAGACAGAAAGAATGTACCATGTCAACATGATGAAGCCATAAGCAAATAGGGCTGACATGGTGTTTGCAGTATGAAGTCCTGGGGAAGGAACGGTCGAAGGAGACCCCCTTCTGGACTTGCTGGAAGAAAGTAAGCAGGATTCCTCTGTGCAGGCAGTTAAATTGTCTCCCCAACTGACCCTGGACCAGATCCAGAAAGTAAGGGAGATTTTAGCAGACTTTGCCCCATTGTTTAACACCAAGCCTGGACTAATGCCCTTAGCGACACACGATGTGGAGACAGGGACACAGACACCCATACGGCGGACAGCATATCGGGTGTCAGAGGTTGTCCAAAAGGACATTAGGAGGGAAGTGGAGGAGATGCTGGATTTAGGGGTAATCCAGAGATCCCACAGCCCCTGGGCCTCACCCATAGTCCTCGTGCCCAAGCCAGATGGCTCTACTTGTTTCTGTGTGGACTATCATGGACTGAATGCAGTCACGAAGTCAGACACCCACCCGATGCCCCGGACGGATGAACTCCTGGACAAGTTGGGAGGGGCGACCTACCTTACGACGATTGACCCGACCAAGGGGTATTGGCATGTAGAGTTGACAGACAGAGCTAAGGAGAGGTCCGCCTTCATCACTCAGATAGGCTTATTTGAATTTAAAGTAATGCCTTTTGGAATGAAGAACGCCCCAGCCACTTTCCAAAGGTTGGTGAACCAGGTGTTAAATGGTGCTGAGGAGTACACCGTGGTGTACCTGGATGACATTGCCATCTTTAGTACCAGCTGGGAGGAACACCTATCTCACCTTAGGGAAGTGCTGGGCAGGATACCGTGGGCCTGGCTCACTGTCAAAGCCGGGAAGTGCCAGGTGACCATGGGAGAAATGACATACCTCGGGTATGTGGTAGGCCGAGGACAGCTCTGTCCTAACCAAATAAAGATAGTGGTAATCCAGGCATGGCCCAGACCAAAAACACAGAAGCAGGTCAGGAGTTTTCTAGGGACAGCAGGGTACTACAGAAAATTTGTATCCAATTACAGTGCCATGGCTGCTCCTCTAACTGACCTGACAAAGAAAAGAATGCCTAAGAAAATTACCTGGGGCCCAGCCTGTGAGGAAGCCTTTTCTAAACTAAAGGAGGCACTGTGCAGTGCTCCTGTTTTGACAAGTCCTGACTATAGCAAACCCTTTATAGTTCAGACTGACGCCTCAGACATGAGTATTGGGGCAGTACTGAGTCAGACATCCAGCCAAGGGAGGGATCACCCAATAGCATACCTGAGTAAGAAGTTACTTTCCAGGGAGCAGGCATACTCCACTGTGGAAAAAGAAAGTCTTGCCATAGTGTGGGCCTAATGAAGTTGGAGCCATACTTGTATGGGCAGCATTTTGTGGTGCAGACAAACCACAACCCCCTGGTTTGGCTGACGCAGATGGGAAAGATGAATGGTAGATTGCTGAGGTGGAGTCTTGCTTTGCAAGGGTATGATCTGACAATATTACATAGGGCTGGAGCCAAAAAATCAGACCTCAGATGGCTTGTCTCATGTCTATGAGGAGTGAACTGAATTGGGAAGCTCATCCCATGCAGGGGATAGAGCCCCCAAATTCAGTCTAGGTGGGGAGGAATTGTGACACTTGGACAGCTTGTTCTGATTAACCTATGCTTTTTGTAATATAAAAATGTGTTATTGATTGTCTCTCATGAGAGATGCTGACAGTCTGTGGAATGACAGACCCCCCTCCCAGGTTTTAGCTACAAGGTGTTACCTGGAAGGCCAGGAGCTAATTAGAGACTAGACCAGACCTTAATTGGGGATCTCCTGTTTGTCTAGCTTTAGTGCAGCTTGCCAGATGCTAGGCTAGAATCTTAAATGTGTATGATGTTCAGAGGTAACACAGTTCAGTTCACATGGTGATACAAAGCATGTTGCACCTCTGTGAGATCTGGCAGAGAGACATAACCAGTACTTTGATGTCCTGGAAAGGGGAAGCTGATCATAAGATCAAAAAAAGTCATGTGAGAAAATTAGTTGTGCTGAGATCACAGAATATTAATTTACCTTCTGGAAAAGACATCCTGTTTTGCATAGATATATTTTTCTATATTCTGACAGGGAGAAGCTAGGTGACCTCATGCAAAGAGGTGGGCAAAGCCAGCTTTTAAACAGCATTCTGTTTTCCTTCAGAAACACACTTCTATCTACACTCGGAGAAAGACACATATCTGAGCACTTTAAGCAGGTATTTAGAGAGAGAGAGAGAGAGAGAGACAAATCTAAGTACTGTAGTAGGAACTGCACTGTTAAAACCTTGTTCTTTTAAAAGATTGTATGGTTCTTGTGATATATGGTTCTATATTTTATGTCTTACATATTTTTATCTATTTTAGTAAAGCTCTATTTTTAGAGCCTACTTGGTCTGTCTTTGAACTTCTTTCTTTAACAAGTGAAGTATACATGGTTACAGCTGACGCTATGCATAAGCTTGAATGGTGATACCAAACTGGAAAAAGGTAGCGTTAAATCTGAGGTCTTTAATAATTAGAGTTTTTAAGGGTTCATTTTTGTACATCTGGTTAGGTGCCCGTAGGCAAAGATATCTGGCCCCCCGAAGACAGAATTGTCTGAGCCTGTGCATTGGGTACGCTAGCAAGAGGTTCACAGTTTGAATCCCTCCAAGACTTGAGACCAAAAGTTGACTCGAACCCACAAAATAGATAGGAGGGTTACCCTGTTTCTGTTAACTGTTCACAAGACTACGCTCGGAGGTTGGCACTTTGGGAGTAGAGGGCCTGACCTGCTGAGTGGGTCTGCGACACCCCAACCCACCTGTTTCCACTGTGTGACATCAAGAAGCCTAGCCCTGGTGCCGTCAAACATGACACCAACACTGAGATGCCCAACCCTCATTGTGGGTACCTAAAATATAGAAAACCATCTGTTGCTGCCGCCGTTTGTCTACCATTGTTACCCACCCCCCACCTGACCCACCCCACTCAGCACCTACCGACCCAATGCCCTACCACCCCTTACTCCCCTACCGGGGGTCTAATGCTGTAATCCTCTCTGTATCAGAGACATGCATTCACTCTTCAATGCCTGGCCAGGAACTGAGGAAATAAGGCATGCTATCAATGTATTTCAATGTGTTTTGAACTTGTACTCATAACTTGATCATTTTTTAAATATTTTTCCACAAAATGTTCAACATGGCCTTTTTGGGAACCCACCTCATGAACAAGGTAGGTGAAGTTCTTCAAATCTGGCCTGAAAGGGTAATTTTGCAGTCACTCCACAAAAATCACCTTTCAGGCAGAGTTTGGAAAGTTTCACCTACCGGATCCATGAGGTGGGGACAGAAGAAGGCTATGCTGAAAATTTGGAGTAAACATATAAAAAACAACAAAGTTATGAACATACATTGACATTTTTCAATACTTGCAATGCTGTCAATAACCCCAAATTTTCAACATAACCATTTTTTCACAAACCCTCATTGAACATGGCAGCTGTTGTTTTTCAAATCCTGGCCAAAATGTGTTTTCTCACCTGTGGTATGAAATGATGTTTCCAATGAGATTTGGACATTTTCTCCTACTGTGTTCATGAGATGGGATCTTAAGAAGACTGTTTTGAAAACTTGGGGTCAAAATATAATAAAAAAAAGTTATGAAAGTACATTGACATTTTTCAACGGTAGCTCATAACTTTAGTAAATTTCAATATTTTGACCCAAATTTTCAACATAGGCAATTTTTCATACCACCTCACAAACCTGACAGCTGTTATTTTTTGAATACTGGCAAAAATGTGATTTCATACTTGTGGTGCGAAATGACGTTTCAGCCAGTATTTTATAAATGACACCTGACAATTTCAGAAGGGGGGGGGATAAAAAAACTATGCTGAAATTATGGTGTTAAAACAGTTAAAAAAAAAAAAAGTAAAATTATTTGCAGAGACAGCTGCTGGCCCACTAGTGACCACATTGTCTTCCTGTCCCAGTGTCCTGACTTCGGGTGCGAGTTCAGTGAGCAGGCTGAATGAGCTTAGGCTGGGGGAAAGTTGCTGCAGTGTGCAACACTAGTCCCAGCCTGGGAAGAGACAGAACAGTGTTCTGGTGCACACACGACACCCTGTGGTGGGCCAGGGAGCCTTCCAACACAAAGGGTTGTTGCACGTGTTGAGGCTTGATTGACCCATGCACTGTGTCTGGACAGGTAGGTTAGCCAGACAGTTTTAAATTGCAACGCAGGCACAGACCTACAGTTAGTAGGAAGCCAGGATCCACCACAAATTACTCAGCTTCCACATACTGTACACCATGCACACAAACATTCGACAATGGCAAATGCTTGTTATAATTACTTTCTCTCATCACCCTACCAATGGCTTGGTAAACGGGGTTCTAGGGCAGTTACTGAAGTTAGTTAGAATTGCCCCCTGTATTTTTATGTTAATGTGCATTCCTCCTATTTTCTATTGGGGATTTCCCACCCCGCTACTTAAGCTCCTCTTTTATAAATTGCCTCATCTGGTTAATTCTCTTTATTTCAAGTGGTTGGAGTCAGAGTCATGTGGTGTGGAATGAATTGTGCTTTTATCCAATCTCTCTTTTGGTATTATAATTGTAGTATATCCCTAATGCTATATATACTATGAGTGATTTCAAAATACTTGGATTGATAACTGTATTATTAGGGCAAATGGAGAGTGTACTTTGTACCGAATGCATAACTCAAACAAAAACAAAGTTTAATAATATGGATTTGGATAATTATCTCATGAAAACACTTGGTCATGGTTGGATGAGTGAATGTTTTACTTCAGGAGAGAAGATGCACAGTTAACAATTAACTTATAATACCAGCAAGAGTGCAATAGACTGGGCAAATACCATGGCATGAGACGGGGGGCGAACTGATTAGCCTGGCCAGTGGTTGCCACTAGTGAAAGAGGGGGCCAAAATAAAAAAATGCATTGGGGGAGGAGTTGGGCTAGGGTGGAAGTCAGCTTGAATAGATGCTGCCGGCTGCTGGCACACTGCCAGGAGCAGACAGTTTCATATTACTCCAGCAGTCTCTAGGGCACTGGGGAAAAGGGGAGATGGGTGAGTAATGTTTGGAATGGACTGGGGGGGGTGACAGAAGATTTGCCCTGGCCACCAGGTGAGGGGGATAGGGTTATTTTTTTTTCCACCCCTCACACCCAAGCAAAATACTGAATAATGAATAACGACTATCAGAATATTTGAGGACCTGAATAAGAAATTGGCCTGAACATTCAAGAAATGGTATTTACGCAGCCTTAATTGAAAGTTTATTGGGATGTTGCCTAACAATGTCTTGCAACCTGTTTCGTGTGCATAGATAGGCATAAATTGTCTAGTAAAATGTGATGCTGTGTAAATACATATAAATGCACGGATTAGTTAGGAATCAGGGGTTCGATAAAATTATATATATTTTGCTGATAATGCTTATACCACTGCCAGTGGATGCTTGTACAGTATGGACAGTGTTTTGAAATGAATGCCAAGAGTCTTGCAGATGGAGAGTGTACTTCCCCCCCCCAACACACACACACCATTTCTGGATGCTTACCTTGCTGGCGTTCACTGGTCCCTGCTGCCCCCAGCCAGAGCTAGGATCTCTGTCTTTACCCTTCTGGTCCACAATGGACCTGACCCTTTGCTGTGGGGCCAGCAGGGTAACACAGGACACTGGCAGCATGAGTCCATGAGGGGAGTTGAACAATAGCTTCCAGTGACATTACTGGAGTCGAACATCACCACCTGTGTTCTTAGTCCCAGAACTGTTCACTGGGGCCAAGATCAAGCAGAAGAGTGCCATCAAGTGTAGTGGAGGAGCTCCATGACCCCAGGACAGGCAGTGAGGTTGGGGGAGAGGGAAATCCAATGCTCTGGGGGACCAGCACTACCAAGCATTTGCGACAACTTGAAAATGTAGCTGGAGCTCTGTTCTGGAAACCATGCTGGTAGCCTGCAACTCTTGCGGATCACAGAGTCCAGGGCAGGCAGTTGAGCCAGGACTGAGAAGAAGGAATGCCATCAGGTGCAAGCCCAGAGTTTTCTTGAACCCCAGGGCAGGCAGGGGGTCCAGGAACAGTGCATGCATGTTATGTACAGAGAGACCTCGACCACCTCTGCTCTCTCACAAACCCCAACTCGATAACAAACATCCTGCAACAAAAGAGACATCCCTGGTCCCAGAACAGGCAGTAGGGCCAGGGTAGGGGGCAAACAGCCTGAAAGGGCTTAAATCAAAGCAGCAGGAGACTTAAAAAAGACAGCAGCAAAAGTAAGGAATCATGGCCCCAGCCATACATCAAGGCCTCTGACTCCACAAGGATTATTGAAAAGGGGTCAGAGGTAAACAGCCAGACATGCTCATGAATTTCAGCCAATACAATTGAAGGACTGCACCAAAGACTTCATGCAAGCCCTGTTTAGGTGGAACAACAATGCCCTGTTTTGCTCAGGAAAATACTGATCAGTTAGCCATGAAGTTTGAGCCAGTATAGAAAGGACTGTACCCATGTATGTGGGCTCAGTTTTCAGTCTGTTTGACCAGGGAGACTGTGAACCAGACATTCACTTACTACCCAAAGCAGCAGTCCTGGCAGGCCACATTGGATGAAGCAGTTTTTCCAGAACTGAAGAGAAGAAAGGCACTGAAGTGGAGCATGGAGTGGAGTTTTTCCTAACCCAAAGTGACTTTTCCCTTATGGAAGGCAAACTCCTTAGTGACGGAACTGTCCATCTGAGGCTGCTGCCTACCAGAGGGTTCAGTGGAGCCCCCTGCAACTGCAACTGACAGATAACCAGAGAAGGTAAAGAGGAAACCAGTGAGAGTCCAGATGACCAGTGGAAAAATGACCATTCCAGTCAACCATATCCATGATCTTGCCTGACCAGCCATAAGGTAGAACAGAAGTATCCAAGACAAGAAGTATCCAAGACACTACAGAACAGCAAGTGGCCACCACATTTTCGGCCCTGCAACTGGGGATTTTGTAACTGCTCACTAGGACAAAGGGGGAAGCCTCGGGCAGGACTGTGTAAATTTGAAATGTCCAGGCAGAAGACCTGAGGAGGCCAACCAGCCACCCAGTTTGTGGATTACAAATATGGGTCCCTGTGTTTACAGTTTAAAATATATTTGCACTGCAACTTTTTGTTTCTGTCACAGTTTAAGTGCTCCAACAAGGCACCTATCCTGCTAGCAGTATCTGGGTGCCCAATGAGGTGCCTCCTGCAATATTAGATAGCTCTCACCTATGGCCTTCAGGGGAGGTGGGATAAAAGCTGAGTGCACCTGCATTTAGGGATTGAGGAACTGCCATTGGGTGGGCAACTGTTGGGGCCAGTATTACAATTAACAGTTACTGTGTACATACCATTTCTGACTATGGCCCCGTTGCTCCCATTGTTCCTAATGTCCCCTTGCTCTTTACTCCCCCCCACTTTTAAATAAATTGTTTGGATTGTATTTCTTTATTGGGGGTTGTTACTGTGTTAACGTGTCACTCATACTGGGGAGGAACTGTGTTGGCAAGGGTAACTTTATTGTTCCTGGGGGAGTGATAGCTCTGAGTATCAACATCCAGGTACCCCTTACTGCTGCCCCAGGTGGAGGCACCACATCACCTTTAGAGCTGAATCACCAGTGTAGCACAACTACAGCTACCCAGGCCAGCTCCCATGGACAGTTGGGAGAGGTAGACCAGGGCTCTAGGCAGATGCTGCAGAAGCACACAAGACGTAAAACAGGTGAACCTCCTCTAATAGCTACGGTACTTACTGTTGGGTTCGTCTTCAGGGAGATTTTGCTGCTCAGTCTCCTCTTTCTTAATGCAAACATAGAGTTTTTTCTCCCTCTCAACCAACGATAACAAATGTTCCTTTGGAATCTGAAAACCTGTATTTTTAAGACAAAACCACAATCTACATGTAAATGCTGTGGACCATTGTTCCTATCCTATTGTGTAAATGAAAAATTCACCATATAGATCTGGGCAAGCGCAATAATCAGCGGACCAGCAAAACTTTGATCCATAGTTCCCTGAAAACTAGTGCCTCCCCACCCCAATAAAAAAGCGAAGCATGAACCCTGAAGATACAAGACTGCTAGAGTTGACATGGGGTGGAGCTGAGCTTAAGGTGCTACTGTCCCAACTTGTAAAGTCTGGTAGAGGCAGTAGGGTATCCACTCTGTATCCATCAGTACAACGATGGGAACTGCCATTCTGCCATTTGAAAACGCTCAGTAAATGTTTTAGTGGAACAGTTTTAAAAACTTCCTCTTCCCCATGGGATTGCAACCTGCAGAATGGAGGTGTATACGCCAGCTCCGCCCCCAATGATTTGTTGTGATAACAAGACATACTGCAGTCTCCCCTGCATGGTGCAAGTGCATTCTGTTTTCACACTCGCTGCCACAAAATAAGCTAGATGGCCCAGGTAGTACCTCCCATCCCTCCCCCCTCCCACACACACACACGTCATTAGAGGGAGTGGATCTTGCATCTCTGCCTCTGTTTTGTGGGTTGTCATGACAGGAGAAATCTGAGGTATGGTAAGTTCCACTCAAAAAGAAACTGCTTGTTTTCAGTTCAAGATGTGGCCGTTCTATAAATTCGGCTGACAGATACATGATAGGTACCAGCAGGCAGCAGCTGCCAGAGCTTGGATAGTGGGGAGGCATGGTGGATAGAAACCTAGAAACATAGAAGCTGACGGCAGATAAGGACCGCAAGTCCCATCCAGTTTGCTCATTTCTTTTTCTACCTTATGAATGTGCTGTCGGCATTTGCTCTGCAATGGCCTATCTATTCATACTTATCTGTATTGCTCCATTATGCCTATCCCATGCCTGTCAGAAGCCCTGCACTGTATTCATAACCACCACTTCCTGAGGTAGACCATTCCATGCATCCACCACCCTTTCTGTGAAAAAAGACTTCCTCACATTACCCCTTAACCGGCCTCCCTCTCATCTCATGTTGGTGTCTAGTTGGTGTCTGATGTTGGTGCCTTGCAATGTTACATCATTGCATGCATGCCTCCCATGGGAATTAGCATCAAAAAAACTGCCGGCCCTGTCTCTGATGCTCTCTTGGTCCCACGATGTCAGTTCTGCATTTAGCTGCCGACCTAATTCAGTGTTCCATCAGGACTGGCCTAACCTGTGGCTCTGTCCTGGGGGGGGTATGCCAGGGAGGCATCCCTAGCATGGAGTCTGTTGGGGGGTGTCTGCTCGATGGCCCCGCCCAGGGGGCACGTCCGGGAGAATCGCTGCCAGAGGTAAGTCCTGGGGGCTGGGTGGGGGCCAAAGAGTAGGGGTTAAGCTCCTGGGGCACAGCGCCCAAAAAAATGAAACAAACTGGAAAACTAGCATTCTACTGTATTTACTCTAAATCCATGGAACCAAGATCAAGGAAGCAAGATCAGTAAAAACATCCAGAAATGTACCTGTTATTGTCTTCTAAGAGGCTTTCTGCAATTTGACATTTATTTTTGCTTTCCTGATTATTTGTTTTTACTTGTCTTTGCTAATAATTTTTTATTTACTTTTGGGTTATTCTACCATGGGAGGCTGTTATCTGGGACCTGATTTAGGCCACCACAATCACTCCTGTCCATGGAGCCTACATAGCACTTCCCGTCCACTACTGAACATTCTCTCTCTGATTCTCCTCCTCCTCCTCTTCAATGTTTTTTTTCTACCCTTGCTTATTTTCATGAGACACCTCCTTTTGTTTGATAATACACAACAAGGTGTGGTACATCATGGGATACTGTCATGCCGTGGATATATTGTGAGTCATAAGGCCACATGAGAAGTGGCAACATCCCATGAGATACCACTACAGTACCTAGATCAGCTATTACCTAGCTTCAGACTACCTAGATCTGCAACTACCACTCAGCAACTACCTAGCATCACTACTACCATTCTGTAACTACCTAACACCACTACTACCATTTTGTAACTACAGTACCTAGCACCACTACTACCATTCTGTAACTACCTAGCACCACTACTACCATTCTGCAACTACATAGCACCACTACTACCGTTCTGCAACTACCTGGCTCCACAACTACCATTCTGCAACTACCTAGTACAGCAACAACCATTCTGCAGCTACCTAGCTCCACAACTACCATTCTGCAACCTCCTGGCACTGAAGCTACCATTCTGCAACCACCTAGCACTGCAGCTACAATTCTGCAACTACCTAGCACCACAACTACCATTCTGCAACTACCTAGCTCTGTAACTACCATTCTGCAACTACCTAGCACTGCAGTTACCATTATGCAACTACCTGGCACCGCAACTACCATTCTGCGACCACCTGACACCGCAAGTACCATACTGCAACCACCATTCTGCAACTACCTAACACCACAATTACCATTCTGCAACTACCTAGCACCGCAGTTACCATTCTGCAACTACCTAGTACTGCACTTATCATTCTGCAACTACCTAGCACCACAACTACCATTCTGCAACTACCTAGCTCTGTAACTACCATTCTGCAACTACCTAGCACTGCAGTTACCATTATGCAACTACCTAGCACCGCAACTACTATTCTAAGTAATTACCTGGCACCACAAGCACCACACTGCAACCAACCATTCTGCAACTACCTAACACCACAATTACCATTCTGCAACTACCTAGCACCGCAGTTACCATTCTGCAACTACCTAGTACTGCACTTATCATTCTGCAACTACCTAGCACTGCAGTTACCTTTCTGCAACTAGCTAGCACTGCAGTTACCATTCTGCAACTACTGTACCTAGCACCACAACTACCATTCTGCAACCATCTGGCACCACAACTACCATTCTGCAACCACCTTGCACTGCAACTACCATTCTGTAACTACACAGCACAGCAGTTACCATGCTGCAACTACCTATCACTGCAACTACCATTCTGCAACTACCTAGCACTGCAGCTACCATTCTGCAACTACCTACCACCGCAACTACCATTTTGCAACCACCTGGCACCACAAGTACCATTCTGCAACCACCTGGTACCGCAGCTACCATTCTGCAACTACATAGCTCTTTCAGTTACCATTCTGCAGCTACCTAACACTACAACTACCATTCTGCAACTACCTAGCACCGCAACTACCATTCTGCAACTACCTACCACCACAGCTACCATTCTGAAATCACCTTGCACCGCAACTACCATTCTGCAACTACATAGCACTGCAGTTACCATTCTGCAACTACCTAGCACTGCAACTACCATTCTGTAAACTGCCTAGCTCCACAACTACCATTCTGCAACTACATAGCACTACAGTTACCATTCTGCAACTACCTAGCACTGCAACTACCATTCTGCAACTGCCTAGCTCCACAACTACCATTCTGCAACTACCTAGCTTTGCAACTTTCTAGCCTCCTACAGTATTTTTCAGAGCTGTGTGGAATATGGAATTCCCCCAGTGGAACTGATGTGGAATGGCAATTCCATTTCCACAATGCTTTTCAGAATTTCCTTCTTAATTTTGTGGAACTCTGAAAAACTTTTCTATGTAAACCAATGAATAATACTCTGCAGATTATGTAACCTCCAGAATATTATTCCATGATTTGTTGAAAACTAAGCCATGGTGTACATAGACCACTGAACACTATCCCACAGTATATGCAAACTGTGAGTTACAAATCCACAGTTTGAGGGTTGTGCAAAAACCTTATCCTGAATATTTGGTCGAATATTATATTCAGGGGCTCCAAATATTCAGGTATTCATATTTGTTATTCAGTGGTTGTATTTAAAAAAAAAAACAAAGTCCCCCACCCTCCTCCCCAGCTCAGATCCTTTAAAATGAACAAGTCACCATACCGCCACTCTCAATTAGAATCCCAAGCTCCCCCTCCTCCCCCAACACCCACAATTTGATAAAAAAGTGTATTTGTTTGTGACAAAACCTCCAGTGATGGGCAACCAGCACAACCTGCCTTCCTCCAGCACTAAATGCCATCTGTCAGCACTTAGGAAAACAAATATGTCTCCAACCCCCTTCCCACTCTGATAGCAGCTCTCTCTACAGACTCTTCTGCACTACAGTAGGATGCCAACACAGCTATCAAGGATGAATACCACCAGGATTCACCTACACAACCTACTACAGATTGGGGGGTGGGATTCAAGGTCAGTGTTGCTGGTAGAGGTGTCTGTAATGGGACCAGGAACCAACCTGACTGGGAAGGCAGCTGTAGGTCATGCTAGACAGTACTTAGGAGTCACTCAAAGCCCCCCCTTACCTACAATATTAGGATAGATCACATTATTTGAATATCACCACCAGAGTAATCAGCAGCAGGGCAGGGAGGTCATACACTCATCAGGATTCAACCTTCCCCTTAGACTTACCCTGACAGTCAGACCCCCAACCCAGTCGCAGTGTAGCCAACTGCTAAGTGAGTTCTGGTCCCCTTATTTTGCCACACTGACTTGACGTATCACACACTAAGACTTGTGTGAGGGACTTAGTCTCAAGGCCCCTGGAATTCTACCATTCTGCAGTTGCAGAATTTTCCACAGAATTTACATCATGCCACACAGTTATATATATTCATTGTTCTTTGTGAATTTTTATTCTAATACACCATTTTTCCAAAGTGCCTGGCTTGCTTCCTATCTCACTTATCTTGAAGCTCCTCCTCCTCTATCCTCAGCATGTGATGTCATCAATGACATCACATCATCTTTTAGCCAATGGCAGGTTTGCATTCTGCCACAGAAATGAATAAACCATTCCTCAGAAATCTGAAGATGCTGACACAGAAGCTTTGGAGTCAGCAGCAGAAATCAGGACAAAGTGCCGCAGAGCACTAGGGGTCCTACATGTACCCTCTCTGTTTGTTATCTAAACGTGCTAGAACAACCCTGTTTGTCTTCACATGGTTTCTTATTTTCTTAAACATGCATGCTCCAGTGTTTCATTTCCATAACCCACTTTCTGTAAAAGGAAGGAATCTCAAACTTTCAATTTGGGGGAGGGGGGCATTCAGTTTGAAAATGCCCAGGGGCCTTTTCAGTCTTAATCCGGTCCGGCATTCATTTGTTTTTATTTGGGGGAAGGGGCTTCTCTGTGAACAGTCCTTTCTGTGTGGTAATGACAGGCTATTTCGTGCTGTACAGTCATACACATGAACAGTAACCCACAACAGGGTGGGTTTTTAGAGAATTAATGCATATCCCAGGTGACTTGAAAGGCACGAAGCTAATGGCTTTGTGCTTGTATCAATGAACCAGGAAACTGCATTATTTCTCAAGAAACCCGTGCCCTGGAGTGGGTTATCGTACTTATAAAATGGGAAAACGTTGTTTGTTTTTCCTGTAGTTAGGCTGTTATTAGGTAGTCCTAGGTATGTGGTTCAGTGGTTAGAGTACCAGCTTGGAAATTTAGAGATCCACTAGTGCCAAATGCGCACTGTGTGACTTTGGGCAAGCCCCTTAACCTTTCAGTGCTCCAGTCCACCTAGCTGAGGATACAGGTAGAAATACAGAAACACAGAATTTATGGCAGATAAGGACCTTTTGGTCCAACCAGTCTTACCATTTGTCCCTGCCTATACTATCATTGCATACCCTACTTGATCTCTGGCTCCCCCCATCATTTCCCAACTAAGATTCACTTGTGCCAATGCCATGTATTCTTGAAGCCCACCACTGTTCTTGCCACCACCACCTCTGCTGGAAGACTGTTCCAGGCATCTACCATTCTTTCAGTGAAAAGTTACTTCCTCACTTTGCTCGTACATTTTACCCCTTCCAGATTCACTGCATGTCCCCTTGTTCTTGTGCATCTTTTCCTCTGGAAAATGCTCCCTTCCTGTACCTTGTTTCACTCCATGAAGTATTTGTAGGTCTCTATCATGCCCCCCCCCCCTTCAGGGTGTACATATTGAGGTCTCTCAGTTTTTCCTCACAACGCTTCTAATGCAGCCCCTACACCATTTTAGTTGTCCTCTTCTGGACAGCCCCCACCCTGTCTATGTCCTTCCTGAGATGTGGTTTCCAGGACCGGACAGAGTACTCAGGTTGGGTCTCACCGACAATCTATACAGTGGCCACAACACCTCCCTCCTTCTGCTGGTGATACCCCTCCCTATGTACTCCAACATCCCACTGACCCTACCTACTGCCATATTGCATTGTTTTACCATCTTGAGGTCATCATATATGATTTCTCCAAGGTCCCTTTCCTATATGGTGATCATCAATACCTTGTCTCCCCTTGTGTATCTACCTCTGGGTTTCTGTGTCCTAGGTGCATAATTTTGCACTTTTTTTACATTGACACCCAGCTGCCATACCTCTTACCACTTATTGAGTTTTCTCAGTCTCTTCACATTCTCTCCACCCCTCTAGAGTCTCCAGATTATTTCAGATTTTGGTGTCATTTGCAAAAAAGTATACCTCCCCATCCAGGTCATCTGTAATGTCACTTATAAAGACATTAAAGAGGACTGATCCTAGTACAGAGCCCTGAGGTACCACACTGTTCACCCTCTCTTCCCCCGAGTAAACTCTGTTTACCACTACCCTCTGTAGAAGCAGGACCCCCACAGGAAACGAGATGTTGCATCTCAGCTGGATTATCCTGGGTAAATAAATTATTTAAAAAAATTGTGAGCTTGGCAATGAAGGCCGCTTGCCTTTGAAAGCACCCAGGATGTGCATTAATTCTGAAGAAACCTATGCCCTGTTGTGGGTTATTGCTTAAAAAAATGGAAAAAGGTTTTATTTTTGTTTAGTTAGGCTGTTTCTAAGCACAGAAGATTAGGTTGGATTAGTTAAAAACTGTGTATTTCCTGAAATGTAATGAACAATCAGGTGAAGTGTTTCAGCCAATGAAGTTTCTAAGATTCTGGAGCCCATTTTATACTTGTCAATCGCTGTGCCCTCTGTGTTGTAATGACCTGGCTGGCGGTATGACATTTACTACTGTGATGCATTTTTGAATTATACTTATGGCAAATGTACTATGTGGACCAGATTTGTTAGTTTTAGTTGTAAATGCAATATAAGAATATTTTAAAAAATTCAGAGGGTGGACCTTTTACATTTTTTATATTTATACCAATTACTCACTGTGCACTCACTTTATCTGCTCTTCATTTGGGAGTGGGGGGGGGGGACATTACTTTTGTTATCAACATGTATAAGTAGTACCTTTGCAGCAAAACCCTTTATGAGACCATCCCAAGGAACACAGAACAGTGCCCCTCCTTACCTAATGAGATCATGGTTTCATAATTGTCCTCCATCACTTCTCTGTACAGTTCCTTCTCCTGAGCAGTTAACATTTCCCACTCCTCTTTGGCGAAATGTAGTGCAACATCTTCAAATATCTCTGGTACCTGAAAGAAGGTGCATAGCTAATCATTTTAATAAGGAATATTGTGGGATTACCAATTACGAACATTAGAGGGACAGATCAAAGGGATCTGAAGGACCCAACAGAAGCTGGCATTGGCAGTACTTGCACTGATTCATTTATACTATGTAGGTGAGAGTTAATCCTTACAGAAAAATAATTGATTTAAGCCATAGAAACCTCCAAAATGAGGGTAAATCATTTATCCTCACTTTGATCATTTATTGTCACCTTAGACAGGTCACAAAGGAACCTCTAACCAATGGGAGAGTAACTTGAACAGTGCCTGATGACATCACATTGGCCCCTGTTGCCCTCAAAACTGAACAGCAAAATCAAACAGAAACAGTTAAATCTTCATACAACACTAATTTAACTGATTTACTGTCTATAATACATTTTGTATCAACTGGAGACACAATGGTCTGTCTCAGAATAAGCCATTTATCGTCACTTGTGAGGGGGCAGGACTTACATGACTCATGGCACTGCCCCATTATTAATTACTATCGTGCCACCCTCACATATAAAGAGAAATTGAATATTCTGAGCCAGCCCATTGCATTTTCCATATTTAATTTTCACACTGTTTCAGTGCAAGAAAGGGAAAAGGTTCCTGGCAGTAGCTATTCCAAGTTCATTTAACAGCTGGCACACAACAAATTAGTCATTAATATAGAAACAACGGTATGCATGCTATGGACTGGATAGATGTTCTTCTCATCATCAGTACTGCCGTTGTGTATCGATCGGTTTACTGGCTCAATTAATTGGAAAGGTATAACTATCAGTGGATGATGACAATCACTGTTTCCTTCCGTGAACAAAATAATAGATACTGTATCAAACTATGTGCAAGAAGGCTTTGATATGATGGGGGTTTCTTAGGACATCACAAGTCACAAGAATGAAGTTTGATTGGTATAATAATGTCATCAGAATCCCCCAGATGGGATCAGATGCCTTGCTGTATTTAGTTTGGAATCTGCTGTTTTTATAATATATCGGTTAACTGTTTTTTATAATGCTGCAATTAAGACATTGATTCCCCATCATAACCAATTCGGTCATGTTTGAACAATGTAAAAAAAAAACATGCCCAGTTGTCCCAATTCCCAGTAACCCTAGTCAGAATTTAGTTTTCCTTTTTTTGTGCCTCTGAGCCATGGGTACTTCCTCCTTCAGGTGCCCTTCAAAGCATTTCCACTGTTGAGTGTCAGGTTCTCCCCAAACTTTTGACCCTTACACTTTTTATGGTTTATTCAAAAACGGCAGAAGAATTCTGGGTAAGGGGAGTGCTTATGTGACTTCCTGCTGCTGTACTATTTATGTGACAATAGAATGATCTATTACACCCTGAAGTCACATCCGTGGCACCAATACATTTCTGAAAGGACTGAATTCCATAGAAAACAAGAGCTAACCACGTGATCAGGTAAATATAGCAGGGCTGGATTTGATTGCACTAGAAAGAGCTGTTTGTAACCTTTTACTGAAGGACTGATTAGGTAACCTGCTCTTCTCGTCATTCTTTATATACTTTAGGCTGGGTTCATGTGAAAGAGAAGCTGGTCTTTAAACATCCCCACTGCCCATGACTGTCTTCCCACATCAGGCCCCTCTGAGTACCAATGGCCACCTCACAGATACAACCATGGAGTGGTGACCAAGAATATTGGTGCCTCTTATCTGGACAGTTGCGGGAATTTTCTTCTTTCACCAACACAAACCCCCATTCCCACCCCTGCAACATTCACAACTGCAGCAGCCCCTGTGCAGGAGGTAGAGAATTACCTCATTTGAACCACCACAGAGGTTAATACAGGACCCACACGTGGGCCCATTACTGCCTAGCCAAGAAACACTGCTACCAGAAGCACCCATGACCTGAACCCACATGATCATAGGAACACAGGCCCACTTTATAAGAGTCCCTTTAGCAAGAGTTCAGCTGCATGAAGGTCCAAGTTTCAATTAGATGCAGACTGGTCAAATACATTGACAGCAATAATTCGGTCTACTGTTATACCACTGAAGGTACTCCAACTCCTGCTTGATGCTGAATACCACCTCCAGAGAGAACTCTACAGATGCTGTTTACTGACTCTCCTGCCATCCTCCCACCTGCGCCACCACAGCAGGAGCACCTTCTACCTCCACCAGGGATTCGGTTAACTCCATTTTTAAAGTATTTGTCTTCAAAAAATGTGATAATAGCTACCAAAATGCTAACTCCATGGCACTTAGGGATTGGGGAACACACTGGCATGCTGACAACCTGGGTTCACGCTCCAAACCCCGGACATCAGAAACAGAGAAAGCTGGGAGGATCCAGAGTGTCTGATGGATGCTCTCCTCCTGGGGGGAGTGTTGACACTGCATCACTCTGTAATGGCTCCTAGTGGAGGTGTGTTGTAGTGCTGCTGACGGTGAGTGTGAACTCACACTGTCAGGTATCCCCTCCACCACGTTAGCTGCAGCGTGCACATCCTTGCAGGTGGTAGGTGGGGCATAAATGGAGGAAACTGCCACACCAGGTACACTGGATGATGACCATGTAATCCCTCCCACACCAACTGACTCCCAGCATGCTAGCAACATGACACCCCTCAGCCTCCGCCCAAGCTCGTACATTCCTCTAGTTGGCAGGAAGGCCCCCTGCAGGTACAAGCTGGCCAGTCGGAGGAAAGGAGGGAGGCTCCAGGTGTCTTTCCCCTCCAAGACTGTCAGAGGAGGCACCTGGCAGGGACACGCCAGCCCAGGGGATGGAAGGCTGAAGGAGGACTTTGACGGAGCTGAAGATGCAAAGGTGAGTCTGGTGGAGAGAGGGGGTGGTGTCTGTGGCCCAAAGCAGAGTGGTGCTGGTGGCCACAGAAGGCAAATAAATAACTAAAAATAAAAAGGTTGAAAGTATTTGACTCCCAAAAGGGAAAATATGAAAAATCAGGTGCTGTCCACCAATGCAGCCATGGATGTGCAACTGATAATTTGTCCTGAAAGAAAACTGGCATTTCACTAGTTGTGATTACACAGTACAGACTTTCAAAAATTGGTCTCTCAATACTGATTTCCACATTTTTGAACCTGGAAATTATTATTTTTTTTAAGTTACTTTCTCTCTGTGCCCTGGAGTCACATGTCCTGCCTTTAGCACAAAGGCATCATCAAGGCCATCACTCCGAGGTGACTTCCCTGTCCAGTTGCCGATCCACAGTGTGGGACCCGAAAGTGCCAGAGCAAACATCGTCAGTGGTGCTTATGCCAATTTTCCTCCATTCACCTCCCTCCTCCACTGCTAGCCCACTTCAGGGGTCTCTGGTGCTGACATGGTACCAACCCTCCCTAGTAATGGGATCAATGCCATCAGTGGCACTCCGTAGGCTGGCAGCCCCACTTGCCAAAATAAAGATTTTTCTTCCAAACCCTAGTCAGCTGCATGGTAGTGGGACACACTGCCACTGGGTGAAGGGGTGGCCTGCAAAGGCTTTGACTTCCAAAAGATTTGAATGGCGTGAAGATTTGGATACCTGGACGTTTTTGATGATCATCAAAACAGGGACACTGGTTTACCGGGATTGAGAAAGGGTAAATTCCATTTTGCACATTGTAAAAAATGGTACTGTCACCGGTGTCTGCTAAGCCAAAATCCGGTTTTACCGGTGTTTGGTTTTGTGTACTTTATTTAACCATTTTAACTCTGGTAACATGCATTTTAGCAGTTTGGACCGCCACTATTGCACATCCTTCCATCCTTGTACCAATTTAAAGTTATTTTAGGTACAAAATATGATGGCAGCAACAGCACTACAGCTCCCATCCCTGAGATGTGATAGAAGCAGCACTGTGGCCCCCATCCCTCTGGTGCGATAGCAACACCAACAACACTACAGACCCATCCCTCTAGTGTGATGACAGCAGCAACAACACTGTGTCCCCCCCCCCAGGTGTGATGGAAGCAGCAGCACTGTGGCCCCTGTCCATTAGGTGTGATATCAGCAGTACCACGTTCTGCATTCTTCAGGTGTGATGGCAGTATCAGCACTATGGCCCCCATCCCTCAGGTGGGACAGCAGAAGTACAACATTCCCCATCCACCAGTGGTTATGGCAGAAGCACTACAGCCCCCCCCCCGCCTCTCAGGTGTGATGGCAGTAGCAACAATTCAGTCCACATCCCTCAGGGATGATGGCAGTAGTGACAGCACTATGATCCCCTTTCTTCAACACCCACACCCCACATGCACAAGTTACAAATTACTTAGTATCTTTGCTTGTTAGAACTCAGATGTGAATTAATCTGAACCACCACCACTACTAAGGTGGACCACATTTGTTTTTTCCTATCATTTAGCTACCTGAATTGGATTTCTGCCTGTGACACTACTGACCAGGGTTTGGGAACAGGTTTGGGTGCTGGAAGACCATCCGGGGGTGGGGGGTGAAGGCTTGAGTGTCCAACAACCACTCGCCTTCTCCTGGGAGGTAGGGTAAATTCACAGCTCAGCATTTGCTGGCCCCAGGTGGAGGCTGGAGGCATGGCAACACATTGTCCCTCATTGCGGAAGAGACCGTGATGGACGTTAGCTTGTGTCTTGACATCATGTGGCCTGTCACGCTCCCACAAAAATGGAAAAACACCTGCTGGCTACCTAGAGGATGGCTTCTGGTCCCTCCATAAGCATGAAGTCCCAGGTACATGTATCTGTTCTGACCCCTGCCATGCCTGGGATATACAGGAAACTCTCTAGGGTGATTGTCTTCCCTTGTTAGCCTCCCACAGGGATAGGGGCCCACCGATGAAGGGTTAATTCGGGTTACCTGGTAGCATGGCCATAAGGGGCAGTGGATGGTTGGGGGGACTCAGCAGCAGTGGTAGGGGGACTTGGCAGGCCTGAAGGAATGGATGGCCAGCGGGTAGGAGGAACAAAAAAAAACTGCCTGAATTTGCTTCTTTGAAATAGAGTCTTCACCTAAAAAAAAATTCACAAGTGATTAGTGGAGGACCTTCTAATGCATCTCACAAACATGTGGATTCCTTTTTTCCCTTGGTCTCCATGAAAAGGGTGTCTCTCAGTTTTCATGTCTGAGCTCAGATGTGAATTGAGCACCACTCTACCCACCAGCATCGTACAGCCCCTGGGGTCTTACCTTCCATGTGTCACTGAATGTGCTTTCAAATCCACTGGCCAAGCATAAGTACACTTAAATACTTAACATTTGCTTTTTATTGAAGCAGTCTGTCAGAAAACTTTTTGTTGTCACAAAGACTGACACAACAGGTGGGAGAGAAGGTGCAAATGATAAAATGGGCAGACTAGGTGGCCGTCAAAGTCTATGTTTCTATCCCATTCACCTAAATAAGTAGTAAGGCAGCTTGTGCCTTGTGAATATACTTTCATTCAGACTAATTTTCAATCAAACAACTGAGGATTTTGGATGGCCCTGCTGATTATAAACTTGAATAAACTAGTTGGTAACAGTGATCCTGCGCTTAGCAATCTATATCCTAGATGTTCATATGCAAAAAATAAATGAAAACCTGACTAAAGTCTAAAAACAAGCTTATAAAACACAAAATGTATCTGAACATTTATATTTACCTATACAACATCATTGCAGCCCGAGTACAACTCAGATAAATTACATGGTACCCTGACTACTGTATGATGTAGTAAACATATATTGGTATTTTTTTTTTAATATTTTTTGGTAAACTGGGTAAACCCACTAGGTAAATCTGCTTGTTTTCAGAGGTGACCCAGGAGCACTGTGGAGGTAAAGTGCCTTGCTCAGAGTCGCACAGTATGCAAGTGGAGGTTGTGGGAATCAAATCCAGGTCTTCTAAATGTACTCAGTTCGATCACTGTTTGTTACTCTAACCACTAGGCTATACTGCCAGCCATAACACCCATATATAATGTTTTAATATATGATTTCAATAATAGTGCAGTACCAACAGTGCAAATTATGAACATTGAACCGCGTTGCAACATTTCACTAAAACTGAATTATTTCTCTCTCCATCTGCTTATGTTTTCTTACACCAAAGTGGGTGTATAGTTGACAGAGCACTGTAAATAGCCTGAGGTAGCACTACTGCTTGCAATGCCAGGGACTCGGGATCAGAAGTGAATTTCAGGTTGCTAGAGGGCTGGACAGGGGAGTAGGATAGAGCACCTGGGGGGGCTGCTCTCTTCCTCTGGGAACGGTGGCTTGCAGGTCCTGCTGCTTTACTGCCACCTGGGTGACCCCAGGTGGTGGTGCAATGAGGCTGCAGAGCATTTGGGAAGAGAGGAAGCTAGCCAGGATCTGGAGTAGCAGCATGTCTTTATGTGCCCTACTTCCTTGGATCCCCTCGAGTGTTGGTGCCCTCAGGGACAGAAACCAGAAAACCAGTAACAATCACCCCACATCGGCCAATGGCAGAAGGGACCCAGCTGCCCCAGACTTCATAACCAGTTTCCATGAGGGACTCACTGGGCTGCCCGACACACATTAAAGGACTGTGGAGGGGTGACCTGGGGGTCCCCTCCCTTCCCACCTGGGGGGTACAACCTAGGCAGGATTGGTGCAGGCTCACAGGAGCTCCTGAGCATTACCTGGGGTGAAGCTAGGGGATACCCAGCCTAGGGATCTCTGAAAAGTGGAGACTGATGCTGTGAGAAGGGGGCAGAGAAAAAGAAAATAAAAACATTTAAAAATATGCTGAAATCTTAGGGATTCTGTGCAGTGAAATGCAATTTCCATGAGGAACCGGTACAAGAATTCAAAATCCGCAAACCAAGCTGGATTCCGTGATTTTTACCGGTGTTACCGGCAAAAACGGAAAACCATTGTCCCTGTCAAAAATAAACTGCTAAAGATGTGGACCCTCCGGTCTCTAGAGATTGTTTGCTTGTTTTCAATACTGCTTTTCTTCTCTGGCACTCTCATTCATCACTCCGCTGGATGACACCCTCCAGCCCCATCACTGACCTTCACAGGGGCATAACAGTTATCCACCTCTTACCCAGGACCATAGTGTTGATTGTGTGATGACCTGCGGGTGGTGCCAGCATGGACTGGGCTGACTCAGGGATTTTCTCCTTCATGGTTTTTTCCCCCTGCACTGACGGTGCTAATGTGCAAGGATGTGCCCCCTGCATTCAGCTCCCACTGTGTCACCACCCAGCTTCTACCAGGTGAAAGTCACTGAGCAGGATGCTGAGTATCCCCTTCTCGAGGCAGGAAAGCTGTTCATGGGATTCTCAATGTTCCCTCTCCCAGCCACCCCCTTGGGGATCCAAATCCTTTCCCAAACCTAGGTCACTAGCATAGTGAGTGGTAGCACTACTGGGCTGGAATCTCTGGAGACACTGCTGAGCTTTGAGCGGTGGGGAAAATAATCATGATGCCATACCTCTCTGTGTACCTTTTCCCCAATATGTTTCCATCCAGCACTCACCATACCAAGCCTTTGGGGGGTGGGGTGGGACATTGTATGTTAGCCCACAACATCCTGCAGCACTCACAATCCTACTGAATGAGGTTCTGTAATAGCAGGATGTGCTCGACCCTCACCCGAGTCAGAAGCATTGCCTCTACAGTGTTCCTTAGAGTCAAAGGAGACACTGCATGTGGGGAGAAGTACTTAACTCTCACACAATTCAGAAAGTGTTGAATCTGCAGTGTTCTCTAGAGTCAAAGGAGGCATTGCATGCAGCTGGAGGTACTCAACCCCAACCATTATCTGAAAGTGTTGCCTCTGCAGTGTTCCCTAGAGCAAAAGGAGGCACTGTATGGAGGAGGGATGTACTCAACTCCCACACATGTCTGAAAGTGTTACCTCTGCAGTTCTCCCTAGGGTCCAAGGAGATGCTGCATGCAGTGAGATGTACTCTCCCCCATTTGAGTCCAAAAGCATTGCCTCTGCAGTGCTCCCTAGGGACAAAGGAGGCACTGCATGCAGTGGGAAGTACCAAACATCTAGTCGAGTCTGAAAGCACTGCCTAAGCACTGCTCCCTAGAGTCAAAGGAGATGCTGCATGCAACAGCATGTACTCAGCCCTCACCTCAGTCTGGAAATGCTGCCTCTTCAGTGCTCCATAGATTCAAAGGAGGCACTGCATGCAGGGGGATGTACTCAGCCTGAGAAACTGACACAGGGTACCGCATAACACTTGGCTCAAAGTGTGGTGTGCTGCTGTCACAAAACAGCAAGGTACAGGCAAACAGAATCAAACAGTGCACACCAGGATAAATGCAAAATACAAAAAAATATTTATTAAACACACATCCGGCAGTTAGTAACGCCCTGGAACACTGAGCATGCAGTGCCTCATCGTCTGGGAGTGGCTGCCCCTGATGAAGACATGCAGCCTCGAAGCACCAAGGTGTTAGTAGATGCTGGATGTGTGTTTAATTAATTTTTGCATTTTACATTTATCCTTGGTGTACATGGTTTCATTCTGTGTTTGGATGTACTCAACCCCCACCCAAGTCTGAATGCGTTACCTCTCCAGTGCTCCCTACAGTGAAAGGAGGTGCATGCAGTGGGAAGTATTCAACCCTGACCCCACTCTGAAAGTGCTGACCCTGAATCTGCAGTGCTCCCTAGAGTCAAAGAAAGTGCTGCATTCAGGGGAATTTACTTAACTCAAGTCCGAAAGGATTGCCTCTGAGTCTACAGTGCCCCTCAGAGTTAAAGGAGGTCATGCATGCAGCAGGATGCACTCACTCAACACACACTTCATCTGAAAGCATTACCTCAGCAGTGCTCTTGGGAGTCAAAGTAGGGACTGCATGTACCAGGATGTACTCAAACCCCACCCAAGTCTGAAAGCGTCGACTCTCCAGTGCTCCTTAGGGTCAAAGGAGGCAGTGCATGCAGGGGGATGAACTCAGTCCACACCCTCATATAAAAGTATTCTCTCTGTAGTGTTCCCTAGAGTCAAAGGAGGCACTGCATGCAAGGGGATGTAGTCAACCCCACCTTAGTCTGAAAGCATTACCTCTGAGTCTACAGTGTTCCCTAGAGTCAAAGGATACGCTGCATGCAACAGGATGTACTATGCCTCCAGCCAAGTCTGAAAGCAGTGCTTCTGCAGTGCTCTCTAAAGTCAAAAGAGGTGCAGTATGCAGCGGGAAGTACTCAGCTCCCACACCTATTTGAAAATGTTGCCTCTGCACTGTTCCCTAGAGTCCAAGGAGATGCTGCATACAGCAGGATGTACTCAACCTAAACCAGACTCTAAAAGTGTTGCCTTTGCAGTCCTCCATAGAGTTCAAGGAGGCCCTGCATACAGTGGGATGTACTCAACCCCCATGAGTCTGAAAGCATTTCATCCAAGTCTGCAGTATTTCCTATGGTCAAAGGAGGTGCTGCATGCAAGGGGATGTACTCAACACCACCCTAGTCTGAAAGCATTACCTCTGAGTCTACAGTGCTCTCTAGAGTCAAAGGATACACTGCATGCATTGGGATGTACTCATCCCCCACCCAAGTCTGAAAGCATTGCCTCTGCAGTGTTCCCCAGGGTTAAAGGAGGCACTTAGCATGAAGCAGGATACACTCAACCCCAATCCTTACCTGAAATCATTAACACAGTTGTGGTCCCTAGATCCAAAGGAGGCGATGGGTGCAAAGCAGATGTACTCAACCCCCAACAGACTCTGAACATATTGCCTCAGAGTTTGCAGTGCTCCTTAGAGTCATAAGAGGCACTGCAAGCAGCAGGATGTACTCAACCCCAACCTGAGTCTGAAAGCATTGCTCCTGCAGTGCTCCCTAGGGTCAAAGGAAGCACTGCATGCAGTGGGAAGTACTCAACATCCAGCCAAGTTTAACATCATTGCCTCTGCAATGATCAGTAGTGTCAAAGGAGGCGCTGCATGCAGCAGCATGCATGTGTTCAGCCCCTACCAGAGTCTGGAAGCACTGCCTCTGCAGTGCTCCCTAGAGTCAAGGGAGGCACTTTATGCAGGAGGATTTACTCAACCTCCACTCTAGGGAGCAGAGTGTTGCCTCTGAGTCTGCACTGCTCCCTGGAGTCAAAGGAGGCACTGCATGAAGATGGATGTACACAATCCCCACACGAGTCTCAAAGCACCGCCTCTGCAGTGTTCCCTAGAGTTCAAGGAGGTGCTGAATGCAGTAGGATGAACTCAGCTCCTACCTTTATCTGAAAGTGTTGCCTCTCCAGTGTTCCCTAGAGTCTAAGGAGGTGCTGCATGCACGGAGATGAACTCAACCCCCACCCAAGTCTGAAAGCATTGCCTTGGAGTCTGCAGTGCACACTGGAGTCAAAGGAGGTGCAGTATGCAGAGGGATGTACTCAACCCTGACCCAAGTCTGAAAGCACTGCCTCTGCAGTGTTCCCTAGAGTCAAAGGAGGTGCTTCATGCAGTGGGATGTTCTCAACCCCACCTGAATCTGAAAGTGCTGACTCTGCAGTACTCCCTAGAATCAAAGGGGGTGCTGCATGCAAGAGGTTGTATTCAACTCCCACCCGAGTCTGAAAGCACTGCCTCTGCAACGCTCCCCAGGTCAAAGGAGGCACTGCATACAGGGGGATGTACTCAACCCTGACCTGAGTTTGAAAGTGTTTTCTCTGCAGTGCTCCCTAGGGTCAAAGGAAGCAATACATGCAGCAGGAAGTACCCAACATCCAGCCAAGTCTGCTATTGTGGCCTCTGCAGTGCTCCCTACTAGAGTCAAAGGACACACTGCATGCAATGGTATATATGTATTCAGCTGCTACCCAAGTCTCAAAGCGTTGCCTCTGAGTCTGCAGTGCTCTTTAGAGTCAAAGGATATACTGCATGCAGGGAGAGTGTACTCAATCCCTGAGTCAAAATGTGGTGCCTCTGCAGCACTCCCTAGAGTCAAAGGAAGCACTGCAAGCAGGGGTATGTACTTGGCCTAAACTCTTATCTGACAGTGGTGACTCTGCAGTACTCCCTAGGGTTCAAGGAGATGCTGCATGTAGCGGGATATACTCAATCACCCACTGAGTCTTAAAGTGTTGCCTCAGCAGTGCTCCCTGGAGTCAAGGGAGGAAATACTTACAGTGGGAGATACTCAACCACCACCCTTATCTGAAAATGTTGCCTCAACAGTATTCCCTAGAGTCAAAAGAGGTGCTGCTTGCAGCAGGATGTATGTAACCCCCATCTGAGTCTGAAAGCACTGCCTTTGAGTCTGCAGTGCTGTTTAGTGTCAAAGGAGATGCTGCATATAGTGGGATGTACTCAACCCCCACCTGAGTCTAAAAGCATTGCCCCTGCAGTGTTCCCTAGAGTCAAAGGAAGTCCTGCATACAGCAGGATGCTCTCAACCCCCACATAGATCTGAAAGTGCTGACTCTGCAGTACTCCCTAGAATCAAATGGAGTGCTGCATGCAAGGGGTTGTATTCAACTCCCACCTGAGTCTGAAAGTGTTGCCTCTGCAGTGTTCCCTGGAGTTCAAGAAGGCACTGAACACATGGGGAGGTACTCGGTCCCCACCAGAATCTGAAAGTGTTGCTTCTGCAGTGGTCCATAGGGTGCAAAAAGAACCTGCATAAAGTGGGATGTACTTAACCTGCACCCAAGTCTGAAAGTGTGGGCTCTGCAGTATTCCCTAGAGTCCAAGGAGGCACTGCATATAGGGGGAGGTACTCAATCCCCACCTGAGTCTGAAAGTGTTGCTTCTACAGTGTTCCGTAGGGTGCAAAGAAAAGCTGCATACAGTGGGATGTACTTAACCTGCACCTGAGTCTGAATGTGTGGACTCTGCAGTATTCCCTAGAGTCCAAGGAGGCACTGCATGCAGGTGGAGGTACTCAATCCCCACCTGAGTCTGAAAGTGTTGCTTCTACAGTGTTCCTTAAGGTGCAAAGAAAAGCTGTATACAGTGGGATGCACTTAACCCACACCCAAGTCTGAAAGTGTTGCCTCTGCAATGTTCCCTAGAGTCCAAGGAGGCACTGCATGCAGTGGGAAAGAATTGTTGAGTACCTAGAGGCCAGTGGGACACAGGACCCAAGGCAGCATGGGTTCACAGTGGGAAGGTCATGTCAGACGAATCTAATTAAATTCTTTGACTGGGTGACCAAAGTAGTAGACCAGGAAGGGGCTGTGGACATGGCCTACCTAGACTTTAGCAAGGCATTTGACACAGTCCCACACAAAACATTAATAAATTAACGAGCCTGGGAGTGTGTCCCATGGTGGTAGCCTGGGTAAAACATTGGCTGGACAACAGGACACAGAAGGTAATTGTAAACGGAGTCCACTCTGAAGAAAGAGGGGTTACTAGTGGGGTACCGCAGTGTTCAGTACTGAGTCCAGTCCTTTTTAATGTCTTTTTAAGTGACATTATTCAGAGGGACTGGAAGGAAAAGTATGCTTCTTTGCAGAAGACACAACGATCTGCAACAGGGTTGATACACAAGGAGGCATGGAAAGGATGAGAAGGGACTTGGCAAGGTTGGAGGAATGGTCAGAAGTATGGCAGCTTGGATTCAATGCAAAGCAGTGCAAAATAATGCACCTGGGAAACAAAAACCCAGGGGAAGAGTACACAATGGGGGGGAGGTAGTAACAACAACAAAAATGGAAAGGGACCTGGGGGTAATCATATCAGATGATCTTAAGGTTGGCAAGCAATGTGAGAAGGCAGTAGGGAGGGCTGGGGGGATACTGGGATGCATAAGGAGAGGCATCACCAGCAGAAAACAGGAAGTTGTTATGCCTGTGTAGAGACAGTTGGTGAGACCCCATCTGGAGTACTGCATCCAGTTCTGGAGACCCCATCTCCACAAGAACATAGACAAGATGAGGCAGCCCAGAGGAGGGCAATTAAAACAGTGCAGGGTCTGCAAGAGAAGCCATACGAGGAGAGACTAAAGGAGCTTAATATGTATCCCTTGAGGAAAGGGGGCAGGACATGTGTAGTGATAGTATAATATGTTGATTATTGTCACTCCATTTTGTATGCTATTTCATGTAATGTACGTCATTTTATACTCCATTTTGTATTGTGTGACTCCATTTTACATGCTGCTTCATTTAATTGGTGTTTTGCTCTTTAGATAGCCTCATTATTATGTTTTGCTTCAGACAGTGTATTTTGCTGACTTGAAGGTTGCATATTATCAGGCAACCTGTTTTTGTAGTTTTGTTTTAAACTTCTGCTTAGCTCATTGTGTTCTAGGCACCCGCCAGTGTTTGGAGCACAGTGACCTAGCAGGTGTAGGAATTCTGGAGCAGTCCTTATGGTGAATTTGCAGCATCCTGGGAGCCCAGCCAGTTTCTAGAATGTGGCAAAACAACACTATGAAGGCTGCAAGGTTATTTTTAGCATAGAATAAGATATAAATGTAGCTTTCTCAATGCCTGGTTGGAAGCCTCATCTGCAGGGTGGACGCATCGCTGTGGAACTTTCTCCCGGTTCAAGACTCCTGGCCAGGCTGTGAGATGATTAGGAGCTTCCACAGCTACTGGGAAAAGGCTTGGATGTAGCATAGAATCGGTGATGTATCATGTTTTGCTTAATTGAAGTATATATTAATGCTGATAGTAATATTGCTAATGAATGAATGCTAAAGTGTAATCATTAATGCTGATAGTGACATTGCTGCTAAATGAAGTGTAATTATCTTTTGCTTGCAATAAATTGTGCTGATGTGTGAATGCCAAGTGTGATTATTCCTTTGTGACTCTTCGATTAGGCAAGACAGACATGCTAGAAACTTTTAAGTACCTCAGTGGAATCAACAAAATCCAAGAGGGTAGCATCTTTCAGAAAATGAGATGTGCAAGAACAAGGGGACACAATTTGAAGATGGGGGGGACGGCTCAGGGGCAGTGTGAGGAAGTATTTTTTCACAGAAAGGGTGGTGGACGCATGGAACAACCTTCCTGAGGAGGTTGTGGGGTCTAAAACTGTGGGAGAATTCAAGAATGCATGGGACAGACTTAAGGCAATTCTTGTGGGGGGTTGGAAGAAATTGGCTGTTGGTTAACTAGGATCTGCAGCTTATCCTGTAGGTAGGAAAATGGGCAGACTAGGTGGGCCAAGCAGTTCTTATCTGCCTTCAAAGTCTATGTTTTTATGGGAGGTACTCAGTCCCCATCCAATTCTGATAGTGCTGCCTCTGCCATACTCCCTAGAGTCAAAGGTGAGACTGCACACAGGAGGATGTACTCAGCCCCCATTTGAGTTTGAAACTGTTACCCCTGGGGTGTTCCCTAGGGCCCAAGGAGATGCTGCATGCAGCGGGATGTACTTAACCCCAACCTGAGTCTGAAAGGATTGCCTCTGCAGTGTTCCCTAGAGCCAAAGGAGGTGCTGCATACAGCAGAACATACTCAATCCCCCTCCCCTTCCGGGTCTGAAAGTATTGCCTCTGCAGTTCTCCAAAGAGTCACAGGAGGTGCTGCACACACAGCAGTATGTAGTCAACCCCCACTTGAGTCTGAAAGCATTGCCTCCGAGTGTGCAGTTCTCCCTAGATTCAAAGGAGGTGCTGCATGCAGGGGATGTACGTAACCTCCATCCAAGTCTGAAAACATTGCCTCTGCAGTACTCCCTAGAGTCCAAGGCCCAGTATCAGGAGTCAGGTGTGAGGCTTGACACAGGGTCTTCTACACAGTAGTGTGATGCACTACCCCAAGCTGTAGCTCCATGGGCAGTCAAGCTAACATATGTACGAGCTGTATAGAGTTTGGATGATCAATCCCATGACTGTAGCCAATCAGTGACCTCTTATCCTGCATACAGTGGTCTCTCATGCAGGAACATCGAGAGTGAAGCATTCCGTTTCACAGCCAGGGCAAGGGCAGTTCATTTAACTTTAGAAATTAAAAATATATTTATAAATTTACTTGAAACAAATATCACTCCAGCTAACTTACATGACTGAAAATAAGCTCATAGGGCCTTTGCAATGTGTCTCTCATGGTAAAAGAAAACTCCTCTCATGAGGTTTGAGCAGCCAGAATGGCTCAGCTTTGTACTGTGGTACTTTTGCCTAAAATGTCTTGCTCACAATTTTTTATACTAGAACTGGGCAAATAACTTTTTTTGAATAACTGGGCCTTCAAATATTTGGGTATTTATTTTTCGTTTTTGGATATTTGGGGGGATATGATAAATAAAAAGTACAGCCGCACTCTCCTCCCCAGCCCAAAGCCTTAAATTCAAGACCCACATTCCCCCCAATCCTCTGTTTGAAACCCAGTCCCACCCCTCTTCCCCTCCAACACCCACAATTTTATGTTTTAATAGTTAAAACTTCGACAACAGAAAGCCGGCACAACCTGTCTGCCTTCATGGCCAGTCGCCATCTAAATGCTAGTTTGCACTAAAAAAAAGTAATTTTTCCCCCACCCTCGTAGCACCCTCTGACCACCCTCCCAATCACAAGAAGGCGACTGCCACATACCTGCTCTCCTCCACAGCCAGCCGCTTTCTGCAGAATGAAAGCATTTCCACACTTGCTCACTCTGTATGGTGAAACCAGCTGATCATGAGGAGGGAGGGACAGATTTTTGTTATTCTCTAAGAGATCATTTTTGTGCATTGGACCAGTCAGGTAGTTGGGGGAGGGGGCCATATTTTGTTTTATTCCCTAATGGGTTGGGCACGGGACCCACCAGGTAGTCTGCAGGAGGGGAACAGATTTCCTTTTATTCCTGATGGGCCAGGTTTGGCACTGTACCATTCTGCTGCTCAGAAGGCTGGGTTAGAGTGTACATGGCAATGTGATCCCTATATGCATACTGGAAAGGGTGTAGAGCTAAGATTTGGGTCCGAAAGAAGGAAACAGCGAGAGGGGGACAGTCAGATGGTGGAGCTGTGATCACTGTCATGTGGAGTTACTGCCTCGAAAGTGTGTGTCATCGCCCCCCCCTCATTCCAGACTTCCAAGCTAATGTACTGCAGGCTGGAGAACAGTGGCAGCCCCAAGCCTCCCGTGCAGTATCTGAACCCCTCACTGCTACCTGAATGGAGGGGAATGGGGAAAGCAATGTTTTACTACCCTGCCTATTCATCTTCCACTCACTGCTTTGCAGCTGCTCCTCATCTCCATTTTAATTATTTTAGTTTTTGTTTACTGGATAAGTGTACTAAACAATATAATGTATATTTTAAGGCACAACCTGAGAGAAATACACAAAGTCAAGAACAGTTTAAAAGAAGAATGGTAAGGATTACAAAAGACAAATGTGACAAAGTTACAAAAATAGACATCAGCATACTGCTAGAAAAGGCAGGCAGTATGACACAGTGCAAGTACAAACTACAGATATTACGTATGATGTAGTGGGTTCTCACTTATGAACAAGGCCAGAACTTCATGTCCAGTTGCATTTATCAGTCGATCTCAAGTATGCAAGTAGCTCCCTTTTGAAGTTGTAGTGATAGTATAATATGTTGATTATTGTCACTCCATTTTGTATGCTATTTCATGTAATGTATGTCATTTTATACTCCATTTTGTATTGTGTGACTCCATTTTACATGCTGCTTCATTTAATTGGTGTTTTGCTCTTTAGATAGCCTCATTATTATGTTTTGCTTCAGACAGTGTATTTTGCTGACTTGAAGGTCGCATATTATCAGGCAACCTGTTTTTGTAGTTTTGTTTAAACTTCTGTTTAGCTCATAGTGTTCTAGGCACCCAGCCAGTGTTTGGAGCACAGTGACCTAGCAGGTGTGGGGGAATTCTGAGCAGTCCTTATCGTGTGAATTTGCAACATCCTGGAAGCCTGGCCAGCTTCTAGAATGTGGGAAAATAACACAATGAAGGCTGCACGGTTATTTTTAGCATAGAATAAGATATAAATGTAGCTTTCTCAATGCCTGGTTAGAAGCCTCTCCTGCAGGGTGGACGCATCGCTGTGGGGCCAGTTCCCGGTTCGAGAGACTCCTTAGCCAGGCTGACATGGGGGCTTCCCAGCCATTGGAAGAGGGCTTGGATGATGCTTTATTGAATCGGTGATGTATAACCTTTTGTATTATATTTTGCTATAATAAAGCTTTGGCTTGCTATACTTATTGTACTGTTATTGTGTGTATGTGAGTGTGAATGGCAAATAGCTGCTTGGTTTGAGTTGGCACAACATTTTGGCGATGTTGCAGGATTCAAAATAAAATGTCTATTTTTAGGAAAAAGGATGAGTTCTTTTTTAAAGGTGTATTAAGGCTCAAACAAGCAAGGGCAACTGCCCTTTGTACTTGTAATTTGTGCTTGCTGCAAGTATATACTGTTAGAGCCAATGATGGCTTTCACAGTTCAGGCTGCTTTTAGGAGAAAAGCAGCGGCTGGTTAAGTAAAGTTAGATAAGCAACATCTAGAAAAAGGAAAAGAAACTACTGTGGATGTACGCACAGTAGGTGACTACAGACGGGATGATTTGAAAATCCTCCCCCCCATGTTGTCTATCTGTGTAGTTTCAAGTTTTTCTGTAAACATTTGATCCTAAACCCAAGTACTGGGGACCTCTACCAGATGGATCTCAACCTAGTACTGTTAGAGATTTTGTTTGTTTGTTTTTAAACTGCAAACCAGAGCTCTGGAAAAAGACTTGGTTTGGCAGGTTACTAAAATGGCCAAAAAAAACCTTTGAAAGGGTTAAGACCTTTGAAAGAGTTAATAGCTGCACGTTTGGAAATTATCACGAAGGTCCTGCAGTCAGTTTTTTTACTTAGACTAGTATATCGGAAAAGAAGAAGAAAAATACCTTGGCACCGGGTAAGTCTGAATTTTTTTTTTATTCAAAGTTGTTTTATGTCTGTCTGTTTTATTTAAACAAGGTAATGTTCCGTCTTTCTCAGGCATATTTTCTAGCTTATATCTGTGTTCTGTAATTATGTTCTGTTGTCAAGGTTGCGAGATAGGATTGACTGCCTTCAGTGCTACAACATGTTCAGAAAAAAAAAAGAAAGAAGTTTCTTTGCCTCATAGCTGACTGTTTAATTGGCTTTATTTGTAATGGAACATTTGTGCTGCCTAGATAGGGTCAGTGAAGAACTTTTGTTTGGTGGAGCAGGTAGTGTTGATGGTGACGTCATATAGATTGCAATGTGCAGAAAGAGCTGTAGTTTCAAGCAACGTGCCAAACCACTGCTAGGTGAAAATGTAATGTGTTAACAGCTATAAATGGCTTTATCATACTTCTAGTTAAAACCAGAAACGTTTTGCAAAATGGCAGAGTGCCATATTTTAGTTATGTGCCAAAAGGTGTAATCATGTTATACGAGATGTGTTCACTTACAGATGATGTGTTTAAACAGTGTTTTGTTCTGGAAAGATTTGGCATGGCAATATGTATAAATGTGTTGGTTTGAAAATTATCAGTGTTACAAGACAGGCAGGAGGTAGCACATATATCTAAACCACGTACAGTTTTCTAATGGAACTATGGGCATTACCTCAGCAAATTGGTGTGAAACAATGTCAGTCTTATTTTGTGTTAAGTATTTCTTTTTGTGTATGTGTATGTGTGTGTGTACTGTCTTGGCCAGCAGTTTTATTGTGTAAAGATATTTTAATATTGGTGGTGTTCAAGGACACTACATGAATGGCTGGGTTTGAATGACCCTTTGCATGCACACTGTGACCTTTTGCACATTATTTGACCTTCTTGTGTTTCAACATTTTATGTTACTACCAGTTCAAACTTGATGTGTATTCCATGCCTAAAGCACAACTTTTCACACAAAATGTATGTTTTCATGAAAGCACACCAAGAGTGAACCATGTAATTGACTTTTTATTGCAAAACTAGTATTCTAAGTGAAGAGGAACAAACTTTTACAATTTTGAAAAAAGGACTATTACAGCTGTTTTTGAGAGTTTACCATCTACAGAGATACGTACGTACGGTATTACCATCAATCTGGACATTTTGTCATGCTTAGGATAAGGGAACCCAGGGACGCTTGGCTTCTTTTATCCTATGGAAATAATCTTGTTTTATTTTTAAACTGATGTGTGTTTGTTTTTGTTGTTTGTCTGTGTTTCACAGCTAACCTTTTTATTGCTACAGTATTCGAGCTGTCTCTTGCACCTCGAGCTGTGTCTTCCACCAGTAGGAGCTTGGAGGGAGGGGGTAAGCTACCCTTCCTCCCTTCCAGTGTAATACCCACAAAGGTTGCAAGGTACATGTCATATTTATACTGCGATTTATTGATTGGACAGAATGCACAATGCGACATATGTATTCTATAATACAAAGAAATAAGGCCCAGAGTGATTTAATGAGTAATAATGAATATGTGTGGAGGACCGTGTTCAAATCATGGATTCCTAGTAATCATTGGATTGTAATGTCATCCACCACAGTAAAATGCACAGGTCCCTGATAATGAGCAGAAGCTTATTTTGTATTTGTAGCCCAATATTTTAGATCAATCAAGATTGAGTATCTCATTAAATAAAATTAAACAGATAATTCAGGAAACAGATGTAATGCAGGCTCATTTGGCAATAAGAAATAAATCATTAGTGCAAAGTCAGGTCAAACTACGATAAGTTAAAAATAAAATGATTGATTTAAGTTCCAAGATTCAACAAGAGACTACTCATTATTGGTGGGATATTTTTACAGGATGGTCTCCATTAGCTACAAAAGTGTTAAATATTCTGATACATCCTATCATAATCATTGCTGTAGTGACAATTATCTTGCTTATTTGGACTTGTTATATTAGTAGTAATTTTGCTATGGTATCAATATCATACAAATCGTATTCACAATAATCAAAGGACGAATGTAGTGATAGTATAATATGTTGATTATTGTTACTCCATTTTGTATGCTATTTCATGTAATGTATGTCATTTTATACTCCATTTTGTATTGTGTGACTCCATTTTACATGCTGCTTCATTTAATTGGTGTTTTGCTCTTTAGATAGCCTCATTATTATGTTTTGCTTCAGACAGTGTATTTTGCTGACTTGAAGGTCGCATATTATCAGGCAACCTGTTTTTGTAGTTTTGTTTAAACTTCTGCTTAGCTCATAGTGTTCTAGGCACCCGGCCAGTGTTTGGAGCACAGTGACCTAGCAGGTGTAGGGAATTCTGAGCAGTCCTTATGGTGTGAATTTGCAGCATCTGGGAGCCCGGCCAGCTTCTAGAATGTAGCAAGATAACACTATGAAGGCTGCATGGTTATTTTTAGCATAGAATAAGATATAAATGTAGCTTTCTCAATGCCTGGTTTGAAGCCTCACCTGCAGGGTGGACGCATCGCTGTGGGGCCAATTCCCGGTTCGTGAGACTCCTAGCCAGGCTGACAAGGGGGCTTCCCAGCCATTGGAACAGGCTTGGATGTAGCTTTTGGAATCGGTGATGTATAACCTTTTGTATTATATTTTGCTATAATAAAGCTTTGGCTTGCTATACTTATTGTACTGTTATTGTGTGTATGTGAGTGTGAATGGCAAATAGCTGCTTGGTTTGAGTTGGCAGAACACTTACTTATTGGGACCCCCTCAGCTAGATTCTGAAGTTAACTGTTGGAAAAATGCCTCTGAGTGATTTTTCGTCACATAATAAATCTTTTTTTGTGACTTATAATATGAAAAAAGATTATTTTTCATACCACAAGTCATGAAAAAGGATTGCAAAATCCTTTCCCTGGTGTCTAGTGGCACCCCCGATCATCATCCTCTTTGTTCCATCTATTTTCCCTAGTGTCTAGTGACACCCTCCACCATTCGATCGCTATCCCCCTTTCAATATATTGTTTCCCCAGTGTCTAGTGGCATCCACCACACTCCAGTTGCTGTCCCTTTTTTGATTATATTGTTTCCCTGGTGTCTATTGACATCCCCCACCCTCCGATTTATGTCCCCCCTTTAGTTTTCTTTTTTCCCTGGTATCTAGTGGCACCCCACCCTCCAATTATGTCCCCCCTTTGTTTTCTTTTTCCCTGGTGTCTAGTGGCACCCCCCACCTGCTGATAGTGTTCCTCCCCTGAAAAAAAGAAAATGGTCCTCAATGTTTTTCCCACCTAAAATAAGAAAACAGTCCCTCGGCGATCAGACACCTACTCAACACTCACCACCGCACACCCCCACACACCCTCGCTCACTCACTTGAGCGGGTCCCAGGTTCAAGATCCACTCTACTAATCAAAGACACGTCCTGTTGCTGGAAATGGCGACTGCAATATGAGAAACTAAGACAAATGCGCTTCAATGTTTTTCAATGGGGTTTTCAACTTTGATGCATATCTTGGCCATTTTTGCATATTTTGACACCAAATTTTCAACACAGCCTTTTGGAGACCTCACCTCATGGACAATTTTCAAGAATCTGTCCCGAAAGGTGATTTCACAGTTGCTTGGCAAAATCACCTTTTGGGCATGATTTCAAAAGTTTTACTGACTTTGTTCATGAGGTGAGGTGATAAGTAGGCTTTGTTGAAAATTTGGGGTAAAAATATGTACAAATGGTGAGGTCATGCACATGCATTTACATTTAACTGTGCTTGCTCGTAACTATGGACATTTTCCATATTTTCACTCCAAATTTTCAACATAGTCATTTTTTTTCCATCACCTCATGAATGTGGCAGCTGTCATTTTTCGAATCCCAGTCAAAATATCTTTTCTCTCCTCTGGCATGGAATGACATTGCTGTGGTGAGGAATGATGTTTTGGTGGTGAGTTGAAAATTCTCAGGCTAGCGTTCATGAGGTAGACTCATAACAAGGCTATGCTGACAATTTAGTTGGTGTTTTGGCTGCAGTGCATCCACGGCAACATGCATGTATGCATTTAAGGAGAGATGGCACACACAAATAAGGATATGATTATGGATTGATGGGAGCGCAGGGCCCACAGGAACATAAGGCCATGATTACACTATCTCACAAATTATGGATGGAGGGGAGCACAGGTAAGAATATGATTATACTGTCTCAAAAAGTAAGGACATTTTTGGCAAAAAACTTTGTTAAAGCATCAGATGGGGTTCCTGCGATAAAAGGTTGGAAATGTGCTATTAAGTTTTCCAACTCTAACACCCCACCCACACCATGCAGGCAGCAACAGGCATGGGGGTGTGCCTTGGGGTTGTTAACCTTAACACTCACCCCATTCTCCTATACTGTAACCATCTCAGCTTACTTACACATGGAATGGGATGAGTGTTAGGGTTGACAACCCCAAGGCACAACCCCATGTCTGTTGCTGCCTGCATAGTGGGGTTGGGCGTTACAGTTGGAAACCCTAACAGCACATATAGAAACTTTTGTCAATGGAACCCTAACTGATGCATTTGTTTTGCCAAGAATATATATCTTCATTGCAAAAAAAAAACTCCGTTAATGCATCAGTTAGGGTTCCTCTTACAGTGACAAAAGTATGGAAATTCATTGTTAGGGTTCCCAACCCTACCACCCCATCCCACCCCCACCTCAACATAGCAACAGGCATTGGGGTGTGCTTGGGGTCATCAGCCCTCTCACCCCATTCTCCTATACTGTACCATCTCAGCTTCCTTACACATGGAATGGAGTGAGAGGTAGAGCCAACTACCACAAGGCACACCCCGACGCTTGTTGGTGTGTGGAAGGTGGTGGGTTGGGGGTGGTAGGGTTGTGAACCCCAACACTGAATTTCCATATTTTTGTCACTGTAATAGGAACCCTAACTGATGCATTAATGGAGTTTTTTTTGCAATGAATTCCCTTACTTTTTGAAACAGTATAATAGTATCCTTATTTTACTGTGGGAGTGCAGGGTCCAATCCCTCTGTAGATGTGCATATGTATGTAGGTGAGGGCTCTGCGCTTCCATGTGTCAAACAACAGTGACCTAATTGACAGCATAGCCATCATAATACCCCACCTCATGTACCCTGGTACACAGAAATTGTGAAATGCAAGGCAAAACGTAATTATGCGCAACTGAAGTGCCATTCTGCGCTACAGGTGTGAAAATACATTTTGGGTAGGAAGTGAAAAATGACAGCTGTACTATTCATGAGGTGGTGTGAAAAATGGCTACGTTGAAAATTTGGTATCAAAATATTAAAAAGTACCAAAGTTATGCATGTGCGTAGAATAAATTCAATGGACAGACATAACTCTGGCATTTCTAGAAATTTTTTTCACCAGATTTTCAACTTGACCTTTTTTGGGACCCCACCTCATGAACACTGGCACTGTCATTTTGTTTATCAGTCCTGAAAAGTGATTTCACGCAGCAAAAGTGCCATTCCGCACCACAGGTGCGAAAACTTGATTTGGGCAGAATGTAAAAACATGACAGCTGTACCGTTGTTAATGAGGTGGTGCGAAAAAATGGCTATGTTGAAAATTTGGCAGAAAAATACTGAAAAGTACCCAAGTTACATTCATGCATAGGGAAAATTCAACGGATGCACGTAACTCGGGAATTCTTAGGAATTTTGTCACCAGATTTTCAACATGGGCTTTTTGGGACCCCACCTCATGAACACTGGCACTGTCATTTTGTTAATCAGTCCTGAAAGATGATTTTGCGCAGCGACCAAGAAATCACCTTAAGGGTCCAATGAAAGAAACAACAGTGACAGTGTTCATGAGGTAATGTCCCAAAAAGCCCATGTTGAAAATTTGGTGCAAAAATACCAAAAAATGGGCGAGATATTAACATAAGTTCAAAACGCCATTGATAGCCATTATACGGCATTTACCTTGATTCTTCAGTTTCTGGTTCGGCTTTGAAGAGTGCAGACATGTCTCAGTCCACAGAAGATCGCAGCCAATGGTCTCCAGTAGTAAATATAGGGCAAGGGGGGTGGGTTGCTCAGCGGGAGGGTCGCGATGGGGAAGGGGGAAGAGGGAAACAACGAGGGACCATTTTCTTTTTTCCAGGAGGAAAAAAAAACATTGGGGGACTGTTTTCTTTTTTATGGGGTTCATTTTGACAATGATTGGGGACACTGGGGGTGGGCTACCCAGTGTGCCACACTGCCGGAGAGGTGTGCAGTACATAATATCTGGGGGCACTGGGAGTGGGCTCCCCAGCGTCCCACACTGGTGGGGAGCATATAGTGCTGACAGGGGGATTGGGCACCCCCCATCAGCAAATATAAAAACAATCAGATTTTGGGACAATGGAAGTGGATGGGGGGCTTACATTGCCAAGATGGGGACTGGACACCCCACTGTCAACAAATTCATAAAAACATTTTTTGGGACACTAAGAGAGGGTTCCCCAGTGTGCCACACTGGTGGGGGTGGAGGGCTTACAGTGCCAACAGTGGGATTAGGCACCCTACTGCTGGCAAAATATATTGATATTAATTATAACATTTCTCAGCCCTCTTCCTCTTAAACTCACTAAAATAGGAAAAAAAGGTTTTTCAGGTAAACACCAACAGGTGTTTACCTAAATGGGAGACTGAGTAATCCAATTCTGGCATTTTATTTTAATGGCCAGAACTGTTTTTAACTTTTTCCAGGGGCCAAAGTTTATTTTTCATTGAGGTAGCACCACAAATTTGTGGCAGCGAGCCGTTAGTTGTGCAAAAACTGCCACAATGTGTGCTAGTTTTGCAAAAGTAGTGCCACAAATTTGCAACACTATCAACAGCTGAATGCAAAAAACATATTTCCAGCCACTATTTAAAAAAAATGCCAGAATTGTGTTCCTCGGTCCCAAATTAGGTAAACACAACTGCTGGTGTTTACCAAGGAGCAGTATTTTTCAAATTAAAGCATTTTTCCCCCATCGCTAAGTGAAAACAAGATGGCGGCAGCATGACACTAACCTTTCCATTTGCTTTCACAAAAGCAAAAAGTGCTTTTAAGGCATACATATATTTTTTCCCTTGGCTTTAATGGGAAACTTTTACATTTTATAACTTTTGAATGGATTAATATTTTTTCACCAAACCTTCAAAACGCACATCTGCAGCCCAGACCCCATATACCCTACCAATTTCAGACCAAACCCCAAAACCATTTCAGAATGAAATAGATCCAAAGATCTATGGTATCAGACAGCACATGAAAAATTTGGGGCACATTGGTCATATAGTTGCAAAGTTATTAAAGTGCAAAATTTGGGGTTTAACACAGAAGTGGCTGTGCAACCCTAACTACACTGACACTACCGTATTTCAGTATAATATATATATATATATATATATATATATATATATATATATATATATACATACATATATAGAGAGAGAGGCAGAATAGTATATGGGCAGCCATGAGTACTGAGTACAAAATTACTGGTTATGGCTGATTACAACCCAACACCTTTACCTAAAATTCATAAGTGTGTGTAATGGAGAATTACTTTACTCTCACACATTGCACTGAGCATGAGACACAGCCACTGCAGCTAGAAGCACAGACAAACTCTACTATCATTTTTCAGCCAGCTCCCAGTTGCTGTTCTTTTAAAGGAAAATAATGGTTAACACATACATTGCAGCAGCTGCTGCAGAAATATCGGATTACGGCTTTTAGCAATAAAAGAAAACAGTTTTATTATCTGTTACACCTGTGATTTTATTGTAAAAAGAACTGTGCCTACAATCCTGTCAGCAGACTCACCCACAGACATCTCATGTACACTAGGCAGCTTCCTGTGCATGGGTTATACTAACGAGTGCTACCAACTCTGCTATTCGTTCATAGCACTCATTAGTTTAACCCATGTGCTGGTAGCACTCATTAGTGTAACCTGCCCGCAGGAAGCTGCCTAGCATGTGCAAGGTGCCCTTGTCTGCAGACATACTATTACTGGAACAAGATATTGGAGCCTTTTTATTTGGTTTATTAAGCAGAAGGATCACAGACAGGGATTCCTAGGTCTCAGCTGTTGTGGTCGGTATAGCAGTGCCAATCATGATGCTGGTGATCGGAATTCCAGTAAGAGGCTGGGTTGTTGTAGGGTCGCCAGGAGGAGGCATGAGCATCCCACAGGACACTGGCCTCCTCTGGGTGGGAGGAAGATCAATACCCACTATAACAGCAGCAACTGGGGGCCTACAAGTGGAACCAGTTAGTGGGGATGGCAGAGTTGAGGCGCTCTGCCATGCTAAAAGCTTGCCAGTTGTATGCATGTCTTAGCATACTGGCAAAACAGCATGGAAAAACAATGTAGCCCAGGAAGATGCCCAGGTATGTCTGAGCCTGCCTCTACCAGTGAGACCAGCACAAATAGGTCCTGCCACCGAATTTTTGTTCGAAGTCAGAGTAGGAGCCCCACCAAGGGGGCTGGGGGGGTAAGCCATGAGGAAGGTAAGTAGCACCCGCCCCGGGGATCTGGTTCGGTAATGGGGCTAGGCAGTGGTAGCTGAAAGAGTCGTGACTATATGCACGATGCAGTATTTCTAAGGTTTTTAAGTTGAAAGAAAAACAGCAAAGTTTAGATCCTTTTGTATGTATGTATGTATGTAATAAACTTTATTTTTACACAGCAAATACATAGTTAGGCATGCCTGTTTTCATGTGTATACCTGTAACATTCATACAGCTACATTTCAATCATTCATCACACAGAATGACAGTACAAATTTAGTAGGAAATTACTTTTTTAAAACAAATACTGACATACTCCAAGTCTTTAGAGACAGCCTTTTGGAAAAGGTTCACTTTTGGTTTATTTCTTGTTTTACACTCAACCTAATCCAGGATGCAGCAGCACTGAAATGCTCATGTCATCATATCTTGTTGAGGTTTGGGGAATTTTCTGTCTAATAGCCATGGGGCATCAAGTATCATGATGCAAAACGTTTTGATTGTGGTTCAGAGTTTGAAAATAGTGGATGGCTACACCGGATTTCACAGTGATAGCCATTTGGTCAATTCTACCCCCAACCCCCAAGAAGTCCATTTCAGAATATAATTCGCAGTGGTGGTTCTCAGCTTACATTTTGTTGCAAAACTTGTCAATTTCTTATAGGCTGTATTCAATTTGATCAGTTCCCCCTTTTTTGCATGTACTGTATGTATGCACAGTTTCTATATTATAGCACAGGCAGAATCAAGGCTGTTGATATTTTTAGTTTAGATTCTGCGTTAAGCAGCTAAAGAGTCTTCTCAAGGCCTTGATTCTTTTGCTTACTCTCTGGCAGAGTCCCAAGATATGTTTCATGGTTTAGCTTCTTACAGTTAGATGCTCTGTGTATTTAAAATCTGCAGCCCCATATCTTTTACATTTACTTACCTCCAGATTCATTCTCCTTTTTTAATGCACCAGTCTCTTTAAGATAAAAAAAAATTACATAAAACATAGAAATCTTAAGAAATGTTCGTAACCAATCCTGATGGAGTTTCCAACAAAGACAGTCTCCCTTTGCATCCCTGAGTGTGGCTGCCATTCATTCTCCCATACTACTGCTTCCTGGGGCACAAGTGCATTTCCTGCATTCCGCAGTTTCTGTCAGCTCAGTAGTATTAATATTTAAACCATTTCATCAATATTGAAACAGTGAGCTCAGTCAGATCATTAATATTCGTGAGTGCTTCAATTGGTGTAGAGCTGCCTTTTAAAGAGCTGGTGTACCACAATTAATAGTAACTTTCAAAAGTAGTCAGCTATAATTTCTAAAATCTGAAGTATTTTTTCCTTTTCATTTAATGTTTTGCTGATTTAAAGAACTTCTACCTGACAGTACTAGGTATGATGTGTGGAACAACAGGCTGTTTGGAACCTGGAGGCTAACATACAGTAGTCAGTTCTATTTCTCCTTATCCATCATCAGCATTATGACCTCACTGATTGTGACATCACTACTAACCAACAAGAGCCAGTCTCCTGCTGCTTCACTGGTAAATTGACAAGATCCCAGCTTGGGACTAAGGGGTGGATGCTGAAAAGCCTGTGAAACTCAGCTCAAGACAAAGACGTTTGGCCTTTCTTGGCCATTCTGCTGCTTCCAGCTCCAGGACAAGGGTTGAGACAAGAGGGTTAGCATAGCACTTATACCCCCCACCACCACCACCACCAACTGCCTTATCAGTGGCTGTCTGTCACCAACCAGGAGGGACCTAAAACCCCACCTCCTTTCACAGCCTCAGTCACTCACTGGCCATCCTTGGGACTAAGGGGCTGGTGTGGAAAATGCAGCTCAAGACAAAGACTTTTGGTCATTCCTTGGCCACTGCTGCTTCCTAGCTCTAGAACAGGGGTCAAGAGGGTACACACAGATTTATTAATTAATACAGATGGGTAATGGGCACCCCCACTGGGGTAGTGGTACAGCCCAAAAGCTGTGACCTCAGCATAGACTCCAAGGGACATGGTACGATCCCTCTGCAAGTTACCTCAGTTCACTTCTGTCAATGCCATGCACAAAATACATACATACTACTACTACTAATGCCCATATCCCTAATTAAAACTGTGTATTATTGCATACCAGAAACGACTAGAAACAATCGAAAAAATACAGGCCTACCTTGTTTTGCAGAACAGGACCCACATTCAGGTCATATGATTGTGACTTCCTTCCTGCATTTGCCATTCATGGCTTCTAGCACAGGACACCAGTTTCACTTTTGGACCTCATGGTCTTCCATTTCTAAAAGCTTGTCTTAAACACAAAAATATGTCAATTTAAGAAAAGACACAACTACATTCTTCATGACTGGTGGATACCTATGCAGGTTCCCCCGACAAATATACAGCAACTTCATACGTCTGACCTTGTAATCTAGTGGCTCACTCCACAAATCATTAGTGGATGCATGACAGCGTCCAGAAACAGCTGATGAGTCCTAAACCATAAAAAAAGCATAGTAGGTATCCTTCAATATAAGAACAATACACACCTACCTGGATATATATCTATAATCACTGCACAAAAATTAGGGTTAAACTGACAAAAGTAGGGAAATGTGGTGTTAAGTTTTTCAACCCTAACACCCCTCCCCCACACTGTAAGCAACAAAAAGAAAAACTTTGCAGTTTCAGCTGTCCTGAGCCTTGGCAAATCAGGTTTGGGGTCCTTCTTGGGGTTATCAACCCTAACACTCACCACAGTCCATCAGCAAATAAGCTCAGATGTGCAGACTATATGAGAATGGGGGTGAGTGTTAGAGCTGATAACCCTAGGAAGACCCCAGGCCTAATTTGCCAAGACTCAGGACAGCCAAAACCATCAAGTCCTTTCTTCTTGCTGCTTGTAGGATGGGGTGGGGTGTTAGGGTTGAAACACCTAACACCACATTCCCCTGCTTTTGTCAGTTTAACCCTAGCTGGTGCATTAACTAAGGTTTTTTTGCAATGAATTTCCTTACTTTTTGAGATATTAGAATCATATTGTCATTCACGCAGGTCTCTTCAGGACCTGGGTGAACACATCCATGTGATTACAGAAGCTCAGGGCCCTCTAGGCCCAGCATTTCCATGCCTCCATTTATCCACATGTGTATGTGAGTGTGGAAGCACAGGAACCTGTAGGCTCTGTGCTTCCATTCCTCCAGAAAAGCAATTTATGTGCTTCCTTGCAAATTTGTATGGATAGATTATTTTCAGTACTTATTTCTTAGGGGCTTGGTGTTGTACTAGTCATCAAGACCGTTCTATTGATGTACACATAGTCTGTTAACTCCAAAGACTGACAGAGTTACAGTTTGTTAAAGTTGCAAGGTTATCTTATAGGAATTGTAATTTTTTTATTTTTATGCTTTTTATATGGCCCCTACATTTTTCTGGGGAGTCTTATGTGTTAGTATTGTAGTACTCATTATGACATTTATTTTGATATAGTGATTGTCACATATCTGCAATTATTGATGCGATTATGGCTTATTAAAGTTGAAATGTGAAAAAAAAACTACGTTCAAATTTTTTCTTGCATGCCAGAATCTTTTTCAAATGGCCCTATTCTTTTTTCGAATGGCCATATGAAAAAAGAAATTCGGGTCATGAAAAAAGATTTAAAAATGTGTTAAAAAGACATTTCTGGGTGATTTTTTCAAAAACTAACTACAAAATCCACCTAAGGAGGGTCCTGATTAGTATGCTACATGTGTTGGTGTCTCTACAGGATATCATTTTTATGGCTTTTCAAAAAACTGTTTTTTTTTTAAATGAGAACAAGATGGCAGCCATACAAAAAAATATTTTTTCTCACAAAAAAAACCCCCCATATGAAACAGAATCTTTTTTGTATGGGCCAAATGTTGTTTTTTTTTGTATGAAACAGCTATCCAAAAGACCATACCAAGCATACTCAGAGCCAACATTTCAAATCCTTATAACTCTGAAACAGATTCATATTTTTTCACCAAGCCAGTAAAAAGGCACCAAGCCCTTTTTACCTTGAAAATTTCAGAGCAAAATTCCAAAGTTCTGAGTGCTAGGTGATGGCAAAAAAAAAAAACCTGCAAAAAAACTAGAATTTTTCACTTTTTTTCACTATCCAGATCTTGGAATCTACTCATCTGACTGGAACAAAACTCGGCAGGTCAAGAGACTTTGGTCCTGAGACTGTGCATGCAAAAGTTTGTGCAACTCTGTTGAATGGTGGTGAAGCTATTAAAGTACAAATTTAGGGGTTTAACATTAAACAGCCTACTCAACCCTAACAACAGTGGTGCTACCGTGCCACTATAATGTAGAGGATAATATTCTCCAGAAGAGCAAACAGCTGCAGGGAGAGGCCCCGTTGAAAATACTAGAGCCAAAGGTGCCGGAAGACAGTAAAAGCTGAGGGGGATGAGGATCAGAAGGGCACTTATTGGGGTACAAAGGGCACTTTTTCTAAACCAGTTTTTGCCATACCGAAATAGAATAAATACACATTAATGATGACGATCATAATATTAACAAAGCAGCAATACCATATAGGAATATTTAATATAGTGTATTAAGAGCTCAGCTGTCAACCCATTTCTTCCAATAGCTCTGAAGTCTATTAAATCATTGACGAAAGTTGATAGAAACATTCCTCATCACTAACTGCTGTATATGGGGCCCACTATTTGTAGACATAATATTGTTTAAAATAAGAAAGTGCTATACATTCTGGCCATCTGCTATGATTTTTGAAGGCCAGTGCTATGATTTTAAATACTGAGAGCTTGAAAGGTATGGGCTATATTGAACTGATTGCAACAGACGGTTTGAAAACCACTTTTCAGGCCTACTGGATATCTAGGCAAACTGGGAAGACTTGGTGGGCCTGGCGGTCCTTTTCTGCTATTGCATTCCTATGTTCCCATGTTAATGAAAGTACACCAGACTGTTTAAACTACATCCACTATATACTAAAGCAGCCTATTTCTAAGAAGAAAAAAAAAAAAAAAAACAATTTATGAAAGCACACCGGACTAATTTAAGCTCTGCTATAGCAGTCTATTTCTAAAACAGCAATTAATGAAAGCACACAAAAACAACTGAATTTAAAGAGCTAGTGGAGCCAAAACAGGTAGCCAAGAAAATAATACACATTTTAAGTAGAAGTCTGGTGTAACTTTTTATTTCTGAAGTATTTTTCTTTTTCCTACTGCTCATCAGAAAGTTATCTATGTGATTATATTGTGCTGGGTGTGTGGACCGGCTCTTAGCCTGGCAGCTGACATGTCTAAGTCTATTGCCCCATACTACATCATCAGCATTGTGATCTCACTGACTGTGACATCACAGGTGAATGACCTGGCAGTCACTGACTTGCTGTTCCTAAGAACCAGTGATGTCACAGTTAGTGAGATCACAATGCTGAAGATGTAGTGTGGGGCAGTAGAGCAAGATACGTCAGCTGCCAGGCTAAGCGCTGATACACACATCACACCTACTAACATCAGGCAAACAATCTTCCAATTAAACAAAGGGAAAAGAAAACATACCTCAGAAATAAAAGGTAATGGTTGGCTGCTGGATTCTGAATGTCTATGTGCAAAACTAAATCACAGTAATTACAGTAAGCACCAATATTTCTTGAACAAAAAAGGATGTCTTTCTGACTGTCTCCCCCAATCTCTAACAACAGCAGACAGAAATTATAGAAGCATCTTGGGTCCCTTTTCTTCAAAATAATGCCCTGGCCGGTTCTGCTAAAAATCAATGTCATTATACAATTACTATCTCATGGTTAATATAGTTATTCCCCAGCACTCTGAGCTTTCAGGTGCTGCATCAAACTTAAAAAAGCTGTATTTGTTTCTCAAGGCAGCTACAGCATTCAACATATGGTACAATTTCAACATCTCATCCCTTTTGTAAGTTAGATGTGGCAATAGTTCTACATTTGCTTTTCTTTATCAATGAACCAAGCGGATGGCTGGTTCACTCTTATTAAAAGAGATGGCAAAAAAGCATTCTCACCATTACTCTCAGTTAGAAGCCTATCCTTGTTGAAGTTTGGTTTACTCAACATTTTTTTTTTGTCAATAAAATATTTATTGTTTTAAAAGAACATAACACATGAAAATACTGCCAATGAGCAGAATACATAAGTACAATTACTATAAAACAAAAAGTAAAGAAAAATAATTGCAATATGTAGCCATAACTGAAGCTCAAGAAACTAAGCATTTCATGCATTTCATGTCCTTGCACCTGTGATGCTAAGTGAATTGCTGATAGTGCCTCTATTCTGCAAATTCATATCTTGCAGTGTGATATCATTTAATCATATTCAGCTTAGAGAATAAGTTAGAATACAGTGTAGTACAATTAAAACTTCAGTGATATTTCTGCAAAAAAAATGAAGTCTGGAGTTATTTGTATAGATAGAATATTATATTCTATCTATACAAATAACTCCAGGCTTCATTTTCTTTTTTTTTTTTTTTTCAGAAATGTCACTGAAGTTTTAATTGTACTACACTGTATTATAACTAATACCTTCAGCACAACAATTTCAAGTACTCTGCAAATTCTCATTCTAGGACTAACTTCCCAAACCAAAATCCAATAGCTGTTGGTACTGAAACAGTGTCTGGGTTTAGGGACAGAAGTCACCGAAATAACACCAAATTGTAACCCCCCCCCCAAAAAAAAGGCCAAGGCAATGCTGCCAGGTGGTGGTCAGCACCGCCTTTTAAAATAGGAAACAGCCACATACAGTCAGAAATACCCCTGCGTTTGATCAGGCAACACTGGGCAGTGGTGAAGAACCAAGCAATGAAGCCAACTCCCTGTACCTAACATGCATTTTAATGTAATGCACAGTCTGTACAAAATGCATGTCTTAACTCATTCCATCTGATGCAGCCATTTTGGGTCAGGTTAAGCAATAGATGGCTCTGATGCCATATGGCGCTAATGGGTATAATGTTAAACATGCTTTGTGCTGCTGGTGATCTTTAAACTTTCTTAGGATAATTAAGGCCATCTAGACTGTTAGGTATTCTCTTGTAGCTTAAGTCTGTATCTTTCCACTTTAACCACCAGTCACAATTCTAACTGGCCCAAACCAAAGCCTAGTCTTATAATCAGACCTACTGCTACCATATTAGCTGCATGCTTAAAAACAAAAACATTAAACAACCCACAAGGTCATTAACTATTGCATAAAAGGAATATGCGATGGGGAATCTATCTTTTATGGAAAAGATAAATAAATCTACTACATCGATCTCTATCTAATAACAAGCTCAAAATCAGTAGGGATGTCTAAGGCAGTTGGGAGCTGTAATCAGACCAGACTCTCACCAAAACATTATATTCTTAGGTAAGGTACTCCTTTAACATGAGCAATAATTCATTGAAATATTTACAATATCCAATATTTAGTTCCTTTTTTTCCCTGCATAATTGCAATTTGCACTGCAGTTGCAGATTACTTATGAGTTCCTTCGATTCCATGGCGATCATGTCCAGTCAAGACTCAGAAAAGTATTCTGACAGCCAGCCAGGAGTCGAATCGCTTCAATTCACTTGAAGAAAATGAAAACTTAATTAAAAGTAAAACAGAACTCTACTGAAAGTGGCGGCACCGGAGCCTGTGAAAAGCAAACACAGTCAGTGAAGCTTGAGTCAAGCCAGCCAGTGAAATCAGCAGCAAGTCAGTCAGCAACGGTGTAAGTGAAGTCCAGTCCAACTCCAGTCCACAACACTCAAGTCTCAACCCCAATGGAAAAGCCAGGCCCAGATGATAAGAAGGAGTCAGACGAAAACAAATGGGATTTGGGGGTGTATGTGTTACTTTTTTAACCCCTATGGCTCTAGTGCCCTGTTTTTTTTAACTTCGCTCTCCAATCTCGGGCAAGGGGGGAACAGGGCTCAGCTCTCGGAACTTCTGCAAGACTGTGACTGACTGTGGCCCAGGACATTAAAAAAAAAGCTGCTGAAGCCACTTATTTATTTATTTAAATGTGTATGAATGCACTGTTGTCAAGAGGCGCTAGTAAGTAGTTACCTTAAATGGAATGCTGGCAGCTGGTGGGCTAGGGCTGTCTAATGGCTAAGTGGGTGCTAAGTGGTGTATTTGTCATCCCTCCTGACTCCAAGGCACTAAAACAAAGAGGAGTGGAGAGACGACTACAGAGGTGTTAAAGCTGCTGCTGAGCTCTGCCCTGTAAATGAATAGAAACAAAAAGAAGTGTTAAGTTCTACCATTACAACTCGTCTCTGCTGGCTGAGGTGGAACTTAACACAGGCAGCAGGTGTCAGTTTCTTATTGTTTTAGTGGCGGGGCGGGGGGTGGCATAGCAGAATCAGATTCAAAGGCAAACAGTGATGAAGCAAGCACTGCAATACGTTACAAGTAAAAGTATAAATTTGTTTTGAGTGTGCAGCATGTTTGTAGGGGCAATCTCCTGGTGCACAAAAAAGTGGTGGGGCGGCCGCCCCTCCACCCCCCATTTCCGGCGCCTATGTCTAGAGCTAACAAAAAATGAAAATTACAGTAAGTATGATGGAATTTCTACCTTCTGTATTACTCCACATTGTCAATGAGTAAGGTAATTACTACATATGGGTTCTAAGAAGCAGTACCCATCTAAACCCATGCAGAAGAAAAATACTGTCCCGTATAATTCTCTAACAGGTAGCTACTGGATTCATCTGACAATTACCACTTGTCAGATTCAACACCGGGCAGTACTGTCAGCAGAGCTGAGGGCATATGCTCTCTAGTGCTTTGAAAATGTAAGGATTGAGCACAACACAGATGGCCAGTTTCCATAACAAAACTGTTTTCTCAGGATGGGGTGTTATGAACCCCTGGATAAAAATGTGTGCACTGAGCAGACGTTTTCCACCAACTGCAAATGTGAAAGAGGCTTTATCCATCTGCTAATATGATGCTAAGATTTTTGCCCCTTTTGCTGCTCCTACCAGATATAACAGTAAAGAACTGAGAAAAAAACAGACTAATTCCCACATGGGAAAAAAATCCTCCATTCTCCTGGTCAAGCCACTCACCTTCAGGAAGACAGCTTATGAAGGAAAAAACCCTATGGACCTGTGGTACTATGGTGAAGCCACTGGTAACTCACACTTGCAAAGCAACATCCAAGATGTCCGAATCATGGCCTTGGAACTCTTAATGCTCAAAAATTCACCACTCCTATGAAGACCGCTTAAATGAACATCTCCTAAAGACCATCCAAGAGAGTCCTCCCTTGTCAGAGACCCCGGCTTCTGAAGATACCTTTTTTTTGAGGAACTAGGCTGCTAACTGTATACATTTTTAAGATGACTGGAAATGAAGACTATGGTCATCTTGCCCACTCTGGATTGCTAATGTAAGCCCCCACCCCCATGAGGGGCTTACCTGTTGGGCCACATTGCTTCCTCCATTGTCCTGGTTTCTGCCTCTGGTTCCCTGGAGTGCTGGAAACAGGAATGGAGGGCTTCCTTGGAGCTCCAGGTGGGATTTGGACCTGAGCTCCCTCCTTTTTCTTGTGGCAGCCGCCGTTAGCTCACCCCATGGGAAAGTGGGGCCAAGGGTCTGTTGTGTTGTTTGCACCTCCAAGAGCCAGTGATGTTCTGCACAGTCTGGGAATAGTCCTAGAGCTGGACTGGGTGGTAAACCAACATGGCTGTGCATCAATTAGCAGTGCATGTGTGGATGAGTCTTAGAGGAGCCATGGCTCCCAGGGAAACCTTTTGGCTGTGCGGCCATTAATAAATAACATTCCCTGCTCTTGGGCAGGCAGCGGAGCTGAGAATTAAGTGTTTAAGCGCCTCCATTCACATTTTTTGGGGGTATCCCAGTTCTGTAGTGGCAAGTGGGACTGGGAGACATGACAGCAAGGTGCCCATGTGCACCTGTAGCACTATATTGACAAGGAAAGGGTACCTTTTCTTTTTGGAGCCCTGATAGTCAAACGGGACTCCTTTCCGCCAAAATAAAGGGTTTCCCTGGCCCCAACAGAGAAAGTAGGGCTAGGGCATGGGGCTTCCAGCCTCTAAATGGGCTCATAACAAATGTTATAGGCTGCCAAAGCCAGACAGAAATATTTATTTATTTATTTAGCTTTTGTTAACCGGGTAGGTACACTAAGCAAGTTGTATGCCTATTTTTAGGAACAACCCGGGAGAGTACAACAGGTATTAAAGGGTACATCAATACAGCATAACAGGTAAACAAGTACATATACATATTGTGGCTTAGTACATTGAGTCAACAAAAACAACTAGGCAATATAGTGAACATAATGTAAGACAGGAGATGATGGAATACATAATGAGCAAGCATTAAACAACATTGAACGTCTGTAGCATAGAGAAGTGCATAAGGGAGAGCTGGACTGGGAATCAGCAACCGATTCAATTCAATTTATTTTGAAGTTCAAGGAACAGAGTACCACAGGGTTTCGGTACCTAGGGCATTGTGCTAGGGAGGCTTTTGGCACTCACAGCATGAGGCCAGCTTCGGATGCCCCCACAGGGAGTTCCGAAGACATTTGTGGGAAGGGGCGGTACGGACCTGCTCGGGAAAGGAATTCCAGAGCCTAGTAGTATATGCCGTGCATATTTAAACAAATATGGTGGCCCCGTGTAGTTCTCCCTTTGCCGGTGACGTTGGGAAGGAATAAAAAAAACACCTTCAGCATCCCTGCAAAATACTGGCCAATAGGGTGGGGAGGTTTGGGCTGCTATATTGCAGGCTGTTCCCTGGGTTCTGCAAGGAGTTTCAGCCAAGAAGTACAGGCAGTGACTGCTTTAGGAGGGCTGCATAAGCCAGTAGGCTAGAGTGTGTGCAGTTAGGCCCCTCCAAGCCCCAGAAAAAGCTTTAAGCAGAGTCCTACTAGCCCTTTTTTTCTTAGCAAGAAAGTAACTGGACTGCTAAGAAATATATATAATGGTATAGTATAAACAATTATTGTAAAAATGGTTTATGTTTTACTTTAGCCTTTAAGGCATTCTCCTGAGGAAGCCCTTAATATTGGGCGAAATGTAAAGGATTAACCATATGTCTATTTGAACTACTCTGAATAAAGCGCAAATACAGAAGGAAGTATTCAGTGTTTTGAGTGAAGTTTATGTGCACTCCTCCCCCCCAATTCTCTATGGCTAACAGTTAAAGTGCAGCATCTGGGTAGCAGCAAGTGTTGAAATACAGACATTACTCATGGATTTCCTTACAGCAGAGTCCTATTGGCCCTTTTTTCCCCAGCAAGAAAGTAACTGGGCTACTAACCCATTTTTCCAGTAGATTTGCTTGAATTGCTATTCCCTGTTTTTCAAGCCTGTAAACTGTGTGAACTGTTTGAACTGTTACCAACCAGGAATAACAATTAGTTGGTGTGACCAGAGACTGTAATGAAGCCCAAGCGAACTTCAGTTCCAGCTGAAGTGTGTGCCTGGCAAGCAGCCCCGGGTGACCACAAACCTGGGTGGTCCCCTTGCAAAGATGACAAAAGGGCCTATCAGTGGTGATGACGAAAGGCCTCAGAGGTGAAGCCAACAAAAGGCCCATGAGGCGAAGCCAACGAAAGGTCAGACATGGGTGAAAGATCCAGCACCTGCTTAGAATCTTCAGCTACCATTGTTGTTCCCTGAGAGTCTGTCTGCTGATTTCAGAGCAGTACTGCCAAACCTTATTCTGCCACAGCACCCCTGAAGCCTTCAGAACTGTGAAAACCTCTGGGCTGTAGCCTCAAGGAGTTCTTTTCAAAGTTAGTTAGTTAGCTAGATATAAAGGGGCGAAGTCCTGGGCAGCACTTTGTCAAGCTGCAGGATAAGCTCAGGCAGATGATTGAAAATTTACTTGTTCATTTGTTTTGGAACCAAATTGGGCCCCTTACCAAGTTCTGCCAGTTCAAGTTCATAAGACCGTTGTTCCTACAATATCCCCAGATTGTCTTCAACCTTACATCATCTGTTTGGCCACCAACAACCCAGTGACGTACCCACTGTAATGTACAATACCAACTCTTACAGCCATTGGGAAGGCAGGGGTGCATATAGGAGGTGGTCAGGGGACTGTGTGGGGACACTTGTTGAAAACAATTGTTAGTTTCTATGTTTTTTGGGGTTCCCTCTTTCCCTCCCTAGTAAATATAGGAGGTTAGTTCATTATAGTTCTTGTCATGGTTAATGCTTGAGTGTATTGCTACTGTGTGGGGAAAAGCTAATTGTATGGGTGGGAGGGAAAATAATATTTGTTCCTGGAGGGAGGTTAGGTCCATGTTGCGTAGTCTTATATACCACTGCCCCAGGTGGAGGCACCAAAATCTGTTCAGGTATTCTGTTTATGTACCATACCCAAAAGAACTCAGGCCAACCCCAAGGTAGGTCGATGTGTGAGGGGGCGCCACAGCATACATGACAGAAGGACCCCCCCATATGTGAAGGCACCGCTGGGATTTTCCCACACCCCACACAGGGTAGACCCCAAAACTGAGTTCAGAGAAGGAAAATGTTTGTCCTGCAGAATTGCCCCGGAATATCTGTAAAAGATAAAATGGCACTCCATGACTTAGAAGATTCGTGCTGAGTGGAGCAGTTCGGACTGTAAAGAAGCACTCTTGGTGACTGATATTTCAGAAAGGTTTGACAGATCCAAAATTGTTGATGAACTGTTGGTATTGGAATGTTTTGACAATTTAAAAGTTCAAGGATTGAAGTACAACCATAATAGTAAAAGTGTGAATGGTCTGATCAAGAGTGATTGATGTTGCCAAGCTGCCCACCACTTTCTCCCCATGGGGGGGATGGGTCCACCTGGAGCCTAGTGACTTATAACAGTGCCAAGAAAATGCCCAAGGGTCTCTCAGAAGCAGATGACTTTAAAGTAAAGTATGAATTGTGATTGGAATCGGAAGGGAAGACTCCACAAGATGTGCAAGAACTGTATAAATCTAACAGTGTCACTCCACCTGATTAACCCCCAGCATGGTTTGCTGCTTGGACGCCGGTGAGAGGAACCAGATCTTACCCGAGGCTGAAGCCCTTCTCCAGGACAAAAACAGTGCTACCTTTGGAGGATGACTTTGAAACATGGATGGGTCAAGCCACTCCTATGGTGCAAGATTCCTAGTGTCCCGAAGTCGAAAAGAGACATTGGCTGTAGGAGACTTTGAGAGGACCTGCTATGGATGGCATTGGAACTTTGCAAGCTACCTGACCTGATGCTAATGCCAAATTGTACCTCAACACCCTGGAAGGAATGTTTGAAAGTACTGACAGTGGCATTCACATTCTGAGAAAAGCTGCAAGGGACAGTACCATGAGAAGGTGAGAAGCTGTCCGAATACTTGATGCATCTTGAGCAACTGATACAGAGAGCCCACCATAAGGGAGCAGTGACTGCCCAAGACATAAATAGGCTGCAGCTGGAACAAGTCCTAGAGGGAGCAATACACTTAGAAATGCTTCTGATGAAGTTGCAATTGCAGGAACAACTGAGTAACCCCCTCCCTATGGTGAAGTAATGCATGATGTCTGAGGGAAAGAGGATTGAGCTGCACCACAAGGCCCAATGGCAGCACCTCTGAGAAAAATAGAGACCACTCTAAGCAACGACTCACCCAGGTGAGACAATAGTGAAACCAAGGATTTGAAGAGACAAGTAAAAGATTTGACTTAACAGGTAGCTGCACTAAGGGTTTCCAGAAAACTGACACAGCAAAAGAATTCCATCCTCAGGGTGTCAGAGAAACTACACTGGCCTCGCCAGGAGCCTGAGAAAGTGACTACTGCAAGTGGTGATGGGTTTTTCTGATACCGGTGTGGTAATGGACACTGAAAGAATATTGTAAAAAGCCTGAGAATTCTGCCTTGGTACTACAAAGGTTGTTGAAAGAGAAGTATAGTATATGTCTGACAAATGCCAGCAGGACCCAGTGAAGGAGCAAACTGGGTTCCCTGATCAAATGTGCTCCATGAAACAGGTGCAATATGTTAACATTACTGGTCCCAGTATCCCCCCAGGACTAATAGGACCATCTGGCAGGGTCTCAGCCAAGATTGAACGGGTTGATTGCACCATGTTACTTGATAGTGGTGCCCAAGTGACTGTTGTATTTGAAGACTGGTGCCAGAAACATTTGCGTCATGTGTCTTTGAGACCTTCGGAAGGACTAGCTGAGACCTTTTTAGGTACTTGCTTTCTTGGGGTAAGCAACCAGCCTTACCTGTATTGGGGTTACATTGTTATTCAAATAGAATTTCTACACTGCCCATATGGAAACTCTTGTCTTGGTGTGCCCCAATACCGGAATGAAAGGTGAGACACCAGTATTGGTTGGTACCAGTACCAACACGTTTCAGTGATTGGCTCAGCTATGCTGAGAGAAGGAGGATCCACAGTCCATACACAGTCATGAGATACACTCCTGGATCCATAATGTCTATATGAACGGGCCCACATCTGGTAAGACAGAGACAGATGAAGAGTGAGTAGGAGTGATTCACTGAAGAGATAACTGACCTTTGGTTTTACCCCCAGGTGCTGAGATGGAATTTGAGTCACCCTCCAGAAGCTCTGCTTACATTGTAAACATGACTTCTGATGGCAAGTGACTGAATAGCCTGCTAGTATGAAGAGGGGTGGTGTCAGCCCCCTGTACATTTACTGGAGTTCAGAAGATTAATGTCCTGTTGAGGAATGAGACCAACAAAGAAGTGACTATTTGGAAAGGACAGACCTTAGCACATCTACTGAGAAGGGGCAGTACGATTTGTGGTTCTGAACCAAGCCACAGTACAAGGCATGATCCTAAGTTGTTCAATTTTGGAGACTCGCCACTACCCAAATCTTACAAGCGGCAACTGCGACAGAAGTTGGCCGAGAGGACGAATGTCTTTTCCACCAGTAAGTTTGATGTGAAATGCACTCGTGAAGAACATCACATACATCTGAGTGACAACCGACCCTTTCGAGAAAGGTCTCGACATCTAGCTCCGGAGGATGTGGAAGGTGTTTCTAAACACTTAAAAAAGTTATTAGCCACTGGTATCATATCAGAATCCAGAAGCTCTTATGCATCTCCTATTGTGGTAGTAGCCACAAGAAGAAAGGGGCTGCCACTTGTGCACTGACTACCGTCTTTAAACAAACGTACTATTACTGACCAGTATACAGTACCACAAGTTGAGGATGCTCTGGCCTGCCTCACCGACAGTAAATGGTCTTCCATATTGGATCTTCAAAGTGGGTATTACCAGATTCCCATGGTCGAAGAAGACAAAGAAAAAAATTTGTTCATTTTTCCCCTGGGCTTTTATCAGTTTGAACATATGCCATAAGGTATCTCGAGGCACCAGTTACTTTTCAGCAGTTGATGGAAAAGCTGTGGGAGACATGAATCTGCTACAAGTAATAGTTTGTTTGGCGACCTGATTGTTTTCGGATGGACCCTAGAGGAACATGAAGAATGTCTGATGAAGGTTCTGGACAGACTCAAAGAATATGGACTCAGAGTGCCAATCGATAAATGTCATTTCTGTCAACCCTCTATAAAATATGTTGGGCACATTGTCTCAGCAGGAGTTCAAATTGACCCTGACAAGGTCAAGCCCCTAACTACATGGCCTAGGTCTCACAGTCTGAAAATGTTACAATCCTTTCTTGGTTTCAATGGTTATTACTGGAGATCTTTTCAGGATTTCTCCAAGGTAGTTTGACTGCTTATAAATTTACTGCAGTGGTACCCCTACTAATTACAAGAAGCAGAAGGGGAAAGAGATCCCAAAAATATGTACTACACCGTTAACGAGCCATTTGGGGATTGATGGAATCATGACTATGAAAATGCATTCTGAGAGATAATTAAGAGATTACTGATACTCCTGTGTTGACATTTGCTGATCCCACTAAACACTATTTCCTGCACATGGACACCAGCATGGATAGGCTGGGAGCAGTACTGTATCAAGAGCACCCAGAGGGACTGAGACCTGTTGCTTTCACCAGCCAGAGCCTAACACCAAGTGAAAAGAACTACCCAATGAACAAGCTAGTTTTTTGCTTTGAAAGGAGCCATCACAGATCAGTTTCATGACTACCTTTATGGGGCATAATTTACAATGAGAACTGACAACAATCTCTTTACCTATGTCAACACCACTGCTAAGTTGGATGCAGCAGGTTACTGTTGAGTTGTCTGCACTTTCCACATATGACTTTACACTAGAGTATCAGAAGGGCCTGAACAGTACAGATGCTGACACGATGTTTCACCAGCCTCACCCACCAGAGGGGAGCCAATATCCTTGTATGAATCCTACAACTGTGAAAGCCTTGTGTATAAAATATGTGGGAGCAGACAGCAAGACACTTGCTTGTCACACTAGAGCCACTGATGCAATGGGAGCCCACTCTGACACTAAACCTGAAGCCTATTACAGCTTTGAGGGTTTAGACATCAGCCACTTGCCCCGCCAAAAACAGCAACAACAATGATGGTTGCAGCAGCAAAATTATGGAATGTGAGGGGTAATCTTAGCTTCAAAAAAAGGAGAAGGCCCAGATAAAGTGCCAAATGATCAACCTGATGTTCTGATTTTATTGAGAGAGTGGAGCAAGTTGTCCTTGAAAGATGGACTGCTTTTCCAAACTGTCCAACACCCAAAACCAATGGTCCCTGTAACCAGTAGGTACTGCTGTGGAAGTACAGCAAAGTTGTCCTTAGAGCACTTCATGATGACATGGGGCACTTTGGATTCGAGCATACACTGAACCTTGTGCAAAGACAATTCTATTGGCCCAGAATGGTGTCTGATGTGGAAAACCACTGCAAGAATTGTGCCAGGTGTGTCCAGAGAAAGACTTTGTCCTAAAAAGCAGCACCACTAATGAACATTAAAACCAGTGAACCTGTGGAACTGACATGTATGGAATTTTTGTCACTAGAACCAGAGAGTAAAGGTTATAGCAATATTCTAGTCATCAGTTACTACTGTACAAGGTATACATAAGCCAACTGAACAAAAAAATCAGACAGCCCAGACTGTTGTGCAGAAACTCAAGGAGTTTGTAACTCATTATGGTATACCCCAGTGTATTCACTCTGATCCAGGTCCTGACTTTCAGAGCTGTCTAGTGAGAGAATTTCTTGCTGCACATGGCATCCAGCAGTCAAGCACCACTCCCTACCATCCTCAAGGGAACCCCCAGCTGGAAAGGTTGAATCGCACCTTGTTAAACTTGCTAGGAACATTGGATCCAGAACAGAAAAGAAATTGGAGCCAGCACATCCCCAGGTTGGTGCATGCCTACAGTTGTACCTGAAACAATCCTACAGATGCTTCTCTGTACCTGTTAATGTTTGGCTGAAAAGCCCATCTGCCAACTGATTTAGCTTTCGGAGTGTCTGCTGATGGAACCTCAAAAGAGTCCTAGCTTGAGTATACTAAATGCCTCAAGAAGCAACTGAAAGAAGACTATCAATTGGCTGCAGAAGACACCGGTAAAGTTAGCACTGCTAATAAATTTCAGTATGACCACAAAGTGTGACACCATGTTTTGTAAGTTGCAAAGTTCTCCTAAGAAATCTTGGCCTCTATGGAAAGCACAAGATAGTTGACTGCTGGTCTTCTGAACCGTATGTTGTCTTGGAAAAGTTAACTGATTTACCTGTGTACCGCATTCATCAAGAACGTGGCCAGGGGATTGTTAAAACTATTCATTGTAACCACCTTCTGCCTATCTGTCAGCTAGAGCCTGTCACAAACCCACTCAGCAGGTCAGGCCCTCTACTCCCAAAGTGCCAACCTCTGAGCGCAGTCTTGTGAACAGTGTAACAGACAAGGTAACCCTCTTGTCTGTTTTTGTGAGTTTGGATCAAACTTTGGTCTCAAGTTCTGGAGGGATTCAAACTGTTAACCTCTTGCTAGCATACCCAATGCACAAGCTCAGATATATCTGTCTTCGGGTGGCCAGATATCTCTGCCTACAGGCACCTAACCAGGTATACAGAGATGAACTCTTTAAAACTTTAATAAAGACCTCAGATTTAAAACGCTTCTCTTTCCAGTTTGGTACCACCATTCAAGCTTATGTTTAGTATCTGCAATAACCATATGCTTTTCTTACAACTAAAAAAGGAAAAGACAGACCAAGTAAGTTCTAAAAATAATTTTACTAAAATAGTTAAAAATACGGAAAATGCAAAATGCAGAACTCTTATACCACAAGACATACAAATATTTTAAAAGAACAAGATTTAAACAGCGCAAATTCGTACTAATAGTACTTAGATTTGAAATCTTTCTAAATACTTGTTTACAAGTGCTCCAAAGATCTTTCCTAAGTCAGAGTCTAGGTAAAAGTGTGTCTAAGCAAAACAGAGTATTTCTTAAACAACTGTATGGGACAACCCATTTTTGTATGAGGTCAGCTAGCTCCTGCTCTGTCAGATTATGTATAGAAAAATATATATCTTATACGAAAGTATTACATTCTGCAACTTCAGCATAATTGATGTCCTTCAAATGACACTTCTTTTGGTCTCATAATAAGCTTTCTCCTTCCAGGACATGACAGCATCTTTATGATTTTCACACTTCTATGTAACCTGGGTTTTCCTTCCAACGTCATAAAATGGATATATTCTAGCAACTATGGTTGTAATTAACTCAGACAGACAAGATCCTTAATTAAGGCCTTACATGTAACACATGGGCTCTAAAAACTGAGTGTGTGAACTCACATGCTGTCAGCACTTTTCTTATGGCTTTCATCTTTTAGCTAAAATCTGGGGGAAGGGGTTGAGTGAGGTCATTCTAAGAGCACCAGATTTTTCAGCAGAGACAGTCAGTAATATATTTTATATTAAAAAAAATGATACAGCACTCAGAGCTGACTGTCTATGTCACACTCCTCCCCACCTAGACTGAATTTGGGGGATCAATCCTCTACCTGGGATGAGCTTCCCAAATCAGTTGACTCCTCATAGACCCTAGACAGCCCATCTGAGTTCTGGTTCTTCTCTCCAGCCCTATGTACGATTCTTAGATCTTACCCTTGTAAAGCAAGACTCCATCTTAGTAGTCTGCCATTGTTCTTTCCCATCTGCGTCAGCCAAACCAGGGGGTTGTGGTCAGTCTGCACCACAAAATGCTGCCCATGTAAGTATGGATCTAATTTTTTTAGGGCCCACACTATGGCAAGACACTCCTTTTCCACTGTGGAGTGTGCTTGCTCCCTGGGAAGCAGCCTTCTGCTCAGGTACACTACTGGGTTATCTGTCCCTTGGCTGGGTGTCTGTCTCAGTACTGCCCCAATACCCACATCTGAGGCGTCTGTCTGAACTATAAAGGTTTTGCTATAGTCAGGGCTTGTCAAAACAGGAGCACTGCACAATGCCTCCTTTAGTCGGGTAAAGGCTTCTTCGCAGGCTGGGCCCCAGGTAATTTTCTTTGGCATCTTTTTCTTTGTCAGGTCAGATAGGGGAGCAGCCAGGGCACTGTAATTGGGTACAAATTTCCTGTAGTACCCTGCTGTCCCTAGAAAGTTCCTGACCTGCTTCTGGGTTTCTGGTCTGGGCCACACCTGGATTGCCTCTATCTTTATTTGGTTAGGATGGAGCTGTCCCCGGCCTACCACATGCCTGAGGAATGCCACTTCTCCCATGGCCACCTGGCACTTCTCGGCTTTGACAGTGAGCCAGGCCCTCAGTATCCTGCCCAGCACTTCCCTAAGGTGGGATAGGTGTTCCTCCCAGCTGGTACTAAAGATGGCAATGTCATCCAGGTATGCCACGGCGTACTCCTCAGCACCATTTAACACCTGGTTCACCAGCCTTTGGAAAGTGGCTGGGGTGTTCTTCATTCTGAAAGGCATTACTTTAAACTCAAATAAGCCTATCAGAGTGATGAAGGCTGACCTCCCCCTAGCTCTGTCTGTCAATTCTACCTGCCAGTACCCCTTGGTCAGGTCAATAGTCGTAAGGTAGGTCACCCCTCCCAACTTGTCCAGGAGTTCGTCCATCCAGGGCATCAGGTGGGCATCGGACTTCGTGACTGCATTCAGTCCATGATAGTCCACACAGAAACGAGTTAAGCAATCTGGCTTGGGCACAAGGACTACTGGTGAGGCCCAGGGGCTGTGGGATCTCTGGATTACACCTAAATCCAGCATCTCCTCCACTTCCCTCCTAATGTCCTTTTGGACAGCCTCAGACACCCTTATATGCTGTCTGATGTATGGGCGTCTGTGTCCCTGTCTCCACATCGTGTGTCACTAAGGGGATTAGTCCAGGTTTGGTGCTAAACAAGGGGGCAAAGTCTGCTAAAACCTCCCTTACTTTCTGGACCTGGTCCGGGGCCAGCTGGGGAGACAATTTTACTGCCTCCACAGAGGATTCCTGCTTACTTTCTTCTAGCAAATCCAGAAGGGGTCTCCTTTGTCCGTCCCCTCCCCATGACTACACACTGCAAACACTATGTCAGCCCTATTTGCATATGACTTCATCATGTTGACATGGTACATCCTTTCAGTCTGTCTTCTGTCAGGTAACTCTACAATGTAGTTCACGTCATTTACCTTCCTAACCACTTTGTACAGTCCTGCCCACTCAGCCTGCAGCTTGTCTTTCCGGACCCGGAATAAGGACCATGACTTCCTGACCCACCATGTATGAGCGAGGTCTGGCTCTGCAGTCGTACCACACCTTTTGTTTCTGTTGGGCAGCTGCCAGGTTGCTCTGGGCTGTTCCCCATAAGCTCCTTCAGCCTTTCCCTAAACCTAAGGACATAATCCACAATGGGAGTTCCCTGGGTGGCTTGCTTGCCTTCCCAGTCCTCCTGGATCAAGTCTAGGGACCCATGTACCCGGCGTCCATATAAGAGTTCAAAGGGGGAAAATCCTGTCGACTCTTGGGGCACCTTCCTGTATGCAAACAACAGGTGGGGAAGGTATTTCTCCCAGTCCCCTCCCATGCTGTTCAGCAAACGCCCAGAGCTTTGACTTTAGGGTACCATTGAATCATTCCACAAGTCCATTGGCTTGTGGGTGATACGGTGTTGTGCATCTCTGCATCACCCCACACTTCTCCCATAAACATTTCATCAGATCCGACATGAAGGAACCTTCTCGATCGGTGATAACCTCCTGCAGAAACCCAACAAGGGAGAAAATCCTGAGTAAGGCATCTGCAACTTTGTCCATCCTCAGTGAGGATAGGGTGACTGCCTCTGGGTAGCGGGTGGCATAATCCACCACAGTCAGGATGAATCTCTTCCCTGAAGAGCTGGGGGTATTTAAAGGCCCCACAATATCCATTACCACCCTCTGGAATGGCTCCTTCACTATGGGCAATGGAATCAGGGCGGCTTGGGTTTTCTTGCCCGCCTTCCCTATTTCTTGGCACCGGTGACAAGACCTGTAATACTCCTTCACCTGCTGGGTGAAGTTAGGCTAGTAAAATTCTGGGCCAACCACTGCATCATGCACATGATTCCCAGATGACCAGACAAGGGAATATCATGTGCAGTCTTGAGCAACTGCTCACGATACCCCTGGGGAATGACAAGCTGCCTGCTTAGCATCCCTCCCTCTGTCTGTACTGCCTGAGTATACATAAGTCCATTTTCCCAATAAATCTTATGTCTGCCGTCACCTCCCTGTATGCCGTCCGAGTCTGCCCAAGCCCTCAGCTTCTCTAAACTAGGGTCACCCCTCTGAGCAGCTGCAAATCCCTCACATATTCCCAAGGTATGGGACAGGTCCCCTTCAGTCGCTAAACTAGGGTCCCTAGCACTAGCATCAGGGCACTCAGGATCACTGTCAATCCCAACCCTCGGACAATGGGTCACCCCTCCCTCTTCGGAGTAACCTTTCATAGCTGTGTGGTCACTTGCTACTGGGGAAATTTCTACCCCCTTTTTATCAGTCTCTCCATCTGGAGACACAGGCCGGGGAACCAGCCTTTTAGTGGTTTCCACAATGGCTTCTGTGGGGTTCAGGAAACTACAATTTTCCCTTGCCACTTGGCTACAGGTAACTGCACATACCATCCCCTGTTGGAGATTGTTACCCAGGATCACATCCACTGCTAATGTTTTGGCTACAGCCACCTGTTGTTGCACAGTTCCCCCTGTTTCACCCCAGTCTAAGAGAACACTAGCAAAGGGCAATGTTTCCTCTTCACCAGCGAACCCTTGGACAGTAACATATTTATTGATTATAAGCTGACCAGGTTTTACCAGATCCCCTTTCATCACTGTCAGGGATGCCCCTGTGTCCCTTAACCTCTGTGTCTGTACACCATTCACCATGACTGGGTGCATGTGTTCCCTCATGTTCACTGGCATTCTTCCAGGGACGCACAAACAACCCACTTCTTTTCTAGCACCCTGTTGTGTATTGTTGCTCACCATTTTGGGACACTGTCTGGCAATATGCCCAGTCTCTTTACACAGCCAACATGAATTTCTTACTTCAGAGAAATCTTTTCTTTGAAACCTGGGGCTAACTGGTTTCGGTGGAGGCAGTGAGGGTTTTAGCTGCCCTGAAGGCGCGCTTTTCCCCTTTCTGCGCTGCCACGCCTGCCCCATTCACTCTCAGAGCAGGTCTGCTCTTGGCATAGTGGTCCGAGAGTTCAGCAGCCTCTTGCACTGTTTTTGGATCTTGGTCCTCTAGCCAGGTTTTTAGCTTGGCTGGGCAAGCCCAATAAAACTGTTCTAATAAAATCACATTTTCAATTTTGTCAGCAGAGTTTGCCTCAATTCCTTCCTACCAACGTTTTAAAAACTGATGTTGTTTCGTGGCTAGCTCCTCATAGCTCATATCAGGGCTTCTCCTGAGCTTACGGAATTTAGCTCTGTATGATTCAGCAGTTAATTCAAACTTTTTTAACAGTGCAGCTTTTAGCTTGCTGTAATCATTACTGTCTTCGTTGTCCATTTGACCCAATGCATCCTGAACTTTCCCGGTAAGTAGCAGGGATAGCTGGAAGCTCCAGGGCTCTCTAGGAATTTTAGCCTGAAGACAAACTTTTTCAAAAGAATTTAAAAAGGCATCCATGTCCTCCCCTTCCTTAAACTCAGCTATTAATTTGGAGTTCAATTTGTAACCCAGTACTGCAGTCCCAGTTAAACCCAAGCCACTTACCTGCTCTGGTGCCACTGGTCAGAGTCGTATCTTCTCCAGTTCATGTTGCTTCTGGTGCTCCTCACAGTCTGTATCTCTCTGTTCTCACTCTGTCTCTTGGCATTTGAATTCTTTCTTCTCCTCTGCAGCTTGCTGGCGCTCACGCTCCTCACGGTCTGCCTCCCTCTGTTCTCGCTCTGCCTACAGTTCCATCCTGTGCAACTCAATTTGCAGTTTGAGTACCTCTGGATTCAGGATACTGGTGACCATCCTCTGCTGCTGTGGCCCTTCACTGACAGTGGCCCTACTGTCCTTTTCAGTCATGGTCGGTGACTCATTCCCTGAGAGGCTGTCTTCTGATTTCAGAGTTGTACCACCAAGACTTGCTACCAACTCACCCATTAGGACTCACCACTGTGATCTTTACCCCCTCTTGGACTAACTCCACTGTCCCACTCATGCTATATCCACTCCCTCTACCTTATATGTAAATTCTGGTTCAACATGTTACCCTCCTACCTATCAGATAGTCTCTCTCTCTCTCCTGCCTCTGACTCCCCTCATGAACTAAGACACAGAAATTAATGCTCCTTTTGCATACCCCATCCATCCTCCACTTTTGGGATGCATTTTCTCCTTCTGACTCCCCAACTTGTGGAACAAACTAGCCCCCTCCATAAGGAATGCATCCTCCTACCTCACCTGCAAGAAACAACTTCACTCCCTTCCTCCTTCCCTTGCCTCTGTCCCAGATGCCCCCCCCTCCTCCTAGCACCTGGTCCTTGTGTCCAATGCCTCCTAAGCACTTACTTTACTACTGTCCTCAATGTGTGCACTCTTCACACGTAACTTCTTGTCTCCTGGCACTCGTACTGAAATGACTTTCTTCAGGCTGATAAACTGTATTGTAAAGGTTGTAGTCACTGTAACATATGCCAAACTGTCTAGATTTTATTTAGTTTTTGTTTACCAGGTAGGTACTCTAGCCAACAAGACTATTTTCAGGCATGACCTGGGAGGGTACAGAGACAAACTTCAAGAGAACATTTTTGTATGTAATACAAGTGACATGTAAGTGTTTGAGTAATTAACAGTGGTAAAAATGACAAACAATACATCATTTAGGTTTACATGTAACAAATACAATTGGGTCATTTTTAGAGTGAACTAAGCAGTATATAAACAATGGGGAATATAGCTCTGAGAGAGCAAGTAGTAATAAAGTAAGAGAAAGTTAGGTAGTGAGAATTGGAAGGAAAAGTACTCCCTGTTGGAGTGGATCCCAGGATCCCACTGGACAAATAGAGAGAGGGGTTGGATTAGGGAATGAGGGCTAGGGCAGTTTGAAACAGGAGAAGACATAGGAGAAGAAGAGATAGCGGCATAGTTATCTTTTGAAGGAGATGTGGGATGCAGTTTGACGTAAGGTTAGCAGGTATATTTCAGAAAAGGGGTGCATGACAGGCAAAAGCATGACCACCTTTGGAAGTGCGATGTCTTGGAATAAAAACAGGGGCATAGTCTGCAGAGTACAAGGCATAGTTGGTTTTCTGGTAGAGAAAGAGACTGGCGAGGGGTTTATGTGAACGGGATCTGATGATGTTATCAGTAATGGATACAAGAGCATAATACCTAAGCTCTTGGGAAGGAAGCCATCCCAAATCTGAGTAGAGAAGACAATGATGTTTCAGCCAGGGGGAGAAGGATGTGAAGCAGCAGATATCATTATAGGTAACTTCCCACTTTCGTAGACCTGAGTTGCAGGCACCACATAAGTGGCAACCCCATAGGTGAGAGAGGGGAGTAATATGCCACAGGCAGTAGCAAGCCTGGCTGGGGTGGGGTGCGCACATAGCTCGTACGGTAGGCGATATCAAGTTTAGAGTTTACATGCTTATAGGTAGATTGAATATGGAGGTCGAAACTCAGTGATGGGTAAAGAGTGACTCCTAGATATTTGAAGGAGTTTACCACCACAACTGATGAGCCATCCAGGGAGGAGACAATGAAGCGCCTGGGAATGTTTGAGTTTGAGCTTAGAGCCAAATAACATAGCATGGGTCTTAGTGTTATTTAGAATAAGTTTGTGATTTGCAAGCCACTGTTGGATAAGCTGAAAGTCACTAGAAAGTTGAGAGTTTATGTTCTCTATACTAACGGAACTGGTATACAATACAATGTCATCTGCATATAATAGAGAGGAAGTTTTAAGGAGATTGGAGTTAATGCTGTTTATAAAAATTGAGAAAAGCAGAGAACCTAAGATAGATCCTTGAGGTACACTAATATTGATGGTAACCTTGTCAGAGAAGGTGGAGTTGAATTTCACGTATTGAGAACTATCAGTCAGATAGCTATTAAACCAGTTTACAACGTTTGATGAGAAACCTAGAGAGTCAAGAGTGGCAATGAGGATGGAATGGTCAACAAGATCAAATGCCTTGGTCATATCTATGAAAATGGCCCCGGTGAGCCAGCCAGAGTCCATGGCCATTAGGATGTCAGACGTGAGTTTGAGCAGGGCAGTGGTGGTACTGTGTCCTTTGTGGAAACCATGTAGAGCATCAGTTAGGAGGCAGTTTTTCAGAAGAAAGTAAGTAGTTTGGAGGGCAACCAGTTTCTCAAGAATTTTGCTGAGCGCAGACAGGATGGCAATAGGTCTGTAATTTACTGGATCAAGCGGGTCACCCTTTTTGATTACAGGGGTAACTCTGGCTATTTTCCAGATGTGCAGGACAGAGCCTTGACACAAAAAGAGAGTGAACATCTTTGCCGGGGGGGGGCTGCTATGTGTGAGGCAGCTAATTTTAGGAGCATAGGTTCCAAGTTATCAGACCCCATGGCTGCATACTCTGAGATGTTTCGTAGAAGTCTGAGAACCTCATGCCTATGCACGGATGTGAAGTGGAAGGTGGGCCTGGTGGGGTTTGCTTGTATGTCAGGATTTGATGAGGGAGGGAAGGTGGAGGTGTATTGAGTAAGGTCAGCAAATTGCATGTTAAAGGAGTTTGCAATAGTAAGGGGATGGTTACAGTGGATGCCATTTAGAGTCATGTTATTAAGCGTGGCAGACTGTTTTGAGCCAAGGAAGTGTTTAATATGGGACCAAATTTTTTTGGGATCCCCCTGGGAGTCAGTTAGTAGATCCTTACAGTAGGAGTTTTTTGCTTACTTGATTTCTTTCTTACATGCATTTCTATGTTCCCTGTAGGTATGAAAATCTTCTAGCAGACCATATTTCTTATACCGAAACCAGCTTTTGTCCCTCAGACGTAATTTAGAGAGAAGGTCAGATTGCAGCCAGAGGGTCTGCCTATTTCTTACACATCTGTTCACGACATGACTATGGTTTTCTTGTAGTGCCAAGAATATGGTCAGAAAGATATCTAGGGCAGACTGTGCATCCGATGAGCAATAGAGAGAGGACCAGCCAGTGCATGCGACATCAAGCAAGAATGCCTGAGGGTCAAAATTCGCATAATTATGGAAGGCAATGAAACGGGGCTTCATGAGTTCAGGCCTACCTTTACCCCAGATGCAGAAAGTGAGAGAGTGGTCAGTGATGGCATCAGGAAGGACGCCTATGTCCACAATGTTCTCAGGGTGGTTTGTCATAATCCAGTCCAGCAAGGTGCTGGTATTTGATTGCGGAGCGGTTCTTGTAGGTGAGGAGATAAGCTGATGGAGGTTGTAACTGTGAAGTTTAGACAGGGCCATCACTTGTGAGCCTCCCAGCCAGTTTATGTTAATGTCACCTAGTATAAGAACTTCACTATTTCCTGAGAGAGAAGTGGTTTGGTCGAGTAGCTCATCCAGTCCAGACCAGAAACAAACTGTTCTGGTCTATCTGTTGTCTGTCTATTATTGCTGAAACTTGTATCCTGTAAAAATTTCAACCAGTTCTGATCTATCCGTTCATGTAATATTGATGTTATTTGTATATTGTAAGCATAATTTGTATGTACTCCCATCTCCCCTCCCCACAGGTTGCACCTGGAATTGAGCCTCAGCTCAGTGTGCCTTTCCCAGTTATCAATTGTTTCAATTAAAATAAATAAATAAATAAAAAGCCTTATCCTGTCACAGCATCCCTGAAGCCTTCGGAAACTGTGAGTGCTGCTGGGCTGTGGCCCTGAGGAGTTCTTTTCAAAGTTAGTTAGTTAGCTAGATATAAAGGGAGTGAAGTCCTGGGCAGGACTTTGTCAAGCTTCGAGACAAGCCCAGGCAGAAGACTGAAAAATTACTTGTTCACTTGTTTTGGAACCAAATTGGGGCACCTTACCATGTTCTGCCAGTTCAATTTCTTAAGACTGTTGCTCCCACAATATCCCCAAATTGACTTCAACCTTATGTCATCTGGTTGGCCACCAGTAACCTGTTGAGAAACCCACTGTAATGGACAATACTAACTCTTACAGCCATGGGGGAAGGTCAGGTGCACCCATGGGGGTGGTACAGGGACTATGTGGGGACAACTGCTGAAATCAAATTTGTTTGTCATATGTTTTTTTGCTTCCCCTTTTTCCCCTTCCCTCTAATAAATCTGAGGTTAGTTCAAGTTATACTCACTGTTCATGGCTAATGATTGACGTGTATTGCTACTGTGAGGGAGGAAAAGTTAATTGTGTGGGTAGGAAGGATAATAATATTTGTTCCTGGAGGTGGGTGTTAGGGCCACATTGGGTAGCCTTATATTCCTCTGCCCTAGGTGGAGGCACCAAAATCTGTTTTGATATTCTATTTGTGTATTGTACTCTAAAGAACCCAGGCCGACCCCAAGGTAGGTCAGTGTATGAGGGGGTACCAGGTGCACATGACAGAAGAAGCCCCCTTACACTAGATCAACCAGAACAAAAGACAAACAAAAAACAATGATCTCTCAGCCCATACCTGTGGACACAGGGCAACCGTGAAAATGCTAACCAGGCAGACTTGATTCAGTTCCACTGCCAAAGCAGGGCATCCACTCATAGTCAGCAGAAAGGACTTAAGAACCTCGACACCTGAGAGAGCTCTTATAGTCACTTAGCTCGATGTGCGGCCGACCAAACCTTCCACCCAGCAAGTCAATACCTGCTGGATCAAGGATCACACCTGGGTGTACATACTCACAAACTAGATGGACTGTGTAAACATTATATTCCTCTACTGGGAGAACTACTGCCACAGGAAGAGATTACATGGTGCCCACTGAAAAACCCAGTTGCTTCCATGAGCATGCTTGCGATACCTGTGCTTCCGAGACTGTGCTTTAGGTTATGATGATGGTGCCAATTGATCTCATTGTTGTCACCTTGGACCAAGCTGGTCCTTGAAAGAGGCACCCAGGCTAAATATGCCTTTCTGCTTTCCAAAGCAGTGATGTGGATACACTGATGCTGTTCATCCCCCAGCCCGAATGGCTGTTAATGGAGATCAAATCAACTTAGAAGAAGCTCCAAGGTGACGTCCCATGGCTTGTGATTCTCCCAGCACGTCATCCAGATCAAGGCTGGCCCAGATAAGCAAATTGTAACCACACTGACCACAGCCTGTCTTGGTTAGGCCTTTTGCAGACACTGGCCCGTGGTACCAGTTCCCTTTTTGCTGTCATTTCAGAGAGTGTACCAACTAACAGGGACCTCAGCAACTGAGGTCCCTACAGTAGGTTCCCCTTTCTGGCTATGAAGAGGAAAAACTTCCTGCTCTGACTATAAAAAAAAAAACACCCCAGCATTCCAACCTCTGTGGCAGAATTAGAGAGCTCTTCCCCCTGCTGATTATCCATCTGACAATCTCTAGGACATATTGTCATTAATTGGTCTCCATCAACACCCTGGCATCCTGATGAGAATCATCCCAATAGGGGTATACTTGATGCCCCTTCTGTTTTAGTGATGCCATAGATACAACCTGAACCTTCAAAAAAACACATGGCATAGCTGATAAAACCTGAGGGATTCCAGAGCTGAACATAATACCCCTGTGTAGCAAATCTCTGGATGCCCTGCATGGCTGACAAGTTGAAACCTGGGAAAGAAGGTGTCCTACCACCAGATGGATATCAGTATCCTTCCCCCTGGCTGGACTACTTGAGCACTGGACTACCTCTTGAACATATGTGTTAGACAATCCATTCTGGAGAAAATGAATCAAGAATGGCCTGAAAAACTCACAACCTCCTAATGCCTAAAAAGGATTGTGGCACAGACCACTGTCTCTTTTTCTCGAAGGAAATGGGGGATTGTCTGAGTCAAGCAGAGCTGACTCTAGTCCATACTGTCTGCACCCTCCATACCTTATGGACATGTAAAATAAGTCACTGACATAGTCCACAACCATAATGTCCTGTGCTAATGTATCCAAGGTTGCATGAATTTTTTTGCTGGTCGAAACTTCAGAAGTTTGCCTCAAGGAGCAATGAAGCATGAGACTTCATACACTGTGGAGAGCCATTAGAAACGTGTAAAACGAATATCTTTCCATGTATAGTACTTGAAATGAAAATGAAAAAAAAAAATGAAAAAAATAGATCATTTCAAAGGATCTAATGGGTCATGAAGCTTGTGTCTTGATTCATTCTGTCATCTACAATATTCAAAAGGAAAATTAGCCTAACCTCACACGCTTGCCTCTGCAGTGTATTTTTGAAATGTCCATTGAGAATCATGACAGAGAGGTCAGAGATAGAATAATTGGACTGAGAGAAATGTAGTCCCACTGGTTTTTCAATCTTTTTCATTTTAATATAATAGCTGTATGAGTTCATACAGGTTCAAAGAGGTTGTCCGGTCTCCCCCACATAACCTGTAGGTGGGCATTGCATTGCATTGCATTGGATGCAGTAACATTTTGAGATGCACAAGTATGATTGCCCTGTATTGTCCTAATCTCAGGTGGCTGAAGAGGATTGTTATCTGAACAATGTAACTAAGTGTAGAAAGATCTGCTAAGTAGGGGGAGTGGCTTAGCGAGAAGGAAGCCATATTTAAAGCCAGATTTAAATACTGTCCAAGATAGCTTCTGCCAGACAGTTGGCAGAGAACACCAGGACAAGGAGCTGCTGTTGTGACTGGACTTCTGTGCTAGGACTATATTGCCCTCCCTCCCCTTCCCCAAGCCAGTTCTACTTTTATAGGCACAGGATCTGACTGACAACATGAACTTCCTGTTTGGGAGCAGGAAGTGAGTGATCACAGAGTCACCAAAGACTCACCATCCTAGAAGGACAGGAGTAGCTGTTCGCCTCCCCCCCCGGCTGCTGGAGGTCTGCCTCTGAGCAAGTAAGGGGACTACTGAGAAATAAAGGATCTTCTTGTCTCAGAACAGGAAGATCAGGAGCTTAAAGGGCACAGAGGCAGTAAGTAGGGAGAAAAAAAAATAAACAGAGGAAAGAGTAAGAATTCCAAACAACAGTGAAGGGGCCAGAAGTAAGACATGATGGGAGTGGTGCAGTGCAGTGGTTGTGGAGCAGCAGTCTTCCGGAAGATGTTCTGGAGGATGCGGTGTTGTCCCATCTGCAGGCACCTCTCTGGGCTGAGGGAGAAGGTTGCACATCTCCAGGCTGAATTGGCCAGGATTTGTGGGGCCTCCTCTCCCATCCAGGGACCACCAGGGACACTGCTGTTGCCTCAGAGGTTGCCTTCCTCCAGTCCTCGGGTACCACACCATCCTCCCATGATTTGCTAAAAATGGTAGTCAGTGGTGTCACTAGTTCTCCCCTTAATTCTCTTAGAATTCTGGGGTGAATCCTGTCAGGCCACATTGCTTTGTCCACCTTCAGTTTTAGGAGTTCTTTCAGAACCCTTTCTTCTGCGAAAGGACAGGGATTGCCCCCCCCCATCCATAGTGCTTTTGTTAATTGGATTAGGTACCTCCCCCTCCTCCTTTTTTGTGACAACTGAGCAGAAGTATTCGTTCAGTATCCTTGCTTTTTCACTGTCCCTCTCTGCCCACCTACCATCCATTCTATTCAGCCTCATTATCCCTCCCTTTGTCTTTCTATGCTCCCTGATGTACCTATAAAAGGTTTTTGGCCCCCGTCTTTACCGAGTTGGCTATCTTTTCCTCAGTTTGGGCCTTTACTATTCTGACTTCCTCCCTGCTTCCTTCTGCCTTAACTGGTACAGTTCTCTCTCCTGCTCCTTCCTGTGTTTCCTTATACTTCTAAATGCTATCTTTTTCTCCCCAACCTTCCAGGCCACCCTTTTGAGAACCATAGTGTTTTTTTCTTTTATTTTGATTTATTTGCTTTACACAAAGGCTTGTTGCCTCTGTGATGGCAGTTTTGATGTTTCCCCTTTGTTGCTCCACCCCTCCTTCTAGCCTGTTTGCTAGTGCTTTTCTAAGGCACTCTCCCATCTTGCCAAAGTCAGCCCTCCTGAAGTCCAGTACCCTCACTTTTATGTGGCTTGACTCTGTAGCTGAGTTTATCGTGAACCACACGGATTGGTGGTCTCTTGCTCCCAGATGGCTACCCACTTCTAGATCTGAGATCCTCTCACTGCCCCCATTTGAGACTACGGGGTCTAAGATTGCTCCCTCATGAGTGGGTTCCAAAACTAGCTGTCTGAGGCATAACCCCCTGTAGGGCATCGAGAATGGCCCTGCTCTTGAATGTGGCTGCAGCAAAGGTGCTCCAGTTAACATCTGGCATATTCAGGTCCCCCGTCAACAGTGTCTCCCCTTTCTCTGCCATCCTAAGGATACTTTCTATCATATCCATATCCATTCCCTCCCCCTGAGATGGTGGTCTGTATACAACCCCTGTGTGGATTGTGGTGCCATTTCCATTCTCTAAGGTGACCCACAGTGCCTCCTCTCCTCCCTGTTTACTCTTTTGTTCTATTGCTTTTATCCCTTCCCTTAAATAGAGAGCTACTCTTCCCCCACTTTTCCCCTCCCTGTCTCTCCTGTAGGTTGTGCACCTGGTATACTAACATCTCAGTCATAGTTCTCTGTGTACCATGTCTCTGTGACTGCCATGATATCCAGGCATCCCTCTTCCATCAAAGCCACCAGTTCACGGAGCTTGTTGCCCAGACTATGGGCATTGGTCCTCATTACCCTCTATTTCTTGATGGCCTTGCCCCTTTTTGCCCCATCCCTGCCCTTATTGCTTTTATCATTTTCTCCATTTACCCCTGCCCTTCTGCCTATCGACGTCTCTGTCTTGGTGTTTACCTCACTTACTACCCTGATTTTGGGGGGGGCTAGGATGTCCCTGCTCCTTTCCAGTGCCTCCCCCCTTGGCTAGTTTAAATGCTTGCCAATGAAGCATTTAAACCTATCACCTAGGATTCTCATTTCCCTCCTGGACAGATGCAGATCATCGTGTCAGTATAGGCCTGCATCACTCCAGGTAGACCCCCCCAGTCCCCAATGAAGCCAAACCCCTGAGCTCTGCACCAGTTTTTCAACCACTGATTGAATCCCATGGTGTGGAGCACCCTAGCCTCACCCATGCTATAGACAGGCAGCACTCCGAGAAGGATACCGTGCATGCTACTTGTCTAAGGCCCCTCCCAAACTCCACAAACTCTTCCTGCACTGCTTTGATCCCTTTCTCAGCAGGGTAATTTGTCCCTAGATGGACAATGACATCCAGCTCCCTGCCCCATGCAGCTGCTCTGACGATCCTGAGGATTTTCTCCCTGTTCCTCCAAGCCATGGTGACAGGCAGGCACCTTACCTCACTCTCCCCTTCCTCCTCCAGTTCTACCCTGCTAACAATGGAGTCCCCCACCAGAAGTTGCGAACAGGACAGGACTGTTAGTCTGCGCCTGAAATGGAACAGCACCAGACCACGCGGAAAAAACATTCAGACATGATGCAAACATCTTTGCCTGACAAAACACACCACCAAACACAAAATTAGAAGGCAATATCCTTCTTTGTAGTTTTGTGCCACCGAACATTGCAATGCCATTTCAGGAAAGGCTTTTCCTTCCAGTTCTGTGTCACAGAACATCTGAATGCTATTTCTTCAACACAGCTACGCCCCAAGGGGTGCAAGGCTGCTGCCAGAATGGATCCAATGGTCCAGAGGAGAGTAAAAGGCATAAAACACATATCACATTACGCAGTCAAGGAGGGGCAAAAAAGGAACACACCAGCGCCACAAATACTAAAAAAGATCCAAAACGCGTGAACTCCACAAAAGTTTAAGTAAGGATAGAAACAGATCAGCAGCAGTCACTTCAGCCCCCTCCACCCTTCCCCAAGACAAAACCCTGGCAAACACAGAACCCAAACCAAAAGCATCTGCCCTAGAGGGCAAAATGGCCACACTGCCAGATTGGAGGTGGGGGGGGGGGAGTGTCTGTGTGTTGTAACAGAAATGAGAGTAACCCTATCTGACTGACAGCATGCTATTCAGCTGTTTTCAGTCTGACCTGAGGAAGGGAGTATTATCTCTCAAAAGCTAGTCTCAGAAATAATTTTGTTAGTCCAATAAAAGGTATCACCAGCAACATATTTTTTTTTTCTCTACATTGTTGACTGGACTAACATGGCTACCACATTTTTTCTTATGATCACCTACACAAAGCACAAAATAAAACCATTAGTTACCTTAGGCATCAAACCAAAAAATGAAAGACTTACTTACCTGAGGCACCAAGCTAAAAAAAAAAGATTGCAGACCACAGTACAACACCCTAAAATGGCCAGGTGATAGTGATCGCAAAAGGGCGAGGACGAGAACAGCGAAGGGAAAACAGCCAGCAGCAGGATCAACACAAAGTGTACAGGTTTAAAAGTTCCAATTTATTTAAATAATGGATATAAATGTACTTACAACATATTACAACAGGCTCCGTATGTAAAACCGAGAGTGCAGAACCGTGGCTGTGGCTCTGCACTCTCTGTTTTAAACACTGGGCCAGTTGTACCATGTTGTGAGTGCATTTTTATCCATCATTTGAATAAATTGGAACTGTACACTTTGCGCTGGTTTTCCTGCTGTTGTTAGTAGTTGAACGTTAACCAGGCACAAGTGGTTTGAGTGGAAACATGGTCCTTCCTGTCTCGAAGGGAAAACAGTGCAGCCAAATAGAGCGAGTGGCAAAAAACAGTGATCACCGAAATGGCGACAACAGTGCCACAGTTTTATTTTTATTTAGTCTTTGTTGACCGGGCAAGTGCACTAGACAAATCCTGCCTATTTTCAGGCATGACCCAGGGGAAGGGGATACAGATGAATGCCAACTGACTTTGAACCAGATTAAGCTGATTAAGTGACTTTCTGCGGGGGGTGGGTCTTATTCCCCCACCCACACCTTACTAAATACAACCAACTCTGGGGGACGTAACTTAGGGATGGGCAAAAGCTGTAGGTTGCCATTTTTGCAATCGCTATTTTTTGCCACTCACCCTATATGGCTGCGCTGTTTTGCTTCACTGTTTTCGTCCTCGGCCTTTTTGCGATCGCCGTCTTCACAGGATACCAAATGGTCAGTGGTCCCCATTCAGGAACTGTAGGCACTGAAAACATGAGTTAGCTAATAGGTTGTCAATCTCAAAGCTTAAGCTTAACAGGCACGGATTTCCAAATGCTGGGGGCCCCCTGTAACCAGACTGCTCCAACCTGCCTTAAGGTTACCTACTTCCAACCTGGAAAACACTCTATGCTGCCTACCCCTCTAGTGGTACAGCAAAACCTGAGTTAACTTGCAACTGGAATGTACCATGTCCCTGGGAGTCTGTGTTGAGTTCACAGCATTTTGACTGTACCACTACCCCAGTGGGGACACACATTACCCATATGCAATCAATATATTTCCATTGACAACGCGGAGTGATACAGAAATGACAGACTGTAATCATATATTTTAACTGACTGAAACCTTATCATGAGATCAGGCACACTGAGGGGATAACTGCTATACCACAGCCCCCACCTGGGCTTCGGCCTCAAGTGGCCAGATGATCACCAGAAACCTAGAGGCCACAACAGAATCACCAAAAGAGACAAGAACTGGTACAGGAACCATTTCTTACCCGTTTTCTGGACAGCGAAGACTCTGAAGATGAGGGCAGAGAAACCGCCCAGCCTAGAGGGATGGTTCCCCTAGGCCCTGGCACAGCGATTTGGCCTCAGAAATTGAACATGAAGAGACTGACTTTTATGATCCTGGTGAAGGGCCCTCTAGCAGGATGCCAACAGATAGCCCTGTGCTGCAAGTAGACAGAAACAGCACCAGGCGGTGCGCAGGGCTCCTAGTTGGCACAAACACTATATTACTGACAATGACTCAGACCCTGAATTGCGCCTTCTTGGTGTGGGGATACGTCCTCATATGGGAGGGGGTAGTGTAGTGTAGTGGACCCGCTCAGGCTGGTCCTTCCCCATGCACAGAAACCCCACAGGGGAAGGGACTCTGGAGACTTCTGGGGAAAGGAGGGACATCTGGCTTTGTCACATTTTCTGTGCCTCTGGGCAGCCCTAGACACAAATGAAGACAGTCTGTGAGCAGGGTCTATAAAGGCAGAACTGTGCCACAGGAGGACAGATCTGGTGGAGATCTCATGGTGGAAAGGTCTGCAGTGCTGGGAAGGGGTGCAAGCTGTGCCATCCCACGTCTCAAAACACAGAGCAAACTGTGAACAGAGATGCTAAGTTCTGGACAGGAAGTGAGTGGTAACCATGTGCGTGACGCTCAAGAAATAACCTACAGAAATAGACAAAGGGCTGCTGATCTAGGTCCTGCAGCAGGAACTACTGCATGGTATCGGGCTACCTTTGACTTAGGGGATTGGAAGCCAGTGCATGTGACGGCCAGATTGGGGCCTCTGTAATCCGGAATGAGTGGAAGGGGGTCAGAAGAACCTGCAGCTAGCTGGCCCGATGGTATGGAGGACTGAGACGCTGGCACTTTACCTCCTGCCACACCGGTGACCCGTGTTCGATGGCGAGCATGGGTTGCTGGGGGTCAGCTGGGGAGGGAAAGGATTAAGCACCTGATGGCTGCTCTCCTTTCCTGGCAGGAAGGACCTGCACACTCCACCAAATGACTGCCACCTGGTGGTGGCCAGGTGGCAATGTGGGTCTAGAAGGCCAGTAGTAGGGATGGATACAGGTCTCTTAAAGCATATGCGCACCTCCACATGTGCGCGTCTACTTGTGCTCCCCAGTGTGCGACAAAGGGAGAAAACTAGAAAAAAAACTATGTTGTCCCCCCCCCCATCACCATATATGACAGCCCTCAGAGGACTCCCTGCTTTAGTGTGGATCCCTGCTGGTGTGACAGTGGGTGGACTAGTCGATGGGACTGGGGGACCCTCAGAAACAGGGTCTGATGACAGAAACAGGTGGGGGTGGGTGGGGAAAAAGTTGTATAATAAAAAAAAAAAAAAAGCCTGCAGCCAGTGACACAGCTAGCTGGTTCAGCACAGAGCAGAAGAAGAGAGCCTACCTGCTTCGTAAATGCACCGGGAGAGCAGAAATCTAGTGCCTTACTGCATCAGGAACAGCCATCTGGGAACTGTGAGTACGCCACATTCCAGGGACACATTACAGCACCTGTTCATGGGACAGCGCCTGTTGTTTCACAACTTGGATTACAAATACCACATGCTTAGGGGTTTTCTGCCATATAAGCAATTGCATGACTTGTGGGGTTGGGGGAATTGAGCATGTTGCTCTGTTTAAAGTGTGCCAGTGCTCGGCAACATCTATGGGGTGCAGTGATTCTACACCTGCAGTACCCAGGGACTGATTTAAGGGAGCTCCAATTGGGTCTGTTTAAAATTTGGTACCAGGCGGGAAGAGGTAGAGCTGTTCAAAGTAGACATTTGCAGGTGGTTGATTATTAATAAATCTGTGTTTTTCCATTAAATTTGAGCTGGTTTTTGATTCTCCATGTGTTAAGAGAAAATAGAGGATTGTGTACCAGCAATCATACACAGCAAGGTTATTTTTCAATCCAGAGGTTTCCATGGTAACAGGAGACCTTGAGAGTGCAACGTGAGAGGTCTCATTACCATGGAAACCTTGAGATTGAAAAAATGCCTTATTTATGCATGATTGCTCATACACACTCTTTTCTGGTGCACGGGCAACCACACTTTAAAAATCCTGTGTCCCAAAAAAGGTCTCCAGTACTTAAATTGCCTTACTTTTATCGCGGTTGTTTCCAGCGCCGCATGCTTCCTAGGTCAGCTCTTGCTACTGCATCCACTTCATTGTGCCTAGACAATGTTTGATGTTATTGTGTTACAGTAGTGATGTCCTCAGTGCAGCACATCACAATGTCACTACTGCAGCACAATGCTGTTCCAGTCATGGATTTCTATGCAGAACAGTGTTTCATCTTACACTATTTAGTGGTTTCCTTACTGAACCCACCAATAGCTAAAGTCCCTGTGGCTCAGTCGATTGGAATGTCTTCAGCACTCACTCCCTAACTGCAATTTACTGGATCACACTGGTTTACCAAAGGTGGCGGCAGCGCCATGTGTACAGCCCAGGCATGCCTTGCTGCATGGGGTCCATCACAATACAGTGCAGCCAAGTCATTCTTTTGGAGTGAGAAAAACAACAGACCCTCCAACTTTACTGTTTTTGCAGGTACAATACTGAATTTCTAACACTGGTACTGGATCCTGCCTAGTTCGTACCACATACCGAATTTTTGCCACCTCCAGTCCTTCAAATAAATACTTTTTTCCTCAAAATCTATTATCTTTTCTGCGTCAGCTTTGCAGTGAGTGCCGGCTCCAGCACAGTCTGAAGGAAGCGTCTGATGGTCCCCATTGTACCCACCTCGTTTGACAGTCTGTGGCACCGCCGGAGTATGGCTCGACGCTGTGTGACCCCTGGAAGCAGCTGAGAGTGCTGCAGCCTTGCCCTTTCCCTGATCTGGTGGGAGACGGTGACTGTCAGGAGATACTCCCATCCAATCCAAGTGTGTCACTGACTGTTGGTTTGCTCTAAGTCCAGCCTGGTCAGCAATGGAGTTCACTGTTGTGGCAAATTTAATTACTGGCACAGTCAAAGTCTGCTGGAGTGTCTTGACCTCATCTCCTCGACCCTAGTCTCTGCAGGTGTGGGTGCCGGGTGACTTCGGTGACCACAAGGTGGAGAGACATATGCCGCATGTGGAACATCACTGGCATCACATTCCGTTCCTTTCAAAATGCTATTGTACCACAGTTCAAAGGTCACATAATGTGACTGTACCCTTCTGTGGTACAATAGCATTCTGAAACTTCTAGAGGCTGCATAAGACAGTCTCATTATGGAAGTGAAAGAACCACAGCACGCAATACTATACACTAAAAAAACAGAGGGGCCCGGATATTCTAACTGCGCCAGGCTGTGGCGCAAGCCTGGGCGCTGCTCAACTTTGTTGCACTGGGGTGTGGCCTGGGTGATATTCAACAGAGCTGCGCTATAGCACAGCAGCTTTGAATATCGCACCCTGGCCACCCCCACTGTGCATGGCGCAGTGGCACTGCACCAGCGCAAGTGGCCAGAGTGGAGCATGGAGATGCACTAGCACAAGTGCCATTGCGCCATGCACAGCACCTGCAATATTCAAAAGGAGACATACAAATGGGGCCATAATTTATGCAAGGTGCACAGGGGGCCATTTTCATCTCATTATGGCCCCATTTGCATGCCATTAGCATGCAGGTGCGCTAATCCCCGACGACTTGCACCTGGCGCCCTGCCAGGCAGCAGCTGTCGGGGACCGACGCCCCCTGCAGCCCAATCGCAGGCATTCGTGTAGAAGAACCCCCCACCGTCCAATATCCCTGGTGGTCCAGTGGACCGATCGCTGCCCGATTGCAGGCATCTGTAACTCATAACATACCCTTACTGCCCTGGTGGTCTAGTGTACTCGCCTCCCCACCAGCCCACTCAGCCCCACCACCCCGCTCCCCCCTTCAGCTGGTGGGTGGCAGCATCCACCCGCCTGCCGCCAGCTGACTGACAGCTCAGTATGCTACCGCCCATTGGTTCACAGCGAGCCAATGGGCGGCAGCCCATGTCAGAGTAACACAGTCCAGATATGTGAATGAATTCATTCACATGTCTGGACTGAGTAGTACGGTATGAGCTGCACGCCCATTGGCCCACACTGTGAACCAATGGGCATGCAGCCCTACCAATCTGTCAGTAGGCGGGCGGCGGGCAGCAGGCGGTGGGGTGCTGCCACCCGCCGCTAACAGTGGGGAGCGGGCAGTGGGGCCTCAGTGGGCGGGTGGGGAGGGGTACACTAGACCAGGGTAGTAGGGGTATGTTATAAGTTACAGATGCCCGTGATTGGGCAGCGATCGTCCACTGGACCACCAGGGATATTGGACGTGGGGGGGTTATATTACTGATGCCCGCGATCGGGCACATAGAGGTCCACTGGACCACCAGGGATATAGGACGGGGGATTTCACTACACGGATGCCCACTATGGGGCATGGGGTGGGCACCGCCAGGTGCAGCAGGAACTCGGGTGGCCACCCACAGGTGGCAGCTGCCGTGTTGCGCCCTGCAATACGGCAGCTCACCTGTGGGTGGCCATCACTTGTTCCTTTTTTTGGTTTAACTTTGTGCAGGTGCAGGTAGAGGCTAGCTATGCATGACTCTGCACATCCCGGGGCTGAGTATTGGGCTGTGCAGGTTATGCATGGGCACGCCTACCTCTACCTGTGCCTGCATCATTACTGATGCGCCTGCGCATCGGGATTTGTGCGGCGCACTTTTCCCCTTTTGAATATCGCACCGGGGCGCATCAGTGGGTTGTGCATGGCGCAACCCTTTTGAATATCTGGGCCAGGATGAGCAACTTTATCCACAACCAGTGTGTTGTAACACCTGGGGGTTCTGATTCCCATGGGCTTCTCTCTGGAGATCAGAGGGAATCGGAACCCCTCAGTGGCAGCGATCGCACAGCCCGAAGCACTGCAGGCTGTGCGATAGCTGTCATTCGCAGACAGCTCGGTCGGCGGGCAGCCGTGGTGTTATGCGGGTGGGCTGAGCTGCCCGCAGACAGCGGGTCCTTGCTGGGGAGAGGGATGGTCTGGGTGTACATTGGGGGGGGGCTGTCCGCACATCTGCCGCGGTTGTCGGCTGTACCAGGTGCTTGGGGCTGGGGATGAAGCCTGCAGTCCAGTGCCGCCAAGCGGCATCGTATGGGGCGCTAGCGGTCATCTCAACTCTACTGCTGCTGTGAAACGGATTGTACGGGGATTGGGGGGTCATCACCACCACTACTACTGCCGCCGAGGCGGCTGTATGGGGCTTGGGGGTTTACGGTGCTGCTACTGCCGCCATGTGCGGTGCTCTACAGGGGCTTGGGGCGGGGGGATCCGGCACATACAACGCCACCTGGAGCGCATGGCTTGGGCTGGAGTGGGGCGGGGGTGGGGCGGTGGTTGCGCTGGGTGCATTCTGCTGGGGATTCCCAGCTGGCGATATGCAAATGGAGCCATAATGACATGCAAATTGCCCCACTGCACCAGGCATGTCTAATGGCCTTATTTGCATGCCCCTGGCTGTTAATAGCATTTTTGAGATGCCCTGCCCCGATGGACTCACTGCCTGTCATGGGGCATCCTGGGCTGGGCGCAACGGTGCTATTCACAGAGGGGGTGCGCTGGGGTCATCTCCCTGTGCCTCTTCTGTGAATAGCCCATTTTGCACCCAGTGCATCTCCCCTGCACCGGGGCAGCCAAGTTGCGCTGGGCGCATCTCCTTTGCGAATCCTGCCCTTTATCTTTCACATTCCTAAATTCGAGAGATTTCATGCATTATTTACATTTTCATGGGCCTGTCAAAAAAAAATCTCACTCTTTCAATCCTCCGTCTCAGACACACATTTTTATGTTCTGAAGGTGACATCGATGCTAAAGCGTGTCTGAAACTGTAACAGAAACGAAATACTTAATGAAATATTTTGGGTAAAAAAATACCGTTTTAGAAAACAGATTAGGTCCGGTGATTACTCAAAAATTGTAAACAAAATTCTCTGCACTACACGCCCTACCTAAAATACCGAATCTGTTTTCTCAATCTGAAAAAATAAATGTATTAGAAATCCACCCACAAATACTAAGTCCACCCTTCCAGGAGAAGTAATGAATATTAATGAATCTATGCAGAGTACAGTATGCATATTAATAGCTGCTGCAAACGCAGAACTGGGACAGCAATCTTGTTGCGCAGGAGATGCCCTCTGTGTTTCCCGGATGCAGTTAAGGTTTCTCTGACCGTACGGAGCTGTAGACGGAAACGGTCGGCAGTAACTTTTACGATTTGTTTTCCTAATCCGAGGGTGAGTGTTTTCTGTAACCGAAAGAAAGGGTTACGGTGGAAAGCAGAATGAAGTTGGAGATCAGCCTGTGTGAGGTGGGAAAGGGGATCCTTTTTAGCCAAACAGCCTTGCGTATACCTTTCAGCAGTAAAATGTATAAAAAGCAAGACAGAACAGATAGCCAGAAATTATAATATAATAGCACATTTTTAGTTTAAAGAATAAACGCTTTTAAAATAGTGGACACCATTTGCGTTGGGTAAGGACTGCTTTAAGTGAGTTTATATTTTTAATAGTGTAATATCCAGAAATAGCTCTGTGAGGCACCATTGCAGAGTGAGGGTGAATTTGGGTGTAAAATACATTGTGCTTGCTATACGAAATGCAAGCATTTGAGGGGTATGGCCTAGACGACTTTCTTGGAGTCCAGATCAAGTACATTTCATAGCCAGACTGCAGTTTTAGCAGGACAGCCTTACCGCTTAACCTTTTAGCATTGAAATGAGGGACAAAGACACTCGACAGTAGGTCAGTGAGGGACACTGCCCCCCAATAATGAGGGACACAGCATCAGACTTGAAGATAGAAGATCAGAACATTGTGGAAGTGTGTTTACTTGCACAGCGTGTCTGATTTACCATCATAAAATATTATGAATGTCTGCATTAAAGTTTGAATTTACAGCACATTCTATGTGTAGTCAGCATGTTTTCTACCAGGGACGAATGAGGGACAGCTATTTTGAGGAGTAAAATGAGGGATGCCCCTCCTAATTTTGGACAGTTGAGAGGTACAGTATGAGGACGTGTTCTGACTGGCGCTGTCAGAACTAAGACTGTTCAATTGGATTTTGTTTACACTCCTTCATTGTTTAATATTTCACTGAAACAGGTACAGGATGACTGTGTAAGAAAATATATATTTTAATTTCTCTTGTGGCTGACCTGGGCATCTTCCATTTTTTCCTGTTTTAGTCTGGCTCAGTCAGATGGTAGAAACTCCCCAGTTTATCTCACGCAGTATTTGCAACATTGAAAGGGAAAGGCCTAAGTACTTGTAATAAATACTGCTTTCTGAATTTGGTGTCACTGCAACACACACACAGGTCCTGTTGAGTCTAGGGTGTGAAACCTAACATCTCATGTGACCCCTGGGGCCCGATGGTGGAAAATGCACAGAAGCGGAGCGCAAAGGTTTGTGCTGCCCTTGCCCCTGACTCGGAGGATGCTATATTCAGTTAGATAGCGCACCGGTGCTTTCTTACTGAATATAGGGGCATATCAGCACAGCACGAGGTTGAGCATTGCTGCCCTGACATAGATCCAGGAAGTGCAGGGAACAGCGCCCTCAGACCCAATAGCATCAGGAACCCTGGCATGATATTTGGTCGGCACCGTGCAAATAAGCCCATTGGGCATGCAAGGTGCTAAGGGGTCATATGCATGCCCACTCCCCCCCCCCATCACCCTTGCTAAACCTTACTGGAATATCATGGTCATGAATAGGCTTAAGCCTTGCTACCAATATGTCCCGACTTCACAGCTTACAGTATGGTGTGCCTTTTTAATTCCTTCTACCTCGCCTACTGTCTCCCTGTTTCTAGTATTGTTCAATATGACTGTATTTACTCCAGATTGTAACTATGAATCATGTCTAATATTTTGTACTTGCAATATATACTGTTTGTATTAACTGTTTACACCAATTACCTCACTACCGCACTCCTGCTTTATTATTGTCTTATTCTACCATGTCTGTACTTGGTCTCTACAATCCAGTTATGTCAAACTCTGTACTGCTATGTGTGGCTGCCAGTTTTGTAATTGCATCCTCATTTTACTCTGTATTTTACTAGAAATTATGTCCACTATTTTGTACTTGCAGTATATACTATTTGTATTAACTGTCCGCGCTATTTACCTCACTATCACATACCTGCTTTATTATTGTATTATTTCTACCATGTCTGCATTGGTCTCTACATTTCAACTATGTCTAACTTCGTACTGCTATGAGTGTCTGCCAGTTTTGTAATTGTACCCTCCTGGGTCATGCCTGAAAATAGTCATTGCTATGGCTAGCACACTTACCCGGTAAAGAGAAACTAAATAAAAATTATGGCTTATTTGCGTGGGAAGGGGCAGCAGGTTAGCGCCCTTCTGTGACTGGCCCCACCACTCCGATCGCTCGTCCCTGTAATAGGTTAAAGATTCCCTGGTGACTAGTGGCACCCCTTGCCCTCTGAATGCTGACCCCATTAAAAAAAAAACAAAAAAACACAAAGCAGTCCCTGGTGTCCTGTGACAACCGCCCCCCTCTGATCCCCATCCCTGTTAAAAATAAAGCACCCCCTGGTGTCCTGTGGTACCCTCCCAGGCATATTAAAAATAAAGCAGTCCCATGTATCCACTGGTACTCCCTCTTCCTCCGATCCCCATCCATGTAGGTTTCAAGATGGTTCCATTTGTCAAGTGGCACCCCGACTCTGGGATCACTCGCTGCAGTTTATTAAAAAGTCCCTGGTGTCTAGCAGCCCCCCCCTCCCCAACAACGCCTGCACTGGCTACACCACCCTGCAACCCACCCCTTGTCATAATTACCGGCACTGTGGGGTGCTCATACAGCGACCGGCACAGCCCTCCTCTCACCACCTCTGCCGGCCGCCATATCCAATGAGAAAGAGCATGCGTCCTGTGTACTCTAAATGGAGCACGTGTACTGTCTAATGTTATTTTTAACAGGGGCAGGGATCGGAGGGTGGGTGGTTACCACTGAACACCAGGGGCTATCTTGAAACCTGTGGGGATAAGGATTGGAGGTTACCACTGGACCTTGGGGAATTTTTTAGTTTTGACTGGACCTGAGAGAGTGTTTTAGTTTTGACAGGGAAAAGAAGAAGGATGGGGTGATGCCACTGGACACCAGGGACTGCTTTTGCTTTTATGGGAATGGGGTTCGAAGGGCAGGGGGTGTCACTAGACACCAGGGAGCAAATGTGCTCCCCCAGCCGACAACTTGGTTGTTGGCTGCAGTGGCTCCACCTACCACTGGGGTTGCATGGAGAAAGTCAGTTTTTTTCTTGGCAGTAATTGCACTGTGCAAAGTGGCCTGCGCTATTCCATTTGCACAGCACTACCACGCTGAATATTTTGCTGTGCCCAAATTCATGTCCCTGCCTCTCCCTTGATGCAGTGATCCCTGCGTGTATCCTGTTCTATTTTGTATACACTTCTGCCCCATTGAATATTGTGCACGGGCGCAAACCCCAGTCACACTGTGTGCAGTCACTTTACCCACCAAGCAAAACTTTCAGTATTGGGCCCCAGGTCTCCTTTGCCATTCCTGGGGTTGACCTTAACTTTTTTGCTCTAGACATAAGGAGAAGGTAATTAAAAATTGCATTGATCTGCACAGAAGCTTGCACTTTTCAACAGCCATCTGGGGGATTTTGCCTGGCAGTCAAAGAAGACAAATGTAAGTGTAGATTCTGCACCATTCAGTTTATTATTTGTCCCCATTTTTGCTGTTATTTCCTAACTCTGCCCCTCCTGCCCTTGGCCACTGATTTTCTGTTTTCAGAAATAGGCAATTTCATTTAAAAAAAAAAAAAGTCCCCCGAATTGAGTGCAAATTGGCATGTTTTGAACCAAAATGTGATGCAAAATGGGGGTTACAGTAAGTGTGGTTATAAATGTGGTACAAACTTTAAAAATTGGCTCGTAAGTGGTGTTTTAAAAATATCCAGTTCCATTTTATTTGCTTTCCCCCCTTTCCATGGAAAAAAAAGGTGGCTGTTCCCTCATCCAACTGAATTATGGTGGTCTCCGCAGCTGATATCTGTTCATCTCCTTTGGTTGATTGGCAGGCAATGTGCAGATGTCTCATGGTCTTTGTCCTCCTTCCCCAGGAGCAGAGCACTCTAGTTCCATTTATCCTCCCCTTCTACCCTGCCTTCCTGTGTTGGAAGCTGATCTGAACTCTAGTGGAGTTCCTCAGTTGTCACCTATGGTAGCTGTGAGACAGCTGATGCAGCTGTGTTTTCAGTTTCTTGCAAAGTTGATCACTCCTAGAAATGAAAGGAAACATTTCTGGCCTGATTCTTGCACACTAACAAGGAAGAAAAAGCATGTGGGTGACCTGAACTATGTAACATAGTAATTACGTAGTAATTTATGGTAGGAAGGGTCTCTAGGTCCATTAGGTCTGCCACCCCTGCTTCATAAACAGGGGCTGCCAAGTGTGCTGTGAAAACGAAATAAATACAGATAAATAAAACCTGCACTAATGATTATAGATCGTGGGAGCATTCGCTGACGAATCACAGTCCTCCCTTTAGTTGCACGTGAGGTACTCTTATCGTAAGAGTACCTCACGTGCTGAGCCACTGTAACAGGCTTCTCATTGACTGCTCGTGCCATTTAAAATTTTTTTTTTTTAAATAATTTTAGAGAGTTAGTGACCTATAATAATTTTAAGGGTCCGTTTGGAGGGCTTCTATGGAGATGAGTGTGCCTCATGCGTCCTTAACACCACAAAACTGCTCACCTTCAGTTTGCAGCCCTCTGGTCTTTAGAACGCACAAGGCAACACTCTGTCTGTAAGAAGCCCTCCTAATGGACACATAAACTTATAATAGGGCTTTCCCACCCATGCTACTACCTAGGATACCTTATGACTCTGTTGGTAAGTAGACATTTATCCAGGCTTGCCTTGAAGGCCTTACCTGTCTTCTGGTGTATAGTCTCTGCTGGTAGGCTTTTCCATGGGTTTACCAACCTCTAGGAGAGGTGGTGCCCCTGATGTTACCCTTGCATTTACCACCTTTGAGCTTCAGGGCATGTCCCCTCACATTCTGCTAGAGCATGCTAGATCAAACATCCCTGTGTGTTCGACCAAACTTAATTATAGAGATCATGTTCCTCATAAACCTCCTCCTCTTCTTCAGGGGGAGGTCTCGCCCTGTCCCTTTTATCCCCCATACCCCTGATCCTTGTGGTGCCCCTGTGTTTCTCCTTCTTTACCGCCTCAATGTTAGTTTTGTATTGAGAAGCCCAGAACTGCACCCTGTAGTCTAGGAGTGTCCTCACCGGACCCTCGTCAACTGGCAGGATTACGTCCCGTTCTCTACTCCCCCACCCCCTTTTTTGAGACCCCATTGTTTTTCCAGCCTTTTGACAGTGGCTTCACACTGCTTGTTGTATTTTAGCCCCTTTTCTGGTATGACCCCCAGATCCTTTTCCTCCTCCACTTCAGCAAGGTAAGCCCAACACAAAGGCGTAGGTTCTACTAGTTATTCCTTTCCTGGCGTAGCACCTTGTGTTTTGTTAGACTGAAACTAAGACTCCAAGGAGTCTCGCCAGTAGCCAGCTTATGGTTCTTTTGAAGATTGTTGTCATCCTCCCCAGGGAGTCCACCACACTGGCAGGTTTGGTGTCATCAGGGAAAACAAGTAGCCTGCCTGAGACTCCAGCTTCCAGATTGGTGATGTCATTTGTATTATGCCCCAGACTAATAAATTAATGTTTTAAAGTCCGTCCTTGCTGCTGTGCGTGTTTTTCTTCTTTTTTTTTTTTTAATACTGTAGTGATAGTATAATATGTTGATTATTGTCACTCCATTTTGTATGCTATTTCATGTAATGTATGTCATTTTATACTCCATTTTGTATTGTGTGACTCCATTTTACATGCTGCTTCATTTAATTGGTGTTTTGCTCTTTAGATAGCCTCATTATTATGTTTTGCTTCAGACAGTGTATTTTGCTGACTTGAAGGTCGCATATTATCAGGCAACCTGTTTTTGCAGTTTTGTTTAAACTTCTGCTTAGCTCATAGTGTTCTAGGCACCCGGCCAGTGTTTGGAGCACAGTGACCTAGCAGGTGTGGGGAATTCTGAGCAGTCCTTATCGTGTGAATTTGCAACGTCCTGGGAGCCCGGCCAGCTTTTAGAATGTGGTAAAATAACACAATGAAGGCTGCACGGTTATTTTTAGCATAGAATAAGATATAAATGTAGCTTTCTCAATGCCTGGTTGGAAGCCTCATCTGCAGGGTGGACGCATCGCTGTGGAACTTTCTCCCGGTTCAAAACTCCTGGCCAGGCTGTGAGATGATTTAGGGGCTTCCCCAGCTACTGGGAAAAGGCTTGGATGATGCTTTATTGAATCGGTGATGTATCATGTTTTGCTTAATTGAAGTATATATTAATGCTGATAGTAATATTGCTAATGAATGAATGCTAAAGTGTAATCATTAATGCTGATAGTGACATTGCTGTTACATGAAGTGTAATTATCTTTTACTTGCAATAAATTGTGCTGATGTGTGAATGCCAAGTGTGATTATTCCTTTGTGACTCTTCGATTAGGCAAGACAATTTTAGGCGTAGTCGGCAGGATTCATAAGGAAAGTACACTAAGGTGAAGTAAAATGTTTAAAAGGAAAGAGTCTAATGTTGCATGTGCACAAGTGGAAATTCCTGGTTGGGAAAACCAACCTTATGTTGATTTAGCCACTGGTGGCCATGTTGTGCAGGGTTGAGTGAACACTGGAATCCTGTTTAAAGGATTCTGAGCCTGCAGATGTTGTTACATGTATGAAAAGAGTGCCTGTGGCAAAAGGAAAGAATGTGCTGCCTTGGGGCGAGGTGGATTTTATTGTCTGCCTATAGGAAGATGCATGAAAAGGTAGTGGACTTCTTAGTGAAAAGGCAGAGTTGGAACAAAGGTTTGTGATTTGGAAAGTAAAGCTGTGATGTTACAATGTCAAAATCATTTGCTGAGTGATAAATTGGATACCTATCGGACAGTTGCAGAAAATGCAGCTGTCCGAGTGTACAGTACAAGTATAAAAAAGAGGAGGGCAGAGTTAGTAGGAAAAGGTAAGCCTAGCAATAGCTAGGCAGGAGCCCACTGGGATCCTGGAAACATGGAATGGAGATATTTGGTTTTCTACAGATGAGGAAAGGTCAGCCTCAGATAAAGAAGAAAAGGCTGAGGGACGTAAGGTTCCAATACTGCATGCACAGCCAGTGTCTAGAAGACGTACTGAAGTGTTGGATCAGGGAAATCCTAGGAATCGAGATGTAGTGGAGGATTTTTCTCAACAGGAGGTATCAGACCTCCTGGAGCGGTACACCCGGGAGAGTTTGTTGAGATGGCTGGTGAGGTTGTATGACACAGGGGCGGATGGAGTAAGCTTAGATGAAACTGATGCCCCTAGGTTTCTGTCACTAAGCTATGACCCTGTGGTGAAGGAGGCGTTTCGGACCCTCCAAATACAGGGGCAGGGCTATGCCACGATGCTGGACGTGGTGGCTATGGCTTGCAAACACAAGTATCCGACGGTGAGTGACTGGCCGGAGGATAGTAAACCATGGTTTACCTTAAAGGACTGTATACAAAACATTAAAATGGAAATGATGAAAGTTGCGGTCTCCACAGAAGACCATGCTGATTTAATGAGTGTTGTTGTGCCAGTGTCTGTACGTAATAAGATTATCAAAACTGCACCACCTGCATATAAGGCAGTAATGATGACTTTGTTGATTAATCAGACGGGAAAACAGTAGGTGTAGTGCTAGAGGCAACACGGCAGTTAGGGAACTGGAGATTGGGGCCCAAAGGGGCTAGTTTATATGAGTCTTCAGGACAGGATAAACAGCGTCCAATCCTGAGAGTCGAGTTTCTAGGAGAGATATGTTCCTGGCTCTCTTAAAGGATGGGGTGGCAAGGAAAACATTGATGGGATCAGTACTTCTGATATGTGGGAAATGTACAAAAGAGGGATTGAACACTAAGAGCGATAAATAAGCAGACCAATTCAAAGTTAAAGACAGATGTACATGTCTCTTCAGGGAGTCTGTAAGTCCAACTGCTCCCCGGCAGAGTTTGATGATGAAAGTATGTCCCGGGTGGGGGGCTCCCACTCAGGGATCCATTGAGTCACCCGACCGAGGCAGAATATGCAGATCTGTATCCTAGTGATTTGTACCGTTAGGGAGTTGCAGCAACTGAAAACCTAAAATATGACTAAAATGAAGGCCAAGCCTCAGTAGAAGGGTGGGCTAGGAGGATTTTAGACCTCATGTAGAATTGAAATTAATTGGAAGAGTGGCTCACCCCAAAAGTACGAGCTTTTACTTGACACTGGGCGGAGGCCTCATTAATTTATGGGAACCCAGCAAAACACAAAGGTCAGCGAGTGGTACTACTGGATTAGAGGTAAACAATTGAGGCAGTGCAGACCATTTTGGAACTGAAAATAGGTCAGCTGCCCCGGAGAAAATATTGTGTAATGATTGTTCGATTCGGAATACATTATAGGAATAGACATACTAAAGGGGATGACGCTGCAATTGTCTGATGGACAATATCAATTTGGAGTAAAACCACATTTCAGCAAGACCAGTAGTAGTGGGGAAGGTGCAGATGCCTCCAGTAGCCATTCCACTCATGCATAAAATTATCTGTATGAAACAGTATAGAATACCAGGAGGGCATGAGGAGATAACTGCCACTATTAAAGATCTATTAGAGGCAGGAGTGCTTAAACCCACAACAACAGCTTGAACAATCCTGTGTGGCGGTCAAGAAAGTGACGGTCATGGCGGATGACAGTAGATTATAGGAATTGAACAAGTACATCCTTCATTGACGGCCGCCGCTCCAGACACCGTCACCCCTGATAGAGCAAATACAAAGGCACAAAGGGTATGGTATGCAGTTATTGATTTAGCTAATGCATTCTTTACTATTCCGATTGAGGAAAAGTTTGGGACCAGTTTGCCTTCACATGGCAGGGAGGCAATATGCTTTTCACAGATTACCCCAGGGATATGTACATAGCTCTTCACTCATCTGCCACCGGATGGTGGCAGAACACTGGATGAGTTGAAGCTGCCAGATGGCATGCAGATTTCTCATTACATTGATGATATCTTGATCCAGGGGCTGATCAAGATAAAGTACAGCAGTTACTAGATGAGACCATTGATCATATGGAGGAAGAAAGGATGGGAAATTAATCCAGACAAGGCACAGGGTCCTTCCCAAACAGTAAATTTTTGGGAATTCAATGGAACAGGGGCATAGAGAAATATTGCCCAAGGCACGATAGAAAATACTGGACTTTTCGACTCCACAAGACAAAACTGAAACACAAAGATTTGTGGGTTTGTTTGGATTTTACGACAGCATATACCCCATTTAGGGCAAATACTAGCTCCCTTATTAAAGTGACCAGAAAGAAATATGAGTTTGAATGGGGATGAGCAACAAAAGCATTTGATAAGGCTAAGGAAGCAGTGCAGCAAGCCTTAGACCTTTGGCCCTGCAGGAGGGAGGTAGAATTAAATGTGTCGTAACTGGGCAGTATGCAAACCTGGAGTTTGTGGCAGAAGCAAGGGAGACAGAAAGTGCCACTAGGTTTTTGGAATAGGAAACCCCAGAGGTAGGTAGCAGATACTCACCTTTTGAGAGACAACTACTAGCATGCTACTGGGCTCTGATAGAGACAGAACAAATGACAGTGGGTCATGAGGTAGCATTGAGACTCAGAGATACCCATTATGCAATGGGAAAAAGCTCCTAGAACTCACAAAATAGGACATGCTCAGGAAGCTAGCATTATCAAATGGAAATGGTATATTCAGGATCGAGCAAAGGCAGGAATTGGGGAATAGCAGCCCTCCATGAGAAGGTAGCTGAAATTCCTCTAGAGGGAGAACAGGTTGAGGGAAAATGCCTGAAATTCAAGAATCACCTGTGAAATGGGGCAAGTTTTGATGAGCTGCCCGCTTCTGACCGAACACATGTATGGTTTACAGACGGCTCAGCCAAATATGTGGGAAATAGGAGATACTGGAAAGCAGTAGCTTATTGTCCACACACTGAAAAGTTTTGGTAACATCAGGAGAAGGGAAAAGCAGTCAATATGCTGAGTTGTATGCAGTATATCAGGCTTTGAGACAAGAAAACCCAGGTACATGTCATATTTATACTGATTCATGGTCTGTAGCCAATGGTTTAACAACCTGGCTGCCCACTTGGGCTAAGGATGAGTGGAAAATTTATTCGAAAGAAATATGGGGAAAAGAACTGTGGCAGGAAATGTGGACTATGGTGCAAAATACTCAGACCAGTGTATTTCATGTTGATGCTCATTGTGCTTCAGATACACTAGAACGATGGTATAATTCTATTGCAGATGAAAGAGCTAAGATTCTTCCAGTGTTATTGAAGAAACTCAAAGTCAGCAGTTATCAGGGCTGGCAAAATGGGCACATCAAAAATGTGGACATTTGGGAGAGAAAGCCACTTACAGGTGGGCATATAGTAGGGGTGTACCCCTAACATTGGATTTGGTTAAAACTGTTATTGCTCAGTGTCCTATATGCCAACATGGGCAACAAAGACCAATCCCTATTGTGAAAGGACAATTGGGGAGGGAAAATTACCGGGACAAATTTGGCAGATTGATTACATTGGACCTCTGCCCTTAGTGGAGGATGTTGATATGCTTGCACAGTTGTAGATACATATTCAGGGTATTTATTGGCATACCTTGTAAACAAGCTACACAGAAAAACACCATTAAGGCAATTAACTTAATTATGTTGTACTATGGAATACCCTTGCAGATACAAAGTGACAATGGTTCCCATTTTAGGGGAAATGGTACAAGCTTATGCTCAAGCCCATAACATACGGTGGGTATTTCACATCCCTTATTACCCGCAGGCAGTAGGGTTAATTGAGAGAATGAATGGATTGCTGAAAGAACAGTTTAGGAAATTGGGGAGCCTGAAAATGGAAAGAGAATTTGCATGAAGCATTACAGATTTTAAATAATAGACCAATTGGAGAATCTGAGACCCCTTAATGCGAATGATAACTCCTAATTTGCAAGTGCAGGCTTACTCAACTACAGAAACAGTGTTATATTGGGAAATTACATCAGGAGCTCTGTCTTCTTGCAGGGCAACCCCAGAAGCTGCTGGACTTGATTTACATGCCCTTCAAGAATACAGAATAAACAGCAGAAACATTCAAGTGATAGAAACTGGTATTGGAATACAAATTCCACCGAGACATTTTGCTGGATAGCACCAAATCAGAACTAGCCCTCAAGGGAATACAAATTTTGGGAGGGTGATTGATTGTGATTACCAAGGTGAAGTGAAAGTAATTTGTTGAATAGTAGAGAACAAAATCTGTTAATTCAACAGTATGACAGAGTGGCTCAATTGTTAATTATTCCAGTTAACAAAGTGACCCCTATAAAGGGACAAGCCCACACTCTTAACAGCAAGGGGGGATAAAGGTTTTAGATCTACAGGAGGTTTTAACAATGGTGCCAAAATATGGGTTACAAACCCAAATGGCCCTCCTGAACCAGCTGAGGTGATAGCCACCGGACGAGACAACACAGTGTTATTTATCAGGTCAGGGAAAGAGAGATGAGAATATGTACCAGCGAACACATGTTATCTTCAAGAATAATCAGTCTGTGTATTTTCTAGGTTCTTCAATGGATTCTAAAAGGAATAACACTCTCTCTCACGGTCCATTTGGTAAAGCCTATTACCCCAGGTGGAAGAATATTGAAGCTTGACGACCCACTTGTACAATGGGGTTGGAAATCTTCCACCAGTTTACGGGTGCAAAACAACTTTACTTGCCCTGAAAACTAAGGATGTCCCATGGTGAACATTACTTTTCACCAGATGTGAACATTTGAAACCAGTTGAGACAATGGCAGGACGATTATATGTCCAACCTATGCAGGACACAAATTAGATTAAATTACAGAACCAGACTGCTATTAGATGCTGCAACTTACCGAATAGTTGCATGGTGACTGTACAACATAGACTTGATTGCTGCATGAATCAAACAGACATTTTCAATGCAAGTATTACTTTGATTGACATAGACACATTATTCTGCATGAATGCTACTGCAATAACTAATAGAACTACTTGGGCAGATCACATTACAATGTTGAAAAATCATCCTGTAATTAGCAATGATGTAAGCATTAATCACCGGCAGAAGAGGCGTCTCGATTAATGCCCGCTGGGAGCGTTGTTGCACGAGGGTTCAACCCCCCAGCGGGCATTAATCACCGGTAGACGCCGAGGCTGCCGGTGATTAATGCTCTTGTACCACGGACAAGCGCAATCTATACGAGAGGAAGCACAGTACACAGTCATAGACAAAAAACCGGACGGACACTGAGGAAATCTTCATAAACTTTATTGTTACTATGCCATGCAATAACAGTAGTCTGTTACATACCGATGTGTTTAAAAACAGATATAGCTCTACAACCAGACTCCAGTAAGTGTGGTATTCTAGGAAAGTCTCCAGTCGAATGCAGGCGGCCGTTCTCTGAGAGCCTAACTTGGAGGTCTGTACTTCTCCTTTCCTGAGCTGTGCTGCGATCTATAGCGGCTAATTTGCATAAGACATACGCCACTAGCTCTGTTTCTTGAAGCGGCTGGTTCCTTCGCCGCAGCCTTTCACTTCCCTCGTAGGTTAGCTGCTGTCCAGTGGGGTATGACTGACTTGGCGGTAACACCGTAATTGAAAATAACAGTGCCGGCACCGTGAAATTCTGGCAGCTGAACCGTAGCGGATGCTGGTGCTCCTCTTCCCAGCCCCGATGCACTCCTTTCTGACTCACTCTGTTGATCCGGTTCCGGCGGGTCGATGTGTAGCCTGCTGCTGCTGTTTCACGGTCTCTTCTACTCTCCTCTGCCAACGCCTGCGGGATTCTCCGGCACCTCCTGCTGCTGTCCTGCACTAGTGCCGGCACGACCAGACTTGTCTGTCCCACTGTATTGCGGCCGATCTTGATGAGTGGTGCCTGCCTGTGTTTTGCTCTGTGTGGCACGAGTGATGCTGCTCTGTGGCTGCCATCTAGTTGATCCTATGCTGCTCTCATGACCTCTGTCAGTGTGAGAAGTACTAGCTGCTCGTCCCTGCTCCACTGACCTCCACTCTGTATTACTACTCTGATCTCCCTGTGGACCAGTAAAGCAGTATTGCAGTATCAGTGTGTCATCTATGTTGTCCATCAGCGTGCAGCTGCCCTGAGAACCTCGGTTGCTGGTTAGTCATGCTGCATAGGGGCCAACTGGCTGTGGAGACCTTGGCTGTGGGACAGACAGAATAGTTGACCATCTCTCCCTGTCTTGCTGTGTGGGTGCCCAATAGTTATGAATACTGGTTTCAGACCTGTGGCCTGTTACAGACATGATCTCACGTGTGGGGACTCCTGCATGTGACAACATCTGGACAGCAGTACTTCTCACGCTGTGATTTGTGTAACGTCTGCTGAGCCCTGCATCCTCCGATATCTTTGCCATCATTTCCCAAGAAAATTTCTTCCCATTGGCTGCTTGAGTACCACACCTCCTTTTGGTCAAGAGCTCTGTGGTTGTTTAATGGGGTGTAGGTAGAATGCAGGTGCAGACATGGGGAAGCGGCTGATGTACTCTTTGAACAGTGCAACTGGACAGTCCCTAGACTCTGCCTGTGAATAGAGCACACCTCTCAGAGCCTCTCTGTTGCTTTCATCTCCGCGACAATGGTTTTTTGTGGCCTCGTTAAATGACAAAGTGACCTACTCATGTCCCATGTCATCCTCCGCAACCTGAAAGGATCTCTGTGTCAGCTCCCTTAAGCCCTCACGGCCTCTTCTTGCGAGCCCCAGCTGTAGCTCAAACCAGAGCCGCTTGACAAGGCCATGGGCAGTTTCGGGTTCAGGCGGTCAGTATCTCTTATTCTGCATGCAAGTCCTGCCTCTGATTGGTGGGTAGTGCCTGGCAGTGTCTTTCCCTGTCTCCTATATTGCTTCACAACAGCAACAAAGACATTGTTTGCTGCCTGACACCGTGGGTCGCTGATGATATTAATATTTCTTCTCACCTCAACGCTGTTGATATATCGGTTTAACCCAGCTCTCAACCCACAGAAAGAGCTGATACTGTACTGCTCACCATCCTCTGCCCTCACAGAGCCATAAAACTCCCTCAAAGTACTACTAAGGCTCTCCACTGAAACTGTAACTATGTCTAGTGAAATCTCTTTAGCTCTCAGCCAGTCTGAAAACACGTTACACGCCCACTGCGTGTTTCTCATAGTGTTTTGCTCCACTTTTCTGCTTTCCAAATGATCAAGCTCTTTTTCTGAGATATCTGCATGTCTTTGACTGTGCCAGCTGTCAGCACCACTGCTGTCCACTTCACCCTGTATGGTCTCTACATCATCATCATCACTGCAACACCCAGTGCTCACATGCCTGAGCTTAGCAACTCTCTTGTATGGGACTACCTCAGCGTGCCCCTCTACTGCATTTGCTCTTTCACTACTGCACCCCTCCATCGCGTTACAAAACTGTATATTACTCCACTCCTCAACAGTTAGTGGTGCGCATAAATGAAACTCGACATCCATCTGCGCTTGTACCTACAACACCTACGATTCTCTCCTCTGTCTGTCTCCTCAGTAAGTGTCCCCTTGACACCCCTATCCACCCAGCTGCCTGAAACCTCTACACCCTATCTCTAGAGATACCCACTGGCGCCACAGCGCCACTTCCCACTCTCTGGCTGTCACTGTCCCTACAGGAGCAACACGGCATTATGACAAATAATGCCGTGTTGACCTCGGAAACGCGCAAGAGCAACACGGCATTATGAGAAATACTCGTGAACGAGCTTGTCAGCATACCAAAACGGCATTATCGCCTCAATGCCGTCTTTGCTCGCCTAGTACTAAGCGATGTTAGACCTATCCGCGGCCGCCCTCCTAGAGTGTTCAATAATGCCGTGGTACAAAGTATAGTTAAGGTTCCATCCACATGTATATCAGTAGCGCAGCAGTATCAGAAAAATGTAATCCATTTTAACATAACGTTTATGTTTAGTAGAAAATGCAGATATAAAAGAGCTTGGTATGATACGCTATTAGGTGGAGCAGGGGCAGGCATGGGAATTTTAAATAGTGTTGATATAGAAACACTGACCAACAGGCTTCAGGCAGTAGGAATTGATGTATTTAGCTTAATTAACTACAAGCTCAATGGATGCCAACTGTTTTCTTACCCCAAAGATTAACTTTGAATTATGATTTTGAGTTCTTGCAGTTATTTAATGCTTCACAGGTATGGGGAATGGGAGTAGCAGAAAATATTTCACGATTTATTGATTGGACAGAATGCACAATGCATATATGTATTCTATAATGCAAAGAAATAAGGCCCAGAGTGATTTAATGAGTAATAATGAATATGTGTGGAGGACCGTGTTCAAATCATGGATTCCTAGTAATCATTGGATTGTAATGTCATCCACCACAGTAAAATGCACAGGTCCCTGATAATGAGCAGAAGCTTATTTTGTATTGGCAGCCTAGTATTTTAGATCAATCAAGATTGAGTATCTCATTAAATAAAATTAAACAGATAATTCAGGAAACGGATGTAATGCAGGCTCATTTGGCAATAAGAAATAAATCATTAGTGCAAGTCAGGTGCAAACTACGTATAGTTAAAAATAAAATGATTGATTTAAGTTCCAAGATTCAACAAGAGACTACTCATTATTGGTGGGATATTTTTACAGGATGGTCTCCATCAGCTACAAAAGTGTTAAATATTCTGATACATCCTATCATAATCATTGCTGTAGTGACAATTATCTTGCTTATTTGGACTTGTTACTTATCATGTTATATTCGTAGTAATTTTGCTATGGTACCAATATCATACAAATCATATTCACAATAATCAAAGGACCGAATGTAGTGATAGTATAATATGTTGATTATTGTCACTCCATTTTGTATGCTATTTCATGTAATGTATGTCATTTTATACTCCATTTTGTATTGTGTGACTCCATTTACATGCTGCTTCATTTAATTGGTGTTTTGCTCTTTAGATAGCCTCATTATTATGTTTTGCTTCAGACAGTGTATTTTGCTGACTTGAAGGTTGCATATTATCAGGCAACCTGTTTTTGTAGTTTTGTTTAAACTTCTGCTTAGCTCATAGTGTTCTAGGTACCTGGCCAGTGTTTGGAGCACAGTGACCTAGCAGGTGTAGGGAATTCTGAGCAGTCCTTATGGTGTGAAATTGCAGCATCCTGGGAGCTCGGCCAGCTTCTAGAATGTGGCAAAACAACACTATGAAGGCTGCACGGTTATTTTTAGCATAGAATAAGATATAAATGTAGCTTTCTCAATGCCTGGTTGGAAGCCTCATCTGCAGGGTGGACGCATCGCTGTGGAACTTTCTCCCGGTTCAAGACTCCTGGCCAGGCTGTGAGATGATTTAGGGGCTTCCCCAGCTACTGGGAAAAGGCTTGGATGTAGCATAGAATCGGTGATATATCATGTTTTGCTTAATTGAAGTATATATTAATGCTGATAGTAATATTGCTAATGAATGAATGCTAAAGTGTAATCATTAATGCTGATAGTGACATTGCTGCTAAATGAAGTGTAATTATCTTTTGCTTGCAATAAATTGTGCTGCTGTGTGAATGCCAAGTGTGATTATTCCTTTGTGACTCTTCGATTAGGCAAGACAAATACATACCTGTACAAATATGTACCTGGTTCATGATATTATGTCCACGAATGTTGCATCCATGTCAGTATGTGTTGTATAAGGGCAGTCACACTGGTGTCCCCAACGTTCAAAACTGTTGAGCAACTCTGTAGTATGCTAAAACTTAAAAACAGTACATTTACTCCGATTATGGCTTTAACTTTTTATTGTTTTCTAGTTATTTATTTTTTTTTTAATTTCACCTGCTGTTGATCTACTGAATATTGTAGATAATGCAGCACTTATTTCACTGAGTTTTTCAAAATATATCTAACTCTTCCCTGCTAAACACACAGTTGCTGTTGTGACATCACAGTCTGTCATTGTGAGCACTATGATGTCATAAACAAAGGCACTGGTAGGTTAGCGGGAGAGACAAATATTTTCAAATGTTTTCTATGCAGACTTTTTAAGTGGACTATCAAGATGTGCTAGAGATCTTGGAAAGAAACAGGAACATGAAAAAAAAAGTATTATCTAGCAAACTGTAGCCACTGAAACACCGTATTTATGAAAGCACATGCTGACGTGCAGAGTTGCTGTTTAACTTTGCTCACTGGCTGGTGAACCATTGGTCTGCGCAGGCAGGTTTACGTTCTGTGACTACCTGTCTTCTGTTTGTATAGTTACTAATTGTGTGTCTGCTGTGTGTTACTGTTTCCTCACATGTTTCGCGCTGTATTCTGTTTTGTGTATTTTACTGCTGGGCCACCCCCACTTTCCTTTCTGTGTGATTCAGCCCCACCCCTGCTAGAAATGAACTTTGGGGATCAGCATGCTGTTCAGGCTAAAACTTCCAAACAAAAATAAAATTAAAGTTATATGGTGTATTTTATTGCTCAAGGTAGCAACATTGGAGCCAGATGTCCTCTGCTTATCCTCTTGACTGGTACAATATGGGTGGCAAGCTTTCCCTTGTGGGTTAAATTTGGTAGAACCCCTCAGCAGCTGTGCACCCCCACCCACACCTCTTAAAAAATTGTGTGATTTCTTGGACTGCCTGTCATTTTTCTCCATTAAATACTACAGAAGAGTTCTACAACTGACGGATGACCGTTTGACTCTCCAGTTGTGGTCACCCGTGTTGTACTACTACTGATGTGGGTGAGATTTGAGCTAGTGAACCATAACCCATTGTCGGTACCAGAGCACTCTCATTCCATAATAGCTTCCTCATTAATTGACGTCGGGTCAGTAAAATATCATCAGTTAACTGGAGTGACAAGGTCCTTGTTATTTTTAAAATTCGTATTGAATTTGTAGTAGGCCAGTGGTTTCTAAACCTAAACAACTAGTTAAGCACCTGCTCCTTTTCCTGTGAGAAATCTACAAGAAGCCATTATTTATTTTTTTACTTACTTTCTATTTAGGCCGCCTTTGTTCTCCAGCTTCTGACTCATTCAGGGCTTACCAGACCTCCCCCCTTCCCCAGCACCCCTCTTTTCTGTGATTTCCATCCTCCATTGTGCCTTGGTGGTTTTACCTCCCCCCCAACCCCAAGGCTGGGATATGGTAGGGTGATTTACATCCAAGCATCCTGTGTCGTCAGGCGGTGCTGAGGCAGATTGCATGGTGCCCGGATATACATCCACCTGTTGTGCTGGTGGGGGCCATTTTCTCCCACTCCCTCCAGACATTGCTTGCCCTGTTATCATGGTGCATACACGTAAGATGTGTCTAGTTCCAAAGACTGCAACATCCACTCACTCGACTCGCTTTCTGCACTACCAGCTGTGGTCATCCAGGTAGCAGTGTTACGGGGAACAGTGAAGCCCCCTGTCCCAGATGAGGAGAGCGTCTTCTGGATGGATCATCACCCCCACTCGGTTGGCCACCAGTGACCAATGCTTGTTCCCAAACCTGGGTCTTGGCATCTTGAGGTGTTGCTCTACCACAGCGCCAACAGAAGGAGCCATTAACAGCCCAAACTGCTAAAAATAAGGGAGGGCCTAAAACAGGGCAATATCTGAGGTGTAGAGAAGTTGGGGAACCACTGATCTGTAGAAGTTAAATAATCATTTAATGTATATCTCCCCTTCTTTCAGGTCCCAGAGGCTCTTGAAGAATTCACAATTGGGGTTCTAGAAGATAAGTGGCAGGTGTTAACTATCTGTACAAGGAAATTATCGACATGAATGCTGAAAGCATAACTTCACTGGGTAAGAACAGGCACTGATCTTTTGCTATCGGGGTATGTTTTGTAAGAGTCATAGGAATGCAAGAAATTGTATGGGGGGAAATAACTCTGCTGTGTTTTCAAACTAAGAGGTTAGGTGCTGGGATGGGGATCTAGAAATCAAGTGTGCAGTCACTTATGTGTTGTTATTGGGCATTAATTCCCTGTGGTCTTGTCGGCAAGATTTGTGACAACGGTTGGAGGAGTCGCTGAAAATGAGCTGCTGTGTCTTTTTTTAAAGTGATCTGCAAAATAGCATTGCTGCTACCTCCTGTCCTCACATACCTTGCAGTACTTTTGTGGGAGTCCGGGGCCGCAATCTGCATTATTTTTCATAAACACGTTTAATTTTATTAAAGCGCTAAAACTTTCGGCTGAACGCTGAAGTGCGTAGGGGACCCGACTGAGCAGGCGCAAGTGTTCATGGGTATTACACCCATTTAGTGACATCACTCTTACCACTACTCTTATAATAGCGGCATTGGCGGTAGTTTATTATGCTGATTTTATTGCTTCCCTGGGGAGGGGGGTCTTGACACCCCATATATTACTTACAGCAACAGCCTGTACATGTCATTAAAACCTGCCCCTCTTTGTTGCCTGATGGCACCACGAGTAGCGCATTGCACTCCCATGCTGGCAGCCTGGGTATGGGAGCGATCTCGGGGAGCCGTGTCAGGTGATTAGTGGGGCTGGGTTATTGCTGCCATTTTGCAGTGCAGCAAGTCAAGGAGGGCACGCACTGTGGTTCTGCTGCTGCAGTAACCCATGTGATGGGCGAGAGAGCTTGCCTTCTCTGCTTGTGAGGCCTGTCAGATCACTGCGTAGATTGGGGGCAGTGGGAGTAGCTTTGGGGACTGGGGATTTAAAAAAAAAACAAAAAAAAAAAACCCTTTGTCTCCCATACCGTCAGTATGATAACCACTGATACTCTCTGGCCCCACATCTTGTGGATCCACACTAGTTCTGACGGGAGTGGCAGAACGGACTGAATTGGTTGTTGGCAGAATGGCCAGAAATTAGGAGCAGGAGATCATATGGGGGCAGAAGTGTTCCCCTTCCTTCTCGCCTCCCCCTTGACAGTGATGCTTAGCTGCTGTGGCTTACTTAACAGAGTTGGGAGGCAAAGAGCTGGTGAGCCTTGCTGGAATTCCAGCGCTGGTTCAGAGGGATTTAAGCCCAGGGAGGTCAGATGACTTGCTTGCGGCTACAGCGTGAGACAGTGACTGTGGTAAGATCTGAACCTGGGATCTTGTATTACATAGAAAACTTTTAGACTTTTACAGACCGAATAAGACCAGAAGTCTTTAAGATCTACTTGGTCCTCTATGTTAATTCCTCCAGTCTAATATTGTTAGGAGCTTGGGCTTTACTCCCTCCTGGTAGAGCTGCCTTGTACAATACCTGAATCCCATCGCCACTCCACCCCTCCCCATTCCATCATTTTTCGCCAATCCCATGTGCCTATCCTACTGTTTCTTAAAACCTGTACTCATTTATATGTTAACCACACCTTCGGGTATATGGTTCCACATATCCAGTACCCTCTCTGTGAAGTACTTCCTTGTGTTCCTCCTGAATCCAACACTGCCACATTAATTTAGAGTTGTGCCCTGTTTTTGAAGGCAGTCTTGTGTAGCCGGCACTGTATAGCTGTTTGCAATGCACACTGTTTATTCCTTTGTATTTGAATGTTTCCATCATGTTCTGTTTCAAGGAGTACATGTTCAGATCAGCCAGTCTCTCATCATAAGTGTTTCCTTCTTGCTAGTGTATCATTTTGGGTTGTTCTCTTCTGGATTAATTGTAAGCGATGTTGTTGTGTTTTTTTTGTTTTTTTTTGCGGGTTCCAGAACTGCACCTAATATTCCCTAATGTTGCTTCACCTGTGACCTGAAGAGTTGTAGTCACTTCCTTTCTTTTGCAAGAGAAATCCCTGCTTATTCACCCCAGCATCCTGCTTGCTTTCCACTATGCCTGACAGCATTGGGCAGTAGTCATAAGGCTGGCACCTATAACAACCCTCAGGACTCTTTCCTCTCAGGTCTGCTGTATTTCCAAACCCTTCCCCCAATCCAGTACTGTGTTTCCTTATATCTCCTCACTATGCACTTGCTGTTAAGCACTGCTTTTTGATGTCTTGCACCTAACCAGTTTTCCACCCATCTAGTTAAGTCTTCCCCCACGGCATAAGCCACACATCTGCTTCACTAGTCGTCAGTGTGGCACTGAATCAGAGACCTTGCTGAAGTCCAGATACAGGACATCCACAGCCAAAGACACCTTGTTGAAGAATTGTAGAAGGTTCGTGGCAGGACAGCGCCTTCACAAACCCATGTTGCCTGCCATCCTGGAAACTTTTTCTCCAAGAGGTCTACCAGCTGGTCCTTGATAATAGTTTCAAGCAGTCTCCCCACTATTGAGGACAGGCTAACTGGTCTGTTATTGCTCAGGTCTCCCCATCCCTATTTTATGTAGAGTTACAACATCAGCCATGCTTCAGTCCATAGGGACCACTCCAGCCGCTAGCGAGCAACTGAACAGGTCTGCCAAGTGTACCGCAAGAGCCCGTCTCACCTCCCTGAGCCCTTAGGGATGTAAAATATCCAGTCCCAGCGACTTATCCACCTTCAGCCCCCTCAAGCTCTTGAGCACTCTGTCGTCAGCTATGGTCCCCTTAATCATTTTTAGCTCCTTCCATCTGAAATGCCACATTTCAAGAGTGACCCCCACCTTTTACCGTGAATACTAAGCAGAAGTATTCAGAAATGGATTCCTGATAGGGGGTTTCCATACCCGAGGACTCCACTGTATGTGGGCAGATGACTTGGTCGACCTTGGGGTGTCATCCAACCCGGGTGGTGTTATGCAATGCCAGGTCTATTAAAAACAAGATGGCTGTGGTGGCTGATCCTGTTGGATCATCAGACCTGGCTTGCATCACCGAGACCTGGCTGGATGTAAATTCTGGCCCAATATTGGAGTCAGCAATTCTGGCCGGGTTTTTGGTGATACACTGTCTGAGGTTGGATCGTAGGGGCGGGGATGTAGCCATTGGTTTTAGATCGGAATTGAACATTGTGGAGATGTCAGTAGGGGAGACTCGGTCCTTTGAGTGTATCGTGGGCGCAAGTGTGGGGTGCAGGATTCTTCTTGTCTACTGTCCACCCAGAGGTGAGAAGCAATTCCTGCAGGAAGTCGTGGACTTCATCGTCGACATGGTGTTGGAGTCCCCCAGATGGATGCTGCTGGGGGACTTCAGAGCCTGGGTCGATGATGAACTTTCGCCATTTGGTCAAGACTTCCTCCAACTGATGAATTTGTTGTTCTACTCACAGGTAATTACCTCTGCGACCCATAGGCACCGTCATTCCTTGGACCTAGTCTTCCTTCTGGATATGGAGGCCTCTGACTTGGTGGTGGAGGCAGTCAGTTGGTCGGACCATCACACCATAAGATTCAGTTTCCAAGCTTCCCCGTATAATTCCCCTACAGAGATAGTCCGGTATCACCCTTTAAGGGGTTTATCCCCCGATGGCCTGTTGGTGGTGCTGGACCTATCGGGACTACCAGGGAGTAGCGGTGATCCAGATGCCTTGGTCCGGGGTTATAATGACACTGTGACTGTGGCACTGGATTGCCTTGCTGCTGTCCGTGTTCGTCCCATTACCCAGCACCCTCGGTCCCCTTGGTTTGATGGGACCCTGAGGGAGCTGAGGAAAATGGGACGAAGGCTGGACCGTTGCTGGCGAAAATCGGGCCTGGATGTCGTTAGATTTAGATTTTTAACCCATTATGAGGATTATCAATCAGCTGTCTCCTGTAAGAAGGCAGAATTCCTGTCCAGGGAGATAGCTGCGGCACAAAATCATCTGTCTGCAGTCTCGGAGAGTATTGTCGCGGGAGAAATGCGATGAATTCACTCGCTTTTTTGACGATAAAGTTGATGACATCAGATCTGAGAGTCGCACAGGATGCCCAAATCAGGTGAACGGTGATCGTTCTGTCTGGTCTGAGTTTGGCTGACCGGCGATCGTGGATATTGTGAAGATTATCCAGTCTCTGCGGCCAACCTGCTGTAGTTTGGATCCGAGCCCAGCGCGCCTCCTTGTGGGGTGTGTTGAAACCATTGGCCAGGTCCTTGCAGAGATAGACTGGTGTTCTTTAGAGTCCAGGGTGTTTCCTGACACTCTGAAGGAGGCGGTAGTGATACCCGTTCTTAAAAAAAAAAAAAAAAAATCTCTTGACCCAGACTGTCTTGCTAACTACAGCCCTATCTCTAACCTTCCCTTTATGGGTAAGGTTATTGAGAAAGTGGTTGCGCTGCAGCTAGAGAATCATTTGACCATCCACAGTATCTACGGTCCTCTGCAGTTCGGTTTTCGGAAACGGCATAGTATCGAGACAGCCCTTCTTCGGGTCCTCAATGATCTTCTAATAGCAAGAGATTGGAGGAGCAGTTCCATCTTGGTTCTTCTGGATCTCTCGGTAGCTTTTGACACTGTGGACTATGGGGTATTGGTCAAGCGCCTGCGGTTAATCTGCGGACTGTCCGGTACAGTCCTCAGATAGTTTCACTCCTTCCTGACTGGCAGGTTTCAGAGAATTGTCTCAGGGGTTTACTCCTCTGACAAGATCTGCCTGCCATGTGGGGTCCCGCAGGGCTCTGTACTGTCCCCCATATTGTTCGAAGTGTATATGCTGCCGTTGGGAGATACTGTAAGGCGATATGGGCTGAGTTTTCTCTGTTATGCAGATGACACTCAGCTCTATCTGTCCTTTGTGCCCGACCAAGGGGGAGCGGTCTCGAGTTTTAACGATTGCCTTTCAGAAATTGAGGACTGGATGAGTGGCAGTTGGCTGAGGTTGAACCTGGATAAGACTGAGGTGTTGGTAGTGGACCCAGGCCGTCGTGTAGAGTGGCCATCGGAGGGGCGAGCCTTGGGTCTTTGGCTCGGTGGTCACCAGCTGATGACCTCTGAACGGGTGCGGGATCTGGGTGTGATTCTTGATGACGGATTGACGCTTAAACATCAGGTGTCATCTGTTGTCAAGACTGCCTTTTTCCATCTGAGGAATGTAGCCCGGATCAAGCAACTAGTTCCGCACGACGACCTACCAGTCTTGGTTCACATCTTTGTAACCTCCTGCCTTGATTACTGTAACGCCCTGTACCTAGGGCTACCAGGGGTTGATATCTGCCGCTTGCAGCTGGTGCAGAATGCTGCAGTGAGGCTGTTGACTGGGTAGCCTCGTAGCTGTCATGTCACACCTGTGCTCCATGGTCTGCAGTGGCTGCCTGTTCAGTGGCGGATCACCTTTAAGGTCGGTTTACTGACCTATAAAGCCCTACATGGACAGGGACCGAGTTATCTGCAAGATCTTCTTCACCCCTACCGCCCCTCCCAGCAGCTTCGCTCCACCGATGAGGGATTGCTAGAGATTCCCAGGGTTTGTTTAAAGTCATCTGGGGCACATGCGTTTGAATTTGTGGCCCCATCTCTGTGGAATTCTCTACCTCATCGGATTCGACAATGCCTGACGGTGGAGAATTTTAAGTCTGCATTAAAAACTTATTTAATTTGGCATTTTTCGATGCTACTTGTTCAACTACAGATGTTTTTACATGTTTGATAAGTGTAGTTGTTTTTATGTGTTTTATGATTATGTACTAGCGCTATGATTTTAGAATAGCGCTATTTATAAATACAATTGATTTGATTTTGATTTAATATGTCTGCTGTTTTCTTCATCCTCCTCTGCCATTAATTCTTCAGTCTTTCAGTTCTTCCAGGCACATCTAAAGAAGGCCTTCAATTTTTTATCACCCTTTTTGCTATTTTGAGCTCTCTGACTCCACTTTAGGACTCCCTACCACATATCTAACTTACTTCAGTTTGTTAAGGTAGAGGTAGCGCTCCGTATTTGATAGATAGATGAATATTTTATTTCTAAAAGCGCCTATTTCCAAGGAATCTGGGCCCTGTACAACAACACAAACAAAAGTATAATGATATACAGTAATATATGACTATATAAGCTTAACAGTGCAACTGAGAATGACACTTAAAATTCATCTATATATCCTAAAACAGACCACTAGTTAGTCAGTAAAAGCCTGCTGGAACAGATAGGTTTTTAACCCATTTTGAAAGGCTTCTGCTGAGGGAGCCTACCTCACATAAGCCATAAATGGGTTCCACAGGGTAGGTGCGGCCACTGAGAATGCTCCGTCCCCGAATGCATACTGCCCTGGGGAACTAAAAGAGCCCCCAGTAGAACGGAGTGCTTGGGGGAAGGTGGTAGGTGACAAGGAGATCTTGCAGATAGACAGGTCCCCGATCGTGCAGGGTCTTGTAGGTCAAGACCCTACATTGAAGACAGTCCTCCACCTGACCGGCAGCCAGTGCAGTCCGCGGAGAACCGGGGTGATATGTTCACATCTTCTCACCCCTAACAATAACCTTGCCACCGTGTTCTGCACCAGCTGCAGCCTGTGGAGGTTCCCTCCAGATAACCCTAGGTACAGGGCATTGCAATAGTCCAGCGTGGAAGTGATGAAAGCATGTACCAGTGTGGTCGGGTCCCCAGCTGGGGTCAAGGCTTGGATTCGGGCGATATTCCTCAGATGGTAGAATCCACTCTTGACCACAGCCGACACCTGCATATTAAGCATCAGGACATCATCCAGGTTCGCGCCCAAATCCTTCACCTGTCTAGATGAGGCAAGGGGACCCCCCCAACACTAGGCTGGCAGGAGACTCCACACCCCTCCTCCTCCCCGAAGACCTGGATCCATCACTAGTACCTCTGTCTTGTCTGGATTAAGCTTAAGTCAGTTTTGAGTCATGTAAGACTGGATCTCCTCGAGGCAGGTGTTAAATACAGAGGCTGACACCTGAATATCGGGTGCACAGGACAAGTACAGCTGGGAATCATCTGCATAACAGTAAAAACCTAGCCCGTACTGCCTGATAATGTCCCCCAACAGCAGCATGTACACCGTGAACAACAAGAGCGACAGGACGATCAATGCAGAACCCCACAGCAAAGAGGCTTCTGGTTAGATGAGGCGAACCCCATCGTCACCCTTTGCACTCTGTCTGTCACGAATGGTGCTATCTTAATCCACCAATCCACCATGCTGTTCAGAAGCCCGAGACCTGGGGGGTTCTCCCCTGCAGTTTAGCAGTCATAGTTTCCATTATATAAATGTCGTAAACCATGTCCTCCCAGGCTGTGAGTGTGGGGGGGGGGGGGTCTGGCATTAAACAGTTTCTAGTAATAATCTTCTTGGCAGCAGTGAGCAACACTGAAGCCAAATATAGCTTCAACTTTTGTCTAAATGTAGGGGAAAATGCTGCAGTATTGCTGTTGTTGGAGTTAAAGGAGTCAATTCCGGGAGCAGGTCCACTAATACCCGTTCCACTTCCTGCCAAAACTGATTTTAATATGGGCAGCACCAGAACACGTGTTGGGGTAGTGACCTTCATGCCACAGCCTCTCCAGCAAGAAGCATCATGGGTTAGCAAGAATTTCGATGTTATATGCTGTGTGTGAAAGAATTGTGCCACCCACCTTCCAGCCAAACTCACGCCATCTATATGAGTCTGTGGTTCTGTGCTGTCTTCTACATATCCACAGCCACTCCTTAGGGGTAAGATTTACCCCCATCTCCTCCTCTCATTTCTTATGGATCCCCTCCCAAGGGGGCCTAACCTGCAGCATTTCCACTAGGTAAAACCTGGATATCAAGTGTCTGGGGGCCATCTTCTCCGGTATAGCCAAAAGTAATGTGATCAGAGGTGGAACTTTAACTTGCTCCACCCGTAGACCCAGAGTAAGTTCATGAAAATGACGTATTTGAAAATATCTGAACCAGTCCTTATGGAGAATTCTGTTTGCAGCTGTGTAAAAGTCTTGTATAGGCCCTGTGAGTAAAACAGATAGGTATGCCTCAGCCCCAGTCTGTCCCACACCTTAAATCCAGCACCTAAACCTGCCGGGGAGAAAGTGGAGTTTTGCCATGGCATCCCCATCCAGTGAGCACCAAATTCATTGCTGGGATGTGCCGAGTGCGTGATCCAGCCTGTGAGGTAGCTTTGGGTACATTTTGATATCTCCAGCCCCATATATTTGGGGATTGGATATAAATGCAGCGACTCACCCGCCACTTTTATTCTTTCTATCCAGTGAATGCAACTGGTAGCCCTCAATATCCTTAACCCAATGATCTTTATCCCCCCATTAAATATCTGTAATAAATTCTTCCTCGACTGGATTTTCTGAATTATGTAAAATAGCTGTTAGTTCATCAAGCAAAGGTTGGAGGTTTCTAGCATTTTATTTATTTGTTTTTTTTGCTTACCGGGTAGGTACACTAGACGAGTATTGCCTATATTCAGGCACAACCCGGGAGAGTACAATCAGAAGAGAGCAAGGTACAAAGAAGGTACAAACATCAGTGACAATTGTTCATGGCGCAGCATGAAGTGGGAACAAAACAAATTCACAGATTGCTGACAAAAGCAAGACATATTTCTGTGGAAACTGAGAGTAAACAAATACCCTTACATTAGCTACTTGCACTGGATGAAACAACAATAATAATTAAGGACATACGGCAACCGCTAAAGAATAAATAACAGTTTTAACTAACGATTTTGTGGAGGGAGTGGGAACATGCAAATTTTATACAGTTGAGGGAAACAGTAAGTGCCATGTAGGTAAGGAATGCTACTGGGAGTCTGTCTCAAGTTACAGCACAGGAGCAGCCATCAGAGTCAGTCAGGTGGGCGCGGAGACCCAGTTCAAAGGCTAGGTGGGATTTAGAGAGTTTAATGTGAAGGGGGAGGGAGTTCCAGATGTGGGGAGCCTATATAGCGAAGGATAGTGCCCCCTTTTTTGTGAGGTATCTGGGAATTTCAAGTTGGGTTTGTATGGATGACCTAAAGAGATATGCTTGGGAGGGATGAGATAGCAGCCTTGAGAGATATTCAGGTGTCCCCGTTCTGATGATATTGTCAATCAAGCATCCAGTAGAGTAGAGTCTGTGCGAAGTCGGGGAGAGCCAATTTAGTTTGGAGTAGAGTTCACAGCGATGAGTCATTCTGTGTGTAGAGAGGGCAAATCGGCATATGCTGTTATAACATTTGCTCCATTTATGGAGGGATCCTTTGTTAGCATTAAGGTATACCTCTAAGCAGTATGTAAGGGAGAGAAGGAGGAAACCTTGTGCAATAGCAAGCCAGGCAGCATCATTCAGGGAGGACCTAAATCTATAGGCAATACCCAGTTTGGAGTTAACCACCTTGCAAGTAGCCGTGAGGTGGAGGTTAAAATCCAGAGACTGGCCAAGTGTGACTCCTAGGTACCTAAAGGAGTTAACAGATACCAGCGGGAAGCCATCAAGACATAGTACTGAAAGATCTGGAGCACAGGATTTGATTCTAGAGGGGGAACCAAAAAGCATAGCCACAGTTTTCTTAGCATTAAGTATGAGTCTGTTTTGTAGAAGCCTGACTTGTAAGCAGTCAAAGTCAGCTTGAAGGTTTGCCTTTACGGATGTGGGGTCTTTACCACTAGCGAGAAGCACCACGTCATCGGCATATAGGATCAGCGAGGAGACACAGGGAAGTGAGGGCAGGTTGTTAAGAGAGAGAAAAGGAAAGAGCCAAGTATAGATCCTTGGGGAACTCCAACAGAAGTTAAGGAGGGGTCAGAGACAGCAGTTGCAATTTGAACAAATTGCCTCCTCCCAGTGAGGTAGCTATCAAACCAGGAGATAGCAGACTGGGAAAAACCCAGAATGGACAGTTTGGAGAGTAGAAGGGGGGTGATTCACAAGATCAAAAGCCTTAGTGAGGTCAATAAAAATGGCCTCCGTGAGCAGGCCCTTATCCACTGCTGTGAAGACTTCGTTTGATATCCGAAGTAGTACAGTTGTGGTGCTGTTCCCCCGTTCGGAATCCATGTTGAGCAAGGGATAGAAGGTTGTGAATGTGCAGATATTCTGAGACTTGGGTGGCAACAGCCTTCTTAAGTAGTTTATTTAAGGTAGAGAGAATGGCGATCGGTCTGTAGTTAGCCATGTTTTTGGTGTCCCTTTTTTTGTGTACAGGGACAACTCAAGCCGTTTTCCATAGTGTAGGCACTGTCTGGGTTAGTATAGATAGGTTGAAAATTCTTGCAATGGGGCAGCAAGAGCTGGAGGTTCCATTTTGATGAAATAAGGTAGTAATCCATCTGGATCGGCAGATCCGTGAGGGGAGATGGATTTAAGAAGCAGCAGCCCCTCAGTAGTGGAGAGTGATCCGAGCAGAAAAGAGGGTCCTGAAGGATGGTGGATATCAGGAGTGAGTGCAGGGGACTGGTTAAATTTTGCAAGGTATTCAGATAGATCAGAGAATTGCGCATTCAGGGCATTTGCAGTCGTAGGTAGATTGTTACAGTTGGCATCATTTCAGTTATGGCCGTCTTGGGCCTTTGACCTATGAAATTTTTTGTGGTTCCAAAAACCCTGGGAGTCACCCACTGAAGATTGGAGAAGCTTAAGGCAATAGTTCCTTTTTGCTCTCCGAATATCTTTTTTGCAGGCATTCCTCATTTTTCTTTAATTAGCCCAGTCATCTGTCCATTGGGATTTCTTGGCCAGGGCCCAGGCCTTATCCCTTCTTCTCATAGTCTGAAGGAGGTCTTTATGTAGCTATCTGTTTGCAGAGCCCCTAAAACACCTTTTTTTCCAATGGTCGTTCAGATCCTGTAGGACTAGTAGCTGAGAGTTTAGGTAGTCAAGTGCCGTATTTACATCCTCAGTGATATAGATAGGCGACCAGTCGATGTTATTAATATGGTCAAAGAATGCGCTTGGATTCAGTTTGGCAAAATCCCAAAACTGAATAATTCTGGGTGGGGGATGGGGGCAGCGACCATTCCAAATGCAGAAAGCAGGTAGGTGATCACTGGTAGAATCAGAAAAGGTGCCTGCAGCAATAATTTTATTATTGGCTTTGGCTAGATAACAATTTAATTTGATGTTTTTACTAACTTGTTTATAAGTAGGATTGTGTTGTATGGTCTTTCTATTTTGTCCAAGTGTATTTGTATTAACCCCCTCCCCCCCCAGTATTTCGCTTAAATTTACAGCTTGCGAATTATCAATTATAATTTTTGCCAAAAACTTTGTTCCCTGTGTGCTTAAGTACAACCCGTCATTTGCATATAAATTTTGCTGATTTTAAAAAGGAATCCCATGAGTCAATAAAAGTGATTCCTTGCTGATTGCATCTGTTCCTTAGTCTGATGTTAACTCGCTGTATTGTATTTTTTTTTCTTTATGACATTTTAGGATACGGAGTATTCCTGAGAGGATGGGAGTCTGTCCATAATTTTTGTTACAGTTATTAGGTCCATGATATCATCAACAATGTCCTTTTCGTGATCTTATCCAATATTGTTTACCCCAATATGTGTAACTACAGATTGTGCATTTGATTCGCTATCAATTATGTTTGGGAGAATATTTTTTATGTTGTTTATCCTTGCAACTGAAAGACAACAGACCTCTTTATTAGCCTTGTCATAGCAGATAATACCATCCGTTCTGCAAAGTATTGAATCACCTATTACTATTATTTTGCTGCTGGAATTTCAAAAGTGCCTATTGCTCTCGTCCCTTTTTTTGGTGGCAATTGATCAGTGACTGCCCACTCTAGGTCATCGTTAGAGGACGAGGATGACCCTGGGGCACTTGTTGAACCCTCGCCAGGGGCCTCTTCATCACTACTGTCACATGGGCCTCCCTTTTCAGCTTAATCTTTGGTATTATCTTTACAATTTTTTTTTTGTGTTTTGCTGTTGCTTTAATATGCCAATCTGTTTCTGTAACTGCCCTATTTTCACACACTTTGTACACACAACATTTTCACCTCACATTTCATTAATGTTAGTGGCATACATAAAACAACTTACACATTTTTTAATAGTGCCATCTTTAGACAAAATGGAGAGAGAATCCTCAGATGGATTATAAGGTTCCATTTTTTTTTTTCTAAGCCTGTAGTTGAGTACTTACACTTAATGTCTAGATAGCATACTGATCTGGGCCCTTGTTCCTAGTTCACGCCGGACACGCCTGACATGACAAACGCATGTGTCTCGGTGCACTATGAATGCGCACTCGCCCTGCTCGCTCTAGCCCCCAGTTATATGCAGGATTCCTAGATGTAAAGCCGGGTCACGTGACCTACTTGTCCCATATTAAACTTTTAAAATATCTCCTAAAACAGACTATCTACCGTGTAGTATAGTAAGTGTCCCAAGCAATATGTGTTTCAACCCCTTCAAGTGATTAAAAAGCACTCAGCAGTCCAAACTGTTTGCACGGACTACAGAACTCTTTCCTGCTTCCTGATTGCGCTGTTGCTAGACAATGCAAACAAAGCTCGGTATTGATCCGTATCAGAAATTGCAAGTTACATACAGAAGGCTACTGATTCAATTACTATTAAGCACATAGGCGTCCTGTCTCACTCCCTTAGGAGTCACACAGTGTAATCTGGACAAAGATATGGGCCAGATGGCATACACTCAAGGATATTAGGGGACTGCATAGAGACTAGCAGCACCACTGGCAGTCTTGTTCACAGAGTCGCTCCAACACAGGAGTGGTTCCACAGAACTGCAGGAGGGCACATGTAGTCCCTCTACACAGAGCGGCAGTAGGGAGGAGGCAGGGAACTACAGGCCAGTCAGCCTCACTTCAGTGGTGGGAAAGATCGTGAGGCACTGCTGAAAGAAAGAATAGCGGCACATCTGGAAGCAAACAGTGCCCAGGATCCGAGACAACATGGATTCTACCGGGAAGTGCGTTTCAAACGAATCTTATAGATTTTTTTAATTGGTTGACGAAGAAAGTAAACGGGGGGGGGGGGGAATGTTGCCTACCTCGATTTCAGCAAGGCCTTCAACACTGTCCCACATAAAAAGGCTGCTTAACAAGATGGGTAGTCTGGGAATGGGGCACACGGTGGTAGACTGGGTTGTCACAATAACACGATATGATGATATATCACGATAAATGTCACTGACGATAACTTATCGTTGTAAAAAAACATTATTGCAGTTATTGTGCAGCACGATATACCATGATATACAGTGGTAAAGCACCTCAGTTTGCTTTACCAGCAGCACATCCCTTTCTAGTTGCAACCATGATTCCTGATTCTCCACCATTCTTCTATGAAATTTTTAGTATTTTTCCTTAAAATAAGAAATGCAGTGCTGGTCATGTGGCGTGGAGTTTTGGGGGCCTGAGTTCCTGACCTGTTACTATGTTGGTAAACCAGGTTCACGAATAGACCTGGGTCGCTCAAGGAGCAGACTGCATGAAGGAGGACTGATCATCCACTGACCGCTCTTCTTTTTCATTCTGATTTTTTTAATCCCTCTGGGGGGCCCCTGACTGGATCTGCAGCCTCCCCTCATGAGGAGATTTACCCCTCCAGCTCCCGATGTCCCTGTATCTCCGGCCTTGGCCAGTCCCCCACATATTACCTCGGCACGGGGCCAGGACAGAGGGGACTGGTACTTCCTTCCCACTAGAGACCCAATCCAGATCACCGGGGCTGACCACTACGGACACTGGGAGCCATCATTGAGCCTGTCAGGGCTCCGTTATTCCTGTTTTCTCCTGTACCCTCCCCAGATGTCATGACATCGGCGTGTGCCTCCTAACCCATACTGCCCTCCAGCCATTGCCAGAGGGCAGTCAACGAGCTGTACGACATGTCCTCTCTCTCCCCCTAGAGAGGAGAGCAGTCTTCGGGACACTCGATCCTCTCTTGCCCCTGCTGACCCCCAGTGACCCAAGCTCATTCCTGAATCTGGGTCACCAGTGTGACATTCAGCGCCTCAACCCTCGGCTCCACCAGGCTGGCAGTGGCTCTCCTTTGAGGAGAGGGGACAGAGAAAGACACTGCATGATCGCAGTTTAGGGGAAGCCGGATGATGCAGCAATAACAGCCTTTTGACTGGGTTCAGGACGATAGATGTCACATACTCACACCATCGCACATGTGCCAGCCTGAGGGATGGGAAAAAGAAATGGGGTGGGGGGGAAGAGACATGTGCACCAGTCAACTTGGTACATAAGGACTGCTTGGCCCTACTAGTCTGCTCATTTTCCCTACCTAATATGATATTGCAGACCCTACTTGATCTCCGTCTTTACCCTCCCTTTCCTAACCAATAAGGTTCCCTTATGCCTGTCCCATGAGTTCTTTAATCCTGTTACAATTTTTGGCCCGGCCACCTCCACTGGGAGGCTTTTCCAGGTATTCACCACTCTTTCTGTGAAGAAGTAAGTCTTCAAATTTCCCCTGAATCTAACCCCCCCCCCCCCTCGCATCGGAGCATGACCCCTTTTTCTTGAGCACCTTTTTTTTTGGAAAATGCTTCCCTCGTGTACCCTATTTATATCCATGAGGCACTGGAAAGTATCTGTCATACCCACCCTTTCTTCAGGGTGTACATATTGAGGTCCTTTAGCCTTCCCTCTTAGAGCTTTTTTTTTTTTTTTTATTTGATCCCCTACCCACACTGGTCGGTCTCTTCTTCAGGCCCCTTCATGGACCAGATTCCCTCCCCGGTAGTCCCTCGACCGCCCCATATCACAGTCAGCCTTAGAGTACCCTGATGTATCTCTTCATCGGTTGAGTCCCATACCTTCACAGGAATGAGCTTCTTTTTGGTCCTGGGTGCTGCCGAGGAGGGCTTGGTTACTCCAGTGGTGAGGATCCGGGGGGGGGGGTGTTACCCGATGGACCAGCGCTCGTTTTTCTCTTGCGGGGGCGTGACGTCCATGATGCAAGGCCAATGCCAGCGTCTGTCACTCTCCTTTTTTGTTAGTGGCACCAGGTGCGCTGTTGTACCTCTGGTCTCCACCTGGGGTCAGTAGGCACTGGTCCTCTACCCCACCCTCCTCCCGAGAGAAGGTGAACTGTCAGTAGACACTCTAGCCGTCTCTCCCTGGCCAGCTCTCCGATGCCCAAGTCCATTCCCAAACCAGAGTCACTGGCGTAGCAGCGGTAAATCTTTCCACTGTGCTGGCAGGTCATGATAGGGCTTTTGATGCAGGCCCTGCATCATTTTAGTTCCCCTCCTCTTGACTGCCTCTACTGTATGTCCTTCTGGAGATGTGGTCTCCAGAACGGGACACAATATTCTAGGTGAGGTCTCACCAATGATTTATACTGCGTTATCACCACCTCCTTCTTTCTGCTGGTGATACCCCTTCGTATGCACTCTGGCATCCCACTTGCTCTCCCCACTGCCTTATCACACCGTTTGGCCACCTTTAGGTTGTTATATACTGTATGAATACCCCAAGTGTCTTCCATTTTTGATGGTCATCAGTACCATTACCCCCCCCCCCATCTTGTATTCCGCCTTGGGTTTCTGTGCCCCAAGTGCATGATTTTGCACTTCTTAGCGCAGAATCTAGTTGCCACACTTCTGAACACTCCTCAAGCTTTCTTCAATCTCTAATCTTTTTTTTTTTTACACACACACACACACACACACACCTGCACCAGATTGTCTACCCTACTGCAGATCTTTGTGTTATCTGCAAAAAGTCATACCTTCCCTTCTAGCCCCTCTGAAATGTTGCAATAAAAAACATTAAAAACAGAGGACCAGTCCCAGTTCTGATTCTTGTTGTACCCCACTGGTCTTCCTCTGAGTGAGCTCCATCTACCTGTCATCTATCCCCCAACCAATTTCTTACCCAGTGTGGTCGCAGATTCTCTTTACTGTCTATACTTTACCTTAATTTCTATGTACTCAATAACCACACCCAATGGTTATTCCAATAAACTCAGTTTATTGTCTGCACACGTATATGTGGGAGCCTCAGCTAAAGGAGAGAGCTCCTCGATTATTGTTCACAGAAGCTTATATACCTTTTTCAGTTTCACAGTCTAACAGTGATCTCTTGCTTACAACAGCTTCTCCTTATCTCTAGCAAAAACCTCAGCTTCAACACTTTTCGTATAAGGAGTTGTTTTTTTATACTTACTGTGTGTCTCCCCTTTATCTTAGTTACAACCAGCTGTATTTAGCTTCATTTAATTTTCAAGGTTTCCTTATCTCTGTCAAACAACCTCCTTTGTTTTAGTCAGCACAGAACTGTACATTAATTATGGCTGTTTTACAAAGCAGATAGTTTTAAAGCATATGAAAGGCTATATGGCTATAACAAAGCAGATAGTTTTAGAGCATATGAGAAGCAACATATCTATATGGCTATAATCGCATATAACAGTTATAAGCTCTGGTACAATAAGCTTTAGGACATAAAGTTATTATACTTTAGGATATATAAAAATTCCACCACACTAGTTTACAACCTTAGGACCTACTCTCAGCCTACCCAGCTCATTTGAATCTCCTATGTGGAATGGTGTTGGAGGCCTTACTGAAATCTAGGCAGGCTACATCCAAGGCTTCACCCTGAGCCAACAAAAGTAACAAGGCACATGTTACTTGAACACTGACTCTGATCTGTACTACAAGTCGGGTTAAAATCGTAAAAATAAGTTTTATAATGCCACACTGTAGACTTGCATTGAGCATGCGCATCCCTGCACTAGGCAAAAAATGACCTCACAAAACAAGGAAGCACAGGGATGGCATTGGCGATCAGAAAATGGAAGGGATTGTGCGGCTAACACCCCCTCAGGAGGCAAATACAATCCCTTCCCTTCCTTAGGGGGCTAAGGAGAAACATTTTCAACTAATATGGAGGAACTCCCAGCCAGGTAAGGGAGTCTCCAGATGATTTTGCAGGCAAGGAGAAAAATCTGGGAAAGGCGCTCTTTAAATAATCAAGTAAAAATATTTGCTCATTTACATTTTGGGCTGGCAGTACAGCCTAGAGGTTAGCAGAATGAGGTGTGAATGAGCTTGGTGCATCCAGCAGGCTAGACCCGAGTTTAATTCTCACAACCTCCACTTGCATACTGTGCGACTCTGAGCAAGTCTCTTAACCGCCCAGTGCTCCCAGGTCGCCCCTGAAAACATGCACTTGTGCTTAGTGGGCCTTACCCGGTTACCGAAGACTAAAATAAAAAACATTTAAATGCATTGTACTCTGTATAACACATGCATTAACTGTGTATTTGAATTTTAATGTAAAAAATGCAAGCAATTTACAGAAACATGGACTGATGGCAGATAAGGACCGCTTGGCCACCCAGTCAGCCCATTTCCCTACCTACTGGATAAGCTGCAGATCCATCCTAGTTAACCAACAGCTTACTTCTTTCTAACTGCCACCAGAATCGCCTTATGTCAGTCCTATGCATTCTTGAATTCCACCACTGTTTTTGACCCCACAACATCCTCAGGAAGGCTACAAAATGCTTCCACCCTCCTCTCTGTATAAAGTTCAGAGATTTTATTGTGAAAAAATGAAATTTATTTTTAAATATTTTACTCTTTGCATTATTTTACAGCAAACTTCAAAATAATGTGCAGCAATGCATAGCATTGCTTGAAAAAGAGTCAAAATACGTGAATTATGCAAAAAAATAGAATTTAAATAGTTTTGCTAACATTGTTGCACAAGTGGCAAAATTATTGCGATAACAAGGTTATCGCGATAATTTCATCACGGTTATCGTATCGTCAAAATTTTATTATCGTGGCACCCCTATAGCATACTGATCTGGGCCCTTGTTCCTAGTTCACGCCGGACACACCTGAAGTGACAAACGCATGTGCCTCGGTGCGCTATGAATGCGCACTCGCCCTGCTCGCTCTAGCCCCCAGTTATATGCAGGATTCCTAGATGTAAAGCCGGGTCACGTGACCTACTTGTCCTATATTAAACTTTTAAAATATCTCATAAAACAGACTATCTACCGTGTAGTATAGTAAGTGTCCCAAGCAATGTGTATTTCAACCCCTTCAAGTGATTAAAAAAGCACTCAGCAGTCCAAACTGTTTGCACGGACTACAGAACTCTTTCCTGCTTCCTGATTGCGCTGTTGCTAGACAATGCAAACAAAGCTCGGTATTGCTCCATATCAGAAATTGCAAGTTACATACAGAAGGCTACTGATTCAATTACTATTAAGCACATAGACGTCCTGTCTCACTCCACGTAGGAGTCACACAGTGTAATCTGGACAAAGATATGGGGCCAGATGGCATACACCCAAGGATATTAGGGGGACTGCATAGAGAACTAGCAGCACCACTGGCAGTCTTGTTCACAGAGTCGCTCAACACAGGAGTGGTTCCACAGGACTGCAGGAGGGCACATGTAGTCCCTCTACACAGAAGCGGCAGTAGGGAGGAGGCAGGGAACTACAGGCCAGTCAGCCTCACTTCAGTGGTGGGAAAGATCGTGGAGGCACTGCTGAAAGAAAGAATAGCGGCACATCTGGAAGCAAACAGTGCTCAGGATCCAAGACAACATGGATTCACAGCGGGAAGGTCGTTTCAAACGAATCTTATAGATTTTTTTAATTGATTGATTGAAGGAAGTAAATGGGGGGGAATGTTGCCTACCTCGATTTCAGCAAAGCCTTCAACACTGTCCCACATAAAAAGGCTGCTTAACAAGATGGGTAGTCTGGGAATGGGGCACACGGTGGTAGACTGGGTTGAAAACTGGCTAACTGACAGGAGGCAGAGGGTGGTGATAAATGGGATCCCGTCCAGGGATAGGGGGGTGACCAGCAGGGTACCTCAAGGATCAGTTGTTGGGCCAGTCCTGTTCAGTGTCTACATTAGTGACATTGCGGAAGATCTGGAGAGAAAGGTCTGCCTGTTTTGCAGATGACACCAAGATCTGCAACAGGGTGGATACACCAGACGGGGTGGAGAAAATGAGGGACCTGGGGAGGCTGGAAAAATTATCTGAGGTGTGGCTACTGAGGTTCAATGCAAAAAAAGTACAAAATAATGCACCTGGGAAGAGGGAACCATGGTGAAAGATACAGGATTTGGGGGGTGGGGGGGGGCTGACAATCACCAAGGAAGAAAGGGACCCTGGGATTATCATTTCAGGTGGCCTAGAGGTGTCTAAAGCAGAGTACAGAGGCTGCAGTGAGGACCAGTGACATGCTGGGATGCATAGGCAGAGGTATCACTAGCAGAAGGAGAGGTGGTGATTCCATTGTATAAGACACTAGTGAGGTCTCACCTAGGGTACTGTGGGCAATTCTGGAGGCCACACCTTCTCAAGGACACCTACAGGATGGTGGTGGTTCAGAGAAGGGTGACCAAGATGGTACAGGGATTGCACCACAAAACATTGGAGAGATTAAAAAACCTCAGTAGGTACTCACTGGAGGAAAATAGGGAGCGGGGGGACATGATAGAGATATTCAAGTATCTCAAGGGCATAAACAAGGTGTGGGCGGGGACATCTTCCAATGTAGAAGGAGTACAAGAACAAGGGGGCATGATATGAAATTGGAGGGGGGCAGGTTAAGAGGAAATGTGAGGAAGTTTTTCTTCACGGAGAGGGTGGTGGACACATGGAATAGTCTGCCACAAGAGGTGATGGGAGCAAGCACAGTTGGGGGGGGGGTTAAACATGCCTGGGACAGACACAAGTGTACCTTGAGGTCGGAAGCCACTGACCAGGTAGGGTCATAGGCCACAAACAAGTATAGGGCTTACGGGCAGACTGGATGGGCCTAGCGATCCTTACCTGCCAACGATTTCTACGTTTCTATGTTTCTTTCCTGCTTCATACAGATCGCTTCAGTAATTGAGAATAAGAGGAAGATAAAAACAGACATAAATAGAAGAAATGCAACTAAAAATGTATAATTTCCCAAGTTTTCTCAGCGGTGTCCCGGGCTGTTGAAAACAAAGTGGGGCATGGCTTAGCATCTGAAGAGAGCAGAAGCTCCTGAAATTTTATTTGCAATTAAACAAATATTTTACATATTATTTTTGAACACATTTGCACCTGACTTGTTGGACTACCTCTTGGGGCACTAACAATAGGCAAATTAATGCATTTCCAGCAGATGGACTTTTTAAAAACTGAAACTGGGCCAGACTAAAAATGCCAGGCCGCTACGCCACGAGGCAGCCTCCAACTTTGTAGAGATGACCGCTAGGGAAGTAACATTGGCAGCACTAAATAACACACTTGGCCAACTTATTAGAACTGTCCAATAGATGATTAAGAAGCTGGATACATTTAAACCAAAGCTGGATACACTTACATCAAGAGTTTCTACATTAGAGACAAAGTTGGACTCATTAGAGCAATCTGTCCAGTGATTGGTGGCGGGGATGTCATGATATTGTATTTTTTAGTATCATGATATTATGATGTATTGATTATCACAATAATCTGTGGCATTTCTAATTTTAGAAAAAAACAGTAAAAATCCGATTGGAGAAAGATGGGGAACCAGGAATAATGGTCGCACCCAGAGAGGGATACACTACCAGAGCAGCTGGTTAAGACAGTTTACCACGATATATCGTGCTCCCGTAATATTGTGTTATAGCGTGTTATCGTGACATCCCTAGTCAGAGAACTCGTGCCTAAAAATGTAGGATGCTACAATGAGCCTTATTAAAGAAAACTCCTTGCTGAGGCAGTGGATCAAACCATTGTAAAATCAGGCCCAGGAGGAAAATATGAGAGTGGTGGGCCTCTCTGAATCAGCTGAGGAGCTTGCTTGCATGCTGCTGCCTCAAGTTCTGGGCCTCGTGGAGTTTGATCAGGGCTTCTCCCTGGAAAAGGCCTACCACCTCAAACCTCACAGAGCATCGGTGAACCTGACTTACTTATTTAGTTTTTGTCGATTTGGTAAAGGAGGAGATACAGATGGAAACTTAACAGAAACTGAACAGATAAAGCTGTTTGTGGTACTTTTAGTGACGGGGGAAATCTGACCAGGACACGGGGGTACTTCCCCTACTGTTTTTGGGAAGTTCCATGGGAGCTTTAACATCCACCTGAACAACCACCAAAACAGGCAGACGGGGTTTCGATTTAACGTCTTGTCTGAAAAACGGCACCTCAGATGTGCAGATTCCCCCCTCCCAGTGCTGTACTGTGGTGTTAGTATTGGGATTTTACTCTGAGTTCCTGGTGTGGGGCTGGAACCCACAGCCTTTCGATCTTGTGGACTCAGAGGTGAGTGTGCAGCTGCTGAGTCACTGACACTAATGCCACTGACTCTTCCTCAGACTTTTATGGTGATATGCACTGGTGTCGGCAATCAGGGTAGAGGTCTGTAACAGGCTAGGAGACAGTGCACGCTTTGATATGGTGCAGCGGATCTGTCCCTCTTCCTGGACTTATCCTATAGTACCCGACTTAGGAGGAAGGCTTTTGTTGCGGTGAGGGGCTCTCAGTGGGTCTGTAAGGTCCAACACCAGCTCTTGCTGCCCACAAAGCTTCATGTGGTCTGGAAGTCCGTGTTCACTAATAATGATCCAAAGTGTGCAACAAAATTTGGTTCTGAAGATAGAGCAGGAATTGGATGCAGACAAGGAGGAGGATTCATAAGACTTGTTGGACGTTTAAACACTGGAACTTAATTTTGAAACTATTGCCAGCAGGTACAGGGGTGGCAGGGATGAGCCATCTCTCCACCTCATCTGTTTTTGGACTTTTTTCTCTGTATTGACTGTATGGGGTCATGTTCTCTATTGTTTATGGTGCCTCGTATCCATTTACGTTTTTAGCCGTGGCACTTGGTTTTCGGGACTTCAGGGGTAGACAATGTGGGTCGACCACAAACCTTTGTATGCTTATACTGTATGTGACTATTTCTCCTATTTTGTTTCTGATGGGATGGGGAGCTCTAAACTGAAACTCAGTAACATGATACATTAGCCCTCCTGGGCTTTCTTGCTTTCATAAAATGGCACTTCCCAGCCGGCCCGGTGGCGCTGAGGGTTGAAGCGCTGGACGCCACACCTTGCACCATGCCGGTAACCCGGGTTCGGCAGCGGACTCGGTCGCCAGTGGTCGGGCTGGGGAGATATGCTGGAGCGCCCTACGACAGTTCGCCTTTCTCCGGGAGGGATCTCGCCGAAGTGCTCCCACACTTGCATGACCCTGAGTGGAGGCTTGAGGAACTGCAAGCTCCATTTGGGATGGGCGTTGCAGCATGGATCGCCGGCGCTGGCCACGACGCCGGGAAGGTAACTTGTTGCTCGGGGAGAGAGAAAATGCGGAAACAAGCCTGCCTCAGCCGGAAGATGGAAGGACCATGGCGTGCTCACATTTGCCTGTGCCCGCCCAGCAGACCCTCAGACCGACGAAATGTAAGTTATGGGATCTGAGCCCCCACCTGCCTGCCCCTGGGTAATCCCGGCTCCATGAGGCCTAGGAGTCTGCTTGGGTAGGGTTCCGGGCAGTGGGATGTCCAGTTGTACCCCCTGAAGGGTCGGAGGTGGCAGGCTGGGGAGGAAGAATAAATAGTAATTTCAAAAAAATAAATAAAATGGCACTTCCCACCAGGACCCCCCCCTTGAGTTCTGGCACGGCAGATGTGTGCTGGAGTATCTGTGCCACGCGGCCTGACTCGTCGAATTGGGACAGCTATAATGCAGCATCTGGGCAGCCACTTATATGACAGTATTCTATTTGACTTAGCCATGCAGTCCATTACTATTACTGTTTCCGATTAGCTCTACACTGACATTTAAACTCTGTTTAGAAGTGTTTGTTCTGCACTGATATTTATGCTCTGTTTAAAAGGCATTTTAAGAGTACAGTGCAGCCCATTTACGTGCACATCCCGCTTAAATGCACATTTTTTTCCATATCCAGATTTGTTTCCTATTCGTTCAATGTTAAATGCATCTGTTAAGTGCACTACATGTAAGTGCACATTTCAGTTACACTTTTTTTGTTTGTTTTTTTTACTTTTCCTATTGATTTTCAGTCCAACCCAGCTTTTAAGTGCACATTTTGTACAGTACCACCTTAAATAGTCCACCTTAACATCTTAACTGCAGCCATGATGCTGTCTAGCATGGCCACAGTAAGAAAATTAATTTTGTCAAAGAAAAAGACTGATTTTAGCCTTCTTTTTAATTTTGAAAAATACACTGAAACACACAAAGCAAAAGAAGATAACTGATTTTTTATTTTTTTTTAAGTAGTACTGTGTTGTAGGACAGTGCAGTAATGTCATGTTAACTTGGGTGCCTGGTATTTAATAAAGCACAATACAGAGACAGTGAAATGCTCATGGAAGTGATTTTCTGGTTAAATGAACAGCCCGCTTAAGTGCACAAAAAGCTTTTATCCCGAGGGTGTGCACTTAAGAGGGCTTCACTGTATCTTATTTTACTTTTCTCTACATTATCTTGCCAGGTTTTGGGCTGTGTTTACATACCTCTTGGGGATGGATACTTGTGTATTCTGCAAGGTTATGTTCTATGTGGAATACAGAGTGGTGTATACGTGGATAGAAAAAGGGTCCACAAGTTTATAATCCTGTGGGTTTTTTTTTATCCCTGCAAAATTCTTGGGATGTGTGCCTTTTCTATTACCTGTGGTATCTGAATTGATTATGTACTTTACCCTTGTTGTAGTGAACGGGAAGGTGACTCTCCATACAAAGAAGCCAGCAGAAGAAGACCATTTGGTCTATCAAGTCTGCTTGTATTGCAGAGTCCACATCTTGAGCTAATGTCCGTGCCCTCCCGCCCCACTCCTCCCATCCTCCCTACCCGTGATCCTTATCTTCCCCCATGCCTATCCCAGCCTCTCTTAAAGCAGCCCACTGTCTTCAACGAGAGGACCTCTTCCGACAGTGCATTCCAAGTGTCCACCACCCTCTCTGTGAAGAAGTGCTTCATGGCCACCCTCCAGCTTAAGACTGTTCCCCCTTGTGTTATGGTTGCCAGTCAGCTTAAAGAGACTCTTTTATCAACCTTATTTATCCCTTTCAAGTACTTGAAGGTCCCAGTCATGTCCCCACTCTCTCTCTCCTGTCTTCCAGGGAGTACTTGTTCAGTGCCTTCAACCTCTCCTCGTATGCCTTACCCTGCTGACCAGCTATCATCTTTGTAGCCCTCCTCTGGACCTTCTCCAGCAGGTTAATATCCTTTTTGAGGTGTGGGCACCAGTACTGAACTCCATACTGTAGATGCAGCCTTACCAGTGATCTGTACAAGGGCATTATAACCTCCTCTCTCCTACTATCGATCCCTCTAGCTATGCATCCCAGCATCTTGTTTGCCTTTGCTGCTGCTTTCTTGCACTGTGTGGAGCGCTTCAGGTCACTAGTGATCATCACTCTCGGGTCCTTTTCCTTCTCTGATGCAGCTGGTTGGACTCCACACTGGTAGTACTTTGTCCTGGAATTTGGGCTCATATATACTTAACTTTGCATTTCTTGTCATTGAAGCCAAGCTGCCATCATAAATTACTTGTGTATTTGTTCTGTCTTGTCTTTCTGTGGAAGTCACTTGTAAGTATGTTTTGCTTACAAAATGAAAAAATAAAATCAACAAAAACAAAATAAGCAACACATTATGGGTATGCTAAAATCTGTTCAAGGAGGTTGACAGGGCTTCACCAGACTAAACATCAGTTTGCTTTTAAATGGGTTTTATATATTTTTTTTTTTTTTATTAGTTGTTTAACCAGGAGTAGCACGCTAAGCTGAAAACTTTTTTACAGGAGCAACCTGGGGGCACAGGAAACTTAAGTGACTTGCTCAGGGTCACACAGTATGCAAGTGGAAGCTGTGGGATTCAAACCCAGGTCTGGTCTGCTGGATATCACCAGATTTGCGGCTCGGAGCCTTAAACCACTGCGCTATACTGCCTCCCATCTGATCTAGTATAGGCTGAAAATGACAAAGACTGGCAGTTCTCTCACACTGAGAATGCGTATGGAGACACTTGTATCCATAAGAGACAATCCTGACTGCCCCTATAAATTTACGGTATATGGTTTACCCCACTGTTGTGTATGGATTTCCAGTATAATTACAAAGCTGTTGTATCACCATTTAGAGGTTATAGAATGCTGCTATATCCTTTTTGTGGTAAAACAGTTTGCTTCTTTTATTATTAAAATGGAAACTCGTGCTGCCTGGTGTGTGTGTGTGTGTGTGTGTGTGGAGAGATGACGCACACACACACACCTACCACAACAGGACCCTAGACCCTGGCCCAACACATCTTCTGTCTGCTCATCCTTTTAAATAACAGACACACACACACACACACCTCACCCTGGTGGGGTTTCAGCAGCTGGGTGAGGGTGGGTTTCTGTTTATTGTTTAGTTTTTTGTTAAATGATGAAAAATAAAAAAATAAAAATTAAAGATTTCTTGGTAAGAAAAAGGATTTTTTTTAATTTATTTTTCTATTTTTTGTTTCAAACTATGCAAAATGGCATATGGGTAACCATGCACAGCATAGCTGTATTTCCATCTTGGGGGTTCTGATGACAACGGGGACCTCTCAGTCTTCATTCTAGAGGTCCCTTAAGATGTCATCAAGTACCTCTAGATGAGAAACACTGCCGTATTGTGCATGAAAACAAAACAAAATGGTAATATTAAATGCACGCTGAAAATAGAAAATAGAGTTAGAATCGACATTTTGACCATAGGTCTTCAGGAAATTATCTAAAAGAGAAAAAAGCAAAGTTAGTGGGGAGGTAAGGGGAAATAAGGGATATATATGTGAGCAAAGAAAATAGGGGGAGTCTCTAGGAGAAAAGGTGTAACAAGCAAGGTAAGAAAAGAATCTGGAAAACAAACAGGTGATGATGGGTGTGACAAGGCATAGTACGAGTGAAGGAGTATAGGAGTCCTCAAGTGGGGACTAATTTACAGGGTCTAGTAAGAAGGCTGATAGGTGACAAGGGGAGGTGAAGGAAACAGAGGCAGAGACATCTGTGGAAAATGAAAATGCACTTGTAACCCCCAGACACCTGCCTTTTTGCAAACGACAGGATGTATGCTGTTGAAGCTAACAGCAGTACCTGGTGGGGACTGGGTTCAGGGAGGACTAGGGTTACTCGGCACAAGGGGCCTAGGTTTGGCTACTCTGCACAGGGGCACCCAAGTAAATCCAAACACAGGAAGCAATAACTGTAATGTCCAATACCAGGAATGGGATTCTAAAGTGTGGCTTTTATTCACATCCAAACTGAACAAACAAAGCATAGACGGACCCCCACGGGGCTACATTCCTGGTAATGCAGATAAGAGTAACAGAACACTTCTTCAACACTTCAGCCCTCAGGCTGTGAAACCACCAGGCACACAGCCTGGAGTTGCATGCTGCTTTGGGTACACAGCCCAACTTGTACACTATTTGTTTTTTTCCTGGCCCGGCTCTCCTGCCGGCCACCCAATCCCTGTCCATATGGCAGTGGACACATTTTCCGTTGGTGGCTCCCCAAACCACCTTAGAGCCTTCGACTCCTTAAGGGAAATTTCCTTTCAATCCCACGTCTGGGTACTTCCCTCAGCACTGGCCAAGTGCCTGAGGCAAAGCAAAAAATCCACAGAGCAAATCCGTAGAGGTGAACCTGGTTACTAAAGATGGGGGGTCTCCCACCTTCAGCTCCCACAGTCCAAACCCGGCCATTTCTCTGGACATTAAACAACTCTTTTTGAAAGCTTGGCAATGTAGATTAAAGGGTAAATGTATAGCACATCTCCTCTACATGTTTTGATTTTCCCCTTGTACTAAACTCGAACATACTTAAACATCTCTTCCTGAAAAGCTTGTCAGTGTAGATTAAAGGGTAAATGTATAGCACATTTCCTCTACATGTCTTGGCTTTCCCCTTGTGCTGGACTTGAGCATACGTTTACTTTTGCTAAGTCTACTCCTCTAGGCCTCCCACTAATTCAGCAGTCCAGTCCCCACTTTAACACAGTTCAGGTGAAACATAGGCCCTTTGACAAGAGCAGAACTCACCCTTTGGTTGCAGGTGCCCCACAGGTGAATCTTGACAGCTTCTGGTGCCACAACACAACTTAGAAAATAAGGCAGCTTCTTCCCTAGCCGGAACCAGGAGGTTGCCCCTGGAATAACAGGCAAACCGTCCACCCCCATCCCCTCAGGGATGGGGCACAGAGACCAGTAACCGCGGTCTCCACCACTTCAAGAACAGCTTACTGTGTCCCTCTTTAGGCGGAAACACACACCTTTCCCTAAAGGTAGCTCTATATCAGAGCTTTAGGCTCCTAGAGTCTGTGCACAGACTGCTGTGCTCCTCTCTTCAAGACTGCTCACACACAACTGCTGCTGCTCACTGTTCAAAAACTCCCAACATTCTAACCTAACTCCCATCTGCAGATTCCAGTGTGGCTCATGCAGCTGCGATAGTTCTATGGTGATGTCATCCCTCAGTCTCAGCTGAGAGTGAGACAGTGTGAAATCCATTTAACTGGAGTTTCATAAGCTGCCTTCCCTGCCTACCACTAGCTCTTACTGGGATTCTGGTAACCCCAGGCAACAGGGGGGTTACACACACATAGCTGGAATGCCCATGTTAGTATGCTGGCAGTTGGGCCAGCAGTATAGCCTAGATGTTAGAGGAGCGAGGAGTAAACAAGCTTGGTACATCCAGCAGACTAGACCTAAGTTTGATTCTCACAACCTCCACTTGCATACTATGTGACTCTGAGCAAGTCACTTAACCACCCAGTGCTCCCAAGTTGCCCCTGAAAACAGGCACTTGTGCCTAGTGGACCTTACCTGGTTACCAAAGACTAAAATAAAATAAAAAAGACAGACTACGGTGGTTGACCATAAGGTGGCTAAAAGATGTTTGTAGAAAATAAGTCTGTCATTTAAACCAGAGGGCTGCTGGGAGCATTGATGGATGATCAGCTTGGTTTCCCTGTTTTTGTTTCTTTGATCAGCATCCTGGAAACTCTGCTGAAGGACACAAACAGAAGGATCATTGACACGGTGGTCCCTGGAGGTAAAGTGGGATACAGTGGGTTTATCAGTGTCTCCATTCCTGACTGACCTGTAACGACATAAGGCAGTTCTTGTTGGGGGGGGGGGAGAAATAGGCTGTTGGTTAACTAGGATCTGCAGCTTATCCAGTAGGTAGGGGAAATGGTCAGACTAGGTGGGCCAAACAGTCCTTATCTACTGTCAAAGTCTATGTTTCTGTGTTCCTATGATCGGTTAGCCAGGTGTCTACCTTATTATGCATGGTTGCCCATGTGTTATTCTCTATTTAACACTGTGTTGAGAGCATGGCCTGGCATCAGAATATGGCGGTCGATTTTTAACGAGGGTCTGATTGGCACTGATAATAAAAGCAGGTAAATATTGAAAAAACGCACCAGAGCTTTAAAAAAAAAAATAGATTAGATTCTGCAGCAGTAATAGGTGACAACTGGCAACAGTGGTAAAAAAACAGTCTACGCTACCTTCTGAGCCTTCAAATAAATCTACTGACTCTGCCAGTGAAACACACACCAAGGCCAAGAGATTGGCAGCGGTGGCACTAGAGGCAGGAAAACAGATGGCTTCTAAGGATCACGATCCCTCCGTGGCAAACTCTCTGCAAAATCTGCAACTGAAGGTAAGGGCAGGATTTCCCAATATAACTGACCAACTTACACTCCTCCAAATGGTGGTTACAGGACTAGCAGAGACTTCCAGCTTGCATACTCGATGGCTAGATGAGGCGGAAAAGAGAATTGGTGAACTAGAAGACACAATTGTGGACCTACGCAGAGATCAGAATGTAATGAAAGAAAAAGTACATTTATTGTCTGAACGAGTCGATGATCAAGAAAACGGGAGCAGGCACTGAAATATAAGACATTATTGGCCTCCCGGAGAATTTAGAGGGCAAGGAAGGGGGCCGAGCAATTCAAAGACTTTTGGTTGACAAACGGGGCATGGAGCCTGAGGCAGCAGATTTTGAAATTCAGTGGGCCCGCAGGATCAGACTCAAACCCAGGGAAGGTGACAGACCCCGCCACTATTTATTTAAGTATCTTCCATATCCAGAGAAGGAGTTAATGATCAGTGCTGCCCACAAGACTGGCTCCTTTGAAGTCAATGGGGCAAAGGTTTCAGTCTTTCAAGATTTCAGTAGGGAGCTGCAGACACAGAGGCAAAAGTTCAGTGAAGATGAAACTTCATTGGGCTCAGCTGGGAATTCGCCCTTATGTACCCGGCGAAGGTCCTGGTCTTCTGCCCAGGATGCCCGTCCAAAATCTTTCACAGCCTCATGGAGGCCAAGGAATACGTTTGCACCATAGACGCAGCGAAGGAAGAAATAATCACCCTGCTTGAAGGTAATTAATAAGATAAGTTGAAAAGGTGAGGTTTGTGCGCTGGGGTAATGTCTGTGGTACTAAAGATTAATACTAAAAATAGAGTGGCAAGGGGAAGAACTGTGTTGCCTCATTCAGAGTAAAATATGTCGAACTATATGGGAATGCTGTATGCAGAAAATTAGGGGTCCAACTGGGAAGACTGACCTGGTTTGCCGAGCTGTCCAAGAAACAAAAGGGGTACTGGTGACTTTTGGGATATAAATTACTTGCAGGAAAATGCTGATTATGCTACCAGCAACAGAGTCAACATATACAGATCGTGTAAACTCTTAGCTATAATTGCATGAAACCGACCCTCTGGATATGTTGTGGTGGCTGAAGCAATGGCGGTATGGGTGCTAACAAAATAATTTTGTGTGTTGGTCCCAAGTACAGTTCAATGAAACACTCTTAAGTTTTTCCGTCGCTGACTTTCCCTGATGCCAGAGATGGGAAACCCTGTGCAGGGTACCATGCGGTCTTCAACATGATTATGTGAACTGTGTGACATGACACAACGCTTTATGGCAGACACAGCACAGGACCTCGCTTTTTGATACCTTGATCTGCGTTGAGACAGTGTGCAGCGATGCCCATCTAACTATTGGAAATAGAAGCTCGTAAAGGAAACCTAGTTAATATGCCGGCTTTTTTTCTACCTGCTTGGAAAGTCCCAGTCATGCTTAATAACTGCAAAGATTACTATTGTTGGAGGGTGGCGACCATTCCAAAGCCTCACAGGTTCATAGAAACATAGAGGTTGACGGCAGATAAGGACCGCTAGGCCCATCCAGTCTGCACATTTCTTTTTCTACCTTATAAATATGCCATCGGCCTTTGCTCTGTCAGTGGCCTATCTATTCATACTCATCTGTATTGCCCCCTTATGCCTATCCCATGCCTGTTTGAAGCCCTGCACTGTATTCATAGCCACCACTTCCTGAGGTAGGCCGTTTCATGCATCCACCACTCTTTCTGTAAAAAAGAATTTCCTTACATTTCCACTTAGTCGGCCTCTCTCTAATCTCATGCTGTGTCCTCTTGTCCTGCTATTTTACTTATATTTAAACATGTTAGACTCTTTCACCTTGTTAATGCCCTTAAGGTGTTTGAATGTTTCGATCATATCACCTCTCTCCCTCCTTTGCTCAAGGGTATACATATTGAGCTCCGTTTAATCTGTCCTCATATGTCTTCTGATGCAGTCCCTGCACCCTTTGGTTGCCCTTCTCTGTACTGCCTCAATTTGGTTAATGTCCTTGTGAAGGTGTGGCCTCCAGTACTGCACGCAGTACTCCAGATGGGCCTAACCAGTGTCTTGTAAGAGATTATTACCTCCTCTCTACGACTTGTGATACCCCTACTAATACACCCTAACATCCCCTAGCCTTACCTACTGCTTTAGAGGTCTGATTGGATGATTTCAGGTCGTCGGTGATGATGATGCCCAAGTGTCTTTCTTCCTTTGTGACTACCAGCAACTCCCCTCCCAGCCTATAGGTGGCTTCAGGGTTTCTCTTCCCTATGTGCGTGATCTTGCACTTCTTTACATTAAATCCCAGTTGCCACTCTTCTGACCATTTTGCTAGTTTATCCAGATCTCTTCTCATTCTGCCCACCCCATCTGGATCATCTACTCAGCTGCAGATCTTGGTGTCATCTGCAAACAGACGAGCCTTACCCTCTAGTCCATCTGCAATATCACTAGTGAAGATATTGAAGAGGACTGGCCCCAGGACTGATCCCTGAGTTACCCCACTTGTGACTTGCATCTCTTCTGACTGTATACCATTTACCACCACTCTCTGTTTTCTGCCCATCAACCAGTTTGCCACCCAGTTGACCAACTTCTGACCCACCCCGAGCCTACCCAGCTTATTTATCAATCTTCTATGTGGAACAGTGTCGAAAGCTTTGCTGAAGTCAAGGTAGGCGACATCAACTGCTCCCCCTTGGTCCACAACTCTGGTTACCCAGTCAAAGAAATCTATGAGATTAGTTTGATAGAACCTTCCTTTTGTAAACCCATGCTGTCTTTGATCCTGTGCCCCTATGGATTCCAGGTGTTGCACTATCCTTTCCTTAAGGAGTGCCTCTATAATCTTGCCCACTACTGAGGTAAGACTGACAGGGTCTGTAGTTCCCTGCCTCCTCCCTTCTACCACACTTGTGGAGCGGGATCACATGAGCCCTTCTCCAGTCTTCTGGGACCTCTCCTGTGCTCAGAGACTCACTAAACAGTTCTGCTGATGGCTCTGCTAGTTCTACCCTTAGCTCCTTAAGTACCCTGGGATGTATGCCATCATCAGGTCCCATTGCCTTGTCCACCCTGAGCTTAGCGAGCTCTTGTAGACCCTTTCTTTTGCGAAGGGAGTAATGCTCACCTCCCTCCCCACTGTGTCCATGGTGCTGAGCTGTGGGCCCTGCTCTACCTTCTCTTCAGTAAATAGTGAGCAAAAGTATCTGTTTAGGATAGATGCTTTTACAGGGTCCTTCTCCTTACATGCCCCCTTTTTCTCCTTTGAGCTTAGCAATACTCACTCTGGACTTTCTCCTTTTATTAATGTATCTATAGAAAGTCTTGTCACCTTCTTTTACTGTTCCTTCAGTTTGGGACTTTGCCTGCCTTACTGCCTTCCATGCTTACCTTAGGGCAGTTTGGTATGCCTCTCTATCTTCATCCCACTGTGTTCCCTTATATTTCCTGAAGGCCAGCCTTTTGGCTCTGACCTTTTCTGCTACTGTATATGAGAACCAAAGTGGTTTCCTTCTTCTTTTGCACTTCCTTTTCTGTCTAACACAATGGGATGTTGCTTCAGGTATTGCATCCTTAATGCTTTCCCACTTTGCCTGTACCCCATCACCTGTGTTTCTTTTTGCCAGGGCTAGCTTAATTCTGTTGGCCATACCATGTGATGGTCACTGGCCCCCAGGTGACCCTCTACCTGGAGATCTGTGATCCCTTCCCAGTTAGTCAGTACTAGATGTAGGATAGCCCTGTCTCTTGTGGGTTGTTGTACCAGTTGTTTGAGGCCCTCCCCCTGCAGGGAATCCACAATGTGTCTAGTTCTGCAGATGTTCCTGCTGGTATTGACCAATCTGTATCCGGCATGTTAAAGTCTCCCATTATCAGAACCTCCCCTTTAGCTGTCGTGTTTTGTATATCTTCTAAACCACGTCTCACTAATCGCTACTATGTCCAGTTTAGCCTCTGACATTATTGCCTGCAGGTCTGGGATCTTATTTCCCAGGCTGTGAGCATTTGTGTACATGATTTTCCATTGGCCAGATTTCCGTGTGTTGTTGGGTGAGGTTTGGCATTTCCCCAGTGCGTTATATGGGGAGACGGACCTTTTTTCTTACCTGGTGATGCAAATGAACTGCAGACATGCTGAATCCCTGTTTGACTCCCACTTCCTCCCTTCTGACTGTAGCTGGGGCAGAAGGGGGAAGACATATCTTAAACTGCTGTGTGGTCTGGCTCTTTCGGGGCAGAACAAGTAAAGAGGGTTGTGTGATCAGGGGTTATGCCTGCTAAAACATATACTATTATTTAACATGAAGTTACGGGGTTGGGGAGACCAGGTAAAACACTGAATGATTATTATATCAGATGGGCAGTGCTGAGACTTAATATAATTGGCTCCAACCTCTCTGGTGCGAAGACTCTTGAGTTGTGTCATTTGATATTGCACAATGGTCTGATGGGTAGAAAATATTTGATCTGTGTGGGCTGAAACCCACTGAATACTCTACTGTACACCTCTGACATTGTAGCCAATAAGAGCTGTCGTATACTTTATACACAGAGACGCATGCTGTTGAATGGGTTTCTTTCCCGCACGCACACACACGTATGTGTGTGTGTGTGTATGTATATACATACATACATACATACATACACACACACACACACACACACACACACACACACACACACACACACACACTTCTCTGATTCTATATCAGCTCACTGGGTGGTGGTGGTGGAGGAGGTGATAGCAGCTAGTACACCCGTTCTTTGAAATGCTGATGCAAACAATGGCTCTGAGGACAATGTTAGGTCTCTTTTCTTGGGTTTTCCTTTATATGCGTAGCCTAGTTGGTCACCTGAAAGGGGCTGTCAAGCAGTATTGGATGTGGATTGGCACACCCATGTCCAAACAGTAATGGGCAATTTTGCTGTGGGGTGGGAACACAAGCTGAACTGTGTTCCATGCTGAGTGATCCCTTTATATTACCTTTCAGGCGAGGAGGCTCATTTGCTTATGCCCTGTGATAGGTATGTCTTATTTATTTATTAGCTTTTGGTAACCGGGTAAGTGCACTAGGCAAAAAACCTGCCTATTTTCAGGCACGATCCGGGAGAGCCTCAACTAAATGCCAAACTACAAAGGGGCTTGCAGTATGCATGCTCGAATTAGCCATGGATATTGCCCTTGGGCGTGATCTCTGTTTTATTCCCTACGGGGAGAGATCGCGGTAACAGTGCTGCTATGCCAATCACTTTATTTAGTATTTTGTCTTAGTAATGGAGTGTCCAGGTGACAGCACCGGTTTGGGATCCCAATGCAGTTTACCATATGTATATAACATTAAATAAGTTTAGGTCTTTGGTGCAAATGTTGAAAGGGTATAGGCAGTTAGGGAGCTGGGCCCCGAGTCTGAGTGGGAGGGATGGCATTCTCTCCTTCAAGCCATAGCTAATCTGCAAACAGATACGTTACTGTTTTTTTTTTTTTTTTTTTTTGTTTGTTTTTTTCTCTCTTTTTGTTCTCTTTTCTTCATTGATAATAGGTGCCAGGTGGATTGCAGAGGTTTAGTGCAGTGTTCCCATTCATGCATAACTGTACGTGATTCATGTACAAATTATGAAATTCAAGCACATTTTTGTGTGAAGGGGGTACAATGCACCCCCATAATTCTGTTTGTAGTGCAGGTACCCCACAAAAATCTTGCATAAATGGTACAGTGAACCCTTGTAATTTAGTTTTTAACCCTGAAAATCTTTGGAGAGGGTACAGTGAACCCCCAGATCTGCAGTCTTAACGTGAACACTGGTTTGGTGCCCACCAAGTACTAGTGGGAGACTGTACTAATTTAGTGCTGGGAATGTTTGGAGGGATAAGCTTTTCTGACCAGTTGGTTGGTTGATTGGTGGGCATGTTTGGGTTTCTGGGGGGGAGGGGAGTATTTCTCTAGGGGTAGAGTTGGTGTTTTTATTTTTGAATGTGGGCTGTGGGTGGAGGGGGGAACAAGGGATTCCCACTGGGGAGTTTGAGTGAAAGGAACAACTGTGAAAATGGGATTGTTCTGTTGAAAATGTTTAACTGTTACACAGTGTTTACTGTTTTTGTTAATGTTTGGTTGAAAAAAGGTATTAGGGAATAGGGTTGTCACGGTATGAAATCTCGACAGTATGATAACTGCAATGTGTTACACTGTGGTTATCTTAATACCACGAATGGGAAAACCTACAGTATCCCAAATTAATACAATTTAAACCAAATTTTACATGTAAAAGCAATTAAAAATAATAGTAAATGGCACATGATGAATATAATGAGAGAAAAGAAGCTACGACTCAAGTATATGTGAGAGAAATGTAATTTTTTTATTGACCAAGTCAGATCCCTGACCTGATGAGCATTGAGCACTGTAAGTGTGTGTGTGTGTGTGTGTGTATGTGTGTGTGTGTGTGTATGTATGTGTATATATGTGTGTATGTATATATATATATATATATATATATTTAAAATTATAGTTTTTTTTTTTTTTCAGTAGAGTTTGACTGACTCTTAGCTTAGAGCACAAATTTCTACCCTACCAAAAGTACCACACAAAAATAGCACAGCCACAGATTGTCTTTTGAATACATTTTTGTAGTTTAAAATTTACTCACTAACTTACAGAAGAGCTGAATACGATCGAGTGTCTACTCTCCACTCTTGGTGGTGGTACAGAGTTGCACTTCACTGAACTAGCAAGCAGCACTACTTAGAATGAGAAGTTCTGACTGGAAAATCAAGGCTCACTGTGTGGCTAGGCTGAGTGTCCCTCCTCACAGGGCTCCCTCCCAGTTCCCAACCTCAAGTATTAACTAGTGCAAATCTGGAGAGATTTGTATTCGTTACTTTCTCAATGTGTTCTGCACTTAACTCCTGCCTGCACTCACTGTGTCCGAGACTCTGAGTCTGAGCTATATCAACTATGAGAGATAATGATGGCATTTAAAGGAATTAGCCTCTATGTCCCAAATACCATGGTGGCTGGCTGTTTTTTTTCCCCCCCCCTTTTTTTTAAGGTAGGTAGCTATTTAGCTACTAATTGGTTTTGTTTTAGGTAGGCAGCCAACCAAAGTTTGTAAGTCGTGTGACATGACGTGAGTCCAGTCTGGCATTAAAGGAATTGGCTTCTATAGCCTCGATGCCATGGCAGTGGCAGGCACTCACTGGCTGCCTTTTTTTTTTTTTTTAAGCTAGTAGCTATTTAGCTAACTAAGCAATTTATGAATTTAAATTACTTTTTCCCTTTGGTTTTGTTTTAGGTAGCCCCCAGTCAGCCAACCAAATGAGTAGTTGTGACTTGTGACATGGCATTAAAGGAACTGGCCTATATATCCTCAATGCCATGTTCGGTGGCTGCTGTAATTAAGCTAGTAGGTAGGCTAGCTATAGCTTTTATACAATGAAATTACTTTCTTCCATTGGTTTTGTTGTAGGTAGCCCCCAGCCAGTCAAGAGTTCAGTCAACCAAACTTTTGTGACACACATGACACGAGTCAGTCAGAAGTCGCTCAATCCGGGGGGACTGAGACTGGAGTGCATCAAGCAAAGACAGAGAAGACAGCAACTACACTAAGTTTCTGAGCTGAACTGCCAGTGCCGAGTACAAGTAGTTAGTAGTCATCACAGTCACAGCAGGAGGACAGGGAGGGAAGACTCGGACTCTGAGTCAGGAAGCAACAGCAGCAGATAGAGAGAATTTGGATTAGCGAGCGGACATGGTGTGTTGGCGTCAGATTAGTTAATCTGTACTGCAGCTGAGCTGTGCAGCAGTAACTTTGTGTTGCACAATCGGTGGGAGGGGAACAATTGGGAATGAAAATTGAAGGCACACAGACTAGTGCCAATTTCTTATCACTGAAACTGAAAAACACTGAGTGTAAGTGTTAATGCAAAGTTACAGTTTGCAAATGGCATTGGCATGGCAATTGTATTTGTAAAAACAATAAAAAAACATTAAGCTGAAAAAGTTCTCGGTGTGTAACTCCTTCTCCGTCTGACTGACCTCTACAGTTTTGCTCCTCTGGCTGGCTGGCAGGACTGTCACTGCAGACTGTAAACAGTGAACACCCATGAGAAAACAAGCAGAACAAGCAACAGTAATGTGAATGAATGATTGCTCAGTTGTGAGTGAATCACTGTGGTCTATCACTGGCACCACCAGTGAGGTGACTGAGTCTGCACAGTGACGACCATCAGTTACCCATAAAGATAAGAAATACTGTACATCTTACATGATCGTTGCATTACATGATGACAGACATTGTGTTACACTGTTAACAGAACATAACAGACTTTGATACTGGGTGCTGCTGCTAATCCTTTCCTCCCTTCCCATTCCCAGTGCCCAAGCCTAATCATCAACAGAAATAAACATGTTTTTGGTTGTTGTTGATGAATCTAGGAGGATCATCATTTGTTCTGAAACCACATCATTTTCTTTCTTTTCCAAAAAAACAGAGGAGAGGACAGTGGGCAACAATGATATGCGTTTGTGGTTTTTTGTGCAAGCAGTATGTACTGCGCAGTCAGTGCGCAGTGATGCAGTCACAGTATTTTGCACACCCGGTCCCCCCCCCCCCAATTTACCATTAAGCAGTTATTACTGCGTCAGTGTGTGGTGGTGTCACTTACGCACTTGGCCTCTGTGTGCCTTGTGTGGCAGTGGCACAGAGTGACATACACATTTAGATGACTAAAAAGACTGTCCTGTTACTGAACATTGAAAATTCAAGGAAGGGAAGAACTTGTGTTTAGTTGAAGATTCTCAGCTGACATCAAGCCACTGATGGACTGGACAGGACACCTAAACCTTACCAAATGTATAGCACTGCAAACGCCACATCCACAAAACTTCAAATGAAGACTGCCTGCGTCCGCTAAGCTCACTGATGCTGTAGCTTTGCCTGCCTGCTAATAACCCTGGCTGCTGCTACTAAGCTGAGACAGTGAAAAGGTTTAAGACAAAAACAAGCAACAAGTAACAATAAATTACATTAGGCAAACAGGCAAATGATGATCATGATCAGTCAGACACTGTACTGGATGGGATGGGAATGGGATAACCCAGCAGGCACTTTGGCCCAGTTGACTGGGGCCTGCTGTAGGAGGAATTGGGATGACCATGAATGACCCACACCCACCCCATATTTGCATAACCATAATGATTGCATACTGCGCGAGCACCACCAAGCACGAGCCTCAGTAATAGCGAGTTAGTACAGCACAGACAGTGGTGCTCCTGTAGCTGTTGAGATTTGCAAACACTTGGGAAGTGCAAGTGCACTGCCTGCCTGCCCTGCCCACTTTGCCCAGTGCCCACTGCCCCAAGCCCATTACCAGCCATCATTCATAAGATGATGCAGTACTGATTTCAGAACACACACACTGTGACATGCTTATTAGCACCAAGAGAGTCTTTGAAATCATTTTAGTGATCGAAGCACCTGACTTAACATCTTGAAGAATACTTACATCTGTATCTTTAGGCATTAAATGTTAGGTGTTTCTGTCAGATACAAGAACAGTGCATACTGCTTGTTGCAAAAATCTTGACACCATCTCGTATGTGGAGCCCCACCGTGTGACGACATCATGAATCGGGGAGTATTGAGGAAGACCCAACTGTGCCTGCTTAGCTTTAAGAGTTCATCTTTTCCTCCAGCTTCTGCTGAAACCTTGCATAAGATGTCTGCAAGCCCTGATAGTAGCATCAACTTTACTTTTCTTTAGAGCCGTTCTGATAGCCACATTTTAAGTTATGGTCAAAGCAGCTTAGCCAGGTAACCTCAGTAAGCAGTTCTTCGAATGCCTTGATTATTTTAGCTCCGTTATCTGTAGTTACAGCAGCTAGTCTGTTTTTGCTGATTTTTTTTTTCACTCGTCAAGCATGCCTTGGAAAACTTCAGTAATATTTTCAGTCATGTGATCCTGTGGTACAAATGTGGTCTCCAGACAGTGAGCATTGATTTTCCAATCAGAAGTAATGTAATCCACTGTTAAGCTCATGTATAGCTCACCAGTTCCGCCATGACTAGTCCACATATCAGTAGTGGCAGCATACCATGTTGCACCAAGCAGTGATTTTTCAACTTGCATTTTTACTTTGTTAAATAACGTTGGCACCTCTTTACCAGTAAAATAAGCTCTGGATGGCAGGTGATATTTAGGGTTTAATTTATGCAGCAATTTATAGAAACCAGGCTTTTCTACTATGTGGAATGGCAGTAAGTCTTTAGCCAAAAAAATAAGCCCCTGCTGCATTAAGTTCCTGGGCATGTTTAGAATTGACATCACATTTTTTCCCCCTTTCAAGAACTGCAGCCAAACTTGGCTGGTTAACATCTAGTTTTCTTGCACCATCTTGACGACTCCCATCACTGCTGCCGCCACCGCCACATGGCCATCCTCCTAATCTGGAACTAGAATTTACTCCGCTACTATAAATTTAAAAATAAGAAAGAAATTTGATAACTTACTGAGCTGCACCGAGTTGTTCTCAGAGTCACTTCACTTTCACTAAACGGTAAAACTTGGCTCAGGCAGGACAAGGGCAAGAGCATAAAGGGCGGGGCATTACCTAAACAAATCATCATGGATGCTTTGGATAATGGAATGAGGAATCTTGGGTGGTCTGGGTGGGTGGGAGCGAGAGAGGGGCAGGAGGACACAGACAGGAGGAGTCAGGGCGGTCAGTCGTTCTTCTACAGCAGACCCACGGGTGTAGCAGCTGCCTGTGGCCACCAGGGTGGTATATAGGAAATGAGGATGGGAGGACCCCACCAGTGTCTAGCACTCACACTGAGTGCTGCAGTGTCATGCTAACTTAGCATGATGGTGCAGCACTAGTGATGTCTCCAGTCTTGAGTGGTGGTCTCTTTGTCCTATCCTGTTTCCTGTATACCACCCTTGCGGCCATGGCTGCTATACCTGCAGTCTGCTGTAGAAAGAATGACTCTTCTATCCTTTGCCCTAACTCCTCCTGTGTCCTCCTTTCTCGCTCCCAGCCTCCCACCCACCCAGACCATCCATTTTATTTAATTATTTAGAAGTTGATAACCGGGAGAAGCACCATGAACTGAAGCTCGTTTCCAGATGCGACCCAGGGGGAAGGGGAACAAACGAGAAAGCACATATAAAAAAACAAGTTTTAGGTCAGAGTTACAAGACCCAGTTACAAGTATAAAAAGTCACACAGCAACTGTAATAATACATTAAACAGTTAAGAGTTGAGTAACTGAGGACTAACTCAAAGTGGGTTCAGGATATAAAAGCCCCCAAGATGTCAGGTACAGTAGCACAATCTAGTATAGCTGCTCAAGCAATGTAACACATAGGACGGAGAAGGTTGGGAACATTGGGGCAGGGCTGATAGGGAAGGTGTCTTGGAAGCCTTCTGAGTGAGTAGAGGGAGAAACATGAGCGGAGGTCAGAGGGTAGTTTGTTCCAGAGAGAAGGGAAGTGGAAGTCTTCCTACAAGACCACTCTAAAGGTCCCCAGAACAAGAACCAGCCGTGGCCAGAGGTCCTTCAGCTATAGAGCCCCAACCTGGTTTAACTCTCTCCCTGCCACCATCACCAATGCCATCACCATCTCCACATTCAAAACCGCACTTGAACCACATCTTCAGCACTCGTAACTGCTCCTGTCTCTGAACATAGCCTCCACCTCTTTTTCTCTTGACATTGCCCCCGGCAGCTCTCCACCCAACCATCCTCCACCCTCCCTGTACACCATGCCTAGGTTTAACCTGGCCAGTGCCAGCTGTTTCAATGTTTACCTACCAGAATGCTCACTTGATACCGACTTGTGTAATACCTGTTATCAATTACATGTACCCTGTACCAAATTGTATTTGTCTGTCCACAATGTGACGTGGCACTTCTGGTGAATGCCTATTGATTTTTTTTGCAAATCTTTGCTATGTAACCGAAACGCAATGTATGTCTTTATGTGACGAAGTACCTTTGGAAACGAGCCTCTGGCTCAAAGGTTGTAAACTGATTCTTAAATAAATAAAAATAAATAAGGGAAAAGCAGATTGTCCAGAAACAGAGTGGGGATGAGGGATGGAGAAGGTGCAAGAGTTTCTGTGGTGAAAGGAGTAATCGGAGGAGGCAGCTTGGGAGAGCCAAGAGGAGAGATAAGGTGGGAGGGAACCAAACCAGAATTTAGCAACGAAAGTGGCACAGTGTATCATTCTCTGGTGGGATAGGGGAGTAATGGATAAAGGAGGATAGACGAGACGGTGGTGGGTGAGAGAGGGAGAGGCTGTAGCAAAATGACAGAAGGAGTTTAGGAAAATGTCAGGTTTGCCTAGGGAAGTCGGAGAGGCAGAGCCATACACCATATCAGTGTAGTCGAACATTTGTAGTATCATTTTGGAGACCAGCTCATAGTGGGTGGAGAGAGGAAGGCTTGCTTTGTGACTGAAGAGGGCACCTAGTTTGGGACGCAACTTTGTTCATATGGCGTCAACATGGGTGGAGATTGGAGGAATCCAGTTTTTCATCCAGACACACCCCCAAGTACTTAAAAGCTGAGACATTCTCAAAGATGGACCCATCCAAGGCAGTAAAAGTAGGGGGTTTCTGCAGGGTAGTCTTTTGTCTGGTGCCGAAGGTTATGGCCACTGTTTTTTTTTTTTTGACATTTGAGTTTAAGCTTATTATCCATAAACCAGGACTGAACTCTATTAAAGTCATCCTGCAGGGGGAACTGTACGCTAGTGACAGAGGGCCCAGAGAGGAAGAGGATAGTATCGTCAACGTACATATAAATTTCGGCTGACCTACAGCAGGGATGTGCAAATCAAAACTTTAATTACTTGCTCATCCATGACTATAGCTGAATTTTCACTTGCCCCTATTAATTACAATGAAATTGGCTCCGTTTTTGTACTTGCCTTTCAATGAAATTTACTTGTCCCGGACAGGGGCAATGGGATTTGCACACCCCTGACCTACAGGCTGAGGGGAGTTATTTATAAATAGGGAGAAGAGGATAGGGCCAAGAATGGAACCTTGGGGGGACACCGGAGAGCATAGGGAGTGGGGAGGATAAAACATCACCAATTAGAACTGACTGTTCCTTGCAGAGGAGATAGGAGCAGAACCAGTTTATGGCGGGCTCTGCAAGACCGACAGAGCCAAGAGTTTGTAGTAGATGTGGGTGGGAGACGGAATCGAAATCTTTCGCAAGGTCGATGAAAATGATGGCTATAATGTGGCTCCTGTCCATCACAGTAAGTATAGAATCAGTGACACGCAGAAGGGAAGAAATTATCGAGTGATGCTTCCTGCAGCCAGACTGGACAGGGGAAGAGAGCGTTGGAGCTAGCAAGGGAGTCAGACAACCTTGAATGAATAAGTGATTCTTGTAATTTAGCTAGGAAGGGGAGGAGGGAGATGGGCCTTTAATTTCCAGGGGAGGAGGGGTCAGCTCCCTTATGGAGGGGGAGAATTCTAGCTGATTTCCAGGCCTAGGGAACAGTGGAGGAGGAGAGAGACAGGTTTAGGATATGGGTAAGTGGGGCTGCAATGACAAAAGCAGAGAAGTGGAGAAGCCTAGGGTGGAGACCCTCAGGGATAGACTTGGGGTTTAGTGCTAGAAGGGCATACTAGACTTCAAGAGGGGTGAACAGGGGGAAATTGTAGTCAGAGGGCTGGACAGACATAACCTGATGGGCCGATGGTGTGAGGAGGATGAGGGGGAACCTTTGTCTGGGAGAGTGAAAGTAGCAAAGAATTTGTTACAAATCTCCACAACCGAGGCAGGATCAGAGACAGGGGACCCTTCAGCATTAAGCACAGGGGATGTATGTTTGGCCGAGGGTCTAAGAGGGTGTGGAGAACCTTACAGAAGGATGCAGGAGACTGTTGATTTTTCTGCAGCTGACACCTGAAGTAATTCGCCTCAGAGAGATGGATGGCCTTAGTGTAATTATTTCTGAGGGCCCTGTATACTTGTAGATCTGAATGGAGAAGGGAGATTTTGTAGCGGTGCCAGGCTTTATCCCATACCCAGCACTTGGCCAGTAGGTCAGCAGAGATCTAAGGGTGATGGGTGTCTCTTTACCCTGGTTTTCTTAAGGAGGGCTTGGTGGTTCCAAATACATGGGAGGAGGTTGGAGAAGAGAGATAGGGCAGTGTCGACATCCCTCGCAGAGTATATGGGGGCCCAGTCAGCCTTAGAGAGGTCATGATGAAGGGAGGTGATATTAAGCTTGTGAAGGAGGTGGGACCAAATGTATTTTGGAGCAGCTCGGGGGATCTTTCTAATGCAGTAAGTGATGCAATAATCATTGATCGTATCTGGGAGTACCTCCGTGGCCATGATGTGATGGGGGTGAGAGGATAGAACCCAGTCGAGAAGAGTATGGTTCTGGAAGCATGGGTTTAGGCAAGTAGGTTCTTGGATTCGCTGGTCCCATGATCTGCTTAGGTATCGTAATCGATCCGATCCTATCAGATCCCAATTCCCGATCCTGAGTACCCAGCCAGCAGTGTGGCACCCACCCAGCAGCACAGTGCACACGTCCATCCTGATCCTCCCTACTCCCCCCCCCCCCGGGCAGTGGGTGGGCATTGGCACTGGGCAGCAGCGGCCTCCAGCCCCATCCAAAAAGGCCTCCCACAGGCCACAACCACCACGACTTTTAATGATAAAAGAAGACTTCCAAGACGGTAGACAAGACACAAGAGTAAGACACTTGCTTTGCCTCTATTCCACACATGAAAAAATCAGAGAAATAGTTTTTGTGAGCATTCTGTTCTCCAGCTGTGATTGATGAAGTAAGTTCAAAGAACCAACGTGAGCTTCACTGTATTGAAGTAGGTGATACTCTCTCAGGTGAGTAAACAAATTGGAAGTGTTAGCTCCATGAACCGCTGCTCTTGTTTTGCACGAATGGCAGCTAGATTTCCCATTCTCATGTACGATACCTTCACTAATTTTTTTTTTTTGTAACCAAAGTAGGTCCATGCTGTGGATTTTCTTTTTCTCAGCAGGAAAAGATCACATGAGTTTGCCTCCTCATTCACTTTCTCATTCTTAGACTCTTGTGTAGTAGCAATCTGAGTTTCGCAGACAGGAGAAGGTGGGGGGATCTGATGCTGCTGAGTCTGGTCAGGGCTCTGACTCGTCTGACTACTACTTTGTCTCTGATCCTAGCTTTTCTGCTGCTACAGCTCTTCCAGTAACAGTACCAACTCCACATCTGCCATGTTTCAAGTTCAACTCCGACAATTACAATGAGCCAAAGTTACTGACTTACCCCAACCACATGAAGATTACAATTTTTAGCTCATGAAATTGAAACAGAACAGATGACAAGACGAAAGCTACTTAACTGACTGACTTAAATTCCACTGCCAACTTTGCTGGGTCAGCCAGCCAGAGCCACACACAGACCCCCGACCCGCCCAGCCCACCCAGCCAGGCCCATGTATGGGACCATGAATCGATTAGCCCACCACCTGACCTGACCATGACCACACAAACCCAAGGCCACAGACTCTGACCCACTGGCCAGTGGCCATTATGGCTGACCGACTTCCCTGGGTGACCACTAGCCGCTGTTGGCTTGGCATGGGGAGGATGCGGGCATAGATGGCAATCAAATCATGGCACAAACCTAGCAAACATGCAGTTGCACTGGCACGACTGCAGCAAACAAAGTAATCCATCATGGCACTTGGTCTAACTCCTGATGCATGCAATGCATGCATGATTGTTCTAATTTGCTGTCCTACCTACCTGACATTTTTTCACATTAACTACAGTGCTACTGGCCTGGGTCTGGTTAGGATAAATTTGCCATCTCATAACGCTAGGGCCCTTCATGATTCCGAGTCGATCAGATGCTACCCTCCAAGCAGGAGGAGGAGCGGAGGTCACAACAAGGACACACACATCCTGATGATTCCACGAGGCAAGCTCACCCCGAACCACCACAGTGGAGTCTGTCAAACGGCATGCCACAGCCTGGATTAAACAAGGGCCAGGGAATGGATATCGTACCACAACAAACAAAGTATTATGAAAATAAGTAGTAGCATTTAAGCCCATGGTTGAAATAAAGATCCTGTTTTCAGGCAATTTCCCCTAGCAATAAAGCAGAGAACTGCAGAGCTGAACAATAACATACATGAAAACAGTTTAAATTTATGTAACTTGTTCCTATTAAAAATAACAATTTGTACAGTTTTCAGTTAGAGAGGTGGTCTGGCGGTCACTATAGTTCTTAAGGACAGCTGTCTTCGGGAAAACTTCAGAAAACACATTCATTTTACACGCAGTTGAACTTCAGGCCAGGTTTCCCACCAAGGATCCATCCATTCACATACACTCCCTCTCCAGTCCCCTCCGTCCCCCCGCAGTACCATCTGCCATATGCCAGTCAGTGTGCCACCTCAAAGATCCTCCTGTTTTCAGAATTCAGGCAATTTCCCGTAGTAAGAAAGCAGAGGACTGCAGTACTGCTGATTGCTGAAGTTAACAATAACATACATGACATACATGAAACATGTTTTAGATGTCCCCTAGTATTAAAAATAAAAATATTTGTACAGTTTTCAAATTAGAAAGGATGGTGGTCAGTAGATCTTAATGGCAGCTGCCAACTCTACCGCCTTTTGGAAAACTTTGGTTTGGAATCGGGGACACTTTTTTTTTTTTTTTTTTTTTTTTTACAGACAGTACATTTCTTTTTACAGACAGTACAATTTAATTTCAGGCCAGGTTTCAAATTCCACCAAGAATCCATCCATCATAAGCCCATCCCCTCCGTCCCAGACTCCCTGTCGATCCTGAGCACCACCTGTTAAAAAAATAACCCACCCACTACACTACCCCACTTTTTGTTTTAAAAAAAAAACAAGAACTGGCCTGAGTAGGAGCAGATAGCTTCCTCTCTCCTTCAAAAATCCTTCTCTGTCTCTCTCGACTCACAGCCGGCCCAGGTCTCATTCGGTCTCCTTCAGTCTCTGTTGCAATGCTTTCATCTGGAGACGATCAGTGGACCGCGTACTAGGTCGGGATCCAAACTGCCTCAGTGTGATGGCCCTAAATAAATTACTTAAGTAAACCCACGCTTCGCTCTCCTCCTGGTCGCAACTCTGTCAGAGTCCTTGCTACTCCTTCTGGAAGGATCTCTATCTCTCTTCTCAGTTCTCAGCACATGAAGCCTGCACGCAGACCACACTGGAGCACGCCCACTTTAAAATGGTTAAAGGTGATTGGCTGAGTTCCTTCTATGTCCACCAGTTGTAACACAGAATAATAAAAAAAAAAAAAAGCCCTCAAAGGGCACACTCCCTGTGTAGTGCACCCCTTCACACTGCCAGGAACATGAAGTCAGAATATATCACGGTGTACCACAACTCGTGGTTTGGAAAAAAAGTCACAGTATTAATACCCTGTGGTTTCAAACCGCGGTATACCGTCACACCGGTATACCATGTGAACCCCACTAGGGAAGCTACTTGTCAAGATTTGTACTTTACTGAGTTAATAGAGGAGGGATATATATATACACTACCAAGATGCTCATGGGTAAGACTACATTCCTTGTGAGGTCCTGGAATATGAATGACCGTAAATCTCATGTGAAGCATAAAAAGATATTGGCCAGGATCAAAGCAATGAGCATGAGATGTACATGCCTTCAAGAAAGCATATGACTGAGAAAGACGGGGGCCCACATGAGTAAGAATTGGGGGGGGGGGTGAGTGGTTTGGAGCCTACTTTTCATCGAAGGCTAGGGGAACAATGATATAGATCTGAATGAGATTCCCAGGGACCATCACCAAGTCATATGCGGACCCGGGGGGGAGGTTTATCCTTGTACAGATTCAGCTGAACTCTGGACACAAAGTGGCAATGGGATCTGTATGTGGCCCTAATATAGAATGCCCAGAGGTATACCAGGGACTAAAAGTCCAAATTACAGAATTTGAGGTGCCCTACATACTGTCTGGGGACTACAACTTTGAGCAAGATGTGATGGACAGGTCATCCGGGGTCAAGCCTCATGTGTTAAGGAACACCAAAGCACTCGCAGAGATTGTTGCAGACTATACCTTGATAAATTCCAGGCATTTTGTAAACCCAACAGGTAAGGGCTATATACCTATTATTTACACTCTGCTGATGTCTATGCCAGGCTTGATGCTATTTTTATTTCCCAGCCCTTGGCTGCTTTCATACGGGATGTGCAGCATGGCCATACAGACATTACAGACCATGCAGTGGTACTGTTGGAAGTGGGGAGGCGGGGGTCCGTGTTACTGGCAGAACCTGGAAGTTGGACCCTGTCCTACTACAAAAATCAAAATTCACTGTCTTTATTTGTGAACAGATAAAATTGTACCTACTTAACAACCCTAGAGGGGATAGTTCAACCTCTATGAGATGGGAAGCACTTAAAACAGTACTGGAGGAGGGGGGCAGTTATATCCTGTACCAGCCATGAGAGGAAACTAGATAATCAATGCCGGTTAGATATTGAGCATTAGAAAATGGGCTTTTCATTTCTTGGGCTCTGATTGGCTGGTACCCCTGCTTTTGGGGGGGGGGGGGGATTACATTAACTTTCAGGAGATACCCAGGAAATAAAAAGTTCCAACCTGCCATGCCACACCAAGAAACTGGTATCCCTGTGCCAGTTTGAATTTCAATACTCAGTAGCCACCATTTTTTCCCCGCTCACTAAGCCAAACGAAAGGCCAAGTCAGCACCAACAGACACGCAAACACAACCCTGCCAACAACTCCACTGCCATCGTTTTCATAAAAAAAAAAAAAAAAAAAAGGCAAACTGCTTCATTTTAAAGAGCCATTGAACAGCCATAGTTCTTTAAACAGATAGTGCAGTACAAGTTGCCTTTTGTACATGGCCATCCCCCCCCAACACACACGTTACCCCCAACACACATGGCAGTCGCAATAAAGGCATATATTGACTGAGATACACTACTGACATGAGAATACAGAAGTTAAATTCAGCCCCGGTTCACATAGAAGGCAGTTTCTGCTTACTTTACATGGCGAAAGAGATGGTTCAGTTCCTGTTGTTAGCGCTGGGCTCCCAGTCAGCAGTTCACCGTTACTCTCGCGAACTACCGTTTATCCCCTTAATGCTCCATTGTCTCCCCCTTCCTGCCTGTTCTTTGTGCCAGAAAATACTTCCACATATTCAAAACAACAACAAAACATCTTCTCTTAAAATGGCTTACACGTTGGAGTCATGCTGCTCTGCTCTGCCCCCTTCCACCCTGGCTAACAATTCATAGAATTCCTTTTAGAAAATTTGTATGTTCCAGGGATCATTGGAGCTTTTAAAATGTTCCCGCATAAGTGTACCTCTCTCTTTCCAGTACCTGCTCCAGCTGTGACCCACCTGATCACAAGCAGCGTGTGATCTTGTATTACAGAGCACAGCAACTCCTTGGTATGGTCCTGGTTCCTGACTTCTTTCGATAGTACCAGTCTTCCAACTGTGCCATCGCTATCACTGTGTCACCCCACCACATTCCCTCTTAAGAAGAAAAGAGAATAACACAGAAAACTAGATATTTTAGGATTTAGAAATTTAAAATGGTAGCCGTGTTTTTGGGGGGGGGGGTCACAAAGGAACGAGCACAGACACAACATTGCACCCTCTGCTGGCAGGTATACCAATAGAGAGACTACTTTACTACAAAAATTCATTTGTATTCATTTTTACTTTTTTTCAGGGGCTATAAGGCCTTCTAGCTGCAGTGTTGGGCCTCACTACGCCCCTGGTCAGTCCAGTGTTGCCCAGTACTGCCCATCCTTTCGGGTATTATTACTTGCCCCTGTCCTTGTTATATCCCCCTAAATAAATCAGAGCTGCTTGTTTCAGCAAAGTTATACTGCCTGAGGTATTTGTCTATGTTAAAGTATTGTACTGTGATTGTTGCACTGTATCTTCTTATTTTACAGGGGGTCCCAGTGCCTGAACCAGTCCTGGGGGTAAGTGTATACTGGGAAGGTAATTCTGATATACTGTGTGGACCACTAGTGGGAAGAAAGGGGGGTTGCAGTGTCCCAGAGGGCTGTGACCAAGTTAGTTTAACTATTGCAAACCCTGACCTCTGGGTGGAGGCACCCGCCATCGGATCCAGGCCCCTCAACCTGTTAGTGGCAAATCAGGCAGGGGTAGTAGCCCCTGGGATAGCGCCATCTAGGGGTTACACTTAGATTGGGTAGAAATTACAAAAGCAGTAACACATTTGAAAAGGGAAAGGCTCCAGGGTCAGATGGGTTCCCAGTAGAATTTTATAAAGTTTTTTAGAGGACTTCTGTGCACCTCTGTGGGATATAACAATGGAAAGTCTTCAGAAAACGAAGCTGCCCCCACGCAGTCAGCCACCATAACTGTCCTACCCAGGCCTAGAAAGGATTTAACTCGGTGTGGGTCTTACAGACCTATTTCACTGTTAACAACTGAATATAAAATTATTGCACGAATATTCGAGCAGACTGGAGACTGTTCTGCCCACTATCATCCATCTTGATTTAAGCAGGGTTTGTGCAGGGACGACAGGCAAACGTAATGTTCAGAGAACCCTAAATATTCTTATGAGATGGGCTAATAGGGGAGAAAATCAGGTTGCAACGGCAGTCCTTGGATTGGATGCCGAAAAAATATTTGACCATGTGAAGTGGGGATTCATGTTTAAAACACTTGAGCACCTTGGCCTAGGTCCTGATGTGATGAAGTGGCTATAAAGGCCCTATGCAATCAACCCACAGCAAAAGTACTGGTGAATGGGTGGTTAGCTCAACCTTTTTAAAGTAACTCGAAGCACCAGGCAGGGATGTCCTCTATCTCCGCTGGTCTGTGTATTATTCCTTGAACCATTGTCTGGGGCTATTCGAAAAGACTCCGGGGTCACCAGGTTTCACTCACCTGAGTTTCACTACAAAATCTTATTATTTGCTGACAACCTGCTCGTCTTCCCGGAGGAGCTAGCTGAGGGCATACCCAGGGTGCATCAAATCCTGGTAGACTAAAATATCCAGCCAGAAAATAAACTGTGGGTAAGGGGTATAGACAGTCCCTGATCAATAATCCATTAAACATGAAAGTGGTTCATACCCTTAAGTATTTAGAAATTTATATTAGTAATAAGGAGTCCAAGATGTTTCAAGATAATTCTCACAACTTGTTAAATAATATCAAACAAGATTGCGAGAGATGGGAGGGCCTTCCATCAGTCTCATCGGTAGAATAAACACCGTCAGAATGAATGTGCTGCCAAAATGTCTTTAACTATTTCAAAACCTTCCAGTAAGAGGTCCAGAAAAGTTTGTTAAATCAATAAATAGTATTATACACAAATTTCTATGGAGTGGAAAACCAGCATGCACCCCTAGAGCTATTTTTCAGCTCCCCTTGGGTCAGGGTGGCTTGGCACTTCTGAATATTAAGTACTATTACTGGGCTGCTCAGCTGGCTCTTCTAGCAGAGGTTAATGTTGGGGCCTGTCATGACTGGATGACACTAGAAAGGGGAGTTGTATGCTGATGAGCTTCTATCCAGGTATCTGCTACTAGCATTAAATTAGCTTTCTTTCCCGCAAGGGGGCAACCCATACACTCTTCAGCTGACCAAAATTTGGATAGGAGCTCTTAAGCTAATCCAACAAAATCCTGGGGCATCTATGAGGGCGGGTTTGCTGGCCACAGTAAAAATATTTCCAGGATATAATATAAGCTTAAACCAGATCCTATGCAGATGGAAAAAGGGTTTAAATAGTGCCCCACTTGTATGAGGGCAGTACTTTAAAATCTTTCAGTGGTCTTAAATAAGATTTTACATTGCAAACAGAAGACTTTTTGCCTATCTGAGAATTGGGCAATTCTTTACTAGGGTAAGGATCATCACATTCCCTATTGAGGACATTCTTTTCAAACCTCAGCCTGGGTGAAAACCTATAATGGCTACATATAAAATTTTGATGGGTGCAAACTCTTGTCTTAGAATAAAAGCGAGAGTTCAGTGGAGTGAGGACTGGGATCAGGGCATAGTTGATGAGATGTGGCAGTCTGCTGTGAGGCACATCCATAGTTGCTCCTCATCAAACAGATTAAGGTAAATACAACAAAATTTCTTATGCAGAACATATCATACACCCAAGAAACTTCCAATGATCCGATGCGCCCTGAATGTGGGGTTGAGGAGAGTGACTTCCTCCATATGGCCCTTCCGTGCCACGAAGTTACCCCTTTCCGGTTTCAGATCCACAAAACTATGGAAACAATACTCCAGGGTAGCCTGCTCAAGACTCCCATGGCATTTGTTAGGGGTAGATAACAATCCAAACTTGGGAAGAAATAAAATAGCCCACCACAGACTCTGGGTTTTAGCACTTGTTAATGCCCGGAAAATGGTGGCCCAACACTGGATCTGCAATTCCCCACCAACTGTTGTGCAGTGGGCTCAATAATTTATTGCTGTGTATGAAGCTTGAAGGTCACCAGCTAAGAGCCACAGAGTGAGAAGTATATCACCAGACGTGGGATCCAATGATATGTGCTATTAGCAGCAATATAATTGCAGCTTAAGGCAGTCTGCGGTGTAGGGGGGAAGGGGTATATCTGGCCTGTTTGCACGCCTGGCTCCTTTTTCTTCAGGGATCAAGAGGAGGGGTGTGTGATCTCATCACTGTCTGGTGCACATTGGTCCAACAGAGCCCAACAAGCTCTCATAGAGTCTAAAGATAGGTCAAGGGACTAAGATACTGTAGAACTAAGGCTATGTCACTATATAGATTTTCTTTTTCTACCCCTGCAATGTAATTGAAAGTAATAAGAGTAGTGTTAGCTCTATTACGTTGTGAAAACCCTATGTATGCTTCTCTTTGTGTAATGTATTGTTCTTGCTCTCTAGTACCTAAATAATATATTTACAAAAAAAAAAACTGTCCAGAGAGCTGCATCTTGAAGTCTTAGCTGTTTCCCAGTGCCACTTATACCAGGTGGACTTTCTAAGCTCACAGAGACAAAACAGTGATACCGAAATGTGCAAAGATGTTCCATCCTGTTTTGACAGAAGGGTACGTTAAAGGTATGGTCACACTGAGGCCACCCAATGGCCCAGAGGGTCACGCATTACACTCCAGCACCGAGGGCTGAAGCTGGGTTCTGCTGCCACAGTGACCCCTGCAGGGGGCTTGTCTCTTCCGCAGGGGTTCATTATGTGTTTGTGAGGCCTGACTAGGCACAGCCTAGCGTCACTGAGAAGTGGGCAGGACTTTGGGGATAAAACTGAAAAACCCATGTTCTTCAGCTGCCTGTGTGATGACTGCCAGTACTCTTGACCCAGCTCTGTGTGGATCCCCAGTGCTGCAGCAGTAGGGGGAGAAGCAGTAGCAATACTGCTCGCCATACTGGCGAGTAAAGTTAGGGAACAAGCCCTAGTTTCTGAAGGGCGAGAAGGAGGGAGAGGGCTTGATCATTCCAGTGGCCATTTGCTTTCTCTGTAGGAGGGCAGTTGTTCATTCTGCTGTGTGAGCCCTCTCTGTGGAAGCACAGGTAAAGTTGTGCATGACCAGCAGTGGGAGTTGGCTAACTCTGCACCAGCACATGTTCATTACGTGTGTGCCCGTGTGCATTTATGCCACCAACTTGAGGGTTTGGGGGGGAGAACACGAGAAACTGCCATCCAGGAGCAGGATGACTCCTGTACCCAGCAAGCCCTGGTTCTGCTGACCAGGCTGCAGCTCTTGTCGCAGATTCCATCACCATCGGAGAAGGGAGATCGTCCCTCCACCCCTGGCAGCCTCACTATGGGCGGGTACACCATAGATCTACAGCAGTTGAAGGCAAGTCCTAGAGATGGTGGGGTGACAGGTCTGGGGGTGCAGGCTGAATGAGGCACTGGCAAGTTGGGAAACTGAAATTAAAAAAAAAAAAAAGTGGACGCCCTGCCGGTGCAGCAGTAGGACTACTGCTTGAAAAGCCATGAACCCTGGTTCAGGAACAAACTTGAGTCTTTGGGGGGGGGGGCAGCTGGGGTGAGGAGGATTGAGTGTTCTGGCGGACGCTGTCTGGGGTTGGAGAGCTGATTGCCGCGCAGTGCTAGCACCACCTATAGATGTACAGGGTAAATCCCCTCTGCCTGAGCTCTGTGATGGGTGATAAATCTGGCCTGATGGTTTTATATCTGCCACGCTGGGTAGAGAAGCAAAAAAAAAAGTGTTAACACACCTTTTTAGATGAACTACTCAAGTCACACTTTTGCAGCCCCTTATGCAAGTATCTCAGACTTGTACTGAAGTCTTGAGACCTAACAAATTAGTAGCTGAAATAAGGTGCACCACTGGGAATATTTTTAGGTTTTTCTGTATCTGACTACCTCTGTGCTGCTGTGCTGTGCCCTCAGCAGGGGTTAGAATCTTTTGTTATGCAGTATTTTACATACACACCTTAATTTTGTTCTTAATAAATGAAGGTTTTCAGACCCCAAAGGAACATTTGTTGCCCAGCCTTGAGAGGCATAAACAACTCCTGCTTTGTGACGGTGATGCAGAACAAACTGTCCAGCAAAATCTTCTTGAGGATAATCCCAGTCATAAGTAGATAACGTTACAAAAGTAGGGCTCTCCGTAGTATTTCCTTTACAGGTTCTGAGACCCCCAGATTAACCAAAAAAAAAAAAAGGGGTCCTGAACCAAAACCAGAAGTTCTTTCAAGCTGCACTAGTGATTTGTGAAGCATCCTTATGCAGTGCAGTGCATGTGGGCACTGGTGTCCAGTGGACACAGTGTGCAGGAGAGCTCTCTGTCCTGCCACGCTGCTGGTGTGTACAAGACATGCAACCAAGTATTCCTGAGTACCCTGTAAAATGATTCGATAATGACTTGGAGGTTGTAGTGTCAAGCGTGCTGACTAAATGTATGGTGACTTAAAACTGATGAGAGCAGTCGACTCTGTCATTGAGTGTGGTTACCTGCAGGGAGATCTTAAAATCTTGGGGGTAGGATTGCAAATGAAACTGTGTGGACAAGCACAAAGTACTGTGTGGACAAGCACAAAGTACTGCGCTTAGACCTCTGAAGTAAAGACCATGATTGTGCTCTCACTGAAATGTAGAACATAGAATTTGACAGCAAATAAGGACCACTTGGCCCCACCCAGTCTTCCTATTTTTTCCCCTGCCTATACTGTCCCCACGGACCCTACTTGTTTCCCACTGAATCCCTTGTATGCTTGTAGTCCACCACCGAATAATCCCGCCCATCTATGCGACTCTTATAGGCCAATATCGATCCTAAACCAAGATTACAAAATTTATACTAGTATCTTGGTGCATAGAATTGATGATATCATACCCTGTTTAATTCACCCAGACCAATCAGGCTTCATCAAATCGCGACAAACGGACAGTATCAAGAGAATCCTATATATAATTAACCATGCCCATCGAACCCCATTACTGATTTAAAGTTTAGACGTCCAAAAGGCATTCGATAGTTTCTTGAGCCTTCCTCCAGTCTTCCCTTTTGAAATTTAGCTTTCCTCAAAAGTTCATAGATAATATAAAAGGAATATATACTGGTCCCGAAGTGACTGTTAAGGTTAAGTGATTTCCATTATCCAGGGGAACCCATCAGGGCTGTCCCCTTTCCCCCTACCTTTTTGCCCTATATGTAGAAACCATCAATCAATATCTTGGTCAAACCAAGGAGATTCAGGGTTATGATATAGCTGGACATTCGCACCAATTTGCGTACTAGGCAGACTGTTTTCTGCTATATTTAACTGAGCCAGAAACCTCGCTAGCAGCATTAGAAAATTGATTAGCTACTATAGAGCAGATTAAGGGTTACAAGATCAACCAAAGTAAAACAGAGGTTCTGGAGATAGAAACATAGAAGTTGACAGCAGATAAGGACCGCAAGGCCCATCCAGTCTGCCCATTTCTTTTTCTACCTTATGAATGTGCCATTGGCCTTTGCTCTGTCAGTGGCCTATCTATTCATACTCATCTGTATTGCTCCCTTATGCCTATCCCATGCCTGTTTGAAGCCTTGCACTGTACGCATATCCACCACTTTCTGAGGTAGGCTGTTCGATTCATCCACCACCCTTTCTGTGAAAAAGAACTTCCTCACATTACCCCTTAATCGGCCTCCTTCTAATCTCATGCTGTGTCCTCTTGTCCTGTTATTTTCTTATATTGAAACATGTTAGACTCTTTCACCTTGTTAATGCCATTAAGGTGTTTGAATGTTTCGATCATATCACCTCTCTCCCTCCTTTGCTCTAGGGCATACATATTGAGCTCCATTAATCTATCATCGTGTGTTTTCTGATGCAGTCCCTGCACCATTTTGGTTGCCCTTCTCTGGACTGCCTCAGTTTGGTTAATGTACTTGTAAAGGTGTGGCCTCCAGTACTGCACGCAGTACTCCAGATGGGGCTTAACCGGCCTCTTGTAAAGAGGGATTATTACCTCCCTCTTCCGACTTGTGATACTCCTACTAATACACTCCAACATCCCCCTAGCCTTACCTACTGCTTTAGTGGTCTACTTGGATGATTTCAGGTCATCTGTGATGATGATGCCCGAGTCTCTTTCTTCCCTTGTGACTGCCAGCAACTCCCCTCCCAGCTTGTAGGTGGCTTCAGGGTTTCTCTTCTCTATGTGCATGATCCTGCACTTCTTTTGCATTAAACCCCAGTTGCCACTCTTCTGACCATTTTGCTAGTTTATCCAGATCTCTTCTCATTCTGCCCACCCCATGTGGATCATCTACTCTGTTGCGGATCTTGGTGTCATGTGCAAACAGACACACCTTACCTTCCAGTCCATCTGCAATGTCACTGATGAAGTTATTGAAGAGGACTGGCCCCAGGACTGATCCCTGAGGTACCCCATTTGTGACTTGCATCTCTTCTGACTGTGTACCGTTTACCACCACTCTGTTTTCTGCCAGTCAGCGCCACCCAGTTGACCAACTTCTGACCCACCCGAGCCTACCCAGCTTATCCCATTATTGAAGCAAAAATACCCATTAGGTAGAATTGATCCTACATTACTTATCTGGATTTAGATATTGCTCCGGACCCATATAAACACACATGTCTACAACTATAACTTGTTATACCAACAAGTCAAAGTTGACCTACAGAGATGGCACCATCTTGCACTAACCTTATTATATAGGATTCAGTTGGTTCAATATGAATATCCTTCCACAGATCCTGTATTTGATGCAAAACATTTCATCCCTCCCCTCCAACAGAAAAAGAAATGCTCTGGTGGAACAGAATAATAACATTTTTCCTTTGGTAAGGCAGTAGGCCGAGGATTGTCTTGAGAAAACTACACCTACCCAAAGAAATGGGCGGATTGGTCTAACCTAACCTCTACAAGTATGCCCTATCGGCAGTTCTCTTTGATGCATTGGCTGAGAGTATCTACGGCACAGCCGGTGTGGGTGTGGGAGGAGCGGGTCCTTTCTCCCTGCCCCTAGACAAAATATTAGTACTTCGACCAAACTCCGGAGACCACCCAGAATGTCAGTCATTGTATACACTGGAGATAATAAAACGCCAGTCCTCTTTTCTACGTTGGCCAGAAAATACTAGGGGTGCCAAATGGATTGGGCTTCCGATCTTTGACCCTAAATTTGCACCCGCCGGATTGGATCATGGCTTCAGAAGCTGGCACAGGGCCGGCCTGGTGGCGCTGAGGGTTGAGGTGCTGGACGCCACACCTCAGGCCGCCTGGGGCTGGCAGGGGGAAGGAAGGATTGAGCGTCCCGCGACAGCTCTCCTTCCTTCAGGGTGGGTGTGGGACATGCACCGTGCTACAGTTACACCCAGTGGAGGCTGCGTCTCTGACAGTAACAGGTGCAGCTAATGGGGGGAGAGCCGGCGGACGTCTGCACGTTGGTGTGCTGACGTCATTGCATGTCTGGCTCTCCAGTGGGCGAAAAACACAAAAGAAAATCAGGGGAACCTCCATCTCTATGAAGCCCTCCTCGGGCTTCGATCAGCCTCTGTCAGCAGATTCCCCCAACCAGATAATGGTTCCGCGGGCTGGATAAGGGGAGCCACTTCCGGCCCCGTCTGGGGGCTGGGTGACTCCGGGAATCGTGGTAGACATAGGTAGAAGACCGGGGCTGTGACCAGGGCGGAAACCTTGTGGAAGGAGCCCTGTTTATATAAAAAAAAAAAAAAAGCTGGCACAGGAGAGGTTTATCCTTTACTTTTCAATTCTACAAGGATGGTATTTTAAAATCCTTCTCCCAACTTCAAGAGGAATATACCCTCTCCCAAAAAGATTTTTTTTTTTTTTTAGATATCTGCAAATCCGCCATTATCGGACTTCAGCTATGGCCTTAGATATTTTCTCCCAGCCCATTCCCATTATTAGTACGGGTACAAGGAGAAACATCCCCAAGACACTTGATATCTCGATTTTATAAAGCAATGACCAGTATTCCAGCTACCCTGATGGATCACACCCAGACTAACTGGGAGGCAGAGCTGATGGTAGAACTCCTCCCCCACAGATTGGCTTAAGATTTGGCAACGACAACACAAAATAACCGGCTCATACAGTTGGCGTGAGTTCAGCTGGGAAGTGGCGATCCGGTTCTTCTGAACCCCACAGATCACTGCTAAATACACATCCACAGGTGACTGCTCTTTTTGGAGACAGTGCGGATGTGAGGTATCTATGTATTCACAAGTCTTCTGGTTTTGCCCTGTGCTTACTGACTTTTGGGGGAAGATAGAAGGAACGCAGTCTAGAACGTCTTACGCTGGAGATGGCGATACTGCTACATTTGCCTTGACAGGTATCTCAGAAACATCAAGACTACTTAATTGCTGTCCTTCTTACCACAGCAAAAAAAGTAATTACCAGACGATGGTTGTGGCCGTCTGTCCTGACGACTTAAATCTGGGAGGACACAATATACAACATATATTGCATGGAGAATATGACAGCCAGATTGCAAGGTAGGACCCAAGTCCCTGATTAGTCGATTGGTCACTTTGATTTATTAATTGCAGCTGTAAATGGTATAATAATGTATGGAAATATCACCCCCATAGAACTAAATGGGTTGTGCACACGCAACCTTCGTTTTGTAACATCATAAAACAGGGCGGCGTGGGGGCGCGGCTTTGAGTTTGGGAAGTCTGTTCTTTTTTTCCGCTGTGGTGAAAAACAAATTTATGGAGGATTTAACTTTATACAAGGAGCATTTCAGTGAGGGATTTCTGCAGCAAACCCCTGGCCAGGTCAGTTATCTACCACGCTGGGTGGGAGCAGTTGTCAGTATACTAGGAAGCTGCTTTTTAATGCAGCCCAATATTCAGTTTGATTTATTTATTTAGTGTTTGTTCATGTAAAGTAAAACTATTTTTTAGCGCCTTTCAAAACCAAGGCGCTGTACAGCTTATTAAAACCAACAGTTAAATAAACATATATACATAATTAAGAACCTTCCAAAAAAGCATAAAAAAATAAATAGGTTTTGAGCTCCGACTTCAAACTTGAGACAGTCAGGCATTCTCTTATCCAACAAGGTAGAGAATTCCACAGGGTAGGGGTGGCATAAGAAAACGCATGCGCCCCGGATGTCTTCAACCGAACCCCGGGAATCTCTAGCAATCCCTCATCGGTGGGTCGGAGTGAGCAGGAGGGGCAGTAAGGAGTAAGAAGATCTTACAGGTACTGGGGTCTCTGTCCATGTAGGGCTTTATAGGTCAGTAACCTGACCTTAAAGGTGATCCGCCACTGAACAGGGAGCCAGTGCAGTTTGCGGAGGACAGGCGTAATAGAAACATAGAAACACAGAATTTGACGGCAGATAAGGACCGCTTGGCCTACCCAGTCTGCCCATTTCCCTACCTACTGGATAAGCTGCAGATCCTAGTTAACCAGCAGCCTACTTGCCCCTACTCTACCCCCCAGAACTGCTCTTGTGACTATCCCATGCATGCTTGAATTCCACCACTGATTTTGACTCCACAACTTTCCTCCGGAAGGCCGCCCATGCATCCACAACCCTCTCTGTGAAAAAATACTTCCTTAAATTACCTCTGAGTCCTCCTCCTCTATCTTCAAAATGTGCCCTCTTGTTCTTGCACACTCTTTTTTGAAAGATGCTACCCTCTTGGACTTTGTTGATTCCTTGAGGTACTTGAAAGTTTCTATCATGTCCCCTCCTCCTTTCCTCGAGGCTATACATATTAAGCTCCTAAGTCTCTCTTTCATATGTCTTCCGTGCAGACCCTGCACCATTTTAGTTGCCTCCTCTGGACAGCTTCTATCCTGTCTATGTCTTTGTGGAGATTGGGTCTCCAGAACTGCACACAGTACTCCAGATGGGGTCTCACCAGCTGTCTGTACAGAGGGATAATAACTTCCTGTTTTCTACTGGTGATGCCTCTCCCTATGCATCCCAGTATCCCCCCAGCCCTCCTTGCTGCCCTCTCACATTGCTTGCCCATCTTTAGGTCATCTGATATGACTACCCCCAGGTCCCTCTCCATTTTTGTTGTTGTTAGTATCTCACCCCCCATTATGTACTCTTCCCCTGGGTTTTTGTTTCCCAGGTGCATTACCTTGCACTTCTTAGCATTGAATCTAAGCTGCCATACATTTGACCATTCCTCTAACCTTGCCAAGTCCCTTCTCATCCTTTCCACCCCACCCTCTGCATCAACTCTGTTGCAGATCTTAGTGTCATCTGCAAAGAAACATACTTTTCCTTCCAGTCCTTCTGCAATGTCGCTTATAAAGACATTGAAGAGGACCGTTCTACTACTGAACCCTGCGGTACCCCACTAGTAACCCTCCTTTCTTCTGAGTGGACTCCATTTACTATTACTCTCTGCGTCCTATTCTCCAGCCAATTCTTTACCCAGGCTGTCATCTTGGGACCCACTCCCAGGCTGGCTAACTTGTATATTAATCTTTTGTGTGGGACTGTGTCAAATGCCTTGCTAAAGTCTAGGTAGGCCATGTCCACAGCCCCTCCCTATATGACTAGTCGTGGACATACCATTCAAAAGCCTGGCCACCACGTTCTGCACTAGCTGCAAGCGGCAGATATCAACCCCCGGGAGCCCTAGGTAAAGGGCATTGCAGTAATCAAGGCGAGTGGTTATGAAGGTGTGGACCAATGTAGGTAGGTCATCCTGAGGAACCAGGTGTTTCACCCGAGCGATATTCCTTAAATGGTAAAAGGATGATTTGATAACGGCTGACACCTGCGATTTTAGGGTCTAACCATCATCAAAAATAACTCCCAAGTTACGCACCTAGTCTGCAGTCAGGAGCTGGATGGGAGCCCAGCCCTAGGACCCACCTCAAGGTGACCAGAGTCCACAACCAGCACCTCGGTCTTATCTGGATTCAACCTCAGCCAGCTAGTGCTCATCCAGTCTCTCTTGGCTAGACAGCTGTTAAGCACGGAGAGCACATCATCCTGTCCGGGAATAAAGGACAGATACAGTTGGATATCATTTGCATAGCAGTGAAAACCCAAACTGTATCGCCTAATGATATCTCCTAATGGCAGCTTATAAACTGCGAACAACATGGGCGCCAAAATGGAGCCCTGCGGCACCCCACAGGACAAGGAGATGTGTCAGAGGAATAAATTCCGGTGACAACCTTCTGCATCCTGCCTGTAAGAAAAGATCGAAACCAGCATAGAACTGTACCAGACAGTCCACAAAAAGGCGCAGGCACTCCAAAAGCACGCCATGGTCCACAGTATCAAATGCTGCAGAGAGATCAAGAAGGACTAAGATAGTACGAGCCTTTTGAGATCTCGCAATTAGGAGGTCATTTAAAACTCGGACCAGGGCGGTCTCGGTGCTATGTCTTTTCCTAAACCCAGACTGGAGAACATCATAGACACCGTGAGTTATAAGATGGTTATCCAGCTGCAACGCAACCATCTTCTCAATAACCTAACCCACAAAGGGTAGGTTAGAGTCAAGTCTGTAGTTAGCTAAGCAGTCTGGATCTAAGGAGGGTTTTGTAAGGAGTGGTCGAACCAGTGGTTAACCAGATACGCACATTATATGAGGAATTGCCTAGTTTCAGGCTTAACCTGGGAGGTTACAATTTGGCAATCAATAGATGGACAGTTGAAAGCAGAGATACATAGCAACACTACTATACAAACTCATACACTATACAATATTGACTATGAATTATACAAAACATAATGTACATAGTTTAGAAATCTGTTGAATAACTGCCTTGGTTAGAGAGGCCAAAGCATAGATGAGCATTAGTCACATGGACAGTAGTTTTCAAGGAAAATAAATATTACTTTAATGTTGGTTTAAACCGTTTTTGAGTAGGGGCACAACAAATTCTTATTTGGAGGAAGTTCCAGAATTTGGGGACAAAATAGGAAAATGTGAGTTCCCCGTGTTTTGTGTGGCATTTTGGGATTGACCATAAAGCCAGATTTAGAGACCTTCAGGTATAGACACAGGTTGGTTTCACAAGAAATGTAATTAGGGAGGAGGCATTGCTGTCAAAGTGCATTGTCAACGAAAACTCCAAGATTAAAGGTACATACAGCGGCAGGGAGAAGCCAAGCCAGGCCGGAATAAAGTAAAGTAAATGTGCTGAAACGTAAGGTAGCCAAGGCGAAGCTGCATATATTGTTCAAGTTTTATTGTTCAACTTAAAAGTCACTATAAAGTTAATAAGAATACTTAAAACACATTTCGTTCAATAATTTAACAATATTTAAGAACACAGTTCTAAAACGTGACATTGATTCAGAAAGAGCAGCCATTATTTATGATTTCATTTTGTGCAGACATTTTTCCAAAAAATGTCCTCAGGTATCCAGCAACCATGTTAACCATTTCTTTCTCTACTGGATTAAGCAAGCAATAATACCAGAGGGGTGGGCAGTATTGAGCCATGCTGGACCACCCAGGGTCATTATGAGGCCTGACACTACAGGCATATATCCCATACCGCCCACCCTGGAGGGTACCACTGTGCTTAGAATGTAGGTCATATAGGTCAGTCTGGTGGCGCAGAGGGTTGAGGCACAGGACACCACACCTCACATCACACCAGCGACCTGGGCTCAGGAGCGTGCTAGAGTTGTCGGGGGGGCAGCAGGGGAGGGAGAGGATTGAGTGTCCAATGGACTGCTCTCCTCTCTCGGGGAGGGAGGGAAGGAAGATTGTCCCACTCCTTGGCTGCCTCCTTGAGGAGGTCGGGTGGCAGCACTAGGAGTCAGGGAGGCAAAAAAAGAATGTGGCTACATGGCGCGTGTGTGCTCATGGCCATGAAGGGGAGGGACCAAAAAAAATGGAAAAAGGTATCCGCAGGCTCCATGAACCCTGCCTGCCAGCCAGCCAGCATCCTGCTTCACCACTGGATCGCCAGAAGCCCCACTCTGGTTTGGAAGCACTGGGTAGGGGGAGGACATCTCTCCTTTCCCGGCCCCACCACAGGGGGAAATCCATGAAGGGAAAATAGGGCTTGGCGGTACTGGGGGGAGTGGTGGACAGTCGTAGGTGGCAGGCAAGGGGGTGATAGCTGCCTGTGGTTGCCCAGGTGGAGTGGAAAAAAGAAGATGGGGGGAAGCATTTGTCAATGCCGAATGGTTGCTTGCTGGCATTAGCAGTGGAAGTTCAGGAGTTAGACAGATGCAGTATAGGAATGGCAGTGAAGTATTGAACTGATGCCAACTCCAACCCCACCCCGCAGAGATGGACAGGCATTGAGGTGTGCCTTTGGGTCGTCGCCCATAACGGTCATGACATTTCACCTCACCCTACCCTGCAGACACAAGTGTCAAGGTGTGCCTTGGGATGTTTGGGCTTTACACTCACCTCATTCCACAAGGAAATGCGCTGAAATTGGTGCAGTATTGTAGACTGGGGTGAACTCTGTGGCCAAAGAATCCAAGGCGCACCTCGATGCCTGTCATTGGCTGCAGGGTGGGGGTGGAATGGCGTGAGCATTACTATCAACAATCCCAAGTCACACCCCCTGATGCCTGTCAGTCCCTACAGGGTAGGCGTTGTGGTTGGAAACCCTAACGCCCTGGGTGTTTCTTGGTATTTTTACTGCACGTCTTCAGTATGGGCTTTTTGTAACCACACCGCATGAACAGTGACACTATTGGATCTGTCTTCGAGGGTGGAGCTCTTGCAGCAAGTAATACCATTAGGATGGAAGCAGTAAGGTATCAGGACCCCACGGAAAACTTGTAGCTAGCAGTCTGAGAAAGGGCACCACCCCCCGTCATCTGCTCCACCCGATGTCAGACGTGGTACAAAGGGGGCATCCCCTGGCACCTCCTCAGTTCTTTTCCCGCCGTCGATCCACACGTGGTTTGGCTCCACGGACGCCTCTCTTAGCAGTCAACAGCCATCGAACGTTAGATCAGTCGTTATTCCTGAGAATCCTCTTCAGTTATCACCTTGTTTATGTTGTCGCCCTCACAACCACAGTGAAAGTCAGAGTGTGCCTGCGGGAAGCAGATCCCGGCCAAAGACGGCCACACGACATGCCTCCTCTGCCTAGGCCTGGAACACCAGCCCGACGCCTGCACACAGTGCCAGAAATTTAATCAGAAGACTCGCGCCAGAAGGGCCCATGCTCTCAAGACATTCCTCCTGGAGAAGAAACTAGCATCCATGCAGTGAGGATCAGGGGCCAGCTCATCCTCTCCTGCCAGGGATTCCCCACCCAAGGCCAGGTCTTCAGGGGGGGGGAAACATCACCACAAGGATAAGGATCGGGCCTGGTCTGAATCCCGCCCCAGGTCTCCAGCGAAGCAGGCGCCATTTTTATCTTCCTCCAGTAAGAGATCCGGTTCGGTTCCGGCCCAGCTGTCCGAACCCTCCTGTACAACTAAGTCCACTCCCGTCTCTTCCCAGGGCAAACACTGGGAGTCTGCCTCGTCGGGACACCATTCTTCCCTGGCTCGTAGACCTCTCAATTCTTCAGGGTTGACCCAGGAAAGCCTGCCCTGGGCCTCGGACAGGCCTAGTTCCTTGGAGAAGCGTAAAAGGGCAGAAGAACCCTCTGGTAGGCAGGAGGTCACCCAGGCACAGATGCCTCCCCCTCAGGCTAAGGTGCGCCTTTCTTCAGACAAGCTCAAACATAGCCAGTCATCTACCACATCGTCCCACTCCCCGACGCCAGACACAGGGCAGTCGCCGGACGAGGACCAGCCATCCACCCCTCCTTCAAGGGATCAGATGCCCGATGTGGCCACACCGGACGCCCCTCCGGATGAGAGCGATACCGGTTGCCAGGCTCTTGACGCCGGGGTCCCAGACCCGACATCCTTCGGGCCAGAACCCCAGATGCCCACTCCTAAGGAACCGATGCCAGGTCCTTCAGACCAGACACTGGCCCCTGCGGTCTTCCCGGTTGCAGAAATTGGTAACCTGTTCACCACTTGGTGGAATACCGGAAAGGGGACCTCCTCTACCGATACCCCATACACAGTACCTCCACCACCACCACCGATGGGTCTCCCCCCAGAACCTCAGGGAAGTCCACATCCCAAGGGGAAGAGAAGGAAACAACCTTCATCTCTTTCCTCTCCTCCTGTTATGTCCTCCTTGGATGAGGATGATGAGGATTCAGATTTTGCAGATGGGGAATCCCCCGCCCCCCCCGGAACCTAAGCACTCTCCTAGGTCCGCTCCGGATGATCCCTCCTTCTTGGTCATCATGTGGCACATTCATTCCATATATGAATGGGACACAGAGGACCTGGACCCAGAGCGTAAACGCCTGGCCAAGTTCCTAGGGGAGAAGGAACCCAAACCCTTGGTGATCCCACCATTTGTGGAACCATTCCAGGATGTAACACACCTGACCTGGAGGACTCCATCCTCCATTTCAGCAGTCCCTAGGAAAGCGGACACTATAAATTTCCGAAGTCTGATCCTTTCCTGGCAGAACAGCCCACGGCCAATTCAGTGATCCTCACAGCTGCCCAAGGCAGGGGGCCTCAACCCAAACATTTGAGATTCCAACCTCCCGACCCGTCTTTAAGAAGTTTGATTCCTGGGGTCGCAAAGCCTTTTCCTTAGCTACTGAGGCCATCAGGTCAGTGAACTTTATGGCCCATATGATCACGTATCAACAATTACTGTGGAGTAAGACTATGGACCTTGTGAAAGCTATGCCCGACTCCGATTCCAAGCAAGAGAGATCAGTGTGTGCCCAGTTGGGTCTGGATGTGGACAAACACGCTCTCTGGTGCTCGTGTGATGCCGTAGATGTGCCTCCAGGGCAGCCGCCTCTGGGATATGTATGAGACGGCAGTCTTGGCTGAGGCTCACGAGCTTCCAGATGGACTTGGAAGAGTCCATCCTGGATTTCCCTTTTCAGGGTCCTGTTTTGTTCAGCCCCGAAGTCAAACAAACGGTAAAACGACTACAGGAGTCGGGGAGAGCGGTGGCCGATGTACACCACATGTACAAAACCTAGCCTCAAGAACCCCGCCGGCGCCCTTTTCATAGAGGTCAAGGGCAGGCACAAGGGAGCAAGCAGTCCCAAGGCAAGGGATTAAAGAGGTGTGGGCACCCTGCTCCCCAAGGTTCTCGGGGCCCCAAGCAGCCCAAAACTCCTAGGGCCCAGTCCCCCACTACCCCTCAGCCTGACTCCCTCTGCCGCCTTCCTCCCATAGCGGACAGGCAGAGTGAGAAGGTAGGAGGGCGGTTTGCGCTTTACCCGTTCGAATGGTCCAGTATCACTGCAGACCAGTGGGTTCTGGATACCATTCGGAAAGGGTACATGATAGAGTTTGCCTCTCTCCCGACTGACAACCCCCCACCCATGTCCCATTGTCCTCCGGATCACAGCATTCTCCTAGGAGCCGAGATCCAACAGCTCCTAGAGAAAAGAGCCATTCAAAGGGTCCCACAGGCCCAGAAAGGGAGATGTTATTACTCTTGATTCTTCCTCTCGTCCCGAAGAAAACGGGAGACCTTCGTCCAATTCTGGATCTGAGCCAGCTCAACCTCTCAGTAAAGTACCAGAGGTTTTGAATGGTCACCCTGGCAAGCCTCTTCCCCCTGCTTCAGCAAGGGGACTGTCTACGCTCCCTACATATGCAGGACGCCTACATGCATGTCAAGGTCGTGAAGTCCCACAGAAGGTTTCTGCAATTCAACTTCAGAGACGAGCACTATCAATTCTGGGTTCTACTCTTTGGCCTTTCCTCAGCCCCCAGGCTCTTCACCAAATGTCAAACAGTGGTAGCAGTGGCTCTCCGCAGGGGAGGCCCTCTTTGTCTACCCCTACCTGGATGATTGGCTCCTCTCTGCTCAGTCGGAGGAGGAGCTCTTAATTGCCCTAAGAGAGATGCAGGCTCTGTTTTCCTCCCTGGGCATTACTGTAAATTGTCTGAAGTCACACCCCTGGCTAACACAATGGCTGCAATTTATCAGCGCTATCCTGGACACCAGACAGGGGAGAGTGTTTCTGCCTCCGGACAGGGCAGACCATCGGGGTTTGGCCAGCGGGCTTCAAAGGACCCCCTCCTCCCCTGCCCGGGTGGTCCTGCAGCTGTTGGGACACATGGCGGTGGCCATTGCCACAGTACCCTTAGCCAGACAACATATGAGGACCCTTCAGTGGCACCTCAGGGTTCAGTGGGACCAATCAGTGGACAATCTGGATCTCTGAATCCGGATCTCTCTGGTGGTTCATCGCTCTCTGAAATGGTGGCTCCATCAGACAGTCTAGCGGGAGGAGTCCCTTTCCGGAGACCCCAACCTCTTCAGACTTTAACCACAGATGCCTCTCTGTCAGGTTGGGGGGCTCATTTAGGGGATCACAGGACCTGGGGGTCTTGGTCTATCACAGAGAGCTCTCTACATATCAGTGTTTTAGAAATGAGAGCAGTGTTGAATGTGCTAACCACATTCAGAGACCAGTTGTCACTGGGTCCTCTCCTGGTGCAGACAGACAATACACCAGTAGTCTTCTACATCAACAAACAAAGGGGAACTCGGTCGTACCCCCTTTGCAGAGAGGCCATGAGAGTTTGAGACTGAGCAGTGGAACACCGATTGGACCTCATCGCAGTTCATCTGCTTGGGATTCAGAACGTTTTCGCCGACAGTCTGTCGCTCTACCTCTCAGAACCATGAGTGGGAACTGCTCCAAGATGTCGCAGATTACCTCTTTGTTCGTTGGGGCCATCCAGAGTTGGACCTCTTTGCGTCCCCATGCAACGCTAAACTGTACAATTTTGCTCGCTCGTTCCAGGGCCTGGTGTTTTCTGGCGAGACGCGTTGTCCCTCTCTTGGACAGAGAAGTTCCTGTATGCCTTCCCTCCTTTTCCCCTCATTCAGAGAGTACTGCTCAAATTGCAGTCAGAAGGAGCCAGAATGATTCTGGTGGCTCCTCTATGGCCTCGTTAGATCTGGTATCCGTTGCTCCTGCAACTATCTCTGGAACCTGCAGTTCAGTTGCCACTCTCCACCCACTTGCTCTCACAAGAACAGGGGTCACTCATCCATCCTGCTGTTCATTCTCTTCACCTGAATGCGTGGCTTCTGCAGTCCTAGAGGAAGAGAGACTAGGAGTGTCAAGCAGGGTGGCTGAAATTTTGGTTGCAGCGAGGAAGCCTTCCCCCAGGGCCACGTACGCTCTGAAATGGGAGCGCTTCTGTCTGTGGGCTTTGGCCTGCTCCCTAAACCCCTTGGGTTGTCCTGCTAGGCATGTGCTGGAGTATCTCCATCACCTTCTGGACTTATGATTGAGTTACTCATCCATCAAGGTGCACATGTGTGCGGTCTCCGCATATCATGGCCCTAAAGGAGACAAAACTCTGGCACAGCTTAATGCCTGCAAAACCTGAGGGTCTTACACGTCAGGCCTTCCAAGAGGGACATCGTTCCTCATTGGGACCTTCTGTTTGTACTGGAGAAACTCACCCTTCCTACCTTTGAGCAGGCAGCTTCATGCGAGCTGCGCTTCCTCTCATGGAAGACCCTTCTTTTGGTAGCCATTACCTCTGCTCGAAGGGTTTCTGAGCTCCAGGCTCTGATGGGTAAAGAACCTTACATAGTCTTTCACAGGGACAGAGTGAATCTGTGCACGAACCCTATGTTTATGCCAAAGATGGTGTCTGTACTGACCCTTAACCAGGACATCAGCCTTCCGGTTTATTATCTGGAGTTTACAAACCAAGGTGAAGCACTGTTGCACACCTTGGATGTTCAATGTATTTTGAGGTATTACCTCCACAGGACTCGCTCCTTAAGACAGTCAGACCAGTTGTTCGTCTCATTCGCTAAGCGAATGCTGGGAGCTCCTGTTTCTAAGCAGATGTTAGCCCGCTGTCTAATACAGTGTATCTCGTTCTGTTATCACCACGATAGGCCTCTTCCGGGTGCTTTTAAGGGCCCTTCCACCAGAGCAGTGGCCTCTTCCTTTACAGCCCTCAAGAACGTCTCTTCAGCCGACATTTGTGCTGCTGCCACGTGGAGTTCAGTTCACACCTTCATCAGGCACTACAGCCTGGACATTGCATCCAGAAGGAGAGCAGGTTTCAGACTAGCAGTCCTGCAATGCCTTCTCTCGTAGATATTTATCTGCAGCTGTTTCAGCTTATATCCCACCACCCTATCAGACCTGGGCCTATCCTTGGGTACTGCTTGGGACTCGGTCCTAATGGTATTACCTGCTGCAAGAGTTCCACCCTCTCGAAGACAGATAGTACAGTTACATAAGTACTTACCGTAAAAGTAGATCTTTGAGAGGAGCTCTTGCAGCAGTGGTTTTCCCACCCTCCATCCCTCAGGATAGTATTTGTTAGGTATCTTATCACCAGATCATGGTGGGGAATTCCTCCTCAGTTCGCCAAGTTTGTCTCTAGCCGGGTCTCCGGCAGGAGAATTGAGGTGGCGCCAGGGGACTGCACTCTTATACCATGTCTGATGTCGGGCAGTACCCTGCCTCAGACTGCTAGCTACAAGTTTTCCGTGGGGTCCTGACGCCTGATGGCTTCAGTCCTAATGGTATTACCTACTGCAAGAGCTCATCTCGAGGATCTACTGTTACGGTAAGTTCTTAAGTAACTGTACTTTTGTTAGCCGAAAGGTGATTGTGCACAGCGACTGCACCATTTGGCGCCACAGGTGCAAACACACATTTCGAACAGGATGTGAAAAATGACAGCTGTACTGTTCATGAGGAAGTGTAAAAAAACGGTAACATTGAAAATCTGGAGTAAAATTGGTGAAGTCACGAGCATGTGTAGAAACTGCGCAATGCACACCCATAATTAATTTGAGGATTTTTTTACACCAGATTTCCAACATGGGCATTTTGGGACCTCCGATCATGAACAGTGGCACTGTGATTTTCTTAATCTGTCCTGAACACTGATTTCCCACAGCAACCGTGCTATTGTGCGCCGGAAGTGCGAAAACACAATTTGGTTAAGAGGTGAAAAATGAAAGCTGTACTGTTCATAAGGAGGTGTGGTAAAAAGGCAATGTCGAAAATCTGGAGTGAAAATGTTAACAATTATTGAAGTTACGAGCCTGCGTAGGAACTGCGCAATGCACACTCGTAAAACAGTCATTTTGGGGAATTTTTTTACCAAATTTTTAACATAGGGTTTTTGGGGGCCTATCTCATGAGCTGTGACACTGTCATTTTGTTAATCAGTCCCGAAAGGTGGTTCCGCGCAGTGACTGCGAAATCACCTTTCGGGACCGAATAACAAAATGACAGTGACTGAGTTCAGGAGGTGGGGTCCCAAGAACTCCCATGTTGAAAATTTTGTGAAAAAATTCCCAAAAATGGGCGAGATATGCACCAAAGTTGAAAAATCCCTATTTATGCCATTATGCAGCTTACCGGCATTTCTTCAATTTGCGGTCGGCTTTGAAGCATGCAGACGTGTTCCCAGTCCACCGAAGATTATCATGCTGGGCTCCAGAGGTAAGTAGGGGGTGTGGGGAGGTGGATGCGTAGAGTGTGGGCACAAGTTGGGGAGGGGCCACTGGACTTAACGAGGGACCGTTTTCTAGTTTACAGGTTTCAAAAAGAAATTGAAATTAAAAACCTTGTGGAAAGGTTTTCTTTTTTACAGAGACATTTGGCACGCTCAGGTGGGCCCCCATTGTGCCCCCTGAGTGTTTGTTGGGGAATTGGGAGTGGAGCCGATGGGGATTTGGCACACTGTCAGCCATACTGGGTGCTGGAGGAACGCATGACCTGAGGGGACTGGGCACCCCTCAGCACACCACAAATGGGGGGGGGGGCGCATCATGCCGACAGGGATTGGGCTACCCTGTCGGCAAATGAACTGGGGAGGGGGCATGCTGACAAGGGGAATTAAACACCCCGTCCGTCAGCTTTTATTTTATTTATTTATTGAAATGTTTTCACCAGGAAGGCACACTGAACGGCGGGCTTCGGCTTTCCGTTGGCTTTGTGGGAACTGTGAGAGGCCGACAGAGAAGCTGTCGCCATGGGGACACCACACAATGCAGCTGTGTAATTGGCTGCTGCAGTCGGGGATGCCCCGCAGCAAAAACAGCTGATTGCTTAGTTATGGGGCACTCCCTGATTGCAGCAGCCAGAATTTCTTTGATCATAGTGGCCTTCTTATTAACGTCTGTCATCGACAGCATGCTCTTCTATTCACTGAGGCAGAGACCAGCCCCTGAATGGGCTGCTGCCATTCGGCACAACACTGCTGCGCCTCCACAACCTGCTTGTGAAGGAAGCCTGATGCAGTGTGTTTCTTGCACATACGTGCAAGCAACACAGAAATAGGTAATATGTTTACATTTAACATGTTTTTAAATCATTTTTATATTTTGTTTATTTAATGTCTCAGATTACAACAACCTTTGAGCTGGTAGCTCATTTACAAAGATTCCATGTCCACTACAAACAATGAGATATACAAAGGTATCTACCTTATGCACAGTCAGTTCCAGAGTTATACGATGTGAGGAACAATACAATGTAGATCAATGCAAAATCAATACAAGTGGCAGCCTGGTTGGCTGTGTCAGTAGGAAGGGGAGGAAATGGCAGCCAAATATAGCCTTGTTAAATAGGGAAGAGTAGGGTGATAGGGCATAGGGGCGAAACCGGCCTTACCAGTTAGGTTTGGTCCCAGTGTACCAAGCATAGATATGAAAAGGGGGAATATTTGGGGGGAAGGGTGCGAGGATGAGAGAGTAAAGGATATAGGTATTATGAGGCAGAGGAGAACACACAGGAGTGGGCTTTGTTGTAGGCAGAGATAAAGCAGGCTAATTGGTGCACTCACATTTACCATCAGAATCCAATGCAAACGGAGTTCCCTTTTGAACTGCCTAATCTCCTGGACAGTTGTGAGAGTAGTAGGGAGTCCTTTGAGCCTTAGAGGGGCCCTGTAGGCGAAGAAGCGCTGGGCTAATGAGATATTTCTGAAAGGCACCCGGAGGGCATTTCTGGCAGTGCTCCTAATGAGGTGCAGGCAGTGTGAATGCTGGAGGAGCTTTTGTATATTGGGGGGGGGGGGATCCTAGGCAAGTTTTTTTTTTTTTTTTTCCCAGGGACGCATACTTGGTACATGATCCTCCTCTGGAGTGTGAGCCAATTGGATTGAGCATAAAGGTCACAGTTGTGTATTAGTTCCCAGCACCCAGAACCAGTCTGCATGCTTTATCTAGTGTCACCTTAACTCTTTTTAAAGCTGTTTCAGAGGCTACACTATACATTATTAGTCCATAGTCTAAAACAGACAGTATTGAACTGTTAACAGCGAGTTTTATGGCTTCTTGTGTCAGTTTCTATGCCTGTAAAGGGCGCCTAGTCTGGCATTTATGGTCAATGTGCAGGGTGAAGGAAAGGGAGTCATCTAGTATGACTCCAGAATATTTGAAGGTACACACTTGGTCAAGCGGTTCACCTCTACTGTTCAAAATAACCATTTGGCTCACTTTGCACTTATTCTAGGGGGTGGAGAATACAATTAATCTTTGTTTTTTGTAGTTTAGCAGTAGTTTATTCTTCCCAAACCACTCATCCAGTTTTTGGAAGCTAAGTCAGAGCTCCTGATCCGGTGAGCTTATGCGAGGGCTACGAGTGAAGATGGTGGCATCATCCACATAGTGTAGAGTATTAGATGGGCATGCATCTGGGAAGATGTTTACAGAAAGGCTGAAGAGCAGTGATCCAAGTATGGGCCCTTGAGGGACACTGAGTGTGACCTGTTTGCTATCTGATAGTACGCCATTTATCTTTACTTGTTGGGTTCTCTGGGTAAGGTAAGTTCTGAACCAGCTCACTGTCAGAGGATAGTCCAAGTGCATAAAGTTTTGTGATCAATAATTGGTGAATAACTGTCAGATGCTTTTGTTAGGTCTGTATAGATAGACCCGAGTTGGCCTTCATCCAGTGCCTCATGAATGTAGTTAGGCTACTCCACCATTGCAGTAGTAGTACTGTGGGCTTTTCTAAATCTGTGCTGTTGGGGGCACTGAATATTGTACTTGTTAAGATGGTCCACAAGTTGATCCAATACAGTTTGTTCGAGGGCCTTTGATGGGGGTGGGCAGGATAGAGATTGATCTGTACTTGAAGTAGATGGCACAATCTCCGCTTTTATGGACTGGTGTTACTAGGGGCTGCTTTCCATTGAATGGGGAATTTAGCCTGTCTGAGGGCTAAGTTAAAGATCTCAGTGATGGGCAGGGTGACTTCAAGTGTGAGAGCAATCATCTTCATGTCTAGTCCGTAACTGCCAACCCTAGTTTTGCCCAGGGTGCATTTTAAGTACTTTTTGGTGTCTGATGTGGTGACTTGTTTGAAGTAAAAAGGGGAGGTTTCAGGAGTTGACTGCGTTTTAGTTGTCTGCACATCAGCTGTTACATTGGACTGGGGGTGAAGGTAGTCTGGTGGGAGGATTCAGCCAAGGTCAGTAAATGCTGAGTTCACTGTCTGCTATCTCCTTTGGATCTAGTGTTGTGCCATTTGTGAGCAGCATAGTAAGAGCTGTTTTATTGTCCTTTCCGGTCAGTTCCTTTAGCTTGGCCCAGAACTTTCTCCCCTCCTCCCAGTTTTTCTCTAGCTGATCCCTATAGTAATTGGCTTTGGCTTGCTTAATTTCATGCGTGCAGCAATTTCTAGCAGCATTGTATCTTGGGTAGTAGTCAGGTTTACTAGATGCTTTGGCCCTGAGCCATAGATTGTCCCTGGCTTTCACTCTTTCTAGGAGGGACTGGGAGACCCATCCATTGCTGCATCCCCTAGCTTTGCGTTTTTGACAGGTGCAAAGATGTTGCAGGCTTTTGTATATCTACTTATGAAATAATCCAGGGCTAAGTCTTCATCCTGGATGGCTTCAAGGTGGGACCAGTATAGTTGGCTGAGGTACGCCCTAAAAGAGGCCAAGGTACCTCATGTTAGGACTCTGCCACTAGTGACATTGGGATTCAATTTTGTAAATTTATTTGACCAGTTGCAGAGAACTGTTGAGTGATCACTGAACAAGTCAGGACAGCTACCTCAGTGATCCTTTCAGGGTGGTTAGTGAGTACTCAGTCAATCGATGATTTTGTTCCAGTTTGGTAGGTGGTCCTAGTGGCCTCTGTAACCATCTGGGTCAGACATGGGGTGGTTATGGTGACCTTTTGGGGGCCATATCCTGCGCGAACCAGTTAATATTGAAATCCCCTAGCACCATGATCTCCCAGTTCTTATTTAGGAGTTTGACATGATTAGTTTCCATCTCTATCCCCAATTTTTGTTTTCCAGTGGTTAATACTATAGATTTATTATTGCTTCCAAGCAATATCTTTATGCTTAGGAGCTGTACTTCATTGCTAGTATTATTAGGTTGGATCGTATGTATCCTGAGGTTGTTTAAGTAAACTAGACAGCCTAAAACGAATATAATGAATAATATAATAAAAAATAAAAAAAAAAACTCTTTTTGCTAAAGTAATCCCTCCACTTGTGAGCTGTTGCCTCCTGCTGCCTCTCCCCCCCTCGCTCCACTTATGAGCTGTTGCCTTCTGTTGCCTCTTCCCCCCCCGCATGCAGAGACATTCTATTCTAGTGACCTTCTCCACCACCACAACAATCTCTAGCTTCCCCAAACTAGCACCCACAGTTACTTTTTGTTACCTTGTATCAGTGGAGTACTGTGTTCAGGAGACAGTATAATTGCAGTCCTGCTTCAGGTTTGGCAATGCATCTGGTAGAGTTAGGGCCAAGTGGGGCGGGTGCAAGAGTGTAGCGCTGGCTAAGCAGTGAAACCAGCAGTATTTTTCCTGGTTTTGTCTTCTGCAGATGGAGACACGCTGCTGGCTTGCGGCGGCAGGAGAAAGTGGGCAGGCGGTTGGGGATGGGAGTAAATGAGCAGGTGGCACTGAAGAAGAGGAATATTTTTTTAGGTAGGTGGGGAGAATGCCATGTGTATTTCATTATTTAAATAGAAACTGCCACAGACTTGGGGGGCATCATCAAGACGCAGGGCAGGGCTGTGGCTCTTGCTAAGCAAGAGAATAAAAATGGCAGCAGTTAATTGAGTGCTCCACCCTTTCTATAGGCAGGCACCAAATGAGCAATTTATGGAAACTTGGGGAATATACTTGTAGTGACTGATAGTTTGAAGGGTTTTGCTACAAGGGCAGGTAAGCTGTATGCTACAAGTTTTAGGAGCCTAGGCTCGATACCATCGGATCCTGCACTTTTATTTGCTGATACACTTTTTAGCAGTTTATAGACCTCTGCTGCAACAACCACCCTCTGGTAGAATGGGGGATCTCTAGGGTAGATAGAAACAGCTTGAAGGGCAGCAGCAATGGAAGAGGGGCTGCTTATAGTTGGAGGGGAAGTTGGGGAATGATTTAGACAGACAGGTCAGAGAAGTGAATGTTAAAAGCATTAACAATAGTGTTAGGGTTATTATAATTTACACCATTCAGTTCCGTGTTGTACCGTTCAGTTCCATGCTATGAACAGAGCTATATTGATTCAAACTCATAAGTTCTGCAGTGCATTTCCAGTAATTCTTTGGCTTGCCTGCAGAGGAAGAAAGTAGATTTTATAGTATGTACTTGTCATAGAACACATGGCTTTTTTATACACGTTTTCTCAGTCAGATGTTAGAGACCTTCAAATATGCCCAGCCCCTGGGTTTTGAATGGGGACAGATCTTACTTTGAGGGGGCTCTTGCAGTAGGCAACACTGTTAGGATTAAGCCATCAGGTGTCAGGACCTCAAGGAAAACTTCTAGCAGTCTACAGTGAGGGACTGCCCCCTGTCGTCTGCACGCCGACGTCCGCCAATGGTATAAGAGAGGTAGTCCCCCACACCCACCCCAGTTCTTTTCTTGCCATCGACCTGCAGTCGTTGGACTTAGCAGAATGTTGCTTTTTCGACCATTTATGAATATCTTCTTTAGATTTTTGTTATTTTCCATTGTACTTTTTACTTTTCTTAGTGGGTCGCATGTCTTTGTCACCCTCCTCTGCAGATTCCTGCAAATCTAAATGTGCCTGTGGCAAGAAGATTCCAAAAAAGGATGGCCACTCTTCCTGCATCGTCTACCTAGGCTCAGATCATGATAAAAAAGCCTTCTAGGCCTACCAGAAGTTTAACCAGGACACGTGAAAACTACGCCAGAAGGTTTTGGGGGGCCCATCTCCTTCAACAGAAATTGGTCACCATGGAGAAAGAGCTGAAGGCCCGCAGTGCTTCTTCGGGGACCTCTCCTGAGACTACTTCTTTGGCCAAGAAGAAGCACAAGAAACATAAGAGCCACAAGTGGTCTGCTTCTGGGCTGCGGCCTCCTCCAGGGGCCATGGCTGATGCTGGGTCTTCCTCCCATTGGAGGTCGAACTCAGCGGCCACACCAGCCCTCCTTCCCACTGTGCTGCCTCTGGCCGCACCCCCCACCTTGATCACTTTGGTGGGTGGCATTTCTGTGGGTACGGGGGACTCTTCGTCCGTCCTGCTGCCCCTGTCACTTAGGCCCTTTCACCCTTAGGGTCCTTAGCCAGGTGGCATGGCTGGATCTTCAGACACCAGTGTTCCTACTGGTGTCCTCCTGGCCCCAGCATCTTTGCTGGATCCCAGTTTAGGGTCCAGCGATGGTCCTCTGGACCAACACCAGCGGTCGCCTGCTCCTGCTGGGTCATAGCCCTCCACCGGGGCACCTCAGACTCCTCAGCCGCTGCTGGTGGTCCCTACTCTGGGTCCCTTCCACCATGTGACGGCAGGGCTGCCATCAGCCAGACCTCTTCTCTTGGGCCAGGCACCGGACCGCCCATGGCCAGGATCCGCTGGTCCTCCTCCGGGCCAGGAATCTCCGGCTGGATTGCCTCAAGACCTTTCTTCTGCCCAGGCACGACCTAAGAACATGGATCTTCCGAGGCTATCGCCTGTCCAGCAGTCGCCATCAGGTCTGACTTTGGGGTGCTCTTCAGGCTTCACTCTGGGCCTCCAGTCCGGTCTATCCCGACCAACGTCGGGTAATTTATCTCCTCTCCCAGCACAATTCCTGGGATGTTCCTGTCTCGCAGCATTTTTTTACTGAACGCTGGCTGACTACAGTGCCTTTCTTACTTGGTGGGCATCCGCTCAGTGCCTGGTAGCAGCCCGGGTAATGCCGACGTCAGTCCCTTACCTGACACGAGATCCTCCTTCGCTGGACAAGAAAGACTCTCATTCGGGGCTGGCGCTACCTCCGGGCTGTCATTGCCTCAGCTCCCCTCTTCAGAGTCTGAATGCTCAGTTTATGTGACTTCAGACTCTTTGGAGCCTCCGGGTTCCCCTCCTTCCTTGCTCCATGGGAACTGTGGGTTTGTGACATCCCTAAATCCCCTCCAGAGGATCCTTCCTTTTTGGAGGTGATGAGGGTTATCCAGTTCTCTCAAGGTTGGCGTACTGAGCAGGACTCCCAATATCGCTATCTGGTCGAACATGTATGACTCCCAGAGGTCATGTCAGTGGTCATCCCACTGTTAGTGGTTCCCCACGACAATATTACCTCTCCCGTGTGGCAACAACTGGCGTCTGTCCCTCCTGTGCCCAAGAATTTAGATCGGTTATACCACACCCCTGATGGCCGACTTCACTTTGATACTCATCCTAAGGCCGACCCATCCATCTTATCAGATGCCCATGAAGCATTCATGGAGTCTAGTCACCAGGGTGACTTACCTCCGGATAGTGAGTCCAGACACTTGGACATCCTAGGGTGAAGGGTCTATGCTTATTCCACCCTAGCTTTGTTTGCCCAGAATTATCTCACTCACATCATGGTGCATCAACACTCTCTTTTGGGGCAAGCATTGGGCATAGTGCAGTCTTTGCCAGATTCCCTTGCTAGAACTGAGTTGGAGCAGCTTCTCGGCTCAGCCTCCAATGTGGGTTTTCACGCCCTCCACACCTCTTATGATACGGTGGACTCCACTTCTTGGGGCACCACAGCAGCTGTATGCCTTCGGCACCATGCCTGATTGCGCCTGTGTGGTTTTAACCCAGATGTTCAGGCCTCCATTATGGATGACCCCTTCTGAGGCCCCTCTCTATTCGGGGGAGATGTCCAAACGTTGCTCTCCACCCTACAAGACTCGGGCAGACCCATTCATACTGGGTCTCACAGCCACCAGAGCAGGGCACACCACCCTACCCTTAATTGCTGTAAGCAGCGACCCCTTCGCCAGCTGTCTTTAGGCCTCGGAGCAAGCGGCAGGCCTCTTCTATGTTGGCCACTACAGCCTACGAAGCCCATAGGGCTGTCGTGCCTGTACCTTCCACGTCTACTGCCTCCTCTTGAATTTGTTTTGCAGTTCCCCCCCTCCTACGGAAGACCGAAGGATCTTGTGAGTGGGGAGCCATTTTGCCCATCTACTCTAGGTGTTAGTTTTAGTTCCTTCAACGGATTATGACAGGATCGTCTTGGGTGTTCCTTTTGGGGGGCCTATGGCCCATGTTCCCACCCTTTTGGAGGAGAGCTTTATGTCCTTTTTCATCTGCGGGCACCAGCAGTTGCAATGGGCTTCCAGGTGACCCGGCTGCCTGCTCCGGCGCGCAGGCCCTAAGCACAGTCCTTCGAGGAGAGGGGCTCCTGCTTAGCTCTCTTCTAGAGGTCTGACTATGCTCCCTGCCTTTGTGGGATGGTTACAGGCATCTACAGAGCCGTTTTTTCACCATCTCAGCCTCTTTTCCCCAGGGCCCCTCCGGACCCTCCACCAGACAGCCCAGATGGTTATCGGGTTGCCAGTATTCCTCCTGGCACCTTCCTGGACCTGTCTCTTTTGCTGGCTCTCCTTCGAGGTCCAGCAGCAGTCCAGGGGCCCAGTATCACCGACACCTGCTTCTTGGGCTTCTGGGCTGCCTTAACTCTGCATCCTCCTGGGTCCCTTTCACTCACCAGCCATCTTTTGAGGTCCGATGACAGCCCTGTGATCCAGTATCATCGGAGCACGCTTCTGTGCCTCTATTGGAGGGCATGTCAGGGCTGTTATGCAGCTTAGACCTGAGCTGCCTCCTAGTCGGGCTCAGTTCCATCAGGAAGCGGGCTCCAGGCTTCCTCCCCATTGCCAGAATGCAGCCTAGTTTCCTTCATTGCTATTATCCCCCCCTTTCGTCTGGGGCGGCTGCCTCAGCAGTCCTGCTAGGGCTCTTCTGTACCTTCTCTGCACATGGACCGTGGGGGTCCATTGGACCTAGAGTTTCACTGGCCTCAGCCTTCTGGTCCAGTTCATGCTCCGGTGGAGAGGATCCTTTTCCAGAGACAATAGTCCCAGAAGAAGCTTGCCCTGGCCATTTGGGTACCCTTGTTGCCAGTGACATTTGTCTTGCTTCCTGCCAGCTCTCCAGTCCATCTCCCTCAGATGATACCACTACCTGGCATCGGGTAGCTGTACGTTTTGGAGCTTCTTCCCATTGGAAGAGTCCTGCGCCGATGTCTCCTTTCCCCCGGAGACTGGGCGGTTGGGGTGTGGAGCCTTACAGGCACTCGGGAGTCCCTGGTAGCTGGGCTGGCATTCTTGGTCATGCACAGGCTTGGTCTTACCAACTAGTTCTGTCATGCATTGGGTGGACTACAGTGTTTAGTCGAGGGGGGGGGCGACTGTTTTCAGATCACCCCACTCTCCCTCTCCCTGCACTTCCTTATGACCTCTGCTGTTTGTCCCAGAGTTGGGTCTTGGCTTTAAAAAAAGGAAAGGGAGGGAGGCAGAGAGGGAGGAGACATACGAGTACCTGCATTAGGGATCTCCCCCCCTTTTGCAGTCAGTGCAAGCAGGATGACCCCTAGGGGAACTCTAGAGTGTCACACCAGCAGCAGTTACCCTACCTCTCCAAATGTCCATCCACGGGGAGGCTTTAGCCCTTTGGCCTCAGCCTTCCCCAACTGTTGCTTTTGGCTACCTCTTCATGTGGCTTTCTCTCATTAGGAACCTCTCCACATTGGGCTGTGGTTCCAGCAGAGGTCAGCTGCTAAACCAGAACCCCCCCCCCCATTCCTTCTTGGGGGACCTTTGATTGTTTTGGGTCACTTCCAAAGGGCTGGTACCCCTAGGCACCTCTCGCTCCTCCCACAATCAGGTGTTTTACTCCTCTGTGAGTTTTACCCTTCACTCTCTGGCTCCGAGAGAGACTGGGATCTGTCTCTCTCCTCTCCAGGGGACACACTCTGCAAAGGTCTTCCTACTGCCGACTGCGGTCTGTCCAGTTTGGAGGAATTCCAAAGCCTGTAGGCTCCCAGGTTCTCAGAGCCCTGATTTCTTTCATAAGGTCTTGCTGACTTTGTGTTCTTCCCTTAGCCTCTACCAGGTTAGGGTCTGTCCTGTCCCATATTCAGGTTAAGCCTATATGGGCAATCTCTTTAGAGTATTTTGTTAAGGGGATGAGCCTTTATACCTTTTTCGAGACAGGTGCGTTCTTAGGCTTGTAGGCCCACAGGACTATGCCATTAGGCAGTCCACTAGTCTCTTCTTCTCCCTTGCTTCCTGAAGAGGGGCGACAAGGTTGCCTCATTAGGCTAGGCTCAGGGTTCTTTTCCCTGTTCCTCATTCAGCCCTCTTCCCCTCATCTGCTCCCTCCTCGGGGTTGCTTTGGGGACTCCCTTGAGGAGTTTGGCCACATCCTCGGCAAGCTTCAAGGTCAGGTCTGTTGTGACTTTCCTCTCTTCAGCCTCCAGGGTGTTTCCTTCCCTTGCGTTTAGGCAGGGTAGCCAAGGGTTGCCTTTTTCCACTTGGGGCTGATGCCGGACTAAGAGCCCTCCTGGGGCATCTGTCCTTTTTCTGCCTACTACTCTTCTTCATCCTCCTCCTGAAGCTTTCTGCTTCATTTTGGTACTGCTTGGGACTCTGTTCTAATGTGTTGCCTACTGCAAGAGCCCCCTTGAAGTAAGATTGTACAGTTACGTAAGAACTTACCGTAAGAGGAGATCTTTGAGAGGAGCTCTTGCAGTAGGCAGGATTTTCCCTTCCTCCATCCCCCTGCTCTCTCTCTCTCCATCTCGGCCTTTCTCTGGCCCCAGGAGTTCTCTCTGTCTCCTCTGTTGGACATTCTCACAGTTCTCTGGCGGAAGAACTGAGGTGGGTGCGGTGGTCCGCCCCTCTCATACCACGCTGATGTCCAGGGGCGGTTTCCCATTGTAGACTGCTAGCTAGATGTTTTCTGTGTGGTCCTGGCATCTGGGGCTTAGTCTTAATAGTTTTGCCTATTGCAAGAGCTCCTCTCAAAGATCTACTGTTACGGTAAGTTCTTATGCAGCTGTTGTTTATTCAGACTGTTTAGCCATCAGTGTGCCTCTGCTGTTAGTCAGTGTTGTGACAAATATGACGTCCCTTTGCACATGATGAACTCAGGTCTTTCATAGTTCATTGTCGCTAGTTGTTTAATAGTACCCCTGACTTTCTAAGTGAAGGGCTTTGCACTTATTTTGACTGAACATTGAATGGCAATGGTATTGACTTTGAAGACAGCTGCTGACCTGCCTTCCTGGCTAGTAGGCAGGGTGTTGCCATAGCAACCTTATTGTCTGGGTTGTGGGATGAGTAACACTCAGAAAAAAGCCATTTTGTTCACATGAAAACTGTAAAAAAAATATATATATATTTTTAATGACAACACTGACCAATCCCAGTGTAACAATCAAATAATTTCTTTTTTTTTCTGTTTCTAGTATCTAAAACTGTTGGATGTGAGAAAGATCTTCCACCAGAACTTACAAACCAGCATCATAATACCAGACAGAATACTCTGACATGTACCACCAGTGGGGAGAATTCTAGTCCGATGCCTGCACTGTCCGAAGCAGAGAAAGAGTTTATATGCAACTACTGCGGCAAGTGTTTTACAGGATTGCCAAATTTCTCTGAACATCAGCGTATTCACACAGGAGAAAAACCTTTCAAATGTAGTGAATGTGAGAAGAGTTTCTCAAATCAGTCAGGCCTTACAATGCACCAGTGCATTCACACACGAGAGAGACGTTTTAAGTGTACTGATTGTGGGAAATGTTACACACGGTCATCAGCTCTTAGTAAACATAAACGAAGTCACATTGAAGAAAAACCTTTTAGATGTACTGATTGTGACAAGAGTTTCACACATCAATCTGCTCTTACTAGCCACCAGCAGATTCATACAGAACAGAGACGGTTTAAATGTATAGATTGTGAGAAGAGTTTTACACGCTTGGATTATCTCACAGCACATCTGAGGGTTCATACGGGAGAAAAGCCTTTTGCATGTACTGCTTGTGGCAAGAGATTCACACAGCAATCCTCACTTGTTTATCACCAGCGAATTCACACAGGAGAGAAGCCTTATGAATGTACTGAATGTGGGAAGATTTTCACATATCAATCTGCTTTCACTAATCACCAGTATATTCACACAGGAGAGAAAAATTATAAATGTACATACTGTGGGAAGAGTTTCACACAGCCGTCAACTCTTACTAGCCACCTAAGAATTCATAGTGGAGAGAGAAACCGTTTAACTGCACTGACTGTGGTAAGTGTTTCACACATCAGTCAACTCTTGTTAACCACCAGCGGATTCACACAGGACTGAAACGTTTTAAGTGTACTGAGTGTGGGAAGAGTTTTAGACGCTAGCTAATCTCTCAGCACATCAACGGATTCACACAGGCGAAAAACCTTTTAAATGCACAAGCTGTGGAAAGTGTTTCAGACATCAGTCAGCTTTCACTACTCACCAATACGTGCACACAGGAGAAAAGCCTTTTAAATGCAGCAACTGTGGGAAGAGTTTCAGACATCAGTCGGGTCTCACTTCTCACCAGTACATACATACAGGAGAGAAACCTTTTAAATGCACTAAATGTAGGAAGAGTTTCAGACATCAGTCCACTCTCGCTAAACATCAGCAAGTTCATACAAAAGAAAAAGCGAGCTGTGCACAAGATGGCTCCCAAACTGTACAGGAACTGGAAAAGCAGAACAGTCTAATTTCTGAGATAATAATTTAGAGATAGTTTACCATCTGTTAGTTGGATAAGAGATGCTCATGTCAGAAGGCCTGCAGCCAAAAAAAGGCACAGTATTCTAACCAGACTGTGATCCACTGGAAACTATGCAAATACTTTAACATACTGTACATGTAGCAGAAAATTACTGGAACCATGTCACATTCCAGTACCAACTGTGGCCAGAAAAACGTGATATTGTAATACAAGAAAAGATAACCAGATCGGCACTATTCTTAGACGAATGTTCATGGTGATTATAGTGTCCTGCTGATAGAGAGGCAAAAATATTATTAAAATAATCTGAGACGAGAGCAGTGTGGAAGAAAAACACAGAAGGAGTCACAGGACTAATTAAGATGATTTCTTTGGGGGGGATGGGGGGCTTTGGCCCAGGTCTGCTGCCATGACAGCGACTTGTGTTCAGGGACAGACTCAGGATACTAGTGCTTGGGGGGAAAATGCTGCTGATAGTAGCAGTTCCCAGTCTGTGGAGAGAATGGTGTCTCTGGCACCACAGCGGCCCCGGAGGTGATCTAGGGAGAAAACCTGGAATTCATCTGATTGAAAAGTGGGATGCACTCTGATCCTGACTCCCTTCAGCTGATGGCAGGCTAGTGGACGAAAGGGCTTGTGTGATCATCCTGGCTGGAAGAGAGTGGACAAAATTAGAGTGAGCGTAAACCCTCTATGGCACAAAAAAAAAAAAAAAGAAAAACCCAGACACTGCTAAATATGCAGCCAATAAATGAGACTCCTTAAGAACAAGTCATTTGCAAGAATTTGGGCAAAATTAGTTACCGCTTTCAGTTAAAGTTTGTCAGAGTTTTATTTTCAGGTTACACTGTCTAATTGTAAAGTTTATCTTCCAGTTTGGCAGATTAGGTAGAATTCCTGCTCTAAATGCATATGTGCCTAGTTTCAGATCTGTGGCTTTGAAGGGGGGCCCAAGTTGTAAACAGCCAAATTTTGTGAAAAATATTTACAGAATTATTTTTCAAGGAAGCACACTGAGATTTTTAAAGCCCCTGTAAATTTCAATCAGATATTGCAACATTATAAGTTTTAGCAGATTCATACACCCTAAGAAGACAGCTGAATGTACTGAACTCCACCCCCTACTGGTAACACCCAGGCACCCACACACGAACAAGTACCTCAAAAGATACTTATTGGTGATTCTATAATTAGATTCACTGACTCCATTGTCTCTGGAAAAGACAAGATGCACACTGTGGTATATTGTATCCCAGGTGCTAAAACTTCAGATATAACACACAGAATTGATAACATACTTGCTAATTCAGGAATAAAATAAATTGTAGCAGTTCACATTGGCACTAATGACGTGGGGAGGGCAAACAAGAACAAAATCAGAAGAATTTTGAATTACTGGGTGATAAATTAAAAAGCAAGGGGGTAGAGTGACAATTTCAAAGGTTTTACCACTTCCGAGTGCAGCAACACCCAGGCAGTACGTAATTCGTAGGATTATAGTGGTTACTGGAGTGGTCAAGGAGTAATAACTTTGTACTTTTTAAGAAATTGGAACACCTTCTATAGGGGACACGATTTATATGCTAAAGATGGCCTACGTCTGAACAGGAAAGGTGCTAGACTGCTGGGATTAAAAATATCAGGCACTAAAATTTATAGCCAGGCCCCTATGAGTGAAGGGATATCAGATATAAAGAAAGGGCATAATAAAGGTAAAGCAGATGTATTACATGTAGCCTCTTTAATGCCAGAAGTTTAAACAGAGTAAAAGAATTGGAAACGCTCATAACTCTTGAGCACTTGGATGTAATATGCCCAACTGAAACATGGTGGGAACCGAACTTAACGTGGGATACCGAAATTCCAAGCTATAACCTTTTCAGACAGGACAGAAAACAAAAAGAGGTGGTGGAATAGGTATGTACATAAAAGAACAACTACGAGCACCCATCATATCTGATAGGGTTAAATCTCCTGAAAGCACAGCGGAGACTATCTGGATCCAATTCATTAACTCCCAAAATAATCCCACTGTAATGGGGACCTGTTACAGACCACTAAATGCTAGTGACATAGATAACAGAGACATTTTAGATTAGATACACATTGCGTGTACATTGGGGGATGTCATCACATTGGGCAATTTTTTATTTACCTGACATGGATGGGAATAAGCATGAATTTAGACATAACTATTCCAGAGAATTTATAGATACTATTAAGCAATGTTCTGTAAGACAGTTGGTTAAATTTACTACCAGAGGCAATAACTTAGACATCATATTGGTGTCCGAGAATATCATGACCTCTTCATGCGTAGTTAGGGCCGCCCCCCAGGTAACAGTGACCACTCCACTGTATCATTCAGAATACTTCAGTCCATTAATAAACCTAAAGGTTGCACGGAAGTATATCTTTATTCTAAAGCAAATCTACATAACATTGACAACGACCTAAAGAATTTGAACTGGAATCTAATCCTTGGCAGCTTAAAAGTGGAGGATACATGGCTGAAATTTACATCCATCATTCACGTGATATGTTGCAAAAACATTCTGACTATTAAAAAATATAATACTAAGGGAATCAAACCTAAATGGTTAACACAAAAATATTTAAAAACTAATCACTAAGAAGCAAAAGGCTTTTAAAACATTTAAGGCATCTGGTTTCACTAATAGTAATATTTTTCATTTATAAAACATGAACAGGGATAAAATTCAATTGAGCAGAGCTCTTTTCCAATGAGGTCCCATTGCATTTGTTCCATGTACCATTTACAGAAAAAATAAACACACACTGTTAAACATCTATATAAAATAAAAAAAAAAAAAAAAAAATCACAGTCAGACATCACATTAAACACTTTAGTACATTTCATTCTATAACAACTTTGTACTATCACCATCTGAGTGGTTACAGACAAGCAACATGTTAGTGAGATTAAGTCCATGTCCTGCAGTCTTTATGGATAATTTGGTTTAACAGGGGGGATTGTTTGACTGGGTAAGGTTCAAATCAGTACAAAATAAAGTGTGCAAAAATACAATTCAGAGAAAAAAAAAAGAAATCTAGAGAGAAACGTAGCATATTCAGCAAATAAAGCTAGTAGCAAATTATTTTATGGATATACAAAACTCAATAAAAAAGGTACATCTGTAGGTCCACTGAAAATTGATGATACTATAAACTCAATTAAGGATATGGCTGTAGAGTTTAACCAGTATTTTACCTCGGTATTCTCTAAAAAAGATAAGAGACACTCTGACCCCATTGACAACATAATCGGGCAAACTGTTAATGTTGGCTGGATCTCCAATAAAGGAATTAAAGATAAAGTCAAGCATCTTAAGGAAGGTCGTTCCCCTGGCCTGGATAAAATAACCAGCAAAATGATAAAACTTATGGAAGATTATATCATAGATCCTCTAAGACTAATATACAGTACATGAAATCTATACAAGAGTGCTCTGTTCCTGAGGACTGGAGAGTGGCCCATGTAGTACCGATTCACAATAGGGGGTCCAAGTTGTGTGTGGCTAACTATAGACCTAAAAGTCTCACCGCGATACCTGGAAAAATGTTGGAATCCTTAATCAAGGATGAGATTCTTGAACATCTGAATAGAACACTAGACATTAACAACAGCATGGATTCAGGAAATCCGGGTCATGTATAACCAATCTGGCCTCCTTTTTATGAGAATGTCATCTGAGAATTAGACAATAGTAGACCTGTTGATGTTGTGTATTTGGATTTTCAGAAAGCATTCAGTCTAGTCCCACATAGTGCCATCATTGAAAAATTGTACATCTTAGGACTGAATAAAAATCTTATTACTAGGATCAATGCTTGGTTAAATGACAGGTCTCAGAAAGTGCTGATTAATGGTTTCTTATCACCCAGCAGTGGAGTGACGAGTGGGATGCCTCGGGGGTCTCTTCTGGGCCCTGTTTTAACACCTTCATTTCAGATCTACACGGTGAGCTCACAAATTGGTGTTCCAGGTGACACTAAACTGGTTGGAGTTTGTAGCACAGAAGTACAAATAATAACTGTTTAACAAGACCTTGATGACATAATTTCGTGGGTTGATACTTGGGGTGTGACATTTAGTAGGGACAAATATGTGGTGGTGCATTTTGGTAAGAACAACCCTAGACACAGTTACACTTTTAAGGGTTCAGTACTTCAGGCCACAGAAGTACAAAATGATACTGATAGACTACAAATTCAACTTTGAGGCACAGTGTAATAATATAATCACTAAAGCAAATAGAAGCTGGTGGAATATAAAAAGAGCAGTCCAGTTTAGAAATAGTAATATATTGATAAGCTTTTAAACTAGTCAAAGGGGGAGGCACTGACAAGCAGCAAAAAAATCCCAGTCTCTCCCTACAAAACAGGGTACTAAATGAGAAAAAGACTGAGGTAGAATGGTCAGTGGGGGATGCTGCAACAGAAGGTAAAGCCATCAAAAAATGGAGAGCAATGAGTACCAATGCCCGTAGTCTGGGTAACAAGCTTCCTGAATTAGTGGCCTTGATGGAGGAGGAACATTTGGATGTCGTGGCAGTCACAGAATCATTGTACACACAAAACCATGACTGGGACATAAACATACCAAGATACACTGTCTACAGGAGGGTCAGGGAGGTAAAGAGGAGGAGGAGTAGTTCTTTACATAAGGGAAGGAATAAAAGCAACAGAACAAAAGGGTAAACAGGGAGGAGAAGAAGCACTGTGGGTAAATTTGGAGACAGGCAATGGCACCACAATATGCACAGGGGTTATATACAGACCCCCTTCTCAGGAGGAGGAAATGGACAGGGAAATGATAGAAAGTATACTTAGAATGGCAGAAAAAGGGGAGATATTGCTGATGGGTGATCTGAATATGCCAACCGGTTTGCAGTTGCAGCTGCCACTTCAAAGAGTGCAGTTATTCTAGATGCCCTACAGGGGGCATGCCTTAGACAACTAGTACTGGAGCCCACTCGAGAGGGAGCAATATTAGACTTGATTCTCTCAAATGGAGATGGAGAGAGGATCACAGATGTAGAAGTGGGTAGCCATCTGGGAACTAGCGACCATCGAACAGTATGGGTCACAGTAAACACAGCAATAGAGTCAAGCCATATAAAGACAAAAGTACTGGACTTTAGGAGGGCTGACTTTGCCAAAATGGGTGAGTGCCTAAGGAATACACTAGCAAATGGGCAGGAAGGAGGGGTGGAAGAACAATGGAGAATAATAAAAACTGCCATGACAGAGGTAACGAGCCTTTGTGTGAAGCAAATAAACAAAACAAGACGATGTAAGAAACCACTATGGTTCTCAAAGGAAGTGGCAGTGAAGGTTCAAGAAAAGAAAGCATTCAGGAAGTACAAGGATGCAGAGGAGCAGGACAGAGAACTGTATCAGTTAAAGCAAAAGGAGGCTGGGAAGGCAGTCAGAACAGCAAAGGCCCAAACCGAGGAAAAGATAGCCAACTCAGTTAAGAAGGGGATAAAACCTTTTAGGTACATCCGGGAGCAAAGGAAGACCAAGGGAGGGATAGTGAGGCTTAATAAAGGGAGGAGGGTGGGCAGAGGGAGACTGTGAAAAGGAGAGATGCTAAACAAATATTTTGCTCAGTATTTACAAATGAAGAGGGAGGTACATAAAACAAACAGTAGTAACACTCTGGATACAGAAGTTGATACCAGCCCATTTACAGAAGAAAGGGTTCTGAAAGAACTCTTAAAACTGAAGGTGGACAAAGCAATGGGGCCTGATGGGATTCATCCCAGAATTCCAAAAGAGCTAAGGGTAGAACTAGTGACACCACTGACTACCCTTTTTAACAGATCATGGGATGATGGGGTGGTACCCAAGGACTGGAGGAGGGCTGATGTGATTCCCCTTCACAAAAGTGGGAGCAAGGCAGAAGCAGGAAACTACAGACCTGTTAGTTTAACCTCGGTGATAGGAAAATGATGGAATCACTCTGAAGGAAAGAATTGTCAGTATCTAGAGGCCAGAGGTGCACAGGACCCTAGGCAGCATGGATTCACAGCGGAAGGTCATGCCAGACAAATCTGATAGATTTCTTTGACTGGGTGACCAAAGTAGTAGATCAGGAGGGCTGTGGACATGGCCTACCTAGACTTCAGCAAGGCATTTGACACAGTCCCACACAAGATTAATATACAAGTTACCCAGCCTGGGAGTGGTCCCAAGATGACAGCCTGGGTAAAAAATTGGCTGGAGAATAGGACACAGGGAGTAATAGTAAATGGAGTCCACTCAGAAGAAAGGAGGGTTACTAGTGGGATACCGCAGGGTTCAGTATTGGGACCGGTCCTCTTCAAGTCTTTATAAGCGATATTGCGGAAGGACTGGAAGGAAAAGTATGTCTCTTTGCAGATGACACTAAGATCTGCAACAGAGTTGATGCACAGGGTGGGGTGGAAAGGATGAAAAGGGACTTGGCAAGGTTAGAGGAATGGTCAAATGTATGGCAACTTAGATTCAGTGCTAAGAAGTGCAAGGTAGTGCACCTGGGAAACAACCCTGGGGAAGAGTACACAATGGGGGGTGAGATACTAACAACAATAAAAATGGAAAGGGACCTGGGGGTAGTCATATCAGATGACCTAAAGGTGGGCAAGCAATGTGAGAGGGCAGCAAGGAGGGCTGGGGGTTACTGGGATGCATAGGGAGAGGCATCACCAGTAGAAAACAGGAAGTTATTATCCCTCTGTACAGACAGCTGGTGAGACCCCATCTGGAGTACTGTGTGCAGTTCTGGAGACCCAATCTCCGCAGAGACATAGACAGGATGGAGGCTGTCCAGAGGAGGGCAACTAAAATGGTGCAGGGTCTGCACCGAAAGACATATGAAGAGAGACTTAAGGAGCTTAATATGTATAGCCTCGAGAGAAAGGAGGGAGGGGGACATGATAGAAACTTTCAAGTACCTCAAGGGAATCAAAAGTCAAGAGGGTAGCATCTTTCAAAAAGAGTGTGCAAGAACAAGAGGCACAATTTGAAGATAGAGGGAGGCTCAGAGGTAATTTAAAGAAATATTTTTCACAGAGAGGGTTGTGGATGCATGGAACGCCTCCCGGAGGAGGTTGTGGAGTCAAAATCAGTGGTGGAATTCAAGCATGCATGGGACAGTCATAAGGCAATTCTGGGGGGTGGGGGTAAGAAGAAGTAGGCTGCTGGTTAACTACGATCTGCAGCTTATCCAGTAGGTAGGGAAATGGGCAGACTGGACGGGTCAAGCGGTCCTTATCTGACGTCAAATTCTATGTTTCTGTGATCACTGTGTACAGAATGCATGTGCGTCAGATACTTGATTATGGTTCATAATTCTGGGCAGCTGGCTGGCCCACTGGCGCCAGCAAGCGGGTTCAGGAATGGACTTGGGCAGCTGGAGGGCTGGCCGGGGGGAGAAGGATCAAGCGCCCATTGGCCACTCTCCTTCTCCAGGAGGGGAGGCTTGCCTGTCTCACTACTCTGCCGCCACCTGGGTGACCACGGGTGGTGGTGCAGCTGGGACAGCCAGTGGAAGGGGAGGACGTAGGCCGGGAGCCGGATCATCTGCATGCCACAACGTGCTCCACCCCTTGACCCCCCCCTTACATGCTTATGTCCTCAGGGGATGGCACCAGAAACACTGAAAAAGGACCTTGCGGATGCTGGCGTAGATGGGGATCCAAGCTCCCAGACACCATAACCCGGCTCTCTGGGACCGTCCAGACTGCCCGGCACACACTAATGGACTGGAGGGGGACACCCTGGGATCCCCCTCTTCCCCGCCCGTGGGGTAGGCCGAGGCAGCAGGGGGGCAGATCTGGTGGTACCCCGAGAGGTACCGGGGTGGGCAGAATGAGCAGAGCATACCCAAGAAGAGAGCGGCATCCGTGGAGACGGGGGGAACAATTCTGGGCACCCCATAAAAGTAAACAAATCAACAGCACTGAGTGCTTACCAAGACGCATAACAAAATGAAGGGAATGAGAAATTTGGATTATATGAATCACCTTCATAAAATTAAATTAGCTTCTCTGGAATCAAGAAGGATTGGGAGGACTTAATGTTCTTGTATGAAATATTGCAAGATGCAGAACTAATTGTCTCTTTAAATATGGACTTTAAGCAAGACTCCAAAGAAATGAGTTGGCATCCTCTATACGTGAAAAGAAGTAGTGAGAACCGAGAAGAGGTATTTCTTCACCCAGAGAGTGTTGGGGGGTGTGGAAAAACCTTCTAGTTGTGGGCGTGGCTAGCAAGAACAAGGATGTGTTTAAAAAATGTTAGACTCCTACATGGCCTCGAATCCCATTATGAAGTACTAACACTGATATAGTGAGAGGGCAGTTCATATGGGCTTAGTTTTTATCTGCCCTTCAAACTCTAGTTTGAAGGGCAGATAAAAGCTGTGTGTATTCCAAATTTTTCATGTCTTACTTCAAGGATGGAGAAGTAATAAGTGCCAAAAAATGGTAGTAAAACATAAGTTTATTTAAATGTTATAATTTTTTTTTTTTTTTTTTTGTGGAAGCTATCCATAAATTTAGTTAGAGGTATAATAAGATGGCATTCGTAGAGGACCCCATAGTTGAGGCAGAAATAGTTGAAGGGGCATTTCATGACTGTGATGCTAGTGTAGGTAGAGTGATTTGCCTTTCCGCAGTACGGATCCAGTTAGTGCAGTCCATAGCCAAGCATTGCAGCTTGAGGGAAGAGCGGACTGTTGTCTGCATTGGCATAAATAACAAGATGAACAAGTCCTGAAGACATGACAAGGTTACCTACAGAACTAGAGACATTCCTAAAGGGGAAGGTATCCAGAATGATCTTCTCCAAGACCTTTGTGGTCCTGTGGCCAGTGAGGAATGTTACTGGACTATTAGGCTAACTCTTGCTAGGAGTCTGAAAGTGTATTGAGGGGGCTTATTTTTCAGGCCAGCTGGAAGGCATTCTGGGTCAAGGAGTGTTGCATGCCCAAGATGGGCTGCAGCTGTGCCGGGGGGTGGGGGAGTACTGGTTGGGAAAATAGACTGGGCATTCATGGGGATTTAAACTAAAGAATAGAGCAAACAGCTAGTAGAGGGATAACCAGTGGCAGAAGATAGATGCATGTATTCTCCAATTTCCTAAATAAATAAATAAAAATAAATGAACGGACAGCAGAGTTGGGTACACAAGAATAGCAGACCCCACAGTTTGAGCAGGGAGACCACCAGTTGGAGCAGGGAGCACAGAGGGCAACAATTCTCACTTGAATGAAGTTCATAAGAGACACATGCCCAACAAAATTGACTAGCTTGAGAGCCTGGTGCACTAGGTAAGTGGTGATTTGGAAGCACTCCCGAGTACTGATTGGGGAAAGAAAATAACTGGGATACCAAGGAAGAATTCCATTTATTGCAAAGGGACAAGTCTCTGACAAGAAAAGTAGTAGGTGGCTGTAGTTTATGACTTCATAGCAAGAACTATACAACATATTGCTAACAAGAGGAAAGGGAGCAGGGCAGACATGAACAGAACTCCTGTGTATTATCTTCTACTTCCACAGTGGAGTTTCATCACTTCATTGGTATGCATGAGATCCCTGCTCTTCTGTGTCTGTATGTGCCCCCATCCCTACTCTCCCTCTTACCAGATCTTCTTTATTCATCAATCTATGGTTGTGGCACATTTTTTTTTCTGTTTTGTATGCCACCTCTGCAGTTGGAAGAATGCTGCTGACTACACAAAATACTTAGCAGGGACATGTGTCAGTGACTGAAGAACAATTCTGTCATCAACCAGTATAAATCTGCTATAGCAGAAACAGTTTTTTACCACCATATGTACTGAGAGGACAGCCAAATGGTGTAGAGAATGAGACAATACATGCAGTCATGCTGATAAAAGCTTGAATTTATGTAGGTATATAGAGAGCAGCAGTGTACATTGAGCTGAAAGCTGGGGCCAGATATTCAAAACTTTGTGCCGGGTGCAAACTAATTGCTCCCCATTTGCGCCGGATTGCTATATTCAAAAGGCCAGATAGCGCTGGCGCAACGTATTAATGCTGGCGCTAAAAGATAATGTATGTGCAGTGCAAAGTGAGGGGTGGGGACATGCATACGGTATATTCAAAAGTATAGCGCCAGGTAACATGCGTTAGCCCGTCGTGTAGCGCGGCACAAATTACCACCTGTGTGAAGGTAGTCTTAACTCTGGGCAAACCAAGGATGGGGGGCGTGGACACAGCAGCAACTGTGAACAAGGCTGTATGCAGCAAGTGTGGAGGCAGCAAGGGAGGACGGCCACCCTGGGTCACTCCATATGCACAGGTACCCAAACTGTGGTATACAATGCCTCAACATTGCTTGGAAGCTAACAGTCATGCACATTATACGACTGAGCTAAAACTCCACTTGCAGCATAAAACTAACTGTGTTGCTATATGTGAATTGTGTGTTGTACGTTATATGTATGAATTGTACACTGCATCATCACATGCAGTGCCTCCGGGTTGTTCTGGAATATGGACCATGGCCCACTGTGGCTACCCAGTCAACACAGCAGTAAATACATATGAAAGTATGAAATAACTGGCAGTGCAGCCATACAGCACACACCTCCAGTCCCCCCATTGGGGTACACCAACACACTCCAGCACACACATGCAACACTGGGGAACTGGAGGGTTTTGAGGGAGGGTGCACAGGTGGCCAGGCAGCACCATATAGTGGGTTTTGCACAGGACTGGGGCCATCCCCACAGTGCACATGTTCTAGTGTCGGGAATACCCCAACACCGGGTGTGCATGTCTGATGGTATGTGTCACTGCCCCCAGCACATACCTCACATCTGTACAGACACCACGGCACACATGGCCAGCCATGTGTATGTTACTGTGAGTATCCCATGCCTGTGGTGCAGCATATGTGGGACACAGGACAAGCATGAAAGTGGTGTCCACTATCAGAACACACCTGCCTGCTGGTCCAGTCACTGTGTGGAGAGCAGCAGTCATTGATGCCTGACACACCATAGGCATTGCTGTGTCCCTCACAAAATTGGCCACTATGGTATTGTAGTGTCTACTGTGCACTGTAGCAGGAACTACAGTATATGTCCATGGCATGCAGCACTAACACATGAGGCTGTGGTGCTTGTCCCCTGGGGCACACTAGACGACTGCTGTGTACAGATGTAGCCTGCAGCTACTGACATGTTTCTCCAGTCTGACATACAGGCAGTGCTCTGGGGAGACCCAGCCTGCAGCTATTGACCTGTAGTTCCAGTCCGACCTACAAGTGGAGCTGTGTGCACCATGCAGTAGCGCTGGGCAATCCACATGGAACTACATGTAAATCAGGCAATTATGATATGCTAATGTGGCTATTTGCCCACGGAATGCATAAGTAGTCTCATTTGCATAGCATTTTTGAATATAGTAAAATTTTGTGCTTGGCAAACGTGTCAGTGCCATGTAAATGAGTTTGCCCTGCGCAAACCTGTCAGAACCATAGCACAGTTCTGCAGTATTTGGTCTGCACTGTTTGCAGTTTTTATGAATTCACTTCTTTGCTAGCACACACATTGGCCACGTAGTTCACCTTTGCTTTTCTCCACGTCTGTATGCACTGGCTTCTGTTGTAGTTTGCACTGCCTGGTTGTTATATTCAGAGCTGTCTTAATTGCCGGGCTGTGTTTGCACTGCACTCCAGGCCCTGTTTGCACACAGTCATGTACACGCTATGTTCAACTGATTTAGCCTTTGGGCTGTTCCTTTGAATATAGCGTGCAAATGGTTCCGGGCTAATTTTGCACGCTGTGCAGTGCTTATTTTGCCCCGGGGCTAAGTTTTGAATATCTGCCCTCTGATCTCTAATTTGAACTATGACAGCTATTCCACAGCTGCTTCTAGCCATCTCTCACAGCAAAAAAAAGTACTTTCTAGTTCAACTGGTTAAAGGGGCACTGTCAGCATTGTTATGCTCTTTTTTTTGTTTTACTCACTCTGCTCATGTCCGGTCCCAATAAAAGTTTCCATTCTTCATTTGTCTTTGTTTCCTAGCCTCTGTTATCATTTAATGTCTTAGAAACTAAAACAACAACAACAAAAATAAATACCATTTTTTATTTTTGAGCTCCATGCAGCCCCGTTTCAGCACCAGGTTGCTAGTGTATATGTTTATGAAGCAGAAGGAGAAGCACACAGAGGAACGCAGCTCGCTCACACACAGAAATTGAGCAGTCTTCCGGTTGTGGTGTACCTTTTGTCTTGGTGCCATTTCTTGCTCAGGGTTACTGGTTCTCAAAGCAACAGTAGAGCGACAACAGACACTGTACACAGGATGATTTTCTCATGGAAAACACCTTGGTAATGAATGTAGATGCCAATGTTACAGCAGGGCTGGTGTCTTATGTTTTGTTTTGTTTTTACCTTTTTTTTCATCTTGCTTTCTCCCTGCAGTGCGGTATGTGCAAACAGTCGGCATTGTGAGTCTAACATGACTTTCTGGCTGGAGTGTTATGCCAAGAGTTCTTTCTTGTCTCCCGAATATAAGACAGCAGTGGTCTGGTCTCAATCTGATTGATTTGGAGGTGAGGTGCAGAGCGGGTAGGGACACAGTCTGCTGCCTGTAATTGCCTATAACCGAACTGACTGTTGGATGCCTAGTGGGGAGGCTGACAACGCAAGCGTGAAAGGAATGCTGGACAGAGAGTGAGTAAGCCAGAGAGCTGACCCTGGAGGACTAAGATTTATTTGATTATGGAGGAGCCAGAGGGAGTGTGATGGTGATCTGTGGAGCGAGACGGTCTGTGGCCATGAGCTGTGTTCTGGTGATCAGAGGCAGTGATCTTGTGTGCTTGTTATCTGGGGTATTGAGCTGCTTTCTGGTTATTTTGGGCTGTGAGCTGTGTGCTGGGGCTCAGGCTAGGGCAGTGAACTGTGTGCTTAGGCTCTGGGATGGTGAGCTGTCTATTGGAGTTTTGGGCTGGTGAACTGTGTGCTGGGTCTTTGGGCCAGTGACCTGTGTGCTTGGGATCTGGGGCAGGGGGCCATGAGCTGTATGCTGGGGTGAGGACTGGGGCCGTCAGCTGTGTTTTGGGGCTGGGGCAGATAGCTCTGTGCTGGGGTTTGGGTGGGGGCAGAGAGCCGTGTGCTGGGGCCATGAGCCGTGTGCTGGGGCTCATGCTGGGGCACTGTTCACAGCAGGACATCACATTCTTGCTTTTGTTTGTAATTTTTGGTTCCTGCCCTTGCTAACCATCAGGAAGTGCAGTTTTCCCCTCAAATTATCCTTGTACCCTTCTATTAATCACCATTTTTGTGTGTGTTTGGGGGGTAGATTTATTTATTTGTATATTCGGAAACAACCTTTGAGTATACACTCTTTTATAAAAGTTCCTTGTCAGGATGTAAGACAGCAGAGATATAACAAAAACTTGGCAGTTAACACAAAACATAAGATTGCTATGTAATACAGAAAATAGATAAATAATACATTTGAGAAACCTAGACAATTAAAATTAAACAGTGGGAGGAGATTCACAATTAGCAACGTACGGCATAGCTGCCCCATGGGGGCCTGTGAAGGTAGAGTATTGGAAAGGGTAGGAGAAAGAAGGGGGGGAGCGTGCGAATGAGGTTTCCCAATTAGCAACGTGTGGCATAGCTGCCTCAGGGGCCTGTCAAGGTAGGGTATCGGAAAGGGGAGGAGAAAGAAAGGGGGTAGATTAGAGAGAGAGAAGGGGATTGGGAGGAGAATATTTGGGGAGGAGTGGGTGTAAAGGGGAGGTGTTGGGGGAGTATAGAGGGGGGAGCTGGGGGTGGCAAGGCATGGCAGGTGGGGATCCAGGGTAGGTAAAACAGGAGGAAAGCTCAGACAGACTGGGGCATCAAGGTTGAGGACATGGACTCAGGTAAGAGAGTCAGAGGTGTTTAAGAGGGGGTATTCAGGCTGAAGATATGGATTCAGGTAAGGCAGTCGCAGGCATTTGAGTTCAACAGGTATTGCTTCAGTTCTCTTTTAAAGGACCGAACATTTGTTGTATTAAGATCTGCAGCAGGGGTCTCATTTAGCCATAGTGGAGCTGGGTACATGAAGGATCTTTGTCCTATGGAAGTTCTACGAAATGGGACATCAAGCTGAGTTGTCACTGTTCTTCGTGTGTTGTATTTGGAGCTTATTTCCTTTACCAGGTCTACAGTGCAGGTAGGGATTAGGGAGAGCATGGCCTTTCTCCCTAGCAGGCAAGTTTGTTATCTGATTCTGGATTGAAGCTGTAGTATGTGGGCCAATTCATACAGGATACAAGTGTGCGTGAAGCGGTCAGCATTTAGCAATGGTCTGTGAGCCTTGTTAAGGGTAGTGGCAACCCTTTTGAGGGCCGTATCAGTGGCAGCGCCGTAAACCACCAGCCCGTAGTTGACCAGGAAGAGGACAGAGCTGGAGACTGAGAGCTGGAGGGCTTCAGCAGTTAGGCTTTTCTTGTGTCTAAACAGGATCCCTAAGTTAGTGTTCACAGCTTTCACCACCATGTCAATGTGCTGAACATATGAGAGGGTATTGTCCACAGTGACACCCGGGTACTTGAAGGAGTGAACCTGTTCCAGTGAGGCAGTCAGGTGATTTGTGATTGTTAGTTCTGGGCATCTCCTTTTTAGGTGGGGGCTAGAGAGGAGCATCGTCTTGTTTTTTTTTTGTAGTTTAGTAGCAACCTTTGGGTGTAGAACCAGGTCTCCAGTTGCTGGAAGGATGATTGTAGCTTGGCCTGTAGGTGCTTTGTGCAAGAGTGACAGCTAAGTAGGACAGCATCATCAACATATAGAATGACTTTGCTAGTGCAGGCATCAGGTAGGTCATTCAGGAACATGCTGAAGAGCAGTGGACCCTTGAGCCACCCCTAGCAAGACTTCCTTGGATGCAGATAAGGAGTGACCTATCTTGACCCTTTGAGACCAGGAGGTTAGGTAGTCCTGGAACCATAGAGCGGCATTTGGGGAAACACCAAGGGCATGCAGTTGAGAGGAGTGGGTGGCAGACTGTGTTGAATGCCTTTGTTAGATCAATGAAGATGGACCCAACCAGTTTTCCCTCATCCAATGCCTTATGGACATACTCAGTGAAATCCACCAGTGCAGTGTCCGTGCTGTGGAGTTTCCTAAAGCCGTGCTGCTAGGGACATTGCAGTTGGTATTTGTGAATATAGTCAGTAAATTGATCTGCCACAGTCCTTTCCAGTGCTTTGGGGGGGAAGGGTTAGAGGATAGAGATGGGCCTGTAGTTGTGCACCGGGGTCACCAGTGCTTGTTTCCAAGGAGAAGGGAATTTGTTGAGCTGGAGGGATTTATTGAAAATCGTAGTGATGAGAGCGATGACTTCGTTGATTGCCAGCACCAGCAGTTTCATATCAATGTTGTTAGACCCCATTTTGGTTTCCCCCAGGACCTTTTTAACATAACCCAGTGACAGTGACTCTCTTGAAGTAAAATTGAGGGTGTGAGTTGATGTCTGGTGGGCGTCTGTTATCAGCTTTGATAGGCTTGAGGTATTCAGCCGGTAGAACAGAGCTAAGATCCGTGAAGGTGGAGTTGAACTCTTCGGCAGTGGTGTGGGGGTCCATGATATTTATGCCATTAATGTTTAGCAGTGATGGCTATATTTTGTCATCCTTCCCTGTGAGTGCCTTTATATTGTCCCAAAACTGCCTCCCATCACCCCAGGTTCTTTCCAATTGATCCATGTAGAAATTAGCCTTAGCATTCCTGATGAAATGTGTGCATTTGTTTCTGGCTGCCCTGAATCTCTGAAGGTCACTGGGCTTAGTGGAGGCCCTGGCTTGATACCAAAGTTTGTCCCTTGCCCTCATGTGATCTAGAAGGTCACTAGTAATCCACCCGTTGTTATGGTTGCGTGTTTTTATTTTTTTGAATGGAGCAAATCTGTCACAAGCGCTATTAAAGTTATCAATAAATTACTGGAGTGTTATGTCAAGGTCATGCAGTACCTTAAGGGGAGACCAATCTGAGAAAGCGCCTCCTTGAAAGTTGAGAGCTGCCCTTTTCTGAGAATTCTGCTGTTCACAAAGATAGGTGGTGATTTTTTTAATTTATTGGACCACAGACAGATGATAGGGGAGTGGTCGCTTGGCGAATCTGGTAGTACCAAGACATCGGTAATCCTGTCAGGTGAGCTTGCAAGGAGCCAGTCCAGGAGCATGTGCTTACTGGTCTTATGGTTCATTCCAGTGGGTTCCATGACTAATTGCGTGAGGAGAGAGCTGGCTATGGTATCCTTCTGGTTGGTCAGTTCATTACTGAGCCAATTGATGTTGAAGTCCCCAGTCACGATGAGCTTGCAGTTGTTAATGCCAGCCAAAGACCCTAGTAGTTTAATTAGACTGTCTTTGGCCATTTTCAGTGGGAGGTAGATGCATGCAATTACCAGAGATTTTTTTATGGTTGCAGGCACAGATTAAACGTATTCTGTCCACCAATGCTACATGTGGCTGTTGAAATGCTTCTAGCACAGGTGCCATGTTATGTTTTGAGTTGTTTGCACTGTTTACATTCTACTCAGTTTCTTCCATTACAGTGCAGGTAGTGTTTGAACAATTCATTTTTTGTGGATTGTAGATGTCCACTTTGGCTTAGTAATTTTTATTTGCCATGCACATTTAGTTTTTTTATTGTCTCATGTGTTACATTTCCTTCTTAATTCATTTCCACCACCCTCACCACATGATCTTTGATGGCCTTTCAATGTGTTTCCTTTGAGGCAGTAACTGTGTGTTCTAATATCTGGAAGTTTACTCACCTGGTAAAGGTGATTATAGGAGCACCTTTTGCAGCACTCCAAAGTCATCACAGGTGGGTTATAGAGATGTCCTCTGATAGTCTGATGTACAAACTGAAACTTTGAATCCGACCCCTTTGTGTTGGGTCTTCCTCAGTATGAAACTTCCAGAGCTACTCTGCCTGATAGCAGCTTAACTCACAAGAGGAAAGCAGGCTTGTGAGCAAGACAGAATACTAGCGGAAACATGAAGATCGGATTCAACGGGCTGTATCATCATCTTTTAAGACGATTTCAGCATACTTGGGTCTTCACATCGAGTAGTAAAACAATCTAACTATAGGAGTCTGCTATCACAATTGTATGTACAGCTCAGATTCCTCTTCAACGGGTGGACTGGGGAGCGCCTTTACCAGGTAAGTAAACTTCCATTATCTGGTGCACCTTTTACAGCACTTGGAAGTCATCTCAAATGGATAATCTGAGAAGCATTCGGGTAGAGCGAGGAGGAAAAGGATTGAAAACAGACTGTAGGACCAAATGACCAAAATCTGTTTTGTCGGAGTCCCAAGTATTGAGTCTGTAGTGACAGGAGAAAATACTGTAAGTACAGAAGAACAGGTGGACGCAGCGCAAATGTGTGCGGGTAAGGCTAAATTCCTTTCTGCCCAGGTGGTGGCTCTGCTGAAATGTGCCATCAGTTGCATTGGGTTAGTCAAAGCAGATGCCTTGTAGGCTTCTGAAATAGCCTGTTTCACTCAGAAGCGTAGAAGCTGATGGTAGATAAGGGCCACGTGGCCCATCTAGTCTGTCCTTTTTTATTGCATTGCTTATACTGTAGACCACTCCAGGTCTACTACACTTTCACAGCCACTCCATTACCTATCCCTTGTGCTTATCCCAGGCTTTTTTGAATTCCACCACTGTTTTTACCCACACTACCTCCACTGGAAGACTGTTCTAGGCATCCACCACCCTTTCTGTGAAGAAGTATTTCCTCACATTTCTCCCAAACCTACCCCCCTCCAGTTTCATATTGTAGCCCCTTGTTCCGGAGTAGCCTTTCCTCTGAAAAATACCTTCTACTTGTATTTAAAGGTCTCAATCATATCCCCCTCTCCCTCCTGTCCTCCAGGGTGTACATGTTAAAGGAGACGACTCCTGTTTATGATTGGATATTTGACATTTTTCATACATTTAGTTAGTTACTGCAAGTATGTCAATATGAGGGCAGTCATTTTTTTTCTGTTGTAACATCTAGATTCTGAGGCTTTGACACAGCCTTGTAAAGTATAATGCCAGATCCATTTTATATGCAGATGAGGCACATGTAATATAACCCCCCATTCTTTGATGTCACCAGAGCAGCAGCTCAGAAGAAAGCATATAGTTTTCAATGCTTCCTATCCATATTTTAAGTTCCCTGTGGCTTAAGACAGTCCTGTCATGCCACTCACAGTGTGTAGTACTAGTAGCCTATATTTGTGCATAGCAAATAATACATATAACACTTGATTCACAAGAAAAAAATGTATATTTCTTTGTGCTGCTCATCTCTCACTGTAAAACAGTTGTAACGTGGGGGAGACGTAGAAAGAAGGCTTCCTTTGCACAGATGACACATATCCTCCTTTCAGCAGCTGGGAAATGGGACAGCTAGATCACTAAAAAGTGTATTCTTTACATTTTAAATGCTTCTTAAACCACAATAACTGACTGGAAATACAACAAGAGGGAATGAATTTGACACAGGAGAAGTAAGATAAGTAAATACACAGCACTGCACACATGAGAATTCTTGTAGTTCCTTTCACCTCTCCTAATAGGACATTGGATGTAGACCCTGCACCATCTTGGTAACCCTCCTTTGGACGATCTCCATCCTGTCTTTCCTGAGATGTGGCCTACAAAACTGGACACAGTATTCCAGGTGGGGTCTTACCAAAGACTTCTATTGTGGCAACAGCACTTCCCTCTTCCAGCTGATAATACCCCCACCTATACATCCTAGCAACCCACTAGCTCTCCAAGTTGCTTTGGTGCATTATCTGTTCACCTTCAGGTCATCCAATATGATTACCCCAGGTCTCCTTCCTCGTTGGTTGCTGCTAGTATCTCTTTCCCTCCCCATTTTGTATACTGCACCCCTGGGTTTCTGTGACCCAAGTGTATTATTTTGCATTAAACCTTAGTTGCCAAACTCTTGACTATTCCAGTCATTGCAAGTCTTTTTCCATCCATTGCACCCCCTCTGGAGTGTCCACCATGTTGCAGATCTTGGTGTCATCCACATAGAGACAGAACCTTCCATTCCAGTTCCTTTGTTATGTCACTAATGAAGACATTAAAGAGGACCGGCCCCAGTACTGAGCCTTGTGGTACCCTGCTAGTCACCCTCCATTCTTCAGAGTGAACCCCATTTACCACCACCCTCTGCCTCTTATCCCCTAACTAGTTCTGTAACCAGGCTACCACCTTATTGGACACCCCCATTCTACCCAACTTGTTTACCAGTCTCTTCTGTAGAGTACTGCACTCTGTTCTCACTGGAAACCAGAAGGGAGAGGGGTGATATGATAGAGACCTTTAAGTTTCTTAAAGGAATTAACAAAGTGAACTGTGGGGAACTATTTAACCTGAATACATACGAACATACGAATCTGCCAGCAGAAACAAGCCTTACAGTCTATCAAGTTAGTCTGCTTGAATGCACAGCTTGCACCCTTGTATTGCAGCTGCCCCCCCACCTTTACACCCCCACACACCCTGTCCCATGCCCTTTTAAAACTGCCCACTGTGCTACAGGATACCACCTCCTCGGGTAAAGTGTTCCATTTCTCCATCACCCTCTCTGTGAAAAAATGCCTCCTCATCTCTCTCTCTCTGATACATTCCACCCTCCAACGTGAGACCATGCCGTCTGGTGTCCCTTCCTCTCCTCAGCTTAAATATACCTCCTGTACCCATTTTGTTAATCCCTTTCAAATATTTGAAAGTCTCAGTCATATTCCCCTATCCCTCCTCTCCTCCAGGGTGTACATATTCAACTCAGTCACGCAGACATGAGTGGAAACTTAGAAGGGAGGTTTGGGAAGGACATGAGGGAGTACTTCTTTATGGAAAGGATGGTGGAACCATGGAACAGTTTGTCGACTGAGGTGGTAGGTGTAAAAATGGGGATTCAGGCAGGGCTTGGATAGAACGGAGGGAATAGTGGTTGCCTGGGGTGACAGGACTAAGGAAGAAAATGAGAAGAGGAGGAGGGTTAGTATCCTGGAGGATCAGTAAGTTCCAAGGATCATAGGGAACTTGGGCAGAATGGATAGACCTTTGGTCTTTTTCTGTCATCATTGTCTTAGTTTCTGTGTAACTAAGTGATCTTACTTTGAGAGGGTTTCTGCAGTAGGTCATTATATGTAGGACTGCGCCCTCTGGTGTCAGGACCGAATGACAAACTTTTCCAGCAGTGTCTGGCGGTGGACTGACTGCCAGACATCACATGACTGACGTCAGCTTGACCCTATATAGTGGGCAGTCCCCATGCCCGCCTTCCAGTTGTTTCCTGCTGTCGACCTGCACTAGTACCTCGTGCTAATCTGCAGCTTTGTCGATCGCTGTTTTTTCTTATTTCCACCATATAACAGTCCATTTTCTGCACTTTACGTACTATCCTTCTCCAAAGGCAAAGAAGAAGTGGACCAAGTGTGGGGCGGAAAGTCCCCACAAAGACGGCCATCATCTCTGCCTCTTCTATTTAGGCCTGGACCATGACACCGTGGCCTGTCCCGACTGCCAGCCCTTCACCCAGGCCACCCGCAAATGATGACAGCAGGCTCTGGAGGCCCATCTCCTTAATTCAAGAATGGCTTCACTTGAGAAGGAGATGCAGAAAATTTGTGACTCAGCTTCTTCCCCTTTATTGGACAAACAGAGGAAGAAAACAGTCAAGGAAAGTCACAGAGCACCATGAGGACCAGGACTGATCCTCAGTTAGTAAGCCTTCGGCCAGCAAGGCCCTCTCCCTGCCACCCACCCTCGTGGTGAACCAGGCAGCTTTGGGGATGACCTCCAGTGCCTCTGGCATCTTCCAGCCTATTTCAACTGGTAAGTCATCCGCTGGCTCCTCCAGTGAACTCCCGGTCCTTGACGGTAAGTTGGACCCCAGCTCCTCCGGAGCCCACCTGGTGGTCAGTAGTCAGACTCAAAGTAGCTAGTAGTCCGCTCGACTCCGAGCGATAAGTCAGTTGGGTCCTACCTCCACCGCCCGGGTCGCTGTTTCGCGCCCAGTCAGTCACTCCCAGACCACTGGCATTGCCTCTGCCGGGACTCTCACAGTCTCACCCGACATCCGCAAAGCTGCTGGCTTCTCTGAGTTAGCCATCCCCTGGGCCCTGCCCGTGCGGAGACTTCTCTCCACCTCCCTAGTGGTTCCCCTGCCCCATAGCCTACGTCTGGGACAGAGGAAGAAGGACGCCTGGAAGTGGTTCTCTCTGTTTGCTCACTCCAGTGGTTCCTCAGATCCCCCTGTGGGATACCTCCCCTTCACCAGGCCCTATAGCTACCCTGGTGTGGGATCACCTTCCACCTGCTGCTCCTCCCTTGACTTCAGGAGCGCCGTCTGATCTTTTACACCAGCTCCCTCCGTCAGGGCCCAATGCTCGGCCCCTTATGCAGGGTCTGACTTCTTTGGGTCTGACGTCTGCTCACCCTACGCGAGGTGTCCCGACGTTCACTCCCTTTTTGTCGTCTACCCCGATGATGGCCATCCCAATGTCAACTATCATGATGTCGGGTATTTATCCTGGCCAGTCCAGTACTCTAGGCCAAGATCTGCCGTCCGGCCACCCTATTTTTATCAGACATCAGGCACCCCTTCTTCCGCTGTTGGGCCAGTCGATGCCCCATTATTCCCAGGGATATTTCCCTGGGTAACAGGGATACCCATATTATCAAGGGTACCCCCCTCCTCAATATGCAGGTTTGGGAACTCGTTATTACACCCCCCCCAGCCAACCCACCTTCTCCTCCTCCTCCTCCTCCTCCACAACCAGACTTTCAATCTCTTATCCAGTTTTGGTGGAAGGAAGTGGGGTCTCAGCTAGTCTCTGACCTGGAGCGTAGGCTTCCTAGCCTGATGGCAGTGCCCCCGACACCCCCCCCCCGTTCTCCTGCCAGTTCACTGCATATGGTACATGTCTCAGGAACTACCCCTCAGGACATCTGTCTCCCGGATTTTGAATGTCCAGAGGGTGAAAAGCCCCCTGACTCTGACATGTCTGAGTCCTCCTCAGATGAGCTATCCTCTCCTCCAGGGGGCAGAGAGTCTCCCAAGTCTCCTCCGGAGGACCCCTCTTTCTCTGAACTCCTCTGCATAATCCAACAAGCAAGCGGTTGGAATGCTGAGGATCTGGATCCTATGAGGAAGTGTCTAGCCGAGCATTTAGATCTAGAAGCTGCCTCCCCCATACCAGTTCCTCCATGAATAGCACCACACGAGGACCTTACTACTACCATTTGGAAATTGCCACATTCCATTCCTGCTGTTCCTAAGAAGGCAAACAGGATCTGCTGCTCTCCTAAGGGCATCCCCTTCCTGGACTCTCTCACCCCAAGACAGACTACATTGTTATTACTTCCACTCATGACCGCTCAGCTAACCCCAAGCACATGAGCACATCCCCCCTGGACAAGGGGTCCAGGCAGTTGGAGCAATTCAGGAAGAAGGTTTACTCTTCCACCACGTGTGCCCTGTGCTCCCTGAATTACGTGGCACATATGGTGTCATTTCAGAAGGCCACCTTTGCTAAGCTTGAGGCCAAGATCTTGTCCCTGGAGGACTGTGACCTCAAAGAGGAGATTGCTAAAGAGCTTTGTCTTTCTAAAATTTCCTGCAGACATGCTCTTTGTGCCACCTATGATTCGGTGGATCACTCCTCTGCTACTGTGGTCAGCCTCGGGAGGCATGCTTGGCTGCACATTTCTGGTCTGTTGACAGATGTACAAGCAGCCATTCAGGACACTCCCTTTCAGGGATCGGTCCTCGTTGGAAGGGACACTAAAGATTTGATTACGGGCCTCCAAGATAGTGGTCAGGCCCTCAGATTGGTCTGTTCCATGAATAGGGCCAGTACTTAGAAGAAGCAGCCCTTTCGGTGCCAGTTCAAGTGCCAAGGGAAGCAATCGGCCCCAAAGAAGCAGACCAAAAGACGAGCCACTGGTTCCTCTTTCTCCTCTCCACTGGCCCCAAATCCCAGAGACTGGCAGGAAGGCCTTTGCCCCCTCGCCCTTCTACTTCCTGTCTTGATCAGTCTTCCCTCCCCTCCATTTCAAACTGTGGAGCCAGTGGGGGGGAAGATTCACCCTTCATGTCCAGGAGTGGGAGGATATTGCCTCAGATGCGTGGGTCCTAAAACTCATTTCTCAAGGGCACACGCTAGAGTTTCTGGAGTTGCCTCCAGACTCTCTTCCCAGTCGCTTACACTACTCCCCACACCAAGACCCATTGGTCGAGGGAAAAGATCAGGACTCTGGAATGGAAGGCAGCAATTGAATCTGTGCCTGTGGCACACAGAGGAAGGGGGGTTTTACTCCCACTTCTTCCTGGTCCTAAAAAAGACGTGCGACCTCAGACCTATCCTGGACCTCAGCAGTCTGAATCTGTTCGTCAAGTACAAGAGGTTCCGCATGCTGACTATTCAGAGCCTCCTGCCCCTTTTGCAGCGGGACCACTGGCTGTGTGCCCTGGACATTCAGGAAGCTTATCTGCATATCCCGATCTTCCCTGGCCACCACCGTTTCCTGTGGTTTTGTTTCCAGGGGGAGCACTTCCAGTTCACAGCCCTCCTCTTTGGCCTTTCCTCGGCACCCAGGGTTTTTACCAAGTGCCTAACGGTGGAGGCAGTGGCCTTATGCTGTCAGGGTATAGCGGTGTTCCCATACCTGGACGACTGGCTACTGTCAGCTCTGTCCAGTGACAGCTTTTTGGACTCCCTCTTGGTTACCCTGGACCTTTCTTTCCACCGAATGGGGATCACAGTCAGTCTCCCCAAGTCATCTTTAACCCCTCTCACAACCTTCAGTTCATAGGCGTTGTTTTGGACACAGTCCAGTGCAGAGCCTTTCTCCCCTCAGACGGATTGGAGATTCTTCAAGAGCAGGTTTTCCTGGTGATCTCATCCAGATCTCTTCTGGCCATAGCGTTGCTACGCTTGCTGGGCCTGATGATGGCCTATATCTCCACAGTTCCTTTAGCCAGGTTGCATATGTGGATCTCCCAGTGGACATTACGCGTCCAATGGGACCAGTGCTTGGACGATCTGGACCATCCAGTTCTGGTCTTCAGCACAGTCGAGAGGGATCTACTATGGTGGCTAGACCCTCTGTATCTGTCCAAGGTACTTCTCTTTTGAAGTTCCCCTCCTCTATGGACCCTCACCACAGGCGCTTCTTGTCTGGGTTTGGGAGCAGACCTGGGGGACCATCTAACCCAGGGTTTATGGTCCCAGCTGGAGATGTCCTTGCACATCAGTATTCTGGAGATGAGGCCATTTCTTTACACCCTTCAGGCTGTTCAGACCATCCTATCGAGAGAAACACTGCTGATCCAGACAGACAATATATCAGTAGTCTGGTACATCAGCAAACAGGGAGGCACCCGACCGTACCCCCTCTGCAGGGAGGCAGTGAGGCTGTGGAATTGGGCAGTCCAGCATGACCTGTTTCTCACAGCTGTGCATGTTCCAGGTGTTCACAGCATCCTTGCGGACAACTTCAGTTGGATGTCGTCCCTCGCTCACGAATGGGAATTAAATCAGGAGGTAGCAGATTCTCTGTTTCAGAGGCAGGGTCGCCCAGACATTGATCTGTTTGCCTCCTCATCCATCGCTAAACTTCTCAGCTTTTGCTTGCTCGTTCCAGAGCCTGGAGCTTTCTGGCATGACGCATTGTCACTATGTTGGACAGGGAAGTTTTTGTACGCCTTTCCTCCCATTCCCATTCTTCAGAGGGTACTTCTCAAGCTCCAGGCAGAAGGAGCTCAGACGATCCTGGTCACTCCTCTCTGGCCAAGGCAAATCTGATCTCTGCTAATGCAGCAGCTGTCAGTGGAACCCCCAATTCCTTTACCTCTCAGGCATGATCTGTTGACTCAGGATCAAGGCAGGTTGGTACATCCAGGACTGTGGACCTTGCATCTTTATGCATGACTCCTTCAGACATAATCAGAGCTCGTTTCGGGGTCTCCCAAAAGGTCACTCAGGTCCTGGTGGAAGTGAGGAAACCCTCCACCATATCCACCTATGCCTTGAAATGGAAGCATTTTTCCATTTGGGCAGCTTCTAAAGACTGGGACCCCTTTACCTGCTCTGCTCCCCATGTCATGGAGTACCTCCTGCACCTGTTTGATTCGGGTCTGTTGTATTCGTCCCTCAAGGTTCACTTGTCGGCAATCTTGACCTACCACGTGCCGGTGGAAGGAAAAAAACGTGGCTCAGTTGGAGGTTTCTAAGACCTTTTTGGAAAGGATCCTCCACCTCAAATCTCCCATTTGTAACCCACCCCACCTTGGGGCTTGAATTTTGTGTTAGAGAAGCTTACACTTCCTCCCTTTGAACCAGTGATGAGCTGTGACATGCTTCCTTTCCTGGAAGGCGCTATTTTTAGTTGTCATTATTTCTGCTCATAGACTTTCCGAGCTTCAGGCCCTGGTGCATAAGGAGCCTTATTTGATTTTCCACAAGGACTGGGCACTCCTGCGTACTAATCCTAGGTTTCTTCCTAAAGTGGCTTCTGAGTTCACCTTAAATCAGACGGTTGAACTCCTGGTTTATTACCCTGTTCATTCAAACTGGGGAGGATCTCCTTCACACCTTGGATGTTCATAGAATCCTCAGATGTTATGTTCATAGAAATAAGAAGTTCAGAAAGTCATCAGCTTTTCGTCTCCTTTGCTCCCAAATCCTTGGGGTCAGCAGTTTCTAAACAGTGCCTTTCTAAATGGCTCAGTAACTACATTCACTTCTGCTACCAGAAATACAACAAACCTCTTCTGGGGGAGGTCAGAGGTCATTACTAGAGGCATGGCTACTGCTACAGCATTTCTGTGAAATGTTTCTGCAGCAGAGATCTGCGCGACAGCAACCTGGAGTTCTGTCCATACCTTCACGAAACACTACAGTCTGAACATTGCCTCTAGGCATAGACCCGGGTTCAGCCTTGCCGTCTTGCAGGGCCTACTGTCTTAGGCTGGTCCTGTGCTGTCTTTCAGTTGCTCCTCCTCCCGTGACTCTCTCGGTCTCTCTATGAGTGACTGCTTGGGATTCAGTCCTACATGTAATGACCTACTGCAGGAACCCTCTCGAAGTAAGATAGTACAGTTACGTAAGAACTTACCTTAACAGATCTTCGAGAGAGGTTCCTGCAGTAGGTCACCTTTTCCCTCCCTCCTTCCCCCAGTTTTCTGCTCTTCTTTCAGCCATTCTGAACTGTGTTTCAGAATTTCATCCTTTTTCCTGTCTCATCCTATTTGGATCTCCGGTGGGAGAACTGGAAGGCGGGCGTGGGAACCACCCACTATATAAGGTCACGCTGACATCCGTCACGTGACATCTGGTGAGTGGTCCCCCGCCAGACACTGCTGGAAAAGTTTGCCGTGCAGTCCTGATGCCAGAGGGCGCAGTCCTACATGTAATGCCCTACTGCAGCAACTTCTCTTGAAGATCTACTGTTACGGTAAGTTCTTGCATAACTATTTTTCATCATAATTCCAAAAACATCCCTAAAGCACACTATAAGAGGTTACCAAAGCTTTCATATATTGCTCATATTATCATTAACAGTCCAAAAAATATTTTCAAAAGTAATATATTTACTGATACTACACTAGGAAAAGATGGACATAAGTTTGAGATGAAACTGTATGGCATCTTATCATGATCATATGGGTATACAAAGGGGAAGGGGTGGTGCAGCTGCAAACTAGAGGTGTTGGCTGCACACTCAAGCAGAATTAGACTGGGTGGTCTGATTCTGCTGGCACATTCGTATGTTAGTATGATATAAGCGGGTCAGGTCATTAGTACTTCGGTCTAGAAGAGGGGAGGGGAGGGATAGTAGTGTTATATTTAATGTACTAACACCAAGTCCCAATCTAAATTAATACAGTTTTTAGTTTATTTTAAATACAGAAGGTTGTTAAGGTCATGTATCCTAAAAAGAAGAAAACCATGCAGAACCTTCTTATGAGTTGTGCAATGCCGACAAATACTGTACATTTGAACTTTCTTAGCCATCATTACAATATGTTCAGAAATAAAGAAGGCACAGAACTGTCTGAGGGTCCCAAATCCAGAGGCTCCTACATATCCATTGCCAGACCTGATGAAATCCCAGAAAACCTGAATAGTACATCTAAAAAACAAAACAAAAAAAACAATTGTGAGTACATAGGAAGGAGGAGAAAATTATGTACATTTGTTATGGCTTAGACAGACTGGGACTTAAGCAGTCCAAAACAAGTGGAGGGTTAGGTAGGAAAGGTAAGGGGGGAATATGAAAAAGAGGTGATCTTAAGGGTGAGTGGTGAGGAGAGGGGTGAAGGAGGGACCGGGTGGGAAGTGGGGGATGGTAGAAAGGGAGGGAAAGAAATGTAGCTTCGACTTTAACCAATGGAAGGAATGGGGAATGCAAGAGGAAGAGGGGGGAGAGGAGTGGGGTAAGGGAGAGTGTGTGGAAGAAGGTCTGGGGCATTAAAGGAGGGGGAGGTGGAAGATAGGTGGGGAGGGAGAGAGAGGGCTGGAAAGGTTGGGAGGAGGTTAACTGGGAGGGAATAGGTGCCGCAGTCGCAGGCACTGACCTGGGCAAGGGTTGCATGAAGCATAGTTCTAAAAAGGGCCCAGCTTTGTTTCCTTCTAAAGGTCTTCATTTAAGGAGGTTAACAATATAAGGGCCCGATATTCAAAGGATCGCTGGCCCTGCGTGGTTCTATGGAAAGGGACATTCAAGGTTTGTTCTTTCTGCCCCCTGGTACATCTGGAGGAGGAATGTTGAGGAAATCCCATACTCCAGGAGGGGTTAGGCCAAGAGTAGCTTTTTTGGCAAGCAGGCACATTTGGTACTGAATACGACAGTCCAGATTGAGCCACCCAATTTGGTGTATAACTCGCATGTGTGGGTCAGTCGGGTGCTACCAGAACCAGCCTACATGCTTTATTGAGGGTGGTCTTGGTCCTTTTAAGAGATGTGGGAGTTGCAGCCCCATATACCACAAGGCGCAGAGCTGGTTACTGCAATTTTTAAGGCTTCATTAGTAAAGCAGTGTTTATTACAAAATAGTAAACCCAGTTTTGTGTCTGCAGATTTTGCGACTAGATCGATGTGCTGGGAGTAGGACAACGTAGTATCTGTAACCCCCAGGTATTTAAAGTGGTTTACCATTTCAAGTGGGGAGTTGAGGTAGTTAATTTTAACAGAGTGATTTCTGTGTTTATTGTGGGCAGGCGTAAAAATCATTGTTTTAGTTTTTTTTTTATCATTCAGAAGTAACTTTGAGTCAGAGAACCATTTTTCTACAGAGGCAAAATTGGACTGCATCCGTCTTTCAAGCACCGTGGGGTCTGTGTGGGCCGAGTAGAGCACAGCGTCATATGCGTAATGCAATACCTGATCATCTATTGCTTGGGGGAGTTGGTTTAGAAAAAGACTGAAAAGCAGGGGCCCCTAGGATGGATCCTTGTGGTACCCCAGTGGTAACACAGAGATTATCAGAGTAGATGATATTTATGTTCACCTTCTGCACTCTCCCTTGAAGATGGCTCCTGAACCAGGCCACTGATTCCAGGGAGAGACCAATGTTGGATAGCTGGCTTAGGAGCAGCTCGTGATTAACTGTATCAAAGGCTTTAGTGAGGTCAGTATAAGTTGCCCCCACCAAGAGCCCACAGTCAAGAGTACTATGTATGTACCCAGTAAATTCCATGAGAGCAGCTGAAGTGCTATGCTCTTTCCAGAAGCTGTGCTGTTGTCTGCATTGCAGTTGGTGTTTGCCAAGATATCAGTGAGTTGATCTGAGACAATGCATTCCAACACTTTTGAGAGAGGGTAAATATAGAGACGGGGTGATAGAGCCAACCACACAAACTATCACTGCTTTTGAACACAGGTGTGATAACGGCTGCTTTCCAAATTCATGGGAACTTGCCTGTAATGAGGGGTAGATTTAGGATTTTGATGAAGCGAGAGAGAATAACATCCAGAGTAAGTTCAAGGAGCTTAAGTTTAAGCATATCACTGCTAGTTCTTGATTTACCGAGGACCTTCATGACATATTTCTTGGCTACTGAGGGGGTAACTATTTTAAGGTAGAGAGGAGGATGGGAGTCTGTTTGGGTATTAGTATAGTTAGAGTTATTGCTTTCCCTCTGTGAGAGGAGGAAATCTGGTGGCAGTATACCACTAAAGTCTGTGAATGCCTTATTGAAAGTTTTGGCAGTGGTGAAAGAGTCCTAGGAAGGAATGCCATTTACATTTATTATGGACGGAGGTGTTTTGTCAGGTTTGCCAGATAGGGACTTGATATTATCTCAAAACGTCTGCTGCCCCACCCAGGAGTTTTTGAAAACCCTCTTTTAAAGTGTTGGCGTTTGGCTTTCTTATTTCAGCCATGCAGTTATTCCGGGCAGCTAGTGTACTCCTGAGTGTCCGTGATGGAGCCGGAACTTCTAATTTTGTATGAAAGCTGATCACGGTGTTTCATCAAATCAATAAGCTGGGAGGAGATCCATGGATTTTGGGAGCCCTTGATCTTTCATTTTGTGAAAGGGGCATAAGTATCACAGGATTGGTTGAATTTGTGGATAAAACATTCAAGGACAGCATCAACATCCATCATGGTATTTAGGAAGCTCCAGTCTTGACTGTTAAGATGAGATTTTAGCACATTAAGCTTCCTTTTTTTCCGTAGCCTTGATGTGATTATTTTGGCAGGAACTTTAGTTGACTTATTTGACCAAGTGAAGAGGATGAGGGAGTAGCTGCTGAGGGAATCTGGGAGTACTGCTACATTGTTGATCCTTTCTGGGTGGTTAGTGATCAACCAGCCGAGGAAGATACTAGTGCCAGTGCGGTAGTTTACCCGTGTGAGAGTACCTACTAGCTGTTAGACGTTAATTGAGGCTAGTGCATCTTTGTATGGGCCTGTTTCAGGAGAAATTCAGTTTATATTGAAATCCCCTCGCAATGAACTTTTGAAGTTTTGGGAGTGGGTGGATAGAAAGTAACTACCTTGAAACCATTGTCATGTGCCTTAGGGGGGATATATACAGATACCATAGTGAGTAATTTCCGTTGAGGGCCATGTAGTATCTTTTATAAGGAACAATTGGGTGTTGTTAGAGGAAGTAATGTACAGCAGTGTTTTCCACCGGAGGTGCTCCTTTTAGTATATTACACAGCCACCTCCACGCTTGCCAATGCTGTCGAGCCTGAAGGTTGCATAACCTGGCAGCTGAAAGGCCGAATCTGGGATGCGTGGGTTGAGCTGGGTTTTCACTACTGAGAGAATGTCGGGTTGGTGTTGGGTGAAACATACCTGAAGAGAGTCGATTTCAGCCATCAGACTGCAGATGTTTTTTTTACTCATCTAGACTGCAAATGTTGATGGAGGCGATGGTTAGGCCACTACGATGTGAGTGTGGGGCGGTGGATTGATATAGAGGCCCTGGGTTGGGGTGTAAGTTGCCTGATATTAATAAGAGGAGATGGGCTGGTCTTGGTGCCTGCCATTTTGAGCGGGATGTAAAACTTGCATAGGTTTTGGGGGTGTATTGACAGCTATTCGCTTTAGTGCAGATAATGATTACATTTGTAATTGGAGGGGGAAGAGGGTATGTATATAGCTGGCTCTTTATCAACATGTTGTTTAGTGGAGGTGTATAGGATATTTGTGCAGATAGAAGGGATAGAGTGGATTTAGGGGGTACCTGAAAGAACGAGGAAAGACTTAGGTTGGTTGGGGTGCAATTTAGGGGGGTAGAGGTAGGCAGGTACCACAAGGATAAGAGGCAAGTTACCTTTTGGAGAACATCGCAAAGGAAAGCTAAAATGTTCTGTGCCCTATAGGTGAAGTGGTTAGGCTAGAAAGCACAAACTAGCTGTGACAGACTAGTGGAATTAGGGAAGCTAAAATGGTGTCCTGTGCCCTTTAGTGTAAGTGGGTAGGCTAGGAGCACAGGCTGGTTTGAGAAAAGTTCTGTGTCCTGTAGGAGAAGTGGTTATGCTGGAAGCTCAGTTGGTTTGAGAAGAGATCTGTGCACTTTATGAGAGGTGGTGAGGCTTTGAACTCATGCTAAAGCAGTCACTCGGGGGCAAGATTGGATTGACAGGGAAGGGTCTGGATGGATTTAATAGAGGTCGGTTCTTGGAGGGTGGGTGGGACAAATTATTCAGTAGAATAACACAAGAAATGAGCACCGAGGAGAGGGGACCTGCAGCGCAGAACCTTCCCCAGCAGTGGAACTTCAAGGAGCGAATACAGGAGAGAGAGAGAAAGGCCTGGGGGACCGAGCTAGCCAGTGGGGTCACAGCAATGCAGCAGCTGACCAATCGGAAGCACGGACACCAGTTTCCTGCCCAATCAGCTGCTGAGCTGTATCTGGGTGTTCAGGATGGTCCTGCTGGGTTGCTATCTGCCGTACCTGGGAACCTGACATGGTGGATTTTGGAGGGATCCATGGCCACTTGAGGAACTGCGCTCGGGGCTGAGGAGAAGCCGCCAATGCTGGAGTCACTCGATCAGGGCCTCTGACTGAAAAGGAAAGAAGGGTGAGCTGAAAGTTAAGGAGAGGAGACAAGCGGGGCGGGGGGTGGCTAGAAGGAGACAGAATGGCTACAGAACACAAAAGAAAGCCACTTAATTGGGGAGTGCCTCAGTGAGTGAGTGAGGCGGAGGTGGAGGTTTAGCAAGATAAAGAAGTAGGGAGTAGAGGAAAGAGAAAAGTAGGAAGCTAACATCACTTTAAAAAAGTAGGCAGTTAACTTATCACTCTAAAGTGCAGTAGTTTAAGCACAGTTCATGTCACACAAATTGCACAACTAGGTCTGAAAAGAGCTGTGTTCACAGTTTAAAACAATATAACAGTAAAATACTCGGACAGTGAAATATAAAACTGGCTGCTATCCTAGTACAAGTTAGTAGTTTTACAACAATTTTTAGAGGGGAGTAATATTTAAAAGTAAAACTGTCCAGTTTAGGAGGGCAAATTATTCTGTAGAATAACACAAGAAATGAACACGGAGGAGAGGTGGGCTGCAACACAGAACCTTCCCCAGCAGCAGAGCTTCAAGGAGCAGATACAGGAGGGAGGCCTGGGGGACCGAGCTAGCCAGTGGGGTCACAGCAATGCAGCAGATGACCAATCGGCAGTACAGACACCAGTTTCCTGCCCAATCGGCTGCTGAACTGTATCTGGGTGTTCAGTCCGGTCCTGCTGGGTCGCTATCTGCCTTACCTGAGAGCCTGGCATGCGGTGGTCCACAGAGGGGTTCACAGCTGCTTGAGGAGCCATGTCTGGGGTCGAGGAGAAGCCATTGTTGCTGGAGTCGCCCGAGCAGGGCCTCTGGCTAGGAGCCTGGCGTGGTTGTGGTCAATGGAGGGATCCACGGCTGCTTGAGGAGCTGCTGTTGCTGGAGTCACCTGATCAGGGCCTCCGGCTGGGAGCCAGGCATGCATTGGTCCAAGGAGAGGTCCATGGCCATTTGAGGAGTGGTGCCTGGGGTCGAGGAGAAGCCACCGGTGCTGGAGTCACCCGATCAGGGCCTCTGGCTGGGGGCCTGGTGTGCGGTGGTCCACAGTGGAGTCCATGGCTACTTAAGAAGCCATGCCGGGGTTGAGGAGAATCCGCTGGTGTAGGAGTCGCTCAATCAGGGCCTCCAGCTGGGAGTCTGGCATGTGGTGGTCCATAGAAGGGTCCACAGCCACTTGAGCTATGCCTGAGGTCGGGGAGAAGCCGCCAGTGTGGATGTCGCCCGATCAGGGCCTCCGGCCGGGAGCCTGGTGTGCAGTGGTCCACGGAAGGGTCCGCGGTCACTTGAGGAGCTGTGCCTGGAGTTGAGAAGCTGCCGGTGCTGGAGTCACCCGATCAGGGCTTCCAGCTGGGAGCCTGGCATGTGGTGTCCACAGAGGGGTCCATGGCCACTTGAGCTGCACCTGGGGTTGAGGAGAAGCCGCTGGTGCTGGAGTCGCCCAATCAGGGCCTCCAGCTGGGGAGCCTGGTGTGCGGTGGTCCATGGAGGGGTCCGCAGCCACTTGAGGAGCCACACCCAGGGTTGAGAAGAAGCCGCCAGTGCTGGAGTCAACCGATCAGGGTCTCCGGCTGAAAAGAAATCAGGCATGGTCCCCTTCCTGTTTCTAGTACAGAACATGTTCCCGCCATGAACTGGAAGGATCTAGTTACTGAATTATGGCAGGTTTCAAAGTGGATTCCTACAGCATTACTTCTACCGTTGCTGTTATGGCCCTCAGTGCTCTTGAATTCTTGAGTGGCCTGCTAGTGCAACTTATATAGTAAGCTTTACAGCTACACCAGGCTGTATATGCAATGGACAATGTGGTGCATGAAATGAAGTGCCTTATACCTATTTGCAGCGGGCCATGAAAGACTTGCAAGAGCGGAGCTCCTCACTAATGTAAGAAAACCGATAAATCTGAGTGTTTAAACAAATGTTCTTTTTAGCCTCCTGTGCATAGCAGTGTGTAAAGGAAAGCAAGAGCTGGAGATGGATCAGGGGAGGGCAGTGGATGTGGCCTATCTGGACCTCAGCAAGGCCTTTGACACTGTGCCACATAGAAGGCTATTAAACAAACTGGGGAATATGGGAGTGGGCAGGACAGTAGTGCAGTGGGTGGGTAATTGGCTGGGCAGCAGGACACAGAGGGTGGTGGTAAATGTCTGTCACTCCACAGAGGGAAGAGTGACCAGTGGGGTACCACAGAGATTAGTGCTGGGACTGGTCCGGTTCAACATCTTTATCAGTGACATTGTTCGGGACCTAGAAGGCAGAATTTCCTGTTCACTGATGACAAAGCTTTGTAACAAAGTGGACATGCCAGAGGGAGTAGACGGAATGGGGAGGGACCTGCAGAAGCTTGAAGAAATGTCAAGGGTTTGGCAGTTGAAATTCAATGCAAAGTACAACAAGATAATGCATATTGGGCACAAAAACCCTGGAACAACATATCAGTTGGGGGTGAGGATATAGCATGCACCAAGCAGGAAAGGGACCTTGAGTTTATCATCTCTGATGACCTCAAGGTAGGGAAATGGTGTGACAAGGCAGCAGGTAAACAAATAGGATGCTGGGATGCATACTCAGGGGCATCACCAGCAGGAAAAGGGAGGTCATAATTCTGCTATACAAGACACTAGTGAGGCCCCACCTGGAGCACAGTGTACAGTTCTGTAGACCTTACCTATGTAAGGACATAGGGTAGAGAAGGTTCAGGGGAGGGCAACAAAGATGGTACAGGGGTTGCATCACAAGTCCTAAGAGGACAGGCTGAAGGACTTGAATATGTACTCCCTGGAGGAGAGGAGGGAGAGAGGGGATATGATAGACATACAAGTATCTTACAGGGAGGAACAGGATGCAGGAATACACTATTTTCCAGCGAAAAAGATGTTCCAGGACTAGAGAGCATGGGATGAAGTTGGAGGGAGAGTGATTCAGAGGAAATGTGAGGAAGAATTTCTTCACTGAAAGGGTGGTGGAAAAGTGGAACACCCTGCCAGAGGAAGTGGTAGGGGCTGAAACAATCAGAGGATTTAAGAATGCATGGATAGACATAAGGAAATTATAGATATCAGGGGTAAAGGTCAACAGACTTCTAGAAAAATGTAAAGGGAACTTAAAAGCTCAAATGGGCAGACTGGGTGGGCCATAGGCCCTTATCTGCCGACAGTGTCTATGTATCTAAGAGCTACTGAATGGGCTGTTTTTTGGATGCTTTACTGGAATGAGAAACTACAGCAGATGGCTGCTCAACCAACTTTAAAGACAGTTTCACAGAAATCGCCAGAACCTGCATTAATTATTTTGTTTAACCCTAATTTAGTGCACTTTTGCTGACCTAGCCATTTTGTTTCCCCAATTTTTGTAAATGTCTTACACAATTGATATATATATAACATATGTAGGACTGTTTGGTTAGGATTTGTATGTCTATACACTTTGAGTGAGGTGCTTTAGGCTGATGGTCTTTCTGTTTCATGCCCCCTAACAAAGACCTCCTGTGGTTGAAGCACCAGGGTTTTGTTTTCTGCATCACTTTGATGCTCACTTTTGAATAAATACTAGTGCATGTTGAACTTTTTTGCTTCAGACATTGTTCTTGAGACATTGTCTCCTCGAGTGCAAGCTTTTCCTTAATCTTTCCTGAATCAGTCTTCACAATTGATTCATACATATGGGTCATAGGGCCAAAGGCACTAGGACCCCATGGGAGCCTTTGTCCGCCGATGTCAGGTCTTGGTGCCGCCCACATGCAGCATGTCTCACATGGTGCTGCATGCCAGCCAATAGCCATCGATTCCCTCACATACCTCAATTCTGTTATTCCTGCCATTGAGTGGACACCGTGGGTGCCGCACCTCAGTTTAACCATTGAACTTCAAAATTCTCATGTGACATTACCGAAATATCATCTTTCATGGTGTAGACTTTTTCTATTATTCTGCTCATGTCTGTGTCCAAGAGAGTAAGGAGGTTAAAAAAAAAAAAAACATGGTTATGCATCTGTGTTCCTGTGGGAAAGTGAACATCGTGAAGAACTGACATCAGGTTTGCTGGACCTGTTTTGGCCCTGGTCATGATATGGATTCACGTAATGCCTGTTTTTCAGTGGACCACTACACCCTTGAAGTCTGTGCAGTGAAGCTGGGTCGTTTGATCCCCACTTTTGGAGGCACACCAAGAACTGTGATGCAACGCCAAGGTCCTTAGTCCTTTCCCCTGGGCCTCTTCCCAATGCTGGTACCACAGAAGTACAGGGTTCTCCCTTATCTTGCCAAGGCATCAGAGGCCCTTGGGGGTGGGTCTGGTGGATAGTCGGCTCCTTCTGGATGGCCGACTGAGCACCCCACCCAGTCCATTCACTCTTGGCAACAGATGTCCCCGGTGGTGTGGCCGAAGCTATATACTTGATCTACATCGGAGGACACCTCCGTGTCCTATTCTGGCATTGCGCTGGCTCCTGACTCCATTTGCAGTGATGATGAGCGGGGCGATGTCAGCTATAATGCTGCACCCATTCCCAGTATCATTCATGGTGCTGGGAAAGGGACCAGGGCTAGGCAGCACCCCATTGTGGAGGTTGAGGTGTTGCTCTGTGAGTTAGGTAGCTTTCACAACTCCGAGGAGGGAGACCTTGGGCCCTGTGATGGGTCTGACAGCAGCTCTGGTGTCAGTCCTGGGCTAGGCACTGGGTGTGGTGCAGGTGCTGCCTCTAAGTCTGTTTCTGGTCCTGGTGCTGCGAGTGGCACTGGGCCAACTTTGGACACCATCCGCAGGGACAGATCTGGGGGCTGCACCCTTTCAAGACAGCACCGGCTGTGGGGCCTGAGGGAATCCTGTGAATGGGTTGTTTTCTGAACCCGAATTCGGTGCCAGAGGTGGCACTGGCTTGGGACTGGCCAGGTTGTGGAATTTTCTCCTGGTCCCATGGTTGAACCCATCACTGGTGAGAACTGGAGCTACCCTGAGGGAACTGAACACCTCCACTCTCCTGAATTGGGGATTTTCCCCTATGAGCACTATCAAAGTCATTCCTCTTCTGTAAGGTGACTCTTCTTGGGTGGGGTTATCATGCTGTCCCATAGGGCAAGGTCTGCTGAACAGTCTTGCAGCCAGGCATAGAACTTGGAGCCCCTGGCTCTTCCCACCCTCAGAGGGCTACGCCGCCCTTACCTTAAACTCCCAGGTATTATGGGTCCTCTCAGGCCCATCACCTGGGCTCAGTGTGGAAGCATGGCTAGAATGCCATGCCTGTGCTGACCAGTTCCATCCTGCCCAGCTGCCATCTGCTTCCACTTCCAGCACCTCCTCTCCATCCATGTCATTATCGGAGGGCATGGAATCATCCATATTCCAGTCCTCAGCCTCTGAGTATGCCCTGTATCAGGCATTCCTGACAGACATGCTGCAGAGACTGGACATTGGTTCTGTTGCAAAGTGCAGTACCCTGTCCACACAGTTGGGACACCTAGGAGCTTTCAACGGTGACTGTAGCGTTATACCTGGACGTTTGATATGTTCTCTTAAATTTGTTAGGCGCCTTGATACTTTGAAAGGCGCCCTAAAAATAAAGTTATTATTATACCTCCCTGACCAAGGGCCTTCAAGGAATGCTCCAGGGCAGTTTGGAGACATCCTTTCTCTTTGCCTCTAGCCCCAAGGAACATCTACCAATGGTATTGCACACCCACAGGCTCTGTTGGCACAGTACCTCACCCCACTTCGGGGATTTGGGTCTTGCAGTTTGCCAGATGAGCCTAGTGCATGACAAGCCTTCTGATGGAGATTCTGCACAGGCAGATGCATTAGGGAGAAAGGTTTTTACTATGATGTGCATCTCGGCACATCAGGCACATTTGGCAGCTTATAACAACCACAGATAACAACCACATATGGGCAGAGGTAGGACAGCTCCTAGCTGCCATGCTGCAAACAGCGTTTGTCGGGCAAGCCATCTGCCTCTCGGCCAAGGGTCTGGAATTGGTAAGACACCAGACAAGGACATCTTTTGATGCCAGTGCGGTGGCCTCCAGGCTGGTGGGAACCAGAGTGTGCATTTGGCGGACGGCGTGGCTTTGCCTTTCTTTACTGGTACCTCTGGTCTGGTGTAAGGTGCTGTAGTCCCAGTTCCAGGGGACTCATTTCTTCTACCTCCCGACTGATTCTGAGTATTCTTGAGCATCACCAGGCCCATGAGGAGTCTCTGCCCCGAGGTATTCTCCCACACATACAGGGCTGAGTGTGACTGCACCATCAGGGTGAGCCAGCTCCTCCCTAAATAGAGGAGCTTGGTACTCTGACCTATATGTATAAATCAATAGTGGTAATTGATTCAGGGAATATATAAAAAATTACATACCGAAATTGTTGATCTTTCTGAATATCTTTGCCATTGATTCAAGATGCCCACCCTCCATCCCCCACTTGGCTGTGAACCAGCCTCTGGCAGCTCATCCTGTGGGTGCTGGCAGTCTATAGTGCTGCTTTTTTTTCTTCTTCTATCATGGTCCTTACAGGTGGTGACTTATTTTTGTAACTAAAAATAAGAGAGTTGGGCACCTTGGTGCCAACCTTCACCAAAAAACAAGCAAAAAAAAAACTAAAGGGGAATAGTGGTATTTTAGAACCCCAGAAGTTGCTGTGCACTGTTCAATGACTCATGATGATGCTTCGTGTTGGAGAAGGCTGCAGAGAACCTAAGGCACATCTCTGTCTCATAATGTGGTTCTGCCCAGTTCTGGCTTCCTTCTTTAGAGAGCTGGAGTGGGAGCTTACAGTACTCCTAGTCCTAGGAGCCTCTTTTACACTTACAACAGAAATCTATCTGCTTTTAGATTACCCTATGAGATTATGAAATTCCCTTACACGTTACCGTCTGGGAATCTGGCTTACAATTGCCAGAAAGGCTATTATAAAACTGTGGCTTACCCAAGAGCTTCCCTCGATTAAAATTCGGCAGAACATAACTAACCAAATCTAACACATGGAGGAAAAACCCCATTCTCTTAATGATCAAACTGTGCTGTTCTCATCTTGCTGGAATGGTTAAAGAGCAGCTGATGCCTTCATTAACAAAACATAATATTTAGACACATTTCAGCTTGTAGTTCACATTAGTTCTGTATTTATCCTTCCCATTACTTATTATCGAGGTCATTTGCGTGAAAACAGGATCTTTGCTTCTGGGGAGTTCATCAATTCCTACTGCTTTCTCCTTTCCTGAAGTCATAATGCACTATTTGTGACATCATAGTTACTCCCATGGCAGTAGATTATGATGTCACAACAGGGGATTGTGACTACAAGTAGGGAATAAGCTATAGAGGCAGATGAACTCAAAGGGCTAAAGATCGTGTATTCATGCAAATTTCCTCAACTGTAAATAATTAGGAAAAATCTATAGAATATATATGGAATACAAGCTAAACCATACCTAAATATTGTGTTTTTTACAGTTTTATTTGAGGTGTCAGCAGCTCTTTAAGTGCTCAATATTATGGCCTGAGACATAATTTCATACCATGACAGCCCATTGGGAAGTACCCTGTGGGAGTTAGGGCCTCTACTTTTATTAAGACAGCCTTTCATGGTAGGAATGCAGCATCGTATCAGTTGAGATCAGTGCCAATACCTGATTCCACCTCCAGAACTTGATTGTGTGGTGGTGCTGGGTCTGGTCCCCTATTCCCTCCGCCACCACCCCCTTTTCTTTTCCCCCATGGGGGCCGCTCAGCCTCCTGTGATATATTATAGATCTGTGTACGTATCTGGGACAGTCTGACTAAAAAGTAGTACTTACCCACTTGCTAAGAGTATTCTCCCCACATTCTGGGTTGTGAGGGAGATGCATGCATTAAGACATCCTCTGTTTTTTGTGCTGTACTAAGATTGTCTGTTCAGTGAATACCCAACTCTGTGACTGTATATTACAGCTTTTTATGTTTTTTTGACTGTATGCACAGGAATTTCAATAAAAATATAGTTACAAAAAAAAGTTAGTGGGGGGGCCCTGCCCCCTGCCAAAAACAAAAAAAGATGGCTTGTCTTTTTTCCTTCATGGAGTGGGTAGGATGCCATCTTCTCTCCCATTCTTCTTCTTACTCCCTGCCCGAGGTATATCCTGTATCGGGTATATCCCTGCTAGTTGCCATATGCAACATGTGCCCTGGGCAGTATCCAGTCTTAAATGCACTGAGCAGATTCTTTAGCTGTGGATAGGCGCAGTGCACCTGCTTGGATATGCCTTGGGCAATAACAAGCCTTAAATGCACAGAGTAGAATCTTTAGCTGTGGAAGGTGCAATGCACTTGCTTTGATAAATGTACTAGCTTCACACAAGGTACATCCCTGTGTCCCTCAACTCTGTTTCATTTCTTCCAAGTGAGGCATGCTGTTCCTATGTTCAGATTTTTTGGTTGGTATCCCTTGTAGTTTTTCTCTGTTCATTGGAGTTGCCCACTCTGCCTGGTGTATGCCAGAGGAGATCTTCACATCTTGTCTTCCCAGGACTGCTAGTTCTGCAATGCCTATGCTATTCTGCTTTTTCTATATACTTGGAGAATATAAGGTTGTGAGTTTACTCCCAAGTCTACGCAAACTTATCTTGTAGCATAGAGCTGTTACCTTTTTGGAAGTCCAGGTGTCTGTTATGTGGCACTTCTTGCTATCTGATTTGCACAGGGGTCCCAACTGGGCTACCCTCTCTGCTATTTTGTATGAATAAAAATTTTTTACTACTTTTTTTACTTACTTACTTACTACATTTCTGCCAGAGCCTTTTGCTCAAGGTTGCTGCTCTCTCTTACCTATCACTGTCCACTGTCTGGATGGTGCTGAGAGGCTGTAGCTCATTTTTAGACCCACTGCCCTTGTGCTACTTAGTAGGCCCAACCCTTAGTTTCTAAGTTGGTAGTCTGGTTCTATTTGTTTTATATCCTATATACTTTTACTATCCCTTTGGGCTACAAAGTCCCTAGTTCTCTCTTTCTTTCTCTCCACACAAACAGAACTGAGGTGTGTGAGGGAGTTGATGGTTATTGACTGGTGCACAGCACCAAGTGGGACATGAAGTAGGCAGGTGGTGCCGACATGTCGACTTTCTAGAGGAAGAAAAGCTCCTGTGGAGTCCTAGTGCCTCCAGCCCTATGATCCATATGTATGAATCAGTGGTGAAGATATTCAGGAGAATCAGCAATTAATGGGGATATGTAATTTTCATTTCAATCCTTTCACTAACAGTCTGTTCCTCTGACCTGACATGCCGTCAGTGTGAGTGTCCTTGGAGCTGGATGTAGGCTTGGTCCCTGTTACAGGTAGTCCATTTGAGGTGGTAGAGGAATTAGCTTGTCAATCAACATCTGCATCATGGATGCATACTATGTTCTTTAAAGCCATTCTGGAGTGATGAGGACCACTGTGCTGCTGGATTCCTGGATCTTGTGGACTACTCATGCTACCAGAGAGACTGAAGGGAAGACATATGTTCTCTCAACTGCCATGATGTGGATAGAGCATATACTGCTGCAGTTTTGTGTTATCTGGAGAAAAAAAACTTGGGACTTGTCTATTCATTCTTTTGGCCATGAGGTCAGATTGAAACAGTCCCCATAGAGCCTGGATATTTTGGAATATGAGTCATTTTTAATTGCCTCTCACTTGGGTTGAGAGTGCTAGCTGAGCCAGTCTGCTTGTTTGTTGAGCTCTCCCACAAGGTGAATTGCTGATAGACTCATTAGATGGATTTTCGATCCTGTTATGAGACTAGTAGCCTCTTTGGCCATCTGTCTGCGCTCGAGTATCATTTGTTCCCAAAGTGCGGTTCTCAGGCAGAGCTGCCCCCCCAAGGCAGCACCCTTTAGCTCCTCCTCCTCCTCTGCCTTACTCCTGTTGGTAGAGTTTGCCTACTGGTAGCACTGCGCCCAGGGCAGCATCCTTGTGCTGTGTCTTCCACCTATCCCAATTGGTGGATTTCGTCCCCTGCCCCCAGGGCAGTAACCTGTAGCTGTTACTTCCCACAAATCTGATTATTGCAAGTCTGATGAATTGAGGGTTTTAAGTGTAGATGAAAATGTTATGGAAATGCTCCCCCCAGCAATGTGCTCTGCTTCTCTTTGAATTTTGGTGGCTCAAGGTGTATGTATGTCTGTCTGCATCCAAAAGAGCCAGACTTCAAGGGTTCATATCTTAACCAGGGACATTTTTTGTGCTTTGTGTCAAACTCAGTTGTGAGCATTTAATCATATAAGTGTCACAAATCATTAAACTTTCTTTTATATTGCTAAATTAAGACAGATGTAAGCGACAGAATACTTTATAAATCATAATAAATGGGGCAGCGCCATGATGATTGGTTACTGGTGCTGCCGTGGGGCAGTGCCATGATGGTTGGTTTCTGTTGGCTGTCCCTGGGGCAGTACTCTTGCTGCCCCTGGGGCAGCGCCTGTATCATTGGTTCCCGTGGGCTGCCTCTGGGACAGTGTCTTCACTGCCCCTGGGGCTGTGCCTGTGTAATTAGTTTCCATAGGCAGCCCCTGGGACAGTACCTGTGTAATTGGTTCCCATTGGCTGCCCCTGGGGCAGTGTCTATGTAATTGGTTCCCATGGGCTGCCCCAGGGCAGTGTCCTTGCTGACCCTGGGGCAGCGCCTGTGTAATTGGTTCCTATGGGCAGCCCCTGGGGAAGTGTCTTCGATGCCCCTGGGGCAGCACCTGTGTAGTTGGATCCCATGGGCAGCCCCTGGGACAGTGTCCTCTCTGCCCCTGGGGCAGTGCCTGTGTATATGGTTTCCATGGGCTGCCTCTGGGGCAGTGTCCTTGCTGTCCCAGGGGCACCCCATGGGAACCAATTACAAAGGCACTGCCCCAAAGGCAGCGAGGACACTGCCCCAGGAGCAGCCCATGGGGACCAATTACAGAGGCACTGCTCCAGGTGCAGCCAGGACACTGCCCCAGGGGCAGCCCAGGAGAACCAATTACACAGGCAGTGCCCCAGGGGCAGCCCACAGGAACCAATTACACAGGTGATGCCCCGGGGCAGCACCAGTAACCAATCATCATGGCATTGCCCCGTTTATTACAATTTATAAATAAAATATATTCTCTCACATACGTCTGTCTTAATTTAGTAATATTAAAAAAAAAAGGTAATGATTTGTGACACTTACATGATTAAATGCTCACAACTGAGTTTGACACAAAGCACAAAAAATGTCCCTGGTAAAGATTTGAACCCTTGAAGTCTAGCTCTTTTGGATGCAGACAGACATACACCCTGAGCCACCAAAATTCAAAGAGAAGCAGTGCACATTGCTTGGGGGAGCATCCATAACATTTTCTATCTACACATAAAACCTCAATTCATCAGCCTTCAACAACTGGGGATTTATGGAAGTAATAGCTATTAGGGTTGCTGCCCTGGGGGCAGGGAATCCAACCCACAATAGGGATAGGTGGGAGGCGGAGGTGAGGGTGCTGCCCTGGGAGAAGTTCTACCAGTGGGCAAAATACACCAATAGGAGTAAAGTGGAGGAGGAGCTAAAGGGTGCTGCCCCGTGGGCAGCCCAGCCATGAGAACCACACTATGGGAACAAATGATACTCGAGCTCTGTCTGCTTCTTGTTCCCCCTTGTTTATGTATAACATTGTTACTTTGTTGTCTGTTCATATCCTGAAATGGCCTTTGGACCCTCCAACAGAAGTGTGCGACAGCCAGCCTGGCCACTCTAGTTTCCAGCACATTGATGGTCAGTTTCAATTCAGTTGTTGCCCATCTTCCTTGTACAGTTGCTGTGTCTAGAACTGCTGCATTGTCGTATTTATTTATTTATGTATGTTTTTGGTAACCAGGTAAGTGCACTGATCCAGAGGACCATTTTCAGTCACGACCTGGGCCACTGGGTGGCGATACAGTGAGAACATCAGTGGATAACAATGTACATTATGGTAATCAGTCAAGTGTAAACGGTTATGAACAGTAAAAAAGAAACAGACATAAAAATTACTTGTTGTAAACAGGTTTGGCAGATAGAAAGAAAGAAGAATTCAGGCAGAAAGTACAGAGGAGAAAGTAGTTGAGCATTTGTACTCAAAATACAATATGGTACTCAGTAGATTAGACCTTTGCGCACAATGTACATTATGGTAATCAGTCAGTTTACATTATAGTAATCGGTCAACTGCAAACAGTTCTTGGACAGGGAGAAAAACAGGTATAAATCACATGTAGTTTTCAGGCATTAGCAGATCAAAGAAACAAATGAATATAGGCAGAAGTACAGAGGAGAAAAGTAATAAAGCATTTGAGCAAGCTAGACCAGGGCAGTTGAAAAAATCAGCGGACGCACTGACAACTTGTCTAGGGTAGCCTTGCCTTTAGTCCTGGCATATTGCCAGAGCAGGCCTAGTTGTGAACTCCTACCGGGTAGGTTGTGCGAGACAGAAAGAGAGTTGCACACGGGGTGTTGCACAGGAGAGTAGGGGGCATAGGCAGACAAAGAAGGGGAGGGCATAGCAGCTACTGATTGGGTAGGTTTAAGGCAGTTTTCGGGTTCCTGTGCAGCCCAGTGAGCATTTGCAGGTGGACTCTTCAAGTAGCCAGGCCTTCAGGTTAGCTTTAAAAGGGGCATGGGATGGAGATGCGCGAATGGATAAAGGAAGACAGTTCCAGAGGGAGGGGGTGGCTACGGAGAAAGCCTTACTGCCCATCACTGTAGAGACACGAGGGACTTCCATGGTGGAAATGGAGGAGGCCCTAAGAGGTCTAGTGGCCACTCTATTTATGAGAAGGTGAGCATAGGGGGATAGTTCATTACTCCTGAGAATGCTGTCCGCCAGGCAGCCAGTGGCATAGTCAAAGTGTGCCTAGAGAGGGAGCCATCCTAGTGACTGGTAGAGAGTAAAGTGATGGGTAGATGAGGGGGCTTTGAGAACAAAGCAACAGCATTATACGTCATGGACAGGTGGGAGTGTTGCTTCGGGGACATGAGGGAGTAGATGGGTGAGCAGTAGTCAAGGAGATCTCCCTTCTGCCTTTTTGCAGGCTGGTGTCTGGTTTGATTGCTACTGACATGTGCCTGTTGAAGGTCCCATGCCCGCCACTGAATTGAGTGTTTTGCTGACAGGAAGTGAGTTTTCTTTAATAGTTTTGTGAAGCGTGGTCCCAGTTGTTGAGAAGAAATCTTTGCAGTGGTCTCATGGGCAGTGTTGCCCAGTTGTGCATGTCTGTGCGGGAGGCCATGAGTCCTAGTAATTGCATTATGTCACAGAATGTTGAACATTTTCTAGACAGGACTAGTTTAGACTTGATCTTTAACTCCTCCACATCTCCTCTCTTGTAGTTGCTCTTCCACTCACTCACTCACCTCCTTAACCTCTCATTCTCCCTCAACTCCATTCCACAGACCTGGAGGATTGCCAAAGTTCTTCTGCTTCATGGGGGGGGGGGGGCTCCTCTCCTGGTAACTACTGCCCTATTTCCCTCCTCCCCACTTCTGCTAAATTGCAAGAGAAGCTAGTCTATTCTACACTTCTTAACTACCTTACATCCTCCAGTTTTCTATTTCTGTTTGTCTGGCTTCTGGAAATAACATTCCACCATTTCTTCCCTGCTGCATGTCACTGACTCTATCCTCTCTGGGATGGATCAGTGACATATCACAGCTGCCTTTTTCATTGATCTGGCCAAAGCCTTTGACTCAGTGTCCCATTCATTCCTCTTGGATAAGTTGAGCTTGGACATCCTCTCAACTCCTGCTACTGACTAGTTCCGATCCTACATAACTAGCCACCAGCAGTCTGTTCAGGTTGGAAGGGTGTTAGCACCTCCACTCCCCATTCAGGCTGTAGTTCCACAGGGTTCTGTGTTAGGCCCCATCTTTCTCTCCATTTTTTTTTGAAAGATCTCCCTTCTACCTGTGTCAATTCACATATAAACATGTATGCAGATGACACAATCATCTTCTCTGGTGCTTCTACAGCTTCAGTAGAAAACCAGCTCCAACAGGAATTCAATAATGTACTGTGCTGGTTCCATTCCAACCATATTAAGGTCAACACCAAAACACAGTGTGTGTGTGTGACCATTGGTATTAGCCAAACATTGGGCAGGTTCAAAAGATCACTGGTCTTCTCTATGCTGGATGGCTCCTCTTTTGAAGTGGTCCCTTCCTTCAAGGACATTGGCTTATGGCTTGATGGTAAGCTTGACTTCTTTACCCATGCTCAATGGTGCCCGCCTGGATAAATAAAGAGAGTGATTGATATCAATGCTGTCCATGCAGAACTCTGCCCTAAGTTTGATGCCTTGTACCACATTAAAGACTGTCTATCCCTGTCGATTCGCCATGAGTTGGTCACCAAAATAGTACTCCATGTCTTTGATTACACTGACGTGGTCTATGGTACTGTCCTCTCCACTTCCCTAGCCAGAGTGGACACCCTCTGCAATGCCTGTTGTTGCTTTGTGACCAACTCACCTGCATGTACGCACCACTGTTTCCTCTACTCCCCCCTTTATCCTCACCAGTTACACAACACTTTATTAATCTCCAAGAACTGGTTTGGCTCCCTGCCATCCTATCTAACCTCACTCCTTTTCTCCAATCCCTCCATCTCCATGCTCCCTCCACACAAGGGAGCAGTGAATCTTCTCCTCTCCTCACTCCCATACCTCTGCTGGACAATCTGCCTTCTGTCATTTACCATTACTCTGGAACCAGCTCCCTCATTCTAGTCATCATTCCACCTTTAGTAAGGTCTCTCAGGCATCAGTTGAATCTACTTATTCTACCTGCCTGCACCTGTTTTGACTGACTTTACATTGCTTGTTGCCAGTCACAGTTTTCTGCTTGCACTTGTACAGCTTATTTTGCACTTCTCCTGTCTCTGTTATTGCACCAATTATGTATTGTGCTGCTCTCTGCACTTTATTTGCTTCCTGTAAGTACTGTATGATTCGCTGTTACTCCTGTAAGCCATTCCCTTGGTCATACCTGGAAATGAGCCTCAACTCAGTGTGCTTTTCACAGTTACCCGTTTTCAAATAAAACAATGCTTCCTTAGATTGAGTATGTGGTCATTTGAGGGCTGCACTGTTTTTTTCTTTTTTTTGTGCTGTATCAAACACCATGCCCATGTGTTCCAGTGTTGCTTAATGGATTGAGGTTGCTCTTGGTTCTGTTAACAATCCAGCTGGGGGCTGCTAATGAGGGATATTGAGTTTTGAACTGCAACTGTTGGGGCTGTGGGAAGAGAATGTGGGGGGAGGGAGGATGCCATCAGTGGGAGGGCTGGGGGAAGGAGATAGACACCAGTGTTGCAGGTGCCATTGGGGCTTAGCAAGAACACATGGCTGGAATCTGCCAATAGCACAGCTACTGCTGGTATATGATACCCAGAGGTCTGAGCGACCCCAAAGCACCAGTGCCATGAAGCAGGAGTGTGGCATCTGTGGAGTCTGGGGATGTCAGCAAAGTGTCTACAGGGTGGACTGCAGTCCACGGCAGGAGAAGCAAGTGGAAAAGGGAGGTAGGAAATACACTGCTGGAGGTTGAAAAGGGTTGCAGCTGATCCCTATTTAGGGTCCGCCTATATTTGAACAGGGCAACAAGGAAGGGGGATTGGGGGTAAAACATAGGGAGTGGAAGGGGAATGCAACTGATCCCCATCTAGGGTAGGCTTACAGTTGTACAAAGACATTTAAGGAGGCAGGAGGGGTTAGGGGAATAGAGTGGACTTGGGAGATCACTGTAAATAGTACTAACCGAGTCACATATAGGGGTACATAAGTGAGGGCTAGGACAAACTGAGAAGGGAGAATATGGGGGAATAGGAGCTTGTACTGGAGTTAGGATAGAAACACAGAAACATAGAAACATAGACTTTGATGGCAGATAAGGACCGCTAGGCCCATCTAGTCTGCCCATTTCCCTACCTACAGGATAGGCCACGGATCCTAGTTAACCAACAGCCTATATCTTCCTGCCCCCCACAAGAATTGCCTTATGTCTGTCCCATGCATTCTTGAATTCTCCCACAGTTTTAGACCCCTTCCTCCTCAGGAAGGCTGTTCCATGCATCCACTACCCTCTCTGTGAAATAATACTTCCTCACATTGCCCCTGAACCGCCCTCCTTCTATCTTTAAATTATGTCCCCTTGTTCTTGCAAGTCTCTTTTTCTGAAAGATGCTTCCCTCTTGGACTTTGTTGATTCCCTTGAGGTACTTGAAAGTTTCTATCATGTCCCCCCTCTCTCTTCTTTCCTCAAGGGTATACATATTAAGCTCCTTTAGTCTCTCCTCATACGGCTTCTCTTGCAGACCCTTCACCATTTTAGTTGCCCTCCTCTGGACTGCCTCTGTCCTGTCTATGTTCTTGCGAAGATGGGGTCTCCAGAACTGGACACAGTATTCCAGATGGGGTCTCACCAACTGTCTGTACAGAGGGATAACAACTTCCTGTTTTCTGCTGCTGATGCCTCTCCCTATACATCCCAGTATACCCCGCCCTCCCTACTGCCTTCTCCACATTGCTTGCTAACCTTAAGGTCATCTGATATGATTACCCCAGGTCCCTTTCCTGTTTTGTTGTTGTTACTACCTCCCACCCATTGTGTATTCTTCCCTGGGTTCTTGTTTCCCAGGTGCATTATTTTCCGTAATTTTTTGCATTGAATCCTAGCTGCCATATCACCTGACCAGTCCTCCAACCTTGCCAAGTCCCTTTTCATCCTTTCCACGCCTCCCTTGTGTATCAAGCCTGTTGCAGATCTTTGTGTCATCTGCAAAAGGCACACTTTCCTTCAGTCCCTCTGCAATGTCACTGATGAAGACATTAAAAGGACTGGACCCAATCTGAACCCTGCGGTACCCCACTAGTAACGCCCCTTTCTTCAGAAGTGTTTACATTTACAATTATCTTCTGTGTCCTGTTGTCCAGCCAATGTTTTACCCAGGCTACACCCTGGGACCCACTCCCAGGCTGGTTAATTTGACTATTAATCTTTGTGTGGGACTGTGTCAAATGCCTTGCCAAAGTCTAGGTAGGCCATGTCACAGCCCCTCCCTGGTCTACTACTTTGGTCACACAGTCAAAGAAATCTATTAGATTCGTCTGACATGACCTTCCCACTGTGAACCCATGCTGCCTTGGATCCTGTGCTCCACTGACCTCTAGGTACTCAACTATTCTTTCCTTCAGAAGTGACTCCATCACTTTCCCTACCACAGAGGTCAGACTGACAGGTCTGTAGTTTCCTGCCTCTGTCTTGGTCCCACTTTGTGAAGAGGAATCACATCGCCTTCCTCCAGTCCTCGGTACCACCATCCTCCCATGATTTATTAAAAAGAGTAGCCAGTGGTTTCACTAGTTCCTTCCTTAATTCTTTTAGAATTCTGGGGTGAATTCCATCTGGACCCATTGCTTTGTCCACCTTCACTTTTAGGAGTTCTTGCAGAACCCTTTCTTCTGTGAAAGGACTGGGATCGACCCCCCTATCAAGAGTGCTTCTGTTAATTGGATTAGGCACTTCCCCCTCCTCTTTTGTGAATACTGAGCAGAAATATTCGTTCAGTAGTCCTGCTTTTTCACTGTCCCCCTCTGTCCACCCACCGTTCATTCTATTCAGCCTCACTATCCCTCCCTTTGTCTTTCTACGCTCGCTGATGTACCTATAAAAGGTTTATCCCCTTCTTAACTGAGTTGGCTATCTTTTCCTCAGTTTGGGCCTTTGCTATTCTGACTTCCTCCCTGCTTTCTTTCTGCCTTAACTGGTACAGCTCTCTGTCCTGCTCCTTCTGTGTTTCCTTATACTTCGAATGCTATCTTTTTCTTCCTGACTTTCACTGCCACCTCTCTTGAGAACCATAGTGGCTTTTTTTCTTCGTTTTGATTTGTTTATTTGCTTCACACAAGGCTTGTTGCCTCTGTGATGGCAGTTTGATAATTCCCCATTGTTGCTCCACCCTCCTTCTAGCCTGTTTGCTAGTGCTTTTCTGAGGCCTCTCCCATCTTGCCAAAAGTCAGCCCTCCTAAAGTCCAGTACCCTCTTTTGTATGAAGCGACTCTGTAGCTGAGTTTAGTGAACCACACTGTTTGATGGTCACTTGTCCTCAGATGGCAACCCACTTCTAGATCTGAGATCCTCTCACTGCCCCCGTTTGAGAGTATGAGGTCTAAGATTGCTCCCTCATGAGTGGGTTCCGAAACTAGCTGTCTAATGCCTGCCACCTGGATAGTGTGAGAAGAGTGGTAAGCTGTAATGGTTGTGGGGCTGCAGTCTTCCCAGGGACAGTGTAAAGTGCAGAAGGCTGTCTAATGTGCAGCAGCCTGGAGCAGCTTAGGGCAAAAGTGAGACTGCTCAGATGGGAACTGGGAGAAAAGTGTGGGGAGTGAGGAGAGCAGAGCAGTGGAGAGAAGGGCAGGTGGGGGTGCCCAGGGGAATGTGGGCAGCAGGCAGGGGAAGTGAGCAGGGAGGATTGCACAGTACCCAGGGATATCTTCCTTGGAGAACCAGGGAGCCTAGGATGGAGGAATGGCTAGTGGTAGGGGGAAGGGGTATGAGTATGAGATAAACAATGGGTGGGATGGGGTAGGACTGTGAGAGAAGCAACAGGGGGTGGGAACTGTTGATGGGGTGCCCTTAATGAACAGATATGCACCACTGTCTGGTATGGGGTGGGGGAATCAGATGGTGGAGTAGGAGGTTGGGATAAACCAGAGTCGAGGAGGTGGAGGGAGGGGACAAGTCTGGGAGGTCAGGGAAGAAACAGCAATCATTGTGGAGCAGAGGATGGGGGGAGGGGGAAGTGGTAGCAAGCATAGCTAGCCAGGGAGAGAGAGGGGAATAGTGAAGTAGATGGGGGGGGGGGAAGAGTAATGCATGCAGCAGAAAGTTAACCTTTCGGGGGTGCAGTTGAGTGGGGGAGCAGCTGTTATCTTGGATGAAGAAGGGAGGATTGGGAACACAGTTGCAGTGGACAGAAGGGTGGTAATCCTTGGGAACTAAGAGTATTCCCTAGGGAAGGAAGCAGGACCCAAATGCAATGAGGGTGGTTTGTATGTCAGAGATGACAGTGGGGAAGGCAGGCCCAAGATTCGGGGAAATTCTAAGGGAGGTTGGAGGGAAACCAAACTTAGTTATACACATGGACACCAAAGACATAGCTGGGGGAGTAGGAGGTAGTGTAAGGGAGGTGGTAAGTTCTCTGGCTTTTTCTGAGGTGATAGCGGTTGCAAGGGCCAGCACAGTCAGGCAGAAAAGAATAGATGACTTTAATGAGTGGCTGAAGAGCTGGTGCAGGGAGCAAGGGTTCACCTGTATTGGGGACTGGGGGGAGACCAAGTTGAATAAAATACTCTTCTCACAAGATAGGTTACACCTCAGTAGGCAGGACTTGTGGGGTACTCAGGGACAACGGGAATAAATAACCAACAAGCTGAATTTAAACTACTAAGTGTGGGGGGCTGTGGGCCCAAAGACTCTCCAGGAAGAGGTGGTGAAAGACCTCCTCCCAATACCAGTAGAAGTCAAGAGGGTGGATGTGGAGGGGAATAGGAACATTTAGCAATGGGAGGAGGGGGACCAGTACAGGAGGGAGAAATGTATGGAAAAGAAGAGAAGGAGGCACAGAGTCGAGGTGGAGGGTGGTGTTACTGAATGCACAAAATCTTGAGAACAAGTGGAAAGACCTACAGGTGCTATTAGCTGAGGGGAAGGTGGACATAGCAGCAATAACCGAGACGTGGGCCACACCACACCATGACTGGGACCTCTCAATCCCCAGTTACAAACTATAGAGGAGGGACAGGGTGATAGGCAAAGGGAGGGGGGTGGCAGTTTATACCGGGGAAGGTATAACATGCTCGAGGGAGGAGTCGGAGGAGGGGAGGGTGAAAACATTGTGAGTTCAGTTACAGTTCAGTACAGTACAGTACAGGGAGAAAGGTGAGGTTTCTAAAGACCACCCAACCAGGAACAGGAAAGGGACAAGGAACTGAGTTTGCAAATATTGGAGGCTGCAGAGGAGGGAGAGGTGGTAGTAGTGGGGGACTTTAACCTATTCAAGGTGGACTGGATCATACCATCCACAGTCTCTCACAGGAGTGATCCTAGAAGCATAAATGTCACAGAGTCCACCAGTGAGGGGGCAATCCTTGATCTAGTGCTCACAAATGGGGAGCACGTACAAGAAATAGTGGTCAAGGAGCCCCTAGATGGCAGTGACCATCGCACAGTGTTGTTCAGGTAAGATATGGGCAGAGAAAGCATTCCCACTAAAACCAAAATCCTGGATTTTAGGAGGGCGGACTTCTGAAAGATGGGTGAGGTGTTAAAGAGACACCTAGTGGGCATCAGAGCAGATGGTGGTGGGGAGACAAAAAATGGTCCATCATCAAGGCTGGAATAATGGTTGCCACAGGTGAGTATGTTAGGCTCAAGGGGAAGAACTTGAGAGCCAAACCACCCGCTGGTTCAGCTGAGGTCGCCCAGGCGGTGAGGGACAAGAGATCAGCCTATAAGAGATGCAGAAAGACTAAGAGCGAGGTGGATAGGGAAAATTACCTAAGGTTGGCCAATGTGGCAAGCAGGGTAGGCAAGCCAAGGCACAAAAAGAACTGCAGATAACTGAGGGAACCAAAAGGGGGAGAAGTCCTTTTTTCACTACATAAGCAAGAAAAGGGACAAGAAGGATGGGATTGTAAGGCTTTGGAAAGGGGAAAAATTGGTAGAGAAGAATAGGCAAAGGCTGAGATACTGAATGAATACTTCTGCTCTTTCTTCATCAGGGAAAAAGACTGACCAGTACCCACAGGGGGGGAGAAGGGGAGCGGGGGGTGGGAGCATAGATGTGGTGATAGAGCAGCATACAGTGAGGGAGGGGCTGCTAGCATTGAAGGTGGACAAATCACCAGGCCCAGACAGCATACACCCAAGGGTGCTGAGGGAGCTGGCCAGGAGCTTGTGGGGCCACTGGTGGGCCTGTTCAGTAGTTCACTGGAGTCAGGCGTGGTACTACAGGATTAGAGAATGGCATGTGCTGTGCCCCTCCATAAGTGTGGTCCCATGGATGACCCAGGAAATTACAGACTGGTCACTCTGACCTCAGTCATGTGCAAGCTCATGGAGACCATACTTAAGGAAATGTTGGTAGAGTAGAGGAGAATGGTCTCCAGGATGAGAGGCAGCACAGATTTATGGGTGTGAAATTGTGTCAAACAAATCTGACTGACTTCTTTGACTGAGTCACTAAGTCAGTGGATAAGGGCCAGGTAGTAGACATCCTTTATCTGGAATTTAGTAAGGCCTTTGACTCTGTACCCCACAAGGGGTTGATCAGGAAGTTGGTAGATCTCAGGGTTGGGGAGAAGCTGGCCAAGTGGGTAGAAAGCTGTCTGAAGGACAGGACCGGGGGTGGGGTGGGGGAGTTATCTATCACCAGGGAAGTCACCAGTGGGGTCCCATAGGGCTGGGCTGGTGTTGTTCAATGTCTTCATCATTAGGGATGGCATTAAGAGCAAAATGTGCCTATTCACAGACAACACCAAACTCTGTGGGAGGGTGGACACAGTAGAAGGGATACAGAACCTGCAGGAAGACCTGAGAAAACTTGAGAGGGGGTTCAGGATTTGGCAGCTTGGCTTCAGTATTAAGAAATGCAAAGTTACACACATTAGAGCCAGCAATCCAAGGACAGAGTACTACCTGGGAAGGGTCTGTGAAGCAGCATCAGAGGAGGAGAAGGATCTTGGAATGATGATCATTGGCAACCTGAAGCACTCCAGAGTGTAAAAAAAAAAAGCAGCAAGGGCAAACAAGATGTTGGGTTGTATAGCCAGAAGAATCAGCAGTAGGTGAAAGAAGGTTATATTACCCTTGTACAGGTCACTGGTGAGGCCACACCTAGAGTATGGAGTAAGATACTGGTCCTGACACCATAAGAAAGACATCAACCTGTTGGAGATGGTCCAGAGGAGGGCAACAAATGCGATTGCAGGTCAGCAGGGTAAAACATATGAAGCTAGGTTGGGAGCCCTGAATATGTACTCCCTGTTGGAAAGAAGGGAGAGAGGGGACATGATAGCAACCACCTTTAGGGGCATTCCACCCTTGGAGGTGCTGGGGACCCCATTTACAAGCCAGCTCACTTTAAACCTTTAGGGGCATTCCACCCGTGGAGCTGCTGGGGACCCTATTTACAAGCCAGCTCACCTTAAACCTTTAGGGGCATTACGCCCTCGGAGCTGCTGGGGGCCCCATTTACAAGCCAGGTACGGACACTGCCGACTGAATCCATGCCAGGCTCCTGCCTGGATTTCAAATCTGGCACCTTTTTCTGAACACCTTTCTACCTGCGGTTCAGGTGGTTTTTCCTTGTACAACTTCTGTGTTTAGAGCTATTCAGTGAACCGGGTAGCTTTTAGGGCATTTGCAGCTGAAGTAAAGTAACTCAAGTCTCTCGGTGAACTTGTTTAGATTTTTATTCGGGGCTAACTGTAAAACATTATTTGGGGCTAATTTAAAATACATGGTATAGAGCACTCCCTGAGACCGCAACAGATTGATTTGTTTTTCCTTCTGCTCCCTAACTATCTCTCCGAGGGTTGCTCTCAGTAGGGAAGCGTAGTAGTGTACCTGATCCGACCGCAGCTGAGCAGTCTGGGCTGCTCCAGTTTCACTTCAGAGCCTGCCCATAGATAACTAACTGCTCCTGTTTCACACTGTAATTTTAATTCCTGTCTACCACTGAATGTTTGGAATTTTGCATATTCTTAGGAATATTTACTGAATTCAATCTCAGGACTGTGCATGATATGTAACCTTAATTAAGCTGCAAACAGATTAGTCCAGATATGAATTTGAATTTACAGCACAAGTGAACAGATGCATTCCTTTACTGCCTGAAACTATACTTTGTACTAACTTCCACTCATATACCTATCTAATCTCTCTCTCTCTCTCTTGACTGCAATCTGATTTTCCTATCTCGATCCCTCCCCGTCACCTACTGTTGCAATTCATATTTGAACCCCCACCCACCTCCTATTTATTTCTCTCCACAGCTCACCTTAAACCTTTAGGGGCATTCCACCCTCGGAGCTGCTGGTGACCCCATTTACAAGCCAGGTACGGACACTGCTGACTGAATCCATGCCAGGCTGCTACCTGGAGTTCAAATTTGGTGCCTTTTTCTGAGCGCCTTTCTACCTGCGTGTCAGCTGGTTTTTCCTTGTACAACTGCTGTGTTTAGGACTATTCAGTGAACTGGGTAGCTTTTAGGGCATTTGCAGCCGAAGTAAAGTAACTCAAGTCTCTCGGTGAACTTGTTTAGATTTTTATTCAAGGCAAACTCTAAAACATTATTTGGGGCTAATTTTAAATACAAGGCAAGGAGCACTCCCCGATACCACAACAGATTGATTTGTTTTTCCTGCTGCTCCATAACTATCTCTCTGAGGGTTGCTCTCAGTAAGGTAGTGCAGTAGTGTGCCTGATCCGACTGTAGCTGAGCAGTCCGGGCTGCTCCGGTTTCACTTCAGAGCCTGCCCCACAGCCACTACACAGCTGCTCCCCCCTGCCCCCAATACCCTCCCACCCTTAGCTGTGTTTACTTATATAGGTACCTGAACTCTCGTGAGAAAGGCAGGTTTTATCTTTTTTTTCTTTCTACTTTCTCATCAGCAAATTATATTATCTCACCACTAGGTGTCACCTCTTCCCCTATAAGTTTCAGAACACCTCCCTATCTGTATCCAGCAGCCGATTTCTGGTGTGGACTGCTGATCTAATTTTTCACCAGCATTCTGTGCCCTCTGAATGCTGGTTACCCTTCCAACCCTAATTCTTAGCCTGAACTGCTCTTATTTACCTTCCCTCAGTCCATTTATCCCTTTCCCATTGATCTTGCCCACTTCTAACCCCCCCTTGACCCCTCGCATATGCTTCCCTATCTTCTATTGTCTTCTGCCTTTCTACTGCCACTTTTATTTCTGACTAGCCGCCTCTCTTAATCCCTTTTGCCATGATGACTAGGGCTGAGTTGCCTAACTTATATCTTTACGGTTCTAGTCTCCCTCAATTCCTTATCCCTTCTCATAGGTTCCCCTGCTCCCTGTCAGTGATGTCCACCTGGGACTTCACCTACTCTAACATGGTGGCTGAATGTGCCTCCACACCTACTCCCCCAATGTATCTCAGTCCCAAACCCCTAGGGTCACTACTGAGGCTCATTGTTCACAAGAAGCTTACCTCCCCAGAGATAGTATCCTGTGCCATTGCACTTGCTATGCTTTGGATTACCACGTTATCCCTTGCTCTAGCCGGTGATATTGAATCTAACCCTGGTCCTCGGGTCATTTTTCCCCAAACTCATCCTGGGGCCACCCATCTTTTGCCGCAGGCTTCTGGACTGACCTTTACCCACCTTAATATCTGTAGTCTCATGGCCAATCTCACTGACCTGGAGGCTTGGGTCCGGGTTAATAATCCAGATATCCTTGTGCTATTGGAAACCTGGCTGAAACTTACCATCTAGGGTCAAAACTGTGCACTACCAGGCTATTTCATGCACAGGGCCGACCGACCATCCACCAAAGGGGGTGCTGGCACTGTACTACAATGCTCACCTGGACATTGCTCTCCATCCTACCCCCAGCAATAACTGTGAGGCCATACACGCGGTACTACTTCTTGGTGGAGCCAAAAAACTGCACATATTTGGGACTTGTATACCTCCACGTACTAGCAAGCTTGGTCTGGAGGAGCTCATAGAACATATTCCTGCCTTGACCAAAAAAAATTAGGTAATCTGTCTGGGTGACTTTAACCTTGACTTGCTTGGCCTGACCTCTTCCTCCCTTGCTTCTACCATCAGCAAGGCCAACCTGTCCTTTCGTCTCCTCCCCCCACTTGGAAGTCGCCGAGCAGCTCCAGCTGTACTATGATTGACTGGATTCTCACTAACCGGAAGGATTGTTACTACTCTGCTTGGGTTTTACCCAATTCGATCAGTGATCACTGCCCGGTTTTCTATGTGCGAAGCGCCTCCCCTTCCTCACAACCCCACAAAGTCCTATCCTTTGCTAACATCTCCCTACTTGACCCGTCCAAGTTCCTACTTGATCTTAAGCACACTAACTGGTCTCCCCTATTCACTACCAGTGACATCAGCCAGGCCACCAACTACTTCAATACGATCTTACTTGCCTTACAACACAAGCACATCCCATACTCTACGTGCAGGGTCAGAGGGAAGGTGACCAAGTGGCTGAACTGCCCTCTCCTGCAACTGCTCAAGCAGCATGATAAGCTTTGGCTAAAATGGAAGTCATCCTCCAATCAGTCTGACTTTGTAGAGTACCGCAACTTGCGAAATACCTGCAAGAAGTCAATCCGGGTTGCCAAGAGCAACTACTACCGTGGTCTCCTACATTCTTCAGCTGCTGACCCCAGAAAATACTAGAACCAGATTAATGAAATCATGGGTAATACTAGGCCGCTGACTCCCAAAGACATGTTAATAAATGACTCAATCTGCAACAATGCCCACATGATTGCCAATGCCTTCAACTCGCTTTTCATGGAGGTTCCCAATATCGCCCCTCCAGGACCCAGCAGCTCCCAGCCCTCTCCTACGGCTTCTCCACATACTCCTCCTGCCCTGGTGCTTTCTCCCATCTCTTGTCTTGACGTTCTTAGGTTAGTATAGTCCATTCCCCTCCGTGGCAGTGCTATACCGGATGGTATTGAACCTAGGATACTCAGACTTGGTGCCCCACTCCTAGCCACTCCTGTTCTCGGCTTTTTAACTTGTCCTTTAGCACCTACATAGTGCCTTTGGCCTGGAAATCTGCCAGGATCATACTGGTCTTCAAGAAAGAAGACCCTAAAATTCTGTCCATTTATCACCCCATTGTGCTTCTACCTACCCTTAGCAAGACTTTGGAAAAATGTATTCACCGTCAGATCTCTGCCCATTTATTAAACTTCAATCTTTAGTCACCAGTTCAACATGGCTTCCAAGCTGGTCACAGCACCACTACAGCTCTTACCCTGTTCACTAGTGAAGTTAAGTCTAACATGGACACTATCCTTCTTACCAGGGCTGTGTTCATTGACCTCACTAAAGCTTTCAATCTGGTTAATCACCCTCTGCTCATGCGCAAACTGCAGTCTCTTGGTGCCTCTGGTTCCACCTTATCCTTGATCTGCAGTTACCTCTCAAACCGCCCCCAATCTATCTCCTTCAATAAAGTCCTTTCATCTCCGGCATCCATCTCCTGTGGCATCCCACAAGGATCCATTCTTGGACCCTTGCTTTTTTCCATTTTTGTCAACAATTGTCCCTCTTCCTTCACCGACTGCAACTCCATCGTGTACGCTGTTGATTTGGTGCTCTACTCAGCCGGTCATTCTGTAGCCGACCTTAATATTCACCTGTCGTCCGCATTCCAAATGATTCAATCCTGGCTGCAAACCAACTCCCTGATCCTCAATCTACCAAAGACACAGGCTATGATCTTTGGGTCTGCTAGAAAAGTTCTTGCTGGGACATCAAAGCTTTGCATGTGCTGCTGTGATGGGTCTGTAGTCCTGTCCATGGACTCCTTTAAATACCTTGGAGTGACGCTGGATCCCACTCTTAATTTCTCTTCTCATTTAAATGAGGTATGCAGATCCATCAACATTAAGATTGATGCTGCATACCGGGTACGTCACTCCCTAACCCCCGCTGCTAGGATCTCGGTGGCCAGAGGCATCTTGTTTCCTAGGCTTCTGTATGCCCTCCCCATCTTTTCCCACACTAACCTTGGTATTCTTCATAAATGTGACACCACCTACAATAGCATCTGCAGATTTACCCTGTCAGCCCCTCGCCTTACTCACCACTGTCTCCTGTACTCCACCCTACACTGGCTGTCTCCCAAAAACCTGTGCACATATGCTATGGGCTGCTTCACTGACTCCATGACAAGACACCCCCACCCCGACAGCATTGGAGCTATGCCTCACTCCCGTCTACTGAGATCCTCTAATTCCTCTTCACTCTTCATCCCGCACTGTTCTACAAAATGTGGGAACAAGCTTTCTCTCACTTTGCCCCCAAATTCTGGAACTCGCTACCTCCCAGTCTTAAATGCTCTTCATCTCACTCCTTCTTCAAGACTGCACTTTTCTCCTACTCACATGCACTTGATTCCTGTGACTGTACCTAACCCCCCTCCTCTTCTCTTGCTTTCTATAAGCTAGCTTACCGTTGTCACTGTAATTATTGAATGCTTTGTCTTGTTTCCCATACCTGCTTCCTTCCATCCCTGCAAGGATGGCTACTGCTAAAAGTATGCTTTATTTCCATGACTATCCCTGCGAGGATATGTACTGGTTTTGTACTATTCGCTGCTTTCTACTTCACCATCGCCTTGTTTTTTGTAAACTGTATTTTGTACTCTCCTGGGTCATGCTTGAAAATAGGCAGGGTTTTTCCTAATGCACCTACCTGGTCAACAAAAGCTAATAAATAAATAAGTACTTGAAAGGGATAAATTGGGCAGATAAGGAGGTTGTCTTAAGCTAAGTGGCAGCCAAAGCATAAGGGGACGCAGTCTAAAGCTGGGGTAGGGGGGTTAGGAGGGAGGTTAGGAAGCACTTCTTCATGGAGAGTATGGTGGTCAGTTGGAATGCGGTGCTGGAGGAAATGGTCTCTGAAGTCAGTGGGCAGCTTCAAGAGAGGTTGAGATAGGTATAAGGGGAAAGTATGGGTCATGGGAGGGGGCCAGTGGAAAAGATGGGAGGACTTGGGAGGCGCAGGGTCAGTAGTGTAAGCTGAGGACCCTGCAATATGAGCACATTAGATAGATCGAATTTCCTTATTCTGCTGGCTTCTTTGTGTGTTCTGATGAGTTCTGTTCAAGTTTATTAAGCAGCAAAAACTCCATTGAGCAAGCTCATTTGCAAGGAGGTCCTGTGAGGGACACTTAATGTACAGTACAGCATATAGAAAGTACAACATATACAGGATGGGCTATATGGTGCATTGACAGTTAATGGTAAAGCAATCAAATAGAAAACATAGGCAGTACGTAAAATTCAATAACTGAGGAGCAACAGTGAGAAGATACAATTCGTTAATGTGGACATTGGAAATATACAGCCAGAAGACCTTGTAAGAATACATACAATTTCATTAATACAGGGAAAATGTACAACAAACATAAGTACAGGCAGTGAATATTTTCAATTAAATTGTAGACTCAAAATTGTGAAAGCATTTCATCAATGATTCAAACCCTCAGAGACGGAGCGAAGGACAGATAGGAGATAGTGGATAATCACTAGGTTCAAACAGAGCAAAAAAAGGCGTAAGCCCATATCAGATCTAATATCAAGACAAATTATAATAATCAAGTGTCCCTTTATTCGAAATATAAATATCAAGATTCTTTTTGAAATGTTCCTTTGAGCTGCTTAAAATCATTTTTATTGGCAACCTCTTCCAAAGAAAAACTGTTCTTAAAGTATAAAAATATTTTCTATCCTTTGTTATAAATCTCTCATTTTTTATCTGTAAAGGATGTCCCCATGTATTTATTTGATAATTTTTAAATTCCAAGTGGAAATTCAATATTAATAATGGATTATTTAATATATCATAAAAGAACAGAAGATCATCTCTCTGTCTTCTAATCTCCAAACTATGCAATCCCAATCTATCCAATCTATCATTGGATAAATAGTGGCTGAGCCAGGTTTGGGAGCCTGGGGGGGGGGGCATTCAGTCAATCATGGGCTCCACAATGGGCACTAAACATTGAATAAAGATGGTGGTGGTGGGGCACCACCACTCACACTAGGCCAGCCAGGAGGGGTGACCGCCCCCCCAGCCCCCGCTCTAGCTCCACCAGTGATAGATCTGGTATATCTTCTCTGTATTTTTTCAACTCTTTTGATCTCTGTTATTTTATAAGGAGACCATATATATGATCCATAATCCAAAATAGGTCTCACATATGACAGGTATAAGGGCAACAAGACTTCAGTTGCTCTACTTTTTATATTCGTTTTAATTGAGACAATTGCCCTATTAGCTTTTGCAATGACAGGTGTTTTTATGTGCTTTAAAATTTAGCTTATTGTCAATAAGTATCCCCAGATCTTTTTCTGTGGCTTTAGATTCAGTCAGTTCCCCATCCAAATAATATGCCTGATTTGGATTATGTTTATCCATATGTAGAACACTACATTTTTTATAATTTATTTGCATCCCACATTTTTTTACTCATGCACATATTGCATTGATATCATTTTGGATATGTTGAATTTGATCAGCAGTCTGACATGAGTCGCAAATTTTGATGTCGTCAGCATATTTCAAAATAGTGTTCCTGATGTTATCATCCAGGTCTTCCATAAAGATCTGGAAAATCAAAGGTCCCATCACAGACCCCTGTGGGACATCACTTGTCACCTGAACCTCCTTAGACACATGACCATGAATTGAAACCACTTGAGAATGCTTATGAAGCCAATCATTTATCCATCTAACGTAATTTTTATTTATTCCTAATGTATTCAATTTTTGATAAATTGCCCAATGTGGTACTCAATCAAAAGCTTTACTTAGATCAAATAGGAGTACATCAACAGGAACACCATTATCCCTCAATTTGCTAACCTGATTGTTAAAGGTGACCATATTTGTAGCACATGAATACCCCGTCTTAAAACCATGCTGATTCTGATCAAACAATGAATCATTATTGAAATGTTGATTTATTCTATCTTTTATAAAAGTTTCCAATATTTTGCATGGTATTGGTGTTAAGCTTATGGGTCTGTAATTTCCAACAAGTGTTTTACTGCCAGATTTATGAGCAGGGGTTGCCTTAGATTTTTTCCACTCCTTTGGTACTTGCCCATAGTTAAGTGATTTATCATACAATAGTTTCAAAGGTAACCAGATATTATCTTTCATAAGTTTAAGCATAATATAGGTTATGTTATACATTCCAGGAGCACTATGTTCTTTTAATTTACCAATTACTGCAATAATTTCTTCTTTGGAAAAATTGTAATGTCCTTCTAGTGTCCCATAATCATTCTGAGTAATATACATATCTATTATGCATATGCAGAAGAAAAATAACTATTAAATGAATTTGCAATTTCTATTGGTTTAGTAATGACTTCTTCATTGACTGTAATAGAGAATAACTCACCATTGTTCTTTTTTTAGTGAGTTAATATAACTAAAAAATTGTTTACTGTTCGATTTTGAGGCTGTCTTAGTTAAATGTAGTTCATAATCTTTTTTTGCTCTATTAATCTTATTCTTACATTTTTTTGGGGATATGCTTAAATTTTGACCAATTTAATTCAGTTTTCCCTTTGACGTATTGACCATATAATTTATTTTTCTTTTTAATTAATTTGTTTAAACTTTTGTTTAACCATTTAGGTTTTCTTCCAGATTTATTATATTTGTTAATTTGTTTAACATGAGTATTCATAGTTCTGTGAATAGCAGTTTTGATAAAATCCCATGTCTCTTCTATAGTTTTTCTGATAATATATCCTCCCATTGTATCATACTTAGTTCTTTATGTATTTCGTCTATATTTTCAGTTTTATATAGATATATTTTAGTGCAAAATCAAGGGTGAGAGCACAGAAGGAATGAGGTAGATAGTGGGCCCATAACCCTGATAAGCAGTTTACTACAACAGACATAATCAGAAGAAAGAGTAACTGGTAGGATGTTAGGACTGGACATTAATGGGAGAGGCATTTGCAGGTATCATACAATTTGTTGGCAGCCAATTTTTTTGAAAATATTTAGGGGTACCAAAATTTGCAATTTGAGAATAGGTTGTACTTTGTTCCAAGCATCAAGGAGCGTATGACTGATAGCCATTTTGCCAAAGCAGGAGCGCGAGATAGGGACATCCAACATGATGTAAGAGCTACTCCACAGTGGGTTGGGGCATGCAGAGTGATGGAATAGACACAATAGATATGATGGAAGTTTTAGCAGAAGGGTTTTGTATAGCCATATGAGAGAGTGTAAAAGCCATCTAGTGGAAAGAGAAGACCAGCCCAAAGAAGCATATAAATCACAATGATGAGTATTAGGGTGGGCATTTGTGAAGAAGTGTAATGGTCTATGGTAAAGTGTGTCGAGTGTATGCAGCAGGGTATCTGAGCAATGGCCATAATTACATCTGTGTAGTTCAACAGGGGTATGAATGTGATCTGTACCAATCTCAGCCTAACTTTCTCTGAGACTAGGGACTTGTTCCTAAAGAAGAAACCAAATCTTTGCTTCAGCTTTTTCACGAGAGAGTTGATATGATCATAGAAAGACAGGTGATGGTCCAACAGACACCCCAGATACTTAAATTTGTCGACAACTTCTAATTCGTCACCAAGGAGGGTTTTGATGGGATGTAGTGAGGAGAGATTTATGGGTTATTCCATGACAGTTTTGTGTGTCAAGGAGTAAAACGTGATCGACTGTGTAGAATGCTTTACTAAGATCCAAAAATACAGCACCTGAGATCTGTTTTTGGTTCATGGCAAGGAACCAGTCATTGGAGACCATGGCAAGGGTAGTAGTTGTGCTGTGAGCTGGCCTGAAGCTAGACTGGGATGGATTCATTAAATTTGACCTATCAAGGTAGTCTCTTACCTGGGCATTTACTAGTTTCTCTAAAAGTTTTGAAAGTATGGGTAATAAGGAAATTGGTCTGTAATTGTTCAAATCCATTGGGTCTCCTGATTTAAATAATGGAAGCACAGGTGCTATTTTCCAGGCCTCAGGCACAACACCTGAGGTAATTGACAAATTGAACATGTGCAAAATGGGAGCAGTTAAGTAATGAAACTCAGATTTTGAGGAAAAAAATGGCCTATTCCATCAGCACCAGTACCTTTCTTTGTATCTAGGAGAAGTAGCGGGTCTTTTGCTTGCTTATACTGGAACAGAGAAAAAGTGAAGATATTTTCGGTTGATGGAGGGGTTGGTTGAGGGAGACTAGAAAGGCAACGGCTTTTGAGGTGTTGAAGGCTAGGCTTGCAATGGAGAAATGAACACTGAAGCTATCCAGGATTTCAGACATCTGATAAGATCTTACCCTGATGGTTAATTTTGTCAGGTAATGTAGAGGATGGTTTATTTCCCTCTGCTGATTTTATAACCCTCAAAACCTTGCGGGATTCCCTTTTACTGATTCGAAGGCAGTTAAGTAGTAGTTGGCTTGATTCTCGTAGTGCTGCTAGTGAACTTTGGAATGTGCCCTGACAAGGGTGTCATTATTTTTATCTTGTAGCACTCAGTTCATCTCCTGAATTAACAAATATTGTTGGTCTAGAATTTTAGTTGGATGGGAGGTGACCTAGAGGGTTGGTTTGTGTATTGGGGATATTGTGGGATGATTATTTACTGTAGGGGGGGTTATTCTGTTTAGTGTGGACATGGGGTGTATGTTTGTGTACAAAATCTTTTTAATTTGAGTAAATTGGGGTGTGTTTTGGATTGTATGTTTGGTTTCTGCGCTTATTAAAAGCTGGTGCCTATCAGCCATCAGTTGGTTAAATAGGGTTTCTTTGTCAGACTGGATTTGCCAGGCAGAAATGTGTTGGAGCCATGGCCTGGCATGAATCACCTACGCTATCTCTCTGCTTTGTGACTTCTGTCCTTTTGCTAACCTCCTGGTTTCTACCACCATAGCCAGGCACTGCAGGGGGGTCAGGATTACAAGGAGGTGGAGGGGTCAGCGATGGCTGAGGGCAGCCGAGGAGGGGGTGGTGAGCAGTACTGAAGTTGTCCGGTACTGGAGACACCCTGGGTTTAAACAGAGCATAGGGAGATGCCAGATGTGTTTAGTCTCCATACCCAGGGTTCTCACTGGATCAAGTGGGCAGGTAGCTAGAGGATTGGCCATGTCCTCTAATCCTCTTTGGGTGGTGCAGTACAATGCCAGGTCAATAAGGAACAAGACCGCTATTTTTGCAGATTTGATTTCCTCTGTCGACCTGGCTTGCATCACGGAGACCTGGTTGGGTGATGATGCCGGACCAGTTTTAAAGGCCGCCGTCTCCACCGGGTACCCTGTGTGCACTGCCTGAGGAAAGATTGCAGGGGTGGAGGAGTGGCCATCATATTTAGATCCTGCCTGGGTTCATGATGCACTCAGTTGGTAATACCCAATCTTTTGAGTGTGTTGCTGTGCATGGGGGTTCAGGTGCAGGCTGCAGAATTCTCCTCGTTTACCACCCACCAGGGATTGGGAGAGTTTGTGCAGGAGATAACGGACTTCGTCGTCGACCAGGTGTTGGAGTCCCCTAGATGGTTAGTCTTGGGAGACTTCAACACCTGGATCAATGATGAATCCTCGCATTTCGGTTATGACCTCCTCCAATTTATGTTATCACTGGGCCTGACACAAGCTGTTGCTTCTGCAACCCATCAGCTTGGCCACACACTTGATCTGGTGTTCCAGCTGGGTCTTGTGATTAGCAACCTCAAGATTGATCAGGTCTCTTGGTCTGATCACTGTCCTGTGGAGTTCACATTTGGGGCCCCCTGAAAGTCCCTCACCTATGGAGATGGTCAGCTATCGCCCTTTAAGGGGTTTGCACCCAGAGGGACTGCGGGCATTACTGACCTATGTATGGTTGATGTGGCATGTGCAATTGGCACCGGAGAAGCTGTGGCCACCTGTAACAGGGTGATTTCCAAAGCTCTGAACGCCATCGCTCCAGTTTGTATATGACTCAGATCTTCTCACTTGAGATCCCATTGGTTTGATGGGGATCTCAAGGTGAGGAAGATCAAGGGTCGGAAGTTGGAGAATTGCTGGTAGAAAACCCGGCTGGAAGCCGACAAACTGGCCCTGCATGCCCACTATGATGAGTACCAGGGGGCAATTTCCTGTAAGAAGGCAGAATTCCTGTCCAGGGAAATTGCTGCAGGGAAAAACAGACCACCTCAGCTTTTTCGGACTGTGGACAGGCTTTTCTTCATCCTGTTTGTCTGCGGCCAAAAAGATCTTTTTCATCCACTTTATGTGAAGAGGTTGCTCTGTTTTTTTCTGACAGAGTGTTGGCTATCCGGTTGGGGATCCCGTCGGGGAGGCATCCGCCTCAGTGGTGGAGATGGGAGGTTCAGAGTCACTCCATCTGTCTGAGAGGAGTTTAGGCCAGTGGAGGTGTCAGAAATGACTAGGGTGATCTCAGAGCTGAAGCACACTTATTGCGAACTGGACCTGGCCCCAACGCATTTCTTAATGTGATGCGTTGAGGCTGTTGGCATGATGTTCACCAGAATTGCCAGGTGCTCAATGGTGGAATGGGTATTCTCATTGGCTTTGAAAGAAGCGCTGGTGAGACATCACGTTAAGAAACTTTCCCTCGACCCAGATGTTCTGGTGAATTGCCGTCCTATCTCCAACCTTCCTTTTTTGAGCAAGGTTGTCGAGAAATTAGTGGCACTGTAGATCGAGGATCACCTTGTGTCCTCTGACATCTACAAGCCATTTCAGTCAGATATTTGGGCCAGACACAGCACAGAAACAGCTCTAGTTAGGGTGCAAAATGATCTGCTCAGGGCTAGAGATAGAGGAGAGAGGTCAGTTTTTGTGCTCCTCAGTCTCTTCTCAGTATTTGACACAGTGGACTATGTTACGCTTCTTGATCAGCTCTGTGAGTTTTGTTGATTCGCCGGTACTGTCATCAGGTGGTTTAAGTCCTATCTCTCAGATAGGGTGCAGCAGGTGGTGATGGGGAATTTCTCTTCCTCCCCCCCCAGTGCCTCTTTCGTGTGGAGTACCACAGGGCTCAGTCTTGTCGCTGATGTTGTTTGTAGTGTACATGCTGCATCTGGGTGAGATCATTCAACAGTACAGTGTGGAGTTTCACTGCTATGCAGATGATACCCAGCTATATCTTTCTTTTGCACCTGGAACATCCGGAGCTGTTGATGCGCTTAACAACTGTTTGGCTAAAATCAATGACCGGATGGCTTCCAGCTGACTGAGACTTAACCTGGATAAGATGGAGGTACTAGTGATTGAATCTGGTCGTGGATGTGATGGGTTGCCACCGGGGGCTAGCACAGAACTTGTCCTGGGGTCCGCTCCACTGGTGGCTTCCCTGAGGGTGCAAAATTGGCGTGATCCAGGACAGCAAACTGACTTTTGAAGATCAGGTGTCATCTGTTGTCAAAAGTGTTTTTTACCACTTGTGGAACATCGCCAGGATCAAGCCTCTCGTTCTTCCCGAGGATCTGCCGACACTGGTACATTCCTCTGTAGCATCTAGTCTTGACTACTGCAACTCTCTATACATTGGGGTCACGGGAGGGACCCTCAACAGACTGTGGCTAGTACAGAATGGATCCACAAAGAGTGCACACTGGGTAAGTGGTGCTCAGAAACAACCGTAGTACTTCAAAGGAAAGTTCTGAGCACACATAACCACTCAAAAAGGGACGCCACCACAGTATAGGCTTTTTAAGATTTTAACCCGTAAAGCAGACAAACAGTGTCCCACCTGACGTGTTTCAGGCAGTATTCTGTCTTTTATCAAAGGCTAGGGAATACAGATACAAACACTTAAATACTTGTTATAGAAAACCATGTGATCAATGACATCATCAGTGCTTCAGTTTTTCATTGGTTAACATAGCCACTTGAACTCATTGTTGTTACCACAAACCACCACCTCATTAAATACATATCTTATAAGTATTACCATCTTTAAATAACACCAGTACCAACCCCAATATTAAAATATAACATATAGAAAGGAGGTGGGGGGAGGGGGAGTAGGGGGGATTCAAATGACAAAACCAGCAAAAAAAGGGGGGGACGGGACAAATCTACAAGAATTAACTAACCTCATGTTATTATAACATGACCCTAAAATAGGTACGGCATATACAAACTTAGGCAATCACATATTGCCCTCTAATAGGTAAAAACATTATATTTAATTAGTGAACTATTTCATTTTAAGCAAGCTTGTAATAAACTACTCAATTCAAGAAAAAAGGCACCAATGATATCTTACCTTGGAACTGGAAAACCATAAATAGATGAACCTAAAATTATAACTCTACATTACCTACAGATTGGGACCACAGGAGGTTGAGAAGAGCAGATTGTTGAAGCCCTCCCCCCAAGCAAGGTAGAGAGGGACCGCTCGCTCAGCTCTCCCACCCCCAGAAGCCAAACTGGGACCACAGGAGGTCGAGAGGGGCAGATTGTTGAAGCCGTCCCCTCAAGCAAGGTCATGAGGGACCGATCGCTCAGCCCTCCCAACCCCAAAAGCCGAGTAAGTCTTGCAGGGAGGCAGTGCAGCTCACCTTGCGCTCACTCTGGTAGCAGCAGGATTTTTGGGACTTTAACAAAGATTTATTGCAGTCCCAGTTCATCGGGCAAAAAGAGTGACTTTAACAAGGACTTTAAAGCAGACCCAGTTTATCGGGCAAAAAAAAATAATTTGTGTTCCCACACCTGTGGAGATAGTTTTTTTGTGCAACTTTACAGTGTTCAGTATTGTTTTTTGGTGCCAAAACCCAGTTTGAATTCCATATAGACAAAGAAAGGGCAGAAAACTCCCGACTCAGGGAGCGGCTTGCAGCTTAATTTTAAAACCTTAGCAGCACCAGCATTTTACTGCTTTCTACCAGCAGCTCCCAACTGTTTCCCATAGAAGCCAATGATTTGATCAACTGCCCTAAACTGCCCAATTTGTGTGTAACGCCCCTTATCTAGGCATTATATTAATTGTCTCCTTCTCCCCATTTCTTGTCCACAGACTGGGACCACAGGAGGTCAAGAGGGGCAGATTGTTGAAGCCCTCCCCCCAGGCAAGGTCGCGAGTCACCGCTCGCTCAGCCCTCCCACCCCCAGAAGCCGAACTGGGACCACAGGAGGTCGAGAGGGGCAGATTGTTGAAGCCCTCCCCCCAAGCAAGGTCGCGAGGGACCGCTCGCTCAGCCCTCCCACCCCTAGAAGCCGAGTAAGTCTTGCAGGGAGGCAGTGCAGCTCACTTCGCGCTCACTCTGGTAGCAGCAGGATTTGATCCCCGCCGGTGCTGCACGCCCGCTCCCCACCACCCCCACCACCACCCTTGGTCGTCCTCTAGCTTTATAGGCAGGATCACGTGAGCACAAAAACCTATCAGCTAACTTCCCCATTAGCAGGCTGTATGCATTAAACACTAGAGGGCTCTCTCCTGAATTTGTTGTTTAATCCCAAGGCAAGCAGCATGACAAGCAGCCAAAGCACACTCATACACTCCATCCTAATCCTAGCAATCGTTTCCCACTCCCAACTCTCACTCCCTATCATAAAACACAACATCAGTGACTCAAATAATGGCCTTAACTCCCACCACCCTTTAAAGTCTCACCGGCAACCATACCAAACTCTTACCCACACAGCACCATTTGACTCCAATTTTACCGCAAGCCTTAGCTGCACCTTAAACAGGCCCGCACAGGCAAAGCCAGCACCCCCGTCTAACACTCATCCACCAAATAGCCCTAACCCTCTCCTTCACCAAGCGCAATTAGCCCAAATGATCCAATCCATCCCCATAGCAATCAGACCACACAAGTATAACACTCACCCATGCCACATCAATAACATCTCCAAATGGCTCCAGACAACAGCTCTCAGACATGCTCTCCTCCTTCTCCTACTTATGTCTGGTAACATACACCCCAACCCAGGACCTGTGCCGGCTAGCAGGTCCAAGGGTCATGGGTATGGTGGCTTGCTACTGGCTTCACTAACTGTCCACAGCCTACCAAAAAAATTTACACTACTACAAGGATGGGTAGCACAACACTCCCCTGACATCCTGGCTCTGTCTGAAACCTGGCTAGCTAGGAATATACCAGATTCCGCGGTTGCTCTAAATGACTACCTAATCTTCAGATCAGACAGAGCGGGTAAGAGGGAAGGAGGCTGTGCTATATACGCCAGAGCTAATTTACAGCCACTACTGGTCCCTTTACCCTCACCAGAACACGGGGCACAAGCCATCACAATCAAAACTACGATTGGCTCCCAAGGGAAACCATTATACATAATGTCAGTCTACATACCCAACAACCAAAAATTAGCCTTTGATTCTATACTTGCCAGTATAGCCCAGCTCCCCCCACGAAGCGATCTGATTATAATGGGTGACTTTAATATAAACTGGTTATCAAAAGCATCAGACCCCTACAAAGATGCAGCCAAAGCACATGACCTGACCCAGGTAGTCCAGTCCCTACAAGACAAGACCCCAGGACAGGAACTCGCACTCTCCTAGACCTAATCCTTAAAAACTTCCCTAAGCACCTGTCTAATATTAAAGTTCTCCCAGACGTCCTCAGTGACCACTCTCCCCTCTCCTGCTTCTGGTCAAACAAGAACACACCCAGCCAACCCAAAATATCCCACCAAAGGCACCTCAAAAAAGGCACCATAACCAAAATTATACACTTTCTTTCCATCAGTGACTGGACACCTGTCCACACCACCCAGTCTGTTGACGAGGCCTTTACCTCCTTTATTAATATCTTTAATACTGCCTGTGACAAACATTCCCCATTCTAAAAAAAGGTTATAAAAAGAAGAGACACCCCGTGGATCTCACAGACCCTGCTAGATCAGATGCATCACAGAGATAATCTCTGGTACAGGGCACTGAACTCCCAGCTTCCCCATGACAGACAACTCTATAGAGAGGCGAGAAACAAGTGCACCAGGGCTATTCGGCTAGCTAAGGCAGACCACTACAAACAAGCTCTCACCTCATCCTGGGGCTCTGGGAACAAGTTCTTGAGCAATGTCAAAGAGCTCTGTGGGAAAACCGTCAACCTAATGCCATCACAGATGCTCAACAATGGTGCCCTCTCCCAGGACCCCACCATCATAGCCAATGTCCTGAACAATTCCTTCATGGACTTCAGTCACATACTCCCACCAAACTTCTTTGACCCTCCTCCTAGGGTCCCTGCTACCACCTACCTTAGGCCCACTCTCCCACCTTTCCGGCTCAGAACCATCTCCTGTAGTAAGGCAAACACTACCTGTCTAAAGCCTTACATAACAAGATGTATAGCAGTGACTCCATAAATCTCAAAATCCTCCGGCTAACTCTAGACGTGACCCTTCCACACCTCACCAAAATATTCAACTACTCCCTGCACCTAGGCCAATTCCCTACTCTCTGGAAAAGGGGAATTATCATGCCAATCCTTAAAAAGGGTGATCCAACCGATCCTGGCAACTATAGACCCATCACGATACTCCCCCTCCTCTCAAAATCCCTTGAAAGAATAGTGTCAGACCAACTCACAGAGTACCTGGCTAGTCACTCTTTGCTGTGCCAAGAACAACATGGCTTCAGAACAGGTCACAGCACTACCACTGCCCTCCTTGAATTTACATCTTATATACACGAGGCTCTTGAACAGCGGTCAATAGCAGGCGCAATCTTTGTTGACCTAACCAAAGTGTTCGACACCGTCAGTCATGATCTACTTTTCCACTTACTCCCCTCCCTCAATCTCGCCCTGGACACAATACACTGGTTCAAGAACAATCTCACTGACCGGACACAAGAAGTCAAAATCAACACCACCCTATCCGTCAAGAAACCAGTTCATGCGGGTGTACCTCAAGGGTCAATTCTAGGCCCACTATTATTCACCCTCTTCCTGAACTCCATCCCAAAAGCCTGCAGTGGTAAGCTTCTGCTCTATGCAGACAACGCAGTAGTGTACTGGAAAGATAACATTCCCAACTCCCTCCAACACACGTTACAAAGTTACTTTCATGAACTAGAAGACTGGTTCACTGACCATCGATTAATACTAAACTACGCTAAAACCAAATCCATGATCTTTGCGTACCGCCAAAATCCCTACAGTAGTACCCACCTTAACATCTCTAGCTACCAGGGCATCCAAATTGAACAGGTCCCACACTTCAAGTACCTAGGCATCACATTTGACACTTCCCTTACCTATCACACGCACATCAACCATCTCTCCTCCTCAGTAAACACCAGACTAGGGATCTTCTATAGGCACAGACAATGCTTCCCACCACAGGCCCTACGGATGGCAGTAACTAGCTCAGTCCTATCACTGGTTGACTACAGGATAATAATATATGGGACGGCTGACCTCACAACTCTTAGTCACATCAATCTTGCCCTCAATAAAGCCTGCCGACTGGTCACAGAAAGTGATCAACTTACCCACACCTGCGACCTCTACAAAAGACCGGACTGGCTGACCTTCAAAGGAAGGCTAAAATACCACACTTGTCTCCAAGCCAAAAATATACTCATGAAGCTTGCACCCACTGGCCTATACTCCCTCATCCAACCTAACCCCCACAGGAGCACCTAGGCACCAGGCAAGCACTCCCATCCTTGTCCCCACTGCAGGACTGCACTAGGACAAGGTCCTTCAGCTATCGGGCTCCCATCTGGCTCAATGAACTCCCTTCTTCCATCTCCTGGCCCCTAGACTAGGCCAATTTAAAAACGGAATCAAGAGACATCTCATTGACTCTGAGACGTGTGGCTGCAACTAATCTCACTACACCTCAATGACCCAGGGTCTATAATCAACCCTAGAGAGACAAACCAAGTACAGTAAATGTTTGATGTAATTATGTAAAGTACAAATGTATTATCCTAATTTATGACGTATGTTCAATCTATCTTAAAGAAATCTGTCTGTTTGTTTTGATGTGGAGCCTTTGCAAAAGAGTCTCTGACTCTAAGATTTGTAATTCTGAAGCTTTAATAAATAAATAAATATACACATACCAAGTGGGGAAGGGACAGGGGGAATGTAAATTCACCCGGATATGCTGTTGGATCCTATTTTCCTATCTCCTTGCTTTTAGGTAGGGGTGCAGGTCTAATTGACTATTTAGCCCTGGTCTTTTGTGTGCCTTTAAGGACAAAATCCAGAAAGTCTCCCTCAACAAAACCAGGTTATCAAAATCTCCACCCTGGGGACTCCTGCTGATCTTATCTATAGCTATAAATCTAAATACATGTTTGTCTCTCTCAGGTACTTGCATGAGATGGGCTGCAGTAGCGTAAATTGGATCATTTCTAGCCATAGCCCTTATGTGTTCCCCCATTCAAACTTTTTTTTTTTAGTTAATCCTTTCTCTGCCTTGGCTCCCAATCTGCTTTCTTGCGTCCAGGCATCCTAATTCCTCCAGACACCATCCCAAGGACCTCAGCTCCCAGTTGGACTGCTCGCAGCTCTACCCCTGCGGCTAGCCCCCTGTGGCGGGGTGGTGGAGAGCCCCTTCCTATGCTCACCCACCATGACCAGATCCAGTAACGTGCCACGATGCCCTCAGAGCCTGGCGCCTCCCACGGAAACGGCTATCAAGCTACCGTGACCAGTCACCATTTCCCCTATTCTGGTCCCCCCATTGTGAGTGAGGTGTGCAATGGCGCCAATGGATGGGGCACGCATGCTTCTGTGTGTGCTCCTGCTGGTGCCGTGCCCTATCTCACCCCTTGTGTTGTCTGTGCCGCTGTATCACCCCCAGCCTCCGCTAGAGGCCACCAGCACACCAGCAATAGCACACACCCCACCCCAGAGAGGGAGAACAGTCCATTGGATGCTTAATACCTCTTCTCTCCTGCTGACCCCTCGATGACCTGGGCTTGTTCTCGAACCCGGGTCGCCGGTGTGGCATGAGGTGTGGCGTCCAGCACCTCAACCCTCTGCACCACAGGGCCAGATCCCATGCAAACTTTAAAACTTCTGGTAATTTTTCTGATTTAAAAGGCATTACAGGTACATGTAGTGAGGTAAATTATACCTGTGGTGTAGCAGGATGTGAATTGGCAAATCTGGTATAATCTCTCAGTGTTACAACTAGTAAATTCTCTAGTTGGAGTAACTTTGTCACAATATATGCAGTTTCTGCACTGAAAACACCCTTTTGTTTGTTGTAGCCATGTACCTGTTTTTGTTTGTTGAAAGTGACTATGTACCAAAATGTCTTTAAGACTCGGAGCTCTCTTATAGCATATTCTTACAGAAGTGTTGCTAATCTGTCATAGCCCTAGTTCTGCTGCCAGGACATGCCAATGGTGATTAATGATCTTTTCTACCTCCTGTGCTTGTGCAGAGTAGCCTGTCACAAAATTCAATCTTTCATCCTGCTCATTGTTGACAGTCTAAGTACTCAGAAGGCTCTCTCATTCCCTGTTTTTTGTTTCATTCCATGCAGCAAAAACCCTTTTAATACTATAGCTACTTCCAAGTAGTCTATCAACTAATTCTATAGCTCCCTTCTCAAAGGCCTGTTCAATACAGCAGTTTTTATTTTACATTCTTTTTTATCCTCACCTCTACTGCCCCTAGCTATCCACTCAATCGGACCCCTACAATGCATTACACACACGTCTACCCTCCTGACCCAAGGTCTGCCACTAGAGTGCACAGCTCAACTACTTGAGGTCCTTGATGACCTGGATTGCCCACGGGCGAGGTGGGGAAAGGTCCCTCTTACCTTCCCTCCGTGTGTGTCCAGGGAGAGGGCTTGCACAGCGGAGTCTGCCGTGTTAGTCGGTGGGTGGTGAGCATGCTGCTCAGAGGTCATCACCTAGGAGGTGAAGGTTTGTTTCTGTGCTCCAGTTTCCAGCATGGCGTGCAATGGGATCAAGGGGTCAGGCGCTGCGCTGAGATGTGCGATCACCCAGTCCCTGCAGCGTCAACCCTTTGTTGCAGCCTCCCCCACTGCACCAACAGCGCCCCACCGGAGTTCACCAGGAGGCAGCGGTATCGAGGCAGGGAAAGCTTCCCATCCCACCCCAGAGAAGGAGAGCAAGTCATTGGGCGCTCAATCCTTCTCCTCCCGGCTAACCCACCAGCAGCCCGAGTCCGTTCCCGAACCCGGGTTGCCGGCGTGGAGCGAGGTGTGGCATCCAGTGCCTCAACCCTCAGCGCCAATGGGACAGCCCCAATACAGCAGTTTTTGCGGAACCTTAGAAACTGCCCATTAAGGATATTCGCCCCAACATGGGGTGGATGACAACTACTGACTTCAAGGATGGTATTCCCATCTGTCTCTTTTCTATGTTATTCACTGTCTACTTTTCCCTCCATGTTTCTAATAATACTTAAATCCAAATAGTTTACTTTCTTCTTACTAGCTATGTATGTAAACTTTAAATTAGGATCTGTGCTATGTAAAAAGGCCAAGAACTGTTCAGAAATCAAAAGGCTACCCTCCCAAACAAGAAGCACATCATCAATATGATGCTTCCACAGTCTCAAAGTGTGTTGATACTCATTCAGACTAGGGTCCCATATCACAGACTCCTCCCACTTGCCAACATACAAATTGGCAATGGAAGGGGCACATGTGGCCCCCATCACTGTTCCCTTTATCTGAAGATAGAGCTCATTGTTAAATGTAAAAATGTTATACTTTAATACACTTTCAAGCAGTTTTAAAATGAAGGAACTTGGGGGACCATCAGTTCTCTCATTTTTATTCAAAAAGTGTGCTGCCGCATCCACTGTCCCCTCATGGGGGACATTGGTATATAGTGCTTCAATGTCCATTGTTATCAAGAATGTTTCAGGTCCCAAAGTAATTACAGGCAACAACTGCAATACTTCCTTGGTAAGATATGTAGGTATGGAGGTCACCAATGGTTTCAAGAAAGTATCACAAAATTGAGAAAGTCTCTCTGTCAAGGAACCAGTGCCACTAATGATCAGTCTGCCTGGTGGATTATGCAAAGTTTTATGCACCTTGGGTAATTATATAAAAGGTAGCTTTAATTGGTTCTCTAGGAAAGCGCAAGGAGAAGGACCAGTTGGGAGGAAAGGTAAAGAAGGACCAGAAGTACAAGGATGATTCAGTAAAGAGAGCTGAGGGGTTAGGCCAGGGGAGCACGATGAGCAAGGAGGAACTAAATGGAGACAGGAAGGAAGGGAGGATGAGCCAGGCTAGTTTAACAGATGGGGGAGAAGGACCAGTTGCGAGCAGTGAGGGGGGAATTAACAAGGTACAGAAGGATACTCAGGAGGAGGAGAGGCATGGGATTGGAGGAGGGTGGCCATGGTAAATAAGGAGCAGGTGGCATGTGGCTCCCAGATGAGGGGAGGAACAAGACCAGCTGGGTGGAGGGACGGTAGAAAGGATGCGGGACATGGAAGGAAATGGAGGAAAGGGTGGTCAGAGTGCTCCTGCTGGGGATTCTATGATCAGGGGTATCAAATGGGATAGGAGGAGAAGCCTGGCCAGTTAGAACAAGATGCTTCCCTGGACTAACGGTGCACAGGGCTAAGCACGAGGTATATCCAGCTGGCAAGGACTGTGGGGGTTCCCCAGACATACTGGTCACCTGGGCACAAATGACATTGGGGAAATAGCGAGCTAGAGATACAGGCAAGATTCAGGGAGCTGTGGGGTCTGTCATGACATAGGATGCACAGTTTCCTTCTCGAAATCCTGCCAGTGCCAAGGGCTGGTGGGGAACACAAAAGAAAGAATGGGAAGATAAACCAGTGGCTCGGGGGTGGTGTGAGGCCAGAGGGTATGGGTTGATGGGGGATTGGGGAGACCTGGGAGGATAAGGGGCTGTATGCTAGAGATAGACTACATCTCAATTTGGAGGAGGAATCTTAAGTTGAAAATGGAGGTTCATTGGTGAAAAGTGGGGTTTAAACTTGTGAAGGGGTGGGATGGGAGAAAAAGGCAGTCAAGGGATGCCAATAAAGGAGGGTCTGTCTCCACCCCTGGGGACCAGGAGGATTGCAGGAAAAGACCAACTGGCAAAGTGCAGACCAGGAGAAACAGAATCCCCAAAGAACACGAGCAGGGAAATGAAACTATAGGGAAAGGGTGGAAGGTAGTCCTGCTAAATGCCAGGAGCTTGGGCAATAAAATGCCTGAGCTCCAGGCGATGTTAACTGAGGGAGCAGTGGATGTGGCAGCGGTCACTGAGACTTGGGCCACTGCAAGACATGACTGGGACCTGAACCTGGAGGGTTACACTATGTTCAGGAAGGACAGGGGGGAGGGAAGGGGAGGAGGGGTAGCAATGATAGTAAAAACACTGCATTGGCATAGGGGGAGTTGAGGCGGAGGGAACCGTGGCAGCGATTTGGGTCACCTTGATAACAAGGGGGGGCAAGAGAGTAAAAATAGGAGTGGTGTATAGACCCCCTGCCCTGGCGGAGGAGCTGGAAGACAGTCTGGTGGCAGATGTTGGAGACACTGCAGACTGGGCAGAGGAAAGGTGGTGGTGTTAGGGGACTTAAACATGCCAGGAACAGACTGGGAGACTATGACATCCTCTGTGACCAGGGAACAGAGGTTGTTGGATGTCTTTCAAGGCGCTTCCTAACTCAGCAGGTGAGGAACCGACCAGGAGGCAAGGGTACTGGATGTGGTCCTGGCAGACAGTGACCAGATTGGGGGCCTGGGTAAGGGACCCATTGGCGGGAGTGACCATGCCACGGTCTGGTTCTGCCTGGACCTAGGAGGGGTAGAAGGCTGCACAAAGACGGAAGTAACCGACTTCAGGGGGGTGGATTTTAAGGAAATGGGAAGGATCCTTAAGGAGCATTTGGATGGGATTGGGTCAGACATGGATGCTGATAGTAGGTGGGAAAGCATCAGGAGAGGGGTGTAGGATGTTACCAGCACCTGTGCAAGAGTAAGACGAAAATGCGGTAGGGCCCAAAAACCCTGTTGGTGGACCAGGGAGGTCCAGGAGGTGGTGCGGGGAAAGAAAGCAGCCTATAAAATTCAAGTGCTCAAGGGTGAAAGGGATCGAGGGAGTATGAGCTGTTGGCTAGAAGGGCCACTAGAGTGGTGAGGCGGCTAAGGCAAGGAAGGAGCAGAACCTGGCCAGGAAAATTAGGAGAGGAAAAGGGTTCTTTAGATACATTGGGGAAAGACGAAGGGTGAAGGGGCAGATTAGCAGGATTAAATCAGGGAGATGGGCACAAGACCCAGAGGAGCAGGCTGAGGTACTAAATGGTACTTCACCTCAGTTTTCACCAGGAAAATGGGGATGCTGCATCATACATGGGAGGAGACAGAGATAATGAGGAGGGGCCCTTACCAATCGGCAGGTCTGGGGAGGGGCATCACTGGCAGGTGGGGAGGGCTAAGCAGGGAAGAGGTACTGGAAGTGGAAATCACAGCAGAGAGAGTGAGGAAGCCCTCAGCTCCCTTAAGACGGAGAAAGCACGGGGCGGATAAATTACATCCTAGAGTGCTGAAGGAACTTGCAGATGTCCTGGCGAAACCCCTGGCAGAGCTTTCACCATCTCTCTGAGGACAGGGTGGGTGCCCCAAGACTGGAAGGTGGCGCATGTAGTGCCTATCCACAAGGGGATCAAGGGAGCTGGCAGGGAACTACAGGCCTGTCAGCCTGACATCAGTGGTGGGCAAGGTGATGGAGGCATTGTCAAGGAGAGGCTAGGGGGGCCCTGGATAAGTCAGGGTGCCTGGACGATAGACAGCATGGATTCATCCAGGGAAATTGTGTCAGACAAACCTGGTGGAGTTCTATGACTGGGTGACAAGTGCCTTGGACCTGGTAGACCAGTGGATGTCCTCTTTCTGGACTTTAGCAAGGCATTTGACTCTGTTCCTCACGTGGGCCTGTTGGATAAACTAGGAGAAATGGGGTGGGAAACCAGATGATCCGATGGATAGGCAATTGGCTCCAGGACCGGACCCAGAGGGTCGTAGTTGATGGGATAATCTCTTCCCAAGGAGGGTCATTAGTGGGGTCCCACAGGGATCAGTCCTTGGGCCCCTTCTGTTCAACTCCTACGTGATCTGACATAGGACAGGAATCAGGAGTGAGATGAGTCTCTTTGCAGATGACTTGAACTGGGGGCAGTGGTGGATGGGGAGGAGGAGGTGGCCCTGCAGGGGACCTGGAGGCTTTGGAAGATGGTCTAGAAAGTGGAAGCTGAGGTTTAATGCAGGAAATCAAGGTACTCCACCTGGGGATCAGAAACCCAGGCCAAGTGTACACCAGGGGAATATTACAAGTCTCAATGGCTGAGAGGGACCTGGGGGTGGTGGTGGATGTCAAGATGAACAACTCTGAGACTTGTAGGAGGCAGCAGCCAAGGCCAACAGGATGCTGGGATGCATTGCTAGGGGATCACCTCCAGAAGGAGAGTGATACTCCCTCTGTATAACTGCTTGGTGAGGCCGCACCTGGAGTACTGCGTGCAGTTTGGAGAGCCACACTAAAGAAGGACATTAACCTCCTGGAGAGGGTCAGAGGGGGCAACCAAAATGATTTGGGGCTTGGGGACAGGACCTATGAGGAAAGGCTCGAAGAGCTAAATATGTACACTTTGGAAGAGAAGGGGCCGGGGGACATGATAGGGTCTTCAGGTACATGAAGAGGTAAATAGGGAGGAACAGTGAGGGTGCTTCGAAGGAAGGAGGAAGGGCCACTAGAGGGCATGGGTGGAAGCTGGAGGGAAGATTCAGGGAGAAAGGAGGAGGTGCTACTTCACTGAGGGCGGTAGAGCCATGGAATGCACTACCTAGGGGCTGGTGGAGGCAGAGACAGTGGAGGGTTCAAGAGGGTGGGACAGGTACAGGAAGGGTTCAGGAAGCAAAATCCAATGCAGCAAGAATATCCGGAACTGGGGAGGGAGAAGCCAGAGAAGGCGAGGGGGACAGCAAGGTCAGCACCCAGGGTGGGGGCTGACCAAACGAGCAGACACGAAAGACCATTAGGCCTATTCTGCTGGCATTTTAGTATGTTAGTATGTTAGTGGTTAATAAGTCTCTTGTATGTGTGTCAGTCTCCTTCCTGTTAAAGGCACCTTCTAACAGCTGGTCAACAGCGTGCTTGAAGTCCCAAATTAGGATCCTCTGTTTTTTTCAGGTAAAAGTCCCGACTACTCAGCTGTTTCCTTTTTTGTTCAATATAGTTTATTTTGTCCATCAAAACCACTGCACCCCCCCATCCATTTATTTAATTATTAAACTAAAATCATCTCTTTAGGTTCTTAGGGCTTCTCTTTCATTCTGACTGAGGTTATTAAAATACTTCGATTCTGGGCTTTTGAACAAGGTCTCTAAATCATTCTCAACCAGCTCTTTTAAAACCAAAACTGGAGCACAAAAAAGTGGAGGGATTTCTAAATTCCATATGACTAGATGTCATTAAGTCTTGGGAGTCAGACAGTCTTTTATAGTGTATGGTGGAACGCTGTTGAGCATGGAAATCGGTGCTCCCAACAGCATTGTTGTGCTTGCCTTAGTGCGTCACGATGTTGTTGTGCTGCACTGAGTACATCACTGGTGCAGCACAACAACATCGAATGTGGTCACGCATGCACAATTGAGTGGGCTGTGTGGTGAGGAAGTGAGTGGCCCCATGAAACAGAAAAAAACAGCTGCCAAAGTAAGCATTTTTTCCCCTAAGTGACCTGTTTGGGAGATCAAGTAGTGCCACATATGGTTGCCCATACACTATAAAATACTGCGTATGAGCAACCATACACAAACAAGGCAGTTGTACGATCTTGAGGTTTCCGTGGTAACGGACCTCTTGAGCTGCGCTCTTGAGGTCTCTGGTTACCATGGAAACCTCTCGACCACAACTGCCTTGTTGTGTATGCTTGCTCATACACAATCCTCTATATTGAAAAAAGCTTTAAGATTCAATTTATGACATGCCAGATTTACTCAAAATAATTTCTTCATCTAACATCAAAGGGTGTTTAGATAAATCGATAATCTTAGGTTTTTCAGAGCTTACCTCCTCTGGCCCCTTCCCCTGTAGTGCCTCTGTTGTGGATATCTCCCTCTGTTGAAAAATGGATGGATGTTTCCATAGGTTCCTTCTCTTCCCTCACCTCGTTCTTTTTCTGCCCCTCTCTGGAAATCTCAAGTGTAGTGCTGTAATCGCGAGCTTCTCTGTGGTACCAGTGTGTGTGTGGGGGGGGGGGATACAATTGTTGCTGTTGGTATCCCGGTCTTGCTTCTGTTCCGTCATGGTTGGGGCGGGGGGGGGTGGAAGAGTGTTGACCTCAGTGTAAAAAAGGTCCAAATGTTGCAACTTTCTGAACCACTCTGGTCCATACTAAAATCAAAGGAGACATTATGTCCTTTCTTTAGAATTTCCTTAGGTTGTGTTCACTTCCAGTTAAAAATATTGCCCGTCTCGTAGTCTCCTTTATTGCGAATACATTTTGTTTGTTTGGCTTGCTGCAGTTCTTGGTCTAATTTAATAATAGAGTCCTTCAGTTTATTGTTGAGTCTGTCAAAGTCTGCATGATCTTTAAATTGCAAAACCTCTATTTCATGTTTTTTAGCTGCTTCTCTTAGCTTTGCTTCTTTCGCTTTACTAAACCTTATAATAAGGCATAGCAGCTTGGCACTAGCATCCAGTAGAATCGTTTCCCACTCCCTCATGAACTCATCATTTTCTGAGCCACAGGCTGGGTTTTTGATCAGTCTTAGGCCTCGGGATACCCTATTCACTTGAATATTAGCATCCAGATTGGTGTAGTTCCAATAAATCCGCCTCAACTGGTGGCTAACTTTTTCTAATCCTCAGAATGCTGCCAATAAAGACTCTGCTTCTGGAATTGTCATGGAGTTAGTCCCATCTTCTACTAAAAAAGAATTGGCTGCTGCTGCTGCAGTCAGAAACTGCTCAACATATTGAAGGGGATTAACATTTCTTCTATCACTAGTATCTGAGAAGATTAAATTCGGTGTGTCCTCAATAGACATGTTTCAGAATGAACTTAGTGACTGCTTAAAGCGGAGATGAAAACCAGTGTATATCCTTGAGGTTTTACGCAGGTTGGGAGATTGACTTTAATTCTTCATCATAGTTCTCCAGAAACTCAAAAATGTCCACAGGTCCACTAAACATGTTACCAAAAAGCTGCCTCCCTGCAACCTGTGCGTGTCACTCTACAAAACTGGATCCACAGAGAGTGCGCACTGGGTAAGTGGTGCTCAGAAACAACCGTAGTACTTCAAAGAAAAGTTTCAAGCACACACAACCTCTTAAAAAGGGACAGCACCACAGTACAGGCTTTTTAAGATTTTAAGCCATAAAGCAGACAAACAGTGTCACGCCTGACGCGTTTTAGACAGTATTCTGTCCTTTATCAATTTATCTAAACACCCTTTGATGTTAGATGAAGAAAAGGTTTTGAGTAAAGATTTAAGCTTCACCCTGACCAGAGAGATTGATCCTGTCCAAACAGTAAAATACTTAAATTTGGCATGTCACAAATTTAATCCTAAAGCTTTTTTCAATAAAAGACTGTCCGACTCCCAAGACTTAGTGACATCTAGTCATATGGAATTTAGAAATTCCTCCACTTTTTGTCCTCCTTTTTGTGCTCCAGTTTTAGCTTTTAAAGAGCTGGTTGAGAATGATTTAGAGACCTTGTTCAAAAGCTCAGAATTAAAGTATTTTAATAACCTGTCAGAATGAAAGAAAAGCCCTAAGAACATTAAGAGATGACTATAGTTTAATAATTAAATAAGCGGATGGGGGGGGGTGCAGTGGTTTTGATGGACAAAATAAATTATATTGAAGAAAAAAGGAGACAGATGAGTAATCAGGACTTTTACCTGAAATTAACAGAGGATCCTATTTGGGACTATAATCACGCTATTAACCAACAGTTAGAAGGTGCCTTTAACAGGAAAAAGATTGACACACATACAAGATACTTTTTAACCACTAGAGAACCAATTAAAGCTACCTTTTATATATTACCCAAGGTGCATAAAACTTTGCATAATCCACCAGGCAGACCGATCATTAGTGGCATTGGTTCCTTGACAGAGAGACTTTCTCAGTTTTGTGATACTTTTTTGAAACCAGTGGTGACCTCATTACCTGCATGTCTTAGACACCAAAGAAGTATTGCAATTGTTGCCTGTAATTACTTTGGGACCTGAAACATTCTTGATAACAATGGACATTGAAGCACTAGATACCAATGTCCCCCATGAGGGGACAGTGGATGCGGTAGCACACTTTTTGAATAAAAATGAGAGAACTGATGGTCCCCAACTTCCTTCATTTTAAAATTGCTTGAAAGTGTATTAAAGTATAACATTTTTACATTTAACAATGAGCTCTATCTTCGGATAAAGGGAACAGCGATGACGGCCATATGTGCCCCTTCCATCGCCAATTTGTATTTGGGCAAGTGGGAGGAGTCTGTGACATGGGACCCTACTGTGAATGAGTATCAGCACAATTTGAGACACTGGAAACATTATATTGATGGAGTGCTTGTTGTTTGGGAGGGTAGCCTTTTGATTTTTGAACTGTTCTTGACTTTTTTTACATAGCACAAACCCTAATTTAAAGTTTACATACACAGCTAGTAAGGAGAACATAAACTGGATTTAAGCATTATTAGAAACATGAAGGGAAAAGTAGACAGTGAATTATATAGAAAAGAGATAGATGGGAATACCATCCGTGAAGTCAGTAGTTGTCATCCACCCCATATTGGGGCGAATATCCCTAATGGGCAGTTTCTGAGGTACCGCAAAAACTGCTGTACTGAACAGGCCTTTGAGAAGGGAGCTATAGAATTAACTGGTAGACTACTGGAAAGGGGCTATATTAGTAAAAGGATTTTTGCTGCATGGGATGAAGCAAAAAACAGGGATTGAGAGAGCCTTCTGAGTATTCAGTGTCAACAATGAGAAGGATGAAAGATTTAATTTTGTGACAGGCTACTCTGCACAAGCACAGGAGGTAGAAAAGATCATTAATCACCATTGGCATGTCCTGGCAGAGAACCAGGGCTATGACAGATTAGCAACACTCCTGTAAGAATGTGCTATAAGAGAGCTCCGAGTCTTAAAGACGTCTTGGTACATAGTCACTTTCAAGACACAAAATCAGGTACATGGTTGCAACAACCAAAAGGGTGTTTTAAGTGCAGAAACTGCATATATTGTGACAATGTTACTCCAGCTAGAGAATTTACTAGCTGTAACACTGAGAGATTATACCAAATTCGCCAATTCACAGCCTGCTACACCACAGGTATCGTTTACCTCGCTATATGTACCTGTAGTGCCTTCTATGTTGGAAAAACGACCAGAAGTTTTAAAGTTCAAATGGGGGAACACATAAGGGCTATGGCTAGGAATGACCCACTTTCGCTACTGCAGCCCATCTCATGCAAGTACCTGAGAGAGACAAACATGTATTTAGCTTTATAGCTATATATAAGATCAGCAGAAGTTCCCAGGGTGGAGATTTTGATAACCTGGTTTTGTTGAGGGAGAATTTCTGGATTTTGTCCTTAAAGGCACACGAGAAGCCAGGGCTGAATACTTAATTAGACCTCCGCCCCTACCTAAAAGCAAGGAGCTAGGGAAATAGGATCCAACAGTATATCCGGGTGAATATACATTCCCCCCGTCCCTCCCCCACTTGGTATGTGTATATAATGTAGAGTTATAATTTCAGATTTCATCTAGTTATAGTTATCCAGTTCCAAGGCAGGATATCATTGGTGCCTTTTTTCTTGAATTGAGTAGTTCATTATAAGCTTGCTTAAAAGAAAATAGTTCACTAATTAAATATAATGTTTTTACCTATTAGAGGGCGATATGTGATTGCAAAAGTTTGTATATGTCGTACCTATTTTAGGGTTATGTTATAATAACATGAGATTGGTTCATTGTAGATTTGTACCCCCCCCCCCTTTTTTTTCCCTGGTTTTGTCATTGAACCCACCCTTCTCCCCCCCCCACCTCCTTTCTATATGTTATATTTTAATATTGGGGTTGGTACTGGTGTTATTTAAAGATGTTAATACTTATAAGATATGTATTTAATGAGGTGGTGGTTTGTGGTAACAACAATGAGTTCAAGTGGCTATTTTAACCAATGAAAAACTGAAACACTGATGATGTCATTGATCACATGGTTTTCTATAACAAGTATTTAAGTGTTGTTTGTATCTGTATTCCCTAGCCTTTGATAAAAGACAGAATACTGCCTGAAACACGTCAGGTGGGACACTGTTTGTCTGCTTTATGTATTAAAATCTTAAAAAGCCTATACTATGGTGGCGTCCCTTTTTAAGAGATTGTGTATGCTCGAAACTTCTCTTTGAAGCTAGTACAGAATGCAACGACTCGGTTGCTGACTGACCTTTTGAGGTCCAGTCATGTAACCCCGGTCCTGTGTGTTCTGCACTGGTTGCAAGTCAGGTGGGGGGTCCCTTTCAAAGTGGTCTTGCTTACCTATAAGGCCCTATAAGGACTGGGTCCTGGCTACCTGTCAGAGCTCCTGACACAGGTGACCTCCACTCACTTCCTCCGCTCCTGTTCGGGGGACCTCCTGGACGTTCCCAGGGTTCGGCTCAGGACATCAGGCGACCATGCATTTAGTGTTGCTGGGCCATCCCTGTGGAACTCACTTCCATCTGCAGTCTGGGAGGCCCCCTCGATCGGCATGTTTAAGCTGTGGCCGAAGGCCCACCTCTTCAGCCTGGCTTTTGCAGATAGTTGATTCTAGTGATGACTATCATTCTGTTTTTCCCCTGCAATCTGAAACCTTTGTAAGTCTGATATGCTGTATTTTGAATTTTACTGTGATTATTGTAATTTAAGATCTGCTTTTTATGTTTGTTAGGCGCCCTGAGCCTCAGGGAATGGGCACCCTATAAATAAAATTGCCTTTCCTTGCTTTAGTGGATCTGACCAATTTGGTGCATTCGTTCCGACAAGTTCTAAAGGCTTCCCAATCTGAAGGGTGTTTGGTCTGCCTTGCTGTGGCCCATAGGTGGTCCCTTTTGTTTAGGGCATTTTTGAGATCAGCATTGAACCATGGGCACAAGATCTGCAACATTTATTAAATACTCTGTGGATGGGATTAGCAAGCACACTGCTCGGGGATGGTCTTTTTCATTGATCTGCTGGGGGGGGGGGAGCTTAGGGTTGTATGATAGGATTGTGTTCTACTATACGTTGAAGCCTGTCTGTTATATGTTTCTTCTGGGAGGGGGAATCACAGTCATTTAGACATACGCAATTGAACTGTAAATGGAGAAGTGTTGCTAAATGTTTTGTAATCTGGGAAAAGGTGTAAATGGGCTAAAAGGATCAATTGTAAACAAGGGACAATAAGGAACTTTGTTAAAGGTTTTGTTACGTTTTTTCTGAAATGTTTGTTATATTTGAGTTTCTAAACCTTTGTTGTTTTATGGTTACATCGTTCTGTTAAGGTTTTGGAATCTGGGTTACTGGGATCAAGGTGACAAGGAACATTTGTTAAGGGTTTTGTTGATTTTATGCAATCAGGGACAAGGTGAAAATGGACTATTTTGTTTAATTTGTGAACAATTTCCATACCCCTAAAACTTCCCTATACCTCCAACAATATTTATAGTCCACTCCCAGTTCTCTAGCCCTAAACCTCCCTATTCCTCCAACTGCATTTATTTCCCCACCTTCTCCAACCCCAGTGACGTCCTCCACTACTGCTATTGGTCTCTCTCTCTGTTTACTCCTCAGCCTCTGTTTAGCCTTTGATTCTGGTGTATCGGCCCTAACCTTCGAACAAATTACTCTGAAGCATGCCCAGCCAACCATCTGCTCAGCTACGATACCACCTAGGCCTGCTTACGGCCTGCTTCTCTCCTGTCTGTCTGCTGTCCTGGCTTTCATTAACTTCCGTGACCAGGATGGTCTCTTCCTTCACCTCTCTTCTCCCTCTCTCTCTGGTCCCATCTCTCTATGTCCCCCTACAATTCAACTTCCATGCTGCCCACTTCCTTCTCTCTGGTGACAGAAAGTAACCCTGGCCCCGCTTCTTCACCCCCTTTAAACACTCCTCTATCCCATAGTCCTCCTTTACGGGATATTAAGCATGGTCTAAAAATTGTCTATTTGAATGTAAGGAACCTTCTTTCTAAAATAGCTGAGCTGGAGGCCTGGGTCTCTCTGTAGAATCCTGACATACTGTGCATCTTAGAGACCTGGCTAAAGAGCTCCACCCATGACCAAACTGGTCCCTACCCAGTTACACTTTCTTTCGCCATGATCGATCTACGTCATGCCGTGGTGGTGGTGTACTTCAGTACTACCGTAACTACTACAGTGCCACACTCCTTGGCCAGTCCTCCAGTGACCTCCCTTCTGAGTGACTTGCAGCTGAACTAACAGTTGCCACCAATAAGAAGTTGCTTGTTGGGTGCTGTTATAACCCACTGAGTGCTGGTGTCCCTGGCTTGCAGCTCTCCTGAACCCTCTTTTCCCTGCAAGTGACTCCATTCTTGTAGAGGATTTCAACATTGACTGGGACACAAACCCACTGTCTGACTGCAACTCTATCCTACAACAACACAGTCTCGCCCAGCCAATTACCTCTCATGCATGCCTCAACAATCAGTCCAGCAAACACACTACCCTGGACTGGATACTGATGACTCGAGCAGACAAAGTTGCCTATGCCGGCACACTGTCTGACGCCAGTAGTGACCACTCCCTCATCTACTGTGTCTGGCGTATCAACCCCCCCACCCCCCACCTACCTTCCTGACCTTCCACAATATCTCAAATTTTGACCCACTCAGGCTTCAGGATGACTTCAGAGCCCTTGACTGAACTTCCCTCTATGGTACCACTAACGCTGACCTTGCACTAGATATCTTTGTCTCAGCCCTGTCTCACATCCAAGATGAGCATTTCTCACTCATTTCATGCAGAGTTCATGGGGGTGACACTTGCTGGCTCACATCAGACCTCCTCAAGTTTATGAAGCAGTGTGACTCAAAGTGGGCCATCTATAAAGCTGCCCCATCCCCTTCCCATTGGAATGGCTACTGTCACCTGCGAAATCTCTGCAAGTACTGTATATAATCTAGGAAGTCAGCCTACATTCAGTCACTTCAATCCAGTCACCTAGGTAACCCCAGGCATTTCTGGTCCTCCCATTAATGCCTTGCCCCCTTCCCCAACAAAGTAGTCACCTTCCCCCAAGCACACAACCATGCTCTTTCATTGACCCTACTGACATTGCAAATGCACTTAATGCACATTTCTCAAACCATAGCAGCTGCCTGGCTAGCTCCCCACTCCACCCTCTGCCCCTCCTCCACCTTCCTCTCCTACTAGACCCCTTTTTATTTTAAAACCATTTCTCTTCCTGGGACTCTTAAGCTTCTTCTCAGCCTACCAATTCGAGGGAGTTCTGGTAGTGACGGTCTGTCCCCGCTTCTTAAAAGTAGTTGCCCAGGACATTGCCTATCCACTCATCTTCATCTTTAACCTCTTCCTTACTATAGCCTCTGTTCCCTCAGTCTAGAAGCAGGCCAAAATTGTCCCCATTCATAAATTGGGTGACCCTAGTCTAATGGACAACTTCCATCCCATCTCCATTCTGTCCCACCTTGGTAAGCGCCTAGAGAAGGCAGTAAAGTACCAAATTACAGAGCATATCTCCAAATATAATCTCCTTTGCCCTCAGCAACATGGTTTCTGGAGGGGCACAGCACTACCACGGCCCTCACCCTGTTCATCGACCATGTGCTGTGGAATATGGATGAAGGGAAACTAACTGGTGCAGTGTTTGTTGATCTGTCTGAGGCATTTGACCTTGTAAATCACAGCATCCTGATAGCAAAACTTGACACCCTTGGTTTCTCCTGCCTCCATCACCTGGCTCACTAGCTACCTCTCTGATAGAACACAGATGGTCTGCTTTGGTGGTGTCACCTCCCCCCTCTTGCCTGGCTCTGTAGGTTTCCTCCAGGGATCTGTTCTTGTCCCCCTCCTCTTTTCCCTCTCTATTAACTCTCTCCCATCAGAGGGCCTATCCTGTAAATCACTTCTCTACGCTGACTTAATATTATGCCAAAGTGACCCCTCCCCCTTCTCTCTATCCGCCATTCTTACTGATGATTTCTACAAGGCACATTGTTGGTTCTCCACCAACAAACTAGTGGTCAGTGCTGCCAAAACAAGGGCCATGCTTTTTAGTTCCAAACTGAAACTCTTTGCCCTAGCCCACAACAGGGATCGACAAATCTTAAAATTAAGTGCTTGTCTAGGACAAGTGGCTGTATCAAAAGTAGTAGTCCCAGTGTTCATGTTGGTAGTCCCATCATAAATAGTCATTTAGAGAAAATTAACCATCTGAATTTTTTTTCTGTACAACCTCTTTGGTGCAGGACAATATAAGGAGGTAGAAATGGCAATAGCGAAAACTAACAGGAATAAAAGTAGTGGTTTTGCAGATTGCATGTAATCACACAACAAGCTTAACAGACACTTTCCTGGCTTGGTTGATTACCAATGGGAAGGGGTGTGCTGAGTAGCACACACAGGGACACTGCCTCATAGTACAGTATATCTGCGGACACACTGAACCCATGCTATATTGGTATGCTGTAAAAGTCTTAACATTTTCTAAAGATTGTATAAGTAGATAAGCAATTTATAGCATGAACTAAAAGACTACCACTTGCAGCAGTGCACATCCTTTAATGTTATTATTCATGGCTGACCTGGGAGTACTCACTTAAATGGATATTTTATAATCTGCAGTTTGCAGTGATTCTGAGTGGATGTGCAGTTTTCCTGTCCTTCCCTTTCCTTCCCATTTTTTCCAATTAACCTGCTAATCTCTCAAGACCAAAGTGTACTTTTAATTTTGTTTAGAGAATAGCCAGAAGAACCAGCTGTTATATGACTGCAAAGCTGAATGCTACCATGCAGTCTCATCACTATCACTTTTGAACCCTTTAGTTTTCTTGTGTTACTCTTTCTCTCCTCATAAATCCTGAGAGTTTGCCTTCTCTAATTAACCAGTCAGCAAAATACCAACAGCATAAGACAAGCTGCAGTTGCTAGTCAGAGTGGTCTTTCCCTGGTGCTCTACTTTTGTTTCTATAGCCTACCTTTTCAGTTCTACCATGTGCTGTCGGACTGTGCTGTGCACAGGGGGTGTAGCCAGGGATTTCAGATCTGCACACCAAGTGGACTCACTGCTACCCATCTCCTCTTGTTAGGGTGTGCTCCCCACGGGGTGTAGCTAGACAATATACAAATGTACACCAAAACCATGTTTATTGCCTCTTTTGGCACAATAAATACAACTTTTGTATCTCATGACAATGGTTGTTGCCATGCATGGGTAAAAACAAATGCCTTGCATTGCTCCCTAAGACACCCACGTACCAGCCCATAGCCTGTAAAACTGTATTGTCCTTGGGATGCAAAGACAGTATTAATGACCAGTCCTTCTAGTTTTGACTCCTATGAATAACATTACAGAAAGGTTCAGCATTTTTTTTTTTAGTTTTCATGGAAAAGGAAACAGTTCAGAGCCTATTTGCTACCCCCTTAAATAAAATTGCACACCATGGAGTACTTGGAGTATGCCTGGCTACACCCATGGCTGTGCAGTGTGCATGCAACCTTATCTGTTGCTGTTGTGGAGTACAGCCTGACAGCAGGGAGTGTGGAGTGCTGAACTATTTTCCCCAAAATATTTTTTTTTTTTTAAATCCAGATCTGGCTCCAACCGACAGCTCCAAAGATTTGTTCTTGGAAACGCTGCAGTCACTGCTACTTACTGTAGCTGTGGGGGCCCTCTGGTTAAGCTGACTTATTCAGAGATTTCTCCACCCACTTTTCTCTTCCTGCTCCTAATAGCCAATCTTCTTTTGTTTTGCCTTAAGATTCCGGACACCTAAAGACTCCTGCTTCATTAACCCTTGGACTGCTGACAGATGTAGAATACGGTTAAACAGGGATTTTGAACAGATACGGCTGTCCACAGCACAGCAAGTGTTAATCTGCCATATGCCACATGACATTCTGCTCCCTGGATTGAAGAGGGAAAAAAAAAAGCTGTTTTCTTTTTTCTTCCCATCGCTTACTCCTGTTGCAGCGTCTTCCCTTATCTCAGCCATGAGCTGCCTGGTTAATTACTGCTATGCTGGTTGTCCATCGGACAGCTAGAAACAGATGAGATTCTTGTCCAGGACACAAAACTGATAGTCCGGGACATCGGGCTATGGGATTTGTCGACCTCTGGCCCACAGCGATGGCTTTCTCATTGTCAGATTGACAGATGGATCTCCCCTTGACACTGTTTCCGCCTTCAAGTTTCTGGGGGTAATCCTGGACCCGTCCCTAACCTACACTGACCACATGGCCTCACTGATCAGGTGCATCAACCAGAAGATAGGGCTCTGCTATCGCATGATCGACCACCTCTCGCCAAAAGCCCACCTTGCTGTTGCCCATAGCAACCTCCTTCCCCTCCTTGACTATGGCTGCCCAGTGTACTCCCTCACCTCCATTACCAACCTTAACTGCCTGGATGCTACCTACAATTGTATATGTTTCCTTGCTCTCCGCGCCTCTCTCCTCACTCACCACTGCACTCTTTACCAGTCCCTTAACTAGCTTCCTCCACAAGCATGATGCTCCTACCTGCTGGCCTGGACCATTGCTGATACTTTGCACAATCCTTCCTACTCTCCACTGTCCTTTCTTATCCGGCCTAGAACCTAATGCCACAGTCTTCTTCAGTCTTCACACCTTCAACTAGAATGCCCTAACATAACTACGAGGATGGGCCTAAGAGCCTTCTCTGCAGCCAGACCCTCACTATGCAACAACCTCACCTCCTCCTTACATTCCCCCAACCCATCTCTAAATCTAAATTCCCTGTTATGAATGCACTTTCTGTCTACCACGACCAGCGTCTGCCCACAGGCCGCTAGCATGGCTTCATCTCCCTTGCAGCTCACCCTTACCCCCTTCTAGTGCTCCGCTCTCCTCTCCCACCCTGAATACTATTGTTATTCCTTTTGTTGAATGTTGGAGCAACCATACCCCATTTACATAAATGTTATATACCTTGTTTCCACAATTGCTGATGTACCTGGTACTGTTTACCTTATATTTACTCTGTTAGCTTGACCTGCTGTACACTGTTATGTTCCCTGTATGATTTATGCTACTTTCACAATGTATTTTTACGTTGTTTGTGCCAGTTTCTGGCCTGGGCCATGCCTGAAAAAGGTCTTCAGATCAGTGCATCAACCCAGTTACCAAATGAATAAATTAAATTAAAGAAAGCTTCCTGGTTCCCTTTTTTTATAGGGGCATGTTTATCGTTAATACTACTAAAGGTGTCAGTAAATATAGAAGCCACTTTGTTGACATTTGAGGCCAGATAGAATTTCACCCAGTTTATAGCTCTCAGATCAGCTAGGTAGTGGGCCAGGTTAAATTTGTGACAGCTCCTTTTCGAAATAAATTTATTGGGGTTATTAGTCACTGCCAGACCTCTAATACAGACCTTTGTGCAGTGGTCACTAACATCATTTTGAAAAACTGCTGCATGGAAGAATTTGTGTGGTCTGTTTGAAAGGATCAGGTTGATTAAGGAATTATTTGCATTGTTCCTAGGGTTGGGGCGGGTTGTTTCCAATATTAATTGGGTGAAGCCTGATTCATCACATAAGTCTCTCAGCTGTCTTCATTTAATGTTGGTGCTATGCCAGTCATGATTTAGGTCGTTAAGAATGATGATTTTGTTTTGTGTCGAATTCACAAAGTTACGCAAATGTCATAAGAGTTCCATACCCCCTGATGGTGGTCTATAGCAACCTATAACATTTATGGACTCCACTGAAGAGAGTACTAAATTTATCACCAAGCACTCATATTCCTTTGGAATAGAGACAGCAGTGGTTACTGAAGCTGCAAACTTATCTTTTGACATGTACAATTTGGCTCTTATCAGCCAATCATCCAGATATGGAATGACATGCTTCCTATTAATAAGTTTGCTGCTAGGGTTGCCATGACTTTTGTAAAGATCTGTGGAGTCGATGTGAGGCCAAAGGGAAGGCACTGGTATTGGAAATGGAGTTTCAGGATGCGGAACCTTAAGTACTTGTGGTGAGCTGGGCAAATAGGAATGTGTAGATAAGCGTTCTTTAGATCTATGGATGTTAGAAAGTCCCCTCTCCTGGTTGCTGCTGTTGTGGCTCTTATTGACTCCATCTTGAATCTCTTGTGACATACAAACTGACTTATTAATTTTAGGTCCGGTGTGGGACGTAAGTCCCCAGTCTTTTTTGCACCAGAAAGGTTGAGTAAACTCTTGATTTTTGCACATGTCATGGTACTGGTGTTATGGTGACATCTTGTAAGAGTTGGCTCAGCAGTACCCTTAACTGAGGCAGTGGAAACCCGGCTGGTGATACATGACTGTATGAATCTGTTGCTTATGAGGGCATAGGGTCATAATGTCGCAAGACATGCCACTGCAATATACCGTGCTGCCAGTACACCGCAAAATATTGCCAGCAGCATAATTCTGTTTTTGCAGTGCCTCTTCCACCCGCACCCCGTTAAAATGAATGTGTCTGGGACTGAGAATCAAAACCCGGTCCCAGATGTACTGCTTGCCTTCCTTCCTGCCAGTGGCTCATCCCGTTGAGTCATGGCAGCTGCTTGGTGGACCCCTGTCCCAGCAGAGGTCCTATCCTCTACCTGAGAGAGTGAGAGGGTGCACTACCACCAATACCACCTTTCACGGTTTTGCACCCTCTCGCTCATCTCTACCAAGCTGTTACTGTTGCGCGGTTTTGTCATATGCTGTAGAGCGTACAACAAAGGGACCCAGTAGGGCTTATGAGTACTTCCCTGAATTCAATTGCATATCCCTTGGAGATTACTTTTAGCACCCATTTGTTTTTTACAGTTGTGGCCCAGGTTTTGATGAAAAACTGCGTGATCTGAGACCTTTGCCCTTGTCATTCCATGCCTGGAAACCTCTGTTGCCATTGTTGTGCCAGAATCTGCCTATTTCTGGATCAGCCTCCTTGGTTTCTGTTATTGATTGAAGTTTCCTTGATGATTGAAGAAGTTAAATTTGAAGTCAATGTTGTGGGGTTCTTCACCCAGAAAATAGTTATTTATTTGGCCTCTTTCAAAATTGTTGAAAAATTTATGGTTTCTGAATGTTGGCAACCCCCCCCTGTCTTATATCTTGCAAGGCCTTTGCCTTCACCATTTTGTTTGCTAAACTTTTCAAATCCTGGGTGAAAACTATGCTCCCATTGAATTGAGAGTTTTGCAAGCATGCTCATAGATTCTTGATCTACCTGCAAAAGTTCCATCCACTGGTGTCTCTGTGCTCTCTGTTAATTGTGACTGTGGCACATGTTGTCATTTTGAAGGTATCTACTTCAGAGTCTGCAACATATCTAATTTTGCTTGCACAGTGTAGTTCAGGGTGGGCTTATGTTTACTGTCTTTTGGGAGATCCTGAGAGGCCTTGAGCTGTCTTAAGATGGCTGTGGTAGTATAGATGGATGCTTTTGAGGCTTTAGTTACCATGACCAGCATCTTGTGGACTTTTACTGAATATCTGACTTTTTTGTCTGCTGGGTTCTTTAGAGCTGTACACCCATTAGAAGGGAGGGCAGTCTGATGTACTCAGGGCTGCTATCTGAGGGTCAACTCACGGATGAAGAGACCAGACTTCCTGTTTATCCTCAGGGAGGGAGTACCTTCTATTAAAGGCTGCCTTTTCCCCTCATCTTGGCTGGATCTGGGATGTACCATTCTTTATTTAGTAGATCTTCTGGGGCCTTACAGACTGGAACGACATTTAGGGATTTCTTCCTCTCCCTCACCAGAGAGTCCAATTTCTGTTCAGCAGGGGGGGAGCTGGCTCCTCATGTAAGCATTTCACAGATCACTCTGATGATTTCTGGAATGGTGTCGTAAGGACAGAGGCAAGCAGTGAGGTCCTCTCTGTTCACCCTCCTCATACATGTACTCCTCATTGGATGATTCTTCACAATCTGGGTGCTTTGGCTCAGTATCCTCCTCCGTTCTGGGCTCCTTAGGTTTAGACATTGTTCCATCTGTATCCGGTCTGGGGTCTGATGGTGCTTCTATTTTCTCCAGTAGCTTTTGGAACATTTCTGCCATCGCACCCTGTGAGATTGAGGATGTAGTCTTATTAGCATTGTCCTATTCTGAGCTGCCTGACCCCAGATTGTCCCTCTAAGAGTTGGCATCAACAAAGCATAGGGAACAGAGGTCTTCAGACTTGCTGGATAGAAGGATGTTAGGTCCTTTTCTGCAGACCCTTCTTGTCCATGCCGTTGCAGAGATTAAAGACGTAGTTCTATGGTTCTGAGGTTGAGAAGGAATCTGCCCAGTTGTAGGATCAAAAAATGTCTATTGACAACATAATCATAATTGCTAAAAATGTTTTCCCTAAAGTGCAGCAGTAAAACAGGAGAACGATGGAGCGTTAACCATAAAACACTATTGTCAGTCCCCCTGAGGAACGTGGTAGAGCCCAAAATGACTGCCAGTACATAACATAAAATGGCCACCTTAAGAAAAACGCAAGATGGCTGGCTGGCATAAGAGAACAAAAGCACTCCCATAAGATGGCTGCCAAGATCTAGATTGTGGATCTCGGTGCCTAGCAGTCGCATGTAACATTATCATCCTCTTATAAGATGGCTGCTGAGATCTGGAGGTATTGTAAGATCTTGGGGCCAAGCAGCACACACAGTATATATGTACAGTAAAAGTCACATTAAACTGTTCCTGCAATGCCTTGTTTTAGCATTTCTGTCTGAGTTGTATAAGTGTTGCTGGATCTAGCACAAAGCCCTATAAAAACTTTATTTAGATTTAAAACTTAATTTTGCATTGCTTTGTGACTTGACTGCTGATGCATTCCAATTGAGTGGTAAAAACATTTACAAACATTGCTCTTGAGCTGGTTAAACACTGAAAAGCATTGCAATATGAGCTGCCAATGCACTGCCAATTGTAAAAAACAATGCTAAACAAACTCATTGGCAAAACAGTTTAATGCGACTTGTACTGTAGGCCTAAGCACAATGTCTGCCAAGATCTCCTACCTCGCAAGCTCTCGGCCATGCTGAGAAAAAACACCAAGAAATCACCAGCCCTCAGTGTGTATAATGGCTGCTAGATAACCTCCCCTGTGATACTGGCGAGGCAGGGAGATCAAGAATATATGGTCTGTATCCTCCCCCAAACATAGTTGTCAAAAATAGCATCTGTTACTCTGGCAGTTGTACTAGCTGACAAGAGCACATTGCCTAGTGTGATCTCGGCCCCTCCAGACTGAAATGGAAAGTAATGGACAGCCATCCTAGTAATCCATGCACAGGAAGACCAAAAGGGCAGAACTGGTGTGCACTAAAGAGCAGCAGGCAAAATGCAGCCTCCCTAACATTGCAATGCGTGTGCGAAGGCAGTTGAAAGCTGTGCATCAGCAAACCCTGTGTGCAAGCTAAATTGGATCCGATGAGGTGCCTAGAATTATCCACAGATTGGAGGCATCAGACAGTCCACAGCTGAGCTGGAAGAAAGCCATGAACTGAAGAAACTCCATTGACTGTGTAAGCCTTCAGGTAAGGCAGTAAAAAATGGGAGCTCTTATGAAGTGGTAGAATCACTGTACATTGGCTGAGCAGGGAAGCAGGAACTTCATACAGCACTGAGGGGAGCAGTAAACCAGAAGAAACTACAGGATAAAAAATCAGAGTGCTATAAACAAGCCGCAGAAAACCATAATTAAGCAGAGCACAGACACTGAGCTTGAAACAGCAAACCTCTAGCCACAGCAAAATCACAACAAAGAACAGCAACTAATGAAATACGGAAGTTAAATCTAAGCTAAACTGTTAGGGTGGAGACAGGATCAAAGTTTCAGTTTCTGCATCAGCCTATCAGAGGATATCTGTATAATCCACTTGTGATAATTTCAGAGTGCTGTAAAAGGTGCAATAGATGCTGGCGCTTATCCAGAACAGTTTGTAAACCACTAACGGGGCCGGGTGGAGGCATTAAATGGCTTATTCTGTATATTGCAGGTTTTCTATTCAGTACCAGACTGATTGATGTGCAGTCTGTTGTCACCTAATTGTGCGTCTTGGTGGCGTTGGTTGAGACCAGCCCTAAATTAGAGGTAATCATGTTTGAAAGTTCATAATTGGGTGAACTTTTTAGCTATGTGAATGTTCATTGTGGTAATTTTTCTGTTGCCTGTAACGTATACATTACTCCCATTCCTGTGTAGATCACATGCTGTTTTCCTCATCACACTTTTGTGTTTTATGTTTGTACTCATCATGTGAAAAGGACATGGCTATTGTGGAGTCATTGCAGCAGAGTGTGACCTGGATGACTCAGTGCTAACAAGAAAGGTTTGCATATCTGAACATGTATGCATTCCGCCACCACAACCACCCTTCACGGGCACACAACCCTTCTAGTTCCCCTTAGAGCTAAATTTGGGTTTGCATACCTTTTCCAGCTATGCGCCAGTATATTGGAATAATATTCCACCTTCTTTACAGCATATTGTTAGCCAGGATGCTTTTAAAGTATTAGTAAGACAGTATTTTTTTAAACTTATTGAAATGTGATTGTTTCTAATGTATTTATTGTTTGTTTATGTACATTCTGTATACTATTGTATTAACATTTTGACTTTATTTAATTTATGGTCCTGAGTTGCACTTGAAAAAGGGCCTTTGGCTCATATTGCTTACCTGGTAAACCAAAACTGAAATAAAATAAAAATAAATAAAAGAACTGGCAGTAGTAAGTAATGTACCAATTTACAGACATGAAGTTCTTACTTCCAAATGATCCATACTTTAACATGAAAAAACACTGATGTGAAAACCTGTGTTTATATGAATATCACTTCTGAAAATAGGAACATTATAAATGGCTACCAATGAGAAATCATTTCCTGTCCTCCTTAAAATCTAAATTTACAACACAGTCTCTGTGCGGGCAGCACCTTTTCCATGAAGGATAAGGCAATTTTGAGGGGTAAAATATGTGACATCCCTCACAGTCAGGGATAATTGAGATGTATGGGATTAGGTCAAATCACCAAGAAACTTCACCAGTGACTTTACAACTAAAGTTGGTTAGTTAAAACTGTAATTGCAGCATGTTAGACCCCTATCAAGGAACAGTGCCGATTCAGGACCATAATACAGTACAATTAAGTGTTCTGCTTTGCATCAGATTAGGTAAAAAAAAAAATTAAAGCCAAGCAAAACCCAGTTTAACCTGTTGCAAAACACCATACTAATGCCTGATATCTCATGAACCTCTTATACTTAGAGCTTTTGCAGCTTGTTTGGGGTAAACGTGAGTAAGTGGCTCTGGTGGGGTTTGAACCTGAACTTGCTGGTTCACAAGCCTGCATGTCTAACCACTAGACCCAATACAATCCCTCTGTCTCATTTTATGGCTGACTAGTGAAGTTTAAGCAGACAGTAGTGGAAATGGGAGAGAACCTGGGGGAACTCAGTTCCGGAAGTGAAATTAGAAGTCTGACCCAATACCAGGAGTAAAATTGAGAAGGTCTGCTTCTATGTAAAATGTACACCCCTAATGGCATAAAATTGATTAAGTAAAGTGTAAAAATGTAACATGTAATGAAGAAATATATTCCTAGACCCCTGTCAGATATGTTCAATATTAGATCAGAGGTGATGAGTTCCCTCAGTGAATTCTTTCAGTTTCCAACACTGAAAGCAGACTTCTTGTTAGGGGTCCGATGGGTGTGGCCAAAGCCAGAAAAGTAAACTTTGCTGTTTAATCCCTTTGACGGAAAAGTCAGCGGACTGCCAACCACAACACAACTGTAATGCAATACTGTGCAATGCATTTGAATCGATACCATTGCATACCAGGTGCTTGATCCCCACCCCATTACATGCAGTTCCTTGGAGTAGAATCCATGCCCCATAAACCTTTTCCCTGTTACCAGTAAAGTTGGGATTTTTCCATCACAATACTGTAACAAGTAAATTACAACTAAGTTGCACATACTTCGATATCCCTTGTTACGCTAATGTATTAGCGGCTGTATTGGCTCTGACCAGAGTTTGTTTTATTGAAGGGTGTCCCTGAAAAGGACAAAGAGAATATCAGGGGACAATCCATTCCAATGAGTCCATCTGATCAAGCTTAGAAGGTGAGAGGGACAAAGAAGTCACCCAGTAGTGTAGTACAGGACTACAAACAGTCCAGCACAGCTGAAGAAATAAACGGAGCAGCAAATTTGGATGCAGTGGTGATAAATGCTTTGCAAAATTGAAATTCAATATGTGGAGCCATGGTGGCAGTACCTATTTCTCTTTCATTAATTTTTGGGAAAATGTTGTTAATTAGAAATCTGTGGTATTTCCAAAAGTACTAAACCAGAAACCAGAAATGTCCAGCTTTACGTTTGTTCCAAGACCTATGGCATATAAATGCCTAATCGGTGCAACAGAAACAGTTATAAGAACCCCCTGTATTTTAAAAAAAAAAGTACTTACATTTTTACACATTTAGGAGTTTCTAAGACCTTTCCAGAAAGGCTGTGCATGCGAATTGTCTTGTGCCTAGCACCAAAGTTGGCTGAGTTATAAGCAACAAAATATTTTTACAAAGAAATTAAATACTAGACTTTGAGCCCTGGTAGTTTCAAAACTACTCTGTGGAATGTCATGCTGTTTGACAGGACTTTAGAGCTCTAACAAAAAGCATGTCAATATTGAATCATTAGCTAAAAAGACTGTTGAGTTAAAACCAATTTAAATAATTCACAAACATTTGTGTAAGCGTAATTTGCTAATTTTGCCCAGCCCTATTACAAACTACAGTAGGAAGCTACTTTAGTACTATTATAAGTAATCAATAGTAGTAGTCTTTATTTATTTATAGCGCCCTTCCCCAGAAGCTCAGTGTGCCATTACAATAACCGAGCAGTATAAACAACCCATTAACTAGTAATAAAACATATATTTGCATAAATGAATAAATAAGTTAATAAAGTGTGCTGTAAGGGTGCAGAGATGTTACATATTCACCCCAAATGCCTGCTGAAATAGAAAAGTTTTCAGACCCCTTTATAAAGACCTCCAGCGAAGGGGCCTCTGTCAAAGCTCTGGGCAAGGAATTGTAGAGGACTGGATCTGCAACCTCGAATGCCTGGTCCCCAAAAGTCTTCAGCTTCACCTTCGGAACCACCAGAAGGCCTTCCTTGGCAGAGTGGAGAGGGTGCACAGATATAAGAGAGTGCAGAAGCTCAGCAAGTTAGCCAGAGAAGAGAGTTTCAACTAAGACTACTATTTCCAGCTGGTTTGAGTGATGTTTTTCTTATTGTATTAAAAAACACCCACATTGGAGACATTACCCCTGAACATAAACCATTGAATATGTGTGGAGTCTGGACAATGGAAAGAGTTTTTCACATCTGGATACTCCTATCCTTGCCACGGTATTAGCAAAAATTAAAACAAAATTTGAACACATCGCTCCAAGATAAAACTGTGAAGATGGTCAGGAGGATGCAGTTGTGCTGCTGAAGTAACTTCTTGTGTCTGCAATAAATGACGTAGTTACATAGTAATTTAAGGTTCGAAGGGGCTCTGGATTCATCATGCCCATCACGTGCTTCATAAACAGATATGAGTAAGTATGCAGACGTACTAACCGAAAGGGATTCCCTACCTATCTACTCCACTACCCAATGCATCTTGTAATTCTCTGAGTAAGCAAGAATTTGCCTGGCCTTATGTTGAAGGCCTGTATGGACTTTAAGTCCACTGTGTCTGCTTGACGCTGTTATATAGACTCACCACCTTCTTGGAGAAGTACTACCTAATGTTACTCCTGAATTTGCCATATCAGAGCTTCAGGGCATGTCCCTTGTCCTGGAGGATACCAGATTAAACATCTTTGTTCAATCTTGTTGATATGCTTGAGTATGGGGAAGCCTGAGACTGTGTTCCTGCTCTGCTTCAGTTCTCTATCATGAACATGATAAGGGCCACCATCCTCTCCTCATAGTTTTTGTCTTCCATATCCTTGACCATTTTGGTGGCATTTCACTGCATCTTCTTGACTGCCTCAGTGTTCTTTTTAGAAACAGAGAAACCTAGACGCTGCTGGCAGATAAAGGCCAAGGGCCAGATTTTCAAAGGATGGTGCAGTGCTTGCGTCAAGTCCTGTGCCACCACACTTTAAAATCAGTGATGCACCAAATGCCTTTGCAGCAACTATATCCAGTTTTGTTAGGTCAGACGCAATTGCAACAGTTTACCCAATTTATGGCAGCTTGCACCAAATATTGGGCACAAGCTCCATAGAAAGGGCCCCCAGGATTGATGCAAGCTAGAACACAAAAAGATGGTCTAACTTGCGGCAATTGCTGCATGGGTTAGAAAAGCCCATTAGATAACCACAAACCCTGTGCACCATATCATTGCTGCACCTAGGGCTTGTGGAGATCCAGGGGCTTCTAAAATGCAGCCCCAATGGTTAATCCAGGCTGCTCATAAAGAGTTTCCTACCTGTTCCCCTGACCTGATGTCTAGAAGGGGTTTTCTACCTCTTCCCCCAGCTTCTCATCCTGAAATTATTAGACCTTTAAATCTGTCCCCCCGCTGAGTGTTGCCTTTTTGGCATGTCTCTTCCTCCCAAAGCGTCACACCTTGGACACAAAGGGCCATGATTTTCTTGCCATTGCTCTTGCTTGTATGCTAGAGCAATACATTTTGCAGTTCACAGACACTTTCTGAATTCATTATTTGGGTTTATTCAATAGTGCTACAGTATTTTCAGCTTCAGTACCTGGAGTGCTACTCTTTTCTGTGTGGATTCCTTTCCTCTCAACTGGATAACAGTCTCCCTGGGGGAGTTGGGTTCCTAAGCCTCTTTGAATGGTGCAAAAAGATTTTCAAGTTGTGACTGCAGGATTATTTTCACCACCTGAATGCTTTGTTTTACTCCTCTTCCCCCTCCTCAGCACTCACCATCCCCTTGGGCTAGTTAGCCTCTGGTAAAGGGGAGGTGCAGGATGTGGTAGTAGATTACAGTTCAGCTGTCTGTGCAGCTGGCATATTTCACCCCATTCTGCTATGAGCTGTGACTGGAGTTCCACATATCTCCTGCAGGTGGGACAATGATCCAGACTCTGGAGTGTTGCCCAAGGGAAGGTTGTCCCACAGTCTCTACAGCTAAATAACCCTAAGTGATGCCTACATTATATACTGCTTTGTATCCCTTAGCTGCTACTTACTACTTCACAGTCCCTTCCTACATTGACCTCCCAAATCCATTCCCTATTTGCTCACTTACCCTAACCCAGAAACAGTTTTTGGGCAACTCACTCCTTTTGGCATGGAATACAACTGGACTGAGGCATGAAGCCTGGCCTTTATTTTGGGTAGAGTCTCCTGCTGTGTTGAAGAGCCCAGAACTGCATGATGCACTCCAGGTTGTGCTTGATAAAGGGTGTTAAAAAGTGGCAGGATTACTTCCCCTACCCTATTGGTGATTCCCAACTTTTGATGCACTCTACCATTCTGCAGCACACTGCATTTCATGTTTCAGACCCTTATCTACTGATGTCCCCAGATCTTCTCCCCCACTGCAGCAAGAGCAACCCAACCCAGTGTATATGTCCCTATCTCTGTATTCCTCCGAGGTGTAGCACCTTGCATTTGGCTGCACTAAATTTAAGACTAAAGGAGTCCATCCAGTCATCCAGCTTGTTAAGGTCTTCCTTACATTTGTCCCTTTCCACAAGGGAGTTAACCCTCTGGCAAGCATAGTGTCATCCAAGAACTTATTCAGCTAGAGAGGAGATGCCAGCTTCCAGATTGTTGAAAATGTTGAACAGTGGCCCCAACAAAGATCTGTAAGGGACACCACTGATTACCACTCAATAGTAGGAGTACTGCCCAACATTCTGCTTCCAGCTTCCAAGTCAGCAGTCCTCCTTGTGTATGCCTCATGTATACCCCACTGGTGCACTTTGCCCAAAAGTTTGTTATGTGCCACAGCATCAGAGGTCTTGTTTTAGTAAAGGTAGACTATGGCTGCAGCCCTGCCCATCCACACCACTGGTCACCCCCTTAATGAAGTTTGTCAGGTTGGTTTTGCAGTATCTGCCCCTCATAAAACAGTGTTCAGAGGAGGTAAGAACTTTGGCTTCAACCAAGTGCTCAGTTAGTCTGTCCTTGATAATGACTTTCAGAACCTTGCCCTGCACTGATGTCAAGCTGATCTGCCTGTAGTTGACAGGGGTCCTACCTTGCCTCCCTTTTTATGACTGTGGGCGGTGCCTACAGCCGTTTTGCTATCTGTAGCTTGAAAATGGAGTTTCGTGGAACACATTTTTTGGACTTTTCAGTGTATCCTTCCACATCTACAAATCACTATGACAACTAAAATAAAATAATCCCTTCTTTCTGTTTAGAATGTTGGAGACATAACTCCAAGCCATTTATCAGATGGCCATTAGGAAACTGAAACAGCTTGTTAAATATTGGTTGCCTATTAAACTGGAGATTTGTTTACCCTCTTCGAAATGGAACAGCTTGCACATTTGAATACCTAGCATGCAAACATTTTTTTGCTACTAACTTCAGTTGAGGATGAATATCTTTCAAGAAAGATTCATACCTCATAATGTTACCCTTTCCCAGCAATGTTTGTAAAGATTTACACTGTTTTTAACCTCTCAAGACCTATCTGATAAAATGCCAGGTCTTCAGTGAACTATCCAGACTAAATATATAAATTTCTTATTGACAGAAAGGGCTGTGGCCTGCTTCCCAAACATAACAGATAAGAGCTACTGAGATCTCTTATAGCAAGTGTGTGTTTGGGGGAGCGGTGGACAAACAGACAAACTCCTGGCAAGGGATACCTCATCTATTGAGTTAACTGCTGACAAGCCATGAGTGATACAGAAGCAAATGATCTGATACTTTTTATTGGACCAATATAGATGTAACAAAAAGAACTTCTATCATTTATAAAATCCCTGATCAAACAACTGCAAACAGAAGATTTTTTGTCATTTTATAATATGATATACTGATTGTGTATTTACTGAGTTGCTGGATCAGGGCCTTGAAGAAAATAATAACATTTACTTAACTCATTCAAGATTCCATCAGGTGGACAGAAAAAAGTCTATGAGAATTTGTCTGAAAACTGATAACTATAAGATGCAAAAATAGCATTTTTGTGTGTGTATATATATTTATACAATAGGGGTGAGTGATAAATGAGTGAGATAAAACAGTATATCATCCACTGCAGTATGATATTTTTACCCTCTGCTCTACTGTGATGATAGCAGCCATTTACACACACACACACATCACACAAAGGTCACTGATATCACTCTAGGCAGCTTTCCCCTCAGCATACAAGAAACACCTGTGCTGTTACCATAGACACAAATGCAGAACTACATGAGAGGTCTCACTGCTGCCTACAGCTAACTCGGTTAGCATTACAAAACACTCTCACCTATTCCTCACACTTCCAACTCATTACTGTGATACTCTCAGCTTGACTTCAGCCAGAATTCTGAAGAGTACTGCTTCATAGAACAGTCTGTTCCTCACTGCTGCCTGCAGCTAACTCAGTTACCATGAAAAAAATACTCTCACCTGTTCCTCAAACTCTGACTCTCAGCCCATTCAATTACTGTGATACTCTCAGCTTGACTGCAGCCAGAATTCTAAAGAGCACAGCTTCACAGAACAATTGGTTCCTCACTGCTGCCTGCAGCTAACTCAATTACCACTAAAAACAGTCTCAGCTGTTCCTCACACTCTGACGCTCAGCCCATTACTATTTTCGTGATACTCTCAGCTTGACTGCAGCCAGACTACTAAAGAATACAGCTTCACAAAATAGTCTGTTTCTCACTCCTTCCTAAAACTAACTCATTTAGCATTGCAAAACACAATCATCTGTTTCCCAGAGTTTGTAACACTGCCAGCCCATTCAGAAAAACTCACACACAGAATGAGCAAACACATAAACAGGAACAGAACACAAGACAACATAACAATACTTCTGAAACTCCTAGCCCCATTGTACAAATCAAATACATGATGTGCAGATCATGTGCTATGGCAAATATTGTCACTCCTGCATCGTAAGCTCTGGATATCTCACTCATCCCTTTGGCACTCGTGAGATATCCAGAGCTCACTCTGCAGGAGTGACAACATTTTCCATATCACACTTGTGCCCATCATTCAATATATATATATATATCTGTCTAATTTATTTTCAATAAATTTGTTTATAGGCATTACTAGTATCTTTTGAAAAATTGTCTGACTTGTGATTACTAATTTTGAGTACCGTTCATGAAATAATGAGCTTGATATTTATTTCATATAATCCCCCATTATGCCTTATGCATAGCATATAAATCCAAATCATTCCAATGCCATCTTTTTTTTTCCTTCAATTACTTTTCCCTCTGGTCACAGTCTGCAGGGTGTTTCTCAGGCATCCTGCATGTTCCCACCCTGCCTGAAGTCCTCCGACCTGTGCCTCCTCCCTCCTCCTCCTCATCCCACAGTCGGCACCCCCAGCTTAACCCCTCCAGGGTGGGTCCACCCTTCCTCTTGGGCACTCTTTTACAGCCCATCTCTGGCTGTGGGTGAGGGCCCAGGCGGAGGAACCTGGAAGGCCAGACAGAATGGACCTGGCCATGGGCATGGGGGCAGGTTCCGTCACCTACCCTGCAGACCGGGCCTTTCCATGATCTGGTGCTCACTTCCCCCCCATGCGTGGTGCATGTCCTGATGCAATGGCACACAGCAACCCTGCCAAGCGTCAGCCATGGTAAGTATGTGCTGCCCTGCATGCTGCAGCACCCCCGGTCTCCACCAGGAGCTGCTGGCATGTGGATGATCCTCAGCCCTCCCCCCATGGAGGAGAGCAGCCCAGTGGGCACTCAATCTATACCCGCCCCTGCCAACCCCCGGCACCGGAGCTCGCTCCCGAATTCATATCAGTGGCGTAGCACGAGGTGTGGCATCCAGCACCTCAAGCCTCTGCACCACTGGGCTGGCTCCAACGCCATCCTGACATAAAATATTAATACTGAACAGCAAATCAGAGCTCTTTTCCTAATAAAAAGCTGCTGATATAATAAATAAAGAACAGTCATAAATAAGGAACCAGTGGCTTATGGAAAAATCTACAGGGATTTATACCGGGATTTGATTCTGTCACTGTGGAGAAAACACAGGGAAAATGAGGGCTTCTCACAGGATAATGGTTATTTGGATCTGGGAGCACTGAATGTTTCTTATCCTATATTTTGTATCATGGATAGGGCAGGGGAGATGCTACATCTCATTGTCACAGGGATGTTCATTTACACATTTTTGCACTATATTCACTCTGGCTGTCCCAAATTAGATGCAATATGTTGTTTTCAGTGGGGTCATGATTTTACCATTTTTATAATGTGTTTATTCAGGGTACCTAGTCCAGGGCCCCCATATTCAGAGGAGATACGCAGCGCATCCTGGTGGAAAAGGGAGATGTGCCGCACAATTCCAACAATGCGCAGCAGCACAATATTCAAACATGCAAGATGTGCTGGCCACAAGGGAATGGGCCAGGGCACACACAAATGGTATGCTGTTCAAGTCAAGGGGGCAATCCCATGCATATGCCATGCTGCAGCACATTCAGTGGGAATGTGCCCTTCACAGTCCAGAGCACTGCGGCCCACAGTTAGGCCAGGAATAGCTGGCCTAACCCCGCCAGCCACCCACGAGCAGGCTGCAGATGTGCACCCAGGTGCACAGCAGCCTGGGAGCCCTGGTGGACTAGCGGTATCCCCTTTCCATCCCTAATCTAGCCAGCTCCATCCCTGAAGAGCTCCATAGTGTAGGGTCCCCCAAGACCCAATTGCACCAGAAGAAACCATGGTCCATATCCATAGTTTAGAGGACTCCCATTCACCGCCCCTGTACACAGACACCCCCATGCCCAACCTGTTGCAAAGACTGGCACTGCCCTCCGCACCCTGCCATGGCCAGCCATTGACTGCACTGAACCCAGGCTGGGACCTGCACTCTGGAATGACACAACTGGCTCTACCATACATTGGGGCGCCATGCCAGCTGCTGCTCCACCAGTGTATGCAGCTGTGTGATCATCCCCGGCAAACTGAAGGGGGAATTTGCATATCTCCAATGCTTGCCTTGCCAATGCTGTATCTTCCTGCTGTCATACACCCCTGCAAGTCCACATTCTCCCCTGTTCCCCTGTGTAACATGCCACCCTCCAGACTGCTGAGGTATCCTGGGTGCCATGGGGTGTGGTATCCTGTAATGCCATTTGCAGTGTATGCTTCAGGCTGTGGATAGTTTATCTGCAGCTCCCCAATTGTACAAATGAATGGGAGGTTGGCTGTAACATGCCTGTTTTGGGCCCTGTGTGAGTGGGTACAGCACTGGCCATCACCCACACTGAGCAGTGCAATGGCACCGGGATGATGGATCTGCATGTGAGTGCCTGAGGTGTATGGCCACTGGGTGTTGTCACCCACACACAGCTCATGCCTGCGTATAACACATTCCAACATACTACTGTGAGTAAACCGCCACCTGCCGATAGAGTGGTACGATACCATTACAGAGCCAGTCATCACAATGGAATGGGCTGGGGGCAGGGAGGGGGGTGTCTGTGCACCATTGAGGGGGAGCAGGGGCCACTACACTATGGACATGGACTGTAGGTGTATTCGGGTGCAATTAGGGATGGCATTGGGGACCTACAATATGGAACCGATAGAGCCTGGACTCCAGTACAATTGGGGCTGGTGAAATGGGTGGAGGGGTACCACTATACCACCAGAGACTTCAGGGCCTGTCCCACATGGGAGTGATAGGGGTCAGGGCTTGGGGGCGAGAGCTGTTCCGGCGCATTCATCCCCATACCAACATGCAAATGGGCTGGTAATGAGCATGCATAAGACCCCTTTGCACCCTGCATGCTCAATTAGTTCATTTGCATTCCTGGGCTGAATATCACCCATGGGGGCTGTGGTGCATACTGGTATGTGCCACACATTCCCCCTGGAAGGTATTCAGTCAGGGCCACCCTGGATACACTTGACTTGGCGGCTGCCTGCACTGCAACTCCCATCCAGGGTCACATTTTCAACAGAAGTGATGAAGCCTGCCAGGATGAAGCGCAGTGTCAAAGGTTTACTGCATGACAAAAGGGATTAACTTCCTTTGAAATTGCATTGTTTGCTGCAGTTACTGTAGAATTCTGCAGTGCTGTGCTTCTTCCTGGTTGGCTTCACTGTATGCACACCCTGTACCGGTGGCACACTCTCTTTTTGAATATTGTATCAATGCCAACCGGCGCACCCTCTTTTTGCAACACATCTTTCTGCTTGTGCATCAATCTGGCACTTAATATACCTCCAGATGTACGATATTGTTTTTAGTGCATTCTGATTTTACACAATGCAGCATAATATTGTGTAGACGTAGAGCCCCACTGAAAATAAGATGCCATTTCTTCTGTGAACTATCCAGGCTAAATATATAGCAATCAGCAGGCATAGTAATATACTAACATACTAAAATGCCAGCAGAATAGGCCTATCAGTCTTTCACGTCTGCTTGTTTGGTCAGCCCCCACCCTGGGAACTGACCTTGCTGCCCCCCTTGCAGTCTCGGGCTTTTCCCTTCCCAGTCCTGGATATTCTCGCTGCACTGGACTTTGCTTCCAGAACCCTTCCCCTGTACCTGTCCCACCCCCTCTTAAACCCCAAACACATTGTAAAAAATGTGTAAAAGGAAGACCACATTGAAAACTGCCTCTCCACAGATCTGCATTGTGCAAATTCATTAGAAATAATGGGTAAATGCATCCCAAAAGTGCTCCACAGCCATATCGGCTCTCACCAGAGTTTGTTGAAGATGGGACAATATTGGACACTTTCCAGGCCTCCAGCACCACACCTGTCCTGACGGACCCCTGAAAGATTACTGTATGTGGTCCTGCCACTTTCTTTTGCTGGACTGTGAGACTGAGACCTAAAGGAGCGTGCTGATGCCTGTTGGGGGATTCGAACTGTGTGCCTGATATCTGTTAAAACTGTGAGCACTTTGTATAACCTCATTTCTTCTGTGCCTTTGCTCCCCTTTGACCCTGCATTCCTGTGCTCTAGTGAGAGGGGCCAGGTGTAACGGAGCACACTTCATCAAGGAGGAGGGGCAGTACAATATAAAAGAACTGCGCTGCCTGCAGCGCGAGCGTGAGTGGCGCGCAGTATTAGAAATTTTATTAGTAACAATAGGAGCAAATTTGAGTAGTATTTCTGCTGAGATTTACTTAGAAACTTAGGGTTAATCTAACTGGAAGTTGAATATTTTTATGTGAGTCTGGGTAAGTTATTTGTTTCATTTAATGTTAATTTTATACTGAGTTTTATTATTTGTTTTATTTTTTTATTCTTTATTTAATTTATTTAATATATCCTGGGTGGGTTGCTTATATGCGCAAGTTTTATATAGTATTTACTAAGTGGATTACCTGATATTTCCTTTACCTTATAGGATTATCCCTGATATAATGAGGTAGTTGCTCATTATTTTATTATAATTAAAGTCTGATTAACAGGGTGGTTTAAATTTTCACAATGTTGATGTTATGGTGGGGAATTGTTCTGGTAGGGTACCAGTTTTTAGTATGTGAAAATTCTGCTCAGAATAGAAAATCCTTTATAGAATGTCCATACTTGACAATAGAGTATAAGGGAACTATGATGGGGAGAGAAATGTTCTAATTGGGTGGCAAGGGGACATTCATGCCTCTTTATTGAATATCCATATTGAGACAACTTTGATCAAATGGGTGTATATGGGTAGTGAACTTCTATGTGGCTGGGGACATAATGCTGTTTTAGAAAGTGCCAAATCTAGAAATTATTTAGTGAAGGGGAAATGTTTATATTTTAAAATGTCTATAATGGGTAAATGGTTTGTAATTATAGGGTTAATGTTAAGTGGGGATGTTCAATTAAATCCTGGGCCTGTTGCTGATTTGAATCATGATTATACATTTGAAATGTTGAATGAAAAAGGATTGAAAATTGTGCATATTAATATTTGTAGTTTGCTTAAGAAAATTGAGTATTTAAGAGAGTGGGTGGTTTATTATAAGCCTGATACTTTAATAATTACTGAATCATGGCTGCATACAAAAATTCAAGATAATGATATAGCCCTGGAAAATTTCTATATATATAGAAAAGACAGATCCAAAATAGGAGGGGGAGTATTAGTTTATGTTAAAAATTGGATTGATGTTAGGGAATTGCAAGATTTGTATAATTGGACTGATTCAGAATTGTTACCATTAGAATTAAAGTTACCTTATTCTAAACCCATCTTATTGATTGGACTTTACCGTCCACCTAAAGCAGCTTAATGGTCTTCTCTGAAATACAGGATGTACTGAAGAATTATCAAAATTCACATGAAATTTTGATAATTGGGGATTTAAATGTTGATTGGGGAAATATAGATGCCCATCATAGTCTAATTGATATGGCTGCTACATTGAATTTGGTGCAACTGATACAAGATGTTACTAGGTTAAATGCAGTAAATCCCAGTAATTCAATTATGTTAGATCTTATTTTTACTACGAATCCAGAAAAGTTTATAAAGAGTGGGGTGTTACCAGACTCAATGTCAGATCATCAGATAATTTTCTGTATTAGAAATCAGAAATCTAGAAAGACATCTAAGAATATTGTACAAATTAGAGTCTTTAAGCAGTTTGATTATGTTCAATTTATGCAGGAATTAGAAAATTATAACTGGGAGAAACTAGAACTAATTCCCAGTGTGGGGGATGCGTGGGATATGTTTCAAAAGGATTTAATACAAATTTGCAATAAACATGCTCCTATAAAAACTAGGTTGATAAAATCAAAGCGCCATGGTATGATTCAGGTTTGTTTAAAATTAAAAGAGCTAGAGATAAGGCATGGAAACAAGCTAAATTAGCAAAGAGAGACCAGGACGGGCATAAATATAGGCAATTAAGAAATTTATATACAAAGGAAATTAGAAAGGCTAGATTGGCCTATTGTAACAAAAAATTGTCTAAAGAAATGATGGAAAACTCAAGAGTATTTTGGAACACGATAAATAAGATGTATAAGGGACTTAGCTTGGGGTATCCTAATCATTTCCTAATTAATGGTAATAAGATGGATTTGGAAACAAGGTGGTTAATGAGTTTAATACCTTTTTTACAAATATGGGTATTAATGAATTACAATTGGGTGGAGGAGATGTAAATCAGGTTCTACAGAGAAATTCCCAGGTAAATGATACAGATAGAGTTTATGTACAATCTGGTATACAAGCTGAGTTCAAGTTTACTTCTATTACTAGAGGAGATGTTAGGGATTTATTATTTCAAATTAATACTAATAAAGCAGAAGGTATGGATGGTATCCCTAATATCTTATTAAAGTATGCAGCCCCTATTATTGATTTACCCTTAGCAAATTTATTTAATTTGTCTCTTCCCTCTGCGGAGTTACCTCAAACTTGGAAGACTGCCAAGATTGTGCCAATTTATAAGACAGGATCTAGGTTATTATTAGAAAATTATAGACCAATTTCTTTTACCAACAATTTCTAAAATTTTGGAGAAAATAGTTGCAAAACAATTACAGGTATATCTGAAAGATAATGAAACTCTTAACAGTTATCAATCCAGCTTTAGACCAACATGGAACAAACACTGCCTTATAAAGGTCACAGGAGATATAATGGAGGCATGGATGGGGATGCCAGTGGGAGCAATTTTTGTTGACCTTTCTAAGGCCTTTGACACGCTGGACCATGGCATCCTCCTGTCCAGACTAAAAACCTGTGGTATGTCTGAGTCGGTTATAAATTGGTTTCAAAATTATCTTGACTCAAGATTGCAGCAAGTGACTATTAGAGAGTGGCCATCTGATATGAAATTGATTGTGTCAGGAGTCCCACAAGGATCCATTTTGGGTCCTATACTATCTAATTTATATATGAATGATTTGGGGTTTGAACAACCAAAGCTACAATACCATCTTTATGCTGATGATACAGTTGTATATTTTGCTGATTCATCAGTGAGAACTATTCAAATAGTATTACAACAGGCTTTTGATCAGTTACAGGAATTTTTGCTTAGATCTAAATTGGTTTGAATGAAAAAACCTCAGGTAATGGTGTTTCCAGGGTTACGGGTCTAAAACTGAATATGAGGGTTACAAATTAAAACATTTTCAGGAAGAATCTTGCAACAAGTTGTTAGTTATAAATATCTGGGGGTGTATTTAGATACAAAATTTAAATGGGACAGTCATATAGATAGTACCTTGGCTAAAGTTGGTAAGTGCTTGGGGTCATTATATAGAGCAAGAAATAGTATGTCTTTGGAAATTAGAAAATTAGTTGTAACTGTTGTTGTACTACCCATATTGGAGTATGGTAATTTGATATATATGGGTGCATCTAAAGAGCAACTATATAAGCTTGATGTTATGTATAACAAATTAGATTTATACTGGGAACTGCAAAGAGGGCACATAGAGTAGATATGTATAAAGAATTAGACTGGCATACTTTGTCTCAAAGGCGGGCTCTTGGTACAATTATGTTAATGTTAAAATGTATCTCAGGAAAAGTCCCTAAATATATGGCTGAGTCCATTAAAATAAAAGACCTATTGAGGGTCTGCGCCTGCTAATTACTTGGACTGTGCAGTCCCAAGTCATAGAACGCTTGGGGATAAGCATTTTTTAATATCGGACCTTCTATATGGAATAAATTGCCTGGGAAGCTTAGACCCCTTGAGGAAATTTCAGTTGCACCAAATTAAACAATGGCTTATCGAAAATATTAGTTATGATGGGAAATAGTTTGAATCTTAGGATGGTAGGTTGTAACTTGTATTAAATGTATACTGTGAATTAATCATTGTTTTTTTGTATGTTCTTCTTGTCCTAGTTTGTTTTATGATTTGGAACTGTGTTATATTTATTGATGTATAATTATAGTGTATATGTGTTTTCCTTCATTATATATTGTTAACTTATAAGAGTAACTGGAAATGACACCTGGATCTCACTGTAAAGGAGCTTCAGCTCAGTGGAGATATCCTTATTCATTTTTTGTATGAATAAACATTTTTTACTACTACTACTACTTACTACTTTCTCATTTTCCTGGGGTGTATCCCGACCACCCCTTGGGACATACCTCACTTGATTATTACCAGGTAGTCAGCTCCCTGGGTGGGTTGGATGTCTGCAGGCTGCCTCATTGCTAGTCCTAATGCCATGGGCCCTCCCATTGAGCATCTTCCCTTCCCTTGTTTAACATCTCAGCAAAGTATTCATCCAGCATCACCTCCAAGACCCCTGGCTCTCTCACAGGTTCTTTCCCCCTTCAAAACACACTGCAAGACCCTGCCCAGGTGACTTTTTCTGGTGCTGCAAAAGCAAATAAGAGCCCTTTGCTAAAAATCAACAAAAAAGGCATACAATATAGCAGAAGTAATGTTTAGAAGTGCACAAATCTATTGCAGAGAAATATATCCGAATGAAGGTAATACAGAGAATTACCAAGCCTGTTTTCAGAGGCCCAATTGCCTCCTCCTTCTTCCTCTGTCCCTTTATGTACTGAAAGTAGACTTTGGTGTTGTCCAAAGCTCTTGCTGTTATCCTGGCTTCCTCCTTGAAATTCTTAATTCTTTTTTCATTTATCATACTGTATACATTACGGTCTCCCCTAGCCAACATCCCATCGGTTGATAAGGCCCTTGCTTATTTTACAGATATATTCCTAGAGAATTGGAATACCTTTGCCCTATTCAAACAAACCAGGGTTAGGGGAAACCACTTACGTTGGATTTCCCTAGAACTATTGGCCTATCTCAGAGCTAGAGATCGCGCCTGGAAACGTCATAAAGCAACCCAGCTTCCTAGTGATCTCATGACTTACCGCAAGCTTCGAAATGCCTGTACCAGGGCCACTAGGCTAGCAAAGTCTGACTACTTCAACAGCACCTTCCTTACAAACATAAATTCACCTTCCTAGTTCTGGAAGGTGGTTCATGTTCTCTTTTCTCCCATGCCCCGCCACCCTCCCATGCTTAAAATAAATGACACCCGTGTGGCCGACCCAGGTGCCGTAGCTGCTGAATTTAACTCCTACTATACCACCTGTGCCATTGAGCTACTGAAATCCCCCTACCTTCCTACCCTCACTCCTCTCTCTAATGGTACCTCTCCTCCCCCCTCCTTCCACCCCCTCTTCTCCTTTGATATAGTCTCCCCAATTGACATGCTACAAGCCCTCCTCGCTATCAACCCCTCAAAAGGCTCCTCCCCAGATGGCTTAGACCCCAAACTCCTCTCTCTCTTCCTCAGCCATTGCCTACCCCCTTTCTCTAATTCTAAACCTCTCATTTTCTACTGCCTCTGTCCCTACCCATGGAAACATGCTGTGGTCCTCTCTCTTCCCAATGGCAATGACCCATCTTCCTCTGGAAATCACCACCCTATCTCTCTCCTCCCTACCCTAGCTAAATTACAAGGACACCTTGTCCTCTGCCAGCTTACCTCATTTCTAACTAACACTTCCTACTTCACCCCTTTCCAATCTGGCTTCAGGAAAAATCACTCCTCCGCTACGTCCCTACTTCGGTTCACTGACTCTGTCCTTACCGGAATGGACAATAGCCAAATCACCTCAGCCATCTTTGTCGACCTCGCCAAGACTTTTGACACTGTTTCCTACTCCCTCCTCCTTGATTGCCTCTCAACAGCTGGCCACTAGCTGGTTCAAGGCCTACCTCACTGGTAGAACCCACTCAGTCAGGATCTCTGATGTCATTTCCCCTTCCTTCCCGATTAATACTGGAGTCCCCCAGGCTCAGTGCTAGGGCTCCTATTATTCTCCATCTTCCTAAATGACCTTCCATCTGTCTGCTCCTCTGTCACCACCATACACATGTATGTCGATGACACGGTCCTGTACGCATCTGGTTCTTGCCCAGGTGAGGTTACATCCAACTTGCAGCAAGACTTTGACAAGGTTCAATGCCAGAAAGACTGTTTCCATGACCTTTGGCTCAAGGCAGAGAATCTCTAGGTTTCCCTTCCTGCCCACTTTCCAGACCCTTGATAGGACTTTACTTGAGGACACATCCTCCTTCAGGTACCTAGGAGTTTGGCTGAATCAACACCTAAACTTCTCCAGACATATTGACGCCATCCCAAAAAGATTGCGCCCCAAACTTGGTGCCCTGTTCAGGAACTGTAGTTGTATCCCCTCTATGGTTAGGTGTGAACTTGTTCAGAAGATGATTCTGCCCATCTTCGACTACTGTGATGTAGTCTACGGTGCTGCTCCCACGTCCTCCCTGGCCAGATTGGATGCCCTCTTCAGTTCCTTCTGCCGTTTTGTCATTGTTGCTCCCTCTCGCATACAGCACTGTGATCTCTATCGTGCCCTATCCTTCCCCTCTCACAAACAGATGAGTCTCCCACTGCGCTAAATTCACCTCCAGGCACTGGCTGAGTGAACTCCCTTCTTACCTCTCCCCCTCATTTATAACACCCCCCACTCCCTCTGACTCCCTTAGATCATCCGACTCCCATACTCTGACAGTCCCCCGCATAGCCACCCTCATCAGCCAATCCGGCTACTCTCACCACCACCCAAAAATGTGGAATTTCCTCCCCCCTCAAATCCATCACTCATCCTCCTACTACTCCATCAGCTCCACCCTTAAAAACTTCCTTGCACATAGCAGTTCCAGCTACAACCCTCCCTAACTCCCCCCTCTAAGCCTCTGACAAACCCTACCCCTCTCAGTACCCATGCAGAACCCCTGCTGCAGCTCCACCCCACCTACCTAAAAACCAGCATTCCTTCCCTTCCTCCAATTCCTTCCATTGTTCTCTTACTGTGATTTCTCTATCACCAAAGTTGTACCAAGGGCCAGTCCCTACCCTATCCTTACACCATTAACCCAACTGTTCCCCTCCACTTCTCCACATCCTGAAGGGCTGGATCCCGGCCTCTCTTCTCTCTCACCTTCACCCTCTCTTCTGTTCTTCTGAAGCCTATTCTCCATCACTGCCTACAACCTGCTTCCCTCCTATTGTACTCTACCTCTTGCTGCCACAACCTGCTCCCTTCCTGTTGTGCTTGACACTTGCCTTGTGTAGGCAGGGTCCCCAGCATACTGGAGGGGTCAGGGCCCCAGCAGACCTTTCTCCTCCTACCTCTTCCTTTGCCTCCTTTTTCCATCCCCTTCCACCACCACCCTGCTTCTCTGCCTACCGACATACCTACCTGTCTCTCACCTGCTCTTCTCCCCCTTATGTAGCCCAAGCTATGGCTGACCCCCTAATCTCTACTGCACTTGTAATTAACTTGCACTTCTGTTATGGCTGACCTCTAATCTCTACGCACTTGTAGTTAACTTGCACTTCTGTTACACCTCAACCAACCTGTTCTGCCTGTGTTTACTCCTCATTAACTTCCCTAGATCAAACTACAACAATTCTATTCAGCCATTTTCTAGCTACACAGTTATGTGTTATTTAGTGTATGCCTAAATGTTATTTTGTGTTGTTGTATCTCTCGAGTCCAACACTGTTAGCATCCTATTATTTCATTACTCCTGTACAGTCTGCTCAAATTATTTGAATGTAATCTACTGTAAATTTATATTGTATACCAAATCTCTGTAAACTATCCTCATGTTCCCCTACCCCCCAGGTCGCACTGGGAGATGAGCAGCTTGTTGCTTAGCGAGCCTTTCTGGTGAAACATTTCAATAAATAAAACTGTATGTCTATGCACCTTTGTGTCTGACCTGCCCAATTCCACTGGCCCCCCCAGGAACCTGCCCCTACCTCGTGGACCCCATGACTTACCCACCATAGCGGGGCCACTTGGGCTGCCTTCAATCCACTTTGGGCTTCTTGTGTGGCAGAGGCAGGTGCCATGTTGGTGGTGTGAGCCTGCAGAAGGAGCACAGAGTCATCCTGTGATGGCCAGAGCTTTGTCTGTTTTTCTTGCCTATCATTTGAGGCACCACGTGCAAGGAGCTACATGACAGTGTGTGCACAAATGGCATGAGATATCCCTGCCCATCCCAGAGCAATTCCAGGTTGTACCACCACCTGTGGTCACCCAGGTGGCATTAGCACAATACAGCACACTTACACTCCCATGAAAGCATCCATTAGAATGCTTGATCTTCCTCACTTCCCCCGACAACTCAGGCTTGTTCGTGCATCTTAATCATTGGCATTTTAAAGGGGTGTGTCCATCACTAAAATCCCCACACTTTGGTGTAGAGCTGCCCCTGATTAGCACTTTTAGTGTAAAACAAAGTTTTTACCTTATATTGTTACTGTTTTCTATGTTTTTATCAAGTTAATTCTGCCCCTCCACCTGACATCTCAAATCCTGCGCGACCAAGGGCGCATTCCAGAATCTCCTGCATCTGACGTCACAGCCAGGGATCAGCTACGGGAGATTCAGTCAATCAATCAGTCAGTCATCTTTATTTTATCAGGTGAATACACCATTGAGACATGCTCATTTGCAGGGTGGACCTGAGTACAACAGTAATAAGTCACATACACCAATATTCGGAACAAGCAATGCAGAGCAGGTACATAAGACTAAATGAGTCAGTAACAGAGATGTCAATACACTTAGCCACATAGTTTTTCCATTGGAGGAAAAACATACAAGGCAGTATGTAAATTACAGGGGATGCACTATAGGAACAAGTGATAACCCTGATATTCATAGCTAATGCAAAAGAAGTTAAAATATATACCCAGTTTGAAAGGAAAGGTAGGACACAGAGGGGGAAGAGGAGGGAGGGATGCAAAGGGTCATGGGGCAGGAAGTAGGGCATGGGCAATAAAGGAAGGGGAACGGAGGAGGTGTTGAAGGGGGGAAGTTAATTAAAAAATAACATTTTTCACTGATCTTGCGGTGCAACAGAGCCTTAAAGAAGGACATGCTTACAGGCACTACAAGCTTTAGGGTCTTTTGCAGTTTATTCCATAGTACAGGAAGAATGTAACTTGTAGCAGCTACACCAAAATGTGTCCTAATCTTAGGAACAGACAAGGAGAACAAGGAAAGGCTTCTGAGTTCATAGCAACTTGGTGAGGAAGCAGAAAGAGAGTCAGAGATATAGCGGGGCAGTTTTCTGATAATCGCCCTGTTGGTCCATAGGATTGCATTTCTCTGACGTCTGAAACCAAGGGAGGACCAACCAATCATGGTATAGAGTTTACAGTGGTGTGTGCGGTATGGGGCACCTGTAATAAATCTAATCACCTGATGGTAAAGTGTGACTAGCTTGGAGAAGATGGAACTAGTGCCTTGCCCATAGATTCAGAAACCAGTTCTAGCTGTTGGAGCTAATTATAGCTCCATTATTCTGGTCACCAATCCTGCTGCCCAGTCAAAACTAAAACTAGACTGCATACATTCAAAAGAGTCTCATCCACTACGCCATTTGGTGAAATATGAAATATTGGAAGACAATAGGTATAATTTGAGATCCAATAGTTTAAATTTACCATTATGTAGGACATATAATAGCTTTGGGGATACCACATTGCAAATGAGCATGGCCATGCCCTGGAATGCCTTGCCAAATGATATAAAGTCCATAAAACCGCTCCATAAATTTCAGATGAATATTAGAAAATGTTTGTGCTGTGCCTGTGAATGCTCTTTATAACCTTCATGTTACTATCCCAATGCGTAACCATGTGTCTATGTGTTGAAACCCAAATCCTAATGTATCATTGTATTTTATAATAATTGTACATGTAGTTGTTGAAAATAGGGTTTCACCCTAACAAACTGTATCCTGTATAAAAATAAACATTTTATTATTATCATCATCATCATCATCATCATCATCATCAAGTAGGACTTAAGATATCAGGCCTGAGGGACGGCAGGCCTTTGCGTGCTCCCATTTTGCAGAGTGTGGTCCTCAAGTGAGAATAGTTGCCCCTTTGTGCTTCATCTGTCTCCTGTCTTGGTGCTCCCCTGCTAAACAATCCCCCACCCCCATGATCCTTGCATCTGGCTCCATAAATGTAATTTTTTAACTTTATTTAAAGTCCAGAAGATATAGATTATGCTTTGTAGAACTGATAAAAGCTCTCACAAGACCAAGAGTAGAAGAAATAAAAGCACCTGGCTGTAGATATTTTAATGCAGATACTCAGTTTTATGGAAAGAAAGAGAAAGAAAGAGAGAGAGAAAGAGACAGACAGACAACTGGTCCCATACCAGCTCCATGGAAATACCTTGACATTCCCTTTTTCTTCAAGGTACCTATGAAATCTATCTATGTGCAAAGGTACTTGCAGTTTTGGCTACACTTGGGTGAATGCCAAAGAAGACAGATGATGAAATAAAATTTTCCAGCAGATAAGGACTGCTTGGCTCACCTAGTCTGCCCATTTTTTCCTGTCTACAGTATCACTGCAGATCCTGCTTGATCTCCGGTCTGTTACCCCCACCCTTTCCTCTAAGATTCCCTTGTGCCTATCCCATGCATTCTTAAACCCCACTACTGCTTTCTTCTCACCACCTCCACTGGAAGGCTGTTCCAGGAATCCACCAATCTTTCTGTGAAGTAGTACTTCCTCATATCTCCTGAATTTACCCCTCTCCCCGCTTCATATCATGTCCTCCTGTTCTTGAGTACCCTTTTTCTGAAAAACATTTCCCTCCTGTACCTTAATTACCCCTTTGAGGTATTAAAAGGTCTCTAGCATATATCCTCCTCTCTTCCAGTGTGTATATATTCCAGTCATTAAGTCTGTCCTTGTAGGGCTTCTGCTGCAAACACTGCACCATTGTTGTTGCCCCCCTCTTGACTGTCTCCACTCTGTCTATGTTCTTCTGGAGATATGGTCTCAAGAATTGGACACAACACACTAGATGGGGAATTACCAGTGATCTATACAAAGACAACACCACCTCCTTCTTTCTGCAGGTTATACCACTCCCTATACCCACTGCATCCCACTAGCCCTTCCATCTGCCTTGTTGCAGTCTCTAGCCACCTTTAGGTCATCTGATATGGTTACCCCAAGTCTCTTTCTTGCTTGGTGGTTGTCAGTACCACCTCACCCATTTTTAACTCCGCCCCTGGATTTCTGTGGCCCAACTGCATTATTTTGCACTTTTTTGCACTGAAACCGTACTGCCATACTCTTTACCAGAAACCCTTAAACTCTGAGTTTTCTCAGGTCACTACTCATCCTTTCCAACTGAGGAGTATCCACCCTTTTGCAGATTTTAATGTCATTGACAAAGAGGCAAGCCTTCTGTTCCTGCTTTTCTATAATATCACTTATAAAGAATGAAGCTGTAGTTGCAGAAGAAAACTTCTAGGAATCTGTACTTGAAGACTCCCTGTCTCTGTTGTGCAAAGTTGGTACCCTGTCCATACTGCCAAGTGCTCAAAAGTACTCATGAAAGGAAAGAAGAAGAATCAGCATTTATATTGTGCTTTTCATACACATTGTATCCAAGGTGCTTTACAAGCAATGCTAAACTGGTAGTGAAGTGACTGAACATGTAGTGGCAGTCATATCACACATCAACACACACACACAGCCTTGGACAATTGCATGAACTGGTTTTTATGGGAAGGGGAATATTGGCCAGGACACTGGGAAAATCCCCTACTCTTTGCGAAGAGTGCCTTGGGTTCTTTTACTTCCACCTGGACACCCTCTAGGACAGCACCAGTATGGGTAGGAGGGACCTTGGTTTAATGTCTCATCTGAAGGACAGCACACCCCAGCAGTACAGCACCCCCGAATACTGCATTTGGGTGCTAGCATTTTTAGGGAGCTTAAAAAATCTTTCAAGAATGACATGGGATGCCACTTTATCTTCACATCCAGTTGGACACTACTGCTGGGGGTTTTGAGCAATCTAATTAGAGGTTGGAGTTGATCAACTAGCTGTTTTGTTTTCAGATGTAAAATTAATGAAAAGTGGACCCTGGAAGCTGTTCCTACTGGTCTCATCAGAGGTAATATTGCCCTAAGTGTCAAGCTTGAAAACTTTGAGAACAACAGAATGCTGCTATTGGCAGACACATATTACTAGAAATTAGTGAGAAATCCATTAAAAAGAAGAAAATTATGTACAGTATGTTATATTGAGACTTTAGGGTTCACATTTTTCCAGCTTTAGCCCCAGACACACAAATGAAACAGTCATCTTTTTCATCTGAAGTCTGTCTTCTTAGAAACTGGTGTTATTGTGTATAAATTTTATGTCCTGTTTGAATATGTGTTTAGTGCTGGGAACCAGGTTTAGTTTTTCAGGGCAGCAGATGATGCCAAAAGATTCCTTTGTGCTGAGCTGAACTGATAGCATACTGTAAGCAGAGTTGGATACACAGTGATATCGCTGATTGGACTGCACATGTTCCGGTAACCCTGCCTCAGGTTATAGTCTGAATGAACTGAATTAAAGACAACCTAAGTATGGAGTGTCTGTTAAATAAACAGCCCAACACTGAAGAAAGGCTGCACACGAGTATAAACCATGAAACAAAAACAATTAATTTTAATCCCTGCCCACAAAGGTTGACTATGCCCTGGTACATATGCACAACAAGGGGGCTTAGAGGGTATATTCTTTCAGTAGATGGCCCTGGGCTCACTATGAGTTTGAATGTCTCAGTTAAGCATTTCCTCCTCTGGGGGTGACTCCTCTCTAGGGAAATCCTAGAGGTGCTGTCCCTCAGGAAAGCTGCAGCATGGAATTGGGGTTTCCCCTGGAGGGTGGGGTCTTTGTAATCTCTGCATTAGCAAATACGTACATAAAGATTGCCCACACCACTATGTTATCACACATCTCGATGGAACATATGCTCAACTGATTTAGTTTTGGGGCACCCTCTCTCCATAAAGAAGTTTGATCTTCTGTTGCTGAATTAAGACTGGTAACATTTGTCTAGTTCTGGGAGAATTGAATACCCCTGCCATTTGGGCTACTTAACTGCAGCATAGTGGCTAATTCCAGGGGTCCACAGCAGTATTCAAGTATGACATGAAAGTAGAGCTTTTCTCCACCTCCTGTCTCCTGTACATTTGCCAGAACTTCCTGGAAGACTAGAAGATGGCACAAACCCTATGGTTTCACAGGATCCAGAACATGTTATCTCTGGTCCTGCACTAATCAGCCCATCCAGCTAGCCATGCCATGTGGTTAGCTGCATGACACCAGCTCCAGGCAGAAGTACCTTTTATGGATATACTAGAACCAAGTATGCGCCACCCATCCTGGTTCACACACTCCCTCACTCCTTGGCTGTCTGATCCATGAACATTAGTTGGGGATCTGTCTCAACAAGACATTGGTAAAGCTAGCCATGCAAATTCCTTGTGGGAGAACCCCTGAACAAGCCTATCATTGTGCTTCGTGGTACTCTCTCCATTACCGGAGACCACAAAGTGCAGGAGACTAAAGCACACCAAAGATTCTGTAGCCCATGGTAGCACCGCCTGAGCTTGGCAGGTCCACCTGGCCAGTTGCAGCTGGCAGCAGGAGATACATCCCTCTGAACCTTTTTGCTCTGAACTTGGAACCAAACTGCCATGCTGTTCCTGCTAAGGGCCTTCATGCCCCCACCCCCAAACATACCAAGGTAGGACCATATTCTACATGCAGGGAGAAGGAAGGGTGCAACAAGCAGCCCCATATTTGGGGGAAAGGTGATATATTTTGAAAATACCATTATCCACATGTTTGAATCAGACTCTCATTACCATAACATGATATTGAAAATCATTTTTAGCAATACCTGGTGGCCATCCCTTGATAGAATAAATATAAACAATTAGAAGCAGAATAAGACCTAAGGTCTGTCTGGTCTGTTCTGGTTCTGCATTATTCTGGTGCCACTTATCACTGGGCAGTGTATGTTTACAAACCTGGGTAACCAGGAAAGGCACACTGAGCCGAGGCTCGTTTCCAGGTGCAACTCAACAGGGACATGGGTACTAGGAGAGACAACAGAGATTTCAGAGAACTCAAAATATACTGTAGAAGCAATGCAGGCAGGGAAACTATGAAGACAAAATATAACAATATGTATGTACAATCACAATTTTGCATCAGAAGTTAAAATAAGTTACAGACAATGTGTAAAACCTTAGAGAAACACAGTCATCAATGAGAAATAATACAAATGTTGCAAAAGACATGTCCGTTAGCTGGAGAACATGCTAGTATGATCAGGGGAGGCTAAGATGGGGGAAGGGGCAGGACAGAGTAGGAGGGACAAGAGCAAGGGGAGGCAGGAAAAAGTCAAATAAGTCTTTTAAAAGTGTGAAGAGCAGTAGTGTTTCTAAGGTAAGGAGGGAGATGACTCCAAAGGAGAGGGAGGCAATAGGAGAAGGCAAACTGACCAGCAGTAGAGTGCGGATGCAAAATGGAGAATGAGCGGGGGTCCCAGGAGCGCAGTGCGTAAGAGGGGTGAGTAGAAGGGGATAGGCCAGAGGAGAGGTAAGGGGGCAGTAACCCAAACCAGAATTTGGCAATGAAAGACAAAGAGTGGATATGCCTCCTGCGGGAAAAGGGTGAGATGAAGAGAGCATAGCAAAGGGAGCAGTGGTGAGTTTGGGGAGGGGAATTGAGGGTGAAACAGCAGAATGAGTTTAGCAGGGTGTCAAGTTTAGAGAGTGAGGTAGCAGGGGCTGTACCCTAGACCATGTCAGCGTAATCAAAGATTGGGAGAATAATTTTAAAAACTATCTCATGATGAATGGAGAGGGAGAGGGAGTCTTTATTTCGATAGAGAATGTCAATTTTGGGGTGGACTTTGGAGCTTATGGTGTCACTATGGGTGTAGAAATCAAGGTGGCTGTCTAGTCAGACCCCAAGGTATTTGAAGGCAGGAACTGATTCAAGAGGGGAGCCATCCTGGCTGAAGAACACTGGTAGGGTATGGAGCCTGGTTATTTTCTGTGCAGAGCCGAACATAGAAACTGTTTTCTTAACATTCACTTTTACGTCATTTGCTTGAAACCAGGCCAGGACATTGCTGATGTCTTGTTGGAGAGGAACTTGCATGTCAGCTGTGGAGGGTCTAGAGGCAAAGATAATGGTATCATCCGCATAAATGTAAATGCGGGAGTTTGTGCATACGGAGCGGAGATCATTTATGAACAGCGAGAATAGGATGGGGCCGAGGATGGACCCTTGAGGAATACCAACGAGAATAGGGAAGGGGGGAAGAGGAGTTGCCCACCAGCACTGACTGCTGCCTACATAGGAGATAGGAGCTAAACCAGTTTGTAGCAGGGGTTGCCAGGCCAACTGTGTGAAGTTTTATTTAGCAGGAGTGGATGTGAGACAGAATCAAAGGCCTGGGCCAGATTAATTTAAAATTGCAGTGGTAATATGACCCTGGTCCATGGTTGTAAGAATGGAGTTGGTGGATTGATGTTTCCTGAATCCCGACTGGAAGAGAGGGAGAACACCAGATGAGGTTAGAGTAGACAAGGGATTCCTGTAGCTTGACAAGTGAAGGGAGTAGAGAGATGGGTTCTAAGTTTCTGGGGAAGATGGACCGTCCCCTTTGTGGAAGGGTAATACTTTGGTGACTTTCCAGTTTTTAGGTACAGTGTAAGTGGAGAAATAGAGATTGAGAAGGTGCACAATGGGAGTGGCTATAGCAAGGGCAGAGGGGCAGAGTAGCTTTAGGTGGAGATCGTCTGGGCTGGACTTGTTGGGATCTAGTGAGTGCAGTGCCCAGAAGACTTCCAGAGGAGAAACTGGGCGGGAAACGGTAGCTGTCGGGTGAGGGGGGGAAGGTCATTGATGGGAGGGAAACAGGGGGTGATCAGGGAGAGTACAGGTGGTGAAAAATTGATTAACGATTTCAGCAATAGAGGAAGGATCGGAGATGAGAGAATCATTTATCTTTAGGATTGCAGAGGGTGAGTGTACTTGAGGGTCTATGAGGGAGTGGACCACTTTCCAGAAGGAGGCAGGTGAGTTGAAGTTAGTGGACAGATTTCTTTTATTCGGATTTGGTGAGGCGAATGGCCTCAGTGCAAGCATTCCTGAGAGTTTTGTAATGCTGTAAGTTAGAGGGTGATTGGGAGGATTTATAGCGAGCCCAGGCTCGATCCCAGGATTTACACATGGAGAGATCTGGTGTAATCCAGGGATGGTGAAGTCTTTTGACTCTGCCTTTTCTAAGAGGGGCATGGTAATCCCAGATCTGGGTATGGGTGATTTGAAGTGGTTGAGAGAGAAGTTGACAGTGGTGGAAAAGGCTGGAGACTAGTCAAAAACTGCTAGGTCATGAAGAAAGGCAGCAGAGTCCAGTGTTCGGAGTGAACAGACGCTGATATACTTGGGGGCTGAGTGGGGGAAGTGTACCTTTTTTGTGCAATAGGTTATGCAATGATCGCTGAGGGTGTCCGGAAAGATGTCAGCAGCAGTGATGCGATGTGGTGTGATGAGTGTATCCAAATTATGAGGGAGTGGTTGGGGGAGTGAGGGTTGTAATGGATGGGTTCGGATACCAGCGGGTGAGGTTGAAAGACGCGATCCTAAGGATTGAAGGCTTTGAGCAGGGGTGGAGCCAATGCAGGTTGAAATCACCCAACATGTTAAGCTTGCCATCTGAAATGAGGGAGACAATTGAGAAGATATATGTAATGAGGGATTCTGGGGCAAGTCTGGGGGGTAGCATAGAGAACGCTGATATAGATAGGGAGGGCAGGGATAGGAGGGCGATGAGAAACTCATTTATCGTGTAGGATATGTGTTCTGGCTTCATATGTTGTGTAATACATAAACAATAAATTGGCTTGAGCCTTTTTCTTGTCCTTTAGTTTTTGAAGCTTGAATAAGCCATAAAAGTGTGGAATTATTATTTATGTATGCAGGGTAGCCCCACTGAGATGAAGCATCTCATTTGCAGGGTGTCATCTCGATGGCAACAGCAGTAGAGTTAAGAAAGGTTATAAGAAGTGTTCAGAGCCATCCATTCTATTTCAAACAGCTTATACAGCAGTACTATGGTTAAATGAATATTACAGATTGCAGGAATGTCATTTGATGCTCCTGACCAGTCAGTTCTTCATGAGGCGCTCTTATTTCTGTAACAGCATCTTGCATGCTGTACCTCAGTAATAATAATAATAATGCTTTATTTATTATGCACCTTTCAAATATCAAGGCACAATACAATAAGACAATAAAACACCATAAAAACAGAATTATCATCATAAAAACAATACAAATCAGCAATCAACGCTACCATATGCTTTGACCCAGAGAAAAGATTTTAAAGCCTGTTTAAAGCTCCCCACAGTTGTGCACTCCCTAATCTGACGGGGTAGAGAATTCCAGAGGGATGGGGCTGTGAACATAAAAGCGCGGGCCCCAGCAGATTTTAAGGTTATCCTCAGAATCTCTAGCAACCCCTCGTTGGCCGAGCGGAGTGGTCTCACAGGGTGGCAAGGAATCAGAAGCTCTTTCAGGTAGTCAGGGCCCAGTTCGTGCAGGGCTTTATAAGTCAGTAATCCGACTTTGAAGGTGATCTGCCACTGGACTGGCAGCTAGTGCAGTTCCCGCAGCACCGATGTAATATGGGAAGAGCTAGGAGTTCCCACCAACAACCGGGCTACAGAATTCTGCACCAGCTGCAGGCGGCGCATATCAACCCCCGGAAGCCCAAAGTACAGCGAGTTGCAGTAATCTAAACGCGAGGTCACAAAGGCATGGATTAATGTTGGCAAATCACTGGACGGAACAAGGTGCTTGATCCTAGCGATGTTTCTTAGGTGATAGAAAGATGACTTAACCACAGCTGACACCTGAGTCTGAAGTGTCAGCCCCACATCCAATATCACCCCAAAATCTCGCACCTGTTCAGAGACCTGTAGCTTGGCACCCCCAAGAAACAGTCCTGATGGGGAGCCTGCCTCAAGTCCCCCTATCCGGCGATCGGGGTCCAAAACCAGCACCTCCGTCTTCCCAGAATTCAACTTCAGCCAACTGGACCTCATCCAATCCTGGATTTCATGGAGGCAGTTATTAAATACCAAGACTGCTCCTTCCTGGTCAGGGGCAAAAGACAGGTATAGCTGGGTATCATCGGCATAGCAATGAAACCTCAGCCCATACCATCTCACAATGTCTCCGAGGGGAAGCATGTACACTGCAAACAACATGGGGGACAGTATTGAACCCTGAGGAACCCCACAAAACAGAGAGATGGGATCAGAGGAAAAAAAACCTGAAACCACCCTCTGAGTCCTTCCAGTGAGGTATGAAGTAAACCATCTGAGGACCACCCCAGAAAGCCCACAAATACATCTCAGGCGCTCAAGCAGAACCCCATGGCCAATGGTGTCAAACGCTGATGACAGATCTAATAGTACCAAAATGGACCGTTTTCTCTGGTCTCTTGCCATCAAGAGATCATTGAGCACCCAAACCACTGCAGTCTCGGTACTATGCCTCTTTCGAAAACCTGATTGGAGAGGTTCATAGATGCTATGGATGGTCAAGTGGTTCTCCAGTTGGGCCGCCACTACTTTCTCGATCACCTTCCCCACAAAGGGGAGATTCGAGATAGGCCTGTAGTTTGCAAGAGAGTCTGGGTCCAGAGAAGCTTTCTTCAATGAAGGTGTCACCACTGCCTCTTTTAAGGAGCAGGGATATTCACCCAAGTCGAGGGAACACCAGACTACCTGTGCCAGAAACGGGGCGATAGAATCACCACAACCCATAATCAGGGATGTAGGGCCCAGATCTAAACTACAGCATGCAGGGCACATCCCCTGGGCAATCCTCATAACATCCATGATTTTCGGGCAGTCGAAGGTACTCCAGGAAAATGGAGGGGAGTTGACCAAGCCCTGATCTCTAGCAACTCGCATAGAATGTGTCAAGTGGATCTCCGACCTAATGTCAGCCACCTTATCAGCAAAGAACCGAGCAAGCTCATCACACTGTAATTGTGAAAAATGCTCTTCGGAGCTGTAGGCAGGTTGGGTTGCACAATCTATCCACAGTTCTGAAAAGCTGAGTTGGTTGATTCTGAGCGAAAGAAATTTCCCCGGACAGGACCTCTGCCTTCTTATGAGAAATTTCTGACTGGTAGAACCGATAATGTTCTAACAGTCTAAGATGTTCGGTATGCAAGCCGGATTTCCGCCAACAACGTTCTAACCTGCGTACTAGTCGCCGCAACTCCCTCAAGGCTCCATCAAACCAAGGTCAAAGGGAGAGAGGACACACACGTACTGGAGCAATAGAATCCAGGGCTAAGGTAATGGCATTATTATAAGCCAAGACCAATGCCTCTGGATCATTGCCATGCACAGGAAATTGTGATAGGTCAAGGACCACAGCAAGACCATCGGAAGTAATATTCCGTAAAGGATGATACTTGACCATCTCCACAGGGGTCGGCCTACAAGTGGGGGGGGTGCCAAAATTGAATCTCACAGTGTAGTGATCAGACCAACTGACTGATTCCATCCCCTCATCAGAAGCCTCGATCCCCAGGAGGAAGACCAAATCAAGAGAATGGCCACATTTATGTGTAGCAGTGGTAACCACCTGTGTCAGGCCCAGTGACTCCATTAACTGGAGGAAGAGTTGTCCAAATTGCAAGAGTTCGTCGTCGATCCAGGCATTAAAATCACCCAGGACCATCAGCCTGGGTGACTCAAATGCCATGTCGACAATGAAATCCACCACTTCCTTAAGGAATTGCTTCCTATCTTCGGGTAGATGGTAAATGAGAGCAATTCAATAGCCCACACTTGCTACTACAGCACATTCAAATGAAATAGCCTCCTCAACTGGAACACTAGTGAGTTCCAATTTGGTCTTAAAACAGACTGCAACCCCCCCCCCGTGGTCCAACCTTGGGCGATGTATCACCATATACCCAGCTGGAATTGTGTCCTCAAGTATTGGGCCCGCATTATCATCCAGCCAGGTTTCGGTGATATAAGCTAGATCTGTCGACCCAACAAGATCGGAAATCACGGTGGTCTTATTCCGGACAGATCTGGCATTGCTCAACAACGCCCGGGTTGGACAGAACTCCTGGGCTGCCCTGACTACCTGCCCATCACAAGTGATGGTGCCCTTGGGTATTGGGACCAAGCAGGATGGCCAACGCTCCAAGCTCCACTTCGCCCCAGGGCATCTCCTGGGCTTAACCACCCTAATGAGAGCGTCCCGCTCTTCCAGCCTCCACTGTTCACACCCCCCACCCCCTCCTACGGGCAATACCCAAGGCCCGACAACGTTGATAGGTGGAAAAAAACAAAGGAGGGGGAAAAAGGGCGGAGGGCATGGAGAGCGGAGGCTGAATAGTGCACGACCGGGGGGGTAACAGGCAAACACATATCCCAGGCCCACAACCTAACCCTACACTCTAAATCAAACTAAACAATCTAAAAACAATAATACAGTACCCCTAAAATTCAGCCAATCTTGAATTTCACCTCCCGACCCACAACTAAAGGACCAATCTTAACACACCCAGGTTTCTCACTTCTGGTGCTACTATTAAACACAAAACATAAAAATAGAAATAATCCGAACGATCAGCCTCCAAAAAAATCTCTCACAAATATTAGTGGGGGATGATCTTACAGAAAATTAACAAATAAATAAATACACATACAATGCAAAATAATAAACTAAACAAACCAAAATAAATAAAAATAAACAGTTTGATAATCCACCCTCCAGATAAACCTCTCACATTTATCAATATAAAGGTGAGATTAAAGATCTTTACTAAGCCCTCTCACTGCTCGAACTGATTTCCAAAAATAAAATACAAAACTTAACAACAGGAGAAATTCAGGCTGGCAATACACAAAGATTTAAAAGTACTTGCTGTCCAAAGGAGTTCAAGGAGCAAAAACGTCCAACAGCTGCTTTCAGTCAGTAGCTCACAAAATTCATAATACCAGGGCGGATATCCGACAGAGTCAAGAAACAGCAAATCCCATGCATCAATTTCAAAATTTCTGGAAAAGATCCTCCCAGGGCCCACAGACTTCGTCAGCTACTAATAGGGGAAAAAATCTCAGAGGATCAATGGCCCATCACTACAACCATGGGCATGCCAGCCCTCCGGTTGACCACCCCACAAGTCTAGGCAAGGGGAACAGAACACCGATCCTCTGACTGGCCCCACTCCCCACCCCTGTGAGTGCCAAAAAAACCCAAAGGAGCCCACAGTTCCAACAGCAAGCAGGACCAAGTCACTCAGTACAAGTGGAGTAAACACCACAAACACAGTGCCAGGATCACCAGAAAATACGAAAAAGTAGAAAATCAGTCCTAACCAGAGCACATCCTTCACAGACGACAGGCCCCGATTAAATCCTGCAGGGATAGGAACACAACACTCCGAGAAGTAATCCAAGAGTGCGCGATACAGAAGTCACATACGCGTATTGGGCGAAATAAAATGGACAGCAAAATTAATCCAGGAGCAGGAGATCTCACCATTAAACCCAGAGAAATCACGAAACCCCGCAGTAAAAAGTCACTGCCAAGGCAGGCAAACCGGGGGAATCTAAAAGTGGACCAAGCCCCAAAAGTGTATGGGCACACATACAAATGCTCAAATCCCCCTGAAGCGGAGGCCGAAAACAGCTACCGCCGCTTTCTGAACGTTTGAACGGCCAGCTAAACGCTTCAAAGGATTAAAAACTAATCCACAGAGCGACATCAAAATAAGCAGGTTGTACCGAACGCTTAACCGGCTTTTAACCACAATAATTAAAAGCAAAAGACGTAGGCATTAGGCAGCGAACACACGGCAAACAATGTCACTGAAAGCAAATAAAATAACATAAATCAGAGCAAAAGCAGAGCTAGCCCAGCCTGGCTGCCACCATTTTCCATCAGTAATGGGCTTCTGATTGGTGCTGCTCATGCTCTCAACATTATGAAATTAGAAAGGTAGTTTTTAAAGAGCACCTTTCCTGCTCTTTTACTCCCCCTCCGGAAACACTGTAGCTGCCTTACTTGCTCAAAGTCAACTAGTGCCAAAATTCACATTTTTGTGGCCATAATTTGGTATGGAAGGGATTTGTAATTTGTCTCCATGGAGCCGAGAGCCTGACCTTTCCATTTCCCAATTCTGAGACGTGTCCCCACACTGTAATGTTTTGTGATGTAATACTGCGGAGACCATGGGGGCACGCTCCATAGACTTCTATAGGGAACCATTTTTAACTATGTTTTTAACATGTTAGAGTGCCAGTTGTAACAAATTATGGCCACCGCTCAACTAACAAAGTCCTTGCCAGTTGAGGGTGGTCATGATGTGTTAAAATTGGCACTCTAACATGTTAAAAATGGGTCTGTATAGAAGTTTATGGAGCACACCTCCATGCTGTCCATGGTATTGGTACATCAGAAGTGTTACAGTGTCGAGAGTGTTTTGGAATTAAGACGTGGAAGGGGTTGGGCTGTTGGGCTCCATGGAGCCACATTGTGATCCCTTTATGGCCACAAAAAATGTTATTTTTGGCACCAGTTAACTTTGGGGCAGGTAAGGCTGTTAGAGTGTTTATAGAGTGTTTCTTGGCTATGATCAATGTATGATGCTTCTGATGCCACTCCCAGTGGTGCTGCTTCAGATATTTGCATTAGGCATCACTCCGGATGTTCAGAGAGAAACTGTTATTTGGAAATGAAGTGGAAATACTTTGAGAGATCTGCATACTTAAAAGAGCCCCTGACAGGATTAGGAAAACTTTGAAAAGCACAAGATTTATATTCAAACTCCATCCCATTTTCTTTATTACTTCATATATTTTCAGTAATTCACCATTTTCTTTATTACTGGAAACGTTGCATGAAAACAAGATCCCTATACCAAAGACTGTATCTACTCTGGCTGCTTCTCTACACATCATCAGTCCCCTGTTTATGAAATCATAATTTGTCTCCATAGCAACATATTTTGATGCCATAAACAGTATTATGATGTCATGTGTAGGCAGGTAGCCAGAGTTAAAAGTGCAGTGATACTGTGCTCATGCAAACACCCTTAGTAATAAGGAGATAAGGGTGAGAATTACAGAATAAAATACAAAATATAAGCTACATTTATGCCTGAATGATACAGTTTTTCAAAGTTGTCTCAACTGTGTCAGGAGCTCTTTAAATAATGATTCTCTGGTCCCTGTGCACTTTGAACCCTAAGCTCCAGGGAAGGGGTCAGGTTCCTTTTGTAGGCCCTGTGCCCATCCTGGTGGAGGTTATTCCAGAGGCCTAGGCTGTGGCACATGGAGGATTCAGCCCTCTACCTCCCAGGCCTTTAACATGCCCCTGGTACCCATGTCTGCCTGATAAAGGTCAGATCATTACTGGAGCCTCTGCCACCCCTGGTGCCTTCTGACTCCCCTTCCTTAACTCCAGCCTCACTGCCTCAATAGGTTTTTGGTAGGAGGTCAAATCTCCCTCTTTCTAGGCAAAATGGAGTGAGATCATTTCAGATGCTTGGGTTCTAGCGATTATTTAGCAAGGACATTCCCTAGCGTGCCTTACTGTTCCTCTAGTTGCCCGTCCACTGCCAAACTGATGTCCTCCAGGACATCTTGCCCTTGTGCTGTAGGACGATCAATTCCTCCTCCGCAGAAAGGCTGTGGAATATGTCCCAGCTGCAGAAATGAAGTTTTTACTCCCAGTACTTTCTGGTTCCAAAGTGGACAAGGGATTTAAGGCCTGTACTAGACTTGCCAGGGGCCCAAATGTGTACATAGAATACAAAAGGTTCAACATGGTGTCCCTAGAGTCCCTGTTACCCCTAGTGTTAAAAGGGCACTGGTTCATAGCCCTGGATATGAAGGATGCATACCTTCACATCATGATCAGAAAATCTCACAGAAAGTATTGATTCATGCTACAGGGCTCTCACTACCAATTTCATGTCTTGCCCTTTGGCTTATGCTCTGCACTACCTGTCTTTACCAAAATATTTGAGGCGATGGCAGTGGCCCTCCACAGAAAGGGTCTGTATGTCTTCCCTTACATAAATTGACTATTAAAGGCCCCGTCCAAGGAAGCAATAGTGTACACACACTGTTTCAGACAAGACAGCTGTTTGACCAACTGGGCATTTTGGTCAATGAGCTGAAATAGGTCCTTACACTCTGCCAGTGCTTCCAATACATTGGAGCAGTTTTGGACATAGGTCTGCACTGGGCATTTCTGCCCTCAGACTGTGCCACAATGCTAATGGCACAGGCACAGCTGGTGACCTCCAGTGACTATGTATCTGCCCCTTGTCTCTTAAGATTAATCGATCAGATGACTGCTGCCATCCTGACAGTTTCTGTAGCCCGCCTCTATATGAGAATCCCACAGTGGTTTCTCAGGGCACAATGAGCTCAGCATTCAGATGAGTTGGAGCGTCTCATACCAGTCACTCCTCATCTTTGTCATCCTCTTCCATGGTGACTGGACAAATCCAACCTACAGAGAGATTCACCATTCCTGTTGCCATTTCCACTATTGGTAATGACAACAGATGCCTCAGGGATGGGGTGGGGGCTCATTTGGGCCCTCTCTGGACTCAGGGCCAGTGGGGCCCTCTGGATATGGTGCATCACAGCAACACTCTGGAGATGAGGGCTGTTCTATGTAGCCTACAGGCCTTTGATGCCCTTTTTCGGTGGAATCAGCTGTTGATTCACACAGACAGTATGGCAGTGATGTATTACATCAGTTGACAGGGCAGAGTTCATTCCTACGCTCTCTGCAGAAAAGGCTATAAGAGTTTGGCACTAGGCGGTGGAACACAACATATTTCTGTCTGTGGTATTCCTCCCAGGGACCCTGAATGCACTTGCAGATAACCTCAGTCGATCCAATATGCTCTACCACAAATGGTAACTCTTCAGTAGTGGACAGTCTGTTCGAAAAATGGGGTCCTCCATTAACAGACCTATTTGCATCTCCATAAAATGCAAAACTGATGTGTTTCTGCTTGCTCCAAGACCTGGAGTTTTTTGGCGAGATGCACTCTCCTCTGTATGCATTTCCCCCTATTCCCTCCCACGTAGAGGGTTCTGGTGAAACTGTGGGCCAAGCAGGCCACCCTGCTTCTGGTAGCTCCTCAATGGCCCAGGCAAATTTGGTTTTCACTTCTCTAACAACTGTCAGTGGAACCTCCTGTCTTGCTTCCACTGGGAGCCGGACCTCTGACACAGGAGCAGAGTGCTTTGGTGCACCCAGATCTTTGATCCCTGCACCTTCACAAGTGGATTCTAAGTACAGAGCACTGTCCTGTTTCGGGGTTCCCCTGCCAATTGCAGATGTACTGTTGGCAGCTAGACAGCTGTTTATTCAGTACATTTACTCACAAAAATGGAAATGTTTTACTGTTTGATGTACAAGCATGCACTGAATCCTTTTACGTGTCCAGTTTCAAAAGTTCTAGACTACGTAGTGTCCCTCAAGTACTCAGGACTAGGATATCCCTCCATCTGCTTTGTCAGCCTTTCATGCGCTGAGGGTAAAACATTGGCCCAATTGAAGGTTTCCTGGAGACTCTTAAGGGATATCCTCCTTGACACACCACAATTCGAGATCTGGTTCCGGTGTGGGACTTAACTTATTTATTTAGTTTTGTTGTCCAGGAAAAGAGGACTAGAAATTATTCCTATTTTCAGCCTTGTCCCGGGGGAAGGGGTTACAGATGGATGCCAACTGACATTGAACCAGATTAAACTGTGGTGGTATTGCTATAATGGTATTTCTATATATTCTATAGTGAAAGGTTATTGGTTTTGTCTCAGAGGTGTTGCAGTCTCTTTCTCACACTGAAGGAGCTAACTGCTTTCCTCCCACAGCTCTTCCAGGGGATTCGGTGTGCAACTGGGGGATGGAGCTGACAAACTATTACTAACTTCCAACAGAAGGAAGGATTAAAAGGTCAGGTTAGTTGATATCTTGGAGGTGGAAGACTAGGTTTGCTGGCAAAGGCACCTAGCTTCACCTTAGCTCTTTTCTTCTAGGTTGCTTGTAAGGACAGAGCAAGGAATCTTATCAGAGCAAGGGAAAAAAAAATAAGGCTTCTTTTGGCTAGGCAGATTTACTGTGTTATTATTTTGTTTTTGTACTCACAGGGGTTGTTTCTGTTTGTTGCTAACATTTTACTGCTTCATTTTTCTCTGATTCAGATTGTTGCAGGATATACTTTCTGCTGCATTATTACTGGGTGTGTCTACAGGTTTGCGCTTACAGATTACTGCTGTTATCTTCTCTGATTCAAATTGTTTTATTGCAAGGTATATCTTCTGTTAATGCTTTATTTTTCTCTGTAGCAAAGTGTTTTTTACAGGGTGTATCTTCTGTGAAATTATTACAGGTGGTGCTTTACAGGTTTTGCAGCAGTATCTATCATTAGACTAAGCTTTCAGGGCTACTTCTTTTGTTGTTGGTTGATTGTTTCTGCTCTTACCTCCTTGTTTCTTTTGTCCGTGGTTCTTTTTTGGCAGGGGAAGGGCCCAACCACCCGACGCTACACCCCTTTTATAAGGTAGCACAGCCTTAACATTTCCTGTAGCAGAGCAGGAAGGGGAGGATCAGAGGGGTATCCATACAGTGACCTCATTTACAGGGGCACAAGTAATTTAACTTGATATAACAAGTTATACAAAAACAAACAAACAGAATGCAAAATCAAACTTTTAGTTTCATTTTTCTCCTTCTAATTACTCAGATAAGGTTATAAACCCAGCAGCTCATCTGGAAAGAATATTATTAACTGCAGGTACTTTGGGACACTTTTCAAAAGGGCAGTTATACAGGATTTAGGACACTGTCCTACATGCTGGACCATTAGAGATCTAAGGGCTCAGCTCCAGGCAGCATAGACAGAGATTGTGCACCTCAAATCGCATATCCAGGAGGAAATATATTATAAGAACCACTCACCATTTCCCCAACATCCAACAGAAGCACCTCGACCACAGAGGGTAGTTGGTCCGGGAGGTTGGCAGGTGGTTAGGAGGGGCAAGTCAGGTGCCCCATCACTCAGTGCTCTCCAACGTATCACCTCCACAAACCATATAAAAACTACAAAAAGATATCTGCCTCTATCTCCAAAATCAAACAAAGGGGCAGAGGACACTGCAGTGCTGGACACTGCAGCACAGGAGCTAGCACAACAAAACTCACCCAAAACAGGGACCAAAACATAAAAAGCAAAAAGGAAATCCAAAACCCTTCTGATCATAGGAGACTCCATGATTCAGAGAGTTGATACCTACCTCCAGCCAGGGGTAATGGTCAGATGTCTCCCAGGTACATCAGCATGGAGAGACACTGACCGCATTGCTAAAATCAAGCAGGAAGCAGGAGAAAACATCGACATCCTGGTACACATAGGGACTAACAATCTCACCAGCCGGTCAGTTGTGGAGACCAAGGGACATCTGACCAGGCTGGGTGACAAACTGTCATCCATTTCATCTGGCATCTCTTTCTCTGAGATCCTGCCAGTCTGGGGTGGGCAGATGGACGGAAGGTCAGAGTAGGGAAGATAGGGGGAGCTAAACATGTGGCTCAAGGGCTGGTGCCAGGAAAAAGGACACAAATTTGTAGGTAACTGGCAACAGTTTTGGGAGCGAAAGTTCTTTAAATTCGATGGACTGCATCTGACTAAACAGGGAGTCAGTGCATTGGGGCAGAAGTTTGATGTCTTTGCAGAATATTTAAACTAGCAAATGGGGAGAGGGATGTAGCACTCGATACATCAAATGGGAAAAACACCCCTCCCCCCTCAGCTAGTGATCAAACAGGAGTACAGCATGTTTATAGTTCATTTGCATCACCAGATAAGGAAAAAGATCTGGCTTCCCGTATGACACACAGGGGCAAAGCCGGATCTTGCCCAACAACTAACACACTTGAAATCTGGCCAATGGAAAATTATGCACACAAATGCTCGTAGTCTGGCAAACAAGATCCCAGACCTGCAGGCAACAATGACAGAGGCTAAACTGGACATAGTAGCCATTAGCAAGACATGGTTCACCAGTAACCACACTTGGGAGACTTCAGTACCCGACTATGTACTGTTCAGAAGAGACCGAGGTGCAAAAGGGGGTGTGGAGTGGCCCTTTATGTCAAAGAAAATATCAAAGCTACAGAAATTCAGAATACACATAGGGAGCCAGAAGAACTGTGGGTCACCCTGGAAACAGGAAATGAGACAGCCATACAAGCTGGCGTTGAGTACAGGCCTCCAGACCGGAGGAGGACATAGACACATTACTGTTAGAAGACATACAAAACATGACAGCTAAAGGGGAGGCTCTGATAATGGGAGACTTCAACATGCCAGATACAGATTGGTCAATACCAGCAGGGACATCTGCCAGAACTAGATGTATAGTGGATTCCCTGCAGGGGAGGGCCTCAAACAACTGGTACAACAACCCACAAGAGACAGGGCTATCCTAGATCTAGTACTGACTAACGGGGAAAGGATCACAGATCTCCAGGTAGAAGGTCACCTGGGGGCCAGTGACCATCACATGGCATAGTTCAGTTTGGGAACTAGAACTAAATCATCCCATTCCAAGGCAAAACTATGGGACTTCAGAGGAGATGACTTTGATAAAATAGCCAACAGAGTTAAGCTAGCCCTGGCAAGAAGAAATACAGGTGTGGGGGTACAGGCAAAGTGGGCAAGCATTAGGGATGCAATACTTGAAGCAATATCCCACTGTGTTAGAGAGAAAAACAAGAGCAAAAGAAGGAGGAAACTACTTCAGTTCTCAAAAACAGTAGCAGAAAAGGTCAGAGCCAAAAGGCTGGTATTCAGGAAATATAAGGGAACGCAGTGGGACGAAGATAGGGAGGCATACCAAACTTCTCTAAGGGAAGCAGGGAAGGCAGTAAGTCAGGCAAAGGTCCAAACTGAGGAAACACTAGCACGAACAGTAAAGGAAGGTGACAAGACTTTCTATAGATACATTAGTGAAAGGAGAAAGTCCAGAGGGGGTATTGCTAAGATCAAAGGGGATAAGGGGGAGTGTGAAGAGGACCAAGGAAAAGCATCTATCCTAAATAGGTACTTCTGCTCAGTACTTACTGGGGAGAAGGTATGGCAGGGTCCACAGCTCAGCACCATGGACACAGGGAGGTGTGCACTAGTCCCTTCACAAAAGAAAGGTTCTACAAGAGCTCGCTAAGCTCAGGGTCGACAAGGCAATGGGGCCTGATGGCATACATCCCAGGGTGCTAAAGGAGCTTAGGGTGGAACTAGCAGAGCCATTATCAGGACTGTTTAGTGAGTCTCTGAGCACAGGAGGGGTCCCAGAAGACTGGAGAAGGGCTCATGTGATACCGCTCCACAAGATTGGTAGCAGGGAAGAGGCAGGAAACTACAGACCAGTCAGTCTTACCTCAGTAGTGGGCAAGATTATGGAGGCACTCCTTAAGGAAAGGATAGTGCAACACCTGGAATCCATAGGAGCACAGGATCCAAGACAGCATAGGTTTACAACAGGAAGGCCCTGTCAGACTAATGTCATAGATTTTCTTGACTGAGTAGCCAGAGTGGTGGACCAAGGGGGGACCAGTTGATGTCACCTACCTTGACTTCAGCAAAGCTTTCGATACTGTTCCACATAGAAGCTTGATTAATAAGCTGGGTAGGCTTGGGGTGGGTCAGAGAAGTTGGTCAACTGGGTGGCAAACTGGTTGGCAGGCAGAAATGGAGAGTGGTGGTAAATGGTATACAATCAGAAGAGATGCAAGTCACAAGTGGGGTACCTCAGGGATCAGTCCTGGGGCCAGTCCTCTTCAATATCTTCATCAGTGATATTGCAGATGGACTGGAGGGTAAGGTTTGTCTGTTTGCAGATGACACCAAGATCTGCAATACAGTAGATGATCCAGATGGGGTGGGCAGAATGAGACAAGATTTAGATAAACTGGCAAAATGGTCAGAAGAGTGGCAACTGGGGTTTAACACAAAGAACTGCGAAATCATGCACATAGGGAAGAGAAACCCTGAAGCCACCTATAGGTTGGGAGGGGAGTTGCTGGCAATCAGAAGGGAAGAAAGAGACTTGGGCATCATCATCACAGATCACTTCAAATCATCCAAGCAGACCACTAAAGCAGTAGGTAAGGCTAGAGGGATGTTGGGGTGTATTAGTAGGGGTATCGCAAGTTGTAAGGGGGAGGTAATAATCCCTCATTATAAGACATCGGTTAAGCCCCATCTGGAGTACTGCATGCAGTACTGGAAGCCACACCAGCACAAGGACATTAACAAAATGGAGGCAGTCCAGAGAAGGGCAACCAAAATGGTGCAGGGACCACATCAGAAAACATATGAGGACAGATTAACAGAGCTCAATATGTATACCCTAGAGCAAAGGAGGGAGAGAGGTGACATGATTGAAACATTCAAACATCTCAAGGGCATTAACAAGGTGAGAGTCTAACATGTTTCAGTATAAGTAAAATAGCAGGACAAGAGGACACAGCATGAGATTAGAGGGAGGCCGATTAAGGGGGAATGTGAGGAAGTTCTTTTTCACAGAAAGGGTAGTGGATGCATGGAATGGCCTACCTCATGAAGTGGTGGATATGATTACAGTGCAGGGCTTCAAACAGGCATGGGATAGGCATAAGGGAGCAATAAAGATGACTATGAATAGATAAGCCATTGACAGAGTAACAGGCCTATGGCATATTCATAAGGTAGAAAAAATGGGCAGACTGGATAGGCCTTGTGATCCTTATCTGCTGTCAGCTTCTATGTTTCTATGAAATTTGACCAGGACACGGGGGAAATTCCCCTGCTGTTTTCGAGGAGTGCCACCTGCATCACCACCAGAACAGGCAGATGGGACCTCAGTCTAATGTCTCATCCGAAAGACAGCACCTCAGGAGTGCAGCACCCCCCCTCATGCTGCACCACAGTGTCAGTATTGGGATTTAACCCAAGTGCCTGGTGTGGGGATAGAACCCATAGCCTTTTGATCTTCCAGCCTCAGAGGCGCATGTGCAACCTGCTGAGCCACTGACACTGTTTCTGTCTTGGTCTTAGAGACACTGACTGCTTCTCCATTTGAGCCCGTGGCTGTATGTGAGATGCGCTTCCTCTCTTGGAAGACACTATTTCTTTTAGCAATGATGTCTGCTAGGTGCATCTCAGAGTTACAGCCCCTTGTTGCAAATCCATCATTTATTATTTCTTACAAGGATAGGGTCTCATTACGGACCAGTCCTCATTTTCTTCCAAAGGTTGTGTCTGAGAGAACAATAAATCAGACCATAGACCTACCTGTTTACTTTTCCTCTCCCGTAGATAGTGGGGATTGTAGTTTACGTACACTGGACATCCGTAGGATGCTGCGTTTGTACCTGGATTGTACTAAGGATGCAAGAAAATCCTCCTCTTTATTGCTTTTGAACCCAGAATGGTTGGATCACCGATTTCTAATGAATGTCTGTCCAAATTGCTGCCCATCTGCATTATGCTTTGTTACTAAAAGCGCAGTAAGCTGCTTCCTGGTCCTGCTAATGCTCATTCCACCTAAGGGGTGGCTACCTCAGTGGCCTGTCTTCATGATGTGTCCGCTGCTGACATTTGTGCTGCTGCCACTTGGAGTACTGTTCATACATTCACTAAACATTACAATCTAGACATCGTCTCTTGTAGGTGTGCTGGCTTTGGCCTCAGTGTTTTACAAAGCCTCCTTACTTAGGACCATTAGGTCCTGCTGTCCTCCCTCAGTGACTGCTTGGGAATCATTCCATAATGTGGCTCAGTGGAGGGAGATATCATTGAAGAAGATAGAATAGTTACCTACCATAACAGTAGATATTCTTCGAGTCAATCTCTTGCAGCAGGCCATAACACATGGAATATCCAGCCATAGGCATCCCTTCCTTTGGATGATTTCCCAGCGGTCTCTCTCTGGGGCCTCCCCTTCCTGTCACCTGAGGTGCTCTTGCACATACATAAAGGGGAGGCCCCTGATACTCCTCAGTTCTTTTCCAATCGTGACTGAGTTCACATCAAGTTCTCCTTCAAGAGTACCAGCTTTCTCCAGTTCCGTCAACGACGAGTTCTACAAGTCACCTAAGAAGCTTCATCCACTGATGTCTTTGGAACCCTTGTTTCAGAAGTGTTTATGTGGCCAGAGAATTGCATTAGAGGACCTTCACAATGTGTGTGCTCTGTGCCTGAGTCCAGACCACAACTCCAGGGAGTGCATCTTCTGTGGATGGTTCAATAAGGCCACCAAGTGCCAAAGCTCCAGCAGCTAAGGGAGTACCTCATGGAGCAGAAGGTAGCCCTTTTGGAGCAGCAGCAATGCTCCTCTGCAGAGGAGTCTTCTACCTCCTCCTTCGGGCCTCGGAGGGGTGAATCTTCATCGTCGATGGAGCATGGTACCGGGTGGAAACATTCTTCCAAAACCAAACATGTTTCCCCCACGCCACCACCTTTGTCGTCAAAGGCTTCAAGCTCCTCAAATGTAAGTAGTAGGGCTCCCACTGGTTACCCACCATTGACGGTAGTGGGCTCCTCTAAGTCATCAACAGCTCTTCCATTGACGATTGCAGTTGTGCTGCAGCTTCCACCGCTGCCTCCACCAACCTGCATTGTCAGCCATCATCTGTTGATGATGGCTGCATCTGCTCCAATGGTCCTTCTGTTGACGGAGCGTTCCGCGGTCCTCCTGTCGACAGGGCACTCTAGCTGCTCCTCAGTTGCTCTGTTGATGATGCTCCAGCCAATGACACATTCTGGCTATGCCTCATCAATGGTGGACCATGTGACTTCTGTTCAATTCTTGTAGACGGTCCTCCCATTGACAGTACTTTCTTGTCTATCTCCCTCATCAATGGCTTCCCCATCAATGATCATGGCACTGCCTCAAATGACTTGGGGGTCATCTTCTTTGAGTGCTCCCCCATCCTCTATTTTGGGGTCTTAAATTCACCCCATGGTACCATCGAGCCGGCCAGGTCCTTTACCCTTGGCTATCTCCTCTGTGGTGCCCATCCAGTCCAAGGCCCCTCCCTCTACAGGGGGTGTCACCTGGCCATGGTGGACATCCAGGCTCTAGTTCACTCCATCATGAGCCTTACTAGACCCTCCCCTCCTCCTTTGGGGGAGGCAGTGATCCCTGCCTCAGTCCCCTCCAGGTCTTCTTGGGCCTCTTGGACAAGGGCTCAGGAGTTCCTCTCCTTCCTCCCCTGGGTTCCGTCCCAAACCTGAGGCCCCGTCCCTCCCAGACTGAGATCAGGAGGACGAGGACAATGAGGAAATTGAGAGGATTATGGCTCACAAGTTTCTTCCTCAGAGACATCTTCCATGCCCAGGGATGCCCCAGAAGTACTCTCCCTGCTCTCCTCCTGATGACCCATCTTTTTTGTATATTATGGTACATCTGCAGAAACCTTTGGTTTCCAGACTACAGAACAGGGTGCCTCAAGAAGCAAGTTGGCCAGGTACCTGGGCCTTCCTGATGGCCCCTCACTGGTCATCCCTCCCCTGGTGGATGCTTTTGAGGAGGCCATGTTGCTTGCCTCACAACAGCCCTCCCAAGTCCCCTCTCTTCCCTGCAAGGCTGACAGGCTTTATAAGCCCCCTTGGGACCACTCTTATCTTGCTGTGCCTCCACAGGTAGACTCTGAGGTTAAGAATGCAGCTCATGATAAATCTGCTAGACCACAACACATGAGTGCTCATCTCCAGATAAAGAATCCAAAAAATCGGATATTATATGAAGAGGGTCTATGCTTCAACCACTTTGTCCCTTCACATTTTTAATTATACAGGCCACCTCCTCAAATACCAGGAGGAGATCCTTAAGGCTGCTCAAGCATCAGTCCAATCCCTTCCACCTGGCCAGCCTCAGGAGGACCTGGATGCCAAACTTTCTTCCATTGGGGCTGTCTGTCCCCACCTGCTTAGGGCCACCTATGATGCCGTTGATACTTCAGCCAGGGCCTGCTCGGTGGGTGCTTGCCTCAGATGCCATGCATGGCTGTGGATTTCAGGATTTTCACAAGATATCCAATAATCCATTCTGAATGCTCCCTTGAAAGGAGACAAACTTTTTGGACCACAGACCCAAGACATTCTAAAAGACCTGAAAGACTCGGGTCATACCCTTCAGTCTGTTCGACCCTGTATCACCCATGGGCGAAGCCTGTCTACAAGGGTGCCTTATGGTACCATTCTTCTAAAGGTAAACCTACTACTCAATGTCAATCTGCTCAGAAACGCAAGGTTCGGTTAGCTCTACTGAACAGGCCTGCCCCAAAGAAGTCCCGATATGCCCCTGCTGTCCCCCAGCGGGGTCAGCCTTTGGCCTTGATGGGCTGGGGTGCCCATCTTCCAGGGGTTCAGTCCCAGGGCTCTTGGACAGTGAAAGAATCTCATCTTCACATCAACGTTCTGGAATTGAGGGCTGTTCTCTATGCCTTACAGGCGATCGAGATGTTACTCCCTCAGGGTTGCCTTCAAGCGCAATTGAACAGTTCCACAGTTGTTCACTATCTGAACAGACAGGGTGGCACCCGTTCATACCCTCTCTGCCAGGAGTTCATGAAGGTGTGGCACTGGGCAATCCAGAGAGGCATTCACCTTCTGGCTGTTCAAGTTCAAGTTTAGTTCAAGTTCAAGTTTATTGCAGGAAAACTCCATTGAGCAAGCTCATTCACAAGGAGGTCCTGTGACATAAACACTTAAAGTACAAACACAGATAGGTAATAACAGTATATACAAGAAATGCACGTTACATGATACAGGCTGGATATACATACAAGGGTACCACATAGGGTGACCGCAGGTGGTAAACATTGATATGAGACAGGGAAGCGAATTACAGGTTGCATACTGATAAATGAAACATGATGACTGGTGTGTGCAATACATATACAGTATTTTGGCAGCTAGAACAAACAACAGTCTACAACTGATATGGGGAGGAGTGATTTGATAGGTAGCAGTGGAGCGTGAAGCAAAGATAAAGCCAGGAGTAGAAGGGGAAGGGAAAGCAGTTAATATGACAAATCAATTATACCTTACCAGTGGATAAATATGGCACACATGGGGAAGGAAGAGACTTAATGACAGTTACAGGTGTCTTTTATTTTGGCTGAACTTAGCGATTTGTAGAAGTTTATTGAAACTGTGCTAGTTAGTTTCAGTACGGTTTGTAATTGGTTCCAAATGGAGGGAAGGGCATATGCAGTAGCACGTTTACCAAAGGAAGTCTGCATCCTTGGTATGTCAAGCATAATAAAGTCAGATTTTCTTAACGAGTATGCACTATGTGAGATACTAATAAGGGAAGAGAGATAGCTTGGCAATTTCTGCAAAAGCAGTTTAAGAGTCCATAGCCCAGCATGGAGCAGGCGTCTAGCAGTAAGGGATGTCCAACCAATAGCTGCATATAAGTCACAGTGATGCGAATGGTAAGGGGAGCTGGTAATGAACCGTAACACATGGTGATAAAGGATGTCCAGTTTACTTAGATTTGCAAGAGTGGTGGAGGAATAGATTACATCGCCATAGTCGAGTAGGGGGAGAAAAGTGGCCTGTACAAACTTGTTTCGAGTTTCAAGGGGGAAAAGGGGCCTATTTCTGTAGAAGAAACCTAACCTTGCTTTTAACCTTCTAGAGACATCTTCAACGTGGTCGCTGAAAGATAATTTATTGTCGATCCAGATACCTAGATATTTAGATTTGGTTACAACTTCCAGAGGCTCGTTTAGCGTGGTGACAATGAAGTCCTGGGCAAGGGTATTGGGGGGGGGGGCCTGTGACAGCACTGCAGGAGAATATCATCGCTTTAGTCTTCTTGGCATTGAGCAGAAGCTTTGCCTTTATTAGATTATGCTCAAGTTGTGCGAAGTCCGCTTGAAGCACTCCCTTGACTTCAGATAACGATGAGCCAAAAGTATACAACACAGTATCATCAGCAAAAAAGTGCAGATTGGACTTAGATATGTTAGCATATAAGTCATTAATGTACAGAGAAAACAAGATAGGGCCTAAGATGGATCCTTGGGGGACTCCTCTTGCAACTGGCAAGGCAGCAGAAAAAAAGCCTTCCGCCTTTACTTTTTGGAATCTTCCAGTTAGGTAGCTAGAGAACCACTGGGTGGTATGGTATGTGGCACCCAACTTTGCAAGGCAATTGACTAGTAGTTTGTGATCAACAGTATCAAAAGCTTTGCTGAGGTCCAAAAAGACTGCACCAGTTACCTTCTTAGCATCTATAGCAGAGATCCAATCATTGGTTACTTTTGCTAGTGCAGTGGTTGTGCTATGATTAGCCTGGAAGCCAGATTGAGCTGGGTTAATGAGAGAGAAGGTTTCCAAGTGAGATTTTAACTGAACATGGATCAGTTTTTCGAGAACTTTAGAAAGGATAGGCAATATGGAGATAGGCCTATAGTTGTTTACATCGCATGGGTCACCAGATTTAAATAGAGGGAGGATATGTGCTGATTTCCAGCAGGACGGCACATAGCAGATGTAATGGAAAGATTGAAGATGTGGAGAATTGGGGCAGTGAGATGGGCATAGCCTGACCTTAGGAAAAGGGTTCCAAGCCATCGTCCCTGTGCTTTTTGGTGTCTAAGTTAAGAAGAGAATCTTCTACTTTTTATAAGTTATCTCACGCAGTTGGAAGGGGCTGGGTGCAGGACTAGATGTGGCGGGAGGGTATGCTGGCTCACCATAGCACCAGCATAAGGTGAGCGAGTCAAAAGCTAATCCAGCTGTGGCAAGTGGGAGTTAAGTTCCTCCAGGATTAGGGACTTGTTTTCCACAATCTTGCCACTTGCAACTATCTTTGTTGGGACAGAGGGGCCATGGGGTCCTTCTATAGCTTTGATAGTCTTCCATATTTTATGAGGGTTAACTTTAGCTTGTTCGAGAGTAGAAATATAATAGTTAGCTTTGGCAGAGCAAAGTTTTTCACACAGTTATTCCTGGCTGTTCTAAAGGCCTGCCAATCCGAAGATTCTTTGGAATGTCTAGCTTTAGTCCAGAGCTTATCTCGAGCTATAAGGGCTGCCTTGAGATCCAGGTGAACCAGGGGTTGGAATTGTTCCGCACTTACTTTGATGAAAGGCATGCTTATTTATTATTGTAGTGAGTTTGTCATTAAGGATGCAAGCTGCCTTGTTGACATCTTTGGCTAGGTAAAGATCTTGCCATCTGTTCATGCTCAGGTCAGATAGGAAGTTTACTGCACTGAATTTGCGAAAGGATCTTTTTGTTATAAAGATGGGTTGCGACCAGGCCTTAATTTGAGATCTTATGCAAGCAACAATTCCATGATCGCTCATGTCATTGTGTAACACTGCCAAATTAGATATTTTGTGTGGATGGGTGGTTAGTACCACATCTAGAATGGAACTGTTGGCAGTATTTAGAGTGTTGTTCCTAGTAGGTTCACTGACTAATTGCCCAAGACCTAGCTCGTCACAAAGGGATTTGAGGCCGTGTGATTTAGGTGACAACCAGTCCATATTTAGATCTCCTAGAAATATTGTTTCAGTTTTTGCATCTACGAACATGGATTTCAAAAGATTAAGGACTTCATCACCACCAGACGGGGGTCTAGAGCCACCTAAGATAGTGATACATTCCGAGGAGGGGAGACGAAGGCTCAGCGAAACTAACTCAAATTTCTTGGCTAGAGATTTGCAACTAATATTGGTGACCAAGTACTTAGATTTGCATGAGATAACCACACTCCGCCTCTAGACTCTCTATCTGCTCTAAATAAATTGTAGCCCTGCAGTGATATTTGTTGATCAGTGTTCTCTTTTTAACCACGACTCAGTAATTATGATTAGGTCTGGGTTAACGTGTGCAGCCCAGGTTGCAGCTGTACAAGTTTGTTAGGCAGGCTTAAAATGTTGACCATCATCATTTTCGAGGACCTGTGGCCTCAGCAAAATCGATAGGTGAGGTAAGTTGTGGGGGGGGGAGGTTGAGCTCCACATTTCCGAGCAGAGAAGAAGCAGAAGTATAACTTTCTTTAAGGAGCTTATAAGAATGGAGACTGCTTTTTATTTCTTGTAGCCAGCAACCCATATCGTGCTGCGCCAGAGGTGGCACCACTGTAATGACAGTTGATCGTGATCAATGTAAGTGCTTGGGTAGACATAGGTGAGGACAGTAGCAAGGGGGTGTAGGCTAACCGGGAGGAATAGGCTAAAAGGGGAGAGGAGAATGACATAGTGTCTGCACGGTAGACTGTTAAAACATTAGGTATTGATAAGGTACATTGGAGAACTGAATTGCATTGAGGTACTTCGAATTGCACTGTATTGCTGAAAACTCTGCACCTTAGGAGCAATAAAAACACAATAAGGAGAGCCAAGTAGTTAGACTTATCGGCACCAAGGCAGAGTGCTTGGATGGGGGCGCTGCAGGAAGAGCAGTCAGACAGAAGAGGTGTAAGCACTTTAAAACAGTAGTAGAAATTACAATCCAGCTAATACAGTTGAAAAACTCCTAATAACACAGTTGAAATGTGCTTAGTTCTATCGAAAATCTAACAAAGTGACAGGTGTCTATAGCAGGGAAAACTCCTGCCAATCAGAGTGGGTTTGCTGGAAGCACCCGTGTTTCGATTGGCTGCGCTGTCCGTACCTTCCAAGGAGCTGCAGGTGGGTGTCCTGGTCTTGGTCGGTGGCTGGCTGGGTGCCGGCCGACCGTGGGTGAGCTGGAGCAGCCCTGTTCGGGGCAAGCAGCTTCCAATGAGCTGCAGGCGAGTGTCCTGGTCTTGGTCGGTGGCTGGCTGGGTGCCGGCCGACCGTGGGTGAACTGGAGCAGCCCTGTTCAGGGGCAAGCAGCTTCCAAGGAGCTGCAGGCGGGTATCCTGGTCTTGGTCGGTGACTGGCTGGGTGCCGGCCGACCGTGGGTGGGCTGGAGCAGCCCTGTTCAGGGGCAAGCAGCTTCCAAGGAGCTGCAGGCGGGTGTCCTGGTCTTGGTCGGTGGCTGGCTGGGTGCCAGCCGACCATGGGTGAGCTGGAGCAGCCCTGCTCAGGGGCAAGCAGCTTCCAAGGAGCTGCAGGCGGGTGTCCTGGTCTTGGTCGGTTCACATTCCAGGGGTTTCAAATACCCTGGCAGACGCCCTGAGCAGAACTCATGCTCAGGCTCACGAATGGGAGCTATACCCAGACAGCTTAGCAGATGTCTTCCTTTGGTGGGTTCACCCACAATTAGATCTGTTTGCGTTTTCACAAAATGCAAAATTGCCTCTCTATAGCTCTTTAAATCGAGGTATGTGAACTTTATGGCTGGACGCTTTATCTCATTCCTGAACAGGAAAATTTCTTTACACTTTCCCGTCCTTTCCTCTCATGCAGAGAGTACTCCTGAAACTAGTCAGAGATGGGGCATCAATGATTCTCATAGCCCCCTACTAGCCAAGACATATTTGGTTCCCCCTACTGTTGCAGATCTTGGATCAGGATCCTCTTCCTCTACCTATTTGTCCAGCCCTCCTCTCACAGGAGGTCAGCTCCCTACTACACCCAGACCTGCACTCCCTTTGCCTGCATGCCTGGCTCCTGAGGATGTATTCCTCTCTCATTATCAGGTGTCCCCATGGGTAGCAGAGATTCTGAGGGCAGCACGGAAGCCCTTTACCAGGGCCTGCTGCTCTATGAAATTGAAGTGTTTCTCCATTTGGGCCTCTTCCCAGGGACTGGAACCCTATGATTGTTCCCCACATAGAATACTGGACTACCTCCTCTCTCTGTTAGAGGCTGGTCCAAAATATTCATCAATAAAAGTACATCTATCTGCTACTTCTGCTTTCCATTTACCTGTGGACAACAAACCATTTTGCCAGTTACCTCTCATAAGAACCTTCCTGAAAGGTATCCCGCATTTGCATCCCCCTATTTAGGACCCTGTGCCAGTGTGGGTTTTAAATTTTGTACTTGAAAAATTGACTGAAGGTCTTTTTGAGCCCACTGAAACATGCACGCTCCGGTTTTTGTCATGGAAAATGATGTTTTTGGTGGCAATTACGTCAGGTAGACATATTTCTGAGTTACAGGCACTTACGTGCAAGCCACCTTATTTATAGTTTCATAAAGATCGGGTGTCCTTTTGTACTAACCCCTCCTTTCTACCTAAACTTGTTTCTGAATTTACTCTAATTTAGTCCATTCAGTTGCCAGTACATTTTGCGGAGCCTGAGAATCCTGGGGAAGCCCTCCTTCATACTCTTGATGTGAAAAGAACATAGAGAATTTATCCTCTCTGCAGTGAACAGTTGCATAAAACTGAGCAACTCGTTGTTTCTTTCACCCCAGGAGGACTGGGCGATCGGGTTTCTAAGTATTGCTGATCCACATGGTTGGCCAACTGCATTACGTTCATATATAATATAGAGGATAATGTATGGGCATCGATGAACAACAACGCTATGCGAGCCTCTAGTGGTTTCCCTGGCAACCCAAGTAAACCTCAAGAGCAAAGCTCGGAGGTTTACCTTGGTGCTAGGAAACTACTTAGAGGCCTACTTAGGCTGGTGTTCATCGATGCCCATACATTGTCTTTTATAGTGTATGGGCGTCATGTGCATCTGAAAAAGATGAGTTACACATTTAGCACAGCAGTGGTTAGCTTACCTTATACAGATGAGAACAGGATTGTGTCACTCATTTCACATTTAATTTTATTCTGACTATTAACAGCAGTGTACATTTCGTATCATCGTGGTAGCTTTACAACAACAGGGTTAAAAAAAAAAACCTTATCTCGCTAAAATTGATGAGAAGAGCAAAAAAACGGGTATCGGGGTCGAATGTCATGTGGCACTCAATCAGCCTTGCCGTAAAGTGGGTGAGAAGGGGTTGTGCTGCAAATGGCAAATGTTAGGAAATGTACTCGGTGATTTTTTTCCTTCATACCTATGGAAAAACTGGAGACAAAACAAGAAAAAAGTACAACTGGTTAGCATTTCAGTTTAAATGAACGAATGGTGATAGTATGGACACACGGGGAGGGGGGGTTACATTAAACTTGTTGCTGCTGCCATTTTCTTTGTGTGTGCTTTTGGGCTTATGCCGATTGTGAATATGACAGTTGCGGTGATTTTGAATCGCGCAGTAGCAGTGCTGCTGTTGGAATTTTACGCACGTGTTAATTCCTTTTTTGTTGTGCCATCGGTGTGACGTATTATCGATGGGTTAACAACTTCATCACGTCACATTGATGGCATAACAACATGAGGAAAAGATAAAAATTATCACATAACAACATTCCACCATACATTATAAATATAATAAACCGCTCACAGGATTTGTGAAACCCCACTCCACTAGAGGTATGGCTACCTCCACAGCATGTTTTCGTGGCATCTCTGCTTCAGAGATTTGCGAGGCTGACACCTTGTCTACTGTACATATATTCATAAAACATTACAGTTTAGACATTGCTTCTAAGAAGCATGCCTCTTTTGGTCGGGCCATCTTCAATGGCCTCCTGTCCTAATTTGCTGCAGTTTGCTACCTCCCGTGGGCATCATAACTGCTTGGGATTCTTCCCATGTGTTATGGCTGCTGCAAGAGATTGACTCGAAGAAGATAGTACGGTTGCGTAATAACTTTCCATAACAGCAGATCTTCAACAATATCTCTTGCAGCAGGCCATGCTGCCCCACCCACTATCCCCCTTGCTCCTGCTTCAGAAAGGTACCTTGCTCCATCCTCATGTGGAATCCTTGAGCTACTGCCTTTTGTTACTTTCCTCGATTCCCACTGGAGACCTATGATTCACTTTTCATATCAGTTGGTAAGATAGAAAATAGAACTGAGGAGTATCAGGGGCCTTCCCTTTATGTATGTGCAACAGCACATCGGGTGACAGAAAGGGGAGGCCCCTGGGAGAGACTGCTGGGAAATCATCCAGAGGAAGTGATGCCTATGGTTGGATATCCTATGTGTTATGGCCTGCTGCAAGAAATATTCTCGAAGATCTACTGTTACTGTAAGTTCTTACACAACTGTACTATCTTAGAGAGAAACTCCTCCATTGAGCCACAGCTCTCCCTTCCACCTTCCCCCTGTCAGGTGATGGGAGACTATACTACCTACTGTCATGTGCTAATTTCTCCTCAGCTGCCATTTCAGCATCTGTTCTCAGGTTTCCATATCCTCTTATGTGTCTAGTTTTGATTCTGGTTGCTTTGGTCCCTGCTGGTCTGATGATCCTCCAAGCTTGTCTCTGGCAGGGAACTGAGGCATTCTGAGGATGCCACGTTATATAGGCACCAACACAGTGCCTTGATGTGGGTGGCCACAGTCTGCAAAAAGTTTCTGGGTAGTCCTGACACTGACAGCTTATAGTTCCATGATGTGAGATTCTCTCGACTATCTGCTTTTATGGTAGGCAACTATTATTTTTTTTCCTCTTGATCTACTTTGCCTTGGAACTGTAGGTAGGCGTCTGCCCCCCTCCCCCCATTGTTGGCAGCCCCAGTTAAGTCTGTGAAACCTCCCCTTTGGGTAGTGTTTGGGTTTTTGTAGTCCTTTGGTTCAGTGTTTGGGATTTTGTAGTCCTTTGGTTCAGTGTTTGGGTTTTTGTAGTCCTTTGGTTCAGTGTTTGGGATTTTGTAGTCCTTTGGTTCAGTGTTTGGGTTTTTGTAGTCCTTTGGTTCAGTGTTTGGGGTTTTGTAGTCCTTTGGTTCAGTGTTTGGGATTTTGTTAGCCTTTTTATTCCTTTTTGTAGGCTCCTGATTTTCTCCATTTTTAGTTGAGATGCAGCTGACTGATCTATCAGGAGCAAGATTTTTGTGACAATTCTCACTTCTGTGGTGGCCAGTCGCATCCCTCCTTTACAGTGTGTAGGCATGCTAGAGGCCCCTGGGTCACTAGCACTCTTGTTAGCTGAGTTTGGATCTGTGTGTCTGTAGACCACCGCACCTGCAGGAGTTTTTTTATCCCCATCAAGGCTGCATGGGCTAAAAAGGCTAAAGTACACACATTCACCCCCCCATCTCGTTCAGTTGGCAGCTGTGGCTCTATGAATCTTGGCTTAGCTCATCATTGATTGTGTTCACAATATAGGAAGTGATTCTCCATCCAGACCAGTAGGTATTTTGGATGCTAGGAGCCTTTATTTTCCTATTGGAGCTGTTTATGTTCTCACATGGGGGGGGGGGCTGTAACTGAGAGAGGGAAGGAGCAAATGTCAAATTGGGCTTTGTATCAGTTCTTTAGCCCAGAGAGGTGGTGTTCTCAACTGACATCAGGGACATCCTATAGGTAATCATAAGTGAAAATTCCTCCTGTTTTACATGTGTAGCACAATCGTTTTCAGGGGATCAACCTCCCTTAAAAATATCAAACTTGTAAAAGGACAATGAGACACTCCCTATCTAACTCATTCTTCACTTTTTGCACTAAATAGGCTAATTCTGTATTTTCAGCCCCCAAGTCACAGACTCCTTGTCATAGGGTGGGGGGCATGTTAGGAGCAAGTAAGAACAGTGGCAAACTAGGGTTACATAGGTTCCTCCTGAATATTTGAAAATAAGATTTTCCAGTTGGAGGAGCCGCAATCACCTGTATCTCAGCCCAACACAGAATCCTTGTGTGGGGGGTCCTCGGTAAGCCTCACCTCACCAGAGATATCACAACAGGACAAGGACATGCTGCAGTAAGAACAAGCGGGTGAGGACTGATTGGGTCCAAGCCAAGGTCAAAATGGAAAGTGGTAAGGGAGGATGAAACTGGTCTAGAGTGATCCCACAAGTCGTTGGGTGAAGGAGAAATTTTCTCTACTGAGGAGAAAGACAAGTGGCCTGGCCACTCACAGGCAGCATCCATCCCTTTTCTCTTTGATTCAGTGTTTACCTCTTACCTGGTTTTGGAGACTTGTGGAGCTTTCAACCTTGTTGAAGTCGAATTGGTGGACCCTTAAAGTGGAACCAGTTCTTTCAACTTCAGGAAGTGCTCCTAAATGCTTCACAAGTTTTCAGAATTGTGACCAGCTTAGAGGCAACCAATGAGCACATACTATTTACTGTATGCGCTCAGGTATTGATCAGTCGGCTGCTGGCTGTGGCAGGGTGATGAGGGCTGTGCCAGTCACCTGCACGGGATGAGATGGGGGGTGCGGGGTAGTGGATTACTGCCTACCGGGGTGGGGGACACTACACTATGGAAAACAGGGATTTGTTCATTTGATGTATTTCCTACAGTGATTGGGATAGGGTGGGGATCCCTACACAATGGAAATGAGGAATAAGACAGTTTTATTATTACACTCGGTGATTGGGCAGGGTGGGTGGGGATCTCTACACTACGGAAAGGGAATTTGCTTGTTTTATTATTACGCTTGGTGATCAGGCGGGCGGGGGCTCCAAAACTATGAAAAAGGGAATGTGGATGTTTTATTATTATACATGGTGATCAGGCAGGGTGGGGGGGTCCCAACACTATGAAACAGGGGACTGTGGCTGTTTTATTATTATGCTTGGTGATAAGGCAGGGTGGGGGGTCTCTACACTATGGAAAAGGGAATCTGGATGTTTCATTATTACACGCGGTGATCAGGCAGGGTGGGGGGTCCCTACACTATGGAACAGGAGAATGTGGATGTTTTATTATTACATGCGGTGACTGGGCAGGGTGGAGGGTCACTACGCTATGGAAATGGGGAATGTGAAGATATATTTATTTCCCTCAGTGATCGGGGTGAGGTGGGGGGGACACTACACTATGACAAGGGAATGGGGCTGTGCATTTATGTTGCTACTGATCGGGGCTTGGGAGGGGGACCTTGTACATGGCCCTACACTGTGCGTGAGAACCACCCTAACCGCTTACAGAGTTAAAGTAGGTTCAAACATGTAACTATGCACGGTGCAACCGTCATAGTTACGCCTTTGGGGGTTGAATAAGCATGGGGTATATGTATGAAGGATCCTTCTTATTTTCATTCTTGCGTCACAATATTCTGTGTGGCCATGCAGTCAGGTCTGCATGGGGCTTCTGAATATTGCCATGCCCCCGCAGCCTTTGCAAGTCCTCAAGAAGCATGGTGCATCTAGGGATGTGCCATGCAACTTGTCTGAATATGTGGGCCCAAATGTTTATACAAATTTCAGCCTGCAGCAAACTCCTGGGTGGGGTGGGGGCAAAACTGGCAGAAGATATTATAACACCTTGCATAGGAAATTCAAGTCTTCTAAAGGAAGAGCTGACAAAAGAAGACAGGAGGTGCTGATGTGAAATGATGAAAGCAATGCTTTGCCTGGTAATGGTAATTAAAGTAGCACATTTTGGTTCCTATCTGGAGAACCAGTGATTAAGTGCGACTAGCAGAAGATTGAATTCTTTGTTTCAAAAGTCTACATAGACTCATACTGTATATAGCCTTGCAACTCCATTTCTACTGTACCCCCACCCTCTGTTTCCGGCCCTGCAGTGCAAGAAAAGAACGCACCTGCTTCCTCGCTCTGCATGCTGTTCAGCCCCCACCCTCCTTTCTCGGCCCTGGGGTGCAAAAAAAACCTTTTAAGAACTTCATCCGACATTAGCTGTCAAGGACTGGGGATTGCTTTTGTAAGTCCTGTTTTCTTTCTGGAAGTAGGTGAGGTTTTGCACTTTTCCAACCAGTGCAGGTGTGTTTATGTTTTACTTAGCTGTGCTGTCTCCAGAACTGGACACTACACTGACCATAGATCAGGTAACTAGTCTGATAAGAAATATACTTGGCTAATGCCATCCTCACTTTCAGAATGTCCAATAATTCTGATATTGTTGGCCCTTGCGGCATTTTTAAGAGTCACTCTAACCAAAGATTTAAATGTGTGTTCTCTATTAACTATTACACCAATGATGAAGCTCAAACTGCTGTAGTGGAAGCCTCCATAACCGACTCTCGAGTAACTCTCAGACCCACGTCAATTCAGCCATTGGTATTCTATATGCAAGAATACCCATATCCTTGTCTTTAGCTGCTACCTTACAGCAGAGTTGCTGGAACTGCAAATTAGCTGCACCCTAAAGGTTGGACCACTTGATTGGGACCTCTTCCATACCCACAGTTCCATGCTTCTTCTGCACATCAACCACAACTGGGGGCTTCAGTTCGGCAATAGCATTTAGAATGCTTTCCCATTTTCAAATCAGCAAGAAGGACACAGTGAACATAAAATAAGTAAATCAGAAAAAATAAATAGCAGTCAAAGTATGCAAATAGCATTTAAATTCCAGTGATCTTTGGGAGCTTGACGTGAACAAGCATGAACAGCTTTTTTTGTTGTAAATATAGTTTTTATTGAAGAAGTCTGCACAAGTCAGCACATTACAGAATAAATAATTTTTTTTCATACATATGTGTAGTTGGTTCTTTCTTTCAAAAAACAAAGAGGTAGTCAGAAAACATGTCATATTATAGCTCAGGAAACCTATCTCGCCCCTTTGGTATAACGGAGGGGGGGAGGGTGAATCATCACCTTCTTGTGTCAACTAAGGGACAGTCTGAGATAACCTATATTACAGTCAGATAGTTTATTTATATTTATAATTATATTTAGTTTTTGTTGACCGGGTATGTGCACTAGACAAATCCTGCCTGTTTCCAGGCACGACCTGGGGGAGAGGGATACAGATGAATGCCAACTGACCTTGAACGAGATTAAGCTGTTGGTGGTATTTTTAGTGAATGAGGCAAATTTGACCAGGACACCGGGGAAATTCCCCTACTCTGCCAGCAGGGGGTTTGACTTCCTGGGGAGCAGAATGGAGGAGCCCAGTTTGGAGCCGGATGGAGGAGGAAGTGCTGATGTGGCAGGGAAGATGGATGTGCCTGGAGCTATGGCTACAATGGATGGTGAGGACATGGCAGAAACAGGGGAGCGAATTTTGCCCCCAATGATGGCGGAACTAGATGTTCAAAATATACTGGAAGTGGTTATGGATGATGAAATGGAAGAGAAAGATGAGGAGGTATTTGTTTCTTCAGAGGATCTGTCAAAAATAGTGAATGAGGAAGCTGAAGTCCCTGTGTTGGGCGCTCATGTGGATTACACGAAACGAATGATGTTGGAACTTCAAGAAGAAGAATGGAGACATGCTGAATGAAAAGCGCTGTTATGTGCTGAAATTGCAACACTCCAGGACATGACAACACCCGATGCTGGGTGCGGTCAATCAGTTCTCAGCTCTGGATCAGGAGAATCAGTTGCGGGAGCGGCAAGCAAGGAGAGGAGGCAGTCGGTCTCCCTACAGGTACACCCTTCCCTTTTTAGCACAGAAAATGTTGCAAACAGTGAGTCGGCTGGCAGTAGAATCGCATTTAGTGAGTGCCGAGAGCCGAGTGTCTGTGACCTGATTTTATGTGGTCAGCAAGGATGAAGAGTTTGCGAGTGCAAAGCAGGAGAATGTTGGATTTAGCACACGTGTGAGTGTTGGAAAAATGGATCAAGGAGGGTTAAGTGGTGAAAAGGGGGTTGGGGTACTGGACTAAAAGTAGAGAAAGGAAGCATGTTCCTGGTCCTATTAAGTTTGTGTCTAAAGGACACTCACATGAGGATGCTACAGTTTTTTTCTTTTTCTGCTAGACATCATGCACCTGCCAAAGTACAGGATGATAAGAAGACTAAAACAGCTGCTTTAGTTATGGCCAACAGGAATGTAGATGATATTGAGCCTCGGGGGACAGGAAGCAGACATTTAATGGGGAAAATTGAAGGCACGGAAAGGCTTTCTTCATGTACTACTGTGGCTGCTATCTCAAGAGCCTTTGCAATTCAACCTGTGTCTGCAGACCCTTTCTATGCATGGTCTCCTGAAAAAAGCGTTGAAGAAGGCTGGATGGACTAAATTAAGTAATGGCCAGTGGCGTCCTGACCCTCACTGGAATGAGCCCATAACCTCAACTAACCCAGAATGGTGACTTCAGGGTCAGGTTACTGAAAGTGAATCTGATTTGCAGAAAATCTAAAAAATAACAGCGGTTGATAAAACTCAAAACGAGGTTGTACAGGCTGCTGCTGGTGGCCCTGAACTTGGAGATAAAGAGAGAATGTCGAGTGGGCCTATTTCTATGAATGAAGGTCCTGCAGAAGGGAGAAATGATGATACAGAGCAGAAGGTATCCCCCCCCCAAAAAAAAAAACCTGTTGTCAGAATTGTTTGCAAAATCAAAGAAGGAAGCTGCTCCACGTCGAAATGCTGTCCGGATTCGGTATAAGGGAGGTCTAGACTTTAGGCCGGACAGACAATATGTTGGAAAACTCCTGCTTAAAGATTCCCTTCGATTCTCTCCACAGGAAGTGTTTGTATTTATTAACATCTCTGGTGAAGACAATTATGACATTAGTTTTCTGTCTTCTTATCTGTTGGATCTGTTTTGGCAGCGCTATAATCTACTGAAGTTTTCTCCTTTATGGTCCCCTTTTTTTTTGGTTATTCCACTGACTAAACCCCTCATCAAATTTGTAACGATTATGTTTCAAAATGAAGGGATACATGTAGAAGATATTTCTTATTGGCTGTCACAAAAGTGTGAGGTTTTAAGTGAGCCTTAAGCCCTGTTAGATTCAGAGCAGTTTTGGACAGGAGGATAGAAATATAAGGTGAAATTAAGGCAGGAGAATGATGTCATCGAGCATATACCAAATTCCTTTTTGTTGGGTAGAGACCGAGGAGTATGTTTTATTCTGGGCAGCCACAGGCATGTTATAGGTGCGGATCTCGTACCCACCTGTCAAGTACCTGTGATACTCCCCGGTGTGACAGTTGTAGGGAGGTAGGACATGTAAGGATACAATGTAGTAATTTAACTCGGTGTGGTCTATGTGAAGAATCTGCCCATACATTTTCTGAGTGTCCCTGGGCAGCAAAAAACAAAGCATCATTTATAAGTCCTGAATTATTGATTAAAAAAGCCCAGGAGTCATGTGAAGGCATACCCCCTGTCCCACCAGAAAGAGGGGAGGTAGAGGTGCCACCCCGTGCAGCACTTCCAGACCAAAGAAAAATACCTGATGTCAAGGAAATTGAAATAGTGGAATCTGAAGTTAAAGGGAATGCAGAAGAACAGGAGGTGGATTGGCCTATCCTGCCACCCATCTGTTACTCAGAGGGTACAGGGAGTACATTATTGTTGGATGGGGAAAAACACGGAGTGGGTCCTCGACCACAGAGAAGAGTAACGTGGAATTCTGCATTAGCTGCTTCTCAAAAGAAACAGGGAGGTGTTCTTTTGTCCAACCTTTTTGAAGCTCTAGGGAAAGGGGAAGAGGAGTCTGCCATGGAGGTAGTCAACCCCCCATTCCCAAAAAGACTCGAATAGAAGGTCAAGAGTTTACTGAATATAAACGAATGAAGAAAAAGAAATGGAAGAAAGGGCCTTAGTCTGTTTTCAACAATCTTTTTCAAATGGTGGTGTTTGGATTATGTAACTATCATAGCTTATTAAATTAAAAAAAAAGGGGAGCCTTTTTCCATTTTTTGGCACATCAAGGTTTCGAGGTATGTTTTCTGCAGGAGACCTGGATGTGGTCACCGGAGCAAGCTAGATTATTTAAGAATGAATGGTATTGGGGGCCATCATACTGGTCCTTTAGAACGGACACTGCTTTTTTTTTTTATCATTTAACACTTTTTCCTACATGCAGCCACAGCCCTGATCCACATCCAGCCACCACTTCTCCGCTTCACCTCCATAGAAACATAAAAACATAGAAGTTGACAGCAGATAAGGACCACAAGGCCCATCCAGTCTGCCCATTTCTTTTTCTACCTTATAAATGTGCCATCGGCTTTGCTCTGTCAATGGTCTATCTATTCATACTCATCTGTATTGCTCCCTTATGCCTATCCCATGCCTGTTTGAAGCCCTGCACTGTATTCATATCCACCACTTCCTGAGGTAGGCCGTTCCATGCATCCACCACCCTTTCTGTGAAAAAGAACTTCCTCACATTACCCCTTAATCGGCCTCCCTCTCATTTCATGTTGTGTCCTCTTGTCCTGCTATTTTACTTATATTGAAACATGTTAGACTCTTTCACCTTGTTAATGCCCTTAAGGTGTTTGAATGCCTCGATCATATCACCTCTCTCCCCCTCCTTTGCTTTAGGGTATACATATTGAGCTCTGTTAATCTGTCCACATAAGTTTTCTGATGCAGTCCCTAAACCATTTTGGTTGCCCTTCTCTGGACTGCCTCAATTTGGTTAAGGTGTGGCCTCCAGTACTGCATGCAGTACTCCAGATGAGGCCTAACCAGTGTCTTGTAAAGAGGGATTATTACCTCCCTCTTCTGACTTGTGATACCCCTACTAATAGACCCTAACATCCCCTTAGCCTTACCTACTAATTTAGTGGTCTGTTTGGATGATTTCAGGTCATCGGTGATGATGATGCCCAAGTCTCTTTCTTCCTTTGTGACTGCCAGCAACTCCCCTCCCAGCATATAGGTGGCTTCAGGGTTTCTCTTCCCTATGTGCGTGATTTTGCACTTCTTTGCATTAAACCCCAGTTGCCACTCTTCCAACCATTTTGCTAGTTTATCCAGATCTCTTCTTATTCTGCCCACCCCATCTGGATCATCTACTCTCTTGCAGATCTTGGTGTCATCTGCAAACAGACAAACCTTACTCTCCAGTCCATCTGCAATGTCACTGATGAAGATATTAAAGAGGACTGGCCCCAGGACTGATCCCTGAGGTATCCCATTTGTGACTTGCATCTCTTCTGACTGTATACCATTTACCACCACTTTCTGTTTTCTGCCCGTCAACCAGTTTGCCACCCAGTTGACCAACTTCTGACCCACCCCTAGCCTATCCAGCTAATTAATCAATCTTCTATGTGGAACAGTATCGAAAACTTTGCTGAAGTCAAGGTAGGCAACATCAATTGTTCCCCCTTGGTCCACCACTCTGGTTACCCAGTCAAAGAAACCTATGAGATTAGTTTGACAGGACCTTCCTTTTGTAAACCCATGCTGTCTTGGATCCTATGCTCCTATGAATTCCAGGTGTTGCACTATCCTTTCCTTAAGGAGTGCCTCCATAATCTTGCCCACTACTGAGGTAAGACTGACTGGTCTGTAGTTCCCTGTCTCCTCCTTGCTACCACTCTTGTGGAGCGGGATCACGTGAGCCCTTCTCCAGTCTTCTGGGACCTCTTCTGTGCTCAGAGACTCACTAAACAGTTCTGATAATGGCTCTGCTAGTTCCACCCTTAGCTCCTTTAGTACCCTGGGATGTATGCCATCAGGTCCCATTGCCTTGTCCACCCGGAGCTTATCGAGCTCTTGTAGGACCCTTTCTTTTGTGAAGGAACTAGTGCCTACCTCCATCCCCCCGTGTCCATGGTGCTGAGCTGTGGGCCCTGCCCTACCTTCTCTTCAGTAAATACTGAGCAGAAGTATCTATTTAGGATAGATGCTTTTGCATGGTCCTCCTCCTCACATGCCCCCTTATCTCCTTTGATCTTAACAATACACCCTCTGGCCTTTCTCCATTCACTAATGTATCTATAGAAAGTCTTGTCCCCTTCTTTTACTGTCTGTGCTAGTATTTGCTTGGTTTGGGCCTTTGCCTGCCTTACTGCCTTCCCTGCTTCCCTAAGGGAAGTTTGGTATGCCTCTCTATCTTCATCTCACTGTGTTCCCTTATATTTCCTGAAGGCCAGTCTTTTGTCTCTGACCTTTTCTGCTACTAGTTTTGAGAACCGAAGTGGTTTCCTTCTTCTTTTGCACTTCCTTTTCTCTCTAATGCAATGGGATGTTGTTTCAAGTATTGTATCCTTAATGCTTGCCCACTTTGCCTGTACCCCCTCACCTGTATTTCTTTTTGCCAGGGCTAGCTTAACTCTGTTGGCCATCTTATCAAAGTCAGCTCCTCTGAAGTCCCATATTTTTGCCTTGAAATGGGATGATTTAGTTGTAGTGGTCAAACTGAACCATACCATGTGATGGTCACTGGCCCCCAGTTGACCTTCTCACTTCTGACCCTGAAGCTCACATGCCCAGCTGGCAGACACAGCTACAGCTGCAAAAGGGGCCCCCCTCGTAGCCCCCATGCCCGGTGAGGAACCATTACTGGCACATGCCATCCAGGCATTGTTGGTCAGTCGGTGAAACTGCGGCCATCAAGCTGCCGTGGGCTTGTGCTGCCTTTTTCCTTTATCCTCCAATGGAAGCATGGATGTGCCATGACGTCAGTGCACTAACATGCAGACATCTGCCATGCTTCCCCCACTAGGTACCCGCACCTCTGTAGTACCTCCGGGCATCCTCAGGGACCAGCAGAGCACGGTGTACATCCACCCCTTATCCCCAGGACTAGGAGAGCTGTCATCGGATGCTCAATCCTATTGCTCCTCTGCTGACCCCCGATGACCCAGGCTCATTCCTGAACCCGGGTCACTGGTGTGGAGCGAGGTGTTGCGTCCAGCACCTCAACCCTGAACGCCACCAGGCCGGCCCTGGAACGGATACTGCTGATGGAGTTGGTATTGTGTTTAGTGGGTTTAAGTTTAAATTAGTCAAATTAATTGATCTAATTCCTGGTAGGGTAATAATTTTAGATGGGGTATGGGAGAATATTGGCTACAGGTTGATTATGGTATATAGTCCTCAAACCAAAGCGGAACTGGTAGAGTTAATTAAACAAATTCATCCTTACCTTTATACCACAGCATTTATTGTTCTTGGGGGAGATTTTAACTGTGGGTTCCCATGGGAAGTGGGTAGGGTGGGACATGGAAAAATATATTGTGATGTCAATGCTTTGCACCACTGTGTGTCCCAAGCAGATTTGATGGTATGTGCGGATTACTGCATCCAAGGGCTTGAATTTACATTCAAGAAAGTGAAACTGATGTCTACTATTGATCATTTTTTTATTTCTAAAAATGTTTCTACCCCTGCCCTAAGTATTTTACCCTTCGAATTTTCTGACCATCTATGCTTAAAACTAAGTATTGTCCAGCCGGCACAGGGTTCTCAAAAATCAAACAGACGGAGACTAAATTCTAGCATGCTGTTAGAGGAACAGGTTCAGGAGGGTTTGAGTGCTTTATTATGGGCCCGGACACTGGTTGTTTTTCTTTATGAGAATCACACTGAGTGGTGGTTAGAGACAAAACATGAAATTGCTAGTTGGTTGCAGGCCTATGGGAAACGAAAAGTGCAGTCAAGTTTTTTCAGTACTTAAAACTAAGGAATCAGTTACAGAATTTGGCTTACAGGCCTGCTCTCATGAACATTATGACCTACAAATAAATAAATTAAAAGCTGACATGAGAGCCAAACAATATGACAGAGCTAAGCTATTGAAGGCTGAATTAGAATATGAGACCCAGAAAACCCCAGGAGATGACCCTTTTGAGGCCTTCAAGAATAGGAAGGACCTAATGGCCTTCAAAACTTTGAGAACTGAAAATGGTGATTTGACTACTGATGTGAATGAAATTCAGAACATGATCCAAAAACAGTTAAATTCTTATGGGTCAATACCAGAAGCCTCTGCTTCTGACATTGGGGATTTTCTAAAATTAATAAAAATTGAATCCCACTTGAAAGAGGTAAATAGTTTGGAATCTCCCATCTCAGTTGCAGAGATTGAGTGGGTAATTTCCTGTTTGAAAGGGGGGACTTGCCCGGGGCCAGATGGTTTATCATATGAATTGTATAAACTGTTTCCCCATGAGTTGGCGACATGTCTTACTTTTGTTTTTGCAGATTTATTGGGTGGAAACGCTATACCTACTGAGTTCACTTCTGGATTGTTGGTGTTTCTTTTCAAATCTGGGGACAGGTATGATATTAATAATTGGAGGCCCATATCTATTTTAAACGTGGATTTTAAAATTTTGTCCCAAGTGTTGCAGAATAGGCTGAGTAAAATTGCAGTGAACTTAATCCATCCTGCATAATATTGTGGTCTGCCAGACGAGAAAATCCAACAAGCCCTATTTATAGTTAAGGATGTTGTTACTTATTTTAAAAAGAAGAACGGGACTGAGTGTATTCTGTCCTTGGACCAAAGTAAAGCTTATGACAGAGTGAGGCATTGAATTTTTGTTTCAGTTTATGGCATATTATGGGATTCCACAAGCTTTCATTCGTATACTTAGGTTGTTATATGACCAAGTAGTGGTTTGCTCCATTATTAATGGTAGAAGTACTAAAGGTTTGGTATTAAAGACAGTGGTGTGGCAAGGCTGTCCTTTGAGACCACTATTATGTATTTTCTCTTTAGACTCCTTAATTAGGCTATTACAAGAGTCTTGGGGATGGGTTGGGTTGTTTGGGCCTGGAGGGACGGAGCAAATCCATGTACAAGCTTATGCGGATGATATTTGTACTTTTTGGTGTAATATAAATCAAATCCCATTTGTGCTTAAAGATATCAGTAGGTATTCTGTGGTATCTAACTCAAAACTTAATTTAAGAAAGTGGGCAGGGTTATTTCTGGGGAGATTGGATGGGGGATCCAGGTGTATTAACCAAATCACAGTAGCTTGTGATTGCATAAAAATTTTAGAGATCTGGTTTTCACCTTTCAATCTACCAACTGAGAATTGGGACTTGGTGTTGACATCTATGGAATCGAAAGTTAACAGGTGGAAGGCATGGAAATTGTCTAAAACAAAAAGAGTGGAGGCTGTAAAAAGATTTTTAATCTCTACCTTACTCTATGTTGCAATGATTTTTCCTTTACCCTGCAATTTTGAGGCCAGACATTTTGCTTGTTTTTTCAAATGATTTGGGGAAATAGACTTAACCCCATTAAAAGGTGCTTTTTGTATTTACCAAAGGGAGAGGGTATATTGGGGATGATTGACCCAGTCACTTTTGTTCTAACCCTTTTTGTGTCTCAAAACTTAAAATTGGCATTTGAAAATAATGGGTTTAGACAGCAATATTGGTTCTGTGCAAACACGGAGAAGTTTCTTCAAGCCTGGAGTGGGGAACTTCCCCCAAGGGTGTCAAGGGTAACAGAGATGCCTGTATGGGTAAAAGAGGTATTGTTGAAGATGAACAAGTGGGGAATTACAAAAACTCAGATATGTCAGACATGTGTGAGCAACTCTATACTGAAATCATGGGAAAAATACACCACAAAATAGCAGAATTTAGGAATTGCCCGGGGGAATTGCGGGATGGTGTTTTAAAATAGTTGAACAATAAATGGATATCTGTCCACATGTGGGATATTTTGTGGCTAACTATGTATGGGAGAATTAATTTGAGAGGGAATGCAAAACATAAACCTTTGGAAGAGAGAAATTGCGCGTATTTGGGATGCTGCAATATGGTCAAAACTATGGATAATTTATTATTTGAGTGTTCCTATTCTAAACCTCTTTGGCCTTGGTTAGCGAAGAAATGGAAGATGGCATGGGTAGCGCAAGTTAATCATGAATCTTTGGTCTTGGGCCATTGTCCTTACTTGATGCATATGTACCATTCTGAAACCCTACAGATATTATTTTGTTGTTTAAAGTATTATATACTGCAGGCCAGGTGCCAGTGGTCATTACAACAAAAATGGATGCCTTATCAGATTTTGAATTTAATGGTAGAACAAGCAATATTTTCTGTATATCTAAAAGATGGTGTAATTACTCAGGGCTATATGTTAAAAAAATGGTGGAAAGGATTATCCTTTTTTATTAAGTTTAAATAGAATAAAGTCCAGGACCTGACAGTCCTTAATGTAAGCCGCATTGTAACCAAATCATGTTAAAAGAAGGATTGTGAAAGGAAATTTAATCAATATAATTGTGAGAGTTTACAGTATTTAATGAGAGTATAGTAGAATTAGAGATGGATTATGGTTGTGGTAATAATGAATGATGTCTATATTGCGTGTTTTAATTTTCTTTTTCTGTGTGATGTAACACTGATTTATGATTTTTGAATGAGTTGTTTTTTGATGTGTAATAATAAAAAATTCCCCTACTCATAGATACATAGATACATAGACAGTGTCAGCAGATAAAGGTCTATGGCCCACCCAGTCTGCCCATTTGAGCTTGTAAGTTCAGTTTGTTTTCCTAGAAGTCTGTTGCACCTTACCCCTGACCTACAGAATTCCTTTATGTCTATCCAATGCATTCTTAAATCCCATGATTGTTTCAGCCCCCACCACTTCCTCTGGCAGGGTGTTCCACTTGTCCACCACCCGTTCTGTGAAGAAATTCTTCTCATGTTTCCTCTGAATCGTCCTCCCTCCAACTTCATCCCATGCCCTCTAGTCCTGGAACATCTTTTTCGCTTAAAAATAGTGTTTTCCTGCACCCTGTTCCTCTCTGTAAGATACTTGTATGTCTCTATCATATCCCCTCTCTCCCTCCTCTCCTCCAGGGAGTACACGTCAGTTCCTTCAACCTGTCTTCATATGACTTGTGATGCAATCCATGCACCATCTTTGTTGCCCTCCTCTGAACCTTCTCTACCCTGTCTATGTCCTTATGTAGGTATGGTCTCCAGAACTATACACTGTCTCAGGTGGGGCCTCACTAGTGTCTTGTATGGCGGAATTATGACCTCCCTTTTCCTGCTGGTAATGCCCTCTGCCTATACATCCCAGCATCCTATTTGCTTTACCTGCTGCCTTGTCACACTGTTTCCCTACCTTGAGGTCTTCAGAGATGATAACCCCAAGATCCCTTTCCTGCTTGGTGCATGCTATATCCTCACCCCCAACTGATATATTGTGCCAGGGTTTTGTGCTCCATATGCATTATCTTGCACTTCTTTGCATTGAATTTCAACTGCCAAACCCCTGACCATTCTTCAAGTTTCTGCAGGTCGCTTCTCATTCTGTCTACACCTCTGGTGTGTCTACTCTGTTACAGAGCTTTGTGTCATCAGCGAACAGTGAAATTCTGCCTTCTAGGTCCTGCGCCATGTCACTGATGAAGATGTTGAATAGGACTGGTCCCAGCACTGATCCCTGTGGTACCCCACTGGTCACTTTTCCTCTGTGGAGTGACAGCCATTTACCACCACCCTCTGTGTCCTGCCACCCAGCCAGTTACCTACCCACCACACTACTGTCCTGCCCACACCCATATTCCCCAGTTTGTGTAATAGTCTCTATGTGGCACAGTGTCAAAGGCCTTGCTGAAGTCCAGATAGGCCATGTTCACTGCCCTCCCTGATCCACCTCCCTAGTCACCCAGTCAAAAATTCAATGAGGTTGGTCTGACATGACCTCCCTGGTGAACCATGCTGCCTGGTCCTGTAGTCCATTGGCAACCAGATGTTCCACCAATCTCTCCTTCAGTAGTGCTTCCATGATCTTCCCACTACCGAGGTGAGGCTGACTGGTCTGTAGTTCCTCGCTTCCTCTTTGTTCCCACTTTTGTATAAGGGACTACATCTGCTGTCCTCCAGTCTTTGGGTACCTCCCTGTTTCCAGTGATCAGCTAAACAGGATAGCCAGAGGTTCAGCCACCACCTCTCTTAGTTCTTTAGGACCTGGGTGCACTCCATCTGGCCCCATTGCTTTATCAACTCTTTACTTCCAGTTCCTTCAGGACCCTTTCTCCGTGTAAAGGACTTGTGTCTATTTCTGCACCATTCTCACCCCTTGTACCTTTCAGACCCATTACCCTCCTCTTCCTCAGTAAAGACTGAGCAGAAATACCTGATCAGTATGTCAGCTTTACTGTTGTCATCCTCCACGTGGCCCGCATCCTCCCCTTCAGTCTCACTATCCTCCTTGTCTTTCTTTTTCACTTATGTACCTGTAAAGGTTTTGTCCCCTCTACCCACTGATTTTGCATGTGTTCTTCTGTCCGAGCTTTGGCTTCCCTTACTGACCTCCCTGCCTCCCTTTGCTTCTCCTGGTACTTCTCCCTATCCCCTTCTGCCTGTGTCTTTTTGTATTGCCTGAATGCAATCTTTTTGGCTTTCACTTTCTTTGCTACCTCTTTGGAAAACCATAATGGTATCCTCTTCCTTTTCCTCTTGCTAACCTGCTTAATACATAATTCTGTTGCTCTTGTAATCCCCATTTTAAATACTGCCCACTGTTCCTCAACCCCTGATTCCTGTCCCATTCCCCTTAATGCCTCTTTCAAGTATCTCCCCATTTTCCCAAAGTCTGCCCCCCTAAAATCCAGGATACATGTTTTTGTGTGGTTTGTTCTGCTCTTTCTGTGATTTCAAACCACAATGACTGGTGGTCACTGTTTCCATGTGCTCCCCACTGTTACCCCATCACACTGTCCCTGTTTGTGAGCACAAGGTCCAGTATTGCCTTCTGCGAGTTGGTTCCACGACCAGTTGCTTGAGAGGCACCTGAAGGGAGTCAGGATAAATCTGCTCTAGTTGATGCTGCTGCTGGGATGCTCCAGTCCACATCTGGAATATTGAAGTCTCCAACCAGTACTACCTCACCCTTGTCTGCCATCCTTTGGATGGCTAGCATCAACTCCTATCTGTTTCTTCCTCCTGGGCTGGTGGTCTATAGACCACACCTGTCTGGATGGCTGTCCCCATTTTCCTTTCCAGCTTAACCCACAGTATCTCTCCCCATTTTGTTCCTCCTGGATCTCTGTGGCCCTTATGTCATTTTCACATACAGTGCCTCCTCCTCCCTTCCTGCCTGCTCTGTCTCTTCTGAATATGTTGTAGCCAGGTATGGCCATCTCCAGTCGTGGTTTATTACACTAGGTTTCAGTGATGGTCACAATGTCCAGGTCTGACTGCACCATGACAGCCTCAGATCTTCCTTCTTGTTGCTAAGGCTCCTGGCATTTGCACACATGGCTTTCCATGATTTGACCTCCTAGACTGTCTCACTGTTCTTCCAGCCCTTCCTTGGTTGTCATTTATCCCTGGTTCTCCTTGCTGTCTGCCTGTCTGCTGAATTTTGCCCCTTTTCTGCTTATCCACCTCTTGGGCATTAATCTCCATGTTTTGCACACTGCTTTGCAGAGATAGCCACTCCTCTGGTTCACTGGTTCCACTGCTAGCTGTGGGGGGTGAGCAAGTAGGTACCCTCCTTGCTGGCCTGCCACCCCCCATTGCTAGTTTAAATGCTTGTCAATGTAGCATTTAAACTTATCATTGAGTGCTTGGATTCCCCTCCAGGATGGATGCAGGCCGTCAGGCTTGAACAAACCTCCATCCCTCCAGGTGGGTCCCCAGTCACCAATGAATCCAAACCCTTCTCACAGCACCAGTTCTTCAGCGATGAGTTAAAGTTCCTGGTGCATGCACTCTATGCTCTCCCTTGCCTCTCACAGGTAGTACTTCGAGAAAGTGACAGATGTAGCTACTTGCTTGAGACCCCTCCCCAGTTTCCTAAACTCTTCCTGAACTTCCTTTGGCCTCCCCATTTGCCAGGTCATTAGTACCTGGGTGGATAATGACATCCAGCTCACCCCTCCATCTTGCCTTCCCAGTGATCCCAGGATTTTCCTTCCATCCCTCCATGCCGTGGCACCTGGTAGGCACCTCACCTCCCTGTCCTCTCCCTCCTGTGTTCCTAGCTGGATCCCTCTTATGATGGAGTCCCCCACCAGGATTCGCTTCCTCCTCCTCTGGGGTCCACTGCTTTCCCGCTGAGGTCACCTCCTTGGCTAACCTCCACATCCTTTCCTACCACTTCTGGGTACCTGTATTTGGTTGTCCTTGTTTGCCAGTGTGGCATATGAGTTCTTGAGTGGAATAGGATCTGGGATGTGCCTCTGCCTGACTGCTCTAACCCTCCTGAGCCCACTGTCATCCAAGTGCTCCTCGTTCTCTGCATCCTTTGAGGCAGTTGCATTGGACTGGGTGGTCCCTGGATAGGGGTGATGGTACCTGACCCAGTTTACTTCGCTCTGAGTCTGGCTACCTCATCCCGCCAGTCCAGATAGATGCATGCAGATGAGGGCAGCACCTCAGTGTCCAGAAGGTCTGCCTGAATATGGCTGCCCACAGCCACTGCATTGCACCACTCCCACATTATACTGCAATTCCACTACTTGTCTGCTACTGAAGCTCTCCAGTTAACTTTTATTAATTTACTGTCCTAAAATCCTGCCACTGTTCCTATAATATTTGAAAATACATACACTTCTATCTAAGCTCTTTATCCTTACAATCAAAAGGTAACTACAATCACAATAATCTACCTTCTACTAATACAGATTCTATCACAGAATCAGAGCACAATGCAAAAACATCTGCTACTTAGCAACAACAAACAGGTGACAACATACCAAGCTGATGTAGCTTTTTTTAAAATAGAAAAGAAAAATGTAATTGTTTAAACCAATAGAAATCAGCAGTTCCAAAAGCACCTTGAACTACAAGAAAGAACACAGTACCACACCTCTGCCACAATAACTAAACAGTTCTAAAACATTGAGAAAGAAGAAAAATTAGAGACTGAGCAAAAGATACAATGTACTATAAAGTATTAGGCAATAGGTATACTCAGTTGTTTAACAGAGAAAATAAAGTACCTACCAAAACAGACAGGATACCCATAATGACACTTAGGTTCTCAATATCAGACACCACCAAAGGCACATACAGAAAGGGTTTAAACTATAGTATTAAAATAGTATTAAAATTAACCACATCAGAGTACAAAGATCACACTAAATAAATGTGTTGATCCTTCTGACTTCCAACGAATATCTACCGCACAAATTTTATATCTTCCTGGAGCCTACAGGGTTGTCTTTCACAATCACCTAAATTTACATAAAACAAAACAATTTTTAAACTGGAAATTATATCAAAAAGCACTTACTCTTTTTGATAAGTGCCATGGGATCTTTAATATCTACCTGAACTACCACCAATCCAGGCAGATGGGACCTCGGTTTAACGTCTCATCTGAAAGGCGGCACCTCAGAAGTGCAGCACCCCTCTCATGCTGCACTACAGTGTCAGTACTGGGATATTAACCTACGTGCCAGATGTGGGAACTGAACCCACAGCCCTCTGATCTCCCGGCCTCAGAGGTGAGTGTGCTACCTACTGAGCCACTAAATAGTAATAGTAGTATAGTAATCCCAGTCAAGCCGTATCTGGTGGGAGGGTAGGTGGGGAAACCCGACTGGAAGATGGGGGGGGGCAGCAGTCCAACACCAGTCTGTACTTTAAGAGTGGAACTATAAACCAAAAAATAAAACAGGCTTAGAGTGTCTCAAGGTAATTAAGGTAACGGAACCAATGCAGTGAGGAACAGGCAAACTAATGAACTGTCTGTCAGATCTCTTAGATACAAAATATTAGCAATAAGTATACTGCACTTCTCCATGACATTAGGATAACAACTCAGTGATTTAGTAAAGTCATTTATGCAGCTAACTAGGCAGTGCTCCCCAAACCATAACAATGTAAAGACCACAAAGCCAGAAGCCCTCACAAGAACCGAACTTGGGTTCAGGTGAACATACATTCATCAGATTACAGCAAGCTGTGTTTGAACTGAGAGAAAAGAATGTCCATTTGACCCTGCCATGTATCTCCTCTAATTCAGGCCAGACATTTTTAGTGTTTTCGGCGAAAGCAAATAGTTATCTAAACATTGCAATCGTTTTTTTTTTTTTGTTTTTTTTTTAAGGCTGCATAACTAGGCCTATGTTAACATATTATAAGCTCTGTCACCAGAAATTCTGTATGAGTGTCTCTGGGAGGCCTTGGTCTTGCCATGGGGGCAATCTGTGACAGACTGCTCTGGTGGACCAGGGGAGGCAGACGCCAGCAGAGGGGAGTGGAGACATAACTGATAGTCCACTTACCTGGACCCCAAGGGAGATAAAGCACTGTGGAAAACATTTGTCTAACCTAGTTTTAAATAATCTTATAGAATCAGCTAATACCATTAATTAATTCCAAAGGGATACCAGCCTCTAGGTAAAGAATCCCACTCTCTTTGATAGGTTAAGCATTTGCTCCTTTAATTGCAACGTATGACTTCTCGAGGTGAATTTTTTGAGAAACCCTTTGTGGATCAATTATATGCCACGCATACTCTGTTTTAAGAGAAAAGGGCCTAATGCCCAAAGGCCTACAGTAGCCCACTGGACCACTAGGGTTATATTATATTTAAATAAGGCCACATAGGCACTGAAGGGTAATCCTGAACAACCACACCTCCACTGCTTTTTCTTCTTTTTTCTTAACATTGTCTCTTTCTCAGTTCCACATCTATTAGTTTTTTAATTCTCTATTTTCACTTTTTTTAAAACTGCACCTTTCCTGCAAAAATACCTTTTGCATAGTATCTATGCTCATTTTATAGTTCTTGTACCTCTCCACAACTCTCTACTCTAATTAATATTTTTCCCTTATATTAAGGACTGCTCCGGTGGACTAGGAGAGGCAAATGCTGGTAGGGGGAAGCAGAGCTGATAGCCTGCCTGCCTAGACCCCAAGGGAGATATAGTATTGTGGGAAAAAATGAACTAATATAGTTTTAAATAATCCTGCAGAATTAGCCAATACACCCTATTCCAAAGGGACACCAGCCTTTGGGTGAAGAATCCTGCTCTTTTTGATGGCTTAAGCATTTGCCCCTTTGATTGCAACACATTACTTCTCATAGCAAATTTTTTGGGAGAAACTCTTCCTGGATCCATTATACAGTATGCCAACCATATTCTATTTTAAAAGAAAATCACCCTGTGCCCAAAGGCGTACAGTAGCCTACTTGACCACTAGGGCTAGATTATGTTCAAATAGGGTCACCCAGGCACTGAAGGCTATACCTGAACGTCCTCACCGCACCGCTGTTTCTTATTTGTCACTGTCTCTTTCTCAGTCCCATTTCTATTAGTTTTTTTAGTTCTATTCATACAATATCTATGCTAATTTTATAGCTGTTGTACCTCTCCGCAACTCAGTCTCTATTCGCACTAATATTTTTTCCTCATACTGATTCATTTTTTTTTATTTCTAAAGGTCTGACAAGATGCCATCCCCAGTCTGACAAGACACTGATCCCCCACATGTCAGATAAGTACTGTTTTATTTTTAACCTTCTCTGTCTGCCCTATTTTGTTCCTAAAGAGCTAGACACTTTGTGACCCCATTGCTGTTCCTGTTTTACAGGTACTTCTGGATGTCACCTCGTAAACCCTGTCCAAGGTTCTCAAGGACCCAGGTAAGAGATCTCCTACTTATTATCTATGCTGCATGAGTAAGCTATAAAGGTGCAGCCATGTTACATGGTGTCTGCTTTCACTGTTTTAATGCTGGCACCGAAGTTCATGTCCAGTATTGCCTTTCACTTTTTTTTATGCCAATACTGACAGTTTATCTCAAGTGTTACCTTTCTCTTTTTGTTAAAATGGCCAACTGACCAAACAGGATGCTAACTGAAGAATTTGAGGACTGGTGCCAAAGTACTGTGTTAGTGTAACCAAAATCATTAGCAAAAGTTTGATTTTCGCAATAATCAATTTGTTTTTGCATTGCAGTTGTAAAATATTTGTGATCAACATGTCCACGCTAAACCAAAAGTGTTGCTGACTGTGCTCAGGGGCTGTTGCACTTCACACTACAGGTAGAATCAGGATTCCACTGAAAATGAGATTTTTCAACTTGTTTGAGTTGTCATGACTAGACAAATTGTAAATAACATTAGGAGGCTCTCTATGATCTCAGCACCTCAGCAGCTCCATATTCCCATGCTGATTATCATAAATCCCCATTCTTCTACTGAAATGACAAATTGGGTAAATAACTACCTGCATTCACCAAAAGCAGGATCCGTCTGAAAACAAGATATTGCATCTCAGCTGGTCACTACTGGGAAAAAACATTGTAAAAATCGATACAAGCAAGACCCCATTTAAAATGAGATACTGTATGTTAGCTGAGCTACCCTAGGTAACTACATTGTAAAAATGGATAAAAGCAGGGCCCCAGTAAAAGTGAGATATTGCATTTTAGCTGTGCTAATTCTACATATGTTATAAAAATGCGTAAAAGCAGGACTTCGCTGAAAATGAGACATTGCAGTTCAGCTGCCCTATCCTGCCAATCACAGTTACGCCCTTTGTGTATGCACAACTGTTGTAACAGCTCTGTGTGTGTGTTTGTGTGTGTGTGTGTGTGTGTGCGTGAGCATGCACATCTGTGTTTGTTGTGTGCATTTTCAAGGGGGTGTGTATGTTCAGAACCAGCAAGACCTGTTTACTGTATTACCTTGATGTGTATGGTTTTCTTTGTATTTTTCTGCTATTGTGGTGTAAATGGTGGACTTTTACATCACAGCAATACAAGTGCAATTGACTCATACATTTATTCCCATCTATTATCACATTAATGCATTAGCAGCCATTGTGGCTATGGCCAGTTCCTGTCTCGTATTGTAATATCTGGTTTTCTGGACGTTACTTGATTAGCAGTTGGTACTGGATGGTTCCATGTAATCATTACTTCTTCCTTTTCTATGATCTTTCAGGTTTGTGATTCTAGTGTGTTTCTGCTACTTGTATAATTTGCACTAAATCAGTCTGTTTACATTACTGTGTCTTTCTGTGTACATGCCTTTTGACATATCTCACATCCTGCCACTAGATATAAGACTGTTTCCAACTCTATAAAATGGCACCTACATCTGTCTGTTTTTCTATGGAGTTGGTAAACCACCTTGTGCATAGTTGGCTGTCTTTGGTGGTCAGTATCAATGTCTCATCTGGGGCTAGAATGCTCCACTTCTTAACCACTCATGGGCCAGTTTTTGGTCAACATGAGGTTGCTGCAGATCCCTGTATGTTCCACTGTGGTTGTGACCTCTCCAGTTGTTCCTTTACATCACTGTTAGTCTTTATCTTTAAAGATTTTATTCTGTTGTTTTGCACGTTCTGTTGCCAGTTGGTCCATGTTTACTGGTGGATTGTCATCCAGAGTTGTTTCTTTCCTGAGGGCTTTCACTAATTTTGTAATGGAAGTCATCTAAGGATTATCTCCAGGATGCAGGACATTGACTAAGCTTGGGTCCTGGGATGTCAGTAGTTATGCCTGTAGCCCCACAACCATTGACCTGTATGTGTAATCAATCTTGAGAAGGCCCATGCCTCCTTCAGACCTTGGAAAAGGGTTTTTGTAAATTAGTTGATAAACCCTTTTTCTGTCCAACTGGCCCAGCTCATTTTATAGCCAGTCAATAACACCAAATATGTATGAGATCCCAGGAAAGGAAAGGAAAGGAAAGTTGATATTTAGCATGTTATTGTGTGCTTCAAAGCTGTTATCAGTATGCGGTTCAGCAGTCTAAAGTATTCCTTGCTGATCTATTCTCTCACTAAGTCCTGTTCCATTGCTGCTCCTTCATCTATTCCCATGTACCTGTACTTGTAGACTCCCTCTTGCTCAAATTCTTTTGTGCTACACTCTTTCTTCAAGTTAATGTCTTCAATATAGGTTTATTCCTTTAATGAATGCTGCTTTGGCACATTCATCTAATCCAAATAACAGCCTGATGTCATTGGATAAGGACTGATTGCAACTACTCTTTCAAGTGTTCATCACATGAGCAATAAACAGAATAATAGATAGGGGACTATGTATTATGAGGCTATACCATCGAGAGGTTCTTGAAATCATCTATGAATAGAATATGAGCTTGGCGATCCTTTTTATTTCTGGAGTTCAAGCTATACCCATACCCTCAGTTATTAATGAGGCTGCTCAAGGAGTTTAGAACAAGGCAAAATAAGAGTAGTGACGGCATCTCTTAGACTATCCCTTGCTTTATCTTGATGTTTGCGATGATGCTGTGCCCTTTATTGTGACTCAACTGAAAGGTAGATTTCCACTTTTTCTTAGTGATCTTGATGAAATTTTATAGTAGTGTGGATTCTGTAGATTCTAAGGCATTCAAGAATCCAAGAATATGGAATACTTTCAAATGATTTTTGTAGTTTAGCCATACCACAATGAGTTTAAGGCATTTTTTTTCAGCAATCCATAATGATTTTTTTTCAGCAGTTGCTGGTCTATTGTACCATATGATTGATAATATATTTCTCTTTCATGTGAATTCGCTGATGCTTATAGAGAGTCGACTGCTGTCTGAAACTCTGCCCACAATCAGTACATTTAAAAGGTTTTTCTCCTGTGTGAATCCACTGGTGACCGGTAAAGGTTGACTGATGTGCAAAACTCTTGCCGCAGTCAGTACATTTAAATGGTTTCTCACGGGGTTAATGTCTCCAAATGTTTAGGGATTTCAAATACCGTGGCAAGAATGTACCCCATTCTTTAGCCAGAGCATATTCAAAACTCAAGAAATTAGTACTGTATTTGCCTTTGATGTTTGCTGAGAGCACTCTTCTCAGCACACGCAATGTCACCAAGATGGCTTCCTTTTGAAGTTCATAAGGTGTCACATGTATTGGTTGCATATTTAAATGTGCCTGAAAGTTCTTTTTGATTAGTCCCATTGCTCCAAGCACTATTGGAACAATTTGAGTGTCCTTGTTCCACATCAGTTGGTTTCTGACTGCATATCTTGATATTTCATGATTTTGCGACTCTCTGTAAGCAGGACACACTAGTCACTAGGGGTGGCTATTTCAATCAGCAATGCTACCTTTGTTCTCTTTTCTTGTATTACAATATCAGGTTTTCTTGCTTCCACTTTCTTGGCTGTTGGTATTGGGTGATCCTATGTGATCATTACTTCTTCATTCTCTGTGATTCTCTGTGGTTCATGTGTCCAGTGTCTCTCTGCTACCTGTATATTATAGTGTTTGCACAGTTTCCATGGATTAGTCTTGCTACATTGTTGTATCTTTCGGTATAAAGACCTTCTACCCTGAGTACTTCACATCCAGCCATGAGATGCGCAACTGTTTTTAATTGTGTATTACAGAACCTGCACTTGTCTGTTTTGCCTGTTTTTTCTATGGATTTTATGAACCATCTTGTGCGTAGCCCACTATCTTGGGCTGCCATTATCAGTCTCTCATCTCATGACCTAAATTCACCTCTTTTTAACCATTCATGGGTCAGGGCTTGATCGACCTGTGGTTGTTCCAGTAGCTCCCTGTATTGTCCACTATAATTATGGGCTTTCCAATTGTTTTTTCTTCTCTGTTGGTCTTTGCCCTTATACTTCTTTTTCTGATTCTTTGCACTTTCTGTTGCTGACTGATCCTTATCTACTTGTGGATTGACATCAGTCTCTGCTACCCTTCTGAAAGCTTCTCCTAATTTGATGAGTGAAGTAATTTTAGGCTTATTTTCTTCATGACGAAAGACCTTGACTATATTTGGGTCCAAGGATGTCAGTAAGTATGTATGTAGCCCCATTATTGTGGATCTATATGTGTAATCAATCTCAGTGAGGCCCATTCCTCCCTATGACCTTGGGATGTATAATCTTGCATGCACTGGGTTTTGTATATTAATTGGTGAGCATGAAACATTTTTCTTGTTTTTATATCTAGCTGGTTCAACACTTTCTGTGGCCAATCTATCACACCAAAACTGTATGATATCACTGGAAGGGCGAGCTGGTTTATAGCTTGCATTTTTATTTCGTGTTGTCAAAGCAGTTTTCAGAATTAGCCTCAACCTTCTAAAATATTCCTTGCTTACTTTTACTCTCATTTGTTCATGTTGTGCTGTTGCTTCTTCATCTATTCCCAGGTATTTATACACTCCCTCTTGCTCAAGTTCTTTTATGTCACAAACCTCCGCCAGATTCATGTTTTCTTTATGAGTTAACTTTCCTGCTACAAATGTTGCTTAGGCACATTTGTCTCTAGGCAAAATGTCATCCGTATGTCATCAGAAAAGGTCTTAACAATTTGTAGTTGTTCTTTCAAAATGTTTGTCAGATGAACTATAAAGTTTTAGGTCATCTACGTATAGAAGATGAGATGGTTGCTGTTGATTGTTTTTGTTTCTGGGATTCAAGCTGTATCAGTAGCCCAAGTTGTTGATTAGGCTACTCAAGGGATTGAGGGCATGGGAAAACAGAAGTGGTGACAGAGAGTCACCTTGAAATATCCCTCGTTGGTTGCTTTTATTTGGGATGGTGATTTAACCTTTCTCATGATTTAATTGCAGGGTGGTTTGCCATTTTATCATTGTTGTTGTGATGAAGTTTATCAATATGGGATGTATCCTGTAGATCTGTAAATACTCAGTAATCCAGGAGTGTGGGATGCTGTCAAATGCTTTTTTGTAGTCGATCCATGCTACACTAAGATTTTGGCATTTTTTGCAGCTCTCCATAATGGCTTTGTTCAACAGGAGATGATCCTTTGTACCATATGACTTTCTTTTATTGCCTTTTTGTTCTATTGCCATGAGTTTATTGCAATCTAAATGATTGTAGACTCTGTCTGCATCAATTCCATTATATAGATTATATGCTGTTGGCAAACAGGTTATTGGGCGATAGTTCTAGGGGAGACTGGCAGGCTCAGATTTAATAAGAAGTGTGGTATTCCCTGTTGTTAACCAGATGGGAATCAACTCAGGATGTGCGTATAAATAGTTTTTTGAGGTAGCTAAATCTTGGTGTAAAGATGTTAGTACTTTTAGCCAGAAGTTGGGTACTGCATCTGGACCTGGGGTTTTCCAGTTGGAGGCCTTCCTTATCTTTACTTCTATCTCCTTAGCTGTTACGTCAGGCCACTCCATATCCCTGGTAGTACCATTTCTTGTGCTGTCTTTTATTTCCTGTATCCACTTTGCTTCCCTATTATGTTCAACTGGGTCTTTATAAATGCTTCTCCAGAATTCCTCAATTTCTTTCTTTACCAGTGGTGTTTTTACGTTGGTTGTTTTCTTTCCCAGCTCCCTATAGAATTTCTTCGGGTCTTCTCTACACCATCTATTTTGCATTTTTTTCATTGTTCTTTTCTATGTATCTCCTGAGCTTCTCGGCTTGAGCAGAGATCTTAAGCTTTTTAATCGAGATGGTAAAATTTAGGTCCTGATCTTTTTTAATACAGTGTTTTTCTTTGATTTCATCCACTTTCCTGATGACTTTCATTGATCTATTACCCTTTCTAAACTCCTCAAGCAGTGATACTTCTGATCTTAGCTCCATAATTGATCTTCTATCTGCTTTTTCCATGGTGGTATGCTGAATTTCCCTCTCTTTTTGTTCTTCATTCCTTGCTTTTGTGACACTGCTCTATTTATTAGTCTCGCTGTACAATAATGTATTCTGTTTATTTCAGTGACATCATATGGATCCTTCTGGATGGTTCCAATAACTTTGTTTATTTGTTTCATGTGTTCCCTAACTGTGTATATCATGAGTAATTTTTGCAGTCTTTCCCTTTGATGTATTTTGATATATTTGTCCATGTCGATTAAGTCCAGCAAGTCTTCTCTCATGTTTTCTTCCTCTTCGTTTAGGGTTGTTCCTGTAATTAGCATTTTCTGCTCTTCTGCTCTCTGTATGGGTTGAACTGGAATTTCAGCTGTTTTGTTCTGATATGGCTCTTGTTGTGCACTTTGCTGAGTGTCTTTAGGAAGTGTGTCATGTTTTGTTTCATGTACCAGTATTGTCTGAGCAGTTGTCTGCTGTAATGGCTTACCAGATGATAGTGGTGGAGGCTGAGTCTCTACCTCAAATCCTTCTTTCTTTAACTGTTCAAGGACTTCTATTTTGATGTGTTGCCTCTCTAGATCACTAAACTGTGCACTTTTCATTACATTCCACTTCTGTGTGGTTATTCTTTACTTTGTGATGTTTGCCATATCTGGATGTCTCTGTCTATATGTCTGTTCGAATATATCTGCAGTTTTTGTTGCTGTGCTGGTAAGAGCTACTTTCTTTTCAGCATAAATGCTACACCATATCAGATCCCTTTTCTTTGCTGTGTCCCATGTATCTGCTCTTCCAGCTTTGAAAACCTCTGGTACCTCATCCTTCTCTTTTGCTACTTCTTCACCTGCTTCCTTCTGTAGTCTGCCCAAGTTAATATCATCAACATACTTTTTTGTTTTTATTTGTCCTATTAGGGATCTAAAGTTGGCATCTGTCACACTGTTCAGTTTGTCTGTGGCAACTATTCCTCTTTGCTGCAATTTGCTCTGAAGTCTCACTCGGGGTTAGTGTCTCCAAATGTTTAGGGATTTCTAATACCGTGGCAAGAATGGACCCCATTCTTTAGCCAGGGCATATTCAAAACTCAAGAAATTAGTACTGTATTAATCTTTGATGTTTGCTGAGAGCGCTCTTCTCAGCACATGCAACGTCCCCAAAATAGCTTCCTTTGAAGTTCATAAGGTGTCACAAGTATTGGTAGCATATTTAAATGTGCCTGAAAGTTCTTTTGATTAGTCCCATTGCTCCAAGCACTACTGGAACAATCTGTGTGTCCTTATTCCACATCAGTTTAGTTTCTGACTGCATATCTTGGTATTTCATGATTTTGTGTCTCTCTGTACGCAGCACACTGTAGTCACTAGGGGTGGCTATTTCAATCAGTAATGCTACCTTTGTTCTCTTTTTCTTGTATTACAATATCAGGTTTTCTTGCTTCCACTTTCTTGGCTGTTGGTATTGGGTGATCCCATGTGATCATTACTTCTTCATTCTCTGTGATTCTTTGTGGTTCATGTTTCCAGTGTCTCTCTGCTACCTGTATGTTATAGTGTTTGCACAGTTTCCAGTGGATCAATCTTGCTACATTGTTGTGTCTTTCAGTATACAGGCCTTCTGCCATGAGTAGAATCCGCCGATGTTTTGTAAGATTAGCTAGCAGTGTACAAGCCTTCCCACAATCAGTACATTTAAAGGGTTTCTCTACCTTGTGAATCTGTTGATGCTGTGAGAGATTATACAAATGTGAAAAAGCTTTCCCACAATCAATACAGGTAAAAGGTTTTTCTCTTGGGGTTAGTGTCTCCAAATGTTTAGGGATTTCTAATACCGTGGCAAGAATGGACCCCATTCTTTAGGCAGGGCATATTCAAAACTCAAGAAATTAGTACTGTATTAATCTTTGATGTTTGCTGAGAGCGCTCTTCTCATGCACCTAACTTCCCAAAATAGCTTCCTTTTCAAGTTCATAAGGTGTCACAAGTATTGGTAGCATATTTAAATGTGCCTGAAAGTTCTTTTGATTAGTCCCATTGCTCCAAGCACTACTGGAACAATCTGTGTGTCCTTATTCCACATCAGTTTAGTTTCTGACTGCATATCTTGATATTTCATGATTTTGTGTCTCTCTGTATGCAGCACACTGTAGTCACTAGGGTGGCTATTTCAATCAGTAATGCTACCTTTGTTCTCTTTTCTTGTATTACAATATCAGGTTTTCTTGCTTCCACTTTTTGGCTGTTGGTATTGGGTGATCCCATGTGATCATTACTTCTTCATTCTCTGTGATTCTTTGTGGTTCATGTTTCAGTGTCTCTCTGCTACTTGTATGTTATAGTGTTTGCACAGTTTCAGTGGATCAATCTTGCTACATTGTTGTGTCTTTCAGTATACAGGCCTTCTGCCATGATACGTCACATCCAGCCAGATGATGCTAACTGTTTCTAATTCTGTACTACAGAACCTGCACTTGTCTGTTTCTCCTGTTTTTTCTATGGATTTTGTGAACCATCTTGTGCGTAGCCCACTATCTGGGCTGCCATTATTAGTCTCTCATCTACGTGGCCTAAATTCACATCTTTTTAACCACTCATGGGTCAGGGCTTGATGACCTGTGGTTGCTCCAGTAACTCCCTGTATTTTCCACTATAATTATGGACTTTCAATTGTTTTTCTTTTCTGTTGGTCTTTATCCTTATAATCCTTTTCTGATTCTTTCGTTTTCTGTTGCTGACAATTCCTTATCTACTTTTGGATTGACATCAATCTCTGCTACCCTTCTAGAGGCTTCTCCTAATTTGATGAGTGAAGTCATTTCAGGCTTATTTTCTTCATGATGCAAGACCTTGGCTATGTTGGGTCCAAGGATGTCAAGTACATATGTGCCCCACTATTGTGGATCTATATGTGTAATCAATCTCAATGAGGCCCATGCCTCCCTCTGCCCTTAGGATGTATAATCTTGCCATGCACTGATTTTGTATATTAATTGGTAAGCATAAAACATTTTCTTGTTTTTATATCTAGCTGGTTCAACACTTTCTGTGGCCAGTCTATCACACCAAAAGCTGTATGATATCACTGGAAGGGCGAGTTGATTTATAGGTTGCACTTTATTTCGTGTTGTCAAAGCAGTTTTCAAAATTAGCTTTAACCTTCTAAAATATTCCTTGCTTACTTTTACTCTAATTTGTTCATGTTGTGCTGTTTCTCCTTCATCTATTCCCAGGTATTTATACACTCCCTCTTGCTCAAGTTCTTTTATGTCACAAACCTCCGCCAGATTCACGTTTTCTTTACGAGTTAACTGTCCTGCTACAAATGTTGCTTTGGCACATTTGTCTAGGCCAAACTGATGTTGTGACAGATTATTCAGATGTGTAAAACTTTTTTCACAGTCAATACATTTAAAAGGCTTCTCTTTCATGTGAATTCGATGATGCTTTCTCAGAGTTGATGACTGCCTGAAACTCTTCCCACAATCATCACATTTGAAGGGTTTCTCTCCTGAATGAATATACTGGTGGTTAGTAAGAGCTAAGTGATGTGTGAAATTCTTCCTGCAGTCAGTACAATTCAAAGGTTTTTCTCTTTTGGAAATTTACTTGTACTTAATTGTTAATTGGTGCATGAAAGATGCTTTACTTTCCTTAGAAGTCAAATGCTTTTCTCCTGCATGACTTTGTTCGTGTTCTGAAAAATCAGAGAGTCTTTCAAAACAATTTCCAGAGTCTGTACATATAAGCTGTTGCTCCAGTCCATGAATCTGCTACTGGGCTGACAATCTGTTCAGCAGGTTAGAGCTCTCCTTACTGGTGGTACATACTGAACGATTGTCGTCTGTGTGACTCTGGTGCAGTACTGATTGGAGATACTTCTTGCATTTAGTTGGTTTAGAAACTAGAATTAGAAAAAGAGATCATTGTTTAATTCATTTCATCAGCATTAGTTTGTTTTGGCTGCATAGCATTGCTATGCAACAGCCATTTAGCTATCAGCTAGGGAGGGCTAACAGTGAAACCAGAATAGCTGGTTTATCATTCTGAGGCAAATCACATTACAAAGATCAGAAAAATAGTTTCTATGTTAGATAAGCAATCCTTTGTGTAATGCCAGTAAATGTAGAAAACAACAACAGTGGTAGGCAGCAGCTACTGTCAGTAGGGGCAACAGCTGCCTTTGTACCCTACTGAGAACAACACTGAACCCCCAAACAGGCTCTCAGAATTTACTGTCACTGACTTGTGTGACTTATTTGTTTAACAGCATTTAGAATTAAATTTGTGCAAGTACTATCCTAGTTCTGCTTGCCATATACTGTCTATATATGTTGTTTTAAACAGCAACAAGAAGTGATAAAAAAAGACCTGAACAGTCCATATAGTTTGTTCCAAGATTCCCTACTTGGAGCATAAGTCATTGTCTTCCCTTCCACTCTCCTCTTCCCACCCCTCACCTTTCCATCCAATCACTCTTATACGCATCCCAGTTCCCTGAAACCCTTTTCTGGTTTGCATGTAATTCTCCAAAAGTGCCGCTAGCCCTCTTATTAGTGCCACTTGTCACTCACATTAGTGCTGGCTGGCTGCTCAGCTACTTGTATCCTATTAGAGTTGCCACTTAGATGCTCCCACAAATGCTGCTGGCCTGCTGCCCACTGCTCAGCTGCTCTGGTAAGGGCTGCCTCCTGTCTGCCATTCGGTTGTTCCACCACTAAATGCTGGTGCCCAGATGTTCCAGTAGGTGCTGACACACACCATTCAGCTGCACCAATAGCACCCACCACCTGCTACTCAACTGTTCTGCTGGATAGTGCCACTGCTCTCAGCAGTTCTCGTTAGTGTTGCCACCAAGTCTGGTAAGTGCCATCCTTACCTGCCCACTGCTTGGCAGAGAAAGAGTGTCCATAAGTCTGAACTAAAAGGACACCCTGCTTCTTCCACATTATATTGCTTGTCTTTGGCCTACACTTGCTAAAATGATCATTTTATTAGGAAGCTGGAAACAAAAATAATGAAATGACGATTAACGTCTGCAGTGGTGTGGTAAGATTAAAAATCATTGGCAACCAGGGGCTGGTGATAGATCTACAGTGAGGCAATCTACCATAAAGGATGAGCTAAAAAATATCAGCTAAACAGACTGCCACTCATGATACCTTCCAATAGGATTAAGCACAGGGAACAGTCAATTAGTTGCTTTATTCAAAAAGGCAATTGTTCTATTCATTCAAGAACTATCCCATACTGACTTATGAGTGACTGTCCTCCTGTTTTGCTGATATTTTTTTTTAACTCATATATGGTAAAGCACTACAAAAAGAGAAAGATCACAGACTCAACCAGTCATGATATAAAGTGAAGCATATTCTAGACTTAAAAAGGCAACAGAAAATTGTAAGCTAATGTTTTGTTTTTTTAGCATCATCAGACCCACAGGTTAGCTTATTTATATTCCTGTCACCTGCTTTGTTTGCAGTGTATATGCCTCCCCTGGGTGAGATCATTAGACAGTATAGCTTGGGTTTCCACTGCTATGCAGATGACACCCAGCTGTACATGTCATTTGCACCCAAGACTAATGGTGCTGTGGAGGTGCTAAATAAATGCCTGGCCGAGATCCAGGGCTGGATGGCCTCTAGCTAGTTAAGACTCAATCTGGATAAGACAGAGGTGCTATTGGCGGGTTGTGGTCACTGCTGGGAGAGGAACAGGAATATTCCTGGAAGCCATTCTCTTGGCGGTGCCCACCAAGGTGAAAAATCTGGGCGTCATCCTTGATGATGGATTGACACTTTAGGCTCAGGTGTCATCCATTGTCAAAAGTGGTTTCTACTACTTGAAGAACATTGCCCATATTAAAGCCTTGATTCTGCCTGATGTCTGGCCCTCACTGGTACATGCTTTTGTGACATCCCAGCTCAACTGCTGCAACGCTCTGTACCTCAGGGTCACTGGAGGGGTTCTCTGGCACCTGCAGCTGGTGTAGAATGCAGCAGCCAGGTTACTGACAGGCCTTCCTCGATCCTGTCATGTGACCCCAGTTTTTTGCGAACTGCACTGGTTGCCAGTTAGATGGAGAATCATCTTCAAGGTGGGCTTACTCACCTATAGAGCCCTACATGGATCAGGCCCTGGTTACCTAAATGACCTCCTGACTCCAGCTTGTCCTGTGCACTCACTTTACTCCTCCAGGGCCCACCTTAAATCCTCTGGAGATCGTGCATTTGAGGTGGCGGGCCCAGTATTGTGGAACTCGCTACCTTGGTCCTTGAGGGTGGCCCCATTGGTGGAGGCTTTCAAGTGGGGCCTAAAGGCACATCTTTTTAGGAAAGCCTATCTACATTGTTTATAGTTGTTAAACTGCTGCAGTATTTTTATTCAGTATTTGATTCTTTTACATTTGATTTTAAATTGTTGTAAATTATTATGTGTTCTTTTTTTTTATGTTAATTTATCAGCGCATGCTTGCCTTGCTTGTAAAGTGCCCAGAGCCTCTCGTATGGGGCAATCTAAAAATAAATGTTACTTACTTACTTACACTAATGGCCTTTTTAATTTTAAATTCATCAGCCTTGTTCAGCTTGTTATTTTTATCAGTGCCTATGGGGAGGATCTTGGTATGGTGGCAACGCCTACCACCAATTCTCCCCTGTGTCGCCCACTTTCACAAGTAAGTGCTGATTTTCATCAAGGATATCCCCTCCATTGAGCCACACCTTTGGAACTGAAAGCTGTTGGTGTCAGGACCACATAGAAACTTTTGCTAGCTGGGAGCCACCTACAATGTTGTGCAAAGTTGAACCCATTAAAATGTGGGCAGCTTCGTCACTCCTCAGTTCTTTCTCTTGCTGGCCACTCATCTGACCTGCAGAGAAATAATGCAGTCTATTTTGAATTTTCTAACATTGTTTAATTTACTATCATTGTCATTTTATGCCACCATCAAAAGAGTCTTTTATTTAGGTTTTGTACCTGATCTACAAGGATGATGCTCACACAGTTTGTGTGTGCTGTTTGGGCCTCTCCCACTACATGAGGGCCTGTGATATCTGCCAGGGATTTATCCAGGCCACAAGGAGATGCCAAAAGAAGGTTCTAGACACCTTCACTGCCATTAAGGCTATTTACTGTAAGCCACCACAAAGGCACAGGTTCCAGTCCAGTTTCTCCTTCTCACTTGATGGTCTCGAAGTCTCCCCGATGTTCGGCCACTATTTGACCAATGAGGTCATCGAGGTCGAAGAAAAAAGACAAAAGTAATCAAAGTCCTCCTCTTCCAGCCGTCACCCAAAAAAAACATACAGACAAGGCTCCTGCTTCTCCAGTAAGGTCAAGGTCTCCATTAAAGTAGGGTAAGTCCTCATCATCATCTGCTCCATCAGTGCCGACTACAGCCCCCCCCAATCATCAATGAGACACCAAGATCAGGGTCTGGCTCGGCACTGCCATATCTACCATGGCCAGTTTGCAACCTCCATTCTCAGGTTTTACCCCATCAACACCAGTAATCAATGAGCCCTTTGCAGGGGGCCATTGATTCCCAGTTTGTGCTGGCGATGGTCTTGACACTGTTTCACTGATTGTTGCTGTCCCTCTTGCTGAGGATAATGGCTGTTCTGCTGGCAGGGCCTAACATGTTGGTACCATCATCACTTATGGGTTTAAATAGCATGCCTATTATTCCTCCCACTCAGCTGCCACCATAATCGCTGGCTCTGCCTGTGCCCCATCATCATTCCAGACAACGATGAGGAGAATTATAATACTGACCTCCTTAATATGGAGGAGGATTTGGAGTATGAAGAAAGGGAACATGATCCCTATGAGGGTGGTTTACCTTCTAGTTCCACCTGCTCCTCTTGCAGTGAGGACTCTGTGGTTTATACACCCAGGTCTCCTCCAGAGAATGCCTCTTTTCAGGCCTTACTGAGACAAATACAAGGTGCAATGGGCTTTGCTTCTGAGGAGAAAGACTCCACCAAGAGGAATATATTGGAGTTTTTGGAGGTCCTTACTACTGTATCCATTATCATGCATCCAGTATATCCTGCCTTACAGGCTGCTACTTTTGCTGCCTTTCAGAGGTTCAAGACTGTTTGGAGTGATGTTGAGAATGCTCTGTGTAAGTGTCAAACCTCAAGGATGACTTTACGGTGTCTTACATCACTGACCCCCTCAGCACTCCAGGGGATATGGTAGGGGTTCTTTCTGTAGGCCCGCTGCCTGTACTGGCCATGCCTTCCGTCAGCAACCCCATGCTCATGGTGGAGGCCCCATGGGTCCTCTGCCCTCTGGTGCCCATGCTAAGGCACCCAAAGGTATCAGTCCTGGCAGCCCTGCTGCCCCAGGTGCTTTCTAACTCCGCATCTCCTCCCACTCCACTGCTAGATCCGGGGGTGCAGGTGGGGTGAAGGATTTCTCTTCATCTAGCAAAATGGAGGGAGATCACAATGTATGAGTGGTCCTGGAAACAGTGGAAAAGGGGTATGCTCTGGAGCTGTTGTTCACCGCTCCAGTACTCCCACCACCTCCCTGTCATTATCATCTGGGCCACTTGTTACTTCTGCTGACAAAGGTTCAGACACGTATACAAAAGCATGCTTTAGAACCTGTTTCCCCTCAAGAAAAAAACAAAGAGTTCTACTCCCGATACTTCCTGGTTCCCAAGTGGACAGGAGATCTGTGTCCTGTATTGTCCTCAGAGACCTGAACCTGTTCATTGAACACAGAAAGAATGGTTTCTCTTCAGGTTCTCATTCACCTGTTGCAACACGTGGATTGGCTCTGTGCCCTGGATATGAAGGACACATACCTTAATATCAAAATTTTCAAATGCCACAGTACCTCTTCTTCATGCTGGATGGCAGTCATTATCAGCTCCGAGTCTTGCCCTTTGGCTTATCCTCGGCACCGAGGGTAGTTACCAAATGTTCAGCAGTTGTGGCAGTGGCCCTCTGGAGGGAAGAGCTTTATGTCTTCCCATATCTGGATGACTGGCCCCTTAAGGCCCCATCCAGGGAAGTGACACTGTACACATTGTCCATAACAAGATTACTGTTTGAGGAACTGGGTGCCACAGTGAACGTACCAAAACCCATACTCAGTTCTTGTCAGCGACTCCAGTATTTTGGAGCAGTGTTGGATATGGCAGTGCAGCGACTTCCTGCCTGTGGACAGGCCAGAGGCCCTTGTTGCTCAGGCCCAGCTGATCCACAGAAGCCATTATGTTTCAACTCAGATTATGTTGCACTGCTGGGGCTGATGGCTGAGGCCATCGTTATGGTCCTGTATGCCTGTCTTCACATGTGTATTCTGTATTGGACTCTTTGGGTACAGTGGGACCAACTGACAGATAATTTGGTGCAAATGTTTCTTCTCATCACATCTCCTCTCCACCATGCTCTGGGATGGTGAATGGACTACCTGCATCTGTTATGTGGCATTCACTTCTTTTCCCAGACTCCCATGCAGATCCCCCCCCCCAGGCTAAAGTAGGAAATATGGAGCATCTGAGAGGAGAGCTGTACCTCGGGGTGCAAATTAATAAAGGAAGTAGGGTGGTGGAAATTAAGGGAAATGGACACGGGAGCATTAAAAACAGAGGGGGAGGAGAAAGGGCAAAAAGGGAAAAAGGAGTAATTATCAGAGTGGTAATAAACTCTGGAAAGCCACGTGTGTGAATGATAGAAGTCTAGGAAATAAGATTCCAGGCCTAGAGGACACCATGGCAGAGGCTGACTTAAATATTGTGGCCATTACCGAGTCACGGTACACTAAAACCATGACTGGGACATGGCCATACCCAGCTATACTCTGTTCAGGAAGGACAGGATGGGAAGAAAAGGAAGGGTATAGTACTTCATGTGAAGAAAAATATAAAAGTGACAGAGATACAGGGAATATGGGGGGTGCAGAGGTACTGTGGGTCACCCTGAAGAAGGGGAACAAAGCCACTGTTCACACTGATGTGATCTATAGACCTCCAGCACAGGTGGAGGATTTAGATAAGGTACTGGTGGAAGCCACTGGCATGATGGCAAAAAAGGGGGAGGTGCTGTTGGTGGGGAACTTCAGTCTTCTAGATGAAGACTTAACCTCCCAGCTATGGCTTTAGCTAGAAGCAGAGACAGCCTGGACTCCCTGTAGGAAGCATTCCTCAGGAAACTAGTCCGTGAACCCACTCATGATAGGATAATACTGGACCTGCTACTCACGAACAGGGACATTGTTGCAGACATCTCAGTAACTACAAAGACATATCTCTTCATCCCATTCTGTCCAAATTACTTGAAACAATAGTCAATTCTCGACTAAGAAAACATCTGGAATAAATTAATTTGCTTAACTCAGTACAATCTGGATTTAGACCGAACCACAGTATGATATCCACACTTGCCAAGGTGTCCAGTGACTGGCAAACTGCACTTAACACTAAAAACTATGTGTGTGCTTTATTCCTTGACCTGAGCAAGGCTTTTGATATGGTGTACCATGACCTGCTGCTGCTCATTCTGCATAACATTGGTCTTGACTCCTCCGACTTGCAGTGGTTCACTGGTTATCTCATTGGCCGTCAGCAGCAAGTCAAGGCAGAAGGTGACCTCTTCCCACTGAAAACACTCCTGAGAGGTGTGCCACAGGGGTCTATCTTAGGTCCAGTACTATTCACAATCTATATTAACAACATCAATTCTGGTATCAACTCAGCAAACATCCACCTTTTTACTGATGATACCGTCCTTTACATCACCAGGCCCACTCCTGAACTTGCCTGCAAGGATCTGCAACTTGATTTCAACCTGCTGCAGCAAAACTCCTGCACCTAAAACATCTGTTAAATGCCAAAAAAAACAAAGCCATGCTCTTTTCCTCACATGGCAATGCAATAAACCATTGTCCCTTAGGTATGTCACCTCAAATCACTACACTTTGGGGGGAGTCACTGGAGTTTGTGGACAAGTTTAAATATCTGGGGTTCTGGGCTGACTGTAAACTTTCCTTTGTAGATCATATTGAGAGACTGGTAAAAAAAAAATTAAAATGAAGACTTGGTCTCTTTTTCTGTATTAAGCACTTACTAATGCAGGATGCCAAAATTAGATTGGTTCAAACTACCTTTCTACCTCTCCTGGACTACGTTGACTTTCTGTATGGCCACGGGGTAACATGAGATATCAGTGCTGGGGATTGGGCACCTACAATAATGGTGACCCAATCCCCAGCGCATGTCTCCAGGGTTACCATAGGGTAGGGCGGCCGGATTGGGGGGGCAGCGAATATAGCAACGGGTTGTCACTATATGTACATGCATGGGGGGGAGTGAGCAAGCACAGTGAGGGGCAGGAGGAAATGTGAGGGGTGGTGCCACAGTGGGTTGCTGAGCCGACCTCATGGTGTGTTGGGTGGGTTGGCGGTGTGGGTCAGCAGGGTGCTGGGTTCAGGTCCGGGCGCTGGTGCATTTTTGTTATGCCTGGCCCAAACCTTTTTTTTTTTTATGTTTTTACACCCCCGCCTTTGCACCCCCGGAGCTGAGAACTTAATGCGCCCCCGCAAAAACATTAAAACGAAGTCCCCGCACTGTTTTGTTGTGTGTAGGTGTCAGAGTGCCGAAAAGAAATTTTCAGCACTTTGACTTCCTCGATAACGATGACTCTTTTAGGGCTTTCGCCGTTATCACATGTAACCAACCACGTTCCCAGCACTGCTTTATCCAAGCTCTACACCCTTTATCACAGAGCATTAAGATTTATTACTGGCGTGCCGTACTCCACCCATAATTGCTCCCTCTATTCCAAATTAGGCTGGAAGTCAATTAAATCCAGAAGACTAAAACATGCAGCACTTGGACTTGTAGAGCACTTATCAACAAGCTCCCCCAGTACATTTCAGATTGCCTACCAATTTGTACTCCTGAAAGCTACTCCCTGAGAAGCCTTTCCTAAATCACACTCATTACCCCCAGAGTCAGAACGCGTTTTGGCAGATCCTCGATAAGTCCTTCCTGTCCTGTGGAATAGTCTCCAAAAAACCCTGAAGCTAGCCACCCATTAAATTGACCACAGTCAAAACTCTGATTGCACATTCCTTCAAGTAAGGATTAAGCCATGAGAAAGGATGGGTCTACTGTGGAATTAATCCATGATTGGGGCACGAGTCCAAGTGCCTCCAATGACCCAACCATGGATTAATTCCACAGTAGACCAATCCTTTCCAGTGGCTTAATCCTCTTGTAACATGGCAATGATTTTATGACTGATAGTCTCTGAATAAATGAGAGTAGACAGACTGATTTAGTTTTTGGAATGCTTTATGCTGAACTGTAAAACATGGTGTACATACAGTACAAAACAATTGGAACACACCTATTGGAAATATCGTGGCTGCTATTTAAGTTTTGCAAAAATAGCTTTCATTACAAGATTTAAGTTTTCTAACATCAAAACATATTTTAAAACTTTTTAAAAACTTGCAGTTAACTTTCTACACTAGGTTATTTGATTTTCATCTGTGTTTATTACAAGATATGGGTTGCACTGCATGATGGGAGTGTGCTAGGGTACATCTTCATGTTTTGTTCCTGCAGTTCCTTTGCAGACCAGTAGGTGGTTGTGAAACAATCCTAGCAGCACAGCACTGATTTTCCAAATATACTGAATTAAGCCAATCTGAAAAAAACTTTATGGAACAAGTATTATTTTTCTGAGTATTAACTTCACTTTTTTCCTTTCTAAATTATCTAGCTTAGCAGGAGATAGAACTACATAACGTTTACTGCTCTCGACTTTCAAATACCTGTTTTGACTAGTATTGTTAGTCTCTTTTTTTGATTTCCTTTTGTTTCTCTCACTTTCTTTATTTTTCTTTTCACCCATAGAAGTATCCTTTGTTTGATCTTGCTTTGTTTATCGCACTATCTTTGTTATTTTTGCTTTCTGTTATTTTATTTATTTATTTACTGTAAATTCGGAATTACAAACCTTTGAGTCAAAGACTCTTTTGCAAAGGCTCCACGTCGGTTACAGAGGATGGAGGGGGGAACATGAGTTGGGGAAGACAGACGGAACAAGGAAAATTATTTACAAGCAAAATTATATACAGATTTATGTACAATCACATTTTTTAGTAACAGTAGCTCCCTGGTGGTTACAGAGGGTGGAGAGACATATGATAGTAAAGGCGAATGGAAAGCAACTTTCAATACATAATAAAAATGGCTTACTGAATTCATTGCTGGCATGATAGCAGAGAGACTTTTTTTGTCTGGTTAGAGCAAGTAGGAGACATACCTGCGACCCCTAGATTGAGCATGGGGGTTACGATAGGCCTGAGGGCCCCTGTGTGGGTGTGTGGGGGGAGTGGAGAGGAGACAGGTAGGCCAAAGTAGCATTCACATTTAGAGCTATCCAATAGGAAGGTCTTTAGGCCTGTTTTGAAGAGTTGGATGCTCCGGGACTGGGAGAGGGAAGGCGGAAGAGTGTTTAGCCATTTGGGGGCACGGTGAAGGAGGGATTCTGCGCAAGGGACGCTCGACGTGGGGGAACCACTAAGGATGTGGTACGTGAGTCTGGTCGCCTGAGAGGGGCCGGTTTGATGATAGGGTGTAGGACGGCTGGTGCTAGCTGGAGGTGGATCTTTTGCTAGAACGCAGGTGTGGTACTTGAGTCTTTGATGGAAATTAAGCCAGCCAGTCAGTTTGTATAGGTTGCAGGTGTGGGTGAGTCTGTCACAACCCGAGACAAGGCGACATGCTTTGTTTAGCGCAGTGGTTATGCAGCTTAGGGTGGAGTTATCAGCAGTGCCGTAGATTACAATCCCGTAATCGATAAGGGAGAGAAGGGAGGATGTGACAGCTATCTGCATGGCATGCGCGGGCAGACTGTTTTTGATTCTGTAGAGGGTACCCACTCTCGAGTTGATCGCTGCAGAGAGGAGGCGTACATTTCTGTGGTAGGAGAGGGAGGTATCTAGGGTGACACCCAGGTATTTGAAGTGATTGATGTGTTCCAGTAGGGAACCATCTGCGATGGAAATGTGAAGAGCCATCTGGCTGTGCGGGCTTTGGCGATAAGCAAAGGTCATGGCCTTGGTTTAATAGTAATGATCAGTCGGTGGTCAGCGAACCAGCTTTCCAGCTCCCTGAAGTATTCCTGGAGGGTGCTGAGTGCGACGGGTTGGGGATGTTTCCAGTACAGAAACCGCCGCCAGCATAGAGGAAGAGATGACCGCTGCAGGCTTTGAGAGAGAATTAAGGAAGAGAGTAAAGCAGTGGCCCAAGATTGACCTCATGGAACACCGGAGCAAACAGGCTTGGGGTGGAGATGCTGGAGTTTATTCTTACTTGCTGCGAAGCGACCTGTGAGGTAGTCCTTAGCCAGGCAGCAGCCTCTGGGACCACATTTAGTTGCGGCAGGACTTGAAGGAGTAATTGTGGGCTGACCGTGTCAAGGCCTGCTTAGTTAAGTCTATATAAAGATAGCTCCCTGCAAGTGACCCTTGGTCAAGCGCCTCGTGGATGAACGTTGTGAGCTCAGCGAGAGCTGATGATGGTGCTGTGGCCAGCTCTGAACCCATGCTGTTCCTTACTGAGTAGGTTGTGTTTTGTTAGATGCCCAGTAAGCTGGTCTGGGACTATTTTTCCAGGGCTTTGAGAGAGGAGGATATAGAGATTGGTCTATAGTTACTGGGGAGGGTGGGATCACTGCTCTTAAGATAGGGGTGATCACTGCTTTTTCCAGGTAGTGGGAATTGGCCGAGGCAAAGCGAGAGGTTTAGGATTTGTGTGAGATGGTATGGGTGACATCAAGGGTAAGCCTTATGAGTTTTAGGTCCAGGGAGCTTGCTGAAGCGAAGTGTTAGCGATTGCTTTGGAGATATAGTGTTTGGCTAAGGAGCAGGGATGGTATGGAACCGGAAAGGGGGAGGGAGGTCTGTACTCACCATAAGAGGAGTAGAGGGGGGTTTGGGTGGGTGGAAGAAATTAGGCGGGATGGATATGTGAGAGGTCTGAGAAAGATTCATTGAGGGCTTCAGTGATTTTGGCAGGATCTTGGGTAACGTCCCCGTTCAGACTGAGTTGGGTAGGGGTGAGGGAACGTGATTTGCCACTGATTTCTTGTACGCTGCTCCAGAACTTTTTCCCGTCTCCCCAGGAGGAGGAGAGGGTGTGCTGATAGTAATCAGCCTTGGCCTGACGTGTGGCCCAGGTGCATTTATTTGAGCCTCCCTATAGAGTCGTCTATCCTGGGTCGTTAGAGTCTATGGCCCTGTGCCAGAGGTTGTCCCTGTGTTGCATGAGTTTTAGGAGGGAGGTGTTATCCAGGCGTAGACCTGGTTTTCACGATCTGTCTAGTGAGGGGAGCATATATATCGCAGGCTTTGTTAAAGGTAGCTATAAAGTGGGCGAGAGCGGCATCAGCCGATTGTGCGTTACATAAAGGAAGCCAGTTACTATTGGCTATGTATTCTTTGAGGTTATTAATGCCTCCTTTTTTGAGTTTTCAGTGCCATGTGGTTTTGGGTGGTGCAGTGGGCAGTTTGCCCGACCACCAGCAGATAACCGGGGCGTGGTCACTGATACAGTCAGGGAGCACTGAGGCCTGGGTAATATTTTTTGGCCTGTTGGTAAAAATGAAGTCTAATAGTGAGGATGTCCCGGTTCTTGTGTTGCACCTTGTTGGGGAGGTGATAATTTGGGTGAGATCCATAGCCTGGGCAGCGTCTCTGAAGACGGAGGAGGATGGGGATGCCCAGTCGATGTTGAAGTCACCCATTAATATGGTTTCATTAGTATTTGGGAGGTGTGGAGACAGCATGAAGGATGGATTCAAATGCAGGTTTCTGGTTTCTCGGGGATAGGCTGAGATGATGATGATTGTTTTAGAGCCCAATCTAATTTTGACTGCGAGAGCCTGGGCCCCATGTTCGGGGGTGTCAACGATGGTGGCGCAGAGTGTTGATTTAATGAATATTGCGCAGCCTCCACCTCGCTTACCAGATCTATCCGTCCTAAAGAGGTTATAGTTGCTTAGGAAAACAGCATCATTGGGGATTTTATTTGATAGCCAGGTTTCAGAGAGAGTTAGAATGTCTGGGGCATGTTGGGCAATCCAGCCCTGCAGTAGGGTGTGTTTTTTGGGAAGGCTACAAATATTAAGTGATGCTAGCAGTAGTCTTCCCTGTGGTTTGTTTGGGGAGGTTTTTGTTGAGGGGGGACCAGGGTTGGGATGAATGTTTCCAGAAAGGAGGAGTAGAAGTAATATGCGTCGCAGTAGGGAGAGCCTGGAGAGCTTAAGAGACTCATGCTGAGAGCGAGATGGTGAATGTTTTATTTTTTTGTTGTGGGTGGGGACTGGTAAACTAGAAATGTCGCCGGGAAGAAGGGAGGAAGCAATGGGGGGGAAGTAGCACTATGTTTTTGTAGCTGGAAGGGGGCTGGGTTGTATGTTGGGGAAAAGCTGTGGTACAGTGTTTACCCAGTTGAAGTGAGGGTGTGAACAAGGGTATAGGCGAGTAAAGGTAAGTCAGGACTAGTGGGCATTGGCTTGCAGTGTTGGGGTGACTGTGCCAGCAATTATCAGAGAAAGCTAAGGAACAGGGTTGGTGGTGGAGTCATGGGGCGGAGGAGGCCAATGGGGGTTAAGAGCAAGGAGAGGAGCCTGCTGGTCATTAGCATTGTAAATAGGATGTAATACATAGTGGGTCTAACCAAGCGAATGCGTGAGGCAGCGGCCTCTAGGGCTGGATCTTTATAACCTGCAGCTAGAATAGTGGGCTGATAGATTTATTTTGCCTGTCACCTGACCTACTACAGGGTATATATATTCAGAGAGCCGAAAAGGGTGGTGGTGGTGGGCGTAGAGGAGCCGAACGAGTAGCTGGGCGTGGGCTTCACTGTTTAAACTGGCTTTGAGTTCCCTGCAGACTAGCTTTTTTTCAGAACAGTGGCGTTTTCCAGATTTTGCAGTATGAGTGTACCTATGATTTGCTGCGCTTGGCTGAGGAGATGAGCGGCAAGGCTGTGGCCAGGCAGCAGCTTTGCAAAAGGTGCCAAAGCCAGGTGAGCTGCATAATTACCTGGGTTGGCTGGGCTTCTGGCAGGGAGGGCTTCTAGTCTGGCCTCACGACCTCCTTTTCCACGGGAGGGGGTGGTGTCTCTGGAGAAAAAGGGAGAGAATTTGGTTTAAGTAGGCAGAAAGGGAGGGTAGCTTAGGTTAAGTACTTTGGGACGGACTGAGATTGGCTGGTGTGAGATGAAATTGGAGCTGGAAATGCTGCAGGGATCAGGGGTCTGAGTGCCTGGGCTCGAGAACTCAGAGGCTCTGCACAGCAAGTACCTGATTAATCACTCTTGTAAACCCTAGTGCACTTAATTCCCAGGTCCTGTACCATTAGCAAGCAAACAGTCCCGAGCCCTTATTGCGCTTCCCCAGTCACTTAATTACAACAGGGTCCTGTTGCAGCAGCAAACAATCTCCTGGTTCCCGCATAATGTTTCCCTTAGTTTAAATTATTTCAAGTCCCGTGAGAAAGAATGCAGCTTTTACATCTAGATTAGCAAACAGGCTTAACAAGCATTGTTTAAAGAATGCAGCTTTTACATCTGTATTAACAAACAGGCTTAACAGAAACTGTTTAAATCCGCTTTTGAGTTCCCTGCAGACTAGCTCTTTTCAGAACAGTGGCCGTTTCCAGATTTTGCAGTATGAGTGTACCTATGATTTGCTGCGTTTGGTTGAGGGAGACAAGCAAGGCTGCTGTGGCCAGGCAGCCGTTTGCAAAGGCGCCAAAGCCAGGTGAGCTGCGAATTACCTGGGTCGGCTGGGCTTCTGGGCAGGAGGGCTTTAGTCTGGCCCTCGCGACCTCCTTTTCCACGGGGAGGGGGTGTTGTTCTGGGTCGGCTGGGCTTCTGGGCAGGAGGGCTTCTAGTCTGGCCTTCAGACCTCCTTTCTCCACGGAGGAGGGGTGGTGTTCTGGGTCGGCTGGGCTTCTGGGCAATGAGGGCTTCTAGTCTGGCCCTCGTGACTCCTTTATCCACGGGAGGGGGTGGTGTTCTGGTCGGCTGGGCTTCTGGGCAGGAGGGTTCTAGTCTGGCCTCGCGACTCCTTTCTCCACGGGAGGGGTGGTGTTCGCTCGGTTGTCACGGAGAACGAAGCTGATCTGCGCGCGGCCCTGCCATCTTATTGAAGGTGCATGCTCATCTTTACCATACTGTGTATTTACCAAGGAAGTGCTAGGACACATAATATTATTCAGTGGTCCCAGAATGCATTGCACCCAATGTTGCTTAGAAAGCAGTAGATCACACGTGATTGTAACAGTATATAAACAGGGCCACCATTATGGGAGGACAACTGGGACTTTTTTCCCAGGCCCTGAGCTCTGGGAGGCCCGCCTGTGCTCATATGCTTGTTTTTTTTACTTAGTTTTTTTTTATTACTGCGCTGCCAGCATCAGAACAATTTTTCTTGCTGCTGTCCGGCCCGGGGAGTCTACACGAGACTACTTGCAGTCACATGATGTAACATGGGCGCATTTCGTAAGGTCGTCAGGATTGGGAGCTGTTCCTTAGAGAGCTTAGTGCATGCTGCTGTGTCTCGCTTGCTGACTCTCACCCCTGAATATCAATTGAAATATCCCCGAGTTGACATAGCACTGCAGTAGCACACTAACGTAGAAGACATTGTGGCATGAAGAGGGCAGTCTATGGGCATGAGGCAACTGTCGCTGTCTGCCGCAGGAGTACAGGAGTCGGTGTGTGTTCAGATTTGCCGACATCGCCTTGAGTCACCAGATCGGACTTCGATTCTCGAGTCATGCAGGCTTGCTTGTGGCCTGGTGATGTAAGGGAATGCAGCTCATCATCGAGAAAGACTCCTCGAGTAGTTCCCTCTCACAACCAAAACAATCGTGTGGTGTGTGTGTCTCCATTGTGTTCTCCACCTCCACTCTCCGAAGACTAGTCCAGTATCTGCATCCATCATCCAGGTAAACAAAGGAAAAAAAAAAGCTAGCTAAGTACTATAACCCCTTTCCATCTGCCATAGCTGTTCCAGTTCTCACTAAATGACAAGTAGATTGGAGAGGGATCATTAGGGATGTGGACATAACAAGCTGTTCCTGCTACCAGCTGTCAGCTGTTTTGGCAAAGTAGGGTCAACTCTAGATTGACAATGATGGAAAAGGTACAAATGAAAAAAAAAAAATGAATGAGTGACATGGGCCACCTGTGGGCCCAGTGTGCAGCCATGTAGATGAGCTGGGTTCTGCAGCAAACTTAGGAGGTGCAGGTGGTTGGCCAAGGCTAGGTGAGCTTCTTAGTCTGTGGAGGTGATGATGTTGCATCTGGTATGACAGCAGCGACTGTGGCTGGCAAGGGAGCTTGCCTCCCCCAAGGACATTGCTGTGGGGTTCAGGGTCACCTGTGGTGCCATCTAGTGGGAGGGTAGGAAGGAAAACCAAGGGAAGAAAACACCAGCCTCCACCCCATGCCATGAGGCTTGTCACCAGCCTGTCACCAGGTCTTAAAGCTCCTGATCAGGTAGAATGGCCCTCCTTTGGAGTCCTATCTTGGGGGGAGTACGCCGTAGGGGAAGCAGCAATATAAGGGCCAGGTTATGAAGGACACAGCTAGGTGTTTGTCACCCTGGGGGAGGGGGATAATGTGGTGTTGGTCGTGTAAAACTCTCTCTCTCTCTCTCTCTCGTGCTCTCTCTAAATATATATATATATACATATAGTGCCACCTCTGGGAAAACTTTGGAAATGTCATAGAATTTCCGTTGTCTTTCCTAGATTGCCTGGGTTTTTCTTCCTCATATTTTCTATTTATACTGTATATATATATATATATATATATATAGTGGTTTGGCCTCCTGATGACCACCTCATGTCTGCTTCAAGCGATTCCAGTTCCCACAGTCGCCCGTTCCCCATTGTTTCACCAGCAGGGATCCACATAGGGAAGGGTCCACGAGTACTGTCCTGCCATCATTATTGACTGCCAGGGCTCATGTGGATATTTTCCTTTTTTTTCCATCCCTTTTCCCACCCCTTACCATCCCAGTGCCATGCAGTGCCTCTGCAGGACAGACACACATACACACACACTCACTCTACCACCAGTGGTCATCCGGGTGCCAGTCTTGTAGTGGAGGTAGCCTCCCCAATGCACCAGAGGAAGACTGAGCACTGGGACACTTGATCTGCCTCCCCCCACTGCCCGCTAGAACCCAATGTTTTCTGCCAAACCCTGCTGACTGTTGTCATGTGCAGTACCACTACAGCTTCATCAGCCATCTGGGCACCATGTCATAGGCTTCTTAAAAATTGGCAGCGGGATATCTTGTTCTTCTTTTGTGCTACATGGTGGGTAGCAGAACAGGGCATAAGACATTGTGACACAGGCACTTGTAAAGATGGCAAAAGGTTGATCAAGGCAAACCCAATCTGAATTTTGTGTCCAATAATGGGGCAATTTTCTCTGGAAGTAGGATGCAGCACTCTTCCATCCATGTCACATAACCATATGGTACAAGAAATAAAACCAGCCCAAACTATAACAACCCTTAAACTGGCCTTGCAGCCACAAGCCAGTAGATAGTAAAAAATTGTTTTCTGGGGGTCACTACATGTTGACAATCTGGGTTTGGGATGGGACTCAGGTTGCTGAACTGGGGTTGACCAGGGTGGTTAAAGTGCTGCCTAAGACTGATCTTCATCCCTCCTATCCGGCCCCTAGAACCCGTTGCTGAACCCTGCTCAGAGATGTCATGAGTGGTACCACTATAGCTGCATCGACTGTCCAGCTGCCATGTCACAGGGGACTCAGGTTGCTGGAGTTGGGTGACCTGGTGGTTAAAGTGCTGCCTTAAACACATTTCAGCTGGTGTAGGGAGATGTTGGTACCATGGAGAGCCCCCTGTTGTGGGATGGAAAGCCTGCTCACTCTTGGAGGGGGTCCTGATTCTGATACACTGTGGTGCAGGATGCTGACAGAGGTAGAGCATTAAATAGGGGGGAAGACCAAGGGTCACCACCTGATGGATTATGTTGATGAGCCTGGGCTATGGGAGTAATTGGGAAAAATACCCTACCCTCTGCGCCGGCGCCCTCAGGGGGATAGGGAGAAAATGGGGGAAAATTGAATACACCCTCAGCTGAATGAGCAACGTGAAATCAGGGGGATCCTGGTGGCAGGACCTGGCAGATGGAGTAGGAGGGGGTATTAGGCCCCCTCTGAAGCCGAGAAGCCGGACAAGTAAAAATAAATAAATAAATAAATTCTTTCATGGATTATGGGTTAGTGAAAGCTCCACAAAATCTTGTTTTTAGCTTCAATAAAAGCCCCAAAACTCACCAGAGAGCATCAAAAACCCCAGAGCCTAGGCCCCCAGACCCCTGGCTTATTTGGCTAGGGATACAGGGACCCTAATCAAACTACCTGTCAGGGTCCCCAAAATGTCTAGCAGCAGCCCTGTATGTAAATGTTCACTTCTAAAGAAACATTGCAGAGGAGCTGAAAGAGGTCTGTCTCTTTTCGGATTATACCAAAATCTGAAATATGATGGACACTCTGGGGAGGGGGGGTGATGAGCAGAGACCTGAGAAAACTTGAGGAGTGGTAAAAGGTATTGCAGCTGGGTTTCAATGTGAAAAAGTACAAAATCATACACTTGGAGCACAGGAACCTGGGGCAAAGTACAAAATGGGGTGAGTGTTATTGATGATCACCATGCAGGAGAGAGACCCAGATGTAATCATCTCTGATGACCTAAAGGAAGTGTGACAAGGCAGTTGGGAAGGCTAGTGGGATGCTGGGGTGTATAGGAAGAGGTATCACCACCATAAAGAGGGAGGTGGTGCGGCCTCAGTATAGATCGCTGGTAAAACCTTACCTAGAACACTGTGTACAGTTCTGAAGGCCACACCTCCAGAAGGACATAGAGTGGAGGCAGTACAGATGAGGGCAACTAAAATGGTGCATGGTCTGCATCAAAAGCTGTATGAGGAGAACTAAAGGAACTCAATATGTACACCCTGGAAGATAGGAGGGGGGATATGATAGAGATCTTTAAATACCACACAGGAGTAAATAAGGTACAGGAAGAAAGTATTTTTTCAGAAAAAAAGTGCTTAAGAACAAGGAGGCATGCTGTGAAGTTGGGGAGGGTAGATTCAGGAGAGCTGCGAGGAAGTACTTCTTCAGAGAAAGAGTGGCAGATTCCTGGAACAGCTTACCAGCTGAGGTGGTGGGGGTGAAAACAGTGGTGGGGTTCAAGAATGCATGGGATAGGCATAAGGGGATCTTAGTGAACAGGAATTGGGGAGACGAGAACAAGCCAGAGATCAAATAGGGTCTGCGGTGGTACCGTAAGTAGGGAAAAATTGGCAGATTTGGTGGGCCAGGAGGTCCTTATCTTATTTATTTATTGATTTCTTGGAAAAAACACCTGTGAGCAGGTGCTCATTTGTAGGTTCCATGTCAGTAACAAAGAAAAATTGAACAGGTACATAGCATTACAATATAAATCATTACGCTAGAAGTACAAAAAATTGCACTGGTACAAAACAATACCTTAACAAGCTAGGTGGACAATAAGTTCATGGAATTACAAGGTTGGGATAGCATTTACCTAAGGAACAATATTTGGACAACCACTACGGTGCTGGTGAGAAGGCGCCTGCATCAGGGAGTTAGGTATACGTGTGGGGGAGAAGCAGAGAGGAGAACAGGTACAGCTGTGGCATAGTGAAGTGTATGCCTGCGTAAAGGGTTAAGAACAGATTTATGGAAGGTAGGAGATGATGGTGCTAGGAAAGCATCAGACTGGGAGGGGGTGAGAGGGCAGGTACTGGGAGGGGAAAGGATGCCCAGAGGGGAGGGGAAGGGAGGGGAAGGGTACACAGGATGGAGGTACCAGGGAGTGCTGTGAAGGTAGGTGCCCCTATGATTAGGTGGATCACTAAGTGTTGCAGCTTTACGGGGTCCAGACATAGGAAAGTTGTTTTGGTCATCATGGGTGGCCAATGCAGTCACAGTTGTCTTCCGCAACAAGATGCTGCTTGAGCTTACGCTTGAAAGCTCCAATGGTTGTGGTATCAGTGATGGCTTGAAGGAAGGGCGTTGGTCCAGTGTGGTGCTCGGTAATAAAATGCACGTTGACCCTGTGTGGTGCAGTATCTAGGTTCACTGAAGATTTTGGCTGTGGGTGCTTCTGGTCAGCCTGGCACTTACGTGGCACATAAGCAGATTCTGGATTCCTGGTGGCATCAGGTTTAGTGTGATTTTTTTGGCCAGCAGACAGGTATGGTAAATAACTCTGCTCTTCAGCTGGAGCCACTCTGCCCATGAATAGAGCACACAGGTGTGTGTGTGTGTAAGTCTTGCAGCACCTGTGAGGAGTTGGCAGGCCTTATTTAGGGCCAGGGAGATGTGATGGAGTGCTGAGTCCGGTGCAGAACCATAAACGGCCAGGCCATAGTCAACAAGGTTAACAACTGAGCTGGCCATATTAAGTGCTTCATAAGTGAGGCTGTGCTTGTGGCGGTGGAGTATCCTGATTCTGGAATTGATGGCCTTGGCTGTGTTGTCTATGTGCTCTGTACAGGACAGGGTGGAGTCGAGTGTGATACCTAGGTACTTAAAGTGTTGCACGAGTTCCAGTACGTCACCACTGTTGTTCAGGATGGATAGTGGGAAGGTCCTGTGTTTCCTGTGGGTGCTAGAGTAGATTAGACTCTTAGTTTTCTTGTAGTTAAGGAGTAGTCTATGATCCTTAAACCATGTTTTGGCAGCAGTAAATCCCAGTTGGAGGTCATCTTGAAGTAGTTTGGGGTTGGGGTTGCAGGAGAATATGACAGCATCATCAGCATACAATTAGCATGTGACTGGTGCAGGAGTCTGGTAGTTTTTTTAAGAAGATACTGAAGAGGAGGGACCCCTGTATTGATCCCTGGGGGACCCCCGAGCGAACAGGTTTGCTATCTGAGACAACATCCTCTCTCTTGACCAACTGTGAGCGACAGCTAAGATAGCTGTTAAACCAAAGAACTGTATCAGAAGAGAGATCGATGTCGGCTAGCTGTTCAAGGAGAAGTGTGTGGTGAACCATATCAAAAGCTTTTTGATAGGTCAATGAAGGTGGCCCCCACTAGCTGTCCTTGATCCAGGGCTTGGTAGATATAACCAGTGAATTCCAACAGGGCCGTGATAGTGCTATGTCCCGCTCGGAACCCGTGTTGCTCCGGACATAGGAGCTAGTACATGTTCAGGTAATCCACAAGCTGATCCGCCACTATTGTTCAAGTGCTTTGGAGAGTGGCAGGAGTATGGAGATCAGTCTGTAGTTGTTCTGTAATGCCTGGTCTCCAAACTGGTGTTACAGAAGCCAATTTCCAGAGCTGGGGGAATAGAGAGTGGTGGAGGGAAAGGTTGATGATGTAGGTCAGGGGGCTTAGTACTTCCTCAAGTGCCATAGTGACAAACTTGAGGTCCAGGGTGTCTCCACTGTGCCTCGATTGCCCAGCACCTTCTTAAGGTACTTTCTAGTCTCAGTAGTGCTGACTTCTTTAAAGAAAACGAGCAGGTGATTCCCTATGGGGGTATTGATCCTCAACTGGGTACTTCTGGACCAGAGGGTCAAAGTAGTCTACCAGGAGTACTCCACTTAAGTCCGTGAAGGCAGTATTTAGGGAATTTGCTATTAGAAGTGGATCCACTGTTGGCACATCATTGACCAGGAGCATGGAGGGGGTCGTTTTGTGCTCCTTGCCAGTAATATCACTGAGGTAGGCCCAGAAGGATTTGCTGCAGTTCCAGGAGTTGGAGAGAGCTTCCTTATAGTAGGAGCATTTTGCTAAATAGCCTTTGTGCATTTGTTTCTAGCTTTTTTATATAGTTGAATGTGTTGACTGCTGTACCATGTGTGCGTGCCTTTGTCCAGAGTTGGTCCTGAGCATTGAGTTGCAGCAGGAGTTCTGGCATTATCCAGGGGTTGCAGGGAGTTTTAGATTTTCTTGTTTTCATGGGGGGGGCATGTTTATCGAAAATGGTATTAAATTTTGTGATGAAGCAGCCGAGTGCAATGTCTACGTCATTTGTTTCATGGTAGGTCAGACCAGTCTAGCCCTTGAAGGTCCACTTTGAGTTGTGGAAGCTGCCCTTTAAGGATTACATGGCTGGCTATGGTTCTGGGTGGGGGCTTGCTGAAGTTGTTTTGCCAGGTGCAGGTAACGGGTGAATGATCGCTCAGTGAGTCAGAGAGGACAGTGGTGTTGGTGATGTGGGCTGGTCAGTTTGAGAGGATCCAGTCCAGCAGTGTGCTAATACCTGTTTTGCAGTTGACCTTTGTTGGGGTTGTCACCATCTAGGAAAAGTGGATAGTCACTAGAGCATCTCTCACCACAGCAGCTGCGGGTGAGGGCCAACTGATGTTGAAATCCCCAAGAAGAATGATCTCGGAGTTAAGGTGCAGGGTGCCAGTAAAGTCCATGAGGTTGTTAGCACCAGGAATTGTTGTTTCAGGTGGGATGTAGACTGTGAGGATCGTAAGCGCCTTATTGTGAGAGGCCAGCAGGATTTTGATGGGTAGGATTTGCCGATTGGCGCATTTGTTGGGAAGGGGAAGGATATGACCTTGAAGTGTGTCCTTTACGTAGACTATGTAACACCCTCCTTTCTTCGAGGTACAATCCTGCCTAAAGAGGGTGTATCCAGGCAGCACAATGACAGAGTCCAGTACCTTTGGTGTTAGCCATGTTTCCACAATCGAGAAGTTATTGGGGTTGTGTTTGGTAACCCATACCTTCAGGTTGTCCAGTTTGAGCAGCAGACTGCAGATGTTTAAGGTGGCTAGGGTGAGCCCTGAAGATTTTTGTTGCAGGCTATTTTGAGAGTGAGGAGGGCCAGGGTTGGGGTGTATGTTACCCGATAGCATTAGCAAGAGTAGTAGTAGTTGGGTAATGTGGTTCAGAAGGAGTTGGTAGCTTCTTGAGCATTGCCGTTTACCTGGTAACAAAATTTTAGAGGAACTGTTGCAGGCAAGGAATCCATGGATGTGCCAGGCTAGGGAAGGATAATTCTGCCTGTGGTCCTGGGGACTACACCTGGGGCACCCTTCCATAGAGTATGAACTTGTGCTTGAGTTGAGAAAAGGCTCATGAAAAGGATGGGCTGAACAGTAAAACACATTTGCTTGAGGGTCTGTACCTGAGGAAACTAGATACTGCTGCAAAGTATAGGTACTAGGTGTCACAAACGCACTCCACAGGTAAGGCCCTCTGCTCCCACAGTGCCAACTTCAGAGTACAGTAGTGTGAATAGGTAACAGACAGGGTAACCCTCCTGTCTGCTTTGGGTCTGAATCACCTTTAGCCTCGAGTTCTGGAGGGATTCAAACTGTGAACCTTATGCTAGCATACCCAATTAGAAGCTTAGATATGTACCCTCTTCAGGACTGCAGTACAATCTTTCACCAGGGGCACCCAGCCAGGTCTCCAAAATTAACCCTTAAAACTCTATAAGAGACCTTAGGTATATTCTTACCTTTTTACACAAGCTCAGTAACACAATCAAGCTTTTCAACAGCTGTCAGACTTAAATACAGGCACTTCACATGCAAAAAGAAACTGAGAAGACACCCAGGCAGTATTTCAATGAAATGGTTGTTTACTAAAATATGATAAAATAAGTAAAGTAAAATACAGAACAAATAGCATGAGCTCACAGTCACAAAAGAAAATTGGAAAATTACCGAAGAAAACTACCACAGTACTTAAGATCTTTGCTAAGTATTACCTTTTTAAGTGTGCTTAGGTTAGAGAGAACTTTCTGTCTCAGAGCCCAAGATGATATGACAATCTTTAATTAAACATTTTGTCTTTGAACTTAATCCCACACTCATGTCCTCTAGGGCTGACTTCCTGTGATAATGTGATCTGAGGGGTTTTATGACTCTTCACACATTTCTGGCTGTATGCTAAAAGGAGAGAAACCAGCCCAATTACCTTGCCCTCTGTGACCTCAAACTCACATTTGGTTTCCAACTTCAAAAGCCTGGGCAGGTCATAAACAGGTAATAAAATGCCCTTCTGTAAGGAAGTCTTAAGTAACTGGATCTTCTGGTCTGTTTTACAACATCCTGTGGTTTCAGCTACTGACCTTGAAAGATAAAGGCAAAATCTCTCACATACTGACATTTCATACACAGACCATTTATTTATAAATATAAATACCCTACCGGTAACCAGAAGCAAGGGCAGAGTGTCACAGTCCTTATCTTCCGAAAGCTGAACAAATTCTATGTGTTGTCCTTATCTGCCGAAAGCTGAACAAATTCTATGTTTTGTCCTTATTTGCCAACAAATTCTATGTTTTGTCCTTATCTGCCAACAAGTTCTCTATTTTTTCCTTATCTGCCAACACATTCTGTTTTGTTCTTATCTGCCAATAAATTCTGTTTTGTCCTTATCTGCCAACAAATTCTCTGTTTTTTCCTTATCTACCAACAAATTGTCTGTTTTGACCTTTATCTGCCAACAAATTCTCTGTTTTGTCCTTATATGCCAACAAATTCTATGTTTTGTCCTTATCTGCTAACAAATTCTGTTTTGTCATCTGCCAACAAATTCTGCTTTGTCCTTATTTGCCAACAAACTCTATGTTTTGTCCTTAACTGCTAACAAATTCTCTGTTTTGGCCTTATCTGCCAACAAAGTCTCTGTTTTGTCCTTATCTGCCAACAAATTCTCTGTTTTGTCCTTATCTGCCAACAAATTCTATGTGTTGTCCTTATCTGCCAACACATTCTCTGTTTTGTCCTTATCTGCCAACAAATTCTATGTGTTGTCCTTATCTGCCAACACATTCTCTGTTTTGTCCTTATCTGCCAACAAATTCTATGTGTTGTCCTTATCTGCCAACAAATTCTATGTGTTGTCCTTATCTGCCAACACATTCTCTGTTTTGTCCTTATCTGCCAACACATTCTATGTTTTGTCCTTATCTGCCAACACATTCTCTGTTTTGTCCTTATCTGACAACAAATTCTATGTTTTGTCCTAATCTGCCAACAGTTTCTGTTTTGTCCTTATCTGCCAACAGATTCTATGTTTTGTCCTTATCTGCCAACAATTTCTGTTTTGTCCTTATATGCCAACATATTCTCTGTTTTGTCCTTATCTGCCAACACATTCTCTGCTTTGTCCTTATCTGCCAACAATTTCTGTTTTGTCCTTATATGCCAACAAATTATATGTTTTGTCCTTATCTGCCAACAAATTCTCTGTTTTGTCCTTATCTGCCAACAAATTATGTGTTGTCCTTATCTGCCAACAAATTCTAGGTTTTGTCCTTATCTGCCAACAATTTCTGTTTTGTCCTTATCTGCCAACAGATTCTATGTTTTGTCGTTATCTGCCAACAAATTCTCTGTTTTGTCCTTATCTGCCAACAAATTCTCTGTGTTGTCCTTATCTGCCAACAATTTCTGTTTTGTCCTTATCTGCCAACAAATTCTATGTTTTGTCCTTATCTGCCAACAATTTCTGTTTTGTCCTTATATGCCAACACATTCTCTGTTTTGTCCTTATCTGCCAACACATTCTCTGTTTTGTCCTTATCTGCCAACAATTTCTGTTTTGTCCTTATATGCCAACAAATTATATGTTTTGTCCTTATCTGCCAAGTTCTATGTTTTGTCCTTATCTGCCAACAAGTTCTCTGTTTTGTCCTTATCTGCCAACACATTCTCTGTTTTGTCCTTATCTGCCAACAAATTCTCTGTTTTGTCCTTATCTGCCAACAAATTCTATGTTTTGTCCTTATCTGTCAACAAATTATATGTTTTGTCCTTAACCTGCCAACAATTTCTGTTTTGTCTTTATATGCCAACAAATTCTATGTTTTGTCCTTATCTGCCAACAAATTCTGTTTTGTCCTTATCTGCCAACAAACTCTATGTTTTGTCCTTATCTGCCAACACATTCTCTGTTTTGTCCTTATCTGCCAACAAACTTTATGTTTTGTCCTTATCTGCCAACAAATTCTCTGTTTTGTCCTTATCTGCCAACAAATTCTATGTTTTGCCCTTATCTGCCAACAAATTCTGTTTTGTCCTTATCTGCTGAACACATTCTGTGTTTTTTCCTTACCTACCAACAAATTCTGTTTTGTCCTTATCTGCCGAACACATTCTGTGTTTTTTCCTTATCTGCCAACAAATTCTGTTTTGTACTTATCTGCCAACAAATTCTCTATTTTGACCTTATATGCCAACAAATTCTCTGTTTTGACCTTATATGCCAACAAATTCTATGTTTTGTCCTTATCTGCTAAATAAATTCTATGTTTTGTTCTTATCTGCTGACAAATTCTATGTTTTTTCCTTATCTGCCAACAAATTCTGTTTTTACCTTATCTGCCAAACAAAGTATATGTTTTGCTCTTATCTGCCAAACAAATTCTATGTTTTGTCCTTATCTGCCAAACAAATTCTATGTCTTGTCCTTATCTGCCAACATATTGTCTGTTTTGTCCTTATCTGCCAACAAATTCTGTTTTGTCCTTATCTGCCAACAAATTGTATGTTTTGTCCTTATCTGCTAACAAATTCTGTTTTGTCCATATCTGCCATCAAGTTCTGGCCCGGATATTCGGACTGCACCTGGCAGTTGCTCAAGCCTGGGCGCAGCATAACTGGGATGCACCGGGGCCAGGATCTGGTGATATTCAATGGTGATGTGCCATGGTGCAGCACCATTGAATATGGCACGGACTGTGCATGGCACAGTGGCACTGCTCCGGTGCAAGCTACAGATACGGAGCACGGGGATGCGCCAGTGCAAATGCAGTGGTGCTAGGTGCATCACCCATGATATTCAGCAGAGGGCATGCAAATGAGGCCATACTATATGCAAGGTGCAAATGGGGCCATTTGCATGTTATCATGGCCCCAATTGCATGCCTTGCACAGGGCAGCCTGTTGTCTTGCACCTGATGCCCTGCACAGCATGACATATGCACAGTGGGGGTCCCAAAGCATCCCCCGCCCCGTAGCTGTGAGTGCAGTAAATGTCTAATAAATCATTCCCTGGTAGTCTCGTTGACCCCCCTCCCTCGGAGTCCTGATCGTGGTAATGTAGATTAAACATTCTCTGGTAGTCTAGTGGACCCCTCCCGATTCCCTGATCATTGTAGCACTTGAAAGACAGTGATCCAGTAGCCTTTCACTCCTCCCACCCATCAGGATTCCAAAGTCGCCAAGACTTTCATCATCGGAGCGGCTTGCCGCAGCTTCAATTGCTCAGATACCACCGTCTTAGCCGTTTAACGACAGGTACAGTATGGTGTAAGTCGATTGATCTGCAGCGCGACCAATGGACCTTTTCAGAGATGTTAGATTAGATAGTCCTGTGCATGTGAATGAAGCTCACATCTTGGACTGCTCTTAGTGGTGATACCCTGCAAGCCCATTGTCCACACTGGGGCCAATGGGCTTGCCAGCCCATACTGTACCTGTCATTCGGCGGGTGGTCATGGTATGTGGGGAAGCTGCACACCCACCAATGAGAGGGTGCGGTGGGCAAGGGGTCCCGTGGATGGGAGGGGTGGGATGCCACTGATCACCAGGGAATTAATTTAGGTGCTTACCATGATCGGGAATCAGGAGGGGCGGGTCCACCAGGCTACCAGGGAATGTTTTATTAGACATTTACTGTGATCAGGGACTCAGGAGGTAGGGGTCCACTAGACTACTGGGGAATGTTTAATCTACATTTACCATGATTGGGGAATTGGGAGGGGGGGTCCGCTAGACTACCAGGGAGCCATGTGTGCTTGTGGATGGTGTTCAGGGTGGGCGGGTGGCCACCCATGGCTGGCGGCTGCTGTGTTACACCCTGCAATACAGCAGCCCACCTGTGGGTGGCCAGTTGTTCCTACTCCTCATGGGCTCAACTTTGAGCCCCCTTATGCTGCGCAATGCAGGGTTGCCCCAGCATATGCACCTCACATCCCAGGCTGAATATTGGGATGTGCCGCATATGCATGGGCATGCCCCCTGCATCTGCACCGCATACAATTACATTGCGCCCTGGAGCATCGGGATTTGAGCTGCACCTGGCAGCCCTTTCAATATCCCACCGGGGCGCAATGCCGGGTTGCGCCATGCGCAACTCCATTGAATATGTGAGCCTTTATGTTTTGTCCTTATCTGCCAAACAAATTATATGTTTTGTCCTTATCTGCCAACAAACTCTGTGTTTTGTCCTTAACTGCTAACACATTCTCTGTTTTGGCCTTATCTGCCAACAAAGTCTCTGTTTTGTCCTTATCTGCCAACAAAGTCTCTGTTTTGTCCTTATCTGTCAACAAATTCTGTTTTGTCCTTATATGCCAACAAATTCTCTGTTTTGTCCTTATCTGCCAACAAATTCTGTTTTGTCCTTATATGCCAACAAATTCTCTGTTTTGTCCTTATCTGCCAACAAACTCTCTGTTTTGTCCTTATCTGCCAACAAACTCTATGTTTTGTCCTTATCTGACAGCAAATCCTGTTCCTTACAGATTCACATTTTATTTTCACTTACACACATACTGCCAATAAGACAGAAGTTGGCTGGCTTTTAGTTACATTGTTTAGGATACATTGTGATAAGCCTCTGTACCACATCAAGGTAGCCAGCCTTACAGAAGTCCATTCAAAACCAGCACTCTTGCATACATACCTTGATCAGGTCACTCATACAGTCCTGGCCTCTAAGTTTAGTACCCGCATATCTTCCAAAGATCGTTCACAGACTCACAATAAAGCATCCAAGGAGGGGAAAAACTGTTTGTTAGGTACATTAGGCTCTGTTTGTGTTTGCTGCCCTGGCCTGAGGCTTATGTTGTCCCTGGATGTTCCAGATTTTACTGTACTCGACAAAGTATACTGGGTATGTTTGCCTACACCCATAACGTCTGGCTTCACCAGATTTGGTTTTCACTTCTGCAGCATCTAGCAGTGGAACCTCCTATTCAGTGGAAGCACCAAGTTTGAGGTAACAGTAAATCTGTCGACCACCGGCAACGACGCATAATACCGGCCTTGGGTATTGTGTCCCCAAGCCCCAGTGCTCTGCCCCCGGCACGCCCTGGACTTTAGGATTCTGCTCCAGGTCAAGTTGGTCAGGGAGGGCAGGTTTTACTAGAGGGGAAATGGCTATGGAATGGACCACTAGCGACTGTCGCTGTAGTGGTTATTTCTGTGTTTCTCATGCTGGGGTGTCGAGCAAAAGGGGGCCACCCCTGTTCAGCTCCCTCTGTGTCATACAAACACATGATTGAGCCAGCAGAAAAAGGCCTTGTGGTCTATAATGTTTGCTTGAGTTTGCAGACCCCTCAGTGTCTACTAAGGGATCCACCCCCTCCGCGTTATCTACCCCTCCCTCCCTGCTGATGTCTTCTCCCCCCACTCCTCCTCCCATACATGCAACTTTCCCTTTACTCTGTCCTGACCTCTCTTGAAGCTGTCCACTGTCTTCAGGGACACCACTTCCTCCGTCAACTCATTCCACTTAGCTACCACCCTCTCTGTGAAAAAGTGCCTCTTCATTTCTCTCCTGAGTCTTTTCCCCATCACCTTGAAGCAGTACCCCCAAGTGGTCCTGTTCCCAGAAAGGTTGAAGAGACCTTCAGAGCTCACCCTGTTGAAACCTTTACGGTACCTGAAGGTTTCAGTAGTGTCACTCCTCTCCCTTCTAACCACCAGGGAGTACATGTTGAGGTCCCCAAGTCCATCCTCGTATGTTCTGCTTTCCTGTCTCTGGATCATTTTGCTTGCCCATCTCTGGAACATATCCAGCAGGTTGATGTCCTTCTTCAGGCAATGCACTAATACTGCACACTGTACTCAAGATGCGGCCGAACTAGGGATGTGTGTAGTGACAGAATGATGTCTGCTTTCTTGCTGGTTATATTCCTGGCTATGCAGCCCAGCATCTGATTCACTTTGGTGTCTGCATTTCTGCATTCAGAGACTCTACCTTCCACCATGACTTGAGTCCCCCACCTCCCCTGCTCTGCCTGCCCCCACCCACTTCCAATCCTACCCACTTACCCCCACCCCTCTGCCTCTCATCTGAACCCCCTTCCTTCTGCCCTGATTGGGGGCAGGCCTTTTGCCTCCTTCACTAGGTGACCAAGGCTACCGAGACCCCTGTTGCCCATGCATCAGTTTAATTAAAGATCTTTGCCCATATATTCCCCAAATCTGGATTTCCGTACTCTAGTGTTCTCTTCAGTAAACTGCAGCCTATCCACTGCATAAAGGCTCTTACTGTCTCAGGTATCCCCAGCCTCCAGCTAGCCCATAGCCCTCCTCCCTGCACCCCCCCAAGCCAGATATTAAATTCCTCGATCCTTTTCCTTCATACTAGGAGCATCTCCAAGAAGGCTACCGACCTCCTCACCCCACTGCAGAACATCCACACCTCCCTGAACCACCTCTACTTCACATTCAGCCAAACTGTTCATTCCCTGATGAAAAATGATGTGAGGCTGCCCCCCCCTCTCATGTTCTGGGCTATGCTGACCCAGCATAGTCCTAGTCTGCATCCACACCTGTGATCCCTGCATCTGCATGCCTGGCTAATAAAGATGTAGCCATTTCCCAATTTGGGGTTTCATTCCAAGTGGCCAATGTCTTGCTTGCAGCTAGAAAGCCTTCTATGAGGCACACCTATTCTCTGAAGTGGAAGCGCTTCTCAATGTGGTACACACCCCATTCCATGGACCCATTTACATGGCCTGTGAATACTGTCCTGGACTACCTTCTGTCCCTATCAGACTCCGGTCTCCTGTGCTCTTCTATTAAAGTGCATTTGGCAGCCATTTTGACTTTCTATGCCCCTGTTGATTGGCACATGGTAGGACAAGTAGAAGTGTCTTGTACATTTCTTAATGATATTCTGCATGTACAGCATTTCCCCAGATTCATAAACCATTTCAGGCTTGTGACTTTAGTTTCATACTGGAGAAATTGATTCTGGCTCTGTCTGAGCCTGCTGCAACCTGTGAGCTGCATTTCCTTTCATGGAAGGTGCTGTTTCTAGTCACCATGACTTCTGCTCATAAAAGTTCCAGACTTCAGGCTCTCATGCATGAGCCTCCACATTTGATTTGCCATAAGGATAGAGCTTCCTTGCAGACCAATCCTCACTTCTTGCCTAAAGTGGTTTCTGATTTCACACTGAATCACAATACACCTTCCTGTATATTACCCTGAGCATGCTAACAAGTGAGAGGCATTGCTTCATACATTTAATGTGAACACTACATTTACACCTTGATCGCACTGAGGACTGCAGAAAGCCCTCTCAGCTTTTTCTTCCATTCACCCCTGGTAAAAAGGGTGCTTCTGTGACTAAACAGTGCCTGTTCAAATGACTGGACAACTGTATTACATTTTGTTATGGCATATACGGTAAGGAACTTCCTGTTGCTGTCCATAGTCACCCTACACCCAGTATGGCCACATCTGGTGCTTGCTTTTAGAATGTCACTGCAGCTGATATATGTGCTGCTGCCACAGGGAGCACTGTGCACACTTTCACTAAGCACTATAGTCTGGACACCATGTCTCACAGACATGCTGGTTTGCAGGGTCTCCTGTCATGATGTCATATCAGACTTTGCCATCCTCCCTGGGTCCTTTGTGTACCACTTGGGAATCCTTCAAAGGTGTGGCCCAATGCAGGAAATATCCTTCATGAAAGTAGAACAGTTACTTACTGTAACAGTAGATCTTCGAGAGAATCTCCTCCATTGGGCCACATCGCACCCACCCTCCTTCCCCCTTTCTGAGGTATTAGCTACGAACATGTGAAATTTGCCAGCAGATAAAGGCCTAGGTGGTCTATCAAGTCTGCTCGAATGTGCAGCTAGCACTCCTTAGTCTGCTGCTGCCTCTCCCTTGACCCTCTCCCTTGCCCTGTCCCAGACCCTTTTGAAGCAGCCCACTGTTCTACTGGATACCACTTCCGCCGGTAACATATTCCACCCAGCTCCCACCCTCTCAGTAAAAACGTGTCTCCTCATCTCCCTCCTGAACCTTCCTCCATCTACTAGCTGGCAGGATTATTCACTGTCTTTTTGGAGGTTTCATAAATGGCTTATGTGTATTATGTTTTCCAGTCCCATGCCTCTCTGTGTGCCTGGTCCTGATTTGGTCTCCTGGTTCCTTTCAGTAAGATACCCTCCTAGCTTGTCTCCGACATGAATCTGAGGAGTGAGGCCACCCATGTTTTATAGGCACCGACACTGCACATTATCATGAATGGCCCCTAGCTACTAATGTTTCTGTGTGGTCCTGATGCCAACAGCTTACTTTTCCAAAGGTGTAGCCTAATGGGGGAAGGTCTCTCAAAGATCTACTTTTATTTATATTTTATTTATTTAAACTTTTATTTACTAGGTAAATACAATGAGTCAAGGCCTGTTTTCACGTATGACCCGGGATCATAAATATACAGTCAAGTTGGTACAAAATTATGGCAAGTTATGGTAAGTAACTGTTCTTTATAAGTTCTGTGGGGCAAAACTTGTAAATATTGGGGTTTGAGTAGTAGGGTAGTGGGTGTATGTGTGTGCACACAAATGTGTGCATGTATATACTGTGTGTGTGTGTGTGTGTCTGTATGCGTGTGTGTGTGTATTAATAGATTGAGGGAGAGCTCCTGACCAGTCAGAGGGCTCCTGCCCTCCTGTAGGGGAGACACTGTTATTCTATGAAGAATGTCTCATACCCAGCAGCTCTGGAAACAGGCAAATTCTATAAAATGTTAATATATTATTGATCTATCTCGATAAATAATGTATTAGTATTGCCATCGAGACCACTCTTGTGGTCGTAAGAATGGTCTCACATCCTTAGGGTATCAGAACCATTCACCTTCGGTTTATGGGTCTCATTTATTTATTTATTTGCTTTTGTTAACCAGGTAAGCACACTAGACAACAAGTGCCTATTTTCAGGTGCGACCCGGGAGGTTACAGTAAATAAGACACAGAGTACAAAATACAGAGTCAGGGTAACATGCTGGCCCACAGACAGGTGGGAGGAACAGCAAACAGTACAAGTGGCTATACAAAGGTACAGTTGGCAGTATGTCAGCGGGATACATAATGGCAAAGAGAGGTAGAATATAAACAGGTACATCATCTCAGAGAGTTGACACAAAATACATAACAACAATTGAGAGGTAGAATAGCAACAGGTAACATCAAGGCAGAGCATACATCAAAAATAACTATAAGTACCGCGTGTATATTAGCATGCCATGAGGGCCTATCCTGAACTACAGTGATCATTGAATTAATACAGCTAGCAACAAGTACCGATATGACAGGATCACCTCTCCAAACTGAAGGGTGGAAAGTGCCTAATGCTGGTTCTCGGCAGAGATTAGCAGCGGTCAGTGAGTCAGCTCACAGTCTCCCATTAGTGAACCGGGGTCAGGGGTGAGGGAGGGGACTACTCAATGCCTATATAGCACACAGACAGGCAGAGGTGGCTTTGAGGAAGGTCCATAGGGAGGTTTTGAAGCAGCGATGGGAGGGAGATGCATGAACTAGGGCAGAGAGGGAGTTCCACAGTCTCGGCGCATAGACAGAGAATGCCCTGTCACCTACAAGGGTGCGGGTCTTAGGGACCAGGCAGAGCTGAGCAGCACTTGATCTTAAGTGGTAGGCTGGGATTCCATGATTAAGGGGAAGGGCAAGCGCAGAAGGAGTATCCATTCTGACTATGTTATCCATGAAGTTGCCAAGGACCCTAAGAATGTACGTGAGATCACTCTTACAACTCTAAGAGTGATCTCAGCAGTGGTATTAAAATTCAGCACAGTATTTGTATGTATTTGTATGTGTATATTTGTATAAGGGATGCACAACAGGGACCTGTGGAATAAATTATTTATTTTCACGAGTGCTGTCTGATGTTGGGTAACCTCACAAGTGGCGTAAGCCACGAGTGATGAGCCCAAGGTCAAACAGCATGAGTGGAAACACATCATATATTCTACAAGGTCCCTGTTGGGTATTCCATTTATGCAATAGGCAGGGACTTTGTGTTTTTGAGTTTTGTTTTGTAAGGTGACATTCTTTTGTAATATTCAGAAAAACTCTAATGGCTAATTTTGTAAAAGTCGGCTACTCCACTTGTGAGCAGCACTGTTGTCATGGTTGTTACCATGGATGCTGTATACATGTTGCAGCATTGCCACTGATTGGTTTAGTAAGTGGCTTTGAAAACAAGTTTAAGAAAGGTGGCAGGCATCTTCAGCGAGTGAGGGGGACTGGTCCGAGTAAGGGGTTTCATGGAGTGAGGCAGCTGTAAACATGCTAAATGGTGGCCAGGATGTGGAGTGAACTTCGGCAGTAAGTAAGTGAATCAATAAATGAAAGAGATGTCAGCCATGATTGAAAGCATGGAGTGACGGCTACTGACTGTCTATAGCGGGTTTAGATGAGTGAGTGCAGTCGAAGCAGGAATCGAAGCAGCTTTGTTAGGGAGAACTGCCGTGTAAGAAAACTGTATGGTTGTCTTTGTGGCGTGAAAGATGTTTTTTTCCATTTAAAATGTGGTTTGTCATCAAGGAAAAGGTGGAGCTGGCGAAGTGGTGAATGGGCGGGATTATGAGCGGACAGGCAGGGAGGTGATATGTGGAGCAACAAAATGCCAAAAGCAATTCTGCTATGGGAGACAGCTTTGTGAAAGAAAGATGCAGTTTTTCTCCCCTTGTGCTTGGTGAGAGTGAAGATTTATTTTTTTGTGTAACGGTGCCATATGGGAGTGGGGACAGCATGGCGGAGGTCACACAGGCATTCACATTTATGCATGTAGCTCAAATACATAGATTTATCACACAGCATTTATGTCCATGCCTATTGTATACACACACACACACACACACACACACACACATATATATATATATATATGTATGTATGTATATATATATATATATATATGTCAAGAGGCAAACACAGTTGCTTCTGCATTAGCTGATGTGTAATTTTCTTTTGTTGGTGCTATTTTGTAAGTGTGTAACTATTACATAGAGAATAATACATGGGCTGGTGGGTATAACCAAATTTTTGTACACTCCTGAGGACATTACATTAATGTTAAAAAGGCCCAAACCAACCTGTATGTGGATTGACAGATTCCATTTAAACAGTTATTTTGGTGCTGATTAGGACTTTAGAATGCAACATAATCTATATATTTAGACATCCTCATACTGGTGGATTTGTATTCCAGAGAACTGTGAGCAATCTCTTCCCCCTTACCATCACAAAGCCGGAGCTCCTTATCACAAAGCGGCAGTTCCTCATTCCTCTCAAACAGTGACAACAAATGTTCCTTTGGAATTTGAAAACCTGCATTTACAGAAACAAAAACGGAGGTACATATAAACTACTGTAAACATGGAAATACTCTTGGAAGCACATAATTTAGTTATTAATGTTTAGAGCCACTTTGACATTCCGTGTTTACAACAGCCAAGTACAAACACTGGAGAGCAGGATGTCAAGATATCTCAGTGTGACAATATATCATGATAATCAGAGTATTAGTTCTTTACAATTATAAACTATCACACAACACAGTATATCGTGATAAACCATCTTAGCTTTCTCTCCTCCACTGCTCTGGCAGTGTGTCCCTCATCCGGCAAGACTGAGACTGTGCATTCCCCATCTCCCCCCAATTGGATTTTCACTTTTTTTTCCTTAAATTAAAACTGAAAGAAATTGTTGTGATAAACAATATTTCATTAATATTTTTTGCATAGATATTGTGTAACCACACCCATCTGCGAGGTGTGCTGACTAAGCCTGGAGATGGTAAAGGGGAAAGTTTGTTATGCCTTCGAGTGAATGACGCCTGGATTTGTGGTTAGAAATGGACTTGGAAAGTGGTGTAGTGCCTCCACTTATGGGGATCCTTATGACAGACACTGCCAAGGTGTTTTCCCACAGGAAATAAGTACAACCCCAACCCTCTGTGACAGGGAACACAATAACACAATCCTCTCCCCTCTTATCACTGTAAGCATGCAAATAAACAGCAAAGCAATAATGGCAAAATACGTCAGCAGTTGCAAATAAAGAACCAATGAGTTTATTTTGGGTGTTCTAGAACAAGGTAGGGGACAAGGGAAGCAAAGGTAAAAAATAAACAAAGACAGCAGTTTGCATTCATCCCCACCTTGAGGCATGTCTCAGCACCTTTCCCCCACTGGTGCACCAGTTAACCCCACCGTCCCTGTGGGAGCTCCCAGTTACAGTTTGAGTGTGCACACTGATGCAGAGTTGCAGGCCTATGACACTCAGACCTCTGTGTGGTCGCATGTAAATTTGGTTGTTGGCTGTAGCTGCTGACTGGCTACACAATTGGATGGACAGTGAAACAGTTGCTTCTGGCTGTGAGCTGTAGCTGTGGGCTTGATTCTAAGATCAGGCAGGAATGCCCAGAAAGTATCCACAGTAGCTAGCTAGCTGAACAATAAGAATGATGAGTTCTGTGGATAAGACCCAGTACTCACAACGTTTACATGACAGTCTGGTGCTGTTTCCATAGGGATGTTTTACCTGCCTTGGCAGATGATGACTGTATGGTCTTTTCTGCAGACTGGATATAGGTGCAACAAACCTGATGCATCACTGGTGGTGAAGGGTGCAGGCTGTGATGACTTTGGATGATTAGAGCTCCGTTCTGTATGCTTGCTACAGGTGTGGCGGACACAACGTGCTTTTAGGTGGCAAGTGGTGTGGGCCCTGATACTGTGGACAGTGATAATCCTATTCACCTTACAAGGGGACTTGCCTTCACACACCCTGACAGGTGGGCAGTCACTCAGGACCTCAACTGGCACAAGCTCCTGTCAGGATAAAATCCTAACTGCTGTAGAAGGCAGTGTCTCACCACCTTCCCAGATGTAGAGCAGTTTTCAAAGAAACCCCTGCTCTAATTCAGTGCTAAAGCCCAAGTTTGGCACTCTGGCTTCATCAATCCTCTCTTCCAGGGGTCTCAAGTCTTTTCTGGATGAACGTTTTAGTCACAGAGGAACAGCAAGTGAGAGCTAATCACAAACACTCTCCTCTCCTCTCCTCTCCTCAGAGGTTTTAGTTCAGACAGATCTGCTCTATTTGCACGTCTGTCCCTTGTGCATAAATCCAAGATTAAATATCAGTGGCTAGTATTTCACATCTTATTTATTATGCTAAACCCCTTGCTCTCAGTGACTGTCAATTCTGGGGAAAAGCATGCATACTGTACAAATCCTGAGCCAGCTTGCATTTCAGAGCTGTTTTGCACAGCTGAGCTTCAGACAGATGTCAGTTTCACATGTACAGGATGTATGGATTTATTTGTTTTTCACTTTGTGTAGCTTTCAGAGCTGCTTGAAACTGAACAACCTCCTTGCTGTGGGCTCCCCGACCCTAAAGCCAGTCCATGGGCCAGTTAAGCAAAGAGAGGCGGCAGTGCCAGCCATGGTGAGAAGGGCACTGAACAAGCATACAGAACAAATTACAGTGTCCAGTCCAGCCCTGGGTCCTGCAGCTGCAGTCTGGACCAGGACTGGGGTGAACGAGTGGTGCAGGAGAGGGCAGCAGCAACAAGCCTCCTTTTAGAAGGGGGTTAGTATTACGATAACCAAAATTTAATAGTTTAATATCCCAACTGGAAAGGCTATAAAAATTAATTTGTCAGCAGCAGTACTCTACGGAAAAGTGTAGAAAACTTCTTCAGTATACAATATTGCTTATACCCAACCATCGAGATAGAATATAGCAAGTGGTGAACATATAACACAATCTGAGTGAATGGCTAAGAAAATCATGGAAAACTAACACAGTAGGCCTAGACACCAGAGAAGATTCCCCCATTCTTATACAATGTGCCGTGGGTTATTTGACTTTCACCTGGGTACCTCCCAGGACAGCACCAGAGATGGGCAGAAGGGAGCTTGGAATAACATCTCATCTGAAGGACAGCACGCCCAAACAGTACAACACCTCTTAGTACTTTTATAAGCCTAGATCAGATGTTTGCCGATCTCACTGTTCTCCCAGGGCTAAGTGCAGACTTCTGTGAACTGTATGTAGCCTTAGGAGGACAGCGGGATCAGCAAACAAAAGATAAGAGCTTATAAAATCTCTCACATTCACTTTGAAGCCTACTGAATCTCCCACTGCTGCAGCCCAGCTCTGACAGCAGCAGGAGATTCTAGGATTTCTGGTTGTAACAGATGTCAACTTGGGAGTCATCAGACTCAGCCTAATACAACCTACTATACTGCTGTAAATAGTAAGTAAAAAAATGTTTTTGAACACAAACTGCAAATTGGGATCACTCCTACACTTGGATGTGAGGTTCTTAGAGCTGATTGTTCCCTTATAATCACATTGTTGAGTAGACTGTTTCACCTATACACCGCCTCTCAGTGAAGAAATATTTCCAGGTATCCATCTTAGATTTCCCCCACTAGTTTAAGCTTATGCCCTTTAATGGCTGGGTTGTTCCCTGCCTTAAATAACTCTGTGATGCCTGTAACCTGATACCCATATTCTAGCTATGTGTATAATTTTTTTATAAATATATGTTTTAAAATTTCTGCTTATAAGACATAGCAGGGTCAGCAGGCTATCTGGAAGGTAGTTTTAAGGAGGCCTGACCTTTTGACCCCAAAACAGTTGCTACAGTAGCTAAAGAGCTAATTTCCTTCTCTGTGTTGACACATAGTATACTGGATGACAGTGACCAGATTGGGGGCCTGGAGGTAAGGGACCCATTGGCGGGGAGCGACCATGCCACAGTCTGGTTGTGCCTGGACCTAGGAGAGGTAGAAGGTTGCACAAAGACAGAGGTAACTGACTTCAGGGGGGTGGATTTCAAGGAAATATGAAGGATCCTAAAGAAGCATTTGGATGGGATTGGGCTAGACATGGATGCTGACAGTAGGTGGGAAATTATCGTGGGGGGGTACAGGATGCTACCAGCACCTGTACAAGAGTAAGACGAAAATGCGGTAGGGCCCGTAAACCCTGCTGGTGGACCAGGGAGGTTCAGAAGGTGGTGAGGGGGAAAGAAGGCAGCTTATAGGCATTTCAAGTGCTCAAGGAGTGAAAGGGATCGAGGGGAGTATGAGCTGATGGCCAGAAGGGCCACTAGGGTGGTGAGGGCGGCTAAGGCAAGGAAGAAGCAGAACTTGGCCAGGGAAATTAGGAGAGGGAACAAGGGGTTCTTTAGATACAATGGGGGAAAAACGAAGGGTGAAGGGGCAGATTAGCAGGATTAAAACAGGAGAGGGATGGGCACAAGACCCGGGGGAGCAGGCTGAGGTACTAAATGAGTACTTCACCTCAGTTTTCACCAAGGAAAATGGGGGTGCTGTATCATACATGGGAGGAGATGGTGAAACTGAGGAGGGGGGACCCTTACCGATCAGTGGGTCTGGGGAGAGGGGGGCCATCACTGGCAGGAGGAGGGAAGGCAAAGCAGGGGGATGAGGTAGTGGAGGTAGAAATCACGGCAGAGAGAGTGAGGGAAGCCCTCAGGTCCCTTAAGACAGAGAAAGCACCAGGGCCAGATAAATTACATCCCAGAGTGCTGAAGGAACGGGCGGATGTCCTGGCAAAAACCCCTGGCAGAGCTTGTCAGCATCTCTCTGAGGACAGGATGGGTGCCCTAGGACTGGAAGGTGGTGCATATAGTGCCTATCCAAAAGGGGGGATCAAGGGAGGTGGCAGGGAACTACAGGCCCGTCAGCCTGACATCGGTGGTGGGCAAGGTGATGGAGGGCATTGTCAAAGAGAGGCTTGGGGGGACCTGGAAAAGTTGGGGTGCCTGGACAATAGACAGCATGGATTCGTCCCAGGGAAATCATGTCAGACAAACCTTGTGGAGTTCTATGACTGGGTGATGAGTACCTTGGACCTGGGTAGACCGGTGGACATCCTCTTTCTTGACTTCAGCAAGGCGTTTGACTCTGTTCCTCATAAGGGCCTGTTGGTTAAGCTGGAAGAAATGGGGGTTGGGAACCAGATGATCAGATGGATAGGAAATTGGCTCCAGGACCGGATGGTTGGTAGGATAGTCTCATCCCTAAGGAGGGTCATTGGGGGGGGTTCCTCAGGGATCAGTCCTTGGGCCCCTCCAGTTTAACAGCTATGTCTGTGACATAAGGAAGGGTATCAGGAGTGAGATGAGTCTCTTTGTGGATGACTCAAAACTGGGGGCGGTGGTGGATGGGGAAGAGGGGAGGGTGGCCCTACAGGGGGACCTGGAGGCTCTGGAAAGGTGGTCTAGAAAGTGGAAGCTGAGGTTCAATGCAGGGAAATGCAAGGTACTGCACCTGGGAGCCAGAAACCTGGGCCAGTTGTACACCCTGGGGGGGAAAATGCTGCAAGTCTCAATGGCTGAGAGGGACCTGGGGTTGTGGTAGATGTCAAGATGAATAACTTTAAGACTTGTAGGAAGGCAGCGCCCAAGACCAACAGGATGCTGGGATGCATTGCTAGGGGGATCACCTCCAAAAGGAGGGAAGTGATACTCCCTCTGTATGACTGCTTAGTGAGGCTGCACCTCGAGTACTGCGTGCAGTTTTGGAGGCCACACTTTAAAGAGAGACATCGAACTCCTGGAGAGGGTCCAGAGGAGGGCAACCAAAATTATCTGGGGCTTGGGGACAGGACCTATGGGGAGAGGCTTGAAGAGCTAAATATGTACACATTGGAAGAAAGAAGGGACCGGGGGGACATGATAGAGGTCTTCATGTACATGAAGGGGGTAAATAGGGGAGGAGCAATCAGGGTGCTCCAAAGGAAGGAGGGGGGAATCTAGAGGGCATGGGTGGAAGCTGGAGAGGGGAGATTCAGGGAGGAAGGAGGAGGTGCTACTCACTGAGAGGGTGGTGGAGCCATGGAATGTGCTGTCCAGGGGGCTGGTGGAGACAGAGATGGTGGAGGGGTTCAAGAGGGGGTGGGACAGGTACAGGGGAAGGGTTCTGGAAGCAAAGTCCTGTGCAGTGAGAATATCTGGGACTGGGAAGGGAGAAGCCAGAGAGGGTGAGGGGGGCAGCAAGGTCAGCTCCCAGGGTGGGGACTGACCAAACAAGCTGACACGAAAGACCGTTAGGCCTATTCTGCTGGCAATTTAGTATGTTAGTATAGTTGCAAACCTTCCTGTGACTATAAAGACTTCCTTCAAAAGGCCAGGTTATAACAGCCATAAACTATCGCTTTACTTTGACAGGCAGGGACAAAGTATACATTTTATGACCTCTGAGAAAAAGGCCATTTTTAACTGATTTCTGTTAGCTTTCATAACTAGGTGAACACAGTTCCTCAGGAACCTTCTGAAGACATCAAAAGGATAATTCTATCTGTCATAAGGCCTCACTAATTAAGAAGATATATATTTTTTTCTAATTGGAATGTTTGAGCAGTGGGCTGAGACATGTGACTGATAAATTAATTCAAGTTCTCAGGTTTGAGTGCCCTCACAACCAGCATCTGTGAGCTGTGTCATCAGGGAGGAGGAGTTTCGAGACAACATATTACCAGCCAGCTGGGAGAAAAGCATTGCATTTGGTGTTTGGCTTTTGGCATTTTGCCTCTGATTTTGAGATGGGACTCCTAACAAATTCTCACAGCACTTTAGATAAATTCAACTACCTATTTATTACTTGAAACCTAGGGTAGCAGAAATTCAGTAATAAGGCTTTGTTTTTATACAATTATCCATTTAATTTTAAAGACTGTAAATCCAGTTTTATATGTCCTGCATTTTGTATTTTATCTATTTCTAATTTTAGTAAACATTGTTTTCTTGAAATTCTGCTTGTGCCTTTTCTCATTTTCTTTTGCATGTGAATACTGTAACAGTATTTGATTTCTGACAAACTGTTAAGGGCTTAAAAGTGTGTTACCATCTTGCTAAGTTAAGAAAATATCTAGGTCTCAAATTAAGTCAAAAAGAGGTACAATTGTGAACCAGGCTGGGTGCCCACTGGGTTAAGTATTGCACTGCATATCCCTGAAGAGGGTACGATATTTGATCCTGTTAACTGGGCATGCTAACGAAAAAGGGTTCATATTTGACCTTAGGACTCGAGACTAATAGGTGTTTTTGGACCCAAAACAGACAGGAGGGTTACCCTGTTTGTCTCCTGTTCACATATTGCACTTTGAGGTTTGGCACTGTGGGAGCAGAGGGCCTGATCTTCAGAGTGTATTTGTGACAGATCTGGTTGGCAGCGGTGCGATTTAAAAAGTATTTGGTAACACGAGCATTAAGAGTCCAGTGTGTCAGATTGATAACTGTAGCAGCTCACACGCAAAATAAGGCACTGATTTAAAAAGTAAAGAACTATATAATTGTGTTTACAGCCTAAGTTCCCTACCTGTTTTATTTTTTTTTGGGTGTAAGTTAGGGTAGCCGTAACTTAGGGAAGAAGATAGCTTCCAACTACAACGAGTACACTGCAGACTACCTGAGGCAGTTGTGCCAAGAGAGAGGAGTCCAGCATGAAGGGCGAGCCAAAAAGCACCTTGTGGAGATTCTTGTGGCAGCCCATGCCCAAGACCTTGAGTCACCATTGGTGAATGGAAAGGACCAAACCTTGGGCATGGAGGATCCAGGGTCCAATGCAGTGTCCATAGCTAGGGAGGAGGACAGCAGGACCAGTGCAAGCCAAGAGCAACAGCAGCAGGGGAAGGTCACCAACATTCTGGAGCCAGAAGGGATCAGGCTGCAGATAGATTTGTGGAGAATGGAGCTGAAGTTGGAACAGAGGTAGCGGGAATTCGAGAGAGAGGAGAGGCAAGAGCAGCAAGAGGCTGAGTAAGAGAAGAGGGAGTGTCAGAGGAGATTTGAACTGGAGAAGCTACAACTCCAAAGACCAGCGCCAGGGCAGGTAAGTGGTATGGGTGAACCGGGAATTCCAGGACTTGATTACAAATTAAATTCTAAACTGATAGCTGAATTTAAAGAGGGGGAAGATATGGATGCATTTTTAAATTCATTTGAAAATGTTTGTATTCAGGCAAAAATTCCCAGAGTCCAGGAGCTTCCAGCTATCCCCGCTGCTTACCAGGAAAGCTCGTGACACATTGGGTCAAATGGACAATCAGGACAGTAATGATTATGTCAAACTTAAAGCTGTCTTTATTAAAGAAATATGATTTAACAGCAGAGGCATACAGAGTTAAATTCCGTAAGCTCAGGAGAAGCCCTGACATGAGCCAAGAGGAGCTAGCCACTAAACGTCAGTTTTTAAAATGTTGGTGGGAAGGGATACAAGCAGACTCTGTAGAGAAAATTGAAAATGTTGTACTTTTAGAGCAGTTCTTTTGGGCGTGCCCAGCAGAGCTGAAAACCTGGGTAGAGGACCGAGATCGAAAAACTGTGCAGCAGGCTGCCGAGCTCTCGGACCGCTATGCCAGGAGCAGACCGTTTCTGAGAGGGAATGGGGCGGGTGTGGCAGTGCAGAAAGAGAAAAGTGCACCTTCAGGGCAGCTAAAACCCTTCCTGCCTCTACCGAAACTAGATTTGCCTGATGAAAGAAATGAATGTTGGGTTTCCAGACAACCTGGGCATCTCGTCAGGCAGTGTCCAAAAAGGTCAGAGAGTGCACCGAGTGGTGCTAGGAAAGAAGTGGGTTGTTTGTGTATCCCTGAAAGCATGCCAGTAAACATGAGGGAGCACATACACCCAGTTACTGTGAATGGGGTACAGACCCATGGATTAAGGGACATGGGGGCATCCCTGACTTTGGTAAAAGGGAATTTGGTAGAGTCTGAACAGCTTATACCCAATCAATTTGTGACTGTAAGGGGATTCACTGGGGAGGAGAAAACGCTGCCACTTGCTAGTGTTCTCCTGAACTGGGGTGAGATGGGAGAGACTGTGCAAAAAGTTGCAGTAGTAGAGAATCTTGCCTTAGATGTAATTATCAGGAACAATCTCCAACGGGGATGGTGTGTGCAGTTACCCGCAGTCAAGCAGCAAAGGTAAATTGTAGTTCCCTGGATCCCATAGAAGCCCCTGTGGAAACCACTTGGAGGCTGGTTTCCCAGCCTGTGTCTCTTGATATGGAGAATAGTAAAAGGGGGTGGAAATTCCCCAGGTAGCAGTTAACAGAACAGCTACAGAAGGTTACTCTGAGGAGGGAGGGGTAACCCATTGTGAGAGGGTTAGGGATGGCAGTGACCCTGAATGCCCTGATGCTAGAGCTAGGGACCCTAGTTTAGAAACTGGAGGGGACCTCTCCCATGCCTTGGGAATGTGTAAAGATTTTGCAGCTGCTCAGAAAAATTACCCTTGTTTAGAGAGGCTGAGGGCTTGGGCAGACTCTGATGGAGCACTGGGAGGTGACGGGAAACACAAAGTTTACTGGAACAATGGATTGATGTATACGCAGGACGTAAAGACAGAGGGATGGGTGATGGGCAGGCAGCTTGTTGTTCCCCAGGGTTATCGTGAGCAGTTGCTCAAGATTGTTCACGATATTCCCATGTGTGGTCATCTGGGAATCACATGCACTATGCAGTGATTGGCCCAGAATTTCTGTTGGCCCAACTTCACCCAGCAGGTGAAGAAGTATTGCAGGTCTTGTCACCGGTGCCAAGAAATGGGGAAGGCGGGTAGGAAAACCCAAGCCACCCTAATTCCCTTGCCCATAGTGGAGGAGCCATTCCAGAGGGTAGGAATGGATATTGTGGGGCCTTTAAATACCCCCAGCTCCTCCGGGAAGAGGTTTATCCAAACCATGGTAGATTATGCCACCTGGTACCCAGAGGCAGTCGCCCTAACCTCACTAAGGACAGACAAAGTGGCAGATGCCTTGCTAAGGATTTTCTCCCATGTTGGGTTTCCGCAGAGGTTACCACTGATTGAAGGATTCCTTCATGTTGGATGTGATGAAATGTTTGTGGGAGAAGTGTGGGGTGGTGCAGAGACACACGACACTTTATCACCCGCAAGCCAATGGGCTTGTGGAAAGATTCAATGGTACCCTTAAATCGATGCTCCAAACGTTTGCTAAACAACATGGGAGGGAGTGGGAGAAATACCTTCCCCACCTGTTGTTCACATACATGGAGGTGCCCCAAGAGTCGACAGAGTTTCCCCCTTCAAGTTCTTATATGGACGCAGGGTACGTGGGCTCCTAGACTTGATCCGGGAGGACTGGGAAGGCAAGCACGCGACCCAGGTAACTCCCGTAGTGGATTATGCCCTTAAGTTTAGGGAAAAGCTGAAGGAGCTTATGGGAAAAGCCCAGAGCAACCTGGTAGCTGCCCAACAAAAACAAAAGGTATGGTACGACCGCAGAGCCAGAACTCGCTCATACACTGTGGGTCAGGAGGTCATGGTCCTAATCCCGGTCCGGAAAGATAAGCTGCACACCGAGTGGGCAGGACTGTACAAGGTAGTCAGATAGATGAATGACACAAACTGCATTATAGAACTACCTGACAGGAAACATACCCAAAGAATGTACAATGTCAACATGATGAAGCCATATACAAATAGGGCTTACATGGGCTTTGCAGTGTGTAGTCCTGGGGAGGGGATGGACGAAGAAGACCCCCTTCTGGACTTGCTGGAAGAAAGCAAGTGGGAGTCCTCTATGGAGGCAATTAAAATGTTGCCCCAGTTGACCCCGGACCAGATCCAGAAAGTAAAGGGAGGTTTTAGTACACTTTGCCCCATTGTTCAGCGCCAAGCCTGGACTAACCCCACTGGCGACACATGATGTGGAGATGGGGACACAAGTGTCCATACAGCGAATAGCATATCGGGTGTCCGAGGCCATCCGAAAGAACATTAGTAGGGAGGTGGAGAAAATGCTGGATTTAGGGGTGATCCAGAAACTCCGCAGCTCATGGGCCTCACCCATAGTCCTTGTTCCCAAGCCAGATGGCTCAACTCATTTTTGTGTGGACTGTCGTGGACTTAGCACAGTCACAAAGTCAGACGCCCACCCAATGCCATGGACGGACAAACTCCTGGACAAGTTGGGAGGGGCGACATACCTTACCACTACTGACCTGACAAAAGGTATTAGCAGGTAGACTTAACTGCCACAGCTAGGGAGAGGTCAGCCTTCATCACTCTGACAGGGTTATGGAGTTTAAAGTAATGCCATCAGAGGTTGATGAACCAGGTGTTAAATGGTGCTGAGGAGTACACTGTGGCATACCTGGATGACATTGCCATCTTTAGTGCCAGCTGGGAGGAATACCTGACCCACCTTAGGGAAGTGCTGGGCAGGATACAGAGGGCTGGGCTCACTGTAAAAGCTGAAAAGTGTCAGGTGGCCGTGGCTGAGGTGGCATACCTCAGGCACGTAGTAGGCCGGAACAGCTCTGTCCTAATCAAGCAAAATTGAGGCAATCAAGGCATGGCCCAGACCTGAAACACAGAAGCAGGTTCAGAGGTTTCTAGGGACCGCAGAGTACTATAGGAAATTTGTACCAAACTACAGTGCCCTAGCTGCTCCCCTATCTGGTCTGTTAAAGAAAAGGATGCCAAAAAGGATTAACTGGGAACCAGCCTGTGAACAAGCCTTTACACGACTAAAGGAGGCACTGTGCAGTGCTCCTGTATTAGCCAGTCCAGACTATAGTAAACCCTTTGTAGTCCAGATTGATGACTCAGACGTGGGTATTGGGGCAGTGCTTAGACAAACGTCTAACCAAGGGAAAGATCACCCAATAGCGTACCTCAGTAAGAAGTTACTTCCCAGGGAGCAGGCTTACTCTACAGTGGAAAAAGAATGTCTTGCCATGGTGTGGGCACTAAAGAAGCTAGATCCATACCTATATGGGTGGCATTTTGAGGTACAAACAGATCACAACCCCCTGGTTTGGCTGGCACAAATGGGTAAAAAAATGGTAGGCTGTTAAGGTGGAGCCTTGACTTGCAGGATTATGACATGACTGTCTCACACAGGGCAGGGGCAGCAAACGAAAATGCAGACAAGTTATCATGTTAGTTTGAGCAGTGAATTGAGTTTGGGGAACTCATCCCATGCCTAGGAATAGATCTCCCCAAGTTCAGTCTAGGAGGAAGGAATGTAACATGATACCCGTCTACTAGCTATGTGTATAATTTTGTTACAAATATATTTTAAAATTTCTGCTTATAAGACATAGCAGGGTCAGTAGGTTATCTGGAAGACAGTAATTTTAAAGAGGTCTGACCTTTTGACCACAAAACAGTTGCTACAGTAGCTAAAGAGCTAGTTTCCTTCTCTGTGTTGACACATAGTTGCAAGCCTTCCAGGGATTATAAAAACTTCCTTCAAAAGGCCAGGTTATAACAGTTGTAAACTATCCCTTTACTTTGAAACGCAGGGACAAAGTATGCATTTTATGACCGCTGAGGAAGAGGCCATTTTTAACTGATTTCTGTTAGCTTTCACAACTAGGTGAACACAGTTCCTCAGGAAGCTTCTGAAGACATAAAAGGGATAATTCTGTCTGTCATAAGGCCTCACTAATTAAGAAGATATATATATATATATATATATATATATTTTAATTGGAATGTTTGAGCAGTGGGCTGAGTCATGTGACTGATAAATTAATTCAAGTTCTCAGCTTTGAGTGACCTCACAGCCAGCATCTGTGAGCTGTGTCATCAGGGAGGAGGAGGAGGAGTTTTGTGACAACATATTACCAGCCAGCTGGGAGAAAAGCATTGCATTTGGTTTTTGGCTTTTGGCATTTTGCCTCTGATTTTGAGGTGGGACTCCTAACAAACTCTCGCAGCACTTTAGGTAAATTCAACTACCTATTTATTACTTGAAACCTAGGTTAGCAGAAATTCAGTAATAAGGCTTTGTTTTTGTAAAATTATCCATTTAATTTAAAAGACTGTGGGCCAGATATTCAAAACTTTGCGCCGGGCAAAAACCGTTTGCACAGGTTTAGCGCAGGATTAGCGCGGGTCCAATATATTCAAAAGGCCAAATAGCATGGGCAAACTGCATTAGCGCCAGGCAAAACTATAATGTATGCAAGGGGCAAACTGACATGAATACAGTTGCAATGCTATATTCAGCGACTAGCGCCGTGCTAAGTGGTTTTGCGCAACTTAGCGCGACACTTAGCGCGGTGCAAATTACGCCCAGGAAAAGCTTGTCTTAACCCAGGGCAATCAGCTTTGCGTGACACTTTGGCTTTGAGCATTGTTTGCGCAGGTTTAGTGTGGGTTTTGCACGACCCTAACAAATAAATATGACACATAGTTAAAGCCAAACATAGAGGAAGCATGCTGCTAACCGATGGCATCACAATGATGCCATCATCTGCCACCAGTCCCAGCCATGCCAGGCAGTAAGTGGTGACCCTGCCACCAGTGGACAGCATGGCAGTGTGGCCATACAGCGCACACCTGCAGACCACACGTCTGTGGACACGAACAGATGCCAGCACACACATGCAGCACTGTGGGCATGGAGGATGTTGAGGGGAGCGTGTATGGGTGGCGAGGCTGTGCCACAGACCAGGTGTGGCCACAAGGCTGGGACACATCATGCAGTGCACATGGGCCAGTATTGGGAATACCCCAACACTAGTGTGACTTTCAGATAATATATGCCCCCCCGGCCACATACCACACAGCTGTACAACTGCCACAGCACACAAAGCCAGAAATGTACATGTCACTGTGAGCATCTCATGCCACATGTACAGCATCTGTGGGTCACACAACAGTGTAACAGTAATGTCCACTGTCAGTAAACACCTGCAGGTTGGGCCTGTCACTGTGTACAGTGCAGTCAGCATCACTGCCCTACACACCATAGGCAGTGCTGTGTCCCTCACACTACTCTGGCCCTCTTGCTACTGTACTGTCTGCTGTGCACTGTAGCATGCCCTACAGTGTGACAGTTGCATGCAGCACCACCACCACCACCTGTGCCTATGCTGTCTTGTCCCCTGGGGTACAATATGCTATGCTATGCTGTACTGTTTACATGTAACCTGCAGCTATCATCGTGCACTGCCAGACTGACCTACAGGTGGAGCTGCGGTTGGACCTGGTAAGCCCCTGTACTTCCAGACTGACCTACAGGTGGCTCTGTGGGACCCTGCAGTAACGCTGGCCAAACTACATGCAAATCAGGGTATAATGAGATGCTAATCCGGTTGTTTGCCCAGAGACTACCTAAGTAGGCTCATTTGCATGGCACGTTTGAATATGGCACATTTTAGCTCTGAGCAAACGTGTTTGCACCGGGCTAACTGCTTAGCTCCGCGCTAATGCTGCGCTAATGTGTTAGCGTGGTGCTAACGGTACGGGGAATATTATACAGTTTTGATCACTGTTCTTTCACATCTGCTGCTTCCTGCAGCTGTACTGAGTCCATGCATTTGCTGGCACACACATTGGCCATGTAGTTCATCTGTACCTGCCCTCATGTTGCTGTGCACTGTGTTGTTGTTGTGGGTTGCACTTCCTGGTTGCTTTATTCAGTGTTATCTTATTCCCGGGCTGTTTTTGCCCTGCACTCCCAGACCAGTTTGCCCGGCTTCCTTAGACTGCAATATTCAGCAGGATTAGCACCGGGCTATTTCTATTTCAATATAGCTTGCTCTGTGCTCTGGGCTAAGTTTGCCTGCCGGGCAGTGCTAATTTAGCCCCAGGGCAAAGTTTTGAATATCTGGCCCTGTAAACCCAATTTTATATGTTCTGTGTTTTGTATTTTATCTAATTTTAGTAAACATTTTTTTCTTGAAATTCTGCCTGTGCCTTTTCTCATTTTCTTTTGCATGTGAATACTGTAACAGTATTTGACTTCTGACAAACTGTTAAGGGCTTAAAAGTGTGTTACCATCTTGCTAAATTAAGAAAATACCTAGGTCTCAAATTGGGTCAAAAGGGGTAGAATTGTGAACCAGGCTGGGTGCCCACTGGGTTAAGTATTGCACTGCATATCCCCAAAGAGGGTGCGATATTTGATCCTGTTAACTGGGTGTGCTAGTGTAAAAGGGTTCATATTTGACCTTAGGACTCAAGATTAATAGGTGTTTTTGGACCCAAAACAGACAGGAGGGTTACCCTGTTTGTCTCCTGTTCACATATTTGACTTCACAGTTTGGCACTGTGGGAGCAGAGGGCCTGACCTGCAGAGTGCGTTTGTGACAATGCCCACTCTGTTCATGCCCCTGCACATGTTTATAGGTTTTTGTCATGTTTTGCCCTTTCCCTCTTCTCTTCCAGCGTATAGTCTTTCCTGATAGGGCTTGTCTTGCTGTCCCTGGATCATTTTTATAATTTTTGGCTGAATAATCTCTAACCTACTGTTTTCATTCATGTGTGGTCTAGCTAGTGACCTGCACAGTTGCAAAATCACTTCTTTGTTGCAGAGAAATCACACTTGATATATCCCAGCATCCCATTAGCTTTCTAGTATGCTGTTATGCATTTAGAAGAGGCTTTTAAATGGTTTATATTAACCCCTAGTAATGCCAGTGGCTTTTACAAGCACTTCCAATGACCACTGATTAGGGTCTATTACTTACCCAAAGACATCATATTTTCATAATTGTCCTCCATTACGTTCCTGTACAGCTCCTTCTCCCGCACAGTTAACAACTTCCACTCTTCTTTTGAAAAGATAACTGCAATGTCTTCAAATGTTTCTGGTAACTGAAAAGATAAAAGAAGAACTGTGTTGAATCTCTAAGTCATTTTTTCTATAGAAGCTATTTTTTTTTTATATATTAGTGTATGCCTTTGTAGGGTGAGCATCCTCCCAATTGACTTAGAGACAGGGGGTATGACTACCTTACAATGCCACCATGGGACCATAGATGTTTTGGTGACTCCTGGGTTCCTTTTCTCCTTCATGAGTGAAGGGGTACTTGTAAGCAGATAGAAAAAAATAGCACTGTGCCTTTACCCAGAGAAACATTTAAGTGGGCCTGATGACTGGTCAATACAACCCCCTTGGAGACAATGCCTTGCCCATCGCTCCACTTCTGCAGACCCCAAGCAATGGCAGACATGTCCCCCCAATTAGAATTCACAGTTATTCTTCAAGACAATAATGAAAAATAGCATTCAACAAAACACTTTATTTAGGGATACAACACTAAGGAGGATGAGATTAGTACAGATGAAGTTAGTTGGTAAAGCTGATGATCTTCTGGTGCCCTGTGAACAGCAATGACTCTGATGAGAAGCTAGGATAGGGTAACAATGCTGCACATGGAGAAAGATATTCAGGAACAACCTAGTACAGAGATACTTCGTGGAATAAACATGTATTATAGCGGTGTGGTCACGCCACTATATTTAGAGTTGAGTAGCCAGTTTAATGTTAAACCCCAATTTGTACACTTTAATAACTTTGCAATTGTTCAATGGATTTGCATTACATTTTGCATGTGCAGTCTTGTGGGGTAGATCTCTGGATATGCCAAGTTTCATTCTGGTCTGATGTGCACATTCCGAGTTGTGGATAGTGCAAAAAGTAAATTTTAGCCACTTTTTCCCCCACTGTTTTTTAATGTTTTTTTTGTCTGACACCTGTAGTGCCCAGACGGTTTGGAATTTTGGTCTGCAGTTTTCAGAGTAGAAAGGGGCTGCCCACATATGTGCCTTCTGCTGGTTTGGTGAAAAAACATATTAATCCATTCCAAAGTTATTTAACTTTAAAAATGTTATAAATTGGTTCTGAGCATGCCTAGTAAGCACCTCAAGACCGCTGTATGAAGCAAAAAAAGAATTTTTTTTTCATATTGACTCATCCTTTTTCCTTTGGCTGCCATCTGGTTTTCCATTTTTTGCTAAAATTTAACATTTTGAACCCCCCCAAAAAAATTACATTCTGGGGAGCAACCAACACATGTAGCTTGTTTACTGTGATACCGTTAGGTGGCTTTTATACATAGCTGTTGAAGAAATGCCCTTTAAATGTTTGTTTTTTAAGTTTATAAATATTTTTTCATATCACATGATATGAAAAAAGAATCTTAATTTGTATCACGAGTGACAAAAGATTCTTTTTCATGACATTAAAATCCTTTCTGTAGTCCGATCGCCCTCCCTTTTGTGATAATAAGTTTCCCTGGTGTCTAGTGGCATCCCGAGCCCTCCAATCATTGTCCCCATTGTTTTTATCATTTTCTCTCATATCTAGTGGCACCCCCTGCCCTCCAGTCACCATCCCCTTTGGTTTTTATCATTTTCCCTGGTGTCTAGTGGCACCCCTGCCCTCCGATCGCTGTCCCCATATTTATTCTTCATTTCACTGGTGTCTAGTGGCACTCCCCACCCTCAGATCACCACCCTCATATTTATTTTTCAAGAAATGTTGTGAGATCTAATACTCACTTAGACTATCTTCAAGCCTATGTTGGTGAATGTCTCTTAGGGTACATTTTAAAATGTAATTCCACTCCAGTAGTAAAATAAAAAGGATTGTAATTTCATCCCTGGAATGTTGCCAGCAGCTCCCTTTACTTCCTAGTAGCCGAGATCTGCCCCGAGTTCAGGCACGTAATGACATGTGACCAGGGAGAGCATGGCGGGGTGCCCTATAAGTCAACGAGGGTCACTACCGCCTAGTTTTAACATAAACATGACCAGTGTACGATTAATGAAGGACCCTGTTGACTAACAACAGCTGTCTTACTCGAGCGGTGGCCTTCATTAATCACAAACTGGCCATGTTTATGTTAAAAACTGAACGCAAAAACTGACCCCCATTGACTTTAATGGGGCTCACCCCACACTCTCCCTGGTCACACATCATTACGTGACTAAGTGCAAGAGCGGATTTCAGCTACTAGGAAGTAAAGGGAGCTGCCGGTAACTTTCCAGGCATGAAATTGCGATCCTTTTTATTTTACTACTGGAGTGGAACTACATTTTAAAATGTACCACAACAGACATTCGCCGACATAGGCTTCCAGACAGGGTAAGTGTTGCTCCACACTAAGGAGCTCACAACACCTCTATAATTTCCCTGTTGTCTAGTGGCGCCCCCTTCCCCACCACCACCATTGCCATCCTGTAACATTGTTATTTTCCCTGGTGTCCAGTGATACCTCCCATATTTCAATCTCCCCATGATAGTTGTCTTTCTCCTTGATATCTAGTGGCACCCCCCCCACCCTCTGATCCCCTATTCTGTACCTGAAATAAAGAAAATGGTCCCTCGATGTCTATTTTTTTTTTAGCTGTAACAAAACAAAAATGATGGTCCCTCACCAATCTGCTTCCCCTACCCTGACCTCCTACTGAGCACCCAGCACCCCGCACCCCCCACACACACACACCCTCACTCATCTGGACAGGTCTCAGGGTGAAGATCTTCTCTGCAGTCGAAGACATATCTTGCTGCTGGAAACGCTGACTGCTATATGAGAACTAAGGTAAGTGCAGTACAATGTATTTCATTGGGGTTTTCAACTTTGGTGCATAACCTTGCCATTTGTTTCATATTTTGACACCAAATTTTCAACATGGCCTTTTTGAGACTCCACCTCATGAACAATGTCAGTGGAATTACGTAAATAAAGCCTGAAAGGTGATTTTGCAGTCGCTTGGAAAAATCACCTTTTGGGTGGGATTTGAACAATTTCACTGCCCTTGTTCATGAGGTGGGGTCATAAGAAGGCAATGTTGAAAATTTGGAGGACAATTTTGTAAAAATGGCAAAGTTATACGTATGTGTTCACATTTTGCTATGCTCGCTTGTAACTTTGGCAATTTTAATTATTCTGACCCCAAATGTTCAGCATAACAATCTTTTTACACCACCTCATGAACATGACAGTTGTCATTTCTCAAACCCTGGCTAAACTGTGTTTTCACATTTGTGGTGTGCAATGGCATTGCTGTGGCATGAAATCACGTTTTGGTGGGGAATTCAAAATTTTCATTACTGGGTTCATGAGGTGGGGTAATAAGAAGGCTATGTACACATCTAAGGAGGAATGGAAGGGCAGGGTCCTCTGGGCATTGCGCTCCCATGGACAAAGAGGATACAATTATACTATCTCAAAAAGTAAGGAAATTCTTTGCAAAAAACGGTGTTAATGCAACATTTAGGGTTGAGGCTACAGTGAAAAAAGTAGAGAAATGTGGCTTTAGGGTTTTTAACCCTAAAGCCCCACCCCTACACCTATAACAAATTAGGGGTGCAGTCTTTCTTGGGGTTGTCAACCCTAAAGCTCACTCCATTCTATACACTCCAGAAAAATACACACCTAATGGGGTGGTGAGCTTTAGGGTTGACAACCCCAAGGAAGACTGCACCCCTGATTTGTTGTAGGTGTGGGGGTGGGACTTTAGGGTTGAAAACCCTAAAGCCACATTTCCCTGCTTTTTTCGCTGTAGCCTCAACCCTAAATGTTGCATTAATGCAGTCTTTAGCAAAGATATTTAATCACAGTATGCACAGTACAACACAACACAGCATGCCTGCTGTGCTGCATATAAACACATTAGGGCATGTCAGATACATGGGGCACACATCACTATGGGTTGGATCTTTTGGAATGGAGTATAGTAACAGCATACTATACTGTGTTCATTGACATTTATCCACTGTTGGGGCTGTGAGGCTGTGTGATATGGTTGCAGTGTCCACAGCAAGGGGTTAGTCTATGAGTCCTTCTTGTCTGGACAGTGGAGTTGCACATGGGTAAGAGCCTGTTAAAGGTACCATGGTGTGTCTGCAACACTGTAGCTATGGTACTAAGAGTTATCACAGTGGCATCAAATATGCCCATTACTAGTGTCAGGCTATGTGATATATTTTTCAAATTTTTTGCAGGTATTCATTGCTTGCCAATTGTATAGTAGGCCCAGCAAAGTCTGCAACTCCTGGTGTATGTCCCTCCTGTTCACAGGTCTCTGTATTCCCACATCTGATTTTTCAGGCTGCAGACCATGTGTCTAGCATCCTCACAGAGGTGGGTTCACCACTGTTCTTAGGCATGTTGTTACTATTGGGATGTGGCTGTGGCATATCATCATCATCATCATCACTGCCCTCCTCTGAGGCTGTGGGTAAAGACTGAGTTGCTGTTAGTCCTACAGTACACAACACTTGGCCATCAAAACAAACACCTATATGATTATGCACAGAACACATCGTCCATGCCAGCCAGGGCTCCCTTGGATACAAACCAGGGTCAGTGCTGCTACGCAGAGTATCCAAGTGGGTAACTGGGGCTTTTTCCACATGTCAGACTCTGTGGAAAGGCAGCAACAACCACATTACAGTGTGAAGGTGTCCTGACCAGTAATGCACAACCCCTCACTGTAGCCCTCCCCACGGTACACAACAGTGGCCACCCCCAAGGTAGCCACCCCCACTGGTTGGCTTCCTACTCCCATACATGGTGGACACCCCCTATACACAGTTGTAAATGCATTTATTTGTGTTACCAGGATAACAGACGCCTTTATGAGGAGCTTGTTTACTAGAGGAGCCTTGACAGGACACACGTATTACAACATGAATTACGATATAAGCAGCCAGTGCACATACATACAGTGCTTTCATAAAGGTATGCTAGTAATATAAGACATCTCCCCATGGTAGCCCTTCCTCCACATAGTAGTCAGAACACACACTCAGGTCTGCACAGCTCATACCTATGGTAGACAGACATCCACGTATGCACTACCATTTTTCTGGGACAGAAGCCTGCAGTGCCAGTTGTGAGGGCAGGGTCCATACTTTTGACATATGGACTAATATGGGGTCAGTGCATGATAATATGCACTCCTTGGCTAGTGTGATGAGTAACCAGGTAACCACCCCATGAACCCATCATCTTTCGGATGAGACGTTAAACCGAGGTCCCATCTGCCTGGATTGGTGGTAGTTCAGGTGGATGTTAAAGATCCCATGGCACTTATCGAAAAGAGTAGGGGGATTTCCCCGCTGTCCTGGCCAAATTTCCCTCATTCACTAAAAAAACCACCAACAGCTTAATCTGGTTCAAGGTCAGTTGGCATTCATCTGTATCCCCCTCCCCCAGGTCGTGCCTGAAAATAGGCAGGATTTGTCTAGTGCACTTACCCGGTCAACAATAAATAAATGAAATGCACTGGGGCAGGAGTACTTGCGCTAGCAACTTCCTCCTCATACCAAGCTTTATGTTACTCCAGCTGCTCAATATATGAGCAATACCCTTGGGGAAGATAGCAACGGAGTTCACCTTTTTGCTCATGCTCTTCTATACTGCCTGTCTTCCTCTGGTTGCAGCACTTTAGGATCAAATAAGGATGGATACTGCGAGATCACAAGTTCCACCAGTAGCTCGTACTCTGCCTTCTATAACCACGGCTTTCACTGACACTCATGCAGTCCCTTTCTCATCCTCTGTCCTGAAGGTAGCATGCTGTTCTTTCCCCATCATGTATTGTGTGTACCTGAAGGTTTGCCTTTTGCACTATGGTGTGACATCATCATTTATAGCCCACACACTAGAAAAATGGCCTCATTAAAGAGCAGTTGACACCTTTTGGAGAACTTCAATAGAACATAATATTTAGACACAGTTCAGCTTGTATTTAACATTAGTTCTGTACTTCTCCTCCCCATAATTTATTACTGAGGTCATTTGCATGAAAACAGGATCTTTGCTCCCAAAGTTTATCTGTTCCTGTTGCCTTACCCCCTACCTGAGGTCATAATGCATTGCTTGTGACATCACAGTTAATCCTATGGCAACAGATTGTGATGTCACAACAAAGGACTACGACTTGAAGCAGGAGTAAGTTATAGAGGCAGATGAACTCTAAGAGATAAAGATAATGGGCTGAAATTTCAAAGACCCGGCACAAGCTGCGACAATGGCAGCTTGCACCGAGTGCAGTGCGCCCGGGACCCTGCGCCCAAATTTCTATTTTTCAGGGTCCTGGCGCCTAAGTCCCGCAGCATGTGGCAAAGGGGGTGCTGCACCTGACGTATGACGCACCCACCCGGAATGCTGCAATGGCCGCAGGGAGTCTGCAGCACCCATGGACAGGGCTGGCAACCAGGCACTGCCCCCCAACACCACCGCGCCAATGGCACCAGCACTGCAACACTCCCCGGTACCCTGGTGGGCTAGTGCACCCCTACCCATCTCAACACTCCCACCCCCTCCCATACCTGATCTGGCAAGCCAGCTCAGCCTCCACATGCCACCGAGCTGGCCACCACATGGGCAGTCCGGCCGCTTACTGTATACAATTACGCACAGACAGCTCATTCGGTGACCGGCCATGGTGGCGTGGAGGACTGTGCTGGTCACCGGATCGGGTAAGGAGGGGGTGGAGGCTTAGATGGGTGGGAGAGTTGGCAGGATGCATGAATGTGGGTGTCGGGACCATGATGGGGGTGAGGGGGGACCACCGGACCACCAGGGATCGCCCACCAGGGACTAATCAGGGTGGGCCACATGGTAGCACTTACAGGACGACCCCCGAGGAGCTGTCTAAGTTCCCTTAGACCAGCTTCTCACTGGTCTAAGGGTACTTGGCACTTGGTTCCAGGGGGGGTCTTTCAAATTCCGGATCCTAGGGTTGCGGCAGTCTGGGTCTGCTACAAGCCCCCTGTGCCATGCCGCAGCCACTCTCGTGGCACAAGGATGGCACTAGCACACTTTGGTGCAGGCAGCCTGCTGTGTGACGCAGGCCGCCTTTCAAATTGCCACTTGGTGCAGCCCTTGGCGCAAGGTGCCCTTGCATCAGACCTGTTTGATGCAAGCACCTTGCGTCAATCTAAGGCCTTTGAAATTCCAGCCCAATGTATCCATGCAAATTTCCTCAGTAATAATTAATGGGGAGGAGAAATCTATAGACTATATATGGAATGGAGACCGAATTGTAACTAATTGTTATGTTTTTCAAAGTTTTCTTTGAGGCATCAGGAGCTCTTTAATATTAATGCAGCTGCAGCTCAACAACACCATCTGATTCACAGTCCCAGGTACCGTGGCTATCAGGCATCCATGCACTCATTCCTGAATTCAACAGAACAGCAGAAATGATAAAGCGACTGTAACCCCGCAAACTGTGCGTCTTACCTGGGGGCCCCAGACACTAAACCCAGTTGACTGCCATCTCAGTTTAACTCCTCCAACCCACAATGCTGGACTGCATGGATTGGGGGGGGTGTTGTTCATGGAATGCCTCTGTTCCAAGACTGGCAGAATTTCCTGCTAGATTTCAAGGGGTAGCCAAGGGGAGGTGTTAGAGTAATATAAAACAGGGAGTCTAAGATTTGGACATACATTAGTGAGTTAGCTAACTAGTTAGTTAAGGAGTCAGTTCAAGAGTTGGGTAAACAGTTGGTTAGTGCAGAGATGAGGAGTACAAGAGATAGAGAGAGAGAGAGAGAGAGAGAGAGAAGTGATCATATTCCACAGAGCCACAGCTCAGCAGGGGGTCAAGAGAGGCTTGGAACAATTGTTTTCTCCTATGTTGCACAGAATGTAGTTGGACTACCGGTAAGGTGTGAGGACCATAAGGTTTTTTCCTCAAAGGATGCAACCTGCTGTCCAGCCTGCCGAGGATGGTTCCCTCGATGTTTCAGAGGAAGATCCTTCTGGAGGCATAGACAGAAATGTGCCCAAGGAAGAGGCACATGAAGACACCATGTGGAGAGCCAGATGAGTGAAGTGCTGCTGTAAGGTAGGAGAGTCCTCATTTCTGAATATGCTGTGGTGTGAGTCAGCACTGAGGCCTGAAAGTGCTCTTCCTCACCTATGTAGATAGCTGTAGTGTTAGTCCTTCATGGTTGAAATTCAGAACCTGCAGATGCTGAAATAAGGATCTTTATAAACCATAAGCCAAGTATGCTTTGAAATAGCGGAGACATGCTAGGGTCAGCTTGGGGGATAGCTGTTACTGTGAGACAACACAGCTCCAGTCATTTTTTCCATTGTACAGAGTTTAATGCCAGACTGCTTTCACAGCCAGTTGTCTGTAGAGGAGAACTGCAGGATACTAATCGACTGGATTATGACTCAAGAGGTAGTCCAGTATTCCCAAGTATGAGTGGAAAATCAAATAAATGATGAGTGGAAAGAGGTTGCCTGCTAGAAGGAGCTATATGTTGAAAGGAGTGGGATAGGGTAATTATACACTCTGGTGGCTGAAGGGTTCACATTATTCGTAGTGTGGATATCTGCTGTGTCCTGAAGTATTACTTTATCAGAATCATAGTGGTTGCAAAGTCCCATTTCAACAGAATCATAGGGGCTTCTAAGCTCCTTCACCCAAAAAATTTATAAAAATACATGCTAGAAAGACCTTGTTTTAGAAGTTCTTCGGGGTTGCAATGGATATCATAGAGGTTACAAAGAAATCATTGGGGTCTCATCTGCAACCTCTGGCTACCCCCAAAATGATGCCCCTGGCTGTGTTGCAAAATGTGAGATATGAACCGAGATATGAGTTGTAGTGGAGTCATTCTTGTGAAGTGTAAACAAAGCTAATTCTTTTTCTTTTTTGAATACTTTCTTTTCATAGCACCCTGTCCTGTCCTGAGAATCTCTGTCTGTTACCCTCAGTGTGCAGTTACTGCCTGTGAAATCTCTGGGGACTAACATACCATTCCAGCCTTTGCTCACTCTTAACTCTTGACCCCAGGGAGGCAGCCTGCAGCTTGTCTCCTGCAGGCTGGACCTCAAAGTGGGAACCAGGCCTCTAAGATGAATACTTTGCTCGACATGCCTGGGATAACAGAGGGAGGAGCCCGTGAGGAGGACGAGGTGTGCCAGGCAGCCCAGTTGGGTGCGATGGGATGAAGAGACTTTATATGTCCCAAGTCTGCCCCTTATTTTCATTCTATAGCCAGGCTTCATCCCCTCCACAAGGCATACTCCCATGGAGCGACCTGGCTTTGCACTTAATAGGGCTGTTGGAGGGATGGCTGAGCCCTCCCCTCCTGTGGAACTGCCCTGTTAGCCCATTCTAGGCATGTGGTGCCTCCGTGTCACATGTCAAGCATGTGGGTGCATGCCAGTGGGCATGAACCCTGGTCATCTGGATGGCAAGTGGTAGTGCTACTACTGCACTAGCCAGATGACCTGAACTGGCCTCAGTTGGTCAGCGGGGTCCTGTCGTAGCATTATGACTGCCCCCATTCACCTGCTTCTAGGTTCCACATGCAGGGGTGGGTTGCAAGCAGGAGTGTAGTCCTGTGGGTTTGTGAGGGAGCGCTGACTGCTTACTTTATTTTTAGAGGGAGCACCTCTTCCATACTTATGAAGTCCTTTAAATGCTGTTCTTGGAGTCGGTGCATGCACAGTAACACTGACTCCTCACTCCAGACTTGTCTCTCCACCAGCCACCATGTCGCCACACAGCCGCTGACACAGTCAGAGTGAGGCAGAACTCAGAAGAACATGCGGTCTTCAGTGTGTATGTGTTGTTTGCGGCGGTGCCACACACACACACACACACACACACACACACACACACACACACAGTGTGCACACCCACCGTGCAAGTGCATCACTGTCTTCTGGGAGGCAGGCATCAAGGCATTGAGACTTTGGTGGATTTTGACCCATTCTTTTTTTCTTTCTTTCTTCCACATGAGATGGTGACTGGTGGAAGCTCGGAGGTGGCAGCTAGTAGCTACTGGCTTTAGTTAGGCAAGGCAGTAAGGAGGTTTCGGTTCGCTTGTTGCGGCTTTTGGTTTTTTGGCTCATAACTGTTCTTTTTCTGGTGCGGCACAGGCTACACATTGCAAAAGCTGCTGTGGCAGTCATGGGTCACACTCAGCTCTCTTGCTCATGCTGGCTGGCCTGACACACCACACTTATCGCAGTCATTAACTGGGGGCAGCCACTTAAGTACAGAAAGCACTTGTCTTTAATGATGTCGGCCTGCAACCACAACTTAAAAACCATTGCCTACTGTGCTGTATTTGATTTCAACAAGTTTTTTGAGGTCATTCTGGTCACGGTATGTGTAGCTCAGGGGCAGAACTCTCACCTCTTAGAAGTTTGTGGGTTCAAGAACAGCAGCAGGGACTTAAGCTTGCTTTTATCTAAGCTCTTATCTAGTGCTGCATCTGCAGTGCTGTACTGGACTGTTGGAGTTGTTCTTTGGATGAGATGAGGCAATAAACTGAGGTCCTTGCTGGTTATATCTGTTGGTTGTTCAGGTAGATATTTAAGATCCAACATCACCTTTTGGAAATTAGCTGACTATATCCCCTGTGTACTGGCAAGATCTGTGCAGAATTTTCAAATTCCCCTTGCACTGGAATGCCACTGAGTTTTGGCAATTCCACCCAGTACTGCCAGAAGTCTACTGTGTTGTGTTTGGTGTATTTTTTTTTAATTTTTACAGAGGACTGAATGAGGAAGAGGAGGGATGGGGAGTGAGGCTGATGACGCTGTGCTGTGGGACTGGGAACTGAAGTTGGACTTTGGAGGAACTATGAGTTCAGCAGCCATTCTGGGGAAGTTCCCTTTTAGCCTTAGCACACGTTACAATTAAATTACACAAACTAACAAGGTAATGTAGCCCAGGTGCCATGTGCCAGTGGGCTACTGTCCCTGCCTATTGACTACTACACAGGTTAATGGGCCTGGGTTCTGTTTCAATGGTGACTGGAGGTTCTTTCCCAGAATAAAAGAAAAAATAGCGTGGTGCCTCCACCCAGAGTAAATAGCAGTGGGCTAGGTGTTTGAATAGTACAACCCACTGGAATGCTGTACCTACCCACCTCCCCTTCCAGTCACCCCATACACTGAATACCAAACTGTTTACCAATACAGTAAAATATATATATTTAATAGCTGCAACTAATGATATGCTCACAACACAGGATTTGCAAAAAACAAAACACAGCCTTATTGTCAGGGGGAGGGCTAGGCAAAGGGGTACCTGGACAAGGGGGAGCTGCTGGAAATTAAAGGTTTTGGTTGAATTAGAAAGGTACATAGACCAAAACATTGACAAAGCCCACCCCACTGGTACCAGTGCAGACCTCCTTATCTGTCTGTCCTGACCGGGTACGCGGGTTATAACACAGGCCTGCTAGTTGCCGTGGGTTGGCTGGCGTTGGGGCCCTTGGAGTAGGCTTTACCAAAAAGCTAGCTGCTTTAAATTACCCCCCCCCTTTTTTTTATAGGGCAAGCCCTGGGTTGCTCACGGTTCTGCAGGAACAGATATTTGGGTGCTGGCACAGTGGGTACAAACAAACCAGGAACCACCGCTCAGTGGGGCAGCAAGCAAAATGGACAGTGTCTACTGATCTGGAAGATGAAGCAATGGCTAGCAGCTGGACAGCCTTGGACTTGCTTGAAGAGTCTTGCAGCTTGTCACCTTCTGACTTGCTTGGAGATTCTAGCAGCTTGTCACCTTCAGCCTATCAAGCAGGCCAGATTACAGAGAGCAAACACAAGGCCTATTAGGCCACAAAGGAACCCAGACCCAGGAGTGACCCCACGGTCTGGTTCCCCACATGGATCTAGAGTTCCCTAGCACTCAGGCATGCACCCGTGGCCCCCTACAGCCCAGTCTGCCTCATTTGATAGGGGTTTGCAGTTTCCCTACCTGGCTCCACGTTGCAGCTATGAAGATTTCATTTTTCACCTCTTGTCTGAAAAGAAGGAAACAGCTCCAGTGTGCAGCAACCAGTTCTCTGACTTCCACCTTGCCAGTGGCTTTTGGACTGTAATATACAGTCTATGAAGTGGACCTCCACCTTTCCACAGCTGGATTTCAGCAAAACCAACAGGTTCCCGAGCTCTGGATACCGGCAGACCTTTTTCCTCAAATGTCCTTAGACTCAGGCTGAATGCCAACTTTAGCTCTGGCACACACAGTTCCAAATAACCCTTCGTACAGGCTCAGGGTTTACCACATTGACGCAGGTGCACTGCAAACACTGGATCTCAAAACAACCAGGAGCTTTCTCTAAATGCCTTGAACGTTCAGCTGTGGCACCACAGTTCTTGCAGCCAGAGTAAATCCCTTTTTTCAAGTCTCAGATAATTGACTGTTTGGCCTATAAAATCCTGGAAAAGGTCTCCTACCTTTTCCAACACACAGTGTGAGCCCCTGTTGACTCGATCAGAGCCCAGACCAGACTGTCCAAACTGCCCAAAGGTCCTGGGGTCTCATACAAAAATCACCACTTCTGATTGGTTAGATCCTGCTGTCATTCACAAAGATTAATAAACATCAACCTGGTTCGATTATTGATTGGTAAATGGGTTTTGGCTCCTGAAAGAAAGTTCACACCTCTACCATAAAGCAGTTCACCAGTCTTTGGGTGCCCAAGAAGCTGACTGGCTGTTTATCGGGGTCAGAGTACTACAAATGGCTATCCTTGTAAACAGTCCCATACAATATATCAGCAGTTCCAACTTCCAAGTGCTTTTGCATTTGAACCACACAGTCTCTGCACTTATTTTCCCCACTGTCCTGTAGCAGCCTTTATTGTCTGTCTATCGACTGAACAATTATATGTAGACTGTCTTTGGATGCCCTGTCGCTGCCTCCGATATAAACTGTCCCCCCAGGCAGCTTATTATTATTCATAAGCCCTTCATTATTATGCAGATTTCCCCATTTCTCAAGCGCTTATAGGTGCTTTAAAGCTAAACATTCTGGCCACTTCTAACATGCCTTCTTCATGTGTCCGATCCCCATTTAACTCATACTGGGGGACAGAACCACTGGACAAGTAATTTGCTGACTGCTATGGCAGTCCGAAGACAGTGGTGTGCTTCCGTGCATGCGCGGACCCCACAAGCACACTTAAAGTGCCAGCAGCATATGGCGGTCCTGCAATTGATTCCTTCAACTCCCAAAGGACTAAATAACATCACAGGGTCTGGACGGACACTAAAGGGACCCTCGGGACCCAGGGAGGCAGCGGGAGAGATGGGAGCAAGAATGGGATCACCGGGGCAACCAGGTAAGCCCCACCCGAAAGGAGGGGAGTTACAGTAACAAGTGTAATGCCTGCTGCAGTGATAGCTGACTGTACTCAAGAGAAGTGGTATATAGCTGGGTGTTTGAAGGGTGGCTGGAGTGGAATTTTTTGCTTTAGTTTTGACAGTTCTTTTTTAGGAAAATAAAAGCTAGTTATTTTGTTAGTGATATTGGCTGTTTGTAACAAGTCTAAGAAGGCTTTAAAAGCAGCCAAATAGTGTCAAAATTACCTTCAAAATGCATGAGAATGCATCTAAAACCTGATAGCTTCTGGGAGCCTAGGCAGCCCCCAGACCCCTGGCCTGTGGGATTTGGGAGGATCGTGGTTCATGGACACCTCACACTTCTAAATTTAGCAGTACACCACTGTTTATTCTGTTGTTGTGGATCTCATGATATTTTACAAGGTTGTGCAGAGTGCCTGAAGTAACCACATATCTTTCTGCAGCACCCATCATATTCTGCACACTCCTGTCTTCACTGAGGAAGTCCCCTATCACTAGACTGAGTGTATGTGCAAGGCATGGCTTCTAGGGGACTGGCTATAGTCCACTTATCTACACATTGGCAGTTCCACTGGACGTGCTGATTTGTCAGAATGTCCTTAAGCTAAGCTACTTCTGCCACCCAGGCAATATATCCTCTGGCTCCACCCTGTGATGTCAGATCTTCCATTCTGCTAGAACAGTTCAATCTCCTCCAGGCCTTTGGGGAGAGCCCTGCCCACCATGGCAAAAAGCAAAAAAAACAACAACATCACTGTTAGTGGGATGGGGTGCAATCACACCCCTCCCACTCCCTCGACTCTCCCGACTGCTTAGCGTAGGTTGGGTGCCTAAGTTTGGTTTAACCAGAATTGGTCAAGGGCCAGGTTGCAAGCTCCACAGTATCCCCCTCAGGCTTGACGATGTCAACACCGGCTGATCAGGTGGTTGCGATAGTCCTCGAACTAGTCGTCCAGTTTTTGGAGGACAATGAGGAGTCAATCGCCAAGACCCTGGTGCTCCTGGTCCTCACCCAAGAGGACGTAGACAAGTCAGTGTCCCCAGCTGGCTCCACTCAGGACCAGTCTCAAGGTCGAGATCAACACTGAGGTGTGACTTGTGCTCTTGGTCCCACTCAACTGGGAGGCATCGCCATTGACATTCCTCATCCTCCTTGTCCCCAGATGAGGAGAGGCTCCACCAGCACATGCAGTGGTTCTACGAGGAACTCCTTTGGCAGCAGTGGGCCATAGTGGGGCAATGCAGGACTCTACCTACAACCCCTGTGGTTGACTGGCTGGCACCAGTCAATTCCATGTCAGTCTGCCCAAGGCAGTTGTCACCGACACCTGTCTCTCCATCCCTGCTGGTGGAACTACCTCCACCATAGCTGCTGAAGGGAGCACAAATCAAGGACTGCAATGTTGTAACCAGTCTTGCCAGGCTGACTCTCAGTGGAAATCACCCAGTAGGATGACTCAGGGTAGTTCACGGCAACCAATGGTTAAGGACCATTTTTGATGAGTCCTCAGATGACTCGGATGGCTGCTCTATGCAGTTGTTGAGAATGCATATCTTCAACCGTGAGTCAGTTGAAGAGTTGACTAAAGACCATGGGCCTGTGTCATTCAGGGCTCTACTCCAATTAATGTCAGAGTACATGTCTTTCCCCTTGAATCCCCAGGGGTTGCATTTCCTATGGCGGAGGCCATTGTGGGACTGGCTCTGGCAGCATCCAGTGTCCTGCCCTGCACCCTCAGTCCATATGGTCTCCAAGTATGCATTCCTTACTCGTCTTCTGTCCAGATTCTTGGACCATCCCTCAGCCAAGGGTCTGGTCTTGGATATGGACCCCCCCCCCACAACAAGGAGTCAAAGAAGGTTGGCCATGCAGCCAAGAAGGTATATTTGTATTTCCAAGAAGGTCTATGCTGCTTCCTCCCTTGGTCTCTGTCAGGTGAGCTATGCCCTGATGAAGGCCAACTTTGGTCACTCCCTGCAGGGAGTGCATGATTATGTCCTCCCTCCCCTTCCTGCTAATAAGCAGTTGCCAGTAAAGTTGGTCAGAGATCAGGGTCAAACACCAGCTCCAGACAACCTTAGACAAGGGTTTCTCCTGTGCCCATATCATGGCAGAAGCTATTGTGATGCATCACAGGGCCTGGCTGAGGCTGGCCGATGTCCCTTTCTTGAGCACTGACCTCTTTGGCCCCGGGGTGGAAGGTGATCTCATATGGATTAGGAAGTCCATAGCCACCCTGGACTCTGTAGCTTTGTCACAGAAGGGCCTAAGGGCCCCAAAAACAAAGGAGGCCTTTCAGTTTTGGACCTTTCAACCACAGCAGCTTCAGCAGCTGCAGCTCCAGCAGGGGCAGTACCAAGCCTGGTGCCCCAAGGCCAAGTTCTTCAGCTAGGGGCCAAAAAGAGGTGGAGGTAGGGGAAGTGGTGCCCCTCAGACCCCAGTGGCTGGTTCCCCTATAAAGCTGCCCGGTGATGGGTCGGGGGTGTCTGCCTCACACCTGTCCAGTTTTAGATCCAGTTCCCTGTGGGGAGGGGGTCGACTTCACCACTTCTGGCCACACTGGCCCATCATTACTACAGACAAGTGGATTCTCAAGGAGGCAGGCAGAGAGTTGCCTCTTGATTTCGAGGCTCTCCTGCCTTACCAGTCCCAAAGGGAGTCCTTTGTTTTGCAGGACACATTTTCCACCCTCAGGGAGGACATTGCTGAGCTCCTTGTAAAAGAGGCTATAGCCCGTGTCCCAAGTCAGAGATATGTGTCCAGGTACTTGCTGGCCCCAAAAGGGACGGGGGGGTTGGTGCCCTATACTGTATCTGCATGATCTTAATAAATTCATGCCAAAGTGCAAGTTCCAGATGATCACTCTGAAGAAGATTACACCATTCTTGTAGCAGGACATACTGTTCTGCTCCCTGGACCTCCAGGATGCATTCTTCCACATTCCAGTCTGTCTGTCCCACTGATGATACCTCTGGTTCCATGCAGAAGGGTTTCTCTATCAGTTTTAGGTTATGCCCTTCGACCTCTCGTCAGCACCCAGGGTCTTCACCAGATGCATGGCAGTGGTGGTAGCCTTCCTGCGGCACAAGGGCATCAGGGTTTACCCCAACCTTGATGGCAGGCTGATAGCCGGGTCATTCAACAAGCTCATGGAGTGAACCAGTGATCTGACCCTCCAGTCCTGCAGAGACATGGTTCTCTTGGTCAACTTAGCCAAATCTGAACTGATCCCTTCACAAGTGATTCACTTAATTGGGGGAGAGCTAGACTCCCTGTAGGCCACAGTCTACCTCCCTGTGGACCGGGCACTGGATTTTATCTGCTTTGCCCGATCATTTCAGGTCGTGTGGTCATGCCCTGCCCAGGACATCCTGTGGCTGCTGGGGTACATGGCATCCTACACCAGCTGGTTCAGTGGGGCCACTGGAAGATGTGGCACCTGTAGTGGGAGTTGGACCGTCACTGGTCCCGGTGCCTAGGACATTTGAACGAGCCGATCACAGTGACCCAGCCGATGTGGGATGCCATCCAGTGGTGGCTGATCCCAGAACATTTGGAGGAAAGGGTCCCGTTTGTCCACCCAGAACTGAGCATCACTGTCATGATTGGCATGTCTCTGGTGAGGTGGGGAGTGCACCTAAGATACCACAGGGTCCAGGGGTTCTGGTTACACAGGGAGTCCTGTCACCACATCAGCCTGCTGGAGCTCTGTGCAGTGCAGTTAGCTCTGACAGAATTTTCTCCTCTAGTCAGGGGTCAAGTCATGCAAGTCCAGATGACAACACCATGATCATGTTCTACCTGAACAGGCAGGGTGACATGCACTCCCTTCCCTTGTGTTGGGAGGTCCTCCACACCTGGATGCTTGTGCACAGTCTGGGTGCAGATCTCATGGTGATCCATGTCACCAGAGCAGACAGTCAGCTGGCAGAAGGTCTCAGCTGAGTGGGTGAGACATTGCATGAGTGATCCCTGCATCAGGAAGTGGTGAACCACCTGTTCTTCCAATGGGGCTCACCTCTGATGGACCTGTTTGCCTCCTGGGAGAATGCCAAATTGAGGCTGTTTTGTGCCCACCCCCCACAGTCCAGGACTTTGGTGGCATATGCCTTCATGAGGCCCTGCGCCCCAGGCCTCATGTATGCCTTTCCTCCTTTCCACCTGATCCACAAGGTGGTGGTCAAGGTCTGGAACAACAAGGTGCCGATGATCCGGATAGCTCCAGTCTGGCCATGGCAGTTCTGGTGCCTGGATCTCCTCGACCTTAGTAACAGGCCACCATGGCAGTTGCCTCTTCATCTGGATCTGCTAACCACACAACAGGGGACAGTCTTGCACCTCACAGCCTGGTTCCTGAGTGGCTAGACTTCCAGGTTTTGGGTCTTTCGGAGAATGTGCTCCACATTCAGAAGACCTCGTGAAAAGACTTGACTCGCCAGTGCAACTCCTTTAAATGGAAAAGGTTTTCCATTTGGTGTCAGGGCAAGGAGCATGATCCCTTGCCTGCCCTGTGGCTAGCATACTCGACCACCCCAGGTCCCTCTCCCAGCTGGGGCTGCAAGTGGCGACCCTCAAGGTGCACCTGGCAGCCATCTCCTCTGTGCAGTGCAGTCTGCCCCTTCCCCCCCAAAGCGGGGGAAGGGGCAGACTGGAAGGGAGGGAAGGGGCAGACTGGATGGACCATGGGGTCCTTTTCTGCCATTAAGTTCTATGCTTCTATGATCTCTGCATACTGGGCATGGGGTGATATGGTGACAGTGGCCCAGAGGAAGGTGATCAAGTGCTTTTTTTTTTTTTGCAGTTAGTTTCTTTCTCTCTCTCCTGGGCGGCACTTCTTCTAGCCTGATCCCCTAGCCCTGTCCCCCACTCATGGCCTACCTTCCGCTGTCCTCCATGGTTTGCCCCCCTGGGCGGGGCAGCAGGGATCCCTCAACCCACTGGAACGGATCCAGTTCAGAAGTTACCACTATTCATGGGAGTAGGGCATGTGGGGATCGGCTGTTATCATGCCACATCCAGGACTATTTTTCCACTTTTCTTCCCCTAGGAGAGGAGGCGTGCAATGACGCCCTAAGGAGAGAGCAAGCACGCATCTGCATGCACTCCTCCCAGCATCTGCCTCCTCTCCTCCCCCTCTCTGGGCATCAGTGTGCTATCCCCCAGCCACCACTAGGGGCCAGGCAACAACGAATGCTGGTGGCCACCCTCCACGGAGAAGGAGAGCAGTCCCTAATGATGCTCGATCCTTCTCTTCCCCTCCCCTACTGACCCCTGGTGGCTTGTGCTCGTTCCTGAACATGGGTCGCCAGCATAGCATGAGGTAAGGCACCCAGTGCCTCAGCCCTCAGCGCCACTGGGCCAGCCGATCAAGTGCTTTTTTAAGGGCCTGGACCATCTGTCCCCTCTGGTGCATGAACCACCACCATCATGGGACTTTAAATACTGGCTTTGCTCATGGGAAAGTCTTTTGAGCCTATTCACAGATTGATATGTCACACCTGTCATGGACGATGGTCTTCTTGGTGGCCATCACATTATCCAGAAGGATTAGTCAGCTCCAGGTGCTTTTGGTGGAGACTCCATATCTGGTCTTCCACAGGGACAAGGTCGTCCTTCTCCTCCACCTGAAGTTCCTCCCGAAGGTAGTATCAGAGTTCCACCTTAACCAGGTGATGAACCTTCTGGTATATTTTACCAACTCATCTTCAGAGGCTAACCACAGGCTCCATACTCTGGACCTCCGTGGGTGCTCTCCTACTATGTAGAGCACACTGCTACAATTTGGGGTGAGGCTTACCAGCTGTTTGTAACATATGCTGAAGCTGCACCTGGCAAATCAGCAGGTAAGTAGACAACTGGCAGGTAGATCACATCTTGCACTGAACTCTGCTGTAGGTTGGCTAGTAGGGAGTCTCCTGTAGGGCTTACGGCTCATTCCATGAGACATACTGCTGCCTCAGTGGCTGCTTCCAGGGACATTCCTATTCAGGAGATCTGCAGGGCTGCCACCTGGAAGCCAGCACACACCTTCATCTTCCATTACAGCATTGACCTTTCATTGTCACCAGGATGCTGCATTTGGGACCTCGGTTCTCCAGCCTCTGTTTGTCAAATAAGGGTGCATGCCTTGCACCCGTCTCTCAGAAAACTACTGGAAGTCTTCCAGTGTGTGGATAAGTGAAATATATCCATGCCCCTAGAAAAATAGGTTACTCACCTGTAACCGTAGTTCTAGGAGTGGTATATAGTTCACATCCACACCACCCAACCGACCTCCCCTGGCAGCTGGCACATGGATCCCTGCTTCCAGCATGCAAGATTTGACATCATGGGATGCAGCCAGAGGATATACCACCAATGTGGTGGCAGAAGCTTAGCTTAAAGATGTTCTGACGAATCAGCATTTCCAGTGGAACTGCCAGTGTGTGGATGTGAACTATACACCAATCCTAGAACTACAGTTTGAAGTAAGTAACCTATTTATATGCACAAACCCACTGTACTTTAATATTTTCACAATGTTAGCTCCATTGTCTAAAACCACAAACCCTGAGGAAAGGCCATTGGGGAAAGCCATTATGAGAATTGTTTTTTGGCTACTGTAAGATGTTCACACCACTGTGATTTGCTTTGTCAAAGCTTGTGATATGGAATGCAGCCTGTTTTTGAGGATTTTGGTGGTCCTTGGTGGTGGCAGAGGATGCTACAGAGGAAATTGTACCCAGTGGGTGGTGACAGTCGCAGTATGCTGTTTGAAAACTTCTCCACATATCTGTTGTTTTATTTACTTCTTTAATAGCTGATGACTGCATGATTGCCTTCTGGCACAGTTCTGCAGATTCAGACAATCAGTCTTCATGATCTGCTTGGAGATCAAGGCAGAACCGGACAGCAAATGTGTGAAAGTGTATTAAGATACTAGGGAGCTTAGGACATAAGAAAACAGAGGTGAGAAAGGCAGGGGCAGGGAGGTAGGGGCAGGCAGCGAACAGGCGGTTAGTAGGCCCTAGTGTTGTTGTGAGAGCAGTTACAAGTGGCTACAGTCAGGAGCCAGTCTTTTAGGATTTTTTTGAAGGATGGGTGGGTAGGGGATGAGAGTCTGTTCCATAGGGAGGGGGTAGAGATGGAGAACGCTTTACTACTCATGGCAGTGGAGATGCGTGGTACTTCCAGCAGAGGGACAGAGGATACCCTAAGGTTCCTTGAAGCCACCCTGCCTGCCTAACAGAAGGAAAGAGTAGGGGGACAGGTGATTGCCCCTGAGTGAATTGTCCACTAAGCAGCCGATGGCATAGTTGAAACGACCTTGTAGTGGGAGCCACTCTGGGGACTGGTAGAGTGCACAGTGATGGGTGGAGTAGGGAGCTTGAAGGATGAAGCGACAGATGGAATTGTATGTTGAGTTTAGTCGTGAACATAGTGTAGAGGACACAAGGAAGTAGACAGGGGAGCAGTAGTAAAGGAGGGGCAGTAAGTTACCTTGCACGATAGCAAGGCGTGCTTCAGCAGACAGAAGTTGTTTGAGTCGGTAGGAAGTGCCTAACTTCTGGTGGATTCTCCACACAGTGTTGTTAATAGGCTCAGAAAAAGTAAGGGAGGGATTGAGGGTAACACCTAGGGATTTAGAAGAGGGCCCTTTTCGAGCGGGGGCTGCTAGGGTGAGTACAAGGAGAGAGGAGTTGGTTTTGGCGACCTTGGCAAGGAAAGGTTTGGAGCCAAAGAGCATAGATTTTGTCTTCTTTTCATTGTCCAGGAGTTTGCTGGAGAGGAACCATTGCTGGGCAGAGCCATAATTTCATGTGAGTGTGGACGAGATGGATTCAATTTATTTATCGCCATGGTAGAGGACTAGGTCATCCACATAGAGGAGTGCCTTACAGTTGAGGCTTTCCGGGGGGAGTGCATTAATAAACATGGAAAAAAGTAGTGGGTCAAGTATGGAACCCTGGGTGACTCCAGTGTGTACGGGCAGGGCAGTAGAGGAATCTTACCTATTATGACAGACTGAGACCTGTTAGAGAGATAGCTACAGAACTATGCAGCAGTTCCCAGGGGAGCAATCAAATTTAAGTAGGGTAGAGTGGAGAAGGTGGTGGTCAGCAAGGTTGAAAGCCTTTGATAAATCCATGAAAACAGAACCTGTGGCTTTACCCATGTCCATGTTTCTTAGAACGTGGTCGGAGAAGAGGGCCAAAGCAGAGGAGGTACTGTGGTGCTTATGGAAACCATGCTGGAGGGGACATAGGAGGTTATATTTTTCTAGGTGTTCAGATAGCTGGTAGTGTACAGTTTTTTCCAGCAGTTTACTTAGGTGAGGGAGGATGGAGATGGGTCTATAGTTTTCAGGGTAGAGGGGATCACTAGCTTTGAAAATTGGTACCACATGTGCATGTTTCCAGGAGTCAGGCACAGTGGATGCAGAAAGGGTAAGGCTGAATATGAAAGTAAGGGGTTTAACAATGGCTGGGGAGATAAGTTTTAGAAATGTGGGGGTATAGTACGTCACTGCCAGGGCTTCCTTTGGCCAGGAGAGAGTATAGGAGTTTGCTGGTGACACTCTGACCAATAGCTCTGAAGTGGAAAGGGGGGGCAGGGTGGTGTTAAAGGAGATGGGGTAGCTGTTTGGTTGGCTGTTCAGGCCTGGTGGAGGCTGGGGGGGGGAGTTTGTTGAGATAGGTGGATAGGTCAGTGAATTTTGTGTTAAAAGTGTCTGCAATCTCAGCAGGATCAGATATGGGGCCAGAGGGGGATGTGAGTTGAGTTATTTGTCTGTTGGTCTTGGGGTTTAGAAGTGACTCAGTGGAGGCCCAGAAACTACGAGGACTGCCAAGGTTGTTACTTTGTTGGTTAAGGTAGTATTTGCACTTGAGCAATTTGGCAGTCTGTTTACAGGTATTGCGCAGTCATCTATCGGCATTCCAGAGTTGGGGGAGGAGGATGCCTTGTATGCTTTCCATTTACTATCCATGTCTTTCATTAGTGCCAGCAGTTCCCTGGGTACCCGTGGGTGCAACCTCCTCTTACCCTTCTGGTTGTGAGAGGGAAATGTATGTCCTGTAGTTGTTGGAGGGCAGCGGTAAAGAAAGTAACCTTGGATGTAGTATTGTTGTGTAAGTAGAGGGCAGAACAATTTATTGCCCTAACATCTCTGAGAACAGCTTCATGATCCTGGCAGTTAAACTTTCTGAAAGACAAGAGTTTGTGGGGAGGGTGGTTTGATTTGGTGGCCAGTATGGTGTAAGTTGGGGTATGGTCGCTAATAGAGTCAGACATTGTGCTCACCTGGAGGACCAAGTCTACCTAATTTGAGGCAACCCATTCAAAGCTCTGCTCAGTGTCTGAGGGGCTTTGCACTGGATATGGAAAGATTTATCTATACCACTAGTCTGTGCACCACTGTCAACCTCTGCAACATCCTCTGCAATGTCACCTTATAACTTATTCCTGGACCACTGAAGAAGATGAATTTGCTTAAGTATCTGAAGGTTCACTATTAAGGTTGATATACCAGAGGTGTTTAACTGTCTTCCTCTGCTGAAAGAGACTTTACATAAACAGTGTATTGATCTCATACTGTTCTTTTGGCTAAGGTGAAAAAACACTCAAAATGGAAGCAGATGCCTTTTTTTGGTTTTGTCCCTGGCAGTGCAACCTCTGAATTATCATCAAGCATGACTGTGTTCAATTCTATATTTTCCTCAATGTCCTCAGTGGATGACACAGAAACATAGAAACATTGGATCTGATGGCAGATAAGGACTGCTTGGCCCATCTAGCCTGCCAATTTTTCCCTACCTATTGTATTACCGCAGACCCTAATTTGATCTCCGGTCCTACTCCCCCTTGCCTTGCCACGAAGGTTCCCTTATGCCTATCCTATGCATTCTTGAACCCCGCTACAGTTTTTGCCCCCACCACCTCTGCTAAGAGCATCTTCCAGGCACACGCCATCCTTTCTGTGAAGAAGTACTTTCTCAAAACTTCCCTGAGTCTACCCCCCAGCTTCATAGCATGACTCCCTGTTCTTGAGCATCTTTTTTTTCTGAAAAATGCATTCCTCTTGCACCTTATTTATACATGTGAGGTATTTGTAAGTCTCTATCATATCCCCTCTTCCTCCGGGGTGTACACATTAAGGTCCTTCAGTCGTTCCTCATAAGATTTTTTTATGCAGACCTTACACCATTTTGGTCACCCTCCTCTGGATCATCTCCACTCTATGTCCTTCCGGAGATGAGGTCTCCAGAACTGGACACAGTACGGTAGGTGAGGTCTCACTCACCAGTGATCTATACAGAGGTTAACACCACCTCCCTCTTTCTGCTGGTGATACCTCTCCCTGCGAACCCCAGCATCCCTCTAGCTCTCCCAACTGCCTAGTCACACTGCACTCACCTGGCTACCAAATACATAAACACTGCTTGGTAGGCCATGAGATATGATTACCCCTAGATCTCTTTCCTGTTTGGTGGTCGTCAATACCACTCCTCCTATTTTGTACTCTGACCCAGGGGTTCTGTGCCCTAAGTGCATGATTTCGCACTTTTTTGCATTGAAATTTAGCTGCCATACCCTTGGCCACTCCTCTGACATTCTTTGATCACTACTCATTTTTTTCACACCTCCTGGAGTGTCTACCTTTTTTCAGATTTTAGTGTCATTCACAAAAAGGCAGATCTTCCTATCCAGGCCCTCTGCAATGTCACTAATAAAGACATCAAAGAGGACCGGTCCCAGTACTGATCCCTGTGGCACCCTGCTGGTCACCCTCCCTTCTCTGGAGTGAATTTCGTTTACAACCACCCTCTGTCACCTATCCCTTAACCAGTTTGCAACCCAGTTTACCACCTTTGGACCCACTCCTAGGCTGCTCAGCTTACTTACGAGTCTCCTATGTGGAACAGTGTCGAAAGCCATACTGAAATCAAGGTAGGCCATGTCTACCACTCCACCCTGATCCATTTCCCTGGTTACCCAGTCAAAAACATCTATCAGATTCGTTTGACATGACCTCGCCCTTTGTGAATCCATGCTGCCTCAGATCTTGTAAGCCACTGGATTCAAGATATCTCACAATCCTTTCCTTCAGTAGTGATTCCATTAATTTCCCCACTACAAAAGTCAAGCTGACTGGCCTGTAGTTGTCAGCCTCCTTCCTGCTACCACTTTTGTGAAGTGGGACTGCATCTGCTCTACTCCAGTCCTTCGAAACCTCTCCTGTTTCCAGTGAGTGGTTGAACAGGACTGTCAGAGGTGCAGCCAGTAACTCCCTGAACTTCCTCAGTATCCTTGGATCCACCCTGTCTAGCCCCATTGCCTTGTCCACTTTCAGATTTGCGAGTTCCTTAAGGACTCTCTCTCTTCTCTGAAATGGACTGGTGTCCACTTCACTTCCTTTGATGCTCCTGTTATTTTTCTGTGGCCCCTCACCTTACCCTTCCTCTGTGAACACTGAACAAAGGTATTTGTTCAGGATGTCTGCTTTTGCCTGGTCCCTCTCCACCTAATCCCGCTTCCCCCCTCCATTCTCAGCCTTACAATCCCTCCCTTGGTCTTCCATTTTTCACTTACATACCTGAAAAATGTCTTGTTCCCTTTCTTTACTGCCTGCGATATTCTCTCCCCTGTTTATGCCTTTGTGCTCCTTACTGCTTTCCCTGCCTCTCTCTCTTTCTCCTGATACACTCCCCTAGCCTCCTCTCTTTGTGTCTTCTTATACCTCCTGAACGCTAACTTTTTTGCCCTTACCGCTCCAGCCACCTCTTTTGAGAACCAAAACGGTCTCTTTCTCCTCTTGCTTTTGCTTACTTGCCTGATGCAGAGGTTTGTTGCCTTTAGTATGGCCACTTTTAGTTTCACCCACTGTTCTACCACTTCACCCAAGTCCTCTCTCCCTGCCAGTGAGAGGCACTCACCCATCTTTTTTTAAAATTGATTCTACTGAAGTCCAGGACCCACACCCTTGTGAGGCGCAACTCTGCCATAGTTCTTATATTCTTTCCCCTGGGTCCCAGGTCGGCATCCATCCCAGCCACCCATCCAGCCCTGCACCCTGACATCAGGCTGCAACCCCTTTCTCCCACAGTTTACCTCTCCGTGGCAGGACAGCGAGGAGCCCCCCAAGCTCTACTCACCTCTACTAGGATCTAGTTCATGGAGCACCATTCGGGGTCAGGACATTCAGTGGGTGGCTCCCTCATCAAGCTGACCTGGGACCATTTTTCTCATTTTCTCCCCCAAGAGTAGGGCGTGCAATGACGTCAGTGGAGGGCGCGCGCATACGTCTGCATACGCTCCTCCCAGCACCTGCCCCACTCAGTTGCTTGCTTGCAGCATCAGTGCTCTGTCCCCCAGCCATTGCCGGGGTCAGAAGCACACCGACAACTGGAATCCCCCCTTCCCAGAGAGGGAGAGCAGTCCCTCAGATGCTCAATCCTTCTCTGCCCCTACCAACCCCTGGTGACCTATGCTTGTTCCCGAACACGGGACACCAGCGTAGCATGAGGTAAGCTGACCAGTGCCTCAGCCCTCAGCACCACCGGGCCAGTGCAGTTAACATTTGTAATATCATTCGAATACGTAGGCTTTGACAGTCAGGTAGAGAAGGAACCTATGTTTTGAAAAAAATATTATTTCCACCTGGTAATGGCCCTATTAAAAAGCAATCCCCGATACGTAAAGGTTTATCCGGGGCAAAACTTCCCTAACTAAACCCACAATCTCTCCAACAAGACTCCCTCCAGGAACTTACAACCCCATGGTAGGAAAGTGTACTCTTTTGACATTATATACAAAACCCACTTCTACTATTTAATGTGAAACTGGTCTGACCTACCATGTAATTAAGCAGTAAGTCTTTCCATATGGTAAATATCCTATACAGTAGCCTTCCAGCGCTCCACAGTCGGCAACTGGGTCTGCATCCAATGTCTTGTAATTACCTTTTTAGTTGCAAACAGATACACAAAAACTAGGGAGCAAGAAAGCAGCCACCTGTGATGGGGGGAGGGATAGACAGGAGGACCATGATAGGGCTGATCAATTCTGGAGGGAGTGTCAGCTCTCCGAATTGAAGAGCCAAGTCCTGCCAAAATTTCCTTATAAGGGGGCAATACTAAAATATATGTGCATGGTCTGCCCTGTCATGTCTACACTGCCTCCAGCAGTGACCATATGGGGCAGGCAGGAATTCTGCCAAGACAGCAGGAATCCAGAAAAAGCAGCAGCGGCATTTCCATGCAAATTCCTTCCACCTTGTTGAGGCAGTGATTTTCAGAGCAGGTAGAGAGTATGTATTTCAACCAATCTTTGTGTGAGATGGAAAGACCCAGTTCTTGATTCCATTTGTCCATGATGGACTGTATGGGGTCACAAAACAAGTCCTGTAGACCCTCGTAGTAGTTTCCAATAAAATGTGCTCAGAGTATCCTTGCAAGACTCCCCTCAACACCTGCCACAGTACCACGGCAGGAATCAGGAGTGATTCTATCTTAAGTTTTGTGTAGCAAGTATGTTCAAATTTGCAGGTATTGGCAATGTTCGATACCCATCATTCCAAACTACTACTGAAAAGTTTCAAAAGGGACTACCTCATGCGTGTTTAGGAACTGAAAACTGCAGTAAACCCAGCTGGCTCCATCTAGCAAAAGTATGATTGATATACGAAGGAAGAAAATCAAGGTCTGAGGAGAGTATTCAGCAAAAATAAAAGACTTGGGACAGTTTTCTTAAATTCTGTAGTTGGCCCCACACCTTAATGGTGTTTGCCATGAATGTGGTAAAGTCAGCAAAGGGTGGGAGGGAGGACTCTCTGTAGCTGTATAGCAGGGGAATGATGTTATTAATGGTAAATTTAATGTGCTTCCAGGGAGGGAGGAAAGACCTGCAGATTAGATCAATATATCACTGTACAAATATGACAAGCTCTTGCTTAGTTTATCAGATTGGGGAGATTAACCCCCCCCCACACACACACACACACACACAGAATTGTTGGCAGTTGTAGAATTGAATACTGTATCTAGGGTGGATACCCACCCCAGATAAAGTAAGAAATTAAATGTTGGCCGGATCCAGCAGAGATAAAGAAGGTGCAGGAGGATGTTCATTCTCACCGTTTCTAGTTTGGCGAAGAATGGTAAGGAGATACGATTCCATCTGGCAACATCTTCCACTAGGGAGGCTGAGACGGATTCATAATTAAGTAGATGCAGGTTTTGGAGATCTTTCAGTATTTGTATTCCTAGGCATTTTAGTTTCATACCTCTCTAATGCAAAGGGAAGCAAGACTGCAGCGAAGCTGAAGGTGTGAAATTCAAGAGCAAAATATCAGTTTTAAGAAGGTTCAGGGAGAACCTTGCTAGTTTACCAAAACTAGTGATTACATCCCAGGCAGCCAGAAGGGATCGCTCCAGGCTGAGAAGGGTAAGCAACACATTATTTGCATATAACATGGACTTGTATTCTGTTCCCGCCATGGTGATGCCCTGCACCTCTAGCACCTGTAGCAGTGCAGCAGCCAGAGATTTGCTGTGGAGTGCAAAGAGGTGGAGAGATAACAGGCAACCCTGGCGCATTAGCCTGGGGATCCATATAAATATTACAAAAGCAAGTCAGGGTAAGTTTGGGAAGCTGAAAGCCAACACAGTGCCCCAAAACAACTCCCACTTGTTTTACGGGTCCACTCCCTTTCATCTTTATTCTTATCTTAATCTAACCACCCCCACCCACAAGATGTGAAATCACACCTGCCCAATAATACCCGGGTGAAGCCTATAAGGCTTTCAAGTGAATGAGGCTTGGCCTCGGTTGATATTGGAGGGGTAATAAAAAAGTGGTGTGGTGCCTTTACCTATGGGAATCCTTATGATAGATGGCATCCTCATTAAGACCTGAAAAACAGATCACTGAGGAATGAGAAAATTCTGAATTTGTGGAATTCTGATGGAATTCCATGAAATTCCATGGAATTTCATTGGAATTTTGCAGACTTTTTGAAATGTATTAATTTGGTCATACCTCAGCTCTGTATTGAACTAGAGACTTAACATTTTGCAAGGTTACTTGCTGATCAGTTCTCTAATGGTATGCCAACTATCATGACATTAGGCTGCACGGTCTCAAAAGTATAGGTTCTCAAAGGCTGTCCTTTTATTTTGTTGCGGGACATTTCATGAAAATTTGTTTCTGCATATATCTCAGGAACCTCTGGAGCTAGAAATGTGAAATCTGGTACACATATAAATATAGTACTAACCCATATACCTGCAAACTGTTATAAGATTTCAAAGAATGTGTTCACAATTATACTCAAATAACTAAAATCTAAATTCTGGTAAAATGTTCAGCTACCTATAGAATAGCCCACTTTAAAACTTGAGACCTAAAACTTGGTGCACAAACCCATGTTGCACATTTCCCAAAATCTCAAAACGGTGGAGAAATTTGGATAATAAATTTTAAAATGAGATGGAAATAACTGAAAATTAAATTTTGATTAAATATTTGGCCACTCACAACTCATCGCTTTCAATCTAGGACATTTGGGGCCAGATATTCAAAACTTTGCCCTGGACCAAGTTAACACTGCCTGGTAGGCAAACGTAGACCAGGGCACAAAGCAAGCTATTTTCAAAAGGAATAGCCTGGGGCAAACAGCTTCTGAATATAGCATGGGAAAGAGGCCGTGCAAACTGGCCTGGGAGTGCAGGGCAACCGTAGCCCTGGAATATGACAGCACTGAATATAGCAACCAGGAAGTGCAAACCACAACAAAAAACACGGTACACAGCAATGTGAGGGTAGGTAGAGAGGAACTATGTAGCCAATGTGTGTGCTGCCAGCAAATGCGTGGACCCAGTACAGTGGCAGGCAGCAGCAGATGTGAAAGAACAGTGATCAAAACTGTAAAATATTCCCTGAACCATTAGCCCTGTGCTAACACGTTAGTGCAGCTTTAGCGCAGAGCTAAGTGGTTTGCCTGGTGCAAACACGTTAGCCCGGCACTAAACTTTGCCATATTCAAAGGTGACATGCAAATGAGCCTACTTAGATAGTCACTGGGCAAACAGCCACATTAGCATCTCATCATGCCCTGATTTGCATGCAGTTTTCCCAGCATTACTGCAGGGTCCCACAGCTCCACCTGTAGGTCAGTCTGGATGTACAGGGGCTGGCCAGGTCCGACTGCAGCTCCACCTGTAGGTCAGTCATGCAGTGCATGAAGATAGCTGCAGGCTACATGTGAACAGTACAGCATACTATAGCATATTGTACCCCAGGGGACAACACAGCATAGGCACAGGTGGTGGTGGTGGTGCTGCATGCAACCGTCACACTGTAGGTCATGCTACAGTGCACAGCAGACACTATAGTAGCAAGGGGGCTGGTAGCATGAGGGACGCAGCAATGCCTATGGTATGTAGGGCAGTGGTGACCACTGCACTGTACACAGTGACAGACCCAGCTTGCAGGTAATTACTGACAGTGGACAGTACTATTAGGCTGTTGTGTGATCCACAGATGCTGCACCTGTGGCATGGGATGCACACAGTGTCATGTACATGGCCGGCTGTGTGTGTTGTGGCATCTGTACAGTTGTGTGGTGTGTGGCTGGGGGTCATGTAAGATCCGACAGGCACACAGGTGGTGGCGTATTCCCCCTACTGGCCCATGTTCACTGCATGATGTGTCCCAGCCTTGTGGCCACACCTGGGCTGTGGTAAGGTCTGGCCACCCATACACCCTCCCCTCACTGGCCACCATGCCCACAGTGCTGCATGTATGTGTTGGCATCTGTTAGGCACCATAGACATATGATCTGCAGGTGTGTGCTATATGGTCACATTACCATGCTGTCTCCTGTGGGTCAGATCACCCCTTACTGTCTGTGCTTGGCTGGGGCTGGTGGCAGCTGCTGGCATCATGGTGGTGCCAGCAGTGAGCAGCATGTGTCCTCCATGTCTGGCATTTTGTAAGTGTCATACTCCTATGTTACGGTCACACAAGCCACGCAAATCCCGAGCAAACACAGCGCAATGCACCAATGATGTGAAAAGCTGTTTGCCCAGGGTTAAGACCAGCTTTTCCTGGGCCGTATATCTCATAGCACCTTTATTCATGTTCCCTGTGCCCCTTGCATATCATTATGCTTTGCCCGGTGCTACTGCTGTTTGCACGCGCTAGTTGACCTTTTGAATAAGGCAGGCCCACGCTAATCCCGCGCAAACTGTTTGTGAACCACGCAAAGCTTTGAATATCTGGCCCTTGGTATGCTTATGAATGCCAATAGTACCTATATACCTGAAACATCTGCTATAATTTGGATACATATTTAGAAAACTAGACCAATGTAACTGAAATTGAACATTTGGTGAAATCCTGTGAAATGTTTGAAATGTATTAATTTGGTCATAATTCGTCCTTCTATTGAGCTAGAGATCTGACATTTGGCGTGGTTACTTATTGATAGGAGGTCTAATGCTGTGCCAAATATTATGACATTAGGGTATATTGTCCCAAAATGATAGGTACTCAAAGTCTGTAATTTTATTTTTTGTGAGAAAGTTCATGAAAATATTTATCTACATATAACTCAGGTACCTTTGGAACTAGAAATCTGAAAATAGGTTCATATAAATGTTATAATAGCTAACCCGTATATCTGCAAAATTTTATAAAAATTTTGATGAATGCTTTCAAAATAATAATACAATAACTAAACTCTACATTTTGGAAAAATGTTTGGCTACCTATAGCACAGCCCCATTTAAAGATTAAGACTTAACACTTGATTCACATACCCATATTCAATATTTCTCTCAGTCCAAAAAATGCAGAGAAATATAGACAAGGGCCCAGATTTTCAAACTGCGCCATTCTGAGGCGCAAGCCCTTGCGCTGCTCAAAATAGTTGCGCAGGGGTGTGGCCGGGGTGATATTCAAAGGAGTTGCGCTATACTGCTCGCTTTGAATATCACTCTAACCACAAGCACTTACGCGTAGGCGCGGTGGAACTTGCGCCACCGCAGAGTGCCAGAGATGCGCATTAAACTTGCGGTGGCGCAAGTACCATTGCGCCATGCGCAAATTTCCGATATTCAAAAGGTGACATGCAAATGGGGCCATAATTTATGCAAGGCGCAGGGGGGGCCATTTGCATCTATTTATGGCCCCATTTGCATGCCATCTGCATGTAGGTGCGCCGATCCCCGAGGACTTGCGCCTGGCCACCCTGCCAGGCAGCAGCCGTCGGGGACCAATGCACAATGCAGCCCGATTGCGGGCATTACAGGTACATGTAACACCCCCACACACGTCCCCGAAGCCCGATCGCGGGCATAACGTGTCTGAACCCCCCCAGTGCCCGATCGCGGGCAGAATGCCTAACCCAATATCTCCCTGGTGGTCAGTAGACCGTAAAGCCCGATCGCGGGCAGAATCATCCTAAACCCCAAACATCTCCCTGGTGTCTAGTGTCCCCCCACCCAGAAGCCCTCCACCCGCTCCCCGCAGCGGCGCGACAGCATCCACCCGCCTGCCACCCGCGCCCGCCGACTGACTGTCCGGTAGGGCTGCACGCCATTGGTGCAGAGCTACAGCCAATGGGCTTGCAGCCCATACCGTACATGACAGTCAGAATTTGTAATAGCTCTGCACCACTGTAGCGGCAGCCCCACCGACAGTCAGTCGGCGGGCGGTGGGGTGGCAGGCGGGTGGATGCTGCTGCTCACCGCCGCGGGGAGCGGGGTGGAGGGGCTTCGTGGGTGGGGGGACACTAGACACCAGGGAGATGTTTGGGGGTTTGTGATGATTCTGCCCGCGGATCGGGCTTTTACGGTCCACTGGACCACCAGGGAGATATTTGGTGGGGTTACATTCTGCCCGCGATCGGGCACTGGGGTCATACACGCTGGCGCCCGCCGATCGGGCTTCGATATGGGGGTGTTACATGTACCTGTACTGCCCGCGATCGGGCTGTGGGATGTGGGGGAGTCATAGTTACACTATGCCCGCGATCGGGCTGGTGAGGGGGGGCACAGGGAAAGAGTTGGGGGCCAGCCAGGGTGGCAGCTGCTGTGTTGCCTGCAATGCAGCAGCTCACCTGTGGGTGGCCCTCAACTTAAACCTTTTTGGGGCTCAAGGTTGCAGGCGCGAGGTTAGGTTGCGATGCACAATCCTCGCAACCCGACTGAATATCGGGTTGCGCAGGTTATGCATGGATCCTCCCTCCTGTTGAGCATGCATTCATTTGCATTGCTCTCTTGCGCAACCTGATGCCAGTGGCGTAACTGCCTCCTGCTGAATATCGCAGAATGGCGCATTTTGGACTTGCGCATGCGCAACCCTGTTGCGCATGGCGCAACCCTTTTGAATATCCAGGCCAAGGAATTTTAAAATAAGATGGAAATAACTGAAAAATACATTTTGATTAAATGTTTGCTCATAACTCAGCTTCCTTTCAATCTAGGACTCTGAAATGTCATACATTTACGTGATTAATACCTACATACTTGCCAAATTTGGTGTTATGTGGATATGTATTTTGAAAACTAAACTAAACAAAATGAAATCTAAAATTTGGCACAATTGCACAGAATTTTCACACAAATTCTGCAGAAATCCATTGAATCAGAGGGGTAATTCCACAGATATTCTGCTAGAAGAATTTTATATTCTGCACAGCTCTATGGAAAACACAAACATGGTAAATACAACAGAACATGCTAATAACACCTGCATCCTGATTAAAAGATGACATTATTCACACTGAACACAGGGCATGCTTTGAATTTTACTGTCGTCTGCAACTGGTACATCTACAGTTCCCAAAGATGAAAGGGGGAAGCAACAAAGGACTGGTCAGCAGGTTTATTCTTTCATGCACCACATTTATGGGAATGTTGGTGAAGGCACCAGGGACATCATAACTGAGCTTCACAGGTTGACTGACATCTTTTCTAGAGCAACGACGTACAAATGACTCTTTTGTAATGACTTGAGCAAGGTCATTGGAGGGCTCTGCATCCAGTGCAGAAACGGTTCAGAAGGACTAAATATCTCTATATTCTCTGGTGGTGCTACATCCAAGTGTCCTCCATTGTCCTCCACAGCAGTAGCTGTGCCAGTGATGTTGGGCCCAAAGTCAAGTACAAAGGGTGCTAATGCTGGATTTAAAGTCCCAGTGTTGGTGATACTACTTTCTCCTTGTGCTGGTCGGCACAAGTCCAAAGTGATTGTGGCTGGCCTAAATACAGGAATTTAAGGACATACAAACTGATCCTCCTTTTCATAGCTGGTGTAGAACATGTCAGGCTGTGTCACAGGATTTGCAGCTGATGGCTCAGGCCAAACAGCACATGTCCTCCTTTTCCATGTCTCATTCCTGGTAAATGGTCTTCTAGATGATGAAAAGGTATCTGTCTTATAGGATCAGGTTTCAATATGTAGACCCTGGAGGAAAGAAGGGAAAGGGGGATATGACAGAGACTATCAAATACCTCACAGGTATAAAAAGGGTACAAGAGGGAAGCATTTTTCAGAAAAAAAAGAGCACGAGAACAAGGGGCCGTGCCTTGTAGCTGGAGGGGGGTAGACTCAGGGGAAACTTGAGTACTTCTTCACAGAGAAAGAGTGGTGAATGCCTGGAACAGCCCTCCAGCAGAGGTTGTGGGGGCAAATGCTGTGGTGGGATTCAAGAACACATGGGATAGGCATAAGGGAACTCTAGTCATTAGAAAAGAGAGGGCTAAGCCAGAGATCAAGTAGGGTCTGTGGTATTACAATAGGTAGGGGAAATGGTCCGACTAGGTGGGCCAAGTGGTCCTTATCTGCCATCAAATTCTATGTTTCTAGGTAACAAATGGCCAAAGGCCAAGAGATGATTTCAGTGAAGTACCTTACTAACAGTGTTTCCACTCTCCAGCTATAGGCAGTACACTGGCAGATTGGGAAACTGTTCCATAATGACATACAATTCAGATCTCCACCGGTCAGCTAGTTTATGTTTACCTGAGATGCCAAGATTTCTAATTAGGACTCTGTCTCCAGGCAGTGGAGCTTGCTGTCTTACACATGTGTCATAGCTGGTCTTATTGTTCTCATTAGCATCACTGCTTCCTGGGCAACTCTATAGGCATCAGTAAATTGTTGTCTTAATCTCTTGGTATATTAAAGATAAGCCTCTGGTAGGGCACCATTCTACAGATATTCCAACACACAAGTCTACTGGCAGTCTGGCTTTCCATCCAAACATGAGGTAATAGGGGGAGAACCCTGTAGATTCATTCTTGGTGCAGTTGTATGCATTGACCAGAAACTGCACTTGCTGGCTCCACTTGGACTTGTTTGCTGGGTCCAAAGTTCCAAGCATGTTTAAAAGTGTCTCACTGAACTTCTCAGGCTGAGGGTCACCTTGTGGATGGTAAGGCATGGTACAAGACTTGGCAGTGCCCATCAGTTCAGTAAGCGGTTTGATGAGACGGCTTTCAAAGTCTCTCTGTTGGTTAAGTTGAGTTGCTGTGGGAATCCGTAATACACAAAATATTTCTCCCACAACACTTTTACCATTGTTGCTTTCTGATCTTTGATAGGGTAGGCCTGTGCATAGCAGGTGCAATGGTCAGTCACCACAAAGATGTGGCTGATTCCCTCCTTTTGGCTGCAGTGTTAGAAAGTCCATACAGCCCAGATCAAATAGTCCATTGCTTATAATACTGTATTGACAAAAGGTGCCACCCATTTTGGCAGAGTCTTGCAAGTGATGCACCAGCTACACTTTTTGAAATGTTGTTCTACTTCTGCTGCTGGTTAAGGCCAGTAGAATTATGCTTTTACTAGGTTCAGTGGTATGTCATATCCTTGATGACCCATGGCACCTTTTGTCAATACAGTATTATAAGCAATGGACTATTTGATCTGGGCTGTATGGACTTTCTAACACTGCAGATACTGAGATACTAAACAAATATTTTTGCTCAGTATTTACAAAGGAAGAGGGGGAGGTACCTAAAACAAACAGTAGAAACACTCTGGATACAGAAGTTGATACCAGCCCATTTACAGAAGAAAGAGTTCAGAAAGAGCTCTTAAAACTGAAGGTGGACAAAGCAATGGGGCCTGATGGAATTCATCCCAGAATTCTAAAAGAACTAAGGATAGAACTAATGACACCACTGACTACCCTCTTTAACAAATCATGGGAGGATGGGGTGGTACCTGAGGACTGGAGGAGGGCAGATGTGATTCCCCTTCACAAAAGTGGGAGCAAGACAGAAGCAGGAAACTACAGACCTGTTAGTTTAACCTCAGTGGTAGGGAAAATGATGGAATCACTTCCGAAGGAAAGAATTGTTGCATATCTAAAGGCCAGAGGGGCACAGGACCCAAGGCAGCATGGATTCAGAGTGGGAAGGTCATGCCAGACAAATCTGATAGATTTCTTTGACTGGGTGACCAAAGTAGTAGATCAGGAGGGGCTGTGGACATGGCCTACCTAGAGTTTATCAAGGCATTTGACACAGTCCCACACAAAAGATTAATATACAAGTTAGCCAGCCTGGGAGTGGGTCCCAAGATGACAGCCTGGGTAAAGAAGTGGCTGGAGAATAGGACACAGAGAGTAATAGTAAATGGAGTCCACTCTGAAAAAAAGGGGGTTAGCAGTGGGGTACCACAGGGTTCAGTATTAGGACCGGTCCTCTTCAATGTCTTTATAAGTGACATTGCAGAGGGACTGGAAGGAAAAGTATGTCTCTTTGCAGATGACACAAAGATCTGCAACAGAGTTGATGCACAAGGTGGGATGGAAAGGATGAGAAGGGACTTGGCAAGGTTAGAGGAATGGTCAAATGTATGGCAGCTTAGATTCAATGCTAAGAAGTGCAAGGTAATGCACCCGGAAACAAAACCCAGGGAAGAGTACAATGGGGTGAGATACCAACAACAACAAAATGGAAAGGGACCTGGGGGTAGTCATATCAGATGACCTAAAGGTGGGCAAGCAATGTGAGAGGGCAGCAAGGAGGGCTGGGGGATACTGGGATGCATAGGGAGAGGCATCACCAGCAGAAAACAAGAAGTTATTATCCCTCTGTACAGACAGCTGGTGAGACCACATCTGGAGTACTGCGTGCAGTTCTGGAGACCCAGTCTCCAAAGACATAGACAGGATGGAAGCTGTCCAGAGGAGGGCAACTAAAAATGGTGCAGAGTCTGCACGGAAGACATATGAAGTGAGACTTAAGGAGCTTAATATGTTAGCCCTAGGAAAGGAGGGAGGGGGACATGATAGAAACTTTCAAGTACCCTCAAGGGAATCAACAAAGTCCAAGAGGGTAGCATCTTTCAAAAAGAGGTGTGCAAGAACAAGGGGCACAATTTGAAGATAGAAGCGGGCGCTCAGAGGTAATTTAAGGAAGCATTTTTTTTCACAGAGAGGGTTGGATGCATGGAAACAGCCTTCCAGAGGAGGTTGTGGAGTCAAAAACAGTGGTGGAATTCAAGCATGCATGGGACAGTCATAAGGCAATTCTAGGGTGTGGGGGTAGGAAGAAGTAGGCTGCTGGTTAACTAGGATCTGCAGCTTATCCATCAGGTAGGGAAATGGGCAGACTGGGTGGGCCAAGCGGTCCTTATCTGCCGTCAAATTCTATGTTTCTATGTTTCTATCCTCATGTAGAGGGAGAGGAAGGTTTCAGGTTCCCTGGGGACTGGGGTGCCACCTGGAGGGATGGAGGCCTGTGCAGGGGAGATGGCTTGCATCTATCCATGAGAGGGGCTGCAGTCCTCAGTGAAAGGTTTAAATGCTACTTTGGTAAGCATTTAAATTAGCTGAGGGGGAAGGCGGAATAAGACCGGGAGACAAAAACTGTTACCTCTCACAAGTTCCCAAGGCTAACCACAGAATTCTGGAGGGAGTAAAACCCCAGAAGGTCTCAAACAAAAATGTAATCTGAGAAGCAGAGGAAATGTTTGAAGCTGAGAAAAAGGGGTGGGGCATGATAAAGGAGGGCATAAGGGCAAAAAGGAGAGAAAGTAATAACACTACAGGGCTCCCATATCTACAGGAATTCCTGTATTTTACAGGGATTTGGAGGCATCTACAGGAAAACTCTTCCCATAGACTTGCATTGGTTATACAGGAAAACAGGTCAATTCAGCTTCCATAGTAAATAATGTAATCTACAGGAAAACACAGGAATATCACCCTGGAGTTACAGGAAAAATGCCAAATCAATATGGGAGCACTGACACTATGTGGAGAGCCATGCGTGCCAAATTGCAGACTTAAAGGCCTCCATGGCAAAAACTGATTTAGACTTAGTAGCCATTTCAGAAATATGGTTAAATGAAAACCAGAACTGGGATGTGGCTATACCAGGGTATAATCTGTTTAGAAAAGACAGGGTAGACAGAAAAGCGGGTTGAGTGGCTCTTTATGTAAAAAAAAAAACATAAAGGTGAAGGGGCATTGCTGGATCTAGTAATGACAAACAGGGGCAGCATTACTGATGTCACAGTCGGGGACCACCTCGGGACCAGTGATCACCAGACAATGTGGTTTAACGGAAGAACAGGGCCAGAATCAAACCACATGAGGATGAGGGTCCTGGACTTCAGGAGGACTGATTTTAAGAAAATGGGAGAATTCCTCAAGGATGCCATGGCAGGGATAGGGAAACTAAGGGGGGAGCAGAAGAACAGTGGGTTACAATAAGAGAATGAATTGAAAAAGCTAGTAAGATCTGTGTCAAGCAGGTCAGCAAGGGCAAGAGAAAAAAAGAGACTGCTATGGTTCTCTAGAGAGGTAGCAGAAAAAGTGAGAGCAAAACAAAATAGCCTTCAGAAAATACAAAAGAGCACAGAAGGAGGAGGATAGGGAGAGTTACCAGGAGAAACAAAGGGAGGCAGGGAAAGCAGTTAGGTGCGCAAAAGCAAAAACAGAGGAAAATATAGCCAAATCAGTAAAACAGGAGGATAAAACATTTTTAGATATATTAGTGAAAAGAGGAAGTCCACAGGAGGGATAGTAAGACTGAAAGGAGATGGGTGGGGAGGGGCTCTGTAGAAGAGGACCACAAAAAAGCAGACATATTGAACAAATACTTCTGTCTGGTATTCATGGAGGAGGGGATAGGAAACAGGCCTTTGTTACAAGACAAGGGCATAAAGAGTCGTGAGGTGGGACACTAGCCAATTCACAGTGGAAAGAGTCCTAACGGAGCTGTCAAAGTTAAATGTAGACATGGCAATGGGTCCAGACACGGTGCACCCCAGGTTTCAATTTCAATTTCAATTTATTGGAAAGCAAATTGAGAGCAAACTCTCCTTTATAATTGCACCCAATAGATAATGACAATACAAAACATAAAAACATACTATATGATAAATAATATAAAATGAACAAATACATACAGTTGTTACAAAATAGTTTTAAAAAATCAGGTAAGTTTAAGACAGTAAGTTCAGGAATAACAAATGCAGCCGTGTCATAAGTTTTGATAAAATTCACTTAAAGGAGAAGTCCACCCAGAATGTGCAAAAACATATGTTATGTAGAGTGTTTTGATATGTACGTTAAGTCCTAGCGTGTCCTTTCCTCTATCTGCTGTTAGGAGTTTTCCCCAAATTAGCCTGATAGCTGTATGGTAGTTTTACAACCCCTGGGGATCTCCATCACAAATAGGTTAATTGGCTTTCTTTCACCTACGATGCACCTTGGCTCATGTGACAGTGATGTAGCTATGCCCTTAGATTTAGCAGGGTCTGTCTCAGCTCAGCCACAAAGATAATACTTATTTCAGAGAAGTCACACTGCTAGATTTTGGGTGAGTGTAATCATTATTATTTTTTGATATTAGTACCTCGTCCTGCTATGTTACAACCTATAAGGTGATGTTCACTTTTGGTACTTAGTACTGGTGCAAAAACTGAAAGTGACTGAGAGAAACAGAGTAAACAGTGACATGATTCAAACACAAACGCGCACACACACACACACAGAACATAGCAGGACAAGGTACTGATATCAAAAAATAATAATGATTACACTCACCCAAAATCTAGCAGTGTGTCTTCTCTGGAAGAAGTATTTTCTCTGTGGCTGAGCTGTGACAGACCCTGTAACAAGACACTGGCTTCCTGCAGGGGCAATTAGACATCACACCAAAGGGCACTCTGGGGAGACTATTTGGAACAAGAAGCCATAAAAGAAATCAAAATGGCAACCTCCAAGGGCAATAAAACAGTTAGAGAAAGTTAGAAAAAACATCTCTCACAGCCAGAGGACAAGAAAACACTGGGAACTGGTTAGAACACAGAAAAAAAGACTACAACATATCTTTTTCTGATTTTAACATGGAGTTTTCCTTTAAAGCGTAAAATGGGTATCAATGAAGACAATTTAAGCTTATTTTGCAAAGCCACCCAGGAAGAAGGAATGGTAATAGCAAGTCTGTAGCCACCATATCTATTTCTGTGTTTTGACAGGACAAACTGGGGGGAGATTAGAAGAACGTACTGAGTAATTACTTTGTTTCTTTCTATATATCAAATCTTGGCTACAAAAAGGTAATTTGTGCTGAACAAATTTATAAACAAATAATAACTAGTGTATCTGTCTGCGTGAGGATAATGACTGCCAACCTACAGCAGAATATAGGATACAATGGTGAGTCAATCATGGCAACCCAGAGACAAATCTTAGGGCACTATGATATAAAGTGTCCAATGGTCTCAGTATGGTTACAGAAGCCATATATATCTATCTATATATATATATATATATATATATATATATATATATATATATATATATAGTCTACATAATCAGTCAGGGACAGAAACAATGAATTAACCAGCTGTTTACAGATGACCTGGCTAAAGTACACCTTATTTCTACAAAAAAAGATAATAATTTTTCAATTTAGTAGAAAGCATGTGAATATGAAAGTCAAATTTCATGGTTTCATCAAGGATTATACTAAGATATAGGATGAAACCTTACTTTACACAGTTCCATCCAAGGCCCTTAAGCTATTGCCATGGTTCACCTCCCGAGACTTACCAGAAAACAATACCCACTGTGTTTTACCCACATTTAACATTAAATGTAATTTAGACAGAGGCTGTTGAATAATATCACAATATTTCTGTAGGGAGCTTAGTGCTACCAATGGGTCTTTGTTTTGAGTATAAATGATAGAATCATCAGCATACAGCAAAATATTTGAATCAGGGAAATAGTTTTGGGTAAATCATTAACATAGATAAGAAACAAAAGAGGACTGAGTACGGACCCCTGAGGCACACCCTTATTAACCAAAACAAAATCCGAACAGAAATCACCCACTTTAACACATTGCATCCTGGAGGATAAATAAGAGAAGAACCAGAGCAAGGCTCTGAGGCCAAGTCCAGAGGCCTTCAGCCTGCTGAGCATTATATTGTGCTCAACAGAATCAAAGGCTTTAGATAGATCAAAAAAAGAGCAGGGCTGAGTTACCATTATCAAAAGCAGTATAAATGTCATCAGTTACCTTGGTGATTGCTGATAAGGTGTTATGACCCTTATGAAAACCAGCTTGGTGTTCAGTAAGAATATTATTTTTTTTCCAAGTAGTTTGATAACTGAGTATACAAATGTTTCTCTACCAGCTTAGAGATAGGTTACAAGATAGAGATAGGTATGTATTATATATAGGTATTATAGGTCATATTCATTCCCTCCCTTGAAAATTGGTATAATACAAGCAGACTTCCAATCAGTGGGTATTTCAGACACACTGATTGAAAGATTGAACAAGTAAGTTATATGTTTAGCCAAAACAGGGGACCAGTTTTATAGAAACAGGATCAATATTATCCATTCCAGGCCCTTTCTTTGTATCTAGCCTGTTTAGTTCAGTAAGCACAGTTTGTTCGTCAAATTTCATAAACGAGAGTAAAGGCCTTTTGTAACAAGAGTCAAATATATTATCCAGAGCAACAACTGGAAGACCTAGGTTGCTGATCAAATATACTCCCTGCTTCCAGAAAATATTAATTACAAGCTTTAATCTGGTCAAGGGCCTTACAAAGATACACATCCTTAAAATATAATACCTTAGGTAAACCATTTGTGTGAGTCTTACCCTGCAATTGCTTCATATTATTCCAAACTTTCTTGCTGTTGCCCGATGCATTTAAAAACTGCTGGTTATAAAAATAACTTTTAGCTGATCTTACTTCCCTGGTGCATTTGTTTCTGATGGTTCTATATATTTGAAGATCCCTTTCTGATTTTGAACATCTAGCTGTTCTTCATAATCAATCTTTTTCGAGAATCAAATTTCTCAGATATCCATTAAACCAAGGTGCAGGATTAGTTCTAACTCTTTTCCTTATTAAAGGGGCATGTTTAGTGATAACCTGCAGAAAGGAATCTTTAAAGTAAGACCAAGCAGTATGAATGTCTAGACAGCAGTATAATAGTGCCTAATTAACATGAGGTAAATCAAAAAGAAACATCTGATCATTAAACTTAGAAAAATTCCTAGACGTAATAGTGCATACTGGCTTGGATATTTTAAGCTGATGACATATACAGGTGATATAGCACTGGTTGCTAACGTCTGCATCAAAAACAGAAGAAATATACTTCCGGGGAGCAGTTGTCAATATTAAATCTAACAAAGTGTCTTTGTCGGAGGCAGCTTTATTAAAACAAGTGGGTCTATCAATAATCTGGGTTAGGTTGAGGGCTGCAAATTGATTAGCTATCTAAGTGAAGGGTTTGGCCATATCGCAGCTTAAATCACCCATTATTGACCGTTCCTGATTTATGTATGGGGCTATCATATACACAAAAAGTTGTAGAACTTCAGAAGAGGCTGATGGAGGTCTATAACAGACTGCAAATGAAAAATTAAAATTTTGAGACACACCAATTTTCATAAGTAAATCCAACTTTTTGGGGATAGATTTAGAGAATTGCTCAATGACTAACATGGAATTCTTTAAGTAAATCATTACACCACCACCTTTAGTAGATTGATCCTGTCTGTATAAATTATATCAGTCAATACTCACTTCCGCATCCTTGACTTTGCTGCTCAGCCAAGTTTCAGATAATACAAATACATTCGGATTGGAGTTGTGCACTGAACTGTGGATATAATCGATTTTTTGACAGCAAACTCCTTACATTTAGGTGCACAAGTACCAAGCCAGTCCATTCACTAAATTCTTGCAAATGAAAGTGGTTATATTTTACAATAGGTCCAGGATTTGAGTGTATATTACCTGAGGAAAGTAACATCCATAAAATTTCCTTAAAAAGGCAAAAACAGCTTCCTTCTCCTGCTATTTAATACAGAAACATGTTTTACCTTCTTAAAACCAAGTGCATAGAGATGTAAACTGGCAATAGGTACTTAAAGATTAATTCCAAACTCTATAGGCCGTATGCCGACAGACATTAAAGAGTAAGCGTTTGGTAAACATATTGTGGCCTGAATATCATGACTTGATGTTGATTCCCTACAAATGCTACCACATTTTTTTGCATTATATATTTATTAGATTTTGCAAGTCAAACTTACAAAATACAGTAATATATTCACAGGAGGACAATACCTTTAAAAGTACAACATCAAGAAAAGACAAAAATACTTCACATCTAGAGTACCTCCCCAATAGTTACCATGAGGGAAACTAGCCCAATTAACAAAATATATTTAGTCCCCTCAGCATGCAGCCTAAGGAAGATCAAAAGGGGCACCATAATATGCCAGACCTTTCAACTGAGGTCCAGCAGTGCCCTTAATGTTGATATAACACTCTCACTATATCCCAGGAAATAAAGCTATTATATAAATCTTGCAGCTCATAAATCAGATCAAAATATTACACCCTTTCACCCAAAATATCAATTCAAAGGACTTGCAGGGAATCCAAAATAAAGAAAGTCCAAGAAAGGTCCCATGTAGATAGGCAGCACAGATCATATATTACTTCAGGTGTCCATCAACTAAATCGTAGTAATATAAATCAAAAAGCAAAAGAAAAATGCATCAATTTTAGCCATTCAAGTTTTTATTTATTTTTTGCTTATTGAGATATTCAGAAAGACCTTTGAGTCAAAGACTCATTTACAAAGGTTCCACGTCAAACATGGAGAGGTACAGGGATAACATTGCTTACAGATTGCGGACATTACATTACATCACAGTGCAAGATACATGCATGGTACAGAGAGTGACTGATAGACAGGGATCACAAGAAATATAATATTATAGCACAGTCACATAATGAAGCAGTGAGGCTGTTTATCAAATTAGTAAGCTTGGTGGTATTCGGTCTGGCGACCGCCGAGTAGCTAGCCTAGGTTCATCATGGAGGGAAGGGGTCAGGGGCAGTCACATCAGTTTGCAACCTGGAGATGATTCCTTAGACAAGATTTAAAAGGGCCTAGTCTTGTTTTGTTGGTTATTAGACTAGGGAGATTGTTTGTCCAGGAGGGGGCTTTGTCACTGAAAGTTCTTTGGTATTGGGAAGTCCGGCAGCGGGGTACCCATAGTAACGGTTTGGTCATGTTTCGGGTGATTCTGACAGGAGCAGCAGGGAAAATAATTTTGTTTAGGGCAGGGGGGTGAGGCCTAGGGTTATCTTTTTGGTCATTAGGCAGGTGTGGTACTTGAGTCTGTTGTCTAAGTTTAGCCATTTTATGGTACTGTAGAGGGTGCAGGTGTGAGTGAAGCGGTCACATCCAAGGATGAGATGGCAGGCCTTGTTTAGAACAAGCCGGAGTCTATCAAGGGCTGAGGTGGGATCTGCACTGTAGATGAGAATGCCGTAGTCCAGAAGAGATAGTACAGGGGAGTTAATGGTAAGACGCAGAGCCTCAGGGGTGAGGCAGTGCTTGTACCGATAAAGTATGCCTAGTCTAGAGTTAAGGGCAGTGGATAGGAGGTGGATATGCTGATAGAAGTTGAGAGCCGGATCTAGTGTGATACCTAGGTATTTAAAGGTGTCCACTTGTTTGAGGGGGGTTTGATTTACGGTTATAAATTGGGGCAGAGGTTCTTAAGTGGGTTTTGCGGTTGGGAGAAAATCATGACTTTTGTCTTATTGTAGTTAATTATTAGGCACTGGGTGATGAGCCAGTGTTCAGTTTCACGGAGAGCGTGTTGGAGTAATTGGTGGAGTTTAAGGGGGCCTAGATCAGAAGCAAACAGGACAGCATCATCCGCATAGAGGAGCAGTCTGCTGGGTCAGGCCGACGGGAGGGTGTTTAGGTAAAGGTAGAATAGGAGAGGGCCATGAATGGATCCCTGTGGGACACCGGAGCGGATTGGGAGGCTAGGGGACAGGATGGTGCCTACCTTAACTAGTTGTGTTCTATCAGATAGATAGATGGTGAACCAGTTCAAGGCATCTTGAGAGAGGCCACTGTAGGCAAGAGTGTTCAGCAAGAGGGCATGGTTGATGGTATCAAATGCCTTCGAGAGGTCCACGAAGATGGCTCCTGAGATGTGGCCGCGATCCAAGGTGGAGTGGACATGAGAGGTAAGTTCAAGGAGGGCAATGGTGGTACTATGACCCTTACGGAAGCCATGTTACTGGCTGCATAGAAGGTTATATTTAATGAGGTGGTCAGTGAGTTGATCGGCGACTATGCGCTCTAATGCTTTGGACAGGAGGGTAGGATGGAGATTGGGCGGTAGTTGTTAGTGGAGGAGCAATCCCCACTCTTATGTATGGGGATGATATAGGCCGCTTTCCAAAGTGCGGGAAATTTCGCCTAGCAGAGGGAGCGGTTGAGAATATGGGTGAACGGGGTAAGGACTTTCAGGAGGGTGAGGCAGAGAAGTCTTAGGTCTAGGGAATCATTACTGAAGAAAGAGTGGTTAAGGGCTTTGTCAAGGTAGAGTTTGGCTGTCTTTGGTGTAAGGATGCAACTATAGAAGGGAGGGGCATGGGGTGGCGGTGGGGGTGCCCAGGCAGGTGGCGGGTCGAAGAAGTTTGGGGAGAGAACATGGTTGAGATCCATGAAGGCGGTGTTTAGGGCTGAGGCTATACAGTACAGAGGGGATCTGAGGAGAGGTTACCATTAATTAATATTTGGTCTGGGGGCAGATTAGTAGGTTTGCCACATAGTTCCTTAATATTATTCCAAAATTACCACCCGGAGCCCCAGGTGGAGGTTAAGGAAGCTTTGTAGTAATCTGCTTTGGTGGAGCGAGTGGCCCTTGTGCACTTGTTATGGGCCTCCCTATACCATAGCCTGTCCTCAGGCCGTTGGGTCTCATTTGCTCAATACCAGAGGGCGTCACTCAACCATCAGAGCAACAGTAGTTTATTAAACCATGTTGAAATTCAAAGTTCCAAACTTATTCAAGAACTCTGTACTACAAACTATCATGCAATTCCACAACTTACGCCCCAACAGGGACTTGCATTACTATACAAGTCCATCGTAACCTTCAGCCTTCCTATGAGGAGCCCTCTACTTCTCCTGCCCCCTCCAATTCTTTTTCGATAAGATCAAGCATTTTCTCTGCATCTGTAGGATCATTGAACTAATATGTCTTATCTTGCCAGGTCAGTCTCAAGTATGCCGGAAATACAAGTTAGTACTGAATTTTAAGTCGGGAGAGTTGGGCTCGAACTTCATCAAAGGCCTTATGCCTCTGCCTAGTAGAGTATGATAAATCGGGAAAGATGAGCACATTATCTCCTCTGTATTTAAGTGTTTGCCTCCTTCTTGCCATAGCCAGCACTCTATCTCTGTCTCCCAACTCCTGTGCAAACCACTAGAAGCATCCTCTGACCCTTCGCTTCTTTCGGTTGTCACCTAGGGGTAATCTGATAAGCCTTCTCAATAGAAACAGGACAATCCTCCTCCAAAAAGCCCAAAATAGAGGGCAACAAAGATTGGACAAACAGCAGACAGTCTTCCCCCCCTCGGTATGCTCTGAAAGACCCAAGCTCCTTAAGTTTCTCTCATGGGTCTGGTTCTCAAGTCCCTCGAGTCGCTGGCGTAGCAGGGAATTTTCTTTAATTAACTTAGAAGTGGCGTTGCATGCCTTTAACATGGCACCCTCAATCCTCTGGGTTGTCTGCTCGCAATGAGCCATTCTGGTCTCCAATGCCGAGACCTGAGGTGTCAGGGGAATCTAATTTGTTCATTTCTTGCACAGATCATACCAGCTGGTTGAGTGTAGTTTGGATAGTAGTCAGCGTTGTTCCCCTGGGCTCAGATCACCAGAGACTGCAGCTTCATTGGATGCTATAGGCCTTTCTTCTCACTGTGATTGTGACCTCTTGGGGGCAAAAAAATCAGAGGATGTGGCCGTAGCTCCCTTATGTTTGTGCACGGCGAAATTCTTAGGCTACAGATGAGCTGCATGAAATGAAAGACACGCTTTTAAAAAATGTTTAAACACATTTTTTAAACAATATTCCCCAGGAGCTAATGAAAATTGCTGCTTCCTGAAAGCTGCTCAACAGTGCCCCCGATGCGACCACATTTTAATATAAAACTCAGTATATCCAACCCAGAAATAGTAGGCAAGAACATTTTTACAGTTGCAGAAGAAACAATAATACAGTACCTTAAAATAGCAGAAGAGGACTGATAATAAACATACTATGACCAGGCACCAAAATTCTGAGACCAAGTGGTACTAGCGTCACTCATGCTCATGCTGTAGTGCACTGCGGGCATTTAAATGTGCCTGAGGTCTCCGCCCACCATAGCTTGATTAACTGCAGACACCAGCTCGCCACTGAGCCCCCTCAGCTTAGCAGACCAACAAGCCCACGAGAGGTAGTAGTTGCAGTTCACAACGAGCTGGTAGTTCAGCTGGGTGAGATGTTAAAAAGCACAGCACACAGTCAAATTGAACAGGCTGCAAATGACACATGCAGGAAACAGATGAACTGAAAGTTCTGTGGTGCATCGCGGGCATTTAAATGTGCCCCAGGTCTCCGCCCACCATAGCCTGATTAGCTGCAGACACCAGCTTGCCTCCGAGCCCCCTCAGCTTAGCAAACCAACAAGCCATGAGAGGTAGTAGTTGCAGTTCACAACAGGTTGGTAGGTCAGCTGGGCAGATGTTACAAAGCACGGCACATAGTCAAATTGAACAGGCTGCAGATGACACACGCAGGAAATAGATGAGCTGAGGGAGTTCAGGGAGGAACTGACTGTACCCTTGACAGCCCTGTTCAACCTGTCACTAGAAACAGGTGAGGTAACAGGGGACCGGAGGAGGGCAGATGTAGTCCCACTGCACAAAAGTGGAAATAGGGAGGAGGTGGGAAATTTCAGGCCAGTCCGCCTAACTCTGGTAGTGCACTAAGTAATGGAATCACTACTGAAGGAAAGGATTGGAGAATACCTTGTTACCAGTGATCTACAAGATCCAAGGCAACATGGATTCACAGGGGTGAGGTCCTACCAGACAAACCTGATCAGGTTCTTTGAGTGGGTAACAAAGATGTGGACCAGGGAGGGGCAGCTGATGTGGCCTATCTGGATTTCAGCAAAGCCTTCGACACCGTTCCACATAGAAGGCCAGTAAACAAACTAAGTAGCCTAGGAGTATGTCCTAAAATAGTAAAATGGCTGGAGTGTTGGCTTAGTGGTAGGAGCCAAAGAGTGGTGGTAAATGGGGTACACTCTGGGGAAGGCAAGGTGACTAGTGGGGTGCTGCAAGGGTCAGTATTAGGCCCGGTCCTCTTCAATGTCTTTATTAGCGACATTACAGAAGGACTGGAGGTGAAGTATGCCTGTCTTGCAGATGACACAAAATTGGCAACAAATGATACACCGGGGGTTGAAAGAATGAGGAGGAGCTAAAGAAGTTAGAAGAATGATCACAAGTATGGCAGCTGAGACTCAAGCAAAAAAAGTGCAAAAGTATGCACTTACGGCACAAAAACCCAGGGGCAACGCACCAACTTGGGGGGGGGGGGTATTAACAGTCATAAAACAAGTAAGAGACCTGGGGGTTATCATTTCTGATTACCTGAAGGTAGCTAAACAATGTGACAAGGCAGTGGGAAAGGCTAGCGGAATGCTCAGATGCATAGTGAGGGGTATCACCAACAGAAAGAGGGAGGTAATAATACCCTGTATAGATCACTGGTGAGACCCCACCTTGAGTACTGTGTGCAGTTCTGGAGGCCCCATCTCTGACAGGACATGGATAGGGTGGTGGCGGTACAAAGGAGGGCAACCAAAATGGTGCAGGGCGTGCATCGGAAGTTCTATGAAGAAAGGCTTAAGGATTTAAATATGTACTCCCTAGAAGACAGGAGGAAACAGGGGATATGATGGAGACATTTAAATACCTCACAGGAATAAACAAGGTACAGGAAGGGAGCATTTTTCAAAGAAAAAGATGCTCAAGAACAAGGGGTCACACTGTGAAGCTGGGGGGAGGCTCAGATGAAATGTGAGGAAGTACTTCTTCACAGAGAGGGTGGTGGATGCGTGGAACAGCCTCCCAGTGGAAGTGGTGGGGGTTAGAATGGTCACTAGATTTAAGAATGCATGGGATAGACAAAGAATTCACTTAGCTGTAAACAAAGCCTGCAGGCTGGTCTCAAGCGCGCACAGTAGGACACATACATGTGACCTCTACAGCATGACTCATTTGCTTAACCTTAGTGACAGGATAAAATACCACACTTGCCTATATGGGAAAAAGATTAGCTTAGGCCTTACGCCACTAACTCCCAGCACTTGCTAACCCGGTTTGCCTGCTCTTGTACCACAAGAAATGGACCAAGTCTTGCATATCAGGTCCTCTTTTGTCGTCCAAGTCAGGCCCAACGGTCCTTTACTTATAGGGCTCCCAGTTGGCTGAACAGTCTTCCAGCAGGCACAGTTGACTCACCCGCATTGGGCCCCTTTAAACAACTCTTGAGATTGCACCTCATCTCCCACAGCCTCTGTGACTGCCTCCCCAGAACCCATATACCCTCTAACTCTCCTCCAACCCCATTTATGATAGCTCCCACCCCCTCCACACCTCGTGGATGAAGCCTTACTTTTAGGTGGACTAGCTCACACCATCAAAGCCATTTCTGTCTGCCTCTAGCTGTTTGCCATTCCTGTATGGGGCAACATTATCTTTTTTTAACTATTATGTGCAATTTCTGTTTCTGTTACTCAGTTTACTCGAGTAGCCTTTGCTCTCTATGACTATGATACACTAGTCGGTCTACTGAAATTGGATTTAACCATATGACGATGTTTTTAGTAATTTGTTTGCCTGTAGTGTTACTTGTCGTTGTATGATGTGGAACCTACGCAAAAGAGTCTTTTGACTCATAGGGAATTGTAATCCAAGAATTAAATCAATAAAAAAAAATTTGGATTGACTGTGGTAGGCTGGTTCTCAGGCACTAGCAGTTGGCGACTAGCTTGAACCCCACCCTCTGAAATGTGGGTCTAGAGTCTCTCTCTGTTGGTGGAGGGTGATGGAAGTATCTAGATAAAACATCAGCATCAACACTGTTCCTTCCAGGATGGTACTTTGTTTGAAAATTGTAAGATGACAAGGTAGTGATTCACCTATGCTCAGTGGCATCCAGCTTGGCTGTAATCAAGACATATGTCAGCAGGTTAGTGTCTGTTCACACAACAAACCTGGTTCCATACAGAGAGTCATGGAACTGGTCCACCACAGCCCATTTTAAAATGAGAAATTCCAGTTTGCGGACTGAGAACTTTTTCTTTGATGTGCTCAGTCTTCGACTGGCATATGCTACAGGTCTCATGCCACTCTCATGCTCCTAGTATAGCACAGCACCCAGGACACTCACAAAGGCATCAGTATGAAGGGTGTACAGCTTGGTGAAGTCAGCAAAAGAAAATACAGGGTCTCCATCAGGTGAAGAATGACCTCTCTAAATGACCCTTCACACTTCTCTTTCCATCGGTCACAAACAGTTCGGGGGCCCTTGCAATATTCTTCTGCAGGCTTGTCCACAGTTTCCGCAGGTGGGAGATAGCCTCTAGTCAGACTGGTTAAGGGCCTCACCACAGAACAAATCATTGGTAATAGTCACAGAATCCCAAAAAAGGCTGTAAGGCTTTCAGGTTAGTTGGCCTCGGCCAGGATGTAAGGTCTTCTACTTTACTCAGATCTGTGCTGATTCTTTTGTCCAAAATAATACGTCCCACATATTTCACAGCTGTCTGGCATAACTGGCTCTTGTCAAGGGATAATATCAAGCCATACTCCACCAGGTGGTTCAGAACCTTCATAAGTCGGGCATCATGCTGTTCAAGTATCCACTCAACTCTATGAGGTCATCTAGCTAAACTAGCACTTCCAGGAGGTTCATCTCTCCGACTACTTTGCCCATCAGGCATTGGAATGTTGTAGGTCACCATGGATTCCCTGTAGCATCCTCTCAATCTGATAACACCCCAGTGGCAGATAAAGGTGGTCTTCTCTTTATCCTCTTCTGCCATTGGTATTTGGTAGTAACCACTGTGTAAGTCCAGCACAGATAACCATTTGCTCCAAGTAAGGCTGTCCAAGGCATCCTGTACTCAAGACATGGTGTACTGGTTGGGTGCAGTCTTCTGATTTAAATTCTGATAATCTACACACATTCCCAGAGCACCATTCTTCTTTCAAGCCACCACTTTATCCCTTGTTTTTGGGCAGGTGGGCCACAATCTGCAGCTAGGAGCAGGAGCTTCTCTCGGGGTTGGGCAGTTGGGCTGCAATCTGTGGCTAGGAGCAGGAGTTTCTCTTGGGGTCAGGCAGTCGGGTCACAATCCGCGGCTAGGAGTAGGAGCTCTCTGGGGGCCGCAATCCATGGCGTGGAGTAGGAGGGGTGAAGCCGGTGAGTGGAGAGGTCACATCAGCAGTGTTCCAACCCAGAGCAAGGCTCAATGCAGGAGCCAATCAGAGGAGACAGGCTCTAAAGGAGAGCCAACCAGGAGTGGGAGCGTGAAGCTCAAATTGGTGGCTGGGCCTTTAAAAGCAGGAGCCCAGCTACAGCTCCCCTTACTTTCTCTTTTGTTTTTGGGCAAGTGGGATGCAGTCCACCACTAGGAGCAGGAGCTTCTCTTGGGGTCGTGCAGAAAGACCCCAATCCTCGACTAGGAGCAGGAGCTTCTCTCGGGGTCGGGCAGTCGGGCTGCAATCCACGGCTCAGAGCAGGAGCTTTCCGGGGGTCAGGCAGTTGGGCCGCAATCTACGGCGTGGAGTAGGAAGGGAGAAGCCAGTGAGTGGAGAGGTCGCATTGGCGGTGTTCAGACTGAGAGCAAGGCTCAATACAGGAGCCAATCAGAGGGGACAGGCTCTAAAGGAGAGCCAACCAGGAGTAGGAGTGTGCAGCTCAAATTGGCAGCTGGGCCTTTAAAAGCATGAGCACAGCCGCAGCTTTCCTTACTTTCTCCCTTGTTTTCGGGCAGGCGGGCTGCAATCCACGGTTAGAAGTAGGAGCTTCTCTTGGGGTCAGACAGTTGGGCCGCAATCCGTGGTTGGAAGCAGAGCTTCTCTTGGGGTTGGGCAGTCAAGCCATAATCCACAGCTAGGAGCAGGAGCTCTCCAGGGGTCGGGCAGGCAGGCCGCAATCCATGGTGTGGAGTAGGAGGGGGGAAGCCAGTAAGTGGAGAGGTCACATCGGCAGCATTTGGGCCAAGAGCATGGCTCAATGCAGGAGCCAATTAGAGGGAACAAGCTCTAAAGGGGTGCCAACCAGGAGCAGGAGCATGAAGCTCAAATCGGCAGCTGGGCCTTTAAAAGCAGGAGCCCAGCTGCAGCTTCCCTTACTTTCTCCCTTGTTTTCGGCAGGCAGGCCACAAGCTGCAGCTAGGAGCAGGAGCTTCTCTCAAGAAGGCAGTCGGGCCGCAATCTATGGCTAGCAGCAGGAGCTTCTCTCAGGGTTAGGTAGTCAGGCTGCAATCCACGGCTAGGAGCAGGAGCTCTCCAGGGGTTGGGCAGTTGGGCCACAACCCGTGGCATAGAGTAGGAGGGGAAAGCGGAGAGGTTGCATCGGCGGCATTCGGTCTGAGAGCAAGGCTCAACGCAGGAGCCAATTGGAGGGGACAGGCTCTAAAGCAGAGCCAACCAGTAGCAGGAGCGCAAAGCTCAAATCAGTGGCTGGGTCTTTAAAAGCAGGAGCCCAGCTGCAGCTTCTCTTACTTTCTTCCTTGTTTTCGGGCAGGTGGGCCGCAATCCGCAGCTAGGAGCAGGAGCTTCTCATCGGGGTCAGGCAGTCGTGCCGCAATCTGCGGCTAGGAACAGGAGCTTCTCTCGGGGTTGGGCAGTCAGGCCACAATCTGCAAGCAGGAGCTCTCCAGGGATCAGGCAGTCGGGCTGCAATCCATGGTGTGGAGTAGGAGGTGGAAGTCGGTGAGCGGGGAGGTCACATCAGTGGCGTTCACGCTGAGAGCAAGGCTCAACACAGGAGCCAATCAGAGGGGACAGGCTCTAAAGGAGAGCCAACCAGGAGCGGGAGAGCGAAGCTCAAATCAGCAGCTGGGCCTTTAAAAGCAGGAGACCAGCCGCAGCTTCCCTTACTTTCTCCCCTGTTTTTTCTCCCACCCTCCCACTCCACACCACCACCCAATTAAATGGTCTTGCGAACCACCCCCAGTAGGGGGTCTGACCAGTGAGGAGAGGGCACAGGGCAGAGAATCAGGGAAGGGGAAAAGAAGAAACTTCGTTCGGTGGCCAGGAGGGAAGCTTAGCAGTACAAAGGTACTGTGGCTTTGCTTTGATATTCCATCGAGTAGGGGAAACCTACATCTGCTGGTAGGCTTTGATTACTATATTTATTTTGGGCAAATCGAGCATTGTGTGGCTATGCTTTGATAATTGTCAATATACTAGGTACAAACTGCACATATTTTGAGTAGTCCATTTGGAGTAATTGTGGGTCGGGCCTGCGTATATTTTGGGTTGTCCATTTGGTATAATTGTGGGTCGGGCCTGTTGAAACTGGGGGACAACCTGTGGTAGAGACTGGACAAGTTGAGTTTGGACTTCCTTTAAGCTGTGTTTATTTTATTTTAGGCTTTATATGGGTAGGAACATGTCAAAGTTTGGCAGAGGATGAGAAAAGCAGGCTTGGGGGAGGGAAGGGGATCCTTTTTTGAGGGCAGGGGGGTGGTGTTGCTGGATGGGTAGGGAAATGGGACGGGTGGTGGGCTGCAGCAACTGTAGAGCACCAGTCTTTCTTAAAATTGTGTGGAGAGCGGGGGATGTCTAGTGTGCATTCAAATAGGGGAGCTTAAAAAGGAAATCATGGGATTGCAGGAGGAACTGTGGAAGGCACGGCGGTCCATGGAGGGGTACGGCCTGACAATAAGGGAGGGAAGTAGGGTAGACGAGCAGGAGGGCACTTAGGTTGCCCGGGGAGGGGGTATGAGGAAGGGTCTACGAATCAGGCAGACCAAAACCATGGAGCAACAGATTGGGAGAACCAAGGTTGTAGTCCAGAATAAAAGGGCAGGGAGGAGAAAGGGTTGGATGGGAGGAAGGGATGAACTGGGAGGCGAACGGTGGCACAGGGTGGTAGGGAATGTCTAGGAGCCAGAAGGGGATGATGGGCTAGCATGGGAAGGGAAGAGGTAGGCCGAAGAGTTGGGTCTGTGGAAAATCAGTTTGTAGTCCTGGAGGGAAGAGAGGAAGAGAAAAGGGGAGAACCTGATGAAGTAACTAATGGTAGCCAGGATATAAGAGGCATGGGGGAGAGTACGGATGGGTAAAGTGTAACGGGGGTGAATGGGGGAACTAATGTGCAGGAGGAAGAAGAGGCAACAGAGGGTGGGGAAGGGGAGGATGGGGAGCACATGGATGGAAATTGGGGGGGGGATCCTGGTGTTAGGAAACTTGATAATAAGGGGAGTAAAGTGGGGAAGCAGGGGGAGAGGCATAACCACATATGGGTGGAGGCCATGCCAGGAATGACAGAGGAGCGGGTAGGACAATCTGTACTGAAATTTTCTAGTACGGGAAGGGAGCAACCTAATTTAATTCTGCATCTGTGGACAAATGACCTGGCTGATAGGATGGTAGAAGAAGTACAGAGGAGGTTTGAGGAGATAGGATCCTTATGTGAAGGAGCGAGAAGATCAGTAACCTTCTCAGAGATACTTTCTGTTCCCTGGGTGAGCACTGCAAGAAAAGGGAGGATAGAGGAATTCAATAAATGGCTAAGAACGTGGTGTCAGGCCAGAGGGTGTGGGCTGGTGGGGGTGGGGTGGGGAGACACCTGGGAGGACAGCAGTCTTTACTCAAAGGATTGACCACTTAAGTGAGGAGGCAAGAGAGTGTTAAAAATGGGGATACATGACTATATAGAAAAGGCAGGGTATTTAAACTAGGAACAGGAGTGGCAAGTGGACAGGAGGCAAGCAGAGGCCACAGGAAAGGAAGTCAGATGAGCTTATCTCCCAGGACAAGGACCAGGGATTAGGAGCAGGTGCTAGGTAGGTGGTTAGAAGGAGGTGGAAGGATGGGAGAGAGGGGAAGGTAAGGGGGTGGAATGTGGTCACCTTGAATGCTAGGAGCCCTGGGGAAAAAAATCTGTGGAGCTTCAGGCCCTCACAGTGGAAGGAGAGGTGGACATGGCGGCAATTACCGAAACATGGGCCACCCAGTACCATAACTGGGACCTAGTGGTACCAGGGTACAGGATTTTCTACAAGGATAGAGTAAAGGGGAGAGGGGGTGGGGTGGCGCTGTATGTGAGGGAAGGAGTGAAGTGCGTGCGGGAGGAGGGGGGGGTACAGAGTCACTATGGGTGCAAATCCAGGACTCAAGGAATAGGACTATTAGGATTGGAGTGGATTACAGGCCACCCTCCCAGACTGAAGAATTAGACAGGGTACTTGCGGGGCAAGTTGGGAGGGCCTGCAAAAGGGGGAGTGTGGTGATAGTGGAGGACTTCAACCTACTGGGTGTGGACTGGAGTATGCCAGCAATGAATAACAGGAGGGAGCAGGTAGTGCTGGAAGCCTTTCAGGATAACTTCCTGGTGCAGATGGTCAGTGAACCAACCAGGTTAGGGAACACTATTGACCTGGTGCTGGCAAATGGGGAGTTTGTGAAGGAACTGAGGGTGGAGGAACCACTGGCAGGTAGCGACCACCACTTGGTATGGTTCACATTGGATATGGGTAAGGAATGTGTAGGGTCTGGCACAAGGGGACTGACTTTGTGAAGATGGGAGAAATTGTAAAAAAGTATGTGGCCAAAATTGACCCTAGTATGGACACTAACCAGAGGTGGGAACTTATAAAGATGGGGGTAGAGAAGGCAACTAAAACCTGCGTCAAAGCTTGGAGTAAGAAGGAAAGGGTGAAGAAACCTAGCAGGGTAACAAATGGAGTCATGGAAAAGATAAAGAGGAAAAGAGTTGCATTTAGGAGATACAAGAAGACAGGGAGGGGGTAGGACAGGGAGGAGTACCTGAAGGAAGCGAAGTAAGTGACAAGGGCTGTGAGGGTGGCAAAGGCATCAAAGGAGCTCAGACTGGCACAGGGCATCAAGGAGGGGGAGAAGGAATTCTTCAGATACATCAGAGAGAAAAGGGGCTGCAAGGATAATATAGTAAGGATTAAGAGGGAAGGGGGATAGGTGGACGCAAGTGGGGAAGTGGCGGATGCACTAAACGACTACTTCTGCTCAGTATTTAACAAGGAGAGGGAGAGATACCCAAGCGGGATTTTCAGGCAGGGAGGGAGGGAGGGAGACAGATGGGGAGATCACAGAGGACAGGGTGCTGGAGGATTGAGGGCACTGAGGGTGGACAAGGCACCAGGGCTGGATGATATTCATCCCAGGGTGCTGAAGGAACTGGCAGTGATACTAGCAAGACCGTTGACTGACCTCTTCAATGCCTCACTAGATTCGGGGAGTGTACCTCAGGATTGGAGGATGGCTCATATGGTGCCTCTCCACAACAGTGGCCCCAAGGATGAACCAGGGAACTATAGACCAGTGAGCCTCACATCCATTGTGGGGAAGCTGATGGAGACAATCCTGAAGGAGAGGCTGGTGTCCCTTCTGGAGGCCAATGGGCTACAGGACAGTAAGCAGCATGGCTTTGTCACTGGCAGATCATGCCAGACCAATCTGGTGGAGTACTATGATTGGGTAACTAGACAACTGGACAAGAGCCATGCTGTGGATGTCCTGTACCTGGACTTCAGTAAGGCATTCGACTCAGTGTCGCATGGGTGACTGGGAATTAAGCTTCAAGCTAAAGGGGCGGGAGAGAAGTTAGTGGGTTGGGTGGTGAACTGGCTGAAAGGGAGGCAGCAGAAGGTGGGAGTGGGTGAGGAGCTCTTGTCCCCAAGGGCTGTGACGAGTGTAGTTCCACAGGGCTCGGTGTTGGGGCCAGTACTGTTTGGGATATTCATTGCAGACATTTTGGTGGGCATCTAGACAAAATCAGTCTGTTTGCTGATGACACCAAGATGGGAGTGGTGGTAGATGACATAAAGGGGTGGCAAGGACTGCAGGAGGATCTGGCTAAGCTGAAGTCCTGGTTGGACACCTGGCAGCTGGGATTCAATGCCAAAAAATGCAAGGTGCTGCATTTTGGGACTAAAAACCAGAGGAGGAGGAGCTACCATCTGGGAGGTGAGTGGTTGGCAGTGATGGAAGAAGAGAAGGATCTGGGGGTACTCATTATAGGACCAATGAACAACTCAGCACAATGTAGAAAGGTGGCTGCTAAGGCCAACAGGATGCTGGATTGTAGGGGGAGGTGATTCTGCCACTGTACAGATCGCTGGTTAGGCCTCACCTGGAGTACTGCATGCAGTTCTGAGCCCATACCTGAAGAGGGACATTAGGTTACTGGAGAGGGTGCAACGCATGGCGACGAAGATGATAAAAGTAAAGTAAAAAGTAAAGTAAAATTTATTTCTTAAGCACCTTTCAAGTACCAAGGTGCTGTACAGTAAAATACACAAACAATATAATCAAATAATAAATATCCATACATTTAAAAAATCTTCAGAAAAAGCTTGATAAAACAGATATGTTTTGAGCTCTGATTTAAAACTTGGGATGGTTAGGCATTCCCTTAACTGGCAAGGTAGAGAATTCCACAGGGCAGGGGTAGCATAAGAAAAAGCACGTGCCCCAGATGTTTTTAACCGAATCCTGGGAATCTCTAACAATCCCTCATCGGCAGATCAGAGTGAGTGGGAGGGGCAGTAGGGAGTAAGGAGATCTTGCAGATACCGGGGTTCCTGTTCACGTAGGGCTTTGTAGGTCAGTAACCCAACCTTGAAGGTGATCCGCCACTGTACCGGCAGCCAGTGCAGTCCATGCAGCACAGGCATAATATGACTAGTCCTGGATGTACCAGTCAAAAGCCTGGCCGCCGAGTTCTGCACTAGCTGCAAGTGATGGATATCAACCCCTGGAAGCTCTAGGTAGAGGGTATTGCAGTAATCAAGGCAGGAGGTTATGAAGGCGTGGACCAGTGTAGGAAGGTCAGCTGGAGGAAACAAGTGTTTCACCCAGGCGATATTTCTTAGGTGGTAAAAAGGAGGATTTGACAACGGCAGACACCTGTGATTTCAGGGTCAAACCGCTGTCAAAATAATGCCCAGGTTACGCACCTGGTCTGAGGTCCTGAGCTGGACACCATCAAGCCATAAGCCTGAAGGGTGCCCAGCCCCAAGACCCACCTCCGGATGGCCCGAGTCCACAACCAACACCTCGGTCTTATCTGGATTTAACCTCAGCCAGCTAGTGCTCATCCAATTCTTGATCTCGGCTAGACAGTTATATAGCATGGAGATCACATCATCCTGGTCTGGGAATAAAGGACATATACAGTTGGGTATCATCTGTATAGCAGTGAAAATCAAAACTGTATCGCCTAATGATATCTCCTAATGGCATCATGTACACTGCAAACAACATGGGCGCCAATAAGGAGCCCTGTGGCACCCCACAGGACAGGGGGAGAGCATCAGAGGAATAAATTCCAGTGACAACCCTCTGTGACCTGCCCATGAAGAAAGATCGAAACCAATTTAGGACTGTTGCAGACAGTCCACAGAGAAGCCGCAGGCACTCCAAAAGCACACCATGGTCCACAGTTTCAAATGCCGCCGAGAGATCAAGAAGGACTAAGATAGTACAAGCCTTTCGATCTCTTGCAATTCGGAGAGCATTTAAAACCAAACAAGGGCGGTCTTGGTGCTATGTCTTTTCCTAAACCCAGATTGGAGAACATCATAGACATTGTGGGTTATAAGATGGTCATCCAGTTGCAATGCAACCACCTTCTCAATAACCTTACCCACAAGGAGTAGGTTAGAGACAGGTCTATAGTTAGCTAGACAGTCTGGATCCAAGGAGGGTTTTTAAGGAGTGGTCGAGTGACTGCCTCTTTGAGGGGATCAGGAAAGACCCCCCTTCTCCAAGGAACGCAAGACGATTTCAGCAAGGATCGGGCAGATAACATCTACGCAACCTACCAATAGTGGCGTAGAACCTGGATCCAAACTACAGCTGGTTGGTCACAAAGTCTGGACAATCCTCACAATGTCCATGAATTCCGGTCAGCTAGTCAGACCAGGTAGAACAGGTGCTCGCCACCTCCCCCTGATTTCCGCAATCCCTCATAGAGAGTTGGGCCAATACCCGACCTGATGCTGGTAACCTTATATGCGAAGAATCGAGCAAGTTCATCACACTTCATTTGTGAAAAAACTCTTCCAGACTGAAGATAGACTGGATTGCACAGTCTGTCCACAGTCTGGAAGGGATGAGCCAGTCGATTCTGCGCAGCAGCAAGCTCCCCAGACAGAAATTCTGCCTTCTTACGGGTGATTGCTGATTGATAGCCCCTATAATTCTCCATCAATCTAAGTCTGTCTGCATCCAGGCTGGATTTCCACCAAGCTCTCTCTCTCTAGCCTTCGACCCACGCTTATCAGCTCCTTCAAGGACCCATCAAACCAAGGGGTCCTTGGGCACAGAGTGAGCGGGCAAACATGAACAGGAGCAGTTGAGTCCAGGGCATCACCCACTGTCTTATTATAGGCCAGTACAAGACTCCCTGGACTCATGCATTCACTCGATAAACCCGATAGGTCCAGCACTGCCGATAGACCCTCTGGGGTAACTCCCCTTAAAGGGCGGTACTAGACCATCTCCATGGGGGCAGGCCTACTTGGGGGGTGCCCTGAAACTGAACCTTATAGTGTGATGGTCTGACCAACTGACTGGTTTCACCCCCAAGTCCATGATCTCCATCCCCAGGAGGAACATGAGATCCAAAGAGTGACCCCCTTTATGGGTAGTAGAGGTAACCACCTGTGTAAGGCCCAGCATAGTCATAAGCTGGAGGAGATTATTTCCAAATTGCGAGAGTTCATCGTCGACCCAGGCATTGAAGTCGCCCAGAGTGAACCATCTAGGCGACTCCAAAGCCACATCGACAATGAAGTCTGCAAACTCCTTCAGGAATTCTCCTCCATCACTGGGTGGATGGTAGATGAGGAGTATCCTGAACCCTACACCTGCTCCCAGGATACACTCAAAGGACCGAGTGCACCCCACTGGCACATCCACAAGGCCCAGTTCCATTTTAAACATAATGGCTACACCCCCGCCCCTCGGTCGGTGTATCACCGAGAACCCATCTGGAACAGCAGATGCTAAAATGGGACCTGCATTTTCATCCAGCCAGGTCTCAGTGATGCAAGCCAGATTGGAGGTTCCAACAAGATCAGCTATAATAGCCGTCTTGTTCCTAATTGATCTGGCATTGCACAACACTGCCCGGGTTGAATGGGTCATCGAGGAAGATTCCGGGACCTGCCCACTATTTGTGGAGCCCTTGGGTATGGGGACCAGGCAGGAGACACCCCTTTTCTGACCCCATTTCACCCCAGGGCGTCTCCTAGTCCCCACGACCTCTATCTATCCACCCCTCTCCATTTTCCCACCATGCACAGATTGCACCCCTTTCAATCGACTTTTGACTATCCTCAGGGCTCAACATCTCTTATACATCTCAGCTGGTAATGGGGACAGTTAAAAAGGTATAAATCTCTGAGCATGGTGGGAGAATAATGCCTGACCATCTTAAAACCCTCCCAACACATTTCAAATTGAACAATTAACAAATTAAAACCTCAAGATTTCCAGTCAAATAATTTCACTCTACAATACCACCCCACATATACACAAACACCTTTGATGGGGTGCATCTCACACAGCCCAACCAAAGAGCCAAACAACTAATACGCTCATTACAATCACACCCAGTTAACACACAGCACCCAATCAATTCCCCAACATAAACAATATGAATCCCACTAAGAAATAAAACAAAAATGTTAAAATAACAGTCCAAAAATTAAGTCCTATAAAACTTGCAGTTCATAGTCAGTTCACCTTTAGAAGTCCTCTCACAGCTCCCCAATTGTAACAACCTTAGCTTCAATTTCAGTACCAATAGTCCAGCACTCATCAGCAGTAAATCAGACAGACGGCTTTAAGTGTTTTATGAGTAGGCCAAGCAAGCCCTCACCTCTCTTAGCCAACAATGCCAAAACTCTTAATCCCAGACTCCACTCTCACTAAGAGTCTGAGATATGAGCATACAGTAAAAAAAAAAACGAAGTTCAAACCAGTAGGGTTTAGGCGGCATCCTCAGAAAAGTTGCGGGTTTGCTCAGCTGTTGATGTCGGGTCAGATCTCACAACTCACATCTAAGGAATGTGATCAGCGTAGGGGCCAGCAGCATGAAGGGGAAAATAACCACCTCTAGGAAAGCCACTACACCCGGTCAGATCCACAGCAACAGTCCCCGGCCCAGCAACTGTTCACCAGCAGCCTTCCCCCCTGGGAGGCCTAGGAGGCACCAGTAGCATACACCTACCCTCCAGCGGGCTGAAGAACAGCGCCACCCGCTCCACACCCAACCAACAACAGTGACCACCTTCAGCAGTATCACCCCAAAATTCACAACTACTTCAGCTTGTCTCCCAACTGGACCAGAGTTCAGGCAATCAACAGAAATCAGGTCCAGAGACAGTCCCAGTGCTAGGGCTAGGGGGACTTGTCTTACGAGAGTAGGCTGAAGGAACTGAACATGTTCTTACTGGAGGAGAGGGGGGATACGATTGAGAGGGATACGACTGAGACCTTCAAGTACATCACAGGGATAAACAAGTCTAGTAAGGAGGGGCTGTTTAAACTAAGGGAGGGTAGGGACACCCAAGGCCATGATATGAGACTTGAGCAGGGAAGGTTCAGGAGAGAGAGATGAGAACATACTTTTTTACAGAGAGGGTGGTGGCCAGGTGGAATGTGTTGCCAGCAGAGGTGGTATCCAGTAGAATAGTGGGGGGGCTTCAAGAGAGGATGGGACAGAGTGAGTGGGAGGGTCAGGGGAGAGGGGGCAAGGGAGAGAAGGGTAGTTGCAAAATAGGGGCTGCTAGCTGCACATCTGAACAGACTTAGTAGACCATTTGGCTTTTTTCTGCTGGTGGATTTGAATGTTCATATGTTTGTATTGGTGAAGCATAGGGGCTCCGAGACTTCCTAAAAATACCTGTTGCCAGAGATTTCTGCAGGTGTTGCCTGACATCCTCAATGTCAGCTGGTGTCAGTCTTCTGGAACTCTCCCCAAAAGGTCTCTCATCATGTAGGCTAATCTGATGTTCCTCTCCATGGGCACATCCCACATCCCACTCATGGCATAAGAAGACAGCTGATCGATGTGCTAGCTGGCATTGCATGTGCTTTTTCCAGTAAAGAGAGATGGAAGATGATCCAAAGTCAAATGCCTCCTCCTCCAGTTAAGGAGTCTTTCCTTGATGTGATGGGGTCACCACTGCATCAGCAGCAAGCAAGTTGGCATGCACAGTGCCAGGGTGCACAATTAATTCCTTAAGCAACTCATTCTATATTTTCAGGGTGATTGTCTTTACCATGGCTTTAGTACCAGGCTATACTCCATATTGTACTATCAACACTCTCAGCAGGCTGCTTTGTGAGGACTCCACAATAATTGTCTGATTGGTCAGAGGGGAATAGCACACCACCGGTCATTCCAGTAAGCATTTTGATTGAGGGGACACAATTTGGGGGTCCTTTCCCTCAGGTCTTACCATTCCCAATATCTCTTCAGAGACATTGCAGAGCTGGGCCTCCTTCCTCACTAGGGCAGTGCGCACTACTGCATGGACTGGCAATGTCAGGCAATGCCTCTCTCCAGCCATTTGTAAGCAGGCATGAGCCAAGTGCTCAAACATATGGGCACTGGTTCCTATCAATACTGGGGTCTTGTCCAGAATCTGGGCATCAGGGCAGATGAGAGCCAAATTGTCAATCTTCTGCAGGAATCCCACAAAGGTGTCAGGAAATTAGATCTGTACTTCTATATATACATTGTAGGGGTAACTGGCATTACTCAAACACCATATGGCAAGTCTTTTAAAGGGCTGCAATGGCAAGTGTCCAAGATATATTTGGTAGAAGGAATGGTGGATGACTGTCAACTGTGATCCACTGTCCAATAACGCTTGATGATGATAACCTTCTATGCCAGTCTCTACGTGCACTGCTGGACCCAGTAATCCAGGGGACAGCTTTTTATTTGTTGTCAATTCTGGCATGTTCCTTATGACAGCATTGTCCATGCTTGGAGTCCCAGTGCACTCCCTTGATGGGCTGCACTGTCATATCCCTGTGGCTGAGACTGCTTCTCCCATTTCTGGGATACCAGTCATGGGTTCTCTGGATTGTTGCATCCTCAGGCAAAGTGTCCATCCTGTCCACAGTGATAGCAAAAAATACTGTCCTAGGGCAGATTTGAGAGTTGGGGCCTGACTCACGGGGCAGAAGAAGGGTACGGGGCATGTCTCCATCCTGGTGGCATGGATATAGCTCATGGTGTAGGGGCCTATGCCATTTGTAATGCTCTCACACATTCAGTCAGTTCCTTTAGCTGCATCCTCACATCTAGGGTAGCAGGCTTCTCTTTGGGTCTTGTAACCAGAGGTTGCAGGGGTCTGGCTTTCCCAGAGGTCAACCGCAATGAATCAGCTACAACCTCATGTGACTTTTCCTTCCTCACCTCATCCAATAACTGATGGAAAGAAAGTAGGTTCATCCTGCCTTCCTTTAGTCTCAGGGAAATCAGCATCAGCTGGGAGTACACAGTTCCTCTCAAAATATGGTCCGTTCTCTGTTTGCAGCCTGGGCAAATGTGGCTCCCCCAGTTTCCACAAGGCATCTGATCACAGTCTCTACATGGGTCATATAATGTGACAGCTTCTCTCCCTTGTTTTTAGTGGTGGTTCCCAATAGGAACATGAGGTCACTTCCACTCTCTATGGGTCCAAAAGAACTCTTAAGCATGGCTAAATTGTCCTGTCCTGTACAATTGGGATGGCTGGCAAGCATGGATCTGATCATGTCCAGGGCCACACCCTGTAGGCTATCAATGAATTGCTTGCATTTCTTGTCCTCGGAGCATCTCCACATTAGGGCCACCTGGGTGGCCTGACTTATCTGGCTCTCATAGTCATCCTCCCCAGCAGGAGAGTGGGTGGTTCCAGAGAAAGTATGCAGTCTTTGATATTGTCTAGACTCAAAATGCAAAGGTGGGCCTGAGGCATGCCCCGTCCAGCAGCGGGGGTTCTTCCTGACTTACATATTGTAAATGCAATAAGAAATAATATTTCTTTTTAAATTTTAAGATGAAGATAAAAAAATGCTATCCATTGAAGAAGCCATAGAAGCGTGGCAAAACATTGGCATGGAAGCTATATTAATTCAGCATAAGAAAATTGTACATTTGGTGTTGGAAGTTTTTTTTTTGGAGCCCCCTCCCCCATTTTAGGTTTGCTTGCAGTAGTGTCGGGGCAGCTCCAAGATACCCTTTTTCTAGCAGTCCATTATTTCCTGTGATGCACCTCCTACTCATGGTCTGTGGTGTCTCTGATAGATGCTCAGTGACACTGGTACAGCAGCTTATGGTGTGTGTTTAAATTTATTTAAGATTGTAAGGACCATTTCTGCTTCAGTGTGCAAATTGGGAAAACAAGAAATTGAGGGTAACAGCAACTGAACAGCACAATCAATACCCAAGAAATCTAGGTCTTAGTGTGCCACCTAGGAATGGAAGCTTTTGATACCATAGGGGCAAGTGTTGAGAATACGCTGCACTTCTCAACTCTTTCAGAAGTAGAAAAGGAAAATCTGATAAAGTTAATGAAAGAAAATAGGGATATTAGTGTCACTACAGCCAATCTGTCAAAAGCAATATTACAGAAAATTGAAAATTTAAGGTTTAATGATACCCACCTAGAATGGCATGGGATTACCCTGGCCCAAACAAAATACTGAGAGGATTTAGGAATTTGTAGAGTCCAATATAGGGATCAGTTCAGGTGTATTGAACCGTAAACTGGATGGGATTCATAACAAGGCCAGTCATGATTTTATGTGTGCTTTGATCAAAGCAGTAATAGCAGAGCTTAGCAAAATAGTAAGTTACAATCCGAACAAGAACAGTGTAAAAAACTGGTTGGGTTGGAAGAGTTCATTAAAACTTTGGAGAGCATGCAAACAAAAATACAAGAATTTGAGGAAATACTAAAACAAAATAAAATCAGAAAGTTTAGAAGAGATACAGCACATTATAAGGAAAATAGGGTTTACACATGTGAAAAACGCAGATCATTCCCATACCACAACAGGAGTGATTCTGGCAGCAGTGAAGATAGTTATACAAAACAACTATGCAGAATGCAACAAACCATAACAATTTTTAGGACAGAAAATCAATGGAAACAGGACAGAGGAAGAAGGGACAGGGCAACCTCCACACCAGCATGGCAGGCACCAGACCAGATTGAAAGACCATATAGAGGAAGAGAGGGAACCAGGACCAGGAGGGGCAACTGGGGGAGGTGGAGGCAGGGAGGGAATAAGGAGGAGCAAAACCCAAAATGCAGAGAAACCAGAAATAATTCCTGTGTTTAACCTGGGCAATAAGAACCTTATACCAGCTGAACTAAATGTTTTGAGTGAAAGACTCTCCTTTTCACCAAGTACAGACATAGACACATTTGAATTTGTAAGTCACTTACAAAAATTCTACAGGACTTTAAGGTTACAATATTTGTTCTCTGATAATCAAGACAGAGATTCATACAAACTTACAACACTTACAACCCACCATCAGGTAAAAAAACATCCAGGGGTAGAGACATTTATCAAGATTATAGACAGAGAGATCCAAGAACTGTTTGAAAATTGAGAGGACCAGAGACCAAAGAAAAACAACTTGTTCAAGTAAGAAAGGGAAGCCTTGCAAGAACTGAAGGCTGATAACAGTAATTAAGCAGGCAGATAAGGGGGAATGCATTGTTTTCATGAGATATCATCACTACAAATCAATGTGCCAAAAACTCATTTATGATACCTGAAACTATGTCAAACTGGAGGGTGATCCCATGGAGAAAATCAGTTGAGAGATAAGAACCGTGGTGGAGGAAATGGTAAACAGCGGACGGTTGAAAGAATGGGAGGGAGAGTACCTCATAAAAAGCTATCTAAGAACACCAGTCTTTTGTGGAATCCCAAAGACTCATCAACACAGTTTAAACCAACTTTGGAGACCCATAGTCTGTGGGATAAGCTCAGTTCATCTCCTCCTCCTCCTACATAAGCTTACATTTACAACACTTAATTGAGAATATGGAAAGTTATGTGACAGACTCATCCCATATGATTTTGATCTAATAGAACATGAATCAAAATTAATACCCAGTGGCCACCTTTAACACTGCTGATTTTTATACATCGATCCTTCATGAGGAGGGGGGAGGAGCCATGGGTGTCATGTTGAAGAAAGGGCCACAAGGATCGAATCCTTGAACAGTGGCACTGTAGGAATTGGCCACACTTATATTGAGCAAAAGGGCACAGCTATGGGCTAGACAATGGCCCCTGCATATGAAATTCATATGTGTATGTGTTTAAAATGCAGTACATTCTTGACAAACCTAAATCTTTTTCACCAAAATTTGTTGGTGTAGAGGCATTTTATTGATGATATATATATTCATCGTATGGACTGGAAGTCAGACAGAACTGGCAAATTTTCCTGATTTTAGCAACCCGTGCACAGATGATTTAAAACTCACACTCAGCTATCATGAGCAGAGCATTCCATACCTTGATTTGAATATCTACTTACATGACAACAAACTGCTCACAAGCCTCTATAGGAAACCAGCAAACTGAAATACACTATTAGATCACAGCAGTTATTATGAACACAATTTTTTTTAAATTTTCTATTTTTACTCCTGCCCCAACCCAGCACTGTCACCCAACTACCTTACCTGGTGCCGCCTCTTCCCTTTGGGACTCCCTCCATGGAGCCCTGGCTTTTATCTCCCCCCAGGTGGGGACACGGTGGGGGGGAACCCCTCTCCCCTCCCCAGAGGAATCAAGTCTTCATTAGGAAGTCCATCGGTACTGCAGTCACTGGTAGGTGAGGACCCCCATTCGAGTCCTTGCATTGGTGCCATGCCGGGAGAGGCATTTTTCACGTACACCCTCCCACAACAATAAGGCTTACGCCAGCATCCTTCTTGCTCTCCCCCTGTTGTTGCAGGCATCTGGGCTGTGATACCTCTGGCCATCACCAAAGGTCAGGCCACCCTCAAGCCAGTGTACCCCTTCCCCCGTAGGAGCTGAGCATTCCATCGGACACTCAGACATCCTCCTCCGGCCAGCCCTCTGGCTCCCAGGTCCACTCTCAAACCCAGGTCGCCAGCGTCACAAGCGGAAATCCAACCGCTGCACCAAGGGGCCAGCTTATCATGAACACCATTTGAAGAACAGCTTCCCATAATCACAGTTTCTATATGTATGTAGAAAATTGCCATTTAGAAGAAGAGTTTGACAAATAATTACAAATAGCAACAAAAATGTTTCAGCAAGGAGGGTACCCTAGGCAAGTGTTAACAAAAGCAAATGAAACAATCAAGATTGTCACACACATGGATGCACTGGTAGACAGAACACTGGAAAGGGACAGCAAAACCGAAAGGATGATAGGCTAGAATTAGAAATAAAATTGTAAGATGAAAGAAATAAGAGAAACAGGAACTGGTCTACATTGCAAGAATATCAACAAAATGATGGTATAGTCACACAGTAACCAGTAACAGCAGCCAAAAAGGTAGCCACAATTATGGATGCCTTAGTATAAACAGTGCATTCAGCACCAGGCATTGAACAAGGAGGGGAGAAAGCTCCTGTTGGGTCCCTTGCAGCCAAGGATGGTTCCCTGTGGATGGTATGAGGTGTATGGACATACCAGCAAAATGAAAATCTATGACCACCCACATACAAATAAGAAACTCCAGATACGCCAACATGTTACTTGTGAAACACAAGGAGTTGTCTACTTGCTTTGGTGCCCCTGTGATAAAATTTATATTGGCAAAACTTTGAGACCTTTAAAAATTAGGAATAGGGATAGGGATTCACCAGTGACTGGATATTTTAGAGAGGAAAGGCACACTGGGTCTTCACCAAGGTTTTGCGGCCTGGAAAATGTGGAGAAACCACCAAGGGGGGTGATTTTAATAGATTATTCAAGAAAGCGGAGATGCACTGGATTTACTTGATGGACACGTTGAACAGAAATATCGGCATGAACAGAGACACAAACTGGGCAGCATGTTGGTAAAATGGGCACAGTGCAGATGGTTGTGTGAGGAATGTGGGGTTTACATGTTCACTGAGAGGCACAAGCCAATCAAGAAAAACATTACTTTTGTAATGAATCTAAGAAAAATATTAAAAGTACGTTTATTTGTTAGTTATAAATATAGGAAAGAATTTGCTGAAAGATATAGTGGGCATTATTATGAAATGTCTATATATGGTTCACATAGGATTAGACTACAGTGCGTGGATATGTCACAGTGAAAATATTGTGCAAGTCTTTTCATATTAATTCAAGGAATAAGAACTACAATATGAACACTTTTTAGAAGTACATCCTCTCCCTTCTCCCAGACCCCTTTTTTATTCTCTTGATGGTGTTTCCTTCGTTGTCTCCCCCTCCTTCAAGGTGGAACTCCAAGGCTGTACTAATGTTTTATTTGCTAGGTTAACCTAAACTTTACTATCTAAAACCCTATAAGGAAAGTAAACTGTTTGTAAGTCCTAAGCATTTGCTGCCAAGTTGGGGGTGGGTTGAAATGGGGGATTGTGTGTTTACTCTTTTCTTTAGACATTATCATACATAAGTGCTGGTTTCCATGTTTTGATAATGGTTGTTTGTTTTGTTTGTATGGTTTTGTACTAGGTGCTTGGAAAACCAAAATAAAATAAAGTTATTTGCAAAAAAAAAAAAAAGAACTATAACATGAAGCTCTAAATCAAGATGAGCCACATGAAAGAGTTAGGAAGGTCCGATAAACTGATAAGTACAGCAATCTTTCACAGAGACACATTTAATGAAGTGTTGCTCTTCTAAGACTCTTGGCTCCATTCACACTGTGAATGAGCCTGAGAGGAAAGCCGGCAGACAGTTTCTATTTGTATACTGTGTTGCTTAGCAACACAGCATGCAGAGGTGTGTACGCATGTCGGGTGATGTCACGACGCCACCTGACATCACAGCACCTCTCAGGCTCAACAGGCATAGCTGCATAGGTAAACTGGTAAGGGGAGAATCTCCCGATTTTAATCCAGTTCGTCTCAGTATAGAATCGAAGACAGTAAGAAACAAAAAGTATTGAACCAAAATTACTCTTCTTGTATTCAGGAAAGTCTAATCAAGGAATGATTTGAAATTAAAAAGCCTGTAATGGCAAGATGAGCTTTTGGAAAGTTTAGACACCCTGGAGCTGGCAGGTAGCACCTGAGCTGTGTGCTTGTTATGGGGTAGTAAAGGCTAAAAATTACAGCAGTCACAGTTTTCAAAGGTTGGTGGTGATGGCACAAATTATGACACACAGAGAAGGGAGCTAATTTACTGTGAATGAACATTATTCTAAAGTCCAATGATATATTTACAGTACAGGCAAAGAATTAAAATAAAGGAGAGAAGCTATGTACAGTAAAAGCAGAAAGCATGGCTGCATAGGTAAATTGGTAAGGGAAGGAGGAGAGGAGGGAGAGAGGGGATATGATAGAGACATACAAGTATCTTACCGGGAGGAACAGGGTGCAGGAATACACTATTTTTAAGCGAAAAAGATGTTCCAGGACTAGAGGGCATGGGATGAAGTTGGAGGGAGGACGATTCAGAGGAAACGTGAGGAAGAACTTCATCACAGAACGGGTGGTGGACAAGTGGAACACCCTGCCAGAGGAAGTGGTGGGGGCTGAAACAATGACAGGATTTAAGAATGCATGGGATAGACATAAAGGAATTCTAGAGGTCAGGGGTAAGGGGCAACAGACTTCTAGGAAAACAAACTGAACTTACAAGCTCAAATGGGCAGACTGGGTGGGCCCATAGGCCCTTATCTGCTGACACTGTCTATGTATCTATGTATCTATGTAAAGCATTGAGGTAACAGATTGTAATGCCTCAGTAGTGCTTTTGCCCATATTTGAAATTAATTATGTATGTAAATGCAATAAATAATTATATTTATTTTTACATTTTAAGGTACTATGGACAGGCGCTACTATGCAACTGCTAAAGGGCTGTCCACTCCCTCCAAAAAGGATTCACACGTGACTTTACCAGCTCTGGTTTCGCAATTAACTTTTTTATTGGAGTACACAAAACAAAAAAGGTCCTATGCATGCATGAAAAAATGACTGGTGATGATGCAGACATAGGCTAAATTGCAACTGCCAAAGGTGTGCCCCTGCCCCCCAAAAGGCTTCACACACCCGTCTCAACCCCTGACCGTGCAGTCACACACACATACACACACACACACACACATACACAGAGTGATGAAAGTGAGCAGGAACACACAGGAATTCAGTTCCTGTACCTTTTTTGCAGCAGGAACCCAGTTCCTGTACTTTTTCCCACTGACACTAAAACTGAAATTCTTAAACCAGCAACATAGTGACAGTTTCTGGATCTGTGATCTGCTATCAGGGTTTCCATAAAACCATTTGACTTGTACAACAATGTTATTTTCCTAGAAATACTTTAATATCTCTAACTGAATATACTTGCGTCAAATTAGATAGTTGTGCCTTGACATCGCTATCCTTTAGATTGAAGATCTTCATTCTGCATTTCATAATTGCCAGTGCCTGAGTTCCTGTACTTCTTGTCTACCACTTGCACCACTGCACACACACACACACACACACACAGAGTCTTTGCCTTTAAGTAGAAGGTAAACTTTTCTCTTCTTAGTTCTTTTTTCTGTAAATTGCAAAATTAATATATTTTTTCTTGTTCAAAGCTTTTATTTTCTTTTTTCTGTAAATAGTTTCTTGTTAAAAAAACACTTCATTTTTCTAATTTTTTCTGCAGTTGTGTATTGTGAAGAAATGACAATGCTAAGTCTGTGCAATGCACTTGTGTGCACACTGACTGCACAGCCTCTAGTCTGAGCAGTTGCCCCATCTCTCTCTTGCTTTTCTGTACTTTTTTTTTTACTTCTCAATTTTCTTCCTCAAATTTTCTTCTATTCTGCTCTTTTCTGCATGCTAGAAAGCGAGCCCCCCGCCCCCAGTCTCTCTGACACAGTCTCTCTTTTCTGTTTTGCCCTCTATTCTTTTTTGGCCTTCTTCTCTGAAGTTCTTAAGTTTTCTTCTGCAAATCTACAGACTGTAAACTGTCCGGCACCAACCTCCCACTCCCCATAGACTCCTCTCAAAGTCATTGTTTTCTTTTCTGCTTTGTAAAGTTTTCTTGTTATGTTTGCTTGCATGCGCAGCGCACAAGAAACATACTGAGGTAGTAGAGCATTGCAGAGGTGTGGTAGTGTTGTGGCCAATCCAGTTAATGCTTTAATGGGCTCGTCTGTCAGCCACCAATAAATGCTGAAAATGACGGCAGTTTCAGAGCAAGCGCCGCACTTGAAAGAAATCTGCCGCTGCAATGAGGGGCAGTTTCATCATTGCAGTGGCAGTCCCCATTCCCTCCCAACCAGTCACACAGCAGGACAACAAATTAGCACCCTCCCTCTGCTGCTGCCCACCCCACACCCTCCATATAATCTGACGCTACAATCAGGGGCAGTTTTGTCACTGCAGCAGCAGTCCCCCCTCCCTCCCTCCAAACTAGTCACACAGCAGGACAACAAATTAGCTCTCTCCACTGCTGCCACCTGCCCTGCACCCTCCATTCTCCATCCCCTACTGACTTTGGGGTGCTCAATCTCTGTGTCAGCATGTATCCCCCCTCCCCCCATTAATGTAGCACTGGGGCCCACCCAGTGTGACATAACACTCACTCTTTGATGTTTCCGTCACTGGGATGCCCACTCCCAGTGTCAATGTCTCCACCTCCCCCACGTTCTTGTGTTCTCAGCCAACTTCGGGGTGCCCAATCCCTGGGTCAGCATTGATCCCCCCCCTTCAGTACTCTGGCACACTGGGAGCCCACCCCAGTGTGCCAAAATCTATTTTTTAATATTTCACTTGTAAAAAAGAAAACAGTCCCACAACATATTTTTTTTAAACCTGAAAAAAAAAAGAAAACGGTCCTTCATCATTCCCGCTGGCCCCCTCCCCCAACCTGCACACTGCCTCTGCGCACCCCACTTCTCCGCACCTCCTCACCCATACTTACTTTCCGAGGTTGGGAGCAGCACTCTTCTGTGGACTGGAAACACATCTGCACTCTTCAAAGGAACTGAAGAAATGATGGTAAGCCCTATAATGGCAGTCAGTGGGGAGTTTCAATTTAGGTTGACATCTCAGCCAATTTATTGAAGTTTTGGTCCCAAATTTACAACATGGGGTTCTTGGGACCCCACCTCACGAACACTGTCATTGTCATTTCATTTCTCGTCCCAAAAGGTGATTTCGCGGTTGCTGCATGGAATCACCTTTCAGGACCAATTAACAAAATGACAGTGTCACTGTTCATGAAGTGGGATCCAAAAAGCCATTGTTGCAAATCTGGTAAAAACAAAAAACTCTAAAAAATGACTGCGTTACGAGCGTCCATTGCACAGTTTCTACGCACGTTCATAACTTCATCAATTTTTAATATTTTTACTCCAAATTTCCAACATTGCCATTTTTTTCACACCTCCTCTTGAACAATAAAGCTGTCATTTTCACATCCTGCCTGAAATGTGTTTTTGCACCAGTGGCGCAGAAAGGCACACTCGCTGTGCAAAATCACCTTTTGGAATTGAGTAACGAAATGATACTGCCACTGTTCTTGAGGTGGGATCCCAAAAAGCCTGTGTTGAAAATTTGGAGCATTCTCCTATACTGCACCCATCTCTGCTTATTTTCTTATGGAATGGGGTGAGCATAAGGGTTGAAGACCTGAAGGCACACTGTGACACCTGTCGGTGTCTGCAGGGTAGGGTGAGGTGGAATGGCATGAGTGTTATGGCCGACAACCACTGCCTGTCAGTCTTTGCAGGGTGGGGGTGGGGGTTGGTGTCACTTCAATACTTCACTGCAATTCCTATTATGCATTTTTCTGTCTCCTGCACTACCAATGCCAATACCAGCAAGCAAACATTCAGCATTGACAAATGCTAGTTTTTCTATTTAGTTAAGAAAACTCTTTTTCTCCTCCTCTCCTGTCTCTCTCCGACTCCCTACTCCTTCCCCTTCCCTGATTTGGCCTGCTGAACACTGCTACAGGTGAATGGCAGAGATCATGAAACTCAGCCCCTTCCCTCACCACTTGCTGAGCTGGAATGATGCTGAGCTCAGGGCTACATAACTATATAAACTCCAGTTCGTGCATGCACAAATCAGAGTATCTATGCCTGCCATGCACTTCCCTCGGGCTTCCTTTGACCTCTCCTCAGCCTCCTAAACCTGTCATTTGTGAGGCAAGCAGGCTGGGAGGCCAGGGGAGGTATAAAAACAAGCATTTGTCAATGCCGAATGTTGTCTCACTGGCACTGGCATTGGTAGTGCAGGAGTTAGAGATGCATAATAGGAATGGCAGCGAAGTACTGAACTGACGCCAACCCACCCCCACCCTGCAGAGACTGACAGGGTGTCCATTTGGGTCGTCAGCTATAACGCTCATGCCATTTTACCTCACCCTACCCTGTAGACACTGACAAGTGTTGTGGTGTGCTTTGGGGTCTTTGGGCCTTATACTTACCACTTCAGAAGCAGACTTATTGACAAGCAATGCTGAAAGAACTGAACCTGTGCCTGTCCACCCCAGAAAGTATGGGAGAGCCTCAAAGCCAGTGATATGCCTCAGCTATGACTCCCCAGGAAGGCCTGTAGATCTTCCATTACATGTAGTTCACAAAGGGGTGTATATTTCTGAAAGCTCTCTTCCTAAACTGAGTTATTCTGCCACCTCCAAGTTATTAGTGAAGCCCTCCAATCAGTGTACTGATGCCCTTGTCCCAAGCAGCCTTAGTGTAGCTGATAGGGATATGCCCTCAGGCCATATGGGTTAGCGTACAGGAGGTGATGCAAACCAGAGCTGTAAAGGTAATGTTTATAAATACTTGAATATGTCAAGCTGTTATGAAAAATGTGTCCTTATGGAACTGTCATTTCTATTGAATAAATATAGCAGTAATGTTGTCATGATTTATTTGTCTTACTGATGCATCAGCTTTTATTTTTATAGTATGCTAATAGAACATGCATGTATTTTTGTAGTATGTCTTTATGTATAGACTCTTATAGTACATGTAGATTTGACGCAGACCCCAAGTTTTTCCAAGCAGGGAAGAGTGTAACCCCCCCCCCACATATTGGTGTTTACTATACTGTCTTCCTGGGCTCCTTAATTCCCACTGTCCACGCTGGTGTCCTATCTTATGTAATGCTACCTATTTGTGTTAGAGTGCCCTAGTGAGCATCCATGCCTGTCTCTTTAAGATCCTAGTTAATCTGTGTTTAGAAATTGGTCTGGGCTGGGTCTAAGTGATTTAAGGCTTGTGGCCAGCCAGCCAGTCTGTTATTTTGCTCCATTCTGTAGTAGCTACTTGCGCAGAGGGAACCTGTTTAGGAACTGTGACTTTTTACTGTTTATGTGCTGTTATAGTAAAGATAGAGAAGTTTGTCTAACCTGCTTTCATTGCAACTTGAACATTTGGATAGGAGCACCATGTTAGGTCCTGGACTTCCAGTATTTGGACCAATCGAACCACTGGGGACCTAAAATGGATCCTGTCCCCAGGGGTCTTGTGGGAAGGAATTCTATAGTTTTTGTAGTTATAAGTGTTGGTGCCCAAATGGACCTGGAGGGGGAGCCTTTGCTGTGATTGACAGTTCCTTCAGCCAACAGAACCTTCTGGATTATTATGGAAATGCCGAGATCTGCCTGAGGCAGTGGATCAGTTAGAGTTAGAGACTGAAGAGCGAACAGCTTAAGCTTTTGAACAGCTGCTCCCTGAAGGAATGTTGGGGAATTGGTGGGAAAAGACTTTGCTGGCCTTCCTGCTCCATTCTCCAATAATCTGAACTGCCTATCACAGAAGTCAGACTTGTCTAATTTTCAGCTTTGGAACTGTGGCAAAAAGAAAGAAAAAGTGTCATCGTGACTTGTGATTTGGACTGAAGACTTGCTCCAGAAGCGATCGACCCAGCTTGTGAGAGAGAGTTATTCTCGGATCTGAAGGTTTGCGCAGAGCAGCTGTCCATTTGCAACTGGAGGTATCTGAACTGTTGTTCAAAGAAGTTAGCACATTAAATTTGCTGAATGTGTATTGTGGGTCACGAATTGGTTCCCCACGGTCCCATCCAATATGCCAGCTGGAGGCTTCACCAGCAAAAAGATCACAAACTTTTGCAGAACTGTTCATCCTGCCTGGGCTCTGCCATCTCAGCCTAGGCTGCTACTCATGCATCAGAGACCTTCTCAGCGAAAGACCAGCCTGGGGATTCGGCGCCCTGCCCAACACTATCAAGCAGGTAGCGACCACCTGAAGGTGAGCCATGTCAGCCCTGCTTCCCCTGGCACTCCTGATCATCACCCAAATGTCTGCATCTCGCCTGTCCTACATCCAGGTTTTGGTAGTGTGAGTACAAATCAGGGTAGCTCCCTGCAACAAAAGCAAAAATCATTGTGTTACCAACTAATTGTTTCTTTTACTGGGTTCTTGCAATGGACAGAGCCATCTGGCTCGAATTACAAATTATTGGGTTGTGAGCATGCTTAACTGTTTTCTTCCTTTAAGGGCCCCAACAACAGTTGCAAAGCTGGCCACCCCAGGCAACACTTCAGGCTAGCCTGCATGACATACTGGGCACCCAGGGTTGTTAGACTGTATAATTGGGACTTAAAGTGCATGCCAGACAATCCTGATTTAAATCAGAAGGCTAATCATTCTGCTAGATTCACACCTCTCCCTTGTTTATGGCCCCTAAATAAACCTGATTGTCTTTTTTCATGTTTAAGCTGGCTAGTGTGCATACTATTAGTTGAGTTACAGTGTTAATGTTGCATTGTTGATCTTATTTTCCAGGGGGTCTCCAGAGCAGTTGCAGCAGATCCAGCCCTGGTGGTAAATGAGTAGGGTGTGAACACATTATTACTGCTGCCTATTGCTTGTGAATGTATCACTGTGTTACTATTTAGGCCACTAGAAGGTTTGGTGGGTGGTTATAGCGTCCCAGTGGGCTATACCAGAGCAGTTAAGCTACCCCAGTACCATTCCTCTGGGTGAAGGCACTCGATTTCTGAACTCAGACCCCTCAACCTGTGTATTGCCATACAGATGGGGTAGTAGCCCTTAGAATTGTGCCTCCTAGGGGTTACAGTAGTATTTAACTGCATTTGTCATTTTGTCCTTTCTGCTGCCCACTTCACACATCACTATGCTCTTTATAGCAAACTTGGTTGGTTATCGCCCCACAAAAGCCCACGACTTTGTGCTGGGGTGTTTTGTAAAAAAGTTACTCCTGACTGCCACCCCTACCCTGTCTCTGCTTGCTATCCCTAAAACTTGGACCTCCATGGGTGATCAGGCTTTTACAGCTTGTGCCCCTAGGATTTTGAACTCCCTCCCAGTATCTGTCCGGGGTGCCTCTTCTCACCACCCCTTTAAAAATTCCTTTGGAACTACCTGAAGGACTCCTCAGCCTGTGCTTGCCTGGGATGACTGGCCTTCCCACCAACCAAAGGACTTGTGTTGTACTGTTTTCATTCCTGTATCCTGTTTTATGCTCGTGTGTATTGCTGTTATACTGTACTGTTCTTGTGCGTGCCTGTTAATTGTTCCTGTGGTTTTATTTTGTACTGTAACTCATCTGTTTGTCCTACCCTATTGTAACCTCCCAGGTCATACCTGAAAATAGGCATTTTATTGTTTACTGTGCTTACCTGGTCAATAAAAACTAATAATAATAACATGAATGGAATGTACAGCATCTGTGTGTACATTGTTCAGCATGTACAGTGTATGTCCCTTTTATTATACAAAAATGACAGTTCTATACCTTGGCGCTACTCCGCACTACTGGTATTTTGATTTTCTTTTGCCATACTGTTTTGATACTTTAAAGAATAATTTGTACCATACAAGCTCTGCAGTGCAGTATCAATGCAGCCTTTTGGATCCAGTAGGTGGTAGTGCGTATGTGGTTTGGAGCCAGACAAAAGAAACAAACTATCACAGATACTTGTGACACAGCTCACAGCTTAACTCTATTAAGATAAAAATATATATTATCCTTTCAGTTTCTATTAAAGAACAATACTTTTATGCTTATGAAGTTAGATTTTTTTGTATTTATATTTAAGTTCCTCTGTTTAAAAATGTCTAAAGTATGACAGTGTTTTCTTTAATATGTATAACATGTAAAAGTAATGGGTAGGGTTGTTTCCATGAAAGTTCACTGAAATGTAAGGCTATTTGTCTTAAAAATGCCAGCTCCCCTGTCTCTCTTATTTACTGACCTCCAGCTTCATTTTTCTTTTTCAGGCAGCAGTCTCTTCTGGCTTATGAAAAAAAAAAAACTCCCAAAGCTTAAGACTGAAAGGAGTGCTCTATTCTAATGGAAATGTTAGCAGCAAAATAATCCCCTCGGCAGGCTTGCTGGGGTTAACTGCTTCCTGGGATTGGAGCTCGCTTCCTGTAGAATGCTTCCTCTAACATGTGTGCTACAGTAGCTTTCTCAATTCAAGTAACTTTATTGGCATGACAGGATATGCCAGTATAGCCAGTTTATACATCAAACTGTTCATAAGACATAAACATACTACAATACATCTATGTTGTATCTCGCTCATCTATAGGTGTGTGTGTGTGTGTGTGTGTGTGTGTGTGTGTGTGTGTGTGTGTCTCTCTGTTGTCTGTCTCTCTCTCTCTCTCTCTCTCTCTCTCAAAGCCTGTTCTTTTAATATGTAAGCCATACCACTAATATTCATGTTGCTTTGTTAGTAAGATCATTAATATTGAGTACTACTATAGATAGGAGCTAGGATTTCTGAGTCTCGTGTTTCAGAATGATAATTACTCCACTGAGGGGCTCTGCACTGCAGAGACTTTGTTGTTTGTTTGTTTTCACAATTATTTTGCAAAACCTATAAACTATATTTCAGATGTTTTTTTGGGGGGGCTGATTTAGACAGAGTCTGCTGAAAGTGAGTAGCAGACAGGAACCTGTAGCACTGGTCAGGTCAGAGAAACATCTGATACTTGGTAAAGAGTGAAATGTTGGAGTGACCCAGCATGACCAAAACAATACAGAATGGTTCCAAAACCAGAATGATGCTGGAACCACCATGGAATGCAGCCAGGATACAAAATCAGTCCAAACAATGGTTGCAGTTCTGTACTGTGGGTGCATTCACGGTGGCCCCAGCACCATTCTGGGTTCCACAGACATTCTTGGTCAGTCTTACCATTACAGATGGCTCCAGCGTTCTGATTTTGGAACCATTTCAGGTCATACTAGTGTGGGAAACATTCTTGTCTTGGAACCATTTTGGGTTATTCGGCCAATTCTGGTGTTCTGGTTCTAAATTCATCAGTTTTTTGCCCAATCTGTACTGAGTACTGACAGTGAAAAATAAGGGGGTGTTCACCTGGGAACTCTGAAAAAGGTCTAAAACACAAGAACACCTAATGAGAATACTATACGATTCTGGATGTAGTATGGTCTGTCTCTTACTGTTTAACAAGTATCTCCTGTGCTGGTGGGCGAGAGGACTGTAAAGCAAAGCTGAGCTGTTCTGTCTGCCCAACCAGTACAAGAGATATTTGCTAAACCATAAGAGACTGACCTTACTATAGTCATAATCATATTATATAGCAGTGGATCACCCTGATATGATTTGGGGTATAGTAATGGCTGTGTTCATTTTTCATGTGCCATTATTAGTCGGCTCCCTTGCAGCCTTTTCTTGGTTTGGCCAACATCAGACATTCTGTGAAGTTGGTAGCCGTGGATGCTCACATTCTTGTGCTGCGTCTATCCATTTAAGCAGATTGAGATGGCATGGTGGAGAGCCATAGGAATGGAAAAGATTATCTGGCATGGTGCAGAATCATTTAAAACATAAACTAACTTCTCATCTGGCACAGTACAGAACAGTAGAAAAGATAACCTTTTGTAATCATTTTTTTGGGGGGAGGATTCATGGCAGTGGGCTGACTGCAAAGTTGGGAATAAATGCATTGGGCAACTAGCATGAGGAGATGGCTACATGTAAGATAAAAGGTACAGCCATTTTTGCTGCTGATTGGCTCTGGGTGACCCATTGCCATATAATTTCTATGAAGCCCAATAAGGCAGTCACACAACAGTGGTTAACCTGTCACCCCAGCCCTCAAAAAATGGCATAACATAATGCTGCAAGTTTACATGCTGAAGCAAATCATGTATTACCACAAAACTCAAGTCACAAACTTCAAGAACAGGCAGGCAGCCTGGATACTTATGGGGGAAAAAAAATAAAAAACTAGCACAGAGTTTCTTTGATAAAACGCTCATTACTCGAACTGTCTATACACTGTGTGGTCACTGAATCGAGTGAAGTATTCAGTTTCAAGTTTTTTATTGTAGCACGTCTGTTTAATATCATTGGGGCCACAGCTTAAATTAATTTGAGACTGTATAGTGGTCTCGATTTGAAGTGTTTCTTTTTCTTAAGGAGGTGCACTGCAGCCTATTTTGATTAATTAGGCAAAAATAATAAATCACTTTTAAAACAGCAAGGCTGTATTACTAAATTCATAAATGAGCTGTTGTATTTTCAATCAGAAAGATGGAACGCATTTATTAAATGGGAATGACAGTCTTCACATTGTTGTACCTTTTGAAATAAATAATGGTACTCAGTGACATTTTCAATGCTGCTACAGACTGAAGTTAAACAATTATGTTGTGTATAAATAATGAAATAGGTGCAGTCCTTTAGTAGTGAGTGTATAGTTACTATCATTTTTATTTTTATAAATTTTTTGATGATTACGTTTTGCAAAATAATTTAAATGCTGATGTTATATTGGTATCTGTTGTAATTGATTAATTAGGAATAGCTGCTAATGAATTGCAGATGTCATTTAGAAGGGACTATAAAAATGAACCAGTGTCTCAGTAATATTTATGGGGAGGTAGTATAGCACAGTGGTTTAAGGCTCTGAGCTGCAAATCTGGTGACATCTAGCAGACCAGCCCTGGGTTTGAATCCCACAGCTTCCACCTGCATACTGTGTGACCCTAAGCAAGTCACTTAACTTCCTTGGTCTTGCAGGTTGCTCCTGTAAGAAAGCTTTCAGCTTAGTGTGCTACTCCTGGTTAAACAACTATTAAAAAAAAAAATGGCCCCCTCATGAAGGTGAAGTTTTGGGGTTTTTGTGCCTGTGTATTTGATCAGCATTAATTTTGTAGAGCAAGTTGGCTCAGTAATGAACACTATTTTAAGTCTGAAGTAACGACTGCTGCTGTGTATTCATTCTCTGGAGTGCATTTTATATCTTGTTCCTACTTCTGGGAGTAGAAGGCTGTGATGTTGTTCTATAGGAGATACAAAGCATAATGATCACACAATGAAGGATACCAGTTCCAGTCCTTTGGCCTACCCACCACCCTGCCAAATGAAAAATAAAACTTAACTGCAAGTTAGTAGAGCTTGCATGGAAAATGTGCTGTTAATGCTGTTACATTGTACTTTTCTTTGATTCTTAATCCTCCTTAAACAGTTTACTGGACTAAGTGACAAACATAGAAACATAGATTTTGTTGGCAGAAAAGGACCTTTCAGCCCATTCAGATCTGCCCCTTGTCCCTGCCTATTCTGTCACCATTGACCCTACCCCCCCACTGTTCCTCTACCTAATATACCCCTGTGCCTATCCCATGCATGCATGAAGCTCCCCACAGTCTTTGCCCCAATTCCTCCTCTGACAGGCTGTTCCAATCATCCATCACCATTTCCTTGAAGAAGTATTTCCACACATCTCTCCTTAACTTCCCCCTTAGCTTCAATGCATGCCCCCTTGTTCTAGTGCCTTCCTTTCTCTGGAATATACCCTCCACTACCACCTTCTTTTTTTTTTGCAATTTTCTGTTTATTACTTTTATACATAAGAAAATGCACATAGTATTCTCATGCAAGAGATTAGCAAGTCGCAAGGAAAACATTTAAAAGAACACTGGTTATCTCACTTGGTACAGTAGGAGGGGGGTAAAGAAATGTCAGCAAATGTATGCTTAAAGTCCTTAAAGTTCATAGGAAATGCCAGCTGCTTCATGGCTAAGGTTAAAGTCCTTAAAGTAAAAGGGAAAGGGTAGTGAACCTGCACTAACTTAGACGTGCTGTTAACCTTTTCATACAAAATGGGTTACAACTTTAACTCAGTCCCCCCAAACACCGCCCGTCCCCCCTCTCAGCCACTCAAAAAATGCATAACAGTATTTGGTAGTATCTGAACCAACAATATTGCAAAATTATAGGAGTTAATAAAATAACATTGAGCACTTCATCAGTGTTTTAAGACAACTTTAAGAGTAATAGGGAGACATTTATAAATAAAAGTAGCTAATGAAATCTTGCAACTTCCCTCCACCCTTGTCCACAACTAAATCCCTGCTCATTTAGGAGATCTCAAGTCCTCAAATCACACTCTTCCCATCTAAACGTTTAATTAAGTATTAAAGAAACAAAGGGCAGAAAAGTGTAATACAGTCACTCAATCCTCTTCCGAATCAGAGCTCTCCCGAACTGCCTCTCGTGGTGGCTGGGCCGTGGCTGGGCCTGAAACTCCTGTTCTGTCTTCTCGACCCACCGACCTGCATCTTGTGGATCACTGAATTGCCACATCTTCCCTCCAGATGTAACTCGAAGTCGCGCCGGCAGCATAAAGGAATGAGCTATTCCCAAATGTCGGAGCCTCTGTCATACTGCATCTAATTGCTTGCGACGAGCACGGGTTTGAAGCGAAAGGTCAGGGAACAGTTTTACATCTTGCCCATTAACATTCAGTGGGTAGGCCGCACGTGCTGCTCCTATTAGTAGATCTCGTACTTCTGGCCCGGTAGTTTTCAACAGTACAGTGCGTGGCAAGTTTGGGTCTATAGGTCTAATTCTAGGTCTAATCCGGTAAACTTGTTTCAATTCCACCCATTCAAACTGCTCCAAAATGCCAAGATTCTCCACCAGCCAGGATTTTAGGTATGATAGGAGATCTACTCCCTTAGTCCCCTCCGGAAGGCCAACTATATGTATATTTCCTGCCCTCATAGCGTTTTCCACCGCTTCGAGTCTGCCTCTCAATTGCTGGTTGTCTTCACAATCTGGGCTACAGTAGTTGCGAGACAGGGTTCTCTCGCCCACTTCTTGCACTGATGAGGATAACGCTGATGGCTGCATCCTGTGACTCAAGCCTCATCAGGGTCTTCTATTTTATTGTCCATTGCCCTCACTCGAATCCAAGATAGTTTGCCAGGGAGGTTCCTTTGTAGCCGATATGGCAGGTCGATCCGCAACCGCCCCTGCTCGGGGTAGCCACTTCGTCTCTACAGGCCTCTGTACCCTGAAGTTGAGGAATGAGTATTTTTGTTCGTCCCATAGCGCTTTTTAGTATCGTTGAGAAGCTGAGGCCTATGGGATTCAGTTAATTTCACTCATACGTCGATTCAGAGCCCTTAAATTACTATTTAGTGGCAAAAAAGGAGGAAAACAACGCGGAGCTGTAAGAGGCACGTCCTGCTCTGAAGCCGGCTCTCTAGCGCCCCTCCCACTACCACCTTCTTCATGTCTGTGAGGTATCCGTAGGTTTCAATCATGTCCACTCTCATGCTCCTCTCTTCCAAGGAGTACATGTGGAGTTCCTGCAGCCTTTCCTCATATGGCTTCCCTTGCAACCCCTCACCATTTTGGTTGCCTTCATCTATACCACCCCCACCGTTTCAATGTTCTTGTGGAGGTGTGGCCTCAGGAACTGGACACAGTACTCCAGGTAAAGCCTCACCAGTGAGTGATACAACAGCAGCACCATCTCCCTCCTCCTGCTAGAAATCCCTCTCCCAATACACCCCAGCATCCCGCTAGCCTTCCCCATTACTTTTCACACTGCCCAGCTACCCTGACATCATCAGATATAATGACCACTAGGTCTCTTTCTTGCTTGGTGACTATAAGCTCCACCTCCCCATCTTATATAAAGCCCTCTGTTTCTGCAGCCCTAAGTACACAACCTTGTACTTTCTGGTATTGAAACCCAGCTGCCATCCCTAGAACATTCCTGTAGCTTCCTCAGATCCTTCTCTCCACCCCTTCCTGAGCACCAACCCTCTTGCAGATTTTTGTGCCATCTGCAAAAGGACACACCTTCCACTCAAGCTCCTCGAAGTGTCACTTATGAAGACACTGAAGAGGATCGTTCCCAGCACCGAACTGTGTGGCACCCCACTAGTCACTCTCTTATCACCTGAGTGGCTACCACCACCCTTTGCTTCCTGTCCCTTAACCAGTTTGACACCCAGCTTATCACTTTCTCCCCCAGCTCCAGGATGGTTAATTTCATAACTAGCCTGCTATGTGGCACAATATTGAAAGCCCTGCTGAAGTCCAGCTAGGCCATATCCACTGAATTCCCTTGATCCACCTCCCTGGTAACCTGGTCAAAGAAATCTATTAGATTAATTTGTCGAGACCTCTCCCTGTTAAACCATGCTGCCAGTGGTCCTGCAGCCCCTTTGCCTCCAGGTGCTCCATGAGCCCCTCCTTCAGTAGTGTTTCCATTAACATCCCCACCACTGATGTGAAACTGACCATCCTGTAGCATCTAGCATCTTCCCTACTGTGGCTTTTGTGCAGGGGGACCACATAGATCCTCCTCCAGTACTCTGGAACTTCACCCATCTCCATTGAGGTACTAAAAAAATGGGGTCCCTCCTCTAAATGTCAGTACCAGGAATGTTTTGGTTTTGAGTGGCTTATTAAATGCAAGCTTTCTTGACTGAAGCAGTAAAATAACAAGTACTGTATCCCCCACCCAAAAAAAAAATAGACGGAAAAAAGGAATCTGCTGTTGATTTTATAATAGAGCTGAACGTTGCTTTTAGTTTGCCCTAGAAGCAGAGGTATACATTTCCAGTCTGGACAGAGAATCATGCTTTCTAGGATGTGTAAATTGCTATGATCTTGTGGCCACTTGGACTTACAGTATCACTGTAAGAGATTATTTCAAACTGCTTATATTGGAGCTGTGACCCTAGAAGTGTGATCTTCTTTTCCAAAATCGGCCCAAATGAAGATTATATAAAAGGTACTAAATGCTGTTCACTTCAAATGTACACTGCTAAAGAAATTAACTCCTCCACTGCTGAATGTGCCTTTTCCTTCTGTTTCCCTAAACTCTGCCCCCCACCCCCATCACTCACAAAAGTCTCTCCTCCAGGATTTCACTATTCACTTTAGCAGTTACCCCTGACACTGATCCCAGGGCTTTTGTCCACTGCTCCCCAACCTCTGATCCCCCCTTTGCCCTGCACTTGCACTGGTGCAGCCCCCTTTCACCCTTTCCCCAATCTCCCATGTTTCCCCTTTCCAGGTACTCAGTTTTGCATTGTTGCACACTGCATATCATTCTTCTTCTGCACTTCATTATATTGCATACTTACTCCATAAAAGCATGCTCCTGAAGACCAAGGAATCACCCGAGGGCCCCCCAGTATGACAGCCAACCACGTAACAAGAGTTATACAGTTATAGGTGTGGGAGACCTCAAAAATGCTGTTCAACATGAATGGTGCATCTCCCGAAACTGCCTCCCCAGTCCCCACCTTATTCACCTGAAGGTGCCTCAGTGTCGAGGCCTGATGTGGAGGAATACTCGGTCACACAAGCCTCTAGTGCAGTGGTTTATTTTTCTGCAGTTTGGATTCCAACTTCAGCAAAGCAGTGCTGATACTTTTTACCTTGTAACAAAGTCTTTTAGATGTGATGGCATAAGTCTCTTCCCCTTCCTCATGGTTACTGTCTGGCACTGAGAATGTGGTGGCCCAGGAAGAGGAACGACTGCGATTTCTGTCCATTTCTGATCTAGGCTGCAGTTTTATTTATTTATGCATTTATTAACCGGGTAGGTGTACTGATCCAAGGAACGCTTTCAGGCATGACCCAGCCATGAAGATGGTACAGGAGACACAGAACAATACTTTGAGTACAATACAGAGCACTGTGAAATAGTGTAAACAGCATACAAGAAAATAGGGTGAGGGTACTACAGCCCAGGTCACAAATACACAGATATGAGCAAATTTGCACACATACATGAGACAAGTGAGTTGTAATGCATCCTAGAAAGACAAGTAAAATTATTATACAATCACAAAAGGGCAGCAAACTTTATACACAGAGAGGATTTCTTTTAATCGCTGTCTTGTTGCCATTAGGAACACTTGAGTGATACATTTCTGTGACAGGATTGTGGATCATAAGATAAGGATTGGCAAGGATTAATTCAATTCAATTTTATTTTATTTTACCAGGGATACACCATTGAGCAGAACTCATTTACAAAGTGATCCTGGAAGGATGGTGCAAGCAAGCAAGAGGATACAATATCTGACAAACATTCAATACATGTTAAAAATTCCAAAAGATAACATGTAGGCAAGTAAAATTTAAGGAGTCACACATTACGTGCAAGTTATGGGAATATTTGGGAGAAAGTCTGGGAAGAGAGAATGCAAGAGGAAGGCAGGAGGGAGAAGAAGGAGGATTAACTTGGTAGATGAGCAGAGCTGCAGAACTATGCTGCCGTCACCATCATGATGTCACCGGAACTCCTTACTGCACACTTTTAATCAAGCACTCATCTTGCTACTCCCCAAAAAGAGTATGGTATTCAATGTGATCACTTCCAACCAATCTCCCTCATTAATATTGGCACCAGCATTTTAGCAACAAGGCTAAGCCCAGTTGTCCCAGATCAGATGGGTTTTGTCTCCGGTAAGTTAGGATCAGACAATGTCAGGCAATTTTTGGACTTAATATGAGAGGCTCAGCAGAGAAGGGAGCCCACAGCCACCCTGTCATTGGCCTTCTCTGCTTCCAATGACAGGGTGACTGTGGGCTCCCTGTCATTGGTCTTCCCTACTTGCAACAATGGGGAGCCCACAGCCACCCTGTCATTGGATGCAGAGAAGGCCCTTGACATGATGGAGTGGGATTTTCTGTTCAACACCCTTCCCAGATATGGACTGCTCCCTGGATAATTAATTAGATCAAACATTTGTACCATCCCCAGCAGAAACAATACTTAAGAATGTATTCCTATCTCTTCAGTTTCCACTGGGTAGGGCGACCAGATAGGGCTGTCCCCTAGCCTCAGCCCTATTTGTAATAGCCATCAAACCCGTGACACAGAAAATAGGGACCTCATCTCAATTCCACAGCCTATGGGTAGGGACTGTTTCCCATAAGCTTGTGCTTTTTGCTGACAACATCACCCTCATCGTTACTAAGCCCCAAGACACATTGAAAGCTTTGGCTGCTGTAGTGGATGCTACGTAAAGTGGGCATGGCCTGGCCAGCCACGACCAATGTGTTGGTGGCCACAGTGACATCACTGCTGGTACAAGGTGACACACTGGATTGGTACAGTGCACAGTGACCAGTATGCATGCATGTCATGGACAGATCCCAGACACTCACACCAAAGTGACGACGTCATGTCAGGATACCCCTGGCCCAGGCCAGTGGCACAGCATGTGCATGGTGCATGGTGTGGGCACACAAACCCTTCTAGTACAGCCCTACAGCATGCTGACACAGCATGCCACAGACATGCAGACCTCTACAGTCTCACTTTACACTATGTAGGGAAGCAAACATGTGAACAACATATGTATGGGAGTACAAAACAACAAGTCACAGGACAAGAACATACTATCTAACACTATAATATAACAGGACAATGGGAGCAGAACAGTTATGCACAGCACTCCAGCAACACACAGTGGAACAACATGGACCCAGCTCTGTCCCGGGGCAGTGTACGCGTGTGTCCCACAGGAACCCATACACCAGCATGTGGTGGCATGTGCACAAAGTGCTGGGTGGCAGACTGTGCTGCAGCAGAAAGTGGCAGGGACACATGTGGGACAGGTCCATCAAAAGCAAAACACACCGGCTGCCAGGGTGCAAAAGCAGGACATCAGGCGGACATGCCTAAGGAAAGTGTGTGCCTGCATAGGGGTGTGCTAAGCACAGTGTACCCATAGCACATGGCCGGGCAAGCCTGGCATACCGTGATGTGGCAGTGCACAACTGAGAGGCACCCATAGGCCTACACAATAAAGGCCAACAGGCTGGGTTGTCAATGAACATGTCACTCTGGCGCACCGTGCCACATGCAGCCATAGGGGTGTGTGTAGCATGGTAATGTAGTGCAGCGGCAGGGTCGACTGTGTGGTACAGAAACACCTGTAGGCGGTGGCATGAGATGCAAATGCTGTGGTGCCAATGTACATGCCCCAGGGACAGTAAGCATGGTCTACAGCAACAAATAAAAGGCCAACATGTCCCAGGATCATGGCACCACATGATAGCATACACAGTGTGTGCAATGCACCAGTGGGTGACATGGACTGTCAGAAATTTGTATGAAACCTATGCATCCAGCCTAATAGGGTAAGACAGATGTAGCACAACCTGTGCATGTGCAACATGGAGTAAAGTGCCATGTGACACAATAGGTGTTGGACAGGGTAAGAGATGTGGAGAGTACTGCACATGGGAGAAAACACTGGCGGAGAGGGCAGTATCCAGAAAACCAGGCTACATTAGGCATGTTGTAGTGTGTCCCCCTCAGCCAGGGATGTAAGTCAACCAACCAGCACAGAGGTGACCTTGTGTATGCCTGTCACACAGTGGATGTGGGCCCCCCCACCAGAGCCTGAAGGAGGCCTGCCTACAGTGCTGGGGTAGCTGCATGCTGTGTCGGTGTAGCAGGCATGGAACCCTGCATTGTGCAGGATGGATGATCTGCATGCTCTCGGGGATGCACATAAAATAGGATACATGACCACGCTGGACACACTGGTGATGTGTAGTAGGAGGATTGTGCAACAATGTGCAGAGCACAATGGACACATGCACAGCAACTGGGTGTCCCATGAGCTGGACCTCACAGGCATGGGCACCCTGTGGAAAGGAATAATGTGCACAGCACAGGAGGTGGTGTCAGTATATGTCGGGACATACTGCCCAGAATAGCAGCATCCGTGAAGTGGGCAGGGGCTGGGTACACACTCCAGGGCCATGTCACACTGTGACAGGTGTTGCACCAGACCACAACAGCACATCAGTAGGTGAGGAACAGGTGTGAAGGGGTAACAACCTTGTCACAAGCATCTTGGTAGATCACAGGTGGATGGAACAAAATAGCATGTTCACATGCCACAGTCCTCTGGGCTGTCTTCAATGTCCTGGGACGATGGCCCAAGCTCTGGTCCCCTTCCTGACATTCCTTGGTTGCAGGTGCTCATCGTGGTCCTCTGACAGTGAGAATTGCAGAGTGCAAGAATACATAGATACATAGATGTTGTCGGCAGATAAGGTCCTTGTGGCCCATCCATTCTGCCCTATCCCTCATTGTGAGTACCATCAAGGACAACGGTGTCTCTCCCCCCACCAGGCTTCGGCCATGGACCATGTGACAGTGGCAGTATAAAAATGAAAAAACCCACAAAGCAGGGATCATAATGTTGTTGTTACCATACAACAATGTAATACTGAAGACCCAACAATACAGCTGTGGAAGTATACAAATTCAAATGGCATTGAATGCTACAGGAACCAAACTAGTGACAGCAGTGCATGGGGCCAGACCACAGGACACATCTGATACATAACAGGCAACCATCCCTGATGCACAGGGACACACTGCAGTGTACACTTCATAAATTGCTAGGCGCCCATCTGTCTCACATTGACATGTTGTCATGCTAGCCAATCTGCTGAAACAGCAGACAGTCATGTTCTAGTAATATTCCAATTGAGAACAAAAATGTTTCATGTGCACACAATATGTTCCCATGTGTGTAGCCTGTATCTCCATGAATGAGGATTTGTCCCTCGCCAGAACAGTCCTTGTCATGCAATAGCCTCCATGCCCAGTGTCCAAGAATGTACAAAGCCAACATGACAGGGACACATGCTGCAGAGTTAAGTACAAGTACACCCATGATTGGCCGCAGTATGCCTAACGTGCCCAGCCAGACCTTGCCAAACCCATGTCCAGACAATATAATCCATGCATAGGACTACCTACCTGGCCTTGGGACGATGCAACCTGAACCATCTGGCAGAAACATTCCAGCCTCTCCCTCTCCCTCTGGACCAGGTTGACATATCTATGGTGGCACTGTTCTCCTGATCAGGTGGCCCCAGTCCGGGTGTTCAGGTGCTGCCCCACAGAGGCCCACACCTCGCAGTGTGGGCATGACTCCTCCTCCACCTTACCAAACAGCTGCTGCTCCCAGACCTCCACCAGGTTGGCAAGTTCAACCTCCCCCCACCTCTGGTCTTGCTGCTGTACAGCCATGCTCCTCCTTCTTCTGCTTGACATTTTCAGAAGTTCAGTGGCAACTAAGTTGCACTCTGACTTCACATCTTGAGATGTTTTTAAGAGTGGAAGATAATATCGTTTGCACAGAGTTAGACATAGGCTGCACAGTGCAAACAATGTTTGCGCTGTGCAATCACAAAGAAAGACGACGTAGTGCATGCCCTACCCTGTGCATGACCTGCGCAATGTCATGCATGTGCGTAGTGCAGTGCACAACTGCACGTGTGGCCATGCTGGTGACATCATTGCATGTGCATGTTTTGAACTGTGCAAATGTGCAAAAGGCATTGTGCAGTGCATTGCATGATGCGCAAGTGCAAAACCACTAAGTATGGCGTAGAAATTAGCTATATTTAGCCAGGCTATGCAAATACCTTCATTGGGCAATCAGTGGGCAAAACAACCCATTAGCATCTCTTTATAGCCAGATTTGCACACATTAGTATGTGTAATTTTGCCCGGGCTATTTAAAGGGGACCAGAGCCGCCCCCCCAGCACACTGAAACTGTAACCAGGGAGCCACGGGCTTGAAAGAACAGCAGGCCAGAGATAAAGACTGCCAGAGATGTCTTCACAGGAATCAGACTCCACAGGCACAGGTAGTGAAGCCCGCCAGGATGAAGCCCAATTCTGCAGAATTCTGCAGTAGAGTTACTACAGCAAACAATGCAATTTCAATGGGAGTTAATCCTTTTGTCATGCAGAAAACCTGTGACACTGCGTTTCATCCTGGTGGGCTTCACTGTAGGTGTTCTGCATGTCATACACATACCAAAACCTGTTGCTACAGGAGGATACATCCTGGTGCAGAAACATGGGTTGCCAGTAGCGTGGAAGAAAACATATTACAACAATGCGTGTCACGTAAAGTAGTATGCAGTCAGAGTATATCCCGTCCCAGCTGTTAGGTGGGTCCCAACAGTGTGCAACACTGTCACACTGTCTTGTCACATACAAACCATGTGTCCAGAGCATGGGGTTCACCTGACAACACACACATGGCTGGCTGTGGACGACAAAGTCCCTATATATGTATGCTGTATGCAACCACAATTTTTTGGGGGTGGGGCAGTCATTTTACTGCCGCATGCCCTTGCATGGCAGAACCAGCACTCATATACACCCTAGTGTCAGGGGATGTCCCTGTGTTGACCTTGTTGTCCAGCTTCTCCCTGCAGTGACAGACAACATCCATGGCAGTAGGCTTCCACAGAACATCAACCACCACAGATCTGTACCACACACATGTTGCCTCCACATCTGTGAAGGTAGCTCCTGTGCTCCTGGACTGTTGCTGTCTGTCTACTGCATGACGTTGGCCAGGTTGTATGTGTCATGTACATGCCAACATTTGTGTGGGGCCCCGCGTTGGCCATGCGTGTAACAAGGTTGACCTATGACATGCTGGCAGTGGGCATTGGCTGACCCTGTCTACACAGGTACATGGTAAACAATAATGTTGCAACAGTGGTTCTGATTGAGGAAGCACACACATCCTACTCACACACCAGGCACTGACCATCATCTCATAAGCAGGAAGCAGGGAGAGACTGAGGGCAAAAAAATTCTCCCATGAGGAATTTCAAGCCTAAATTTACAGAGCTAGGAAAGCCCTCCTGTCATGCAGCCGCACCACAGATGCTGCTGTCAGATAAGCGTGGGAGATCACTGTATCGGTTAATGCCATCAGTGGGGGGGTGTCAACCACTGGACGTGGTGCACAAACGTTTCTGAGACCTCCAGCACCATGCCAAAGAAGACATGGCTGCACAGTGCCATGTGCAACGTGCAACTGGTGGTGGACCCTGGTCATCAGCAGTTGCCAGGCCACTTGACCCTGCAGAGGAGGTGGTGGTGTTCACACTGCAGCCTCTGGAGGTTGAAGGGGTCCCTGGGGGAGACTTTGAAACCCAGGTTGCGTCCTTCCAGACATATTAGTAAATGGCTGAGTCACATCCTTGTGTGCATGGGTACTCGTGTAGATCCTGCAGGTGTTGGGGCACACTGCAGCCATGGCAATAGCACATATGTTGTGTGCAGTTTGCAGACTAGTGTGCTCTGTGACATGGCATGCTGCTTTATTTACCATGTTTCCTTGACAGCAGTATATACTACAAATAACCCAATGGGTACTTCTGGCATTTGCCCATTCACATAGGATGTGTGTGTCACATGTGCAAGGTGATTCTCATGTGTGCTGGATCCTGCTGTCACATGTGCTGTGTGTGTCACTGTGTAGGGAGTTTTGGCCTTCACTGTGGGTGTCAGTGTGCACATGTATGGCATGTGTAGGATACATGGTTAGTGGGTACTGTCATGCATGCACAAGCCAACATCCATAGGTAGCTGTGTGGCCATTACTGATGTGGTGTGGTTTGCCCTTTTGTCACCAGTTTCATGATGATTCCAGGCAATAGAGACGGGACCGCTAGGGCATGGATGTGTCATCCCTGGGGCTTGACTACTGTGTAATGTGTGCAATACTGATGACCCACTGGGCATCCTTTTTGAAGACCAGGAGGACAACAAGGAGGAGACATATGTGCCATCCCAGGACTGTCTAGAAGCCATAGCAGACCTGGGGGGGGGGTTGTCACCAACACCAAGCCCCCACGCATCCCCCTGTCCAGCCAGTGGTGCACTGCACTCAGGCTGTTTCTGAAAACACCCACACCCCTGACATCAGCACTGCGCTGTCCAGGACAGCACACTCCTGTGCTATCATCATCATCACCACCACCACTGGGAGGCCTCCACATCCTCCATCTCCTACACCACTCACCCTGCACAACAGGTGGATGAGAGCAGTCAGACAGAACTCCCGCATCCCCCACCCTCCCTGTGCATGCCATCACATCCAGCAAAGGTCTGTCACCTCTGCCACCCACCCTAGTCATGGTGCACACACACCCCACCCAGTGCCCATGCCCATCAGCACGTACTGTCCCCAGGACAGTGTACCCCAGGCACAGGCTCCCACTGACTCCCAACAACTGCTACAGCCTGCCATAAAGTCACAGTCAGCTGCACACTGTGGACTTGCCACGTTCTGCAGGGACATGCGTGAGGACATGGTCCGCCTCCATGAGCTTCTGCATGCTGACATGCAGAAGGCTAAACAGCGTGCAGAGGCCCGCGAGAATCCTGTATGCACTCTGGCAGATGTTTGGGGAACTCATCAGGGTAGTGAGGGAGCTCACGGCCACAGTGCATGTGAGTGTGCAGCCCCAGTGGCAATGCAGCCACTCTGGTGTGCACTGGCATGGTGCAGGAACCACCTCATGGTATACACCAACCCCATGGAATAGCATGTCAGGGTCAGGCAGCATACCAGTGACACCTTTGTTCATGGCACTCCCCGAACCCCTGGGTGCAGCCTGGACATTCCATCATCCAGCCAGCATCGTGGATGTGCACAGGCCAGGGTGACCCCCTGCCCATGGACATCACCCTTCCCCTTCCCATGGCACATGACCCCTACACACAGGGGTCGTGGATGCCAGTCCATCCAGACATGTGGTGGATGCAGAATGTCTTGATTTTGGAGGCCACCCCTGCATTTTGCACTCTACCTATGCCCCTTCCTGTTTCCTTGCTTTGTTTTCCAAAGCATTCCCACCACCCCATCCCTGTCCCACCTGTTGTGTGCACTGTTATTTTTCAGAACTATTTTGCACATTTTGTACACTGTTTCTTTAATTTTTGTGTTTACATTAAAGTTTTGAAAATTACAACAGTTTCTTTTTCTTTTGACACCCACCTGCTCCTCTGTGTGAGTCCTCTTATGATGTTGGCTCTGTATTCCTGGGCCCTTCTGGTCATGTGGGGGTCGTTCCTGTTGAGCTGCTCCAGTATCCTCTGCACCTCTGGCTCCACATCACTTTCACTGTGTTCCTCTTGTACCAGCAGGCCAATTCCATGGGTACGTGCCATGTTGTGTAACATGCAACAGGCTAGGAATATGCCACGTGCCTTGTGAGGATATACTGTAGGGCACCACCTGAATGGTCCAGGCACTGGAATTGCATTTTCAGCATGCCACAGACATGCTCAGTTATGTTGTGTGTGGCAGTGTGTGCCGCATTGTATCTGTCCTTTGCCACATTTGAGTCCCAGGTATGAGGAGCCAATAGCAAAAGGAATAGGCACTGTAGGCTGTAAGGTAGAAAAAATTTCTTAGCACCTGTTCACAGTATCGCTGCCTGCATCCACAAAACAGGCCATGGTCTGTGGTGCATCCTGTGCACCTGTCCACCCTCCCCTACCCACTCACCCTTCACTCAGTGAGGCATGACTGTGCTGTGTTAAGGCAGTGTACCCCCATGGGGGGTTCTTGGAGGTGCAGCGTGTACTCACCAACAAGTTGTCCACTGTGTATTTGGCCACCATCAGATGCTTGGCATAATTGTGAATTGTGCCATATGAAGGCATCGTGCACACTTCTTGGGTACCGTGCCAGGATACTTGAGATGTGCCTAGTTGCATCGCACACTACCTGGCAATTGATGGGTTGGTATCACTTCTTATTGAGAAAGGCACCCACCCCATCACCAGTGGGTGCCAGGATGGCAACATGGATGCAGCCCATGGCACTAAATACTGCAGGTAGTTGCACAACCCGATAGAACTGCTGCATGATTTCTGTTCACTCCGCTGCTGTGCTGGGGAATATGATGAACTCTCCAGGATGTGGCAGCATGGCACCTAGAACTGGGGCCAGCAGGCATGAGGTGTCAGACTGCGACACACCTATGGTATCGCCCACCAGTGTCTGAAATGACCCAGTGGCTAGGAAACACATCGCAGCCATCGCCTTCTGCTTGACTGTCATGGCATGGCTGTGCTGCGTGTCACTGCACAGCTGCTCATGCAGGAGCTCACACAGCTGCTGTAGCATGGTCCTATTGAGATGGTACCGGCCCACCAGATAGTCCTCGGTGAGAACAGAATGCTGTACTGTATTGCCAGTGGGCTTCTGAGAGGTTGGGAGGAAGAGGAGGTCATATTGCACCTATTCAGATCCTAGCTGCAGTCGCACCTGGAGTGTGGTGTACAGTACTGGCAGCCCTACTTGAGAAAGGACATAACTCTGTTACAGGTAATCCAGAGAAAGGTATAAAAATGGTTCAGGTTCAGCAGGGCAAAGCATATGAGGGGAGATATATCACAAGCAGTTGCACTGAGTGCAATAGAAAAAGTCAAATGTCCAGTCAGATATATGTAATGAAGACTCATGGTTTATTGCACATACTTCAGGCAAGAGAACATGGCATTGAGTCCCTGTGCTTCAAGTTTATCAGCTGACCCTTCATCAGGGGTTCCCATGATAGACACGAAGTGCCGAGGTTCAGTGCCACGCTTGCTTGCCAAGATTATGTGCACTAAACCATGAGTCTTTATTATAGTATCTGTTTGGACAATCAAAGTTTTCCACTGGAGTGCAACTGCTTGTGATGTCTAGTGTGTTCTGCCTTTCTTGGTTTGCACCACTGCGAGTTTGTAGCAATGCACATGAAGGCATGTGTGAGTGTCAAAGTATATGAGGACAGGCTAAAGGACCTCAACATGTACTCACTTGAGGAGAGGAGTGGGGACATGATTGAAACCTTTAAGTACCTATAAGGTATCAACAAGGTGAATACAGATGACCTGTATAGTCTTAGTGGGAACAGAACCACAAAGGGGCACTGCTTTAAGCTGGCAGGGGGGAAGGTTCAAGAGGGAGACCAGAAGACATTTCTTCACAGAAGAGTGGTGGCATTGCAACAAACTCCCGGAAGAGGTTGTCTCCTTGGACACGGTGGATGGATTCAAAGGGGAGGTAGGATGGGGTAAAAGGGAAGGTCAGGGGCAAGGGGGTACAAGAAAGGAGTGGTGAGAGACACGTTGTATGGGAAGGGGGTGGAGCCTTCAGTAGTAACTGAGAAAGGGCTCCACAACTTGAGCAAACTTGATGGACCAGCACGCCTTCTTCTGCTGGCAGTTTTCATATGTTTGCATGAAACCTAATAGCTATCAACAGTGGGAGAAAGACTTCTGAACTGTCATTCCTCAAAAGTCCTGGGAGGGAGTGTGCCATTTAGTCACTAGATCTAGCATACAGCTAAGTGCTAGAACCATTCAGTATAAGATCCTGCATCAGGCATATAGGACTCCCCCACCGAGGTCTGCATCATATGGGAATCCTGACCCATATCAGATGCTAGTAATGTGACTAACCGGAGGCATCCCTGGTCATGTACTGTGGACGTATCCTTCTATTAAGGGTGCTGGCAGTGCTATGCAAACCTGTTATCTGCCTCCCCACTGCATACTCCAGAAGTGGTAATACTGGAGCATTATAAGAACTGGCACTCCCTTATTTTTACTTATTTATTTAATGGTATCTTGGAGAACACCTGTGAGCAGATGCTCATTTGTAGGTTCCATGTCAGTTACAAGAACGTGAACAGGCACATAGCATTACATAAAAGGAATTACATTACAAGCAAGTACAACATTGCATTGGTACAAAACAATACATTACAAGCTAGGTCAACAATAAATTGATGTGGATTACAAGACTGGTATAGCATTTAGCTTAAGGTATAACATTTAGACGTTGCGTCGGCATTGTTGAGAAGGTGCCTGCATCAGAGAGTTAAGCCTATTTATGAGGGGAGAAACAGAGTGGAGAACAGAGTGGCCAACTACTCTTTAGCCTGTACCTAAATGCCCTGCCTAGCGCCTATTCTGGCAATATTCTGCTATAAGCTGATGACGCTGTGATTTATGCAGCTCACAAAAATCTCACCTCCCTTCAAGACTCCCTCCAGCACTCTTTCAATGATGCTGAGAATTGGTTTAAGAAGAGCAGATTAGTAATTAACCACAAAAAAAACTAAGGCAATGCTCTTAGCCCACCCCCAGAAGACAGCCAGCAAAAAGTCCCTCAAAATCTTTCCCGAAAGAATTCTTGCCAACCACTCCGAACAAGTTTACCTCAGACAGATACCTTGAATCACATTTGACTTGGCCCTCACCTTTCACGCCCACATTACCTCCCTTGCTTCCGCTGCAAACGCGTGCCTTGGCATCCTCTACTGGCACAAGGACTGCCTCCCACCTGATGCCCTCAGACTCTCCATCACGTCTGCAGTAATGTCCCTTATTGATTACGGCCTCCCAGTACATGGTGCTGCTGACTCCACTGCCCTCAGCAATATTAGACTCATGCTAAATAAGGCTTGCCGTCTATTGACCAGTGCCCTCAGACTCACCCACATCTGCCAACCCTATGACATGGCCAAACTCCTAAACCTCGACGAATGCATCCGCTACCAAACCGGCCTGCTAACCAAGAAAATCCTGCTTAGGCTCTCCCCTCCGGGGTGTCTGCCTCCATCCAATTTACACACCCCAGAGCCACCACCTGAACTTCGGACAAGGTCACTCTTCTAGTGCCCAGAACTAGGACCTCCCAGGCCCAGAGGTCATTCAGCTACAGAGCCCCTACCTGGTTCAACTCACTCCCCACAGCCATTTCCAACACCGCCAAAATTGCCCCCGTCAAAGCTGCCTTACGAGACCTGCTATTCAACACCCGCTGCTGCACCTGTCACTAAAAGATACTCTGCTGTTTCTTCTGGCACTATTGACATGGCCCACTGGGCTGAACACCCACCCACACCCACACCCCAATCCCCCCCCTGGGCCCTCTCATCTCTGCCAGTACCTGCTGGTACTACTTGAAATGTTCATTTATCTACACGTGTTCAAGCAATTGTATGTAATACTATGTAGCTCTGTTCATGCAACCTATGTAATACTTTGTTGACTCTGTATGTCTGTATTCTGTAAACATGTAAAAATCTGTTACTCTGTCTTGACTGTACTCTTTAAACTATGTTAACCATGTGTGTCCTCTCTGTGATGAGGTACCTTTGTAAACGAGCCACTGGCTCAAAGGTTGTAAATCCGATTATACAATAAATAAATAAATTAACAGGCACAGCTGTGGCATAGTGAAGAGTATGCCTGAGTACAGGGTTAAGAACAGATTTAAGGAAGGTTGGAGAGAGAGTGGGGCTAGGAGAGCAGCAGAATGGGGGGCATGAAGGTAGGGACAGAGAGGGGAATGGGTGCCCAGTGGGGAGGGAGGGACAATGAAGTGCTGTAGAGGTAGGTGCCCCTAGGATTAGGTTGAACACTAAATGCTACTGCTTTATGTTGGTCCAGATGTAGGAGAGTTGTTTTGGTCATCATGAACGGCCAACGGAGTCACAATTGTCATCTTATCACAATTGTCATTATGTTGTGAAATGTATATATCATTTTGTAATTGTTATATTTATGTGTCTTTAGTCATGCTGTATTAGTTGTAATTTTGTTTCATGTTATGCCATTGAGTCACCATTTTAAATGGGTTCATTCTCAATGGTCTAACCCTTCAATAAAAATGAAATAAAATGAAAATCAAGCAGATACACCCCTCACAGTGCACAGAAAATCTGGTTCAGTGGGGCAATGATTGCAGCTAACTGAGTACTCCTCAAGACACTGGCTTACCCATCATCAAGTGAATGGGTCAAGCTTCTTCTTTATAAGGTGGCTAATTATGAGATAATGGCACACACTGCTGGGGGGGGGTGGCATAGAATAAAACTGTTCCACAAATCCTAGGGCCCCTTTGAGAACCATGTAAAACAGACTCCCTTCTTACTATCGCCAAACTGCTGAAGTCTGGGGGGACTGGTGGATCACCTGTAACTGTACAGAATTAAACCTTTATTATAAGCTCAGCTGCTGGCCTCATCCCTCCCCTCCACCCCATACTATTGACAGAACTTGTATACTCTGAGTTAATCTTTCTTTGCTTATTCCCAACTTAGTCTTGGGGACACATTGTTGAAATAAAGTGGGCTACAAATAGGGCACGACTTTCTGCTTTATAAGCAATACCCAGGGAGCTGTCATACCAAAAATAAGTGTACAAAGGATATCGCCCCGTTCATTGTTTATATATATATATATATACACACATATACAATTACTCAAATGTTATCTCTCAACTGGCACATAGAAGTTCTGTGGTAATAATTTTGCGTTATTAATGAAATGCTGTTTTGTACTTTCTTGTTTCCTCTGTACCTTGTCTCCACATAGTGGGCTCCTTGGCAATGTGAAGCCGAGGTAAGGCACACAGAGAAACTGGTAATACTTGCATGTTTCCTTGCCTTCTGGTTGGGAACATGTTGGGTTATCTATTGGCAGTGGCATCTTTATTTATAAGGCACCCTTCCCCGGAGGCTCAGGGTGCCTTATTGATCAAACACATGGACACACAACTCAGAGCAAGAATAAGCATATAAATACACCCAAATAAAACACATCAGTAAAACATAAAAATTACTCGACTTTGGCATCCAGATCTCTTATAGCCTTAAAAGAGCTGCGTTTGAGGGTTCTCCAACTTCTGTGGTCTGGGTGCTCAGGCCACTCGCTCCCACATTTTCTTGCTGCTTGGCTGATTTCTTCCCACCTTCTTGCTGAGCACTTAAAGAGCAACTGACGCCTCAAAGAAAACTTTAAAGAGCATAATAATTAGGTACAATTCTGTCTGCATTTCAATTATATTTTACATATTTTTCCTCCCCATAATTTATTATTAAAGAAATGTGTATGAATATGTGATCGCTGTCCCTTAGAGTTCATTTTGAGTTCACCTGCCTCTGTAGCTTACTCCCTACTTCAAGTAATAATCTTCTATTGTGACAACACAATCTGTTGCCATGGGAGTAACTGTGAGGGCATAAGCCGTGCTCTATGACTTCAGGTAGGGAGAAAGCAGCAGGATGGAATAGATGAACTCTTCAGAGCAAAGATTCTGTTTTCATGCAAATGATCTCACTACTAAATAATGGGAAGGGGGAATACAGAACTAGTGGGAAATAGAAGCTGGACAGTGCTCCCCTGAACATGTCACCAGCTCCTTAACCAACAAGTCCTCAGATTTAGACACTAAAGTAAATGTGGCCACCACTGAAGCGCAAAACACAACAGAAACAGCACCATCTGCTGTTACCGTACTGATGGTTAAAAACAGGATCCTGCTGTTCTGGTTAGAGCATTTAGAGAACAGTGCAAGGATGGGTCACATAAGGATATTGGGCATCGCAGAAAGAGCGACCCTCATAGTATTCGTGAAATTGTTACTGCAACAAACTTTAAGACTGCAACGTGGAGAACAGATCTTGCAAGCCAACAGAATAACACCTAGGCGAAGGAGCAACACACCATAAGAATAGCAAACTATCCTAATAGTCACATCGGGCCCACACATCAATGACCAGATCCTGGCAGAAGCAAAAACGAAGGGATAGTGTTTCAATGAGGATGGTACTCGAATCTGTTTTTTTCCCCGACCTGAGCTTTTCTACAAGGCAGCGTCAGAAGGGCTTCGACACCGTCAGAGGTAAACTACAGGTGCTTGGAGTCAGCCATGCACTCCAGTTCAAGCTTAGCTGCACATCACGTGCACAGGGGAAACCTACATTATACAATGGCAAGAACATTTCCTGGACACTTATTGATCAGTGTGTGCCTGGGACAGTGACGTTGTCTGAGCTTAGAAAATTGGCACGTGAAAAGCTGCACTCCGATAGGCTAAAACATTCTGGCACCAGTGTTATTTCTAAACAATGCCTGGTAAAAACAAGTGCCATTTCAGGGTGCCCCATTGCTTAGGGTATTATTGGGCAACCCGAATTGTGACACTGAAAAGCCTCCATTTATTTTTCCTCCCACTTAGCATCCCCCCATCCTGTCTCCAATTTTGTGCCTGCTGTTTCTAAAAATCCCACAAAACTCAGAAATATACCTGCTTTTACTTTTGCCTCCTACCTCGCTTGATGGATCTCAGATTGACAGCAGCTCTTAGTCTATGCTTTCTGCACAGTGCTACTGGTCCACCCGCCACCATCACACCATGCTGGCTGATAGTACCGCGGCTGACTCAGAGTACTGTGATCTCTTCTGTCTCACAGATAAGTAAATAATTACAAAAAAGGTCACGTAGCTGCAACTCTTGTTTTGGTGGTGGCCTTCTGAAACACAAACGTGAGCTGGAAGCACACTGCTGCCCATTCCACCTCTCACAGCATTAGACTGGCAGCAGAAACTGCACACCAGCAGAGTTACCCCCCCAACTACATAGTCCTCAATAGGACAAACATTCCCAGTAGCGGAGGAACTACTGTATTACAAACTTATTACAAAACCTATTGTAAACTAATTTTTAATTTCTATTTTTTGAATTAAACTTTTTTTTTCTTTACAGTGCCCATATTCTAAGTATAATAATACCCTCCAGGGTGGGCATTATGAGATATAACGGATCTTCCAGGGACTATAAGGCCCTTTCATCTGCAACGATCAGACCTCTTCGCCTGGGTGGTCCATTATATATTTAATAATGGATGGAAATGTGTAACAGAATTTAATGGTTGCCGGGTGGGATGCTACAACCCCAAGGGAGAAGCCATTGGGGTTTATTAAAGCATCCCACACCGAGGGCAATCATTAAATCCAAGTTAAAAGCACACTTCCTCATCTTTTATTTGTTATAATTGCTGGTTAGCAATTTTTTGCCACATTGATTTTTGTGGTGTTGTTTCAGTCATGCAGGCAGACACATACACGCAGACATACACACACACACACACACACACACACTACACACACACAGACACACACACACACACACACACACATATATACACACTCTCTTTTAGCTTGTTTTAGTTTTTATTTTGTCATTTAGTTTGTTGGTGATTTGTAAATTATGATTTGGGATTACCTTAGCGAGGCACGTCGGGTTGGAGCCCTTCCTGTTGGTAGTTGTAGTCCAGCGTGATATCCAAACGGCACGAGAAACCTGATAGCTTTTTTGTTTCTATTTTTAAGCGGGCAGAAAAGAAAAAATGAAGACTATCAGCACAAATGTAGACTTTTTTTCTTTTGGTGCAGACGAGCCCTCCTGGTGTGGGGGCTCCACGCTACAGAGGATATGGAGCTGCCATGTTTCTCAAATTGATTAGCCCGCCCAGCAGGACCTCAACAGCCAATCACAGAGTGTCTGTTCTTGATTGAGGTGGCACGTGTTATAACGGCAAATTATAACTGGCTCAGCCTATGGAAAAAATTGCTGGCCAGATATTTTATATATATATATATACATACAATAATGTATGGGGAAATGTGCTTAATGAGAAATTAATGTTTGCCCGAGGGGTGGGATGCTACATAAACCCCGAGGGCAAAGCCCAAGGGGTTTATTAAAGTATTCCACCCCTCGGGCAAACATCAATTATGAATTAAAGCACACTTCCCCATACACTGTTATTTATAATTGCTGGGAAGCAATTTTTTCCAGCCCTGTGTCTCACTCTGACACACAGACATGCTGATTCACACACACACACACACACACACACACACACACAGTGTGTCTCCTCATTCGATTTTTTTTCTTGTACTTTTAAATTCTACAGTTGCTTTTGTATTTTATTTTTTACTTTGGGCAGATTTCTGTGTTGCGATTGGGATCATGATGTTCCCAAGGAGGGAGGTCAGAGCCATTCTTCGTGGCAGTAGCGATCGAGACTTTTTCGCTGTTGTTCTTGAGAGTTGTGTGGTGCGATTTTGGAATGGTAGGATCAACCAGATATTTCTTAAAAAAGCGAAATGTGTTTTTCTTTTTTTTAAAAACCCCAACAAAATGAGTAAGCGTCCCAGTCTGACGGCTCCTTGTTCCGTGGGAAGAGAACCCGCCATGTTTTTTGAGCTGTTTTGCCCACCTCCAAGGAATGCAGAGCCAATCAGGATGCGGCTCTTATGTGATTGAGGTAGCACGTGTTTGTCATTATAACCCGCGGGTTATAATGGCAAATTATAACTGGATCAAGCAATAGGAAAAATTGCTGGCCAGTTATTATATTCCAATAATGCCCACCTTGTCTGGTATTATTACTTACATAACATAACTATATCAAGTCCAGGCACACACATGACCCTCTCACATGTTCACACATGAAAGATATCACTCCACACACTTACCTACCAACCTCCCATCCTATCATAACCTTCCCCCGCAAATAAAGTGCATCAGCACACCCTCAAAAGCGTTGTCAAGACAAAGCAACACTGTAAATTGCAAAGCGCAAATCTGTTTTTTCTTCAAATTGCTGCTATGAGCAACTTCACAGACCTGGCTCAGTATACTGAACTGAGCGCACTCTGTCACACTTCACTGTCCCACACCATTTAAAAAAAAAACATAACAGAAGCAGATTTCCACTGGCTTATTGCCACCATAAACAAACAAATGCCCTTCTGAAGAGCAACGGACAAACAGGAAAGCAAGGCTCCCCTGCAGCACTTCTGCTGACATTCTCACTTGCTTCCCCTCTTAGCATTTCTCCTCACATGAGTATGCAGATCCACAGTAATGCAGTACAGGACTTCAATGGCCCCACTGACAATATGGAATTCATTTATCTTTCCTTCCTTCCTTCCTTCCTTCCTTCCTACCAACAGATGAATCAGTGGGATCACAGACAGAAATGCACTGAGACACCTGAAAGGACATACACAGGACAAGCATGTAGCATCAGTGCCACCTGCTGGAGAAAAGAGAAAGTATGGACTCTTTTTTTTTTTTTTCCAATAAGTGTACCAATCCTAACAAACAAACAATATATCTATCTATATCATATTTTCCCATTTTTTTCTCTTTCAACAAACCAGATATTGTATAACAGCAATAAGGCACTCCAGAGTGTGTTTAATTGTGTAATAATGTAACTTCTCAGGTGCTGAATGCACTCGACATGTGGACTTATGCCTAAACCACCCAAGGTGTGATATTATTACACAATAACACACACCCTTATGCGCCAGTTGAAACTCCTCCCCTCCCACCTGCTCCTGTTCCCTTTCCTCCTGACTCCCTCCCAGCTTGCAGCTCCTACTGTCCAAGGGTCAGGGCTACTGTCAAGGTCAACACTCTACACCCAGTGGCCTCACTTCATCACTGCTGCTGCACTTCTTTCCACCTCTGGGGGTGGTGGTCTCTGGTGAGGTGCAGAAATTTTTGCTATTAATACGGTGTACCCTGCTGCTATTAGTTTATTCACACCTGTAATTGTGCAGATTTTTTTTATTATGCTGAACACTGCTACTGTATTCTTTTTGCCACTGTAAATATTGACTCTCTTGTACTGTGACCACACTTTGTGTATCAATGATTGTGCGAATTCTATGCCTCAGATTTGCTATTTGTACTGTGATTCTGCCTTTTCATGTTCTCTTTCCCCTAGATTACACCTGGAAATGAGCCTTGGCTCAGTGTGCTTTTCCTGGTTACCAATTTTCCAATAAATAAGTAAATAAAGAGAACAATGGGTTAGATAAAGAGTTAACAAAGGAAGGAAAGGCAGTTTTAAACTAGAACAAGGTAAACACGCAGCTGCGGGAACTCAAAGGCTTTCACACCAACGTTTCAGTCAGCACCAGCTAGGTTCGCGACGGCCAGAGGAAGCTGCCCGCCTTCCCCACAGGATCAAACAGGGACTAGCCGAACCCCCCCCGGACTCCCAGTCAGCAAAAGCAAGTGTCGCGAGGGCCAGAGGAAGCTGCCCGCCCTCCCACAGGATCCAACACGGACTAGCTGAACCCCCGGACTCCCAGTCAGCACCAGCAGGGTCGCGAGGGCCAGAGGAAGCTGCCCGCCTCCCCACAGGATCCAACAGGTACTGCTTGAACACCCCCGGACTCCCAAGTGCGGCTGCGGGAGCTCAAAGCTTTCAGACCAACATTTCAGTCAGCAGAAGCGAGGGTCACGAGAGCCGGAGGAAGCCTGCCCTCCCCACAGGATCGAACAGGGACTCGCCGAACACCCCCCGGACTCCCAGTCAGCACCAGCGAGGGTCGCAAGGGCCGGAGGAAGCTGCCCGCCTCCCACAGGATCCAACAGGCACACACCGAACCCCCCCCCGGACTCCCAGGTATGCGGCTGCGGGAGCTCAAAGGCTTTCAGACCAACATTTCAGTCAGCACTAGAGAGGGTCGCGAGGGCCGGAGGAAGCTACCCGCCCTCCCCACAGGATTCAAAAGGGACTCGGGAATTCCCCGGACTCCCAGTCAGCACCAGCGAGGGTCGCGAGGGCCGGAGGAAGCTGCCCGCCTCCCACAGAATCCAACAGGGACTTGCTGAACCCCCCAGACTCCCAGGTGCGGCGGCTGCGGGGCTCAAAGGCTTCAGACCAACATTTCAGTCCAGCACCAGTGAGGGTCACGAGGGCCGAAGGAAGCTGCCGCCCTCCCACAGGATCCAACAGGGACTCACGAACCCCCCGGACTCCCAGTTAGCACCAACGAGGGTCAGGCGGGAGGAAGCTGCCCGCCCTCCCACAGGACCCAACAGGGACTCGCCGAACCTCCCCGGACTCCCAGCATGTCCTGCGGAGCTCAAAGGCTTGATTCAACATTTCAGGCGCATTGTTCAGTTTAAATTTACGCCAATGGACAAACTAAAGTTTTTAGAAAAAAAACATCTGTGCAGCACTGTTGTGGCTCATTCTGTTGAATAATATTGCTGTTTAGTCAGGTAGCACTGTTGATGATATGTTGTGGCTCATTTTGTTGAATAATAGTACTGTTTAGTCAGGTAGTGTAATTAAGCACTGGGAAAGCCATTTCTGATGCGACTGCTACTAAAGCCTGCGACTGCTACTAAAAGCCGTTTCATTGTCTTAACTGTCCTGCCTCCTACTGCTGCACTGTATTTATAGTTGTTTCCTCTCTCTTTCCACAGTCAGCACCAGCAAGGGTCACGAGGGCCGGAGGAAGCTGTCTGCCCTCCCCACAGGATCCAACAGGGACTCGCAGAACCCCCCTGCCCCTAGATTCCCAGGTACATGGCGGCAGGAGCGCAAAGGCTTTCAGACCAACATTTCAGTCAGCAGAAGCTAGGGTCACGAGGGCCGGAGGAAGCTGCCCGCCCTCCCCACAGGATCCAACAGGGACTCACCGAACCCCCCCCACCGGACTCCAAGTCAGCACCAGCGAGGGTCGCGAGGGCAGGAGGAAGCAGCCCGCCCTCCCAACAGGATCCAAAAGGGACTCGCCGAACCCCGGCCCCCAGACTCCAAGTCAGCACCAGCGACGGTTGCGAGGGCTGGAGGAAGCAGCCCGCCCTCCCCACAGGATCCAACAGGGACTTGCCGAACTCGGCCCCCCCCGGACACCCAGGTACGCAGCTGTGGGAGCTCAAAGGCTTTGAGAAAACATTTCAGTCAGCACCAGCAAGGGCCGTGAGGGCGGAGGAAGCTGCCTCCCTCCCCACAGGATCCAACAGGGACTCCAAACCCCCAAGACTCCCTGTCAGCACCAGCGAGGGTCGCGAGGGCTGGAGAAAGCTGCCGCCCTCCCACAGGATGCAACAGGGACTCGCGAACCCCCCGGACTCCCAGTTATGCGGCGCGGGAGCTCAAGGCTTTCAGACCAACATTTCAGTCAGCACCAGCAAAGTGGAGGGCGAAGAAAGCACCACAGGATCAAAAGGGACTCGCGAACCCCGGACTCCCAGTCAGCACCAGCAAGGTTCGCGAGGGCTGGAGGAAGCTGCCGCCCTCCCACAGGATCCAACAGGGACTTGCCGAACTCCGCCCCCGGACACCCAGTGCGCAGCTGCGGGGCTCAAAGGCTTTGAGAAAAACATTTCAGTCAGCACCAGCAAGGGTCGTGAGGGCCGGAGGAAGCTGCCGTCCTCCCACAGGATCCAACAGGGACTCGCCGAACCACCCGGACTCCCAGTCAGCACCAGCCAGGGTCGCGAGGGCTGGAGAAAGCTGCTCGCCCTCCCACAGGATGCAACAGGGACCGCCGACCCCGGACTTCCAGGTATGCGGCTGCGGGAGTGCAAAGGCTTTCAGACCAACATTTCAGTCAGCACCAGCGAGGTCGAGAGGGCAGGAGGAAGCAGCCCGCCCTCACCACAGGATCCAACAGGGACTCACCGAACCCCGGACTCCCAGTCAGCACCAGCGAGGTGACGAGGGCTGGAGAAAGCTGCCGCCCTCCCCACAGGATGCAACAGGGACTCTGAACCCCCGGACTCCCAGTTATGCGGCCTGGGGGCTCAAAGGCTTTCAGACCAACATTTCAGTCAGCACCAGCAAGGGTCGCGAGGGCGAAGAAAGCAGCCAACCCTCCCACAGGATCAAGAGACTCGCGAACCCCCGGACTCCCAGTCAGCACCAGCGAGGTTCGCGAGGGCCGGAGAAGCTGCCCGCCCTCCCACAGGACCCAACAGGGACTCGCCAAACCCCCGGACTCCAAGTCAGCACCAGCAAGGATCGCGAGGGCTGGAGGAAGCTGCCCGCCCTCCCACAGGATCCAACAGGGACTTGCCGAACTCTCCCCTGGACACCAAAGCTGCTAGCTGCGGGAGTTCAAAGGCTTTGAGACCAACATTTCAGTCAGCACCAGCGAGGGTTGCGAGGGCCGGAGGAAGCTGCCCGCCCTCCCCACAGGATCCAACAGGGACTGCGAACCCCACGGACTCCCAGTCAGCACCAGCGAGGTCACGAGGGCTGGAGGAAGCTGCCCGCCCTCCCACAGGATCCAACAGGGACTTGCAGACTCTCCCCGGACACCCAGGTGCGCAGCTGCGGGAGTTCAAGGTTTTGAGACCAACATTTCAGTCAGCACCAGCAAGGTGCGGGCGGAAGCTGCCGCCTCCCCCACAGGATCCAACAGGGACTCGCCAACCCCCGGACTCCCAGTCAGCACCAGCGAGGGTCGCGAGGGCCGGAGGAGCTGCCCCCTCCCCACAGGATCCAACAGGGACTCGCTGAACCCCCGGACTCCCAGTCAGCACCAGCGAGGTCGCGAGGGCCGGAGGAAGCTGCCCGCCCTCCCACAGGATCCAACAGGGACTCACGAACCCCCTCCAGACTCCCAGGTGCAGCTGGCGGGCTCAAGGCTTTCAGACCAACATTTCAGGCACGTTGTTCAGTTTAAATTTGGCCAATGGACAAACTGCCATTTTGAGAGAAAAAAAAAAAACATCTGTGCAGCACTGTTTTGGCTCATTCTGCTGAATAATATTGCATTTCAGTCAGGTAGCACTGTTGATGATAAGTTCTGGCTCATTTTGTTGAATAATAGTACTGTTTAGTCAGGTAGTGTAATTAAGCACTGGGAAAGCCATTTCTGATCGCGACGCTACTAAAAGCCTGCGACTACTACTAAAAGCCGTTTCATTGTCTTACGTGCCCTGCCTCCTACTGCTGCACTGTATTTATAGTTGTTTCCTCTCTTCTTCTACAGTCAGCACAAGTGAAGGTCGCGAGGGCCGGAGGAAGCTGCCCGCCCTCCCACAGGATCCAACAGGGACTCCAGAACCCCCTCCCCGGACTCCCAGGTGCGTGGCTGCGGGAGTTAAAGGCTTTCAGACCAACATTTCAGTCAGCAGAAGCGAGGGTCACGAGGCCGGAGGAAGCTGCCGCCCTCCCCACAGGATCCAACAGGGACTCACCAGACCCCCACCCCAGACTCCAAGTCAGCACCAGCGGGTCGCGAAGGCCGGAGGAAGCTGCCCGCCCTCCCACAGGATCCAACAGGACTCTCAAACCCCACCCCGGACTCCCAGATGCGCCTGCGGGAGCTCAAAGGCTATCAGCCCAACATTTCAGGCGCATTGTTCAGTTTAAATTTGGCGCCAATGGACAAACTGCCGTTTTGAGAGAAAAAAAAAACATCTGTGCAGCACTGTTGTGCCTCATTCTGCTGAATAATATTGCTGTTTAGTCAGGTAGCACTGTTGATGATATGTTGTGGCTCAGTTTGTTGAATAATAGTACTGTTTAGTCACGTAGTGTAATTAAGCACTGGGAAAGCGATTTCTGATCATGACTGCTACTAAAAGCCTGCGACTACTACTAAAAGCCGTTTCATTGTCTTACCTGCCCTGCCTCCTACTGCTGCACTGTATTTATAGTTGTTTCCTCTCTCCTTCTACAGTCAGCACCAGTGAGGGTCGCGAGGGCCGGAGGAAGCTGCCCGTCCTCCCCACAGGATACAACAGGGACTCGCAGAACCCCCCTCCCCCCGGACTTCCAGGTACGTGGCTGCGGGAGCTCAAAGGCTTTCAGACCAACATTTCAGTCAGCAGAAGCGAGGGTCACGAGGGCCGGAGGAAGCTGCCCGCCCTCCCCACAGGATCCAACACGGACTCGCCGAATCCCCCCGGACTTCCAGTCAGCACCAGCGAGGATCGCGAGGGCCGAAGGAAGCTGCCCGCCCTCCCTACAGGATCCAACAGGGACTCGCCGAACCCCCCCCGGACTCCCACTCAGCACCAGCGAGGATCGCGAGGGCTGGAGAAAGCTGCCCGCCCTCCCCACAGGATGCAACAGGGTCTCGCCGAAACCCCGGACTCCCAGTTATGCGCCGGGAGTTCAAAGGCTTTCAGACCAACATTTCAGTCAGCACCAGCGAGGTCGCGAGGGCGAAGAAAGCAGCCAACCTCCCCACAGGATCAAAAGGACTCACCGAACCCCGGACTCCCAGTCAGCACCAGCGAGGTTGCGAGGGCGGAGGAAGCTGCCCGCCTTCCCACAGGACCCAAAAGGGACTCGCCGAACCCCCCCCGGACGCCAAGTCAGCACCAGGGAGGGTCGCAAGGGCTGGAGGAAGCTGCCCGCCCTCCCCACAGGATCCAACAGGGACTTGCCGAACTCTCCCCCCGGACACCCAGGTACGCAGTTGCGGGAGTTCAAAGGCTTTGAGACCAACATTTCAGTCAGCAGCAGTGAGGGTCGCGAGGGCCGGAGGAAGCTGCCCGCCCTCCCCACAGGATCCAACAGGGACTCGCTGAACCCCCCGGACTCCTAGTCAGCACCAGCGAGGGTCACGAGGGCTGGAGAAAGCTGCCCGCCCTCCCCACAGGATGCAACAGTGACTCGCCGAACCCCTCGCCCCCGGACTCCCAGGTATGCGGCTGCGGGGCTCAAGGCTTTCAGACCAACATTTCAGTCAGCACCAGCGAGGTCGCGAGGGCGGAGGAAGCAGCCCACCCTCCCACAGGATCCAACAGGGACTCGCCTGAACCCCCGGACTCCCAGTCAGCACCAGCGAGGGTCGCGGGCGGAGGAAGCTGCCCGCCCTCCCACAGGATCCAACAGGGACTCGCTGAACCCCGGACTTCCAGTCAGCACCAGCAGGGTCGCGAGGGCCGGAGGAAGCTGCCCGCCCTCCCACAGGATCCAACAGGGACTCAGAACCCCCTCCAGACTCCCAGGTGCGCAGCTGCGGGGCTCAAAGGCTTTCAGACCAACATTTCAGTAGCGTTGTTCAGTTTAAATTTGGGCAATGCACAAACTCCCGTTTGAGAAAAAAAAACATCTGTGCAGCACTGTTCTGGCTCATTCTGCTGAATAATATTGCTGTTCAGTCAGGTAGCACTGTTGATGATATGTGGCTCATTTTGTTGAATAATAGTACTGTTTAGTTAGGTAGTGTAATTAAGCACTGGGAAAGCCATTTCTGATCATGACTGCTACTAAAAGCCTCGACTACTACTAAAAGCCGTTTCATTGTCTTCGTGCCCTGCCTCCTACTGCTGCACTGCATTTATAGTTGTTTCCTCTCTTCTTCTACAGTCAGCCCAAGTGAGGGTCGCGAGGGCGGAGAGCCCCGCCCTCCCACAGGATCCAACAGGGACTCGCAGAACCCCCTCCCCGGACTCCCAGGCAGCGGCTGCGGGGCTAAAGGCTTTCAGACCAACATTTCAGTCAGCAGAAGCGAGGGTCACGAGGGCCGGAGAGGCTGCCGCCCTCCCACAGGATCCAACAGGGACTCACGAACCCCCAGACTCCAAGTCACACCAGCGTGGATCGCGAGGGCGGAGGAAGCTGCCCGCCCTCACCACAGGGTCCAACAGGGACTCTCAAACCCCTACCCCGGACTCCCAGTGCAGGCTGCAGGAGCTCAAAGGCTATCAGACCAACATTTCAGGCGCATTGTTCAGTTTAAATTTGGCCAATGGACAAACTGCCGTTTGAGAGAAAAAAAACATCTGCAGCACTGTTGTGCCTCATTCTGCTGAATAATATTGCTGTTTAGTCAGGTAGCACTGTTGATGATATCTTGTGGCTCATTTTGTTGAATAATAGTACTGTTTAGTCACGTAGTGTAATTAAGCACTGGGAAAGCGATTTCTGATCACGACTGCTACTAAAAGCCTGCGACTACTACTAAAAGTCGTTTCATTGTCTTACCTGCCCTGCCTCCTACTGCTGCACTGTATTTATAGTTGTTTCCTCTCTCCTTCTACAGTCAGCACCAGTGAGGGTCGCGAGGGCCGGAGGAAGCTGCCCGTCCTCCCCACAGGATCCAACAGGGACTCGCAGAACCCCGCTCCCCCCGGACTTCCAGGTACGTGGCTGCGGGAGCTCAAAGGCTTCCAGACCAGCATTTCAGTCAGCACCAGCGAGGTGTCGAGGGCCGGAGGAAGCTGCCGCCCTCCCCACAGGATCCAACAGGGACTGCTGAACCCCCAAGACTCCTGTCAGCACCAGCGAGGTCGCGAGGGCTGGAGAAAGCTGCCCGCCTCCCACAGGATGCAACAGGGACTCGCCGAACCCCCGGACTCCCAGTTATGCGGCCGCGGGAGCTCAAAGGCTTTCAGACCAACATTTCAGTCAGCACCAGCAAGGGTCGTGAGGGGCAAGAAAGCAGCCAACCCTCCCACAGGATCAAAAGGGACTCTGAACCCCGGACTCCCAGTCAGCACCAGCGAGTTCGCGAGGGCGGAGGAAGCTGCCCGCCCTCCCACAGGACCCAACAGGGACTCGCCAAACCCCGGACTCCAAGTCAGCACCAGCGAGTCGCGAGGGCTGGAGGAAGCTGCCGCGCCTCCCCACAGGATCCAACAGGGACTTGCCGAACTCTCCCCGGACACCAAGTACGCAGCTGAGGAGTTCAAAGGCTTTGAGACCAACATTTCAGTCAGCACCAGCGAGGTCACGAGGCCGGAGGAAGCTGCCCGCCCTCCCACAGGATCCAACAGGGACTCGCGAACCCCCGGACTCCCAGTCAGCACCAGCGAGGTCACGAGGGATGGAGGAAGCTGCCCGCCTTCCCCACAGGATCCAACAGGGACTTGCCGAACTCTCCCCCCGGACACCCAGGTACGCAGCTGCGGGAGTTCAAAGGCTTTGAGACCAACATTTCAGTCAGCACCAGCGAGGGTCGCGAGGGCTGGAGGAAGCGGCCCGCCCTCCCCACAGGATCCAACAGGGACTTGCCGAACTCTCCCCCCGGACACCAAGGTACGCAGCTGCGGGAGTTCAAAGGCTTTGAGACCAACATTTCAGTCAGCACCAGCGAGGTCACGGGCCGGAGGAAGCTGCCCGCCCTCCCCACAGGATCCAACAGGGACTGCTGAACCCCGGACTCCCAGTCAGCACCAGCGAGGGTCATGAGGGATGGAGGAAGCTGCCGCCCTCCCACAGGATCCAACAGGGACTTGCAGACTCTCCCCGGACACCCAGTGCGCAGCTGCGGGTTCAAGGCTTTGAGACCAACATTTCAGTCAGCACCAGCGAGGTCGCGAGGGCAGGAGGAAGCAGCCCGCCTCCCCACAGGATCCAACAGGGACTGGCAGACCCCGCCCCCAGACTCCAAGTCAGCACAGCGACGTTTGCAGGCTGGAAGAAGCAGCCCCCTCCCCACAGGATCCAACAGGACTGCCGAACTCCGCCTGACACCCAGGCACGCAGCGCCGCGGGAGCTCAAAGGCTTTGAGAAAAACATTTCAGTCAGCACCAGCAAGGGTCGTGAGGGCGGAGGAAGCTGCCCGTCCTCCCCACAGGATCCAACAGGACTCGCCAAACCCCCAAGACTCCCTGTCAGCACCAGCGAGGTCGCGAGGGCTGGAGAAAGCTGCCCGCCCTCCCACAGGATGCAACAGGGACTCGCGAACCCCCGGACTCCCAGTTATGGCAGCGGGAGCTCAAAGGCTTTCAGTCCAACATTTCAGTCAGCACCAGCAAGGGTCGCGAGGGCTGAAGAAAGCAGCCAACCTTCACCACAGGATCAAAAAGGGACTCGTCGAACCCCCGGACTCCCAGTCAGCACCAGCAAGGTTCGCGAGGGCCGGAGGAAGCTGCCCGCCCTCCCCACAGGATCCAACAGGGACTTGCCGAGCTCCGCCCCCCCTGGACACCCAGGTACGCAGCTGCGGGAGCTCAAAGGCTTTGAGAAAAACATTTCAGTCAGCACCAGCAAGGGTCGTGAGGGCCGGAGGAAGCTGCCCGTCCTCCCCACAGGATCCAACAGGGACTCGCCGAACCACCCCGGACTCTCAGTCAGCACCAGCGAGGGTCGCGAGGGCTGGAGAAAGCTGCTCGCCCTCCCCACAGGATGCAACAGGGACTCGCCGACCCCCCCCCCAGACTTCCAGGTATGCGGCTGCGGGAGTGCAAAGGCTTTCAGACCAACATTTCAGTCAGCACCAGCGAGGGTCGAGAGGGCCGGAGGAAGCAGCCCGCCCTCCCACAGGATCCAACAGGGACTCACCGGAGCCCCCGGACTCCCAGTCAGCACCAGCCAGTCGCGAGGGCCGGAGGAAGCTGCCCGCCCTCCCACAGGACCCAACAGGGACTCGCGAACCCCAGTTCCCAGTGCACGTGGCTGCGGGAGCTCAAAGGCTTCCAGACCAGCATTTCAGTCAGCACCAGCGAGTCGCGAGGGCCGGAGGAAGCTGCACGCCCTCCCCACAGGATCCAACAGGGACTGCTGAACCCCAAGACTCCCTGTCAGCACCAGCGAGGGTCGCGAGGGCTGGAGAAAGCTGCCCGCCCTCCCACAGGATGCAACAGGGACTGCTGAGCCCCCGGACTCCCAGTTATGCGGCCGCGGGAGCTCAAAGGCTTTCAGACCAACATTTCAGTCAGCACCAGCAAGGTCGCGAGGGCGAAGAAAGCAGCCAACCCTCCCCATAGGATCAAAGAGACTCATGAACCCCCACGGACTCCCAGTCAGCACCAGCGAGGTTCGCGAGGGCCGGAGGAAGCTGCCGCCCTCCCACAGGACCCAACAGGGACTCGCCCAACCCCCCCCCCGGACTCCAAGTCAGCACCAGCGAGGGTCGCGAGGGCTGGAGGAAGCTGCCCGTCCTCCCCACAGGATCCAACAGGGACTTGCCGAACTCTCCCCCTTGACACCAAGGTATGCAGCTGCGGGAGTTCAAAGGCTTTGAGACCAACATTTCAGTCAGCACCAGCGAGGGTCGCGAGGGACGGAGGAAGCTGCCCGCCCTCCCCACAGGATCCAACAGGGACTCGCCGAACCCCCCCGGACTCCCAGTCAGCACCAGCGAGGGTCACGAGGGCTGGAGGAAGCTGCCCGCCTTCCCCACAGGATCCAACAGGGACTTGCTGAACTCTCCCCCCGGACACCCAGGTACGCAGCTGCGGGAGTTCAAAGGCTTTGAGACCAACATTTCAGTCAGCACCAGCAAGGTCGCAGGGCAGGAGAAGCTGCCCCCTCCCACAGGATCCAACAGGGACTCGCTGAACCCCCGGACTCCCAGTCAGCACCAGCGGGGTCGCGAGGGCGGAGGAAGCTGCCGCCTCCCCACAGGATCCAACAGGGATCTTGAACCCCCTCAGACTCCCAGGTGCGCAGCTGCGGGGCTCAAAGGCTTTCAGACCAACATTTCAGGCACGTTGTTCAGTTTAAATTTGGCACCAATGGACAAACTGCCATTTTGAGAGAAAAAAAAAAAACATCTGTGCAGCACTGTTTTGGCTCATTCTGCTGAATAATATTGCATTTCAGTCAGGTAGCACTGTTGATGATAAGTTCTGGCTCATTTTGTTGAATAACAGTACTGTTTAGTCAGGTAGTGTAATTAAGCACTGGGAAAGCCATTTCTGATCGCGACGCTACTAAAAGCCTGCGACTACTACTAAAAGCCGTTTCATTGTCTTACGTGCCCTGCCTCCTACTGCTGCACTGTATTTATAGTTCTTTCCTCTTCTTCTACAGTCAGCACAAGTGAGGCTCGAGGGCGGAGGAAGCTGCCGCCTCCCACAGGATCCAACAGGGACTGCAGAACCCCCTCCCCGGACTCCCAGGTGCGTGGCTGCCGGGAGTTAAAGGCTCTCAGACCAACATTTCAGTCAGCAGAGCGAGGGTCACGAGGGCGGAGGAAGCTGCCGCCCTCCCCACAGGATCAACAGGGACTCACGAACCCCCAGACTCCAAGTCAGCACCAGCGAGGGTTGCGAAGGCCGGAGGAAGCTGCCCGCCCTCCCCACAGGATCCAACAGGGACTCTCCAAACCCCCACCCCCCGGACTCCCAGGTACGCCGCTGCGGGAGCTCAAAGGCTTTCAGACCAACATTTCAGGCGCATTGTTCAGTTTAAATTTGGCGCCAATGGACAAACTGCCGTTTTGAGAGAAAAAAAAAACATCTGTGCAGCACTGTTGTGCCTCATTCTGCTGAATAATATTGCTGTTTAGTCAGGTAGCACTGTTGATGATATGTTGTGGCTCAGTTTGTTGAATAATAGTACTGTTTAGTCACGTAGTGTAATTAAGCACTGGGAAAGCGATTTCTGATCACGACTGCTACTAAAAGCCTCGACTACTACTAAAAGCGTTTCATTGTCTTACCTGCCCTGCCTCCTACTGCTGCACTGTATTTATAGTTGTTTCCTCTCTCCTTCTACAGTCAGCACCAGTGAGGGTCGCGAGGGCGGAGGAAAGCTGCCCGTCCTCCCCACAGGATACAACAGGGACTCATGAGAACCCCCTCCCCGGACTTCCAGGTGCGTGGCTGCGGGAGCTCAAAGGCTTTCAGACCAACATTTCAGTCAGCAGAGCGAGGTCACGAGGGCCGGAGGAAGCTGCCCACCCTCCCACAGGATCCAACACGGACTGGCCGATCCCCGGACTCCCAGTCAGCACCAGCGAGGATCGCGAGGGCCGAAGGAAGCTGCCGCCCTCCCTACAGGATCCAACAGGGACTCACGAACCCCCGGACTCCAAGTCAGCACCATCAAGGGTCATGAGGCCGGAAGAAGCTGCCCGCCCTCCCACAGGATCCAACAGGGACTTGCCGAACTCCCACCCCGGACACCCAGGTGCGCAGCTGCAGGACTCAAAGGCTTTGAGACCAACATTTCAGTCAGCACCAGCGAGGGTCGCGGGGCGGAGAAGCTGCCGCCCTCCCACAGGATACAACAGGGACTGCGAACCCCCGGACTCCCAGTCAGCACCAGTGAGGATCGCGAGGGCTGGAGAAAGCTGCCCGCCCTCCCCACAGGATGCAACAGGGACTCGCCGAAACCCCCCCCGGACTCCCAGTTATGCGGCAGCGGGAGTTCAAAGGCTTTCAGACCAACATTTCAGTCAGCACCAGCGAGGGTCGCGAGGGCCGAAGAAAGCAGCCAACCCTCCCCACAGGATCAAAAAGGGACTCACCGAACCCCCCCCCGGACTCCCAGTCAGCACCAGCGAGGTTCGCGAGGGCCGGAGGAAGCTGCCCGCCTTCCCCACAGGACCCAACAGGGACTCGCCGAACCCCCCCCGGACGCCAAGTCAGCACCAGGGAGGGTCGCAAGGGCTGGAGGAAGCTGCCCGCCCTCCCCACAGGATCCAACAGGGACTTGCCGAACTCTCCCCCCGGACACCCAGGTACGCAGTTGCGGGAGTTCAAAGGCATTGAGGCCAACATTTCAGTCAGCACCAGTGAGGGTCGCGAGGGCCGGAGGAAGCTGCCCACCCTCCCCACAGGATCCAACAGGGACTCGCTGAACCCCCCCGGACTCCTAGTCAGCACCAGCGAGGGTCACGAGGGCTGGAGAAAGCTGCCCGCCCTCCCCACAGGATGAAACAGTGACTCGCCGAACCCCTCACCCCCGGACTCCCAGGTATGCGGCTGCGGGAGCTCAAAGGCTTTCAGACCAACATTTCAGTCAGCACCAGCGAGGTCGCGAGGGGCGGAGGAAGCAGCCCACCCTCCCACAGGATCCAACAGGGACCTGCCAACCCCCCGGACTCCCAGTCAGCACCAGCGAGTCGCGAGGGCGGAGGAAGCTGCCCGCCTCCCACAGGATCCAACAGGGACTCACGCCCCCTCAGACTCCCAGTGCAGCAGCTGCGGGGCTCAAGGCTTTCAGACCAACATTTCAGTGCGTTGTTCAGTTTAAATTTGGCGCCAATGCACAAACTGCCGTTTTGAGAGAAAAAAAAAAACATCTGTGCAGCACTGTTCTGGCTCATTCTGCTGAATAATATTGCTGTTCAGTTAGGTAGCACTGTTGATGATATATTGTGGCTCATTTTGTTGAATAATAGTACTGTTTAGTTAGGTAGTGTAATTAAGCACTGGGAAAGCCATTTCTGATCGCGACTGCTACTAAAAGCCTGCGACTACTACTAAAAGCCGTTTCATTGTCTTACGTGCCTGCCTCCTACTGCTGCACTGTATTTATAGTTGTTTCCTCTCTTCTTCTACAGTCAGCACAAGTGAGGGTCGCGAGGGCGGAGGAAGCTCCCCGCCCTCCCACAGGATCCAACAGGGACTGCAGAACCCCCTCCCCGGACTCCCAGGTGCGCGGCTGCGGGAGCTAAAGGCTCTCAGACCAACATTTCAGTCAGCAGAAGCGAGGTCACGAGGCGGAGGAAGCTTCCGCCCTCCCACAGGATCAACAGGGACTCACGAGACCCCCAGACTCCAAGTCAGCACCAGCGAGGTCGCGAGGGCCGGAGGAAGCTGCCGCCCTCACCAGGGTCCAACAGGGACTCTCCAAACCCCATCCCCGGACTCCCAGGAGCGGCTGCTGGAGCTCAAAGGCTATCAGACCAACATTTCAGGTGCATTGTTCAGTTTAAATTTGGCGCCAATGGACAAACTGCCGTTTTGAGAAAAAAAAACATCTGTGCAGCACTGTTGTGCCTCATTCTGCTGAATAATATTGCTGTTTAGTCAGGTAGCACTGTTGATGATATCTTGTGGCTCATTTTGTTGAATAATAGTACTGTTTAGTCACGTAGTGTAATTAAGCACTGGGAAGCGATTTCTGATCACGACTGCTACTAAAAGCCTGCGACTACTACTAAAAGCTGTTTCATTGTCTTACCTGCCCTGCCTCCTACTGCTGCACTGTATTTAGTTGTTTCCTCTCTCCTTCTACAGTCAGCACCAGTGAGGGTCGCGAGGGCCGGAGGAAGCTGCCCGTCCTCCGCACAGGATCCAACAGGGACTCACAGAACCCCGCTCCCCCCGGACTTCCAGGTACGTGGCTGCGGGAGCTCAAAGGCTTCCAGACCAGCATTTCAGTCAGCACCAGCGAGGGTCGCGAGGGCCGGAGGAAGCTGCCCGCCCTCCCCACAGGATCCAACAGGGACTCGCCGAACCCCCCCACAAGACTCCCTGTCAGCACCAGCGAGGTCGCGAGGGCTGAGAAAGCTGCCCGCCCTCCCCAGGATGCAACAGGGACTGCGAACACCCCGGACTCCCAGTTATGCAGCGCGGGAGCTCAAAGGCTTTCAGACCAACATTTCAGTCAGCACCAGCAAAGTCGCGAGGGCGAGAAAGCAGCCAACCCTCCCCACAGGATCAAAAGGACTCTGAACCCCCGGACTCCCAGTCAGCACCAGCGAGGTTCGCGAGGGCCGGAGGAAGCTGCCGCCTCCCCACAGGACCCAACAGGGACTGCAACCCCGGACTCCAAGTCAGCACCAGCGAGGGTCGCGAGTGCTGGAGAGCTGCCCGCCCTCCCCACAGGATCCAACAGGGACTTGCCGAACTCTCCCCCCGGACACCAAGGTACGCAGCTGCGGGAGTTCAAAGGCTTTGAGACCAACATTTCAGTCAGCACCAGCGAGGGTCGCGAGGGCCGGAGGAAGCTGCCCGCCCTCCCCACAGGATCCAACAGGGACTCGCCGAACCCTCCCGGACTCCCAGTCAGCACCAGCGAGGGTCACGAGGACTGGAGGAAGCTGCCCACCCTCCCCACAGGATCCAACAGGGACTTGCCGAACTCTCCCCGGACACCCAGTGCGCAGCTGCGGAGTTCAAGGCTTTGAGACCAACATTTCAGTCAGCACCAGCGAGGTCGCGAGGGCCGGAGGGCCGCCCTCCCACAGGATCCAACAGGGACCTGCAAACCACCCCCGGACTCCCAGTCAGCACCAGCGGGTCGGGACGGCCGGACTGCCCCCCCCACTGGATCCAACAGGGACTTCGCTGAACCCCCGGACTCCCAGTCAGCATCAGCGGTCGCGAGGGCGGAGGAGCTGCCGCGCCTCCCACAGGATCCAACAGGGACTCACCGAACCCCCTCCAGACTCCCAGTGCAGCAGCTGCGGGGCTCAAAGGCTTTCAGACCAACATTTCAGGCACGTTGTTCAGTTTAAATTTGGCGCCAATGGACAAACTGCCATTTTGAGAGAAAAAAAAACATCTGTGCAGCACTGTTTTTGGCTCATTCTGCTGAATAATATTGCTGTTCAGTCAGGTAGCACTGTTGATGATATGTTGTGGCTCATTTTGTTGAATAATAGTACTGTTTAGTCAGGTAGTGTAATTAAGCACTGGGAAAGCCATTTCTGATCGCGCTACTAAAACCTCGACTACTACTAAAAGCCGTTTCATTGTCTTCGTGCCCTGCCTCCTACTGCTGCACTGTATTTATAGTTGTTTCCTCTCTTCTTCTACAGTCAGCACAAGTGAGGGTCGCGAGGGCGGAGGAAGCTGCCCGCCTCCCACAGGATCCAACAGGGACTCGCAGAACCCCCTCCCCGGACTCCCAGATGCGTGGCTGCGGGAGTTAAAGGCTTTCAGACCAACATTTCAGTCAGCAAGGCGGGGTCACGGGGCCGGAGGAAGCTGCCGCCCTCCCACAGGATCCAACAGGACTCACGAACCCCCAGACTCCAAGTCAGCACCAGTGAGGGTCGCGAGGGCGGAGGAAGCTGCCCGCCCTCACCACAGGGTCCAACAGGGACTCTCCAAACCCCACCCCGGACTCCCAGGTGCAGCGGCTGCGGAGCTCAAAGGCTATCAGACCAACATTTCAGGTGCATTGTTCAGTTTAAATTTGGCCAATGGACAAACTGCCGTTTGAGAGAAAAAAAACCATCTGTGCAAGCACTGTTGTGCCTCATTCTGCTGAATAATATTGCTGTTTAGTCAGGAGCACTGTTGATGATATCTTGTGGCTCATTTTGTTGAATAATAGTACTGTTTAGTCACGTAGTATATTAAGCACTGGAAGCGATTTCTGATCCGACTGCTACTAAAAGCCTCGACTACTACTAAAAGCCGTTTCATTGTCTTACCTGCCCTGCCTCCTACTGCTGCACTGTATTTATAGTTGTTTTCTCTCTCCTTCTACAGTCAGCACCAGTGAGGGTCGCGAGGGCGGAGGAAGCCCGTCCTCCCACAGGATCCAACAGGGACTCATGATCCCGCTCCCCGGACTTCCAGGTGCGTGGCTCGGGAGCTCAAAGGCTTCCAGACCAGCATTTCCTCAGCACCAGCGAGTCGCGAGGGCGGAGGAAGCTGCCCGCCCTCCCACAGGATCCAACAGGGACTCACGAACCCCCAAGACTCCCTGTCAGCACCAGCGAGGTCTGAGGGCTGGAGAAAGCTGCCCGCCCTCCCACAGGATGCAACAGGGACTGCATGAACCCCCGGACTCCCAGTTATGCGCGCGGGGGCTCAAAGGCTTTCAGACCAACATTTCAGTCAGCACCAGCAAGGTCGGAGGGCGAAGAAAGCAGCCAACCCTCCCCAGGATCAAAAGGACTCATGAACCCCGGACTCCCAGTCAGCACCAGCGAGGATCGCGGGGCAGAAAGCTGCCCGCCCTCCCTTCAGGATCCAACAGGGACTCACCGAACCCCCCCCGGACTCCAAGTCAGCACCAGTGAGGGTCGCGAGGGCTGGAAGAAGCTGCCCGCCCTCCCCACAGGATCCAACAGGGACTTGCCGAACTCCCAACCCCCGGACACCCAGGTACGCAGCTGCAGGAGCTCAACGGCTTTGAGTCCAACATTTCAGTCAGCACCAGCGAGGGTCGCGAGGGCCGGAGAAAGCTGCCCGCCCTCCCACAGGATACAACAGGGACTGCCGAACCCCCAAGACTCCCTGTCAGCACCAGCGAGGGTCGCGAGGGCTGGAAAGCTGCCGCCCTCCCACAGGATGCAACAGGGACTCCGAACCCCGGACTCCCAGTTATGCGGCCGGGGCTCAAGGCTTTCAGACCAACATTTCAGTCAGCACCAGCAAGGAGTCGCGAGGGCAGAAAGCAGCCAACCCTCCCATAGGATCAAAGAGACTGCTAGAACCCCCACGGACTCCCAGTCAGCACCAGCGAGGTTCGCGGGCGGAGGCTGCCCGCCTCCCACAGGACCCAACAGGGACTGTCAAACCCCCGGACTCCAAGTCAGCACCAGCGGTCGCGAGGGCTGGAGGAAGCTGCCGTCCTCCCCACAGGATCCAACAGGGACTTGCGAGACTCTCCCCTGGACACCAAGGTATGCAGCAGCGGGAGTTCAAAGGCTTTGAGACCAACATTTCAGTCAGCACCAGCGGTCGCGAGGGACGGAGGAAGCTGCCCGCCCTCCACAGGATCCAACAGGGACGCCCGAACCCCGGACTCCCAGTCAGCACCAGCGAGTCACGAGGGCTGGAGGCTGCCGCCCTCCCACAGGATCCAACAGGGACTTGCTGAACTCTCCCCGGACACCCAGGTGCGCAGCTGCGGGAGTTCAAAGGCTTTGAGACCAACATTTCAGTCAGCACCAGCAAGGGTCATGAGGGCGGAGGAAGCTGCCCGCCTCCCACAGGATCCAACAGGGACTCGCCGAATCCCCGGACTCCCAGTCAGCACCAGCGAGGGTCGCGAGGGCCGGAGGCTGCCCGCCCTCCCACAGGATCCAACAGGGACTCGCTGAACCCCCCCGGACTCCCAGTCAGCACCAGCAAGGGTCGCGAGGGCCGGAGGAAGCTGCCCGCCCTCCCCACAGGATCCAACAGGGACTCGCCGAACCCCCCTCCAGACTCCCAGGTACGCAGCTGCGGGAGCTCAAAGGCTTTCAGACCAACATTTCAGGCACGTTGTTCAGTTTAAATTTGGCGCCAATGGACAAACTGCCATTTTGAGAGAAAAAAAAAAAACATCTGTGCAGCACTGTTTTGGCTCATTCTGCTGAATAATATTGCATTTCAGTCAGGTAGCACTGTTGATGATAAGTTCTGGCTCATTTTGTTGAATAACAGTACTGTTTAGTCAGGTAGTGTAATTAAGCACTGGGAAAGCCATTTCTGATCGCGACGCTACTAAAAGCCTGCGACTACTACTAAAAGCCGTTTCATTGTCTTCACGTGCCCTGCCTCCTACTGCTGCACTGTATTTATAGTTCTTTCCTCTCTTCTTCTACAGTCAGCACAAGTGAGGGTCAGCGAGGGCGGAGGAAGCTGCCCGCCCTCCCCACAGGATCCAACAGGACATCAGAACCCCCTCCCCGGACTCCCAGGTGCGTGGCTGCGGGAGTTAAAGGCTTTCAGACCAACATTTCAGTCAGCAGAGCGAGGGTCCACGAGGGCGGAGGAAGCTGCCCGCCCTCCCACAGGATCAACAGGGACTCACCGAACCCCCAGACTCCAAGTCAGCACCAGCGAGGGTTGCGAGGCCGGAGGAAGCTGCCCGCCCCCCACAGGATCCAACAGGACTCTCCAGACCCCACCCCGGACTCCCAGATGCGCGCTGCAGGGAGCTCAAAGGCTTTCAGACCAACATTTCAGGCGCATTGTTCAGTTTAAATTTGGCCAATGGACAAACTGCCGTTTTTGAGAGAAAAAAACATCTGTGCAGCACTGTTGTGCCTCATTCTGCTGAATAATATTGCTGTTTAGTCAGGTAGCACTGTTGATGATATGTTGTGGCTCAGTTTGTTGAATAATAGTACTGTTTAGTCGCGTAGTGTAATTAAGCACTGGGAAAGCGATTTCTGATCACGACTGCTACTAAAGCCTGCGACTACTACTAAAACCGTTTCATTGTCTTACCTGCCTGCCTCCTACTGCTGCACTGTATTTATAGTTGTTTCCTCTCTCCTTCTACAGTCAGCACCAGTGAGGTGTGAGGGCGGAGGAAGCTGCCGTCCTCCCACAGGATACAACAGGGACTCAGAACCCCTCCCCGGACTTCAAGTGCGTGGCTGCGGGAGCTCAAAGGCTTTCAGACCAACATTTCAGTCAGCAGAGCGAGGGTCACGAGGGCGGAGGAAGCTGCCCACCTCCCCACAGGATCCAACACGGACTGCCGATCTCCCCGGACTCCCAGTCAGCACCAGCGAGGATCGCGAGGGCGAAGGAAGCTGCCCGCCCTCCCTACAGGATCCAACAGGGACTCACCGAACCCCCGGACTCAAGTCAGCACCATCGAGGGTCGCGAGGGCGGAAGAAGCTGCCGCCCTCCCCACAGGATCCAACAGGGACTTGCCGAACTCCCACCCCGGACACCCAGAGTGCAGCTGCAGGACTCAAAGGCTTTGAGACCAACATTTCAGTCAGCACCAGCGAGGGTCGCGAGGGCGGAAAGCTGCCCGCCCTCCCACAGGATACAACAGGGACTCGCTGAACCCCCGGACTCCCAGTCAGCACCAGTGAGGATCGCGAGGGCTGGAGAAAGCTGCCCGCCCTCCCACAGGATGCAACAGGGACTCATGAAACCCCACCCGGACTCCCAGTTATGCGGCAGCGGGGTTCAAAGGCTTTCAGACCAACATTTCAGTCAGCACCAGCGGTCGCGAGGGCGAGAAGCAGCCAACCCTCCCACAGGATCAAAGGGACTCACCGAACCCCCGGACTCCCAGTCAGCACCAGCGAGGTTCGCGAGGGCCGGAGGAAGCCCGCCTTCCCACAGGACCCAACAGGGACTGCTTGAACCCCGGACGCCAAGTCAGCACCAGGGAGGGTCGAAGGCTGGAGGAAGCTGCCCGCCCTCCCCACAGGATCCAACAGGGACTCACCGAACCCCCCTCCAGACTCCCAGGTACGCAGTTGCGGGAGTTCAAAGGCATTGAGGCCAACATTTCAGGCGCGTTGTTCAGTTTAAATTTGGCGCCAATGCACAAACTGCCGTTTTGAGAGAAAAAAAAAAACATCTGTGCAGCACTGTTCTGGCTCATTCTGCTGAATAATATTGCTGTTCAGTTAGGTAGCACTGTTGATGATATATTGTGGCTCATTTTGTTGAATAATAGTACTGTTTAGTTAGGTAGTGTAATTAAGCACTGGGAAAGCCATTTCTGATGCGACTGCTACTAAAAGCCTCGACTACTACTAAAACCGTTTCATTGTCTTCGTGCCCTGCCTCCTACTGCTGCACTGTATTTATAGTTGTTTCCTCTCTTCTTCTACAGTCAGCACAAGTGAGGGTCGCGAGGGCAGGAAGCTGCCCGCCCTCCCACAGGATCCAACAGGGACTACATGGAACCCCCTCCCCGGACTCCCAGGTGCAGGCTGCGGGGCTAAAGGCTCTCAGACCAACATTTCAGTCAGCAGAAGCGAGGGTCCACGAGGCCGGAGGAGCTTCCCGCCCTCCCACAGGATCAACAGGGACTCACGACCCCCAGACTCCAAGTCAGCACCAGCGAGGTCGCGAGGGCCGGAGGAAGCTGCCCGCCCTCACCACAGGGTCCAACAGGGACTCTCCAAACCCCCATCCCCCGGACTCCCAGGAACGCGGCTGCTGGAGCTCAAAGGCTATCAGACCAACATTTCAGGTGCATTGTTCAGTTTAAATTTGGCGCCAATGGACAAACTGCCGTTTTGAGAGAAAAAAAAAAACATCTGTGCAGCACTGTTGTGCCTCATTCTGCTGAATAATATTGCTGTTTAGTCAGGTAGCACTGTTGATGATATCTTGTGGCTCATTTTGTTGAATAATAGTACTGTTTAGTCACGTAGTGTAATTAAGCACTGGGAAAGCGATTTCTGATCACGACTGCTACTAAAAGCCTGCGACTACTACTAAAAGCTGTTTCATTGTCTTACCTGCCCTGCCTCCTACTGCTGCACTGTATTTATAGTTGTTTCCTCTCTCCTTCTACAGTCAGCACCAGTGAGGGTCGCGAGGGCCGGAGGAAGCTGCCCGTCCTCCACAGGATCCAACAGGGACTCGCAGAACCCGCTCCCCGGACTTCCAGGTGCGTGGCTGCGGGGAGCTCAAAGGCTTCCAGACCAGCATTTCAGTCAGCACCAGCAGGTCGCGAGGCGGAGGAGCTGCCCGCCCTCCCACAGGATCCAACAGGGACTCGCCGAACCCCCACAAGACTCCCTGTCAGCACCAGCGAGGTCGCGAGGGCTGGAAAGCTGCCCGCCCTCCGCACAGGATGCAACAGGGACTCTTGAACCCCCGGACTCCCAGTTATGCGGCCGCGGGGCTCAAAGGCTTTCAGACCAACATTTCAGTCAGCACCAGCAAAGTCGCGAGGGCCTAAGAAAGCAGCCAACCCTCCCCACAGGATCAAGGGACTCGCGAACCCCCGGACTCCCAGTCAGCACCAGCGAGGTTCGCGAGGGCGGAGGAAGCTGCCCGCCCTCCCACAGGACCCAACAGGGACTCGCCAAACCCCGGACTCCAAGTCAGCACCAGCGAGTGCGCGAGTGCTGGAGGAAGCTCCCGCCCTCCCACAGGATCCAACAGGGACTTGCAGACTCTCCCCGGACACCAAGTGCGCAGCTTGAGGTTCAAAGGCTTTGAGACCAACATTTCAGTCAGCACCAGCGGTCGCGAGGGCCGGAGAAGCTGCCCGCCCTCCCCACAGGATCCAACAGGGACTGCAGACCCTCCCGGACTCCCAGTCAGCACCAGCGAGGTCACGAGGACTGGAGGAAGCTGCCGCCCTCCCACAGGATCCAACAGGGACTTGCCGAACTCTCCCCGGACACCCAGGTGCGCAGCTGCGGGGTTCAAAGGCTTTGAGACCAACATTTCAGTCAGCACCAGCAGGTCGCGAGGGCGGAGCAGCCCGCCCTCCCCACAGGATCCAACAGGGACTCGCCAAACCACCCCGGACTCCCAGTCAGCACCAGCGAGTCGGGACGGCCGGAGGCTGCCCCCTCCCACTGGATCCAACAGGGACTCGCTGAACCCCGGACTCCCAGTCAGCATCAGCGAGGGCGCGAGGGCGGAGGAAGCTGCCGCCCTCCCACAGGATCCAACAGGGACTCACGAACCCCCTCCAGACTCCCAGGTGCAGCTGCGGGGCTCAAGGCTTTCAGACCAACATTTCAGGCACGTTGTTCAGTTTAAATTTGGGCCAATGGACAAACTGCCATTTTGAGAAAAAAAAAACATCTGTGCAGCACTGTTTTGGCTCATTCTGCTGAATAATATTGCTGTTCAGTCAGGTAGCACTGTTGATGATATGTTGTGGCTCATTTTGTTGAATAATAGTACTGTTTAGTCAGGTAGTGTAATTAAGCACTGGGAAAGCCATTTCTGATCGACGGCTACTAAAGCCTCTCGACTACTACTAAAAGCCGTTTCATTGTCTTCAGTGCCTGCCTCCTACTGCTGCACTGTATTTATAGTTGTTTCCTCTCTTCTTCTACAGTCAGCACAAGTGAGGGTCGCGAGGGCGGAGGAAGCTGCCCGCCCTCCCACAGGATCCAACAGGGACTGCAGAACCCCCTCCCCGGACTCCCAGTGCAGTGGCTGCGGGAGTTAAAGGCTTTCAGACCAACATTTCAGTCAGCAGAGCGAGGGGTCACGAGGGCCGGAGGAAGCTGCCCGCCCTCCCCACAGGATCCAACAGGGACTCACGAACCCCCAGACTCCAAGTCAGCACCAGTGAGGGTCGCGAGGGGGAGGGCTGCCCGCCCTCACCACAGGGTCCAACAGGGACTCTCAAACCCCCACCCCGGACTCCCAGGTGCAGCTGCTGGGAGCTCAAAGGCTATCAGACCAACATTTCAGGTGCATTGTTCAGTTTAAATTTGCGCCAATGGACAAACTGCCGTTTTGAGAAAAAAAACCATCTGTGCAGCACTGTTGTGCCTCATTCTGCTGAATAATATTGCTGTTTAGTCAGGGAGCACTGTTGATGATATCTTGTGGCTCATTTTGTTGAATAATAGTACTGTTTAGTCCGTAGTGTAATTAAGCACTGGAAAGCGATTTCTGATCACGACTGCTACTAAAGCCTACGACTACTACTAAAGCCGTTTCATTGTCTTACCTGCCCTGCCTCCTACTGCTGCACTGTATTTATAGTTGTTTTCTCTCTCCTTCTACAGTCAGCACCAGTGAAGGTCGCGAGGGCCGGAGGAAGCTGCCCATCCTCCCACAGGATCCAACAGGGACTCATGGATCCCGCTCCCCGGACTTCCAGGTGCGTGGCTGCGGGAGCTCAAGGCTTCAGACCAGCATTTCACTCAGCACCAGCGAGGTAGGGGCGGAGGAGCTGCCCGCCCTCCCACAGGATCAACAGGGACTCACCGAACCCCCAAGACTCCCTGTCAGCACCAGCGAGGTCGCGAGGGCTGGAGAAAGCTGCCCGCCCTCCCCACAGGATGCAACAGGCGACTGAACCCCGGACTCCCAGTTATCGCGCGGGGCTCAAAGGCTTTCAGACCAACATTTCAGTCAGCACCAGCAAAGGTGCGAGGGCGAAGAAAGCAGCCAACCCTCCCACAGGATCAAAAGGACTGCAGACCCCCCGGACTCCCAGTCAGCACCAGCGAGGATCGCGAGGGCGAAGAAGCTGCCGCCCTCCCTTCAGGATCCAACAGGGACTCACGAACCCCCGGACTCCAAGTCAGCACCAGTGAGGGTCGCGAGGGCTGGAAGAAGCTGCCCGCCTCCCCACAGGATCCAACAGGGACTTGCCGAACTCCCCACCCCGGACACCCAGATGCGCGGCTGCAGGACTCCAGCGGCTTTGGGTCCAACATTTCAGTCAGCACCAGCGGAGTCGAGGGGCGAGAGCTGCCGCCCTCCCACAGGATACAACAGGGACTCGCGAACCCCCGGACTCCCAGTCAGCACCAGCGAGGATCGCGAGGGCTGGGCTGTGCCGCCCTCCCACAGGATGCAACAGGGACTGCAGATCCCCCGGACTCCCAGTTATGCGGCAGCGGGGTTCAAAGGCTTTCAGACCAACATTTCAGTCAGCACCAGCGAGGTCGCGAGGGCAGAAAAGCAGCCAACCCTCCCACAGGATCAAAAGGAACTCACGAACCCCCGGACTCCCAGTCAGCACCAGCGAGGATCGCGAGGGCTGGAGAAAGCTGCCCCGCCTCCCCACAGGATGCAACAGGGACTCGCGAGAACCCCGGACTCCCAGTTATCGGCAGCGGGGTTCAAAGGCTTTCAGACCAACATTTCAGTCAGCACCAGCGAGGTCGCGAGGGCCAAGAAAGCAGCCAACCCTCCCACAGGATCAAAAGGGACCACCGAACCCCCGGACTCCCAGTCAGCACCAGCGAGGGTCGCGAGGGCCGGAGAAAGCTGCCCGCCTTCCCCACAGGACCCAACAGGGACTCACTAACCCCCGACGCCAAGTCAGCACCAGCGAGGGTCACAAGGGCTGGAGGAAGCTGCCCACCCTCCTCACAGGATCCAACAGGGACTTGCCGAACTCTCCCCGGACACCCAGGTGCACGATTGCGGGAGTTCAAAGGCTTTGAGACCAACATTTCAGTCAGCACCAGCGAGGTCGCGGGGCTGGAGGAAGCTTCCGCCCTCCCACAGGATCCAACAGGGACTCGCTGAACCCCGGACTCCTAGTCAGCACCAGCGAGGGTCACGAGGGCTGGAGAAAGCTGCCCGCCCTCCCCATAGGATGCAACAGTGACTCGCCGCACCCCTCGCCCCCGGACTCCCAGGTATGCGGCTGCGGGAGCTCAAAGGCTTTCAGACCAACATTTCAGTCAGCACCAGCGAGGGTCGCGAGGGCCGGAGGAAGCAGCCCACCCTCCCCATAGGATGCAACAGTGACTCGCCGCACCCCTCGCCCCCGGACTCCCAGGTATGCTGCTGCGGGAGCTCAAAGGCTTTCAGACCAACATTTCAGTCAGCACCAGCGAGGGTCGCGAGGGCCGGAGGAAGCAGCCCACCCTCCCACAGGATCCAACAGGGACTCGCGAACCCCCGGACTCCCAGTCAGCACCAGCGAGTGCGAGGGGCCGGAGGGCTGCCCACCCTCCCACAGGATCCAACAGGGACTCGCTGAACCCCGGACTTCCAGTCAGCACCAGCGAGGTCGCGAGGGCGGAGGAAGCTGCCGCCCTCCCACAGGATCCAACAGGGACTCACGAACCCCCTCCAGACTCCCAGGTGCGCAGCTGCGGGGCTCAAAGGCTTTCAGACCAACATTTCAGGCGTTGTTCAGTTTAAATTTGGCCAATGCACAAACTGCCGTTTTGAGGAAAAAAAACATCTGTGCAGCACTGTTCTGGCTCATTCTGCTGAATAATATTGCTATTCAGTCAGGTAGCACTGTTGATGATATATTGTGGCTCATTTTGTTGAATAATAGTACTGTTTAGTTAGGTAGTGTAATTAAGCACTGGGAAAGCCATTTCTGATCGCGACTGCTACTAAAAGCCTGACTACTACTAAAAGCCGTTTCATTGTCTTACGTGCCCTGCCTCTACTGCTGCACTGTATTTATAGTTGTTTCCTCTCTTCTTCTACAGTCAGCACAAGTGAGGGTCGCGAGGGCGGAGGAAGCTGCCGCCCTCCCACAGGATCCAACAGGGACTGCAGAGACCCCCTCCCCCGGACTCCCAGGTGCAGCGCTGCGGGGCTAAAGGCTTTCAGACCAACATTTCAGTCAGCAGAAGCGAGGGTCACGGGGCCGGAGGAAGCTTCCGCCCTCCCCACAGGATCCAACAGGGACTCACCGAACCCCCAGACTCCAAGTCAGCACCAGCGAGTCGCGAGGGCGGAGGAAGCTGCCCGCCCTCACCACAGGGTCCAACAGGGACTCTCCAAACCCCCACCCCCGGACTCCCAGGTACGCGGCTGCGGGAGCTCAAAGGCTATCAGACCAACATTTCAGGCGCATTGTTCAGTTTAAATTTGGCGCCAATGGACAAACTGCCGTTTTGAGAGAAAAAAAAACATCTGTGCAGCACTGTTGTGCCTCATTCTGCTGAATAATATTGCTGTTTAGTCAGGTAGCACTGTTGATGATATCTTGTGGCTCATTTTGTTGAATAATAGTACTGTTTAGTCACGTAGTGTAATTAAGCACTGGGAAAGCGATTTCTGATCACGACTGCTACTAAAAGCCTGCGACTACTACTAAAAGCTGTTTCATTGTCTTACCTGCCCTGCCTCACTGCTGCACTGTATTTATAGTTGTTTCCTCTCTCCTTCTACAGTCAGCACCAGTGAGGGAGCGAGGGAGGAAGCTGCCCGTCCTCCCCACAGGATCCAACAGGGACTCGCAGAACCCCGCTCCCCGGACTTCCAGGTGCGTGGCTGCGGAGCTCAAAGGCTTCCAGACCAGCATTTCAGTCAGCACCAGCGAGGGAGGAGGGGCCGGAGGAAGCTGCCCGCCCTCCCACAGGATCCAACAGGGACTGCGAACCCCCAAGACTCCCTGTCAGCACCAGCGAGGGTCGCGAGGGCTGGAGAAGCTCCCGCCCTCCCACAGGATGCAACAGGGACTGCCTGAACCCCCGGACTCCCAGTTATGCGGCCTTGAGGCTCAAAGGCTTTCAGACCAACATTTCAGTCAGCACCAGCAAGGTGCGAGGGCAAGAAAGCAGCCAACCCTCCCACAGGATCAAAGGGACTCGCCGAACCCCCGGACTCCCAGTCAGCACCAGCGAGGTTCGCGAGGGCCGGAGGAAGCTGCCAGCCCTCCCCACAGGACCCAACAGGGACTAGCCAAACCCCCGGACTCCAAGTCAGCACCAGGTCGCGAGTGCTGGAGGAAGCTGCCGCCCTCCCACAGGATCCAACAGGGACTTGCAGACTCTCCCCGGACACCAAGTGCGCAGCTGCGGGGTTCAAAGGCTTTGAGACCAACATTTCAGTCAGCACCAGCGAGTCGCGAGGGCGGAGAAGCTGCCCGCCCTCCCACAGGATCCAACAGGGACTGCCGAACCTCCGGACTCCCAGTCAGCACCAGGGGTCACGAGGACTGGAGGAGCTGCCCGCCCTCCCACAGGATCCAACAGGGACTTGCGAACTCTCCCCGGACACCCAGGTGCGCAGCTGCGGGGTTCAAAGGCTTTGAGACCAACATTTCAGTCAGCACCAGCGAGTCGCGAGGGCAGGCTGCCCGCCCTCCCCACAGGATCCAACAGGGACTCGCAAACCACCCCCGGACTCCCAGTCAGCACCAGCGAGGTCGGGATGGCCGGAGGAAGCTGCCCCCTCCCACAGGATCCAACAGGGACTCGCTGAACCCCGGACTCCCAGTCAGCATCAGCGAGGTCGCGAGGGCGGAGGAAGCTGCCCGCCCTCCCACAGGATCCAACAGGGACTCACGAACCCCCTCCAGACTCCCAGGTACGCAGCTGCGGGAGCTCAAAGGCTTTCAGACCAACATTTCAGGCACGTTGTTCAGTTTAAATTTGGCGCCAATGGACAAACTGCCATTTTGAGAGAAAAAAAAAAAACATCTGTGCAGCACTGTTTTGGCTCATTCTGCTGAATAATATTGCTGTTCAGTCAGGTAGCACTGTTGATGATATGTTGTGGCTCATTTTGTTGAATAATAGTACTGTTTAGTCAGGTAGTGTAATTAAGCACTGGGAAAGCCATTTCTGATCGCGGCGTACTAAAAGCCTGCGACTACTACTAAAAGCGTTTCATTGTCTCGTGCCCTGCCTCCTACTGCTGCACTGTATTTATAGTTGTTTCCTCTCTTCTTCTACAGTCAGCACAAGTGAGGGTCCGAGGGCCGGGAGGAAGCTGCCCGCCCTCCCACAGGATCCAGCAGGGACTGCAGAACCCCCTCCCCGGACTCCCAGGTGCGTGGCTGCGGGAGTTAAAGGCTTTCAGACCAACATTTCAGTCAGCAACGCGGGTCACGAGGGCGGAGAGCTGCCGCCCTCCCACAGGATCCAACAGGGACTCACGAACCCCCAGACTCCAAGTCAGCACCAGTGAGGGTCGCGAGGGCCGGAGGAAGCTGCCCGCCCTCACCACAGGGTCCAACAGGGACTCTCCAAACCCCCACCCCCCGGACTCCCAGGTACGCGGCTGCGGGAGCTCAAAGGCTATCAGACCAACATTTCAGGTGCATTGTTCAGTTTAAATTTGGCGCCAATGGACAAACTGCCGTTTTGAGAGAAAAAAAAACCATCTGTGCAGCACTGTTGTGCCTCATTCTGCTGAATAATATTGCTGTTTAGTCAGGGAGCACTGTTGATGATATCTTGTGGCTCATTTTGTTGAATAATAGTACTGTTTAGTCACGTAGTGTAATTAAGCACTGGGAAAGCGATTTCTGATCACGACTGCTACTAAAAGCCTACGACTACTACTAAAAGCCGTTTCATTGTCTTACCTGCCCTGCCTCCTACTGCTGCACTGTATTTATAGTTGTTTCTCTCTCCTTCTACAGTCAGCACCAGTGAGGGTGCGAGGGCCGGAGGAAGCTGCCGTCCTCCCCACAGGATCCAACAGGGACTCGCAGAACCCGCTCCCCGGACTTCCAGGTGCGTGGCTGCGGGAGCTCAAGGCTTTCAGACCAGCATTTCACTCAGCACCAGCGGAGTCGCGAGGGCGGAGAGCTGCCGCCCTCCCACAGGATCAACAGGGACTCACGACCCCCAAGACTCCCTGTCAGCACCAGCGAGGTCGCGAGGGCTGGAGAAAGCTGCCCGCCCTCCCACAGGATGCAACAGGGACTCGCGAACCCCGGACTCCCAGTTATGCGGCCTGGAGGCTCAAAGGCTTTCAGACCAACATTTCAGTCAGCACCAGCAAAGTGCGAGGGCCAGAAAGCAGCCAACCCTCCCACAGGATCAAAGGACTCGCTGAACCCCCGGACTCCCAGTCAGCACCAGCGAGGTTCGCGAGGGCCGGGCTGCCGCCCTCCCTACAGGACCCAACAGGGACTCACAGACCCCCGGACTCCAAGTCAGCACCAGTGAGGTGCGAGGGCTGGAAGAAGCTGCCCGCCCTCCCACAGGATCCAACAGGGACTTGCCGAACTCCCCACCCGGACACCCAGGTGCGCGGCTGCAGGACTCAGCGGCTTTGAGTCCAACATTTCAGTCAGCACACCAGAGGTGCGAGGGCGGACTGCCGCCCTCCCCACAGGATACAACAGGGACTCGCGAACCCCGGACTCCCAGTCAGCACCAGCGAGGATCGCGAGGGCTGAGAAAGCTGCCCGCCCTCCCACAGGATGCAACAGGGACTGCAGATCCCCGGACTCCCAGTTATGCGGCAGCGGGGTTCAAAGGCTTTCAGACCAACATTTCAGTCAGCACCAGCGTGCGACAGAGAAAAGCAGCCAACCCTCCCACAGGATCAAAGGAACTCACGAACCCCCGGACTCCCAGTCAGCACCAGCGAGGATCGCGAGGGCTGGGAAAGCTGCCCGCCCTCCCACAGGATGCAACAGGGACTCATGAAACCCCCGGACTCCCAGTTATGCGGCGGGGTTCAAAAGGCTCAGACCAACATTTCAGTCAGCACCAGCGAGGTCGCGAGGGCCGAAGAAAGCAGCCAACCCTCCCACAGGATCAAAAGGACTCACAGACCCCCGGACTCCCAGTCAGCACCAGCGAGGGTCGCAGGGCCGGAGAAAGCTGCCCGCCTTCCCTCAAGGACCCAACAGGGACTCGCCAGACCCCCGACGCCAAGTCAGCACCAGCGAGGTCACAAGGGCTGGAGGAAGCTGCCCACCCTCCTCACAGGATCCAACAGGGACTTGCCGAACTCTCCCCGGACACCCAGGTGGCACGATTGCGGGAGTTCAAGGCTTTGAGACCAACATTTCAGTCAGCACCAGCGGTCGCGAGGGCTGGAGGAAGCTTCCGCCCTCCCACAGGATCCAACAGGGACTCGCTGAACCCCCGGACTCCTAGTCAGCACCAGCGAGGTCACGAGGGCTGGAGAAAGCTGCCCGCCCTCCCATAGGATGCAACAGTGACTCGTGAACCCTCGCCCCGGACTCCCAGGTATGCGGCTGGGGGCTCAAAGGCTTTCAGACCAACTTTCAGTCAGCACCAGCGAGGGTGCGGAGGCCGGAGGCAGCCCACCCTCCCCACAGGATCCAACAGGGACTCGTGAACCCCCGGACTCCCAGTCAGCACCAGCAGGGTCGCGAGGGCCGGGAGGAAGCTGCCACCCTCCCACAGGATCCAACAGGGACTCGCTGAACCCCCCGGACTTCCAGTCAGCACCAGCGAGGTCGAGGGGCGGAGGAAGCTGCCCGCCCTCCCACAGGATCCAACAGGGACTCGCAGACCCCCTCCAGACTCCCAGTGCTGCAGCTGCGGGAGCTCAAAGGCTTTCAGACCAACATTTCAGTGCGTTGTTCAGTTTAAATTTGCGCCAATGGACAAACTGCCGTTTTGAGAAAAAAAAACATCTGTGCAGCACTGTTCTGGCTCATTCTGCTGAATAATATTGCTGTTCAGTCAGGTAGCACTGTTGATGATATGTTGTGGCTCATTTTGTTGAATAATAGTACTGTTTAGTCAGGTAGTGTAATTAAGCACTGGGAAAGCCATTTCTGATTGCGACTGCTACTAAAAGCCTCGACTACTACTAAAAGCCGTTTCATTGTCTTACCTCCCTGCCTCCTACTGCTGCACTGCATTTTATAGTTGTTTCCTCTCTCTTCTACAGTCAGCACAGCGAGGTCGCGAGGGCGGAGGAAGCTGCCGCCCTCCCACAGGATCGAACAGGGACTCACGAACCCCCAGACTCCAAGTCAGCACCAGCGAGGGTCGCGAGGGCCGGAGGAAGCTGCCCGTCCTCACCACAGGGTCCAACAGGGACTCTCCAAACCCCCACCCCCGGACTCCCAGGTACGCGGCTGCGGGAGCTCAAAGGCTATCAGACCAACATTTCAGGCGCATTGTTCAGTTTAAATTTGGCGCCAATGGACAAACTGCCGTTTTGAGAGGAAAAAAAAACATCTGTGCAGCACTGTTGTGCCTCATTCTGCTGAATAATATTGCTGTTTAGTCAGGTAGCACTGTTGATGATATCTTGTGGCTCATTTTGTTGAATAATAGTACTGTTTAGTCACGTAGTGTAATTAAGCACTGGGAAAGCGATTTCTGATCACGACTGCTACTAAAAGCCTCGACTACTACTAAAAGCCGTTTCATTGTCTTACCTGCCCTGCCTCCTACTGCTGCACTGTATTTATAGTTGTTTCTCTCTCCTTCTACAGTCAGCACCAGTGAGGTGCGAGGGCAGGAAGCTGCCCGTCCTCCTCACAGGATCCAACAGGGATTCGCAGGAACCCGCTCCCCGGACTTCAAGTGCACGTGGCTGAGGGAGCTCAAAGGCTTTCAGACCAACATTTCAGTCAGCAGAAGCGAGGTCACGAGGGCCGGAGAAGCTGCCGCCCTCCCACAGGATCCAACACGGACTCGCTGAACCCCCGGACTCCCAGTCCGCACCAGCGAGGATCGCGAGGGCCAAAGGAAGCTGCCTGCCCTCCGCACAGTATCCAACAGGGACTCACCACCCCCGGACTCCAAGTCAGCACCAGCGAGGGTCGCGAGGGCCGGAAGAAGCTGCCCACCCTCCCCACAGGATCCAACAGGGACTGCCGAACCCCCGGACTCCCAGTCAGCACCAGCGAGGGTCGCGAGGTCTGGAGAAACCCGCCCTCCCACAGGATGCAACAGGGACTCGCCGAACCCCCGGACTCCCAGTTATGCGCGGGGAGCTCAAAGACTTTCAGACCAACATTTCAGTCAGCACCAGTGAGGGCGAGGAAAAGAAAGCAGCCAACCCTCCCCACAGGATCAAAAAGGACTCGCCAAACCCCCGGACTCCCAGTCAGCACCAGCGAGGTTCGCGAGGGCCAGAGGAAGCTGCCCGCCTCCCACAGGACCCAACAGGGACTCGCCGAACCCCGGACGCCAAGTCAGCACCAGCGAGGTCGCAAGGGCTGGAGGAAGCTGCCCGCCCTCCCACAGGATCCAACAGGGACTTGCGAACTCTCCCCGGACACCCAGGTGCGCAGCTGCGGGGTTCAAAGGCTTTGAGACCAACATTTCAGTCAGCACCAGCGAGGTCGCGAGGCCGGAGAGCTGCCTGCCTCCCACAGGATCCAACAGGGACTCTGAACCCCCGGACTCCCAGTCAGCACCAGCGAGGGTCACGAGGCTGGAGAAAGCTGCCCACCTCCCCACAGGATGCAACAGTGACTCGTCGAACCCCTCGCCCCGGACTCCCAGGTATCGGCTGCGGGAGCTCAAAGGCTTTCAGACCAACATTTCAGTCAGCACCAGCAAGCGTCGCGAGGGCCGGAGGAAGCAGCCACCCTCCCACAGGATCCAACAGGGACTCGACCCCCACGGACTCCCAGTCAGCACCAGTGAGGGTTGCGAGGGCCGGAGGAAGCTGCCGCCTCCCACTGGATCCAACAGGGACTCGCTGAACCCCCAGACTCCCAGTCAGCACCAGCGAGGTCGCGGGGCCAGAGGAAGCTGCCGCCCTCCCACAGGATCTAACAGGGACTGCTGAATCCCTCCAGACTCCCAGTGCGCAGCTGCGGGAGCTCAAAGGCTTTCAGACCAACATTTCAGAGCGTTGTTCAGTTTAAATTTGGCGCCAATGGACAAACTGCCGTTTTGAGAGAAAAAAAAAAACATCTGTGCAGCACTGTTCTGGCTCATTCTGCTGAATAATATTGCTGTTCAGTCAGGTAGCACTGTTGATGATATGTTGTGGCTCATTTTGTTGAATAATAGTACTGTTTAGTTAGGTAGTGTAATTAAGCACTGGGAAAGCCATTTCTGATCGCGACTGCTACTAAAAGCCTGCGACTGCTACTAAAAGCCGTTTCATTGTCTTAACTGTCCTGCCTCCTACTGCTGCACAGTATTTATAGTTGTTTCCTCTCTCTTTCTACAGTCAGCACCAGCGAGGTCACGAGGGCGGAGGAGCTGCCTGCCCTCCCACAGGATCCAACAGGGACTGCAGAACCCCCTCCCCGGACTTCCAGGTACGTGCGCTGCGGGAGCTCAAAGGCTTTCAGACCAACATTTCAGTCAGCAGAAGCGAGGGTCACGAGGGCCGGAGGAAGCTGCCCGCCCTCCCACAGGATCCAACACGGACTCGCCGATCCCCGGACTCCCAGTCAGCACCAGCGAGGATCGCGAGGGCGAAGGAAGCTGTCCGCCCTCCCTACAGGATCCAACAGGGACTCACGAACCCCCGGACTCCAAGTCAGCACCAGCGGTCGCGAGGGCCGGAAGAAGCTGCCGCCCTCCCACAGGATCCAACAGGGACTTGCGAACTCCCACCCCGGACACCCAGGTACGCAGCTGCAGGAGCTCAAAGGCTTTGAGACCAACATTTCAGTCAGCACCAGCGAGTCGCGGGGCCAGAGGAAGCTGCCCGCCCTCCCACAGGATCCAACAGGGACTCGCGAACCCCCAAGACTCCCTGTTAGCACCAGCGAGGGTCGCGAGGGCTGGAGAAAGCTGCCCGCCCTCCCACAGGATGCAACAGGGACTGTGAACCCCGGACTCCCAGTTATGCGGCCGCGGGAGCTCAATGGCTTTCAGACCAACATTTCAGTCAGCACCAGCAAAGGTCGCGAGGGCAGAAAGCAGCCAACCCTCCCACAGGATCAAAAGGGAACTGAGACCCCCGGACTCCCAGTCAGCACCAGCGAGGTTCGCGAGGGCCGGAGGAAGCTGCCCGCCTCCCACAGGACCCAACAGGGACTCGCCAAACCCCCGGACTCCAGGTCAGCACCAGCGAGGGTCGCGAGGGCTGGAGGAAGCTGCCGCCCCTCCCACAGGATCCAACAGGGACTCGCCGAACCTCCCAGACTCCCAGTCAGCACCAGCGAGGGTCACGAGGACTGGAGGAAGCTCCCGCCCTCCCACAGGATCTAACAGGGACTCGCTGAATCCACCCAGACTCCCAGGAGCGCAGCTGCGGAGCTCAAAGGCTTTCAGACCAACATTTCAGGCGTTGTTCAGTTTAAATTTGCGCCAATGGACAAACTGCCGTTTTGAGAAAAAAAAAACATCTGTGCAGCACTGTTCTGGCTCATTCTGCTGAATAATATTGCTGTTCAGTCAGGTAGCACTATTGATGATATGTTGTGGCTCATTTTGTTGAATAATAGTACTGTTTAGTTAGGTAGTGTAATTAAGCACTGGGAAACCATTTCTGATCGCGACTGCTACTAAAAGCCTCGACTGCTACTAAAAGCCGTTTCATTGTCTTAACTGTCCTGCCTCCTACTGCTGCACAGTATTTATAGTTGTTTCCTCTCTCTTTCTACAGTCAGCACCAGCGAGGTCACGAGGGCGGAGGCTGCCTGCCCTCCCCACAGGATCCAACAGGGACTGCAGGAACCCCCTCCCCGGACTTCCAGGTGCGTGGCTGCGGGAGCTCAAGGCTTTCAGACCAACATTTCAGTCAGCAGAAGCGAGGGTCACGAGGGCGGAGGAAGCTGCCCGCCCTCCCCACAGGATCCAACACGGACTCGCGATCCCCCGGACTCCCAGTCAGCACCAGCGAGGATCGCGAGGGCGAAGGAAGCTGCCGCCCTCCTACAGGATCCAACAGGGACTCACCGAACCCCCGGACTCCAAGTCAGCACCAGCGGTCGCGAGGGCCGGAAGAAGCTGCCGCCCTCCCCACAGGATCCAACAGGGACTTGCAGACTCCCACCCTCGGACACCCAGGTACGCAGCTGCAGGACTCAAAGGCTTGAGACCAACATTTCAGTCAGCACCAGCCAGAGTCGCGAGGGCCAGAGGAGCTGCCCGCCCTCCCACAGGATCCAACAGGGACTCGCCGAACCCCCAAGACTCCCTGTTAGCACCAGCGAGGGGTCGAGGGGCTGGAGAAAGCTGCCGCCCTCCCCACAGGATGCAACAGGTACTATCGAACCCCGGACTCCCAGTTATGCGGCGCGGGGCTCAAAGGCTTTCAGACCAACATTTCAGTCAGCACCAGCAAGGGTCGCGAGGGCGAAGAAAGCAGCCAACCCTCCCACAGGATCAAAAGGAGACTCGCCGAACCCCCCACCGGACTCCCAGTCAGCACCAGCGAGGTTCGCGAGGGCCGGAGGAAGCTGCCCGCCCTCCCACAGGACCCAACAGGGACTCGCCAAACCCCGGACTCCAAGTCAGCACCAGCGAGGTCGCGAGGGCTGGAGGAAGCTGCCGCCCTCCCACAGGATCCAACAGGGACTCGCGCGAACCCTCCCGGACTCCCAGTCAGCACCAGCGAGGGTCACGAGGACTGGAGAAAGCTGCGCCCTCCCACAGGATCCAACAGGACTTGCCGAACTCTCCCCGGACACCCAGGTGCGCTGCGGGGTTCAAAGGCTTTGAGACCAACATTTCAGTCAGCACCAGCGAGGGTCGCGAGGGCCAGAGGAAGCTGCCCGCCTCCCACAGGATCCAACAGGGACTGCCAAACCCCCGGACTCCCAGTCAGCACCAGCGAGAGTCGCGACGGCGGAGGAAGCTGCCCGCCCTCCCACAGGATCAAACAGGGACTCGCTGAATCCCCGGACTCCCAGTCAGCATCAGCGAGTCGCGAGGGCCGGAGGAAGCTGCCCGCCCTCCCCACAGGATCCAACAGGGACTCACCGAACCCCTCTCCAGACTCCCAGGTACGCAGCTGCGGGAGCTCAAAGGCTTTCAGACCAACATTTCAGGCACGTTGTTCAGTTTAAATTTGGCGCCAATGGACAAACTGCCATTTTGAGAAAAAAAAAAACATCTGTGCAGCACTGTTTTGGCTCATTCTGCTGAATAATATTGCTGTTCAGTCAGGTAGCACTGTTGATGATATGTTGTGGCTCATTTTGTTGAATAATAGTACTGTTTAGTCAGGTAGTGTTATTAAGCACTGGGAAAGCCATTTCTGATGCGACGGCTACTAAAAGCCTCGACTACTACTAAAAGCCGTTTCATTGTCTTCGTGCCCTGCCTCCTACTGCTGCACTGTATTTATAGTTGTTTCCTCTCTTCTTCTACAGTCAGCACAAGTGAGGGTCGCGAGGGCCGGAGGAAGCTGCCCGCCCTCCCCACAGGATCCAACAGGGACTCGCAGAACCCCCTCCCCGGACTCCCAGGTACGTGGCTGCGGGAGTTAAAGGCTTTCAGACCAACATTTCAGTCAGCAGAAGCGAGGGTCACGAGGGCCGGAGGAAGCTGCCCGCCCTCCCCACAGGATCCAACAGGGACTCACCGAACCCCCAGACTCCAAGTCAGCACCAGCGAGGGTCGCGAGGGGCGGAGGAAGCTGCCCGCCCTCCCCACAGGGTCCAACAGGGACTCTCCAAACCCCCAGCCCCGGACTCCCAGGTGCAGCTGCTGCGGGAGCTCAAAGTCTATCAGACCAACATTTCAGGTGCATTGTTCAGTTTCAATTTGGACGTAATGGACAAACTGCCGTTTGAGAGAAAAAAAACATCTGTGCAGCACTGTTGTGCCTCATTCTGCTGAATAATATTGCTGTTTAGTCAGGTAGCACTGTTGATGATATCTTGTGGCTCATTTTGTTGAATAATAGTACTGTTTAGTCACGTGAGTGTAATTAAGCACTGGAAAGCGATTTCTGATCACGACTGCTACTAAAAAGCCTGCGACTACTACTAAAAGCCGTTTCATTGTCTTACCTGCCCTGCCTCCTACTGCTGCACTGTATTTATAGTTGTTTCCTCTCTCCTTCTACAGTCAGCACCAGTGAGGGTCGCGAGGGCCGGAGGAAGCTGCCCGTCCTCCCCACAGGATCCAACAGGGACTCGCAGAACCCCGCTCCCCCCGGACTTCCAGGTACGTGGCTGCGGGAGCTCAAAGGCTTCCAGACTAGCATTTCACTCAGCACCAGCGAGGGTCGCGAGGGCCGGAGGAAGCTGCCCGCCCTCCCCACAGGATCCAACAGGGACTCGCCGAACCCCCCCCAAGACTCCCTGTCAGCACCAGCGAGGGTCGCGAGGGCTGGAGAAAGCTGCCCGCCCTCCCCACAGGATGCAACAGGGACTCGCAACCCCCGGACTCCCAGTTATGCGGCGCGGGAGCTCAAAGGCTTTCAGACCAACATTTCAGTCAGCACCAGCAAAGGTCGCGAGGCCGAAAGCAGCCAACCCTCCCACAGGATCAAAAGGGACTGCTGAACCCCCGGACTCCCAGTCAGCACCAGCGAGGTTCGCGAGGGCGAGGAGCTGCCGCCCTCCCACAGGACCCAACAGGGACTCGCCAAACCCCGGACTCCAAGTCAGCACCAGCGAGGGTCGCGAGGGCTGGAGGAAGCTGCCGCCCTCCCACAGGATCCAACAGGGACTTGCAGACTCTCCCCGGACACCAAGGTACGCAGCGCGGAGTTCAAAGGCTTTGAGACCAACATTTCAGTCAGCACCAGCGAGGGTCGCGAGGGCGAGGAAGCTGCCGCCCTCCCACAGGATCCAACAGGGACTCGCCAACCTCCCGGACTCCCAGTCAGCACCAGCGAGGGTCACGAGGACTGGAGGATGCTGCACGCCCTCCCACAGGATCCAACAGGGACTTGCCGAACTCTCCCCGGACACCCAGGTGCGCAGCTGCGGAGTTCAAAGGCTTTGAGACCAACATTTCAGTCAGCACCAGCGAGGGTCGCGAGGGCCGGAGGAAGCTGCCCGCCCTCCCACAGGATCCAACAGGGACTCGCCAAACCCCCGGACTCCCAGTCAGCACCAGCGAGGTCGCGACGGCCGGAGGAAGCTGCCCACCCTCCCACAGGATCAAACAGGGACTCGCTGAATCCCCGGACTCCCAGTCAGCATCAGCGAGGGTCGCGAGGGCCGGAGGAAGCTGCCGCCCTCCCACAGGATCCAACAGGGACTCACCGACCCTCTCAGACTCCCAGGTACGCAGCTCGGGGCTCAAAGGCTTTCAGACCAACATTTCAGGCACGTTGTTCAGTTTAAATTTGGCCAATGGACAAACTGCCATTTTGAGAGAAAAAAACATCTGTGCAGCACTGTTTTGGCTCATTCTGCTGAATAATATTGCTGTTCAGTCAGGTAGCACTGTTGATGATATGTTGTGGCTCATTTTGTTGAATAATAGTACTGTTTAGTCAGGTAGTGTAATTAAGCACTGGGAAAGCCATTTCTGATCGTGACGCTACTAAAGCCTCGACTACTACTAAAAGCCGTTTCATTGTCTTCGTGCCCTGCCTCCTACTGCTGCACTGTATTTATAGTTGTTTCTCTCTTCTTCTACAGTCAGCACAAGTGAGGGTCGCGAGGGCCGGAGGAAGCTGCCCGCCTCCCCACAGGATCCAACAGGGACTCGCAGAACCCCTCCCCGGACTCCCAGGTACATGGCTGCGGAGTTAAAAGGCTTTCAGACCAACATTTCAGTCAGCAGAAGCGAGGGTCAAGAGGGCGGAGGAAGCTGCCCGCCTCCCCACAAGATCCAACAGGGACTCACCGATCCCCCAGACTCCAAGTCAGCACCAGCGAGGGTCGCGAGGGCCGGAGGAAGCTGCCCGCCTTCCCCACAGGATCCAACAGGGACTCTCCAAACCCCAACCCCCCGGACTCCCAGGTACGCGGCTGCGGGAGCTCAAAGGCTATCAGACCAACATTTCAGGCGCATTGTTCAGTTTAAATTTGGCGCCAATGGACAAACTGCCGTTTTGAGAGAAAAAAAAAAACATCTGTGCAGCACTGTTGTGCCTCATTCTGCCGAATAATATTGCTGTTTAGTCAGGTAGCACTGTTGATGATATGTTGTGGCTCATTTTGTTGAATAATAGTACTGTTTAGTTAGGTAGTGTAATTAAGCACTGGGAAAGCCATTTCTGATCGCGACTGCTACTAAAAGCCTGCGACTACTACTAAAAGCCGTTTCATTGTCTTACGTGCCCTGCCTCCTACTGCTGCACTGTATTTATAGTTGTTTCTCTCTTCTTCTACAGTCAGCACAAGTGAGGGTCGCGAGGGCGGAGGAAGCTGCCCGCCCTCCCACAGGATCCAACAGGGACTCGCAGAACCCGCCTCCCTCGGACTCCCAGGTGCAGCTGCCGCGGGACTAAAGGCTTTCAGACCAACATTTCAGTCAGCAGAAGCGAGGTCACGAGGGCGGAGGAAGCTGCCCGCCCTCCCACAGGATCCAACAGGGACTCACCGAACCCCCAGACTCCAAGTCAGCACCAGCGAGGGTCGCGAGGGCCGGAGGAAGCTGCCCGCCTCACCACAGGGTCCAACAGGGACTCTCAAACCCCCACCCCGGACTCCCAGGCTACGCTGCGGGAGCTCAAAGGCTATCAGACCAACATTTCAGGCGCATTGTTCAGTTTAAATTTGGCGCCAATGGACAAACTGCCGTTTGAGAGGAAAAAACATCTGTGCAGCACTGTTGTGCCTCATTCTGCTGAATAATATTGCTGTTTAGTCAGGTAGCACTGTTGATGATATCTTGTGGCTCATTTTGTTGAATAATAGTACTGTTTAGTCACGTAGTGTAATTAAGCACTGGGAAGCGATTTCTGATCACGACTGCTACTAAAAGCCTGCGACTACTAAAGCCGTTTCATTGTCTTACCTGCCCTGCCTCCTACTGCTGCACTGTATTTATAGTTGTTTCCTCTCTCCTTCTACAGTCAGCACCAGTGAGGGTCTGAGGGCAGGAAAGCTGCCGTCCTCCTCACAGGATCCAACAGGGACTCGCAGAACCCCGCTCCCCGGACTTCCAGGTCAGTGGCTGAGGGAGCTCAAGGCTTTCAGACCAACATTTCAGTCAGCAGAAGCGAGGGTCACGAGGGCCGGAGGAAGCTGCCGCCCTCCCACAGGATCCAACACGGACTCGCTGAACCCCCGGACTCCCAGTCCGCACCAGAATCGCGAGGGCCAAGGAAGCTGCCTGCCCTCCGCACAGTATCCAACAGAGACTCACGAACCCCCGGACTCCAAGTCAGCACCAGCGAGGTCGCGAGGGCCGGAAGAAGCCCACCTCCCCACAGGATCCAACAGGGACTCGCGAACCCCCGGACTCCCAGTCAGCACCAGCGAGGTCACGAGGTCTGGAGAAAGCTGCCCGCCCTCCCACAGGATGCAACAGGGACTCGCTGAACCCCCGGACTCCCAGTTATGCGGCGCGGGGCTCAAAGACTTTCAGACCAACATTTCAGTCAGCACCAGTGAGGTCGCGAGGACGAAGAAAGCAGCCAACCCTCCCCACAGGATCAAAAGGGACTCGCCAAACCCCCCGACTCCCAGTCAGCACCAGCGAGGTTCGCGAGGGCGGAGGAAGCTGCCCGCCTCCCACAGGACCCAACAGGGACTCCGAACCCCCGGACGCCAAGTCAGCACCAGCGAGGGTCGCAAGGGCTGGAGGAAGCTGCCCGCCTCCCACAGGATCCAACAGGGACTTTCCGAACTCTCCCCCCGGACACCCAGGTACGCAGCTGCGGGATATCAAAGGCTTTGAGACCAACATTTCAGTCAGCACCAGCGAGGGTCGCGAGGGCCGGAGGAAGCTGCCCGCCTTCCCCACAGGATCCAACAGGGACTCGCCGAACCCCCCCCGGACTCCCAGTCAGCACCAGCGAGGGTCACGAGGGCTGGAGAAAGCTGCCCACCCTCCCCACAGGATGCAACAGTGACTCGCCGAACCCCTCGCCCCCGGACTCCCAGGTATGCGGCTGCGGGAGCTCAAAGGCTTTCAGACCAACATTTCAGTCAGCACCAGCAAGCGTCGCGAGGGCCGGAGGAAGCAGCCCACCCTCCCCACAGGATCCAACAGGGACTCGCCGAACCCCCCCCACCGGACTCCCAGTCAGCACCAGTGAGGGTCGCGAGGGCCGGAGGAAGCTGCCCGCCCTCCCCACTGGATCCAACAGGGACTCGCTGAACCCCCAGACTCCCAGTCAGCACCAGCGAGGTCGCGAGGCCAGAGGCTGCCGCCCTCCCACAGGATCTAACAGGGACTCGCTGAATCCCACTCCAGACTCCCAGTGCACGCAGCTGCGGGAGCTCAAAGGCTTTCAGACCAACATTTCAGGCGTGTTGTTCAGTTTAAATTTGCGCCAATGGACAAACTGCCGTTTGAGAGAAAAAAAACATCTGTGCAGCACTGTTCTGGCTCATTCTGCTGAATAATATTGCTGTTCAGTCAGGTAGCACTATTGATGATATGTTGTGGCTCATTTTGTTGAATAATAGTACTGTTTAGTTAGGTAGTGTAATTAAGCACTGGGAAAGCCATTTCTGATCGCGACTGCTACTAAAAGCCTCGACTGCTCTAAAGCCATTTCATTGTCTTAACTGTCCTGCCTCCTACTGCTGCACAGTATTTATAGTTGTTTCTCTCTCTTTCTACAGTCAGCACCAGCGAGGGTCACGAGGGCCGGAGGAAGCTGCCTGCCCTCCCAGCAGGATCCAACAGGGACCAGAACCCCTCCCCGGACTTCCAGGTGCGTGGCTGCGGAGCTCAAGGCTTTCAGACCAACATTTCAGTCAGCAGAAGCGAGGGTCACGAGGGCCGGAGGAAGCTGCCCGCCTCCCACAGGATCCAACACGGACTCGTCGATCCCCGGACTCCCAGTCAGCACCAGCGAGGATCGCGAGGGCCGAAGGAAGCTGCCCGCCTTCCCTACAGGATCCAACAGGGACTCACCGAACCCCCGGACTCCAAGTCAGCACCAGCGAGGGTCGCGAGGGCCGGAAGAAGCTGCCCGCCCTCCCCACAGGATCCAACAGGGACTTGCCGAACTCCCCCCCCGGACACCCAGGTACGCAGCTGCAGGAGCTCAAAGGCTTTGAGACCAACATTTCAGTCAGCACCAGCGAGGGTCGCGAGGGCCAGAGGAAGCTGCCCGCCTCCCCACAGGATCCAACAGGGACTCGCAGAACCCCCAAGACTCCTGTCAGCACCAGCGAGGGTCGCGAGGGCTGGAGAAGCTGCCCGCCTCCCACAGGATGCAACAGGGACTCGTGAACCCCCGGACTCCCAGTTATGCGGCGCGGGAGCTCAAAGGCTTTCAGACCAACATTTCAGTCAGCACCAGTAAGGGTCATGAGGGCAAGAAAGCAGCCAACCCTCCCCACAGGATCAAAAGGACTCGAACCCCGGACTCCCAGTCAGCACCAGCGAGGTTCACGAGGGCAGGAGGACTGCCCGCCCTCCCACAGGACCCAACAGGGACTCGCCAAACCCCGGACTCCAAGTCAGCACCAGCGAGGTCGCGAGGGCTGGAGGAAGCTGCCCGCCTTCCCCACAGGATCCAACAGGGACTTGCCGAACTCTCCCCCCGGACACCAAGGTACGCAGCTGCGGGAGTTCAAAGGCTTTGAGACCAACATTTCAGTCAGCACCAGCGAGGGTCGCGAGGGCCGGAGGAAGCTGCCCGCCCTCCCCACAGGATCCAACAGGGACTCGCCGAACCCTCCCAGACTCCCAGTCAGCACCAGCGAGGGTCACGAGGACTGGAGGATGCTGCACGCCCTCCCCACAGGATCCAACAGGGACTTGCAGACTCTCCCCGGACACCCAGGTGCGCAGCTGCGGAGTTCAAAGGCTTTGAGACCAACATTTCAGTCAGCACCAGCGAGGTCGCGAGGCCGGAGGAAGCTGCCCGCCCTCCCACAGGATCCAACAGGGACTCGCCAAACCCCCGGACTCCCAGTCAGCACCAGCGGGGTCGCGGCGGCGGAGGAAGCTGCCCCCTCCCACAGGATCAAACAGGGACTCGCTGATCCCCGGACTCCCAGTCAGCATCAGCGGGTCGCGAGGGCGGAGAAGCTGCCCGCCCTCCCACAGGATCCAACACGGACTCACGAACCCCTCTCCAGACTCCCAGGTCGCAGCTGCAGGAGCTCAAAGGCTTTCAGACCAACATTTCAGGCACGTTGTTCAGTTTAAATTTGGCGCCAATGGACAAACTGCCATTTTGAGAGAAAAAAAAAAAACATCTGTGCAGCACTGTTTTGGCTCCTTCTGCTGAATAATATTGCTGTTCAGTCAGGTAGCACTGTTGATGATATGTTGTGGCTCATTTTGTTGAATAATAGTACTGTTTAGTCAGGTAGTGTAATTAAGCACTGGGGAAAGCCATTTCTGATCGCGACGCTACTAAAAGCCTGCGACTACTACTAAAAGCCGTTTCATTGTCTTACCTGCCCTGCCTCCTACTGCTGCACTGTATTTATAGTTGTTTCCTCTCTCCTTCTACAGTCAGCACCAGTGAGGGTCGCGAGGGCCGGAGGAAGCTGCCCGTCCTCCCCACAGGATCCAACAGGGACTCGCAGAACCCCGCTCCCCCCCCGGACTTCCAGGTACGTGGCTGCGGGAGCTGAAAGGCTTCCAGACTAGCATTTCACTCAGCACCAGCGAGGGTCGCGAGGGCCGGAGGAAGCTGCCCGCCCTCCCCACAGGATCCAACAGGGACTCCGCGAACCCCCAAGACTCCTCTCAGCACCAGCGAGTCGCGAGGGCTGGAAAAGCTGCCCGCCCTCCCACAGGATGCAACAGGGACCTGAACCCCGGACTCCAAGTTATGGCCGCGGGAGCTCAAAGGCTTTCAGACCAACATTTCAGTCAGCACCAGCAAAGGTCGCGAGGGCGAAAAGCAGCCAACCCTCCCACAGGATCAAAGGACTCACGAACCCCCGGACTCCCAGTCAGCACCAGCGAGGTTCAGGAGGCGGAGGAAGCTGCCCGCCTCCCACAGGACCCAACAGGGACTCGCCAAACCCCCGGACTCCAAGTCAGCACCAGCGAGGGTCGCGAGGGCTGGAGGAAGCTGCCCGCCTCCCACAGGATCCAACAGGACTTGCGAACTCTCCCCGGACACCAAGTGCACGCAGCTGCGGAGTTCAAAGGCTTTGAGACCAACATTTCAGTCAGCACCAGCGAGTCGCGAGGGCGGAGGAAGCTGCCCGCCTCCCACAGGATCCAACAGGGACTCGCGAACCTCCCAGACTCCCAGTCAGCACCAGCGAGGTCACGAGGACTGGAGGATGCTGCCGCCTCCCACAGGATCCAACAGGGACTTGCCGAACTCTCCCCGGACACAGGTACGCAGCTGCGGGAGTTCAAAGGCTTTGAGACCAACATTTCAGTCAGCACCAGCAAGGTCGCGAGGGCGGAGGAAGCTGCCCGCCCTCCCACAGGATCCAAGGGACTCGCGAAACCCCGGACTCCCAGTCAGCACCAGCGAGGGTCGCGACGGCGGAGGAAGCTGCCCGCCCTCCCACAGGATCAAACAGGGACTCGCTGAATCCCCGGACTCCCAGTCAGCATCAGCGAGGGTCGCGAGGGCCGGAGGAAGCTGCCCGCCCTCCCACAGGATCCAACACGGACTCACCAGACCCCTCCAGACTCCCAGGCACGCAGAGTCATGGAGCTCAAAGGCTTTCAGACCAACATTTCAGGCACGTTGTTCAGTTTAAATTTGGCGCCAATGGACAAACTGCCATTTTGAGAGAAAAAAAAAAAACATCTGTGCAGCACTGTTTTGGCTCATTCTGCTGAATAATATTGCTGTTCAGTCAGGTAGCACTGTTGATGATATGTTGTGGCTCATTTTGTTGAATAATAGTACTGTTTAGTCAGGTAGTGTAATTAAGCACTGGGAAAGCCATTTCTGATCGCGACGCTACTAAAAGCCTGCGACTACTACTAAAAGCCGTTTCATTGTCTTACGTGCCCTGCCTCCTACTGCTGCACTGTATTTATAGTTGTTTCCTCTCTTCTTCTACAGTCAGCACAAGTGAGGGTCGAGAGGGCCGGAGAAGCTGCCCGCCCTCCCACAGGATCCAACAGGGACTGTAGAACCCCTCCCCGGACTCCCAGGTGCGTGGCTGCGGGAGTTAAAGGCTTTCAGACCAACATTTCAGTCAGCAGAAGCGAGGTCAAGAGGGCCGGAGGAAGCTGCCCGCCTCCCACAAGATCCAACAGGGACTCACGAACCCCCCAGACTCCAAGTCAGCACCAGCGAGTCGCGAGGGCCAGAGGAAGCTGCCCGCCCTCCCACAGGATCCAACAGGGACTCTCCAAACCCCACCCCGGACTCCCAGGTGCAGCGGCTGCAGGGAGCTCAAAGGCTATCAGACCAACATTTCAGGCGCATTGTTCAGTTTAAATTTGGCCAATGGACAAACTGCCGTTTGAGAAAAAAAAAACATCTGTGCAGCACTGTTGTGCCTCATTCTGCCGAATAATATTGCTGTTTAGTCAGGTAGCACTGTTGATGATATGTTGTGGCTCATTTTGTTGAATAATAGTACTGTTTAGTCACGTAGTGTAATTAAGCACTGGAAAGCGATTTCTGATCACGACTGCTACTAAAAGCCTCGACTACTACTAAAAGCCGTTTCATTGTCTTCGTGCCTGCCTCCTACTGCTGCACTGTATTTATAGTTGTTTCCTCTCTCCTTCTACAGTCAGCACCAGTGAGGTCGCGAGGCGGAGGAAGCTGCCGTCCTCCCACAGGATACAACAGGGACTCATAGAACCCCCACCCCAGACTTCCAGGTGCATTGGCTGCGGGAGCTCAAAGGCTTTCAGACCAACATTTCAGTCAGCAGAAGCGAGGTCACGAGGGCCGGAGGAAGCTGCCGCCCTCCCACAGGATCCAACACGGACTCGCCGAACCCCCCCACCGGACTCCCAGTCAGCACCAGCGAGGATCGCGGGCGAAGGAAGCTGCCCGCCCTCCCTTCAGGATCCAACAGGGACTCACCGAACCCCCGGACTCCAAGTCAGCACCAGTGAAGGTCGTGAGGGCTGGAAGAAGCTGCCCGCCCTCCACACAGGATCCAACAGGGACTTGCCGAACTCCCACCCCGGACACCCAGGTGCGTGGCTGCAGGAGCTCAAGGCTTTGAGTCCAACATTTCAGTCAGCACCAGCGGGTCGCGAGGGCAGGAAAGCTGCCGCCCTCCCCACAGGATACAACAGGGACTCGCTGAACCCCCGGACTCCCAGTCAGCACCAGCGAGGATCGCGAGGCTGGAAGCTGCCCGCCCTCCCACAGGATGCAACAGGGACTGCGAACCCCGGACTCCCAGTTATGCAGCCGGGAGTTCAAAGGCTTTCAGACCAACATTTCAGTCAGCACCAGCGAGGTCACGAGGGCGAAGAAAGCAGCCAACCCTCCCACAGGATCAAAGGGACTCACGACCCCACAGGACTCCCAGTCAGCACCAGCGAGGATCGCGAGGGCTGGAGAAAGCTGCCCGCCCTCCCACAGGATGCAACAGGGACTCGTGAAACCCCCGGACTCCCAGTTATGCGGCAGCGGGAGTTCAAGGCTTTCAGACCAACATTTCAGTCAGCACCAGCGGGGTTGCGAGGGCGAGAAAGCAGCCAACCCTCCCACAGGATCAAAAGGACTCACGAACCCCCGGACTCCCAGTCAGCACCAGCGAGGGTCGCAGGGCCGGAGAAAGCTGCCCGCCTTCCCCACAGGACCCAACAGGGACTCGCCAACCCCCGACGCCAAGTCAGCACCAGCGAGGGTCACAAGGGCTGGAGGCTGCCCGCCCTCCCACAGGATCCAACAGGGACTTGCGAACTCTCCCCGGACACCCAGTGCACGTTCTGGAGTTCAAAGGCTTTGAGACCAACATTTCAGTCAGCACCAGCGAGGGTCGCGAGGGCTGGAGGAAGCTTCCCGCCCTCCCCACAGGATCCAACAGGGACTCGCTGAACCCCCCCGGACTCCTAGTCAGCACCAGCGAGGGTCACGAGGGCTGGAGAAAGCTGCCCGCCCTCCCCATAGGATGCAACAGTGACTCGCCGAACCCCTCGCCCCCGGACTCCCAGGTATGCGGCTGCGGGAGCTCAAAGGCTTTCAGACCAACATTTCAGTCAGCACCAGCGAGTCGCGAGGGCGGAGGAAGCAGCCCACCTCCCACAGGATCCAACAGGGACTCGCGAACCCCCGGACTCCCAGTCAGCACCAGCGGTCGCGAGGGGCGGAGGAAGCTGCCCACCCTCCCACAGGATCCAACAGGGACTCGCTGAACCCCGGACTTCCAGTCAGCACCAGTGAGGTCGCGAGGGCGGAGAAGCTGCCCGCCTCCCACAGGATCCAACAGGGACTCGCCGAACCCCCCTCCAGACTCCCAGGTACGCAGCTGCGGGAGCTCAAAGGCTTTCAGACCAGCATTTCAGGCGCGTTGTTCAGTTTAAATTTGGCGCCAATGCACAAACTGCCGTTTTGAGAGAAAAAAAAAAAACATCTGTGCAGCACTGTTCTGGCTCATTCTGCTGAATAATATTGCTGTTCAGTCAGGTAGCACTGTTGATGATATATTGTGGCTCATTTTGTTGAATAATAGTACTGTTTAGTTAGGTAGTGTAATTAAGCACTGGGAAAGCCATTTCTGATCGCGACTGCTACTAAAAGCCTGCGACTACTACTAAAAGCCGTTTCATTGTCTTCACGTGCCTGCCTCCTACTGCTGCACTGTATTTATAGTTGTTTCCTCTCTTCTTCTACAGTCAGCACAAGTGAGGGTCGCGAGGGCCGGAGGAAGCTGCCGCCCTCTCACAGGATCCAACAGGGACTCGCAGAACCCGCCTCCCCCCGGACTCCCATGTACGCGGCTGCGGGAGCTAAAAGGCTTTCAGACCAACATTTCAGTCAGCAGAAGCGAGGGTCACGAGGGCCGGAGGAAGCTGCCCGCCCTCCCCACAGGATCCAACAGGGACTCACCGAACCCCTCCCCCCCAGACTCCAAGTCAGCACCAGCGAGGGTCGCGAGGGCCGGAGGAAGCTGCCCGCCCTCACCACAGGGTCGAACAGGGACTCTCCAAACCCCACCCCGGACTCCCAGGTGCGCCTCGGAGCTCAAAGGCTATCAGACCAACATTTCAGGCGCATTGTTCAGTTTAAATTTGCCAATGGACAAACTGCCGTTTTGAGAGGAAAAAACATCTGTGCAGCACTGTTGTGCCTCATTCTGCTGAATAATATTGCTGTTTAGTCAGGTAGCACTGTTGATGATATCTTGTGGCTCATTTTGTTGAATAATAGTACTGTTTAGTCACGTGAGTGTAATTAAGCACTGGGAAAGCGATTTCTGATCACGACTGCTACTAAAAAGCATGCGACTACTACTAAAAGCCGTTTCATTGTCTTACCTGCCCTGCCTCCTACTGCTGCACTGTATTTATAGTTGTTTCTCTCTCCTTCTACAGTCAGCACCAGTGAGGGTCGCGAGGGCGGAGGAAGCTGCCCGTCCTCCTCACAGGATCCAACAGGGGACTCGAGAACCCCGCTCCCCGGACTTCCAGGTGCGTGGCTGAGGGAGCTCAAGGCTTTCAGACCAACATTTCAGTCAGCAGAAGCGAGGTCACGAGGGCCGGAGGAAGCTGCCGCCCTCCCACAGGATCCAACATGGACTCGCTGAACCCCCGGACTCCCAGTCCGCACCAGCGAGATCGCGAGGGCCAAGGAAGCTGCCTGCCTCCGCACAGGATCCAACAGGGACTCACGAACCCCCGGACTCCAAGTCAGCACCAGCGAGGTCGCGAGGGCGGAAGAAGCTGCCCACCCTCCCACAGGATCCAACAGGGACTCTCGAACCCCGGACTCCCAGTCAGCACCAGCGAGGCGGAGGTCTGGAGAGCTGCCCGCCCTCCCACAGGATGCAACAGGGACTCGCGAACCCCGGACTCCCAGTTATGCGGCGCGGGAGCTCAAAGACTTTCAGACCAACATTTCAGTCAGCACCAGTGAGGGTCACGAGGAGAGCGGCCAACCCTCCCACAGGATCAAAAGGACTGCCAAACCCCGGACTCCCAGTCAGCACCAGCGAGGTTCGCGAGGGCGGAGGAAGCTGCCCGCCCTCCCACAGGACCCAACAGGTACTGCCGAACCCCCAGACGCCAAGTCAGCACCAGCGAGGGTCGCAAGGGCTGGAGGAAGCTGCCCGCCCTCCCACAGGATCCCACAGGGACTTGCCGAACTCTCCCCGGACACCCAGGTACGCAGCTGCGGGATTTCAAGGCTTTGAGACCAACATTTCAGTCAGCACCAGCGAGGGTCGCGAGGGCCGGAGGAAGCTGCCTGCCCTCCCCACAGGATCCAACAGGGACTCGCAGATCCCCCCTGCCCCCGGATTCCCAGGTACGTGGTGGCTGGAGTGCAAAGGCTTTCAGACCAACGTTTCAGTCAGCAGAAGCGAGGGTCACGAGAGCCGGAGGAAGCTGCCTGCCTTCCCCACAGGATCCAACACGGACTCACCGAACCCCCCCCCCGGACTCCCAGTCAGCACCAGTGAGGATTGCGAGGGCCGGAGGAAGCTGGCCGCCCTCCCCACAGGATCCAACAGGGACTCACCGAACACCCCCAGACTCCAAGTCAGCACCAGCGAGGGTCGCGAGGGCAGGAGGAAGCAGCCCGCCCTCCCCACAGGATCCAACAGGGACTCACCGAACCCCCCTCCGGACTCCAAGTCAGCACCAGCGAGGGTCACGAGGGCCGGAGGAAGCTGCCCGCCTTCCCCACAGGATCCAACAGGGACTTGCCGAACTCCGCCCCCCCCGGACACCCAGGTACGCAGCTGCGGGAGCTCAAAGGCTTTGAGAAAAACATTTCAGTCAGAACCAGCAAGGGTCGCTAGGGCCGGAGGAAGCTGCCCGCCTTCCCCACAGGATCCAACAGGGACTACGTGAACCCCCGGACTCCCAGTCAGCACGAGCGAGGTCGTGAGGGCTGGAGAATGCTGCCCACCCCCCACAGGATGCAACAGGGACTCGTGAAACCCACCCCGGACTCCCAGTTATGCGGCAGTGGGAGTTAAAGGCTTTCAGACCAACATTTCAGTCAGCACCAGCGAGGGTCGCGAGGCCAAGAAAGCAGCCAACCCTCCCACAGGATCAAAGGGACTCAACAGGCCCCGGACTCCCAGTCAGCACCAGCGAGGTTTGCGAGGGCGAGGAAGCTGCCGCCCCCCACAGGACCCAACAGGGACCGCGAACCCCCGGACACCAAGTCAGCACCTGCGAGGTCGCAGGAGCTGGAGGAAGCTGCCCGCCCTCCCACAGGATCCAATAGGGACTTGCGAACTCTCCCCGGACACCCAGGTACGCAGCTGGGGTTCAAAGGCTTTGAGACCAACATTTCAGTCAGCACCAGCGAGGTCGCGAGGGCCGGAGGAAGCTGCCCGCCCTCCCCACAGGATCCAACAGGGACTCGCCGAACCCCCCCGGACTCCTAGTCAGCACCAGCGAGGGTCACGAGGGCTGGAGAAAGCTGCCCGCCCTCCCCACAGGATACAACAGTGACTCGCCGTACCCCTCACCCCCGGACTCCCAGGTATGCAGCTACGGGAGCTCAAAGGCTTTCAGACCAACATTTCAGTCAGCACCAGCGAGGGTCGCGAGGGCCGGAGGAAGCAGCCCGCCTCCCCACAGGATCCAACAGGGACTCGCGAACCCCCGGACTCCCAGTCAGCACCAGCGAGGTCGCGAGGGTCACGAGGGCGGAGGAAGCTGCCTGCCCTCCCCACTGGATCCAACAGGGACTCGCTGAACCCCTCCGGACTCCCAGTCAGCACCAGCGAGGTCGCGAGGGCCAGAGGAAGCTGCGCCCTCCCCACAGGATCCAACAGGGACCACGCGAACCCCTCCAGACTCCCAGTGCGCAGCTGGGAGCTCAAAGGCTTTCAGACCAACATTTCAGGCGTTGTTCAGTTTAAATTTGGCGCCAATGGACAAACTGCCGTTTTGAGAGAAAAAAAAAAAACATCTGTGCAGCACTGTTCTGGCTCATTCTGCTGAATAATATTGCTGTTCAGTCAGGTAGCACTGTTGATGATATGTTGTGGCTCATTTTGTTGAATAATAGTACTGTTTAGTTAGGTAGTGTAATTAAGCACTGGGAAAGCCATTTCTGATCGCAACTGCTACTAGAAGCCTGCGACTACTACTAAAAGCCGTTTCATTGTCTGACGTGCCCTGCCTCCTACTGCTGCACTGTATTTATAGTTGTTATCTCTCTTCTTCTACAGTCAGCACAAGTGAGGGTTGCGAGGCGGGAGGAAGCTGCCCGCCCTCCCACAGGATCCAACAGGGACTCATGAACCCCCTCCCCGGACTCCCAGGTGCGTGGTTGCGGGAGCTAAAGGCTCTCAGACCAACATTTCAGTCAGCAGAAGCGAGGGTCACGAGGGCGGAGAAGCTGCCCGCCCTCCCACAGGATCCAACAGGGACTCACAACCCCCAGACTCCAAGTCAGCACCAGCGAGTCGCGAGGCGGAGGAAGCTGCCCGCCCTCCACAGGATCAACAGGGACTCTCAAACCCCACCCCGGACTCCCAGGTGCAGCGGCTGCGGGACCTCAAGGCTATCAGACCAACATTTCAGGCGCATTGTTCAGTTTAAATTTGGCGTAATGGACAAACACCGTTTTGAGAGAAAAAAAAAACATCTGTGCAGCACTGTTGTGCCTCATTCTGCTGAATAATATTGCTGTTTAGTCAGGTAGCACTGTTGATGATATGTTGTGGCTCATTTTGTTGAATAATAGTACTGTTTAGTCACGTGGTGTAATTAAGCACTGGGAAGCGATTTCTGATCACGACTGCTACTAAAAGCCTCGACTACTACTAAAGCCATTTCATTGTCTTACCTGCCCTGCCTCCTACTGCTGCACTGTATTTATAGTTGTTTCCTCTCTCCTTCTACAGTCAGCACCAGTGAGGTCACGAGGGCGGAGGAAGCTGCCCGTCCTCCCACAGGATCCAACAGGGAGTTGCAGAACCCCCTCCCCAGACTTCCAGATGCGTGGCTGCGGGAGCTCAAAGTCTTTCAGACCAACATTTCAGTCAGCAGAGCGAGGGTCATGAGGGCCGGAGCTGCCGCCCTCCCACAGGATCCAACATGGACTCGCCAAACCCCCGGACTCCCAGTCAGCACCAGCGAGGATCGCGAGGGAAGAAGCTGCCGCCCTCCCACAGGATCAACAGGGACTCACGATCCCCCTCCGGACTCCAAGTCAGCACTAGCAGTCGCGAGGCCGGAAGAACTGCCCGCCCTCCCCACAGGATCCAAAAGGGACTCGCCGAACCCCCCCGGTCTCCCAGTCAGCACCAGCGAGGGTCGCGAGGGCTGGAGGAAGCTGCCAGCCCTCCCCACAGGATCCAGAAGGGACTCGCCGAACCCCCCCGGACCCCCAGTCAGCACTAGCGAGGGTCGCGAGGGCTGGAAAAAGCTGCCGCCCTCCCCAAAGGATGCAACAGGGACTCACGAACCCCGGACTCCCAGGTATGCGGCTGTAGGGGCTCAAGGCTTTCAGACCAGCATTTCAGTCAGCACCAGCGAGTGTCGAGGGCGGAGGCAGCAGCCACCCTCCCACAGGATCCAACAGGAACTAGCCGTTCCCCCTCCCGGACTCCCAGTCAGCACCAGCAAGGGTCGCGAGGGCCGGAAGAAGCTGCAGGCCCTCCCCACAGGACCCAATAGGGCCTCGCCGCACCCCACCCCCCGGACTACCAGGTATGCGGCTCCGGGAGCTCAAAGGCTTTCAGACCAACATTTCAGGTGCGTTGTTCAGTTTAAATTTGGCGCCAATGGACAAACTGCCGTTTTGAGAAAAAAAACATCTGTGCAGCACTGTTGTGGCTCAGTCTGTTGAATAATATTGCTGTTTAGTCAGGTAGCACTGTTGATGATATGTTGTGGCTCATTTTGTTGAATAATAGTACTGTTTAGTTAGGTAGTGTAATTAAGAACTGGGAAAGCCATTTCTGATCACGACTGCTACTAAAAGCCTGCGACTGCTCCTAAAAGCCGTTTCATTGTCTTACCTGCCCTGCCTCTTACTGTTGCACTGTATTTATAGTTGTTTCCTCTCTCTTTCTACAGTCAGCACCAGCGAGGTGCGCGAGGTCTGGAGGAAGCTGCCCGCCCTCCCAACAGGAACCAACAGGACTGCGAACCCCCGGACTCCCAGGTACGCAGTTGCAGGATCTCAAGGCTTCCAGACCAACATTTCAGCCAGCACCACCGAGGTCGCGAGGGCCAAGAGCTACCCGCCCTCCCACAGGATCCAACAGGTACTCACGAACCCCCCAGACTCCCTGTCAGCACCAGCGAGGTCGCGAGGGCTGGAGATAGCTGCCCGCCCTCCCACAGGATGCAACAGGGACTCACTGAACCCCCCCCTCTGGACTCCCAGGTATGCGGCTGCGGGAGCTCAAAGGGTTTCAGACCAACATTTCAGTCAGCACCAGCGAGGGTCGCGAGGGCCGGAGAAAGCAGCCCGCCCTCCCCACAGGATCAATCAGGGAGTCGGAACCCCCCCCCCCGGACTCCCAGTCAGCACCAGGGAGGTTCGCGAGGGCAGAGAAGCTGCCCGCCCTCCCACAGAACCCAACAGGGACCATCGAACCCCCGGACTCCCAGGTATGCGGCTGCGGGGCTCAAAGGCTTTCAGACCAACATTTCAGTCTGCACCAGTGAGGTCGCGAGGGCGGAGAGCTGCCAGCCCTCCCCAGAGGATCCAACAGGGACTCACCAACCCCCGGACTCCCAGGTATGCGCTGCGGGAGCTCAAAGGCTATCAGACCAGCATTTCAGGCGCATTGTTCAGTTTAAATTTAGCGCCAATGGACAAACTGCCATTCTGAGAGAGAAAAAAAACATCTGTGCAGCACTGTTGTGGCTCATTCTGCTGAATAATATTGCTGTTTAGTCAGGTAGCACTGATGATGATATGTTGTGGCTCATTTTGTTGAATAATAGTAGTGTTTAGTCAGGTAGTGTAATTAAGCACTGGGAAAGCCATTTCTGATCGCAACTGCTACTAAAGCCTGCGACTACTACTAAAAGCCGTTTCATTGTCTTACCTGCCTGACTCCTACTGCTGCACTGTATTTATAGTTGTTTCCTCTCTCCTTCTACAGTCAGCACCAATGAGGTCGCGAGGGCAGGAGGAGCTCCCGCCCTCCCCACAGGATCCAACAGGGACTCGCGAACCCCCGGACTCCCAGTCAGCACCAGCGAAGGTCGCGAGGGCTGGAGAAAGCTGCCCCCCTCCCACAGGATGCAACAGATGCCCGAACCCCTCCCAGCGGGCTCACAGGTATCGTCTGCGGGAGCTCAAAGGCTTTCAGACCAACATTTCAGTCAGCACCAGGCGAAGTCGCGAGGGCGGAGGAGCTGCCGCCCTCCCACAGGATCCAACAGGGACTCATAGAACCCCGCTCCCCCCGGACTCCCAGGTACGCGGCTGCGGGAGTTAAAAGGCTTTCAGACCAACATTTCAGTCAGCAGAAGCGAGGGTCATGAGGGCCGGAGGAAGCTGCCCGCCCTCCCCGCAGGTTCCAACAGGGACTCACCAAATCCCCTCCCCAGACTCCAAGTCAGCACCAGCGAGGGTCGCGAGGGCCGGAGGAAGCTGCCCGCCCTCCCCACAGGATCCAACAGGGACTCTCCAAACCCCCACCCCCCGGACTCCCAGGTACGCGGCTGCGGGAGCTCTAAGGCTATCAGACCAACATTTCAGGCGCATTGTTCAGTTTAAATTTGGCGCCAATGGACAAACTGCCGTTTTGAGAGAAAAAAAAAAAAACATCTGTGCAGCACTGTTGTGCCTCATTCTGCTGAATAATATTGCTGTTTAGTCAGGTAGCACTGTTGATGATATGTTGTGGCTCATTTTGTTGAATAATAGTACTGTTTAGTCACGTAGTGTAATTAAGCACTGGGAAAGTGATTTCTGATCACGACTGCTACTAAAAGCCTGCGACTACTACTAAAAGCCATTTCATTGTCTTACCTGCCCTGCCTCCTACTGCTGCACTGTATTTGTAGTTGTTTCCTCTCTCCTTCTACAGTCAGCACCAGTGAGGGTTGCGAGGGCCGGAGGAAGCTGCCCGTCCTCCCCTCAGGATACAACAGGGACTCGCAGAACCCCCTTCCCCCCGGACACCCAGGTAGCAGCTGCGGGAGTTCAAAGGCTTTGAGACCAACATTTCAGTCAGCACCAGCGAGTGTCGCGAGGGCGGAGAAGCTGCCCGCCCTCCCACAGGATCCAACAGGGACTCGCATGAACCACCCCGACTCCTCAGTCAGCACCAGCGAGGGTCACGAGGGCTGGAGAAAGCTGCCCGCCCTCCCACAGGATGCAACAGTGACTCTCGGACCCCCGGACTCCCAGGTATGTGGCGCGGGGCTCAAAGGCTTTCAGACCAAAATTTCAGTCTGCACCAGCGAGGTCACGAGGGCAGGAGGAAGCAGCCGCCCTCCCACAGGATCCAACAGGGACTCTTGAACCCCCGGACTCCCAGTCAGCACCAGCGAGGCGCCGAGGGCCGGCGGGCTGCCGCCCTCCCACAGGATCTAACTGGGACTCGCTGAACCCCCTCGGACTCCCAGTCAGCACCAGCGAGGGTCGCGAGGGCCGGAGGAGCTGCCGCCCTCCCCACAGGATCCAACAGGGACTTGCCGAACTCCCCCGGACACCCAGGTACGCAGCTGCAGGAGCTCAAAGGCTTTGAGACCAACATTTCAGTCAGCACCAGCGAAGGGTCGCGAGGGCGGAGGAAGCTGCCCGCCCTCCCACAGGATACAACAGGGACTTGCAGAACCCCGGACTCCCAGTCAGCACCAGCAGGCGCGAGGGCTGGAGCTGCCGCCCTCCCCACAGGATGCAACAGGGACTGCGAAACCCCCGGACTCCCAGTTATGCGGCAGCGGGGTTCAAAGGCTTCAGACTAACATTTCAGTCAGCCAGCGAGGCGCGAGGGCGAAGAAAGCAGCCAACCCTCCCACAGGATCAAGGGACTCACGACACCTAGCGGACTCCCAGTCAGCACCAGAGAGGTTCGCAAGGGCCGGAGGAAGCTGCCGCCCTCCCCACAGGACCCAGGGGACTCGCCGAACCAACCACCCCGGACGTCAAGTCAGCACCAGCGAGGTCGCAGGGCTGGAGGAAGCTGCCCGCCCTCCCACAGGATCCAACAGGGACTTGCGAGACTCTCCCCGGACACCCAGGTGCGCAGCTGCGGGGTTCAAAGGCTTTGAGACTAACATTTCAGTCAGCACCAGCGAGGTCGCGAGGGCGGAGGAAGCTGCCGCCCTCCCACAGGATCCAACAGGGACTCGCCCGAACCCCACGGACTCCCAGTCAGCACCAGCGAGGTCACGAGGGCTGGAAGCTGCCGCCCTCCCACAGGATCCAACAGGGACTGCATGAACCCCCTCCAGACCCCAGGTATGCAGCTGCGGGGCTCAAAAGGCTCAGACCAACATTTCAGTAGCGTTGTTCAGTTTAAATTTGGCGCCAATGGACAAACTGCAGTTTTGAGAGAAAAAAAAAAAACATCTGTACAGCACTGTTCTGGCTCATTCTGCTGAATAATATTGCTGTTCAGTCAGGTAGCACTGTTGATGATATATTGTGGCTCATTTTGTTGAATAATAGTACTGTTTAGTTAGGTAGTGTAATTAAGCACTGGGAAAGCCATTTCTGATCGCGACTGCTACTAAAAGCCTGCGACTATGACTAAAAGCCCTTTCATTGACTTACGTGCCCTGACTCCTACTGCTGCACTGTATTTATAGTTGTTTCCTCTTTTCTTCTACAGTCAGCACAAGTGAGGATCGCGAGGGCGGAGGAAGCTGCCGCCCTCCCATAGGATCCAACAGGGATTGCAGACCCCCTCCCCGGACTCCCAGGTGCATGGCTGCGGGAGCTAAAGGCTTTCAGACCAACATTTCAGTCAGCAGAAGCGAGGTCACGAGGGCCGGAGGAAGCTGCCTGCCCTCCCACAGGATCAACAGGGACTCACGAAACCCCAGACTCCAAATCAGCACCAGCGAGGTCCGAGGGCGGAGGAAGCTGCCGCCCTCCCACAGGATCCAACAGGGACTCTCAAACCCCACCCTCCGGACTCCCAGTGCAGCGCTGCGGGAGCTCAAAGGCTATCAGACCAACATTTCAGGCGCATTGTTCAGTTTAAATTTGGCGCCAATGGACAAACTGCGTTTGAGAGAAAAAAACATCTGTGCAGCACTGTTGTGCCTCATTCTGCTGAATTATATTGCTGTTTAGTCAGGTAGCACTGTTGATATGTTGTGGCTCATTTTGTTGAATAATAGTACTGTTTAGTCACGTAGTGTAATTAAGCACTGGGAAAGCGATTTCTGATCACGACTGCTACTAAAAGCCTGCGACTACTACTAAAAGCCGTTTCATTGTCTTACCTGCCCTGCCTCCTACTGCTGCACTGTATTTATAGTTGTTTCCTCTCTCCTATTACAGTCAGCACCAGTGAGGGTCGCAAGGGCCGGAGGAAGCTGCCCGTCCTCCCACAGGATCCAACAGAGACTCGAGAGCCCTGCTCACCCGGACTTCCAGGTGCGTGGCTGCGGGAGCTCAAAGGCTTTCAGACCAACATTTCAGTCAGCAGAGGCGAGGGTCACGAGGGCCGGAGGAAGCTGCCCGCCCTCCCACAGGATCCAACACGGATTCGCGAACCCCCACGGACTCCCAGTCAGCACCAGCGAGGATCGCGGGCGAAGGAAGCTGCCTGCCCTCCCACAGGATCCAACAGGGACTCACAGATCCCCGTACTCCATGTCAGCAGCAGGAGGTCGCGAGGGCCAGAAGAAGCTGCCGCCCTCCCACAGGATCCAACAGGGACTTGCTGAACCCCGGACTCCCAGTCAGCACCAGCGAGGGTCGCAAGGGCTGGAGGAAGCTGCCCGCCCTCCCACAGGATCCAACAGGGACTTGCCGAACTCTACCCCGGACACACAGGTACACAGCTGCGGGAGTTCAAAGGCTTTGAGACCAACATTTCAGTCAGCACCAGCGAGGTCGCGAGGGCGGAGGAGAGCTGCCGCCCTCCCCAGGATCCAACAGGGACTCGCGAACCCCCAGACTCCCAGTCAGCACCAGCGAGGGTCACGAGGGCAGGAGAAGCTGCCGCCCTCCCCACAGGATGCAACAGTGACTCGCCGAACCCCTCGCCCCCGGACTCCCAGGTACGCGGCTGCGGGAGCTAAAAGGCTTTCAGACCAACATTTCAGTCAGCAGAAGCGAGGGTCACGAGGGCCGGAGGAAGCTGCCTGCCCTCCCCACAGGATCCAACAGGGACTCACGAAACCCCCAGACTCCAAGTCAGCACCAGCGGAGGTCGCGAGGGCCGGAGGAAGCTGCCCGCCTTCCCCACAGGATCCAACAGGGACTCTCCAAACCCCCACCCTCCGGACTCCCAGGTACGCAGCTGCGGGAGCTCAAAGGCTATCAGACCAGCATTTCAGGCGCATTGTTCAGTTTAAATTTGGCGCCAATGGACAAACTGCAGTTTTGAGAGAAAAAAAAACATCTGTGCAGCACTGTTCTGGCTCATTCTGCTGAATAATATTGCTGTTCAGTCAGGTAGCACTGTTGATGATATATTGTGGCTCATTTTGTTGAATAATAGTACTGTTTAGTTAGGTAGTGTAATTAAGCACTGGAAGCCATTTCTGATCGCGACTGCTACTAAAAGCCAGACTACTACTAAAAGCCCTTTCATTGTCTTCGTGCCCTGAGTCCTACTGCTGCACTGTATTTATAGTTGTTTCCTCTTTTCTTCTACAGTCAGCACAAGTGAGGTGCGAGGGCGGAGAGCTGCCCGCCCTCCCACAGGATCCAACAGGGACTGCAGAACCCCCTCCCACGGACTCCCAGTGCAGGCTGCGGGAGCTAAAAGGCTTTCAGACCACATTTCAGTCAGCAGAAGCGAGGTCACGAGGGCGGAGGAAGCTGCCCGCCCTCCCACAGGATCCAACAGGGACTCACGAAACCCCCAGACTCCAAGTCAGCACCAGCGAGGTCGCGAGGGAGAGAGCTGCCCGCCCTCCCACAGGATCCAACAGGGACTCTCAAACCCCACCCTCCGGACTCCCAGGTGCAGCCACTCGGGGCTCAAAGGCTATCAGACCAACATTTCAGGCGCATTGTTCAGTTTAAATTTGGCGCCAATGGACAAACTGCCGTTTTGAGAGAAAAAAAAAAACATCTGTGCAGCACTGTTGTGCCTCATTCTGCTGAATAATATTGCTGTTTAGTCAGGTAGCACTGATGATGATATGTTGTGGCTCATTTTGTTGAATAATAGTAGTGTTTAGTCAGGTAGTGTAATTAAGCACTGGGAAAGCCATTTCTGATCGCAACTGCTACTAAAAGCCTGCGACTACTACTAAAAGCCGTTTCATTGTCTTACCTGCCCTGACTCCTACTGCTGCACTGTATTTATAGTTGTTTCCTCTCTCCTTCTACAGTCAGCACCAATGAGGGTCGCGAGGGCCGGAGGAAGCTGCCCGCCCTCCCCACAGGATCCAACAGGGACTCGGCGAACCCCCCCGGACTCCCAGTCAGCACCAGCGAAGGTCGCGAGGGCTGGAGAAAGCTGCCCGCCCTCCCCACAGGATGCAACACGGAGTCGCCGAACCCCTCCACCGCGGGCTCACAGGTATGCGTCTGCGGGAGCTCAAAGGCTTTCAGACCAACATTTCAGTCAGCACCAGCGAGGTCGCGAGGGCCGGAGGAAGCTGCCCGCCTCCCACAGGATCCAACAGGGACTCGCAGAACCCGCTCCCCGGACTCCCAGGTGCAGCGGCTGCAGGGGTTAAAAGGCTTTCAGACCAACATTTCAGTCAGCAGAAGCGAGGGTCATGAGGGCGGAGGAAGCTGCCCGCCCTCCCGCAGGTTCCAACAGGGACTCAACCATCCCCAGACTCCAAGTCAGCACCAGCGAGGTCGCGAGGGCGGAGGAAGCTGCCCGCCCTCCCCACAGGATCCAACAGGGACTCTCCAAACCCCCACCCCCCGGACTCCCAGGTACGCGGCTGCGGGAGCTCTAAGGCTATCAGACCAACATTTCAGGCGCATTGTTCAGTTTAAATTTGGCGCCAATGGACAAACTGCGGTTTTGAGAGAAAAAAAAAACATCTGTGCAGCACTGTTGTGCCTCATTCTGCTGAATAATATTGCTGTTTAGTCAGGTAGCACTGTTGATGATATGTTGTGGCTCATTTTGTTGAATAATAGTACTGTTTAGTCACGTAGTGTAATTAAGCACAGGAAAGTGATTTCTGATCACGACTGCTACTAAAAGCCTCGACTACTACTAAAAGCCATTTCATTGTCTTACCTGCCCTGCCTCCTACTGCTGCACTGTATTTGTAGTTGTTTCCTCTCTCCTTCTACAGTCAGCACCAGTGAGGGTTGAGGGCCGGAGGAAGCTGCCGTCCTCCCCTCAGGATACAACAGGGACTGCAGAACCCCCTCCCCGGACACCCAGGTAGCAGCTGCGGGAGTTCAAGGCTTTGAGACCAACATTTCAGTCAGCACCAGCGAGTGTCGCGAGGGCAGGAGGAAGCTGCCCGCCCTCCCACAGGATCCAACAGGGACTGCTGAACCACCCCGGACTCTCAGTCAGCACCAGCGAGGGTCACGAGGGCTGGAGAAAGCTGCCCGCCCTCCCACACGATGCAACAGTGACTCTCCGAACCCCCGGACTCCCAGGTATGTGGCGCGGGGCTCAAAGCTTTCAGACCAAAATTTCAGTCTGCACCAGCGAGGGTCACGAGGGCAGGAGGAAGCAGCCCGCCCTCCCACAGGATCCAACAGGGACTCATGAACCCCCGGACTCCCAGTCAGCACCAGCGGGTCGCGAGGGCAGGGAAGCTGCCCGCCCTCCCACAGGATCTAACTGGGACTCGCTGAACCCCTCGGACTCCCAGTCAGCACCAGCGAGGGTCGCGAGGGCCGGAGGAAGCTGCCGCCCTCCCCACAGGATCCAACAGGGACTTGCCGAACTCCCCGGACACCCAGGTACGCAGCTGCAGGAGCTCAAAGGCTTTGAGACCAACATTTCAGTCAGCACCAGCGAGGGTCGCGAGGCCGGAGGAAGCTGCCGCCCTCCCACAGGATACAACAGGGACTTGCGAACCCCGGACTCCCAGTCAGCACCAGCGGCGTCGCGAGGGCTGGAGAAAGCTGCCGCCCTCCCACAGGATGCAACAGGGACTGCCGAAACCCCCGGACTCCCAGTTATGCGGCAGGGAGTTCAAAGGCTTTCAGACTAACATTTCAGTCAGCACCAGCGAGGGCGCGAGGGGCGAAGAAAGCAGCCAACCCTCCCACAGGATCAAAGGGACTCACGAACTCCCAACGGACTCCCAGTCAGCACCAGAGAGGTTCGCAAGGGCCGGAGAGGCTGCCGCCCTCCCCACAGGACCCAGGGGACTCGCCGAACCAACCACCCCGGACGTCAAGTCAGCACCAGCGAGGGTCGCAAGGGCTGGAGGAAGCTGCCCCCTCCCACAGGATCCAACAGGGACTTGCGAACTCTCCCCGGACACCCAGGTACGCAGCTGCGGGAGTTCAAAGGCTTTGAGACTAACATTTCAGTCAGCACCAGCGAGGTCGCGAGGGCGGAGGCTGCCGCCCTCCCACAGGATCCAACAGGGACTCGCCGAACCCCCACGGACTCCCAGTCAGCACCAGCGAGGGTCACGAGGGCTGGAGAAAGCTGCCCGCCCTCCCCACAGGATCCAACAGGGACTCGCCGAACCCCCCTCCAGACCCCAGGTATGCAGCTGCGGGAGCTCAAAGGCTTTCAGACCAACATTTCAGGCGCGTTGTTCAGTTTAAATTTGGCGCCAATGGACAAACTGCAGTTTTGAGAAAAAAAAAACATCTGTACAGCACTGTTCTGGCTCATTCTGCTGAATAATATTGCTGTTCAGTCAGGTAGCACTGTTGATGATATATTGTGGCTCATTTTGTTGAATAATAGTACTGTTTAGTTAGGTAGTGTAATTAAGCACTGGAAAGCCATTTCTGATCGCGACTGCTACTAAAAGCCTCGACTATGACTAAAAGCCCTTTCATTGACTTACGTGCCTGACTCCTACTGCTGCACTGTATTTATAGTTGTTTCCTCTTTTCTTCTACAGTCAGCACAAGTGAGGATCGCGAGGGCCGGAGGAAGCTGCCCGCCCTCCCCATAGGATCCAACAGGGATTCGCAGAACCCCCTTCCCCCCGGACTCCCAGGTACGCGGCTGCGGGAGCTAAAAGGCTTTCAGACCAACATTTCAGTCAGCAGAAGCGAGGGTCACGAGGGCCGGAGGAAGCTGCCTGCCCTCCCCACAGGATCCAACAGGGACTCACCGAAACCCCCAGACTCCAAATCAGCACCAGCGAGGTCGCGAGGCGGAGGAAGCTGCCGCCCTCCCACAGGATCCAACAGGGACTCTCCAAACCCCCACCCTCCGGACTCCCAGAGTGCAGCGGCTGCAGGGCTCAAGGCTATCAGACCAACATTTCAGGCGCATTGTTCAGTTTAAATTTGGCGCCAATGGACAAACTGCCGTTTTGAGAGAAAAAAAAAAACATCTGTGCAGCACTGTTGTGCCTCATTCTGCTGAATTATATTGCTGTTTAGTCAGGTAGCACTGTTGATATGTTGTGGCTCATTTTGTTGAATAATAGTACTGTTTAGTCACGTAGTGTAATTAAGCACTGGGAAAGCGATTTCTGATCACGACTGCTACTAAAAGCCTGCGACTACTACTAAAAGCCGTTTCATTGTCTTACCTGCCCTGCCTCCTACTGCTGCACTGTATTTATAGTTGTTTCCTCTCTCCTATTACAGTCAGCACCAGTGAGGTCCCAAGGGCCGGAGGAAGCTGCCGTCCTCCCACAGGATCCAACAGAGACTGCAGAGCCCTGCTCACCCGGACTTCCAGGTGCGTGGCTGCGGAGCTCAAGGCTTTCAGACCAACATTTCAGTCAGCAGAGCGAGGGTGACGAGGGCGGAGGAAGCTGCCCGCCCTCCCACAGGATCCAACGGATTCGCGAACCCCACGGACTCCCAGTCAGCACCAGCGGGATCGCGAGGGCGAAGAAGCTGCCTGCCCTCCCCACAGGATCCAACAGGGACTCACGAATCCCCCGTACTCAAGTCAGCAGCAGGGGTCGCGAGGGCCAGAAGAAGCTGCGCCCTCCCACAGGATCCAACAGGGACTTGCTGAACCCCGGACTCCCAGTCAGCACCAGCGAGGGTCGCAAGGGCTGGAGGAAGCTGCCCGCCTCCCACAGGATCCAACAGGGACTTGCGAACTCTACCCGGACACACAGGTACACAGCTGCGGGAGTTCAAGGCTTTGAGACCAACATTTCAGTCAGCACCAGCGAGTCGCGAGGGCCGGAGGAAGCTGCCCGCCTCCCACAGGATCCAACAGGACTGCCGAACCCCCAGACTCCCAGTCAGCACCAGCGAGGTCACGAGGGCAGGAGAAAGCTGCCCGCCTCCCCACAGGATGCAACAGTGACTCGCGAACCTCGCCCCGGACTCCCAGGTAGCGGCTGCGGGGCTAAAGGCTTTCAGACCAACATTTCAGTCAGCAGAGCGAGGGTCACGAGGGCCGGAGGAAGCTGCCTGCCCTCCCCACAGGATCCAACAGGGACTCACCGAAACCCCCCCCAGACTCCAAGTCAGCACCAGCGAGGGTCGCGAGGGCCGGAGGAAGCTGCCCGCCTTCCCCACAGGATCCAACAGGGACTCTCCAAACCCCCACCCTCCGGACTCCCAGGTACGCAGCTGCGGGAGCTCAAAGGCTATCAGACCAGCATTTCAGGCGCATTGTTCAGTTTAAATTTAGCCAATGGACAAACTGCAGTTTTGAGAAAAAAAAAACATCTGTGCAGCACTGTTCTGGCTCATTCTGCTGAATAATATTGCTGTTCAGTCAGGTAGCACTGTTGATGATATATTGTGGCTCATTTTGTTGAATAATAGTACTGTTTAGTTAGGTAGTGTAATTAAGCACTGAAAGCCATTTCTGATCGTGACTGCTACTAAAAGCCTGACTACTACTAAAAGCCCTTCATTGTCTTACGTGCCCTGAGTCCTACTGCTGCACTGTATTTATAGTTGTTTCCTCTTTTCTTCTACAGTCAGCACAAGTGAGGGTCGCGAGGGCGGAGGAAGCTGCCGCCCTCCCACAGGATCCAACAGGGACTAGCAGAACCCCTCCCCACGGACTCCCAGTGCGCGCTGCGGAGCTAAAAGGCTTTCAGACCACATTTCAGTCAGCAGAAGCGAGGTCACGAGGGCCGGAGGAAGCTGCCCGCCTCCCCACAGGATCCAACAGGGACTCACCGAAACCCCCAGACTCCAAGTCAGCACCAGCGAGGTCGTGAGGCCGGAGGAAGCTGCCCGCCCTCCCACAGGATCCAACAGGGACTCTCCAAACCCCACCCTCGGACTCCCAGGTGCAGCGGCTGCGGAGCTCAAAGGCTATCAGACCAACATTTCAGGCGCATTGTTCAGTTTAAATTTGCGCCAATGGACAAACTACCGTTTGAGAGAAAAAAAACATCTGTGCAGCACTGTTGTGCCTCATTCTGCTGAATAATATTGCTGTTTAGTCAGGTAGCACTGTTGATATGTTGTGGCTCATTTTGTTGAATAATAGTACTGTTTAGTCACGTAGTGTAATTAAGCACTGGGAAAGCGATTTCTGATCACGACTGCTACTAAAAGCCTCGACTACTACTAAAAGCCGTTTCATTGTCTTACCTGCTGCCTCCTACTGCTGCACTGTATTTATAGTTGTTTCCTCTCTCTATTACAGTCAGCACCAGTGAGGGTCGTGAGGGCCGGAGGAAGCTGCCCGTCCTCCCACAGGATCCAACAGAGACTCATGAGCCCTGCTCACCCGGACTTCCAGGTGCACGTGGCTCGGGGAGCTCAAGGCTTTCAGACCAACATTTCAGTCAGCAGAAGCGAGGTCACGAGGCCGGAGGAAGCTGCCCGCCTCCCCACAGGATCCAACACGGATTCGCGACCCCCACCGGACTCCCAGTCAGCACCAGCGAGGATCGCGAGGGCAAGGAAGCTGCCGCCCTCCCACAGGATCAACAGGGACTCACGAATCCCCGTACTCCAAGTCAGCAGCAGCGAGGGTCGCGAGGCCAGAAGAAGCTGCCCGCCCACCCCACAGGATCCAACAGGGACTCGCTGAACCCCCGGACTCCCAGTCAGCACCAGCGAGGGTCGCAAGGCTGGAGGAAGCTGCCGCCCTCCCACAGGATCCAACAGGGACTTGCCGAACTCTACCCCGGACACACAGGTACACAGCTGCGGGAGTTCAAAGGCTTTGAGACCAACATTTCAGTCAGCACCAGCGAGGGTCGCGAGGGCGGAGGAAGCTGCCCGCCTCCCACAGGATCCAACAGGGACTGCTGAACCCCCAGACTCCCAGTCAGCACCAGCGAGGGTCACGAGGGCTGAGAAAGCTGCCCGCCCTCCCACAGGATGCAACAGTGACTGCACAACCCCTCGCCCCCGGACTCCCAGGATGCGGCCTGGAGCTCAAAGGCTTTCAGACCAACATTTCAGTCAGCACCAGCAGGGTCGCGAGGGCGGAGGAAGCTGCCCGCCCTCCCACTGGATCCAACAGGGTACTCGCTGAACCCCCGGACTCCCAGTCAGCACCAGCGAGGTCATGAGGGCCGGAGGAAGCTGCCCGCCTCCCCACTGGATCCAACAGGGACTCGCTGAACCCCCGACTCCCAGTCAGCACCAGCAGGGTCTGAGGGCCAGAGGAAGCTGCCACCTCCCACAGGATCCAACAGGGACTCGCCGAACCCCCCTCCAGACTCCCAGGTACGCAGCTGCGGGAGCTCAAAGGCTTTCAGACCAACATTTCAGGCGCGTTGTTCAGTTTAAATTTGGCGCCAATGGACAAACTGCCGTTGTGAGAGAAAAAAAAAACCCATCTGTGCAGCACTGTTCTGGCTCATTCTGCTGAATAATATTGCTGTTCAGTCAGGTAGCACTGTTGATGATATGTTGTGGCTCATTTTGTTGAATAATAGTACTGTTTAGTTAGGTAGTGTAATTAAGCACTGGGAAAGCCATTTCTGATCGCAACTGCTACTAAAAGCCTGCGACTAATACTAAAAGCCGTTTCATTGTCTGACGTGCCCTGCCTCCTACTGCTGCACTGTATTTATAGTTGTTATCTCTCTTCTTCTACAGTCAGCACAAGTGAGGGTCACAGAGGGCCGGAGAAAGCTGCCCGCCTCCACACAGGATCCAACAGGGATCACTTAACCCCACGGACTCCCAGTCAGCACCAGCGAGGTCACGAGGGCTGGAGAAGCTGCCGCCCTCCCACAGGATCCAACAGGGACTCATGAACCCCTCCAGACCCCAGGTATGCAGCTGCAGGAGCTCAAAGGCTTTCAGACCAACATTTCAGGCGCGTTGTTCAGTTTAAATTTGGCGCCAATGGACAAACTGCAGTTTTGAGAGAAAAAAAAAAAACATCTGTACAGCACTGTTCTGGCTCATTCTGCTGAATAATATTGCTGTTCAGTCAGATAGCACTGTTGATGATATATTGTGGCTCATTTTGTTGAATAATAGTACTGTTTAGTTAGGTAGTGTAATTAAGCACTGGGAAAGCCATTTCTGATCGCGACTGCTACTAAAAGCCTGAGAATATGACTAAAAGCCCTTTCATTGACTTACGTGCCCTGACTCCTACTGCTGCACTGTATTTATAGTTGTTTCCTCTTTTCTTCTACAGTCAGCACAAGTGAGGGTGCGAGGCCGGAGGAAGCTGCCGCCCTCCCATAGGATCCAACAGGGACTCGTAGAACCCCCTCCCCGGACTCCCAGGCACGCGGCTACGGGAGCTAAAGGCCTTCAGACCAACATTTCAGTCAGCAGAAGCGAGGTCACGAGGGCCGGAGGAAGCTGCCTGCCCTCCCACAGGATCCTACAGGGACTCACCGAAACCCCCAGACTCCAAGTCAGCACCAGCGAGGGTCGCGAGGGCGGGAGGAAGCTGCCCGCCTCCCCACAGGATCAACAGGGACTCTCCAACCCCCACCCTCCGGACTCCCAGGTGCAGCTGCGGGAGCTCAAAGGCTATCAGACCAACATTTCAGGCGCATTGTTCAGTTTAAATTTGGCGCCAATGGACAAACTGCCGTTTTGAGAGAAAAAAAAAAACATCTGTGCAGCACTGTTGTGCCTCATTCTGCTGAATAATATTGCTGTTTAGTCAGGTAGCACTGTTGATATGTTGTGGCTCATTTTGTTGAATAATAGTACTGTTTAGTCACGTAGTGTAATTAAGCACTGGGAAAGCGATTTCTGATCACGACTGCTACTAAAAGCCTGCGACTACTACTAAAAGCCGTTTCATTGTCTTACCTGCCCTGCCTCCTTCTGCTACACTGTATTTATAGTTGTTCTCTCTCCTATTACAGTCAGCACCAGTGAGGGTCGCGAGGGCCGGAGGAAGCTGCCCGTCCTCCCACAGGATCCAACAGAGACTACAGAGCCCTGCTCACCCGGACTTCCAGGTACGTGGCTGCGGGAGCTCAAGACTTTCAGACCAACATTTCAGTCAGCAGAAGCGAGGTCACGAGGGCGGGAGGAAGCTATCCGCCCTCCCACAGGATCCAACACGGATTCGCCGAACCCCACGGACTCCCAGTCAGCACCAGCGAGGATCGCGAGGGCGAAGAGCTGCCCGCCTCCCACAGGATCCAACAGGGACTCACCGAATCCCCCTGTACTCCAAGTCAGCAGCGAGAGGGCGCAGGGCCAGAAGAAGCTGCCCGCCTCCCACAGGATCCAACAGGGACTCGCAGCCCCCGGACTCCCAGTCAGCACCAGCGAGGGTCGAAGGGCTGGAGGAAGCTGCCCGCCCTCCCACAGGATCCAACAGGGACTTGCGAACTCTACCCCGGACACACAGGTACACAGCTGCGGGAGTTCAAAGGCTTTGAGACCAACATTTCAGTCAGCACCAGCGAGGGTCGCGAGGGCCGGAGGAAGCTGCCCGCCTCCCACAGGATCCAACAGGACTCGAACCCCCAGACTCCCAGTCAGCACCAGCGAGGTCACGAGGCTGGAGAAAGCTGCCCGCCTCCCCACAGGATGCAACAGTGACTGCCTGAACCCTCGCCCCGGACTCCCAGGTATCATGACTGCGAGAGCTCAAAGGCTTTCAGACCAACATTTCAGTCAGCACCAGCGAGGGTCGTGAGGGCCGGAGGAAAGCTGCCGCCGTCCCCACTGGATCCAACAGGGTACTCGCTGACCCCCCGACTCCCAGTCAGCACCAGCGAGGGTGCGAGGGCCGGAGGAAGCTGCCCACCCTCCCCATTGGATCCAACAGGGACTCTGAACCCCCGACTCCCAGTCAGCACCAGCGAGGGTCATGAGGGCCAGAGGAAGCTGCCGCCTCCCACAGGATCCAACAGGGACTCGCCGAACCCCCCTCCAGACTCCCAGGTACGCAGCTGCGGGAGCTCAAAGGCTTTCAGACCAACATTTCAGGCGCGTTGTTCAGTTTAAATTTGGCGCCAATGGACAAACTGCAGTTTTGAGAGAAAAAAAAAAACATCTGTGCAGCACTGTTCTGGCTCATTCTGCTGAATAATATTGCTGTTCAGTCAGGTAGCACTGTTGATGATATATTGTGGCTCATTTTGTTGAATAATAGTACTGTTTAGTTAGGTAGTGTAATTAAGCACTGGGAAAGCCATTTCTGATCGCGACTGCTACTAAAAGCCTGCGACTACTACTAAAAGCCCTTTCATTGTCTTACGTGCCCTGACTCCTACTGCTGCACTGTATTTATAGTTGTTTCCTCTTTTCTTCTACAGTCAGCACAAGTGAGGTCGCGAGGGCCGGAGGAGCTGCCCGCCCTCCCACAGGATCCAACAGGGACTCATGAACCCCCTCCCCGGACTCCCAGGTGCAGCGGCTGCGGGGCTAAAGGCTTTCAGACCAACATTTCAGTCAGCAGAAGCGAGGGTCACGAGGGCCGGAGGAAGCTGCCCGCCCTCTCCACAGGATCCAACAGGGACTCACCGAAACCCCCCCCAGACTCCAAGTCAGCACCAGCGAGGGTCGCGAGGGTCGCGAGGGCCGGAGGAAGCTGCCCGCCCTCCCCACAGGATCCAACACGGATTCGCCGAACCCCCATCGGACTCCCAGTCAGCACCAGCGAGGATCGCGAGGGCTGAAGGAAGCTGCCCGCCCTCCCCACAGGATCCAACAGGGACTCACCGAATCCCCCCCCCGTACTCCAAGTCAGCAGCAGCGAGGGTCGCGAGGGCCAGAAGAAGCTGCCCGCCCTCCTCACAGGATCCAACAGGGACTCGCTGAACCCCCGGACTCCCAGTCAGCACCAGCGAGGGTCGCAAGGGCTAGGAAGCTGCCCGCCTCCCCACAGGATCCAACAGGGACTTGCGAACTCTACCCCGGACACACAGGTACACAGCTGTGGAGTTCAAAGGCTTTGAGACCAACATTTCAGTCAGCACCAGCGAGGGTCGCGAGGGCCGGAGGAAGCTGCCCGCCTCCCCACAGGATCCAACAGGGACTCTTGAACCCCCAGACTCCCAGTCAGCACCAGCGAGGTCACGAGGGCTGGAGAAAGCTGCCGCCCTCCCACAGGATGCAACAGTGACTTGCGAACTCCTCGCCCGGACTCCCAGATGCGCGGCTGCGGAGCTCAAAGGCTTTCAGACCAACATTTCAGTCAGCACCAGCGAGGTCGACGAGGGCGGGAGGAAGCTGCCCGCCTCCCACTGGATCCAACAGGGTACTCGCTGAACCCCCGGACTCCCAGTCAGCACCAGCGAGGGTCGCGAGGGCCGGAGGAAGCTGCCCGCCCTCCCACGGATCCAACAGGGACTGCTGAAACCCCGGACTCCCAGTCAGCACCAGCGAGGTCGCGAGGGCCAGAGGAGCTGCCGCCCTCCCACAGGATCAACGGACTGCTCGAACCCCCTCCAGACTCCCAGTGCAGCAGCTGCGGGAGCTCAAAGGCTTTCAGACCAACATTTCAGGCAGCGTTGTTCAGTTTAAATTTCGCTAATGGACAAACTGCCGTTGTGAGAAAAAAAAACATCTGTGCAGCACTGTTCTGGCTCATTCTGCTGAATAATATTGCTGTTCAGTCAGGTAGCACTATTGATGATATGTTGTGGCTCATTTTGTTGAATAATAGTACTGTTTAGTTAGGTAGTGTAATTAATCACTGGGAAAGCCATTTCTGATCGCAACTGCTACTAAAAGCCTGCGACTAATACTAAAAGCCGTTTCATTGTCTGACGTGCCCTGCCTCCTACTGTTGCACTGTATTTATAGTTGTTATCTCTCTTCTTCTACAGTCAGCACAAGTGAGGGTCGCGAGGGCCGGAGGAAGCTGCCCGCCCTCCCCACAGGATCCAACAGGGACTCAGAGCCCCCTCCCCGGACTCCCAGGTGCGTGGTTGCGGGAGCTAAAGGCTTTCAGACCAACATTTCAGTCAGCAGAGCGGTCACGAGGGCCGGAGGAAGCTGCCGCCCTCCCCACAGGATCCAACAGGGACTCACAGACCCCCCAGACTCCAAGTCAGCACCAGCGAGGCGGAGGAAGCTGCCCGCCTCCCACAGGATCCAACAGGACTCTCCAAACCCCACCCCGGACTCCCAGGTACAGCGGCTGCGGGACCTCAAAGGCTATCAGACCAACATTTCAGGCGCATTGTTCAGTTTAAATTTGGCAGCGGACAAACAGCCGTTTGAGAGAAAAAAAAACATCTGTGCAGCACTGTTGTGCCTCATTCTCTGAATAATATTGCTGTTTAGTCAGGTAGCACTGTTGATATGTTGTGGCTCATTTTGTTGAATAATAGTACTGTTTAGTCACGTAGTGTAATTAAGCACTGGGAAAGCGATTTCTGATCACGACTGCTACTAAAAGCCTGCGACTACTACTAAAAGCCGTTTCATTGTCTTACCTGCCCTGCCTCCTACTGCTGCACTGTATTTATAGTTGTTTCCTCTCTCCTTCTACAGTCAGCACCAGTGAGGGTCGCGAGGGCTGGAGGAAGCTGCCCGTCCTCCCCACAGGATCCAACAGGGACTCTCAGAGCCCTGCTCACCCCGGACTTCCAGGTACGTGGCTGCGGGAGCTCAAAGGCTTTCAGACCAACATTTCAGTCAGCAGAAGCGAGGGTCACGAGGCCGGAGGAGCTGCCGCCCTCCCCACAGGATCCAACACGGATTCGCGAGCCCCACGGACTCCCAGTCAGCACCAGCGAGGATCGCGGGGCGAAGGAAGCTGCCCGCCCTCCCACAGGATCAACAGGGACTCACCGAATCCCCGACTCCAAGTCAGCAGCAGCGAGGGTCAGCGGGCAGAAGCTGCCCCCCTCCCCCACAGGATCCAACAGGGACTCGCTGAACCCCGGACTCCCAGTCAGCACCAGCGAGGTCGCAGGGCTGGGAAGCTGCCCGCCCTCCCACAGGATCCAACAGGATTTGCAGAACTCTACCCCGGACACACAGGTACACAGCTACGGGAGTTCAAAGGCTTTGGACCAACATTTCAGTCAGCACCAGCGAGGGTCGCGAGGCCGGAGGAAGCTGCCTGCCCTCCCACAGGATCCAACAGGGACTGCCTGAACCCCCAGACTCCCAGTCAGCACCAGCGAGGTCACGAGGGCTAGAAAGCTGCCCGCCTCCCCACAGGATGCAACAGTGACTCACGAACCCCCGCCCCCAGACTCCCAGGATCGGCTGCAGAGCTCAAAGGCTTCAGACCAACATTTCAGTCAGCACCAGCGAGAATTCGCGAGGGCCGGAGGAAGCAGCCCGTCCTCCCACAGGATCCAACAGTGACTCGGCCGACCCCCGGACTCCCAGTCAGCACCAGCAGGGTCGCGAGGGCCGGAGGAAGCTGCCGCCTCCCACTGGATCCAACAGGGTACTCGCTGAACCCCCGACTCCCAGTCAGCACCAGCGAGGGTCGCGAGGGCCGGAGGAAGCTGCCCGCCCTCCCCACTGGATCCAACAGGGACTCGCTGAACCCCCGGACTCCCAGTCAGCACCAGCGAGGTCGCGAGGGCCAGAGAGCTGCCGCCCTCCCACAGGATCCAACAGGGACTCGCAGACCCCCTCCAGACTCCCAGGTGCAGCTCTGCGGGCTCAAAGGCTTTCAGACCAACATTCAGGCGCGTTGTTCAGTTTAAATTTGGCGCCAATGGACAAACTGCCGTTTGAGAGAAAAAAAAAACATCTGTGCAGCACTGTTCTGGCTCATTCTGCTGAATAATATTGCTGTTCAGTCAGGTAGCACTGTTGATGATATGTTGTGGCTCATTTTGTTGAATAATAGTACTGTTTAGTTAGGTAGTGTAATTAAGCACTGGGAAAGCCATTTCTGATCATAACTGCTACTAAAACCTCGACTACTACTAAAAGCACGTTTCATTGTCTGGCGTGCCTGCCTCCTACTGCTGCACTGTATTTATAGTTGTTATCTCTTCTTCTACAGTCAGCACAGGTGAGGGTCGCGAGGGCGGAGGAAGCTGCCGCCCTCCCACAGGATCCAACAGGGACTGCTAGAAACCCCTCCCCAGGACTCCCAGGTACGTGGTTGCGGGAGCTAAAGGCTTTCAGACCAACATTTCAGTCAGCAGAAGCGAGGGTCACGAGGGCCGGAGGAAGCTGCCCGCCTCCCCCAGGATCCAACAGGACTCACGAACCCCCCAGACTCCAAGTCAGCACCAGCAAGGGTCGCGAGGGGCGGAGGAAGCTGCCCGCCCTCCCCACAGGATCCAACAGGGACTCTCCAAACCCCCACCCCCCGGACTCCCAGGTACGCGGCTGCGGGACCTCAAAGGCTATCAGACCAACATTTCAGGCGCATTGTTCAGTTTAAATTTGGCGCCAATGGACAAACAGCCGTTTTGAGAGAAAAAAAAAAACATCTGTGCAGCACTGTTGTGCCTCATTCTGCTGAATAATATTGCTGTTTAGTCAGGTAGCACTGTTGATGATATGTTGTGGCTCATTTTGTTGAATAATAGTACTGTTTAGTCACGTGGTGTAATTAAAGCACTGGGAAAGCGATTTCTGATCCGACTGCTACTAAAGCCTCGACTACTACTAAAAGCCGTTTCATTGTCTTACCTGCCCTGCCTCCTACTGCTGCACTATATTTATAGTTGTTTCCTCTCCTTCACAGCCAGCACCAGTGGGGTCACGAGGGCGGAGGCTGCCCGTCCTCCCACAGGATCCAACAGGAGTTGCAGAACACCTCCCCAGACTTCCAGAGTGCGTGGCTGCGGGAGCTCAAAGTCTTTCAGACCAACATTTCAGTCAGCAGAGCGAGGGTCACGAGGGCGGAGATGCCCGCCCTCCCCACCACGATCCAACATGGACTCGCAAACCCCCGGACTCCCAGTCAGCACCAGCGAGGATCGCGAGGGCCGAAGGAAGCTGCCCGCCCTCCCACAGGATCAACAGGGACTCCACGAACCCCCTCCGGACTCCAAGTCAGCACTAGAGCGGTCGCGAGGGCCGAAGGCTGCCCGCCCCCCAGGATCAAACAGGGACTCGCCCGAACCCCCGGACTCCCAGTCAGCACCAGCGGTGAGTCGCGAGGGCTGGAGGAAGCTGCCCGCCCTCCCACAGGATACAGCAGGGACTGCTCCGACCCCGGACCCCAGTCAGCACCAGCGAGGTCGCGAGGCTGGAAAAAGCTCCTGCCCTCCCCAAAGGATGCAACAGGGACTCACGGAACCCCCGGACTCCCAGGTATGCGGCTGCGGGAGCTCAAAGGCTTTCAGACCAGCATTCCAGTCAGCACCAGCGAGAGTCGCGAGGGCGGAGAGAAGCCTGCCCTCCCACAGGATCCAACAGGGACTAGCAGTCCCCTCCCGGACTCCCAGTCAGCACCAGCGAGGGTCGCGAGGGCGGAAGAAGCTGCACCCTCCCCACAGGACCCAACAGGGCCTCACGAACCCCACCCCGGACTACCAGGTATGTGGCTCCGGAGCTCAAGAACTTTCAGACCAACATTTCAGGTGCGTTGTTCAGTTTAAATTTGGCCAATGGACAAACTACGTTTGAGAGAAAAAAAAACATCTGTGCAGCACTGTTGTGGCTCAGTCTGTTGAATAATATTGCTGTTTAGTCAGGTAGCACTGTTGATGATATGTTGTGGCTCATTTTGTTGAATAATAGTACTGTTTAGTTAGGTAGTGTAATTAAGCTCTGGAAAGCCATTTCTGATCACGACTGCTACTAAAAGCCTCGACTGCTCTAAAAGCCGTTTCATTGTCTTACCTGCCCTGCCTCCTACTGCTGCACTGTATTTATAGTTGTTTCCTCTCTCTTTCTACAGTCAGCACCAGCGGTCGCGAGGTCCTGAGGAGCTGCCCGCCCTCCCAGCAGGAACCAACAGGGACTCATGAACCCCCGGACTCCCAGATGCATGATTGCGGGATCTCAAGGCTTCAGACCAACATTTCAGCCAGCACCACCGAGGGTGCGAGGGCCGAAGGAAGCTCCGCCCTCCCACAGGATCCAACAGGGACTCGCTTGAACCCCCAAGTCCCTGTCAGCACCAGCGGTCGCGAGGGCTGGAGATAGCTACCCGCCCGTCCCCACAGGGTGCAACAGGGACTCGCTGAACCCCCTCTGGACTCCCAGGTATGCGGCTGCGGGGAGCTCAAAGGTTTCAGACCAACATTTTAGTCAGCACCAGCCGAGGTCGAGGCCGGAGAAAGCAGCCGCCCTCCCACAGGATCAATCAGAGTCGCGGAACCCCGGACTCCCAGTCAGCACCAGGGAGGTTCGCGAGGCCAGAGTAAGCTGCCCGCCCTCCCACAGAACCCAACAGGGACTCGCCGAACCCCGGACTCCCAGGTATGCGGCTGCGGGGCTCAAAGGCTTTCAGACCAACATTTCAGTCAGCACCAGCGAGGGTCGCGAGGGCCGGAGGAAGCTGCCAGCCCTCCCCAGAGGATCCAACAGGGACTCACCAACCCCCCCCCCAGACTCCCAGGTATGCGGCTGCGGGAGCTCAAAGGCTATCAGACCAGCATTTCAGGCGCATTGTTCAGTTTAAATTTAGCGCCAATGGACAAACTGCCATTCTGAGAGAGAAAAAAAACATCTGTGCAGCACTGTTGTGGCTTATTCTGCTGAATAATATTGCTGTTTAGTCAGGTAGCACTGATGATGATATGTTGTGGCTCATTTTGTTGAATAATAGTAGTGTTTAGTCAGGTAGTGTAATTAAGCACTGGGAAAGCCATTTCTGATCGCAACTGCTACTAAAAGCCTCGACTACTACTAAAGCCGTTTCATTGTCTTACCTGCCCTGACTCCTACTGCTGCACTGTATTTATAGTTGTTTCCTCTCTCCTTCTACAGTCAGCACCAGTGAGGGTCGCGAGGGCGGGAGGACTGCCGCCCTCCCACAGGATCCAACAGGGACTCGGCGAACCCCCGGACTCCCAGTCAGCACCAGCGAAGGTCGCGAGGGCTGGAAAGCTGCCGCCCTCCCACAGGATGCAACACAGATGCTCAGACCCCTCCCAGCGGGCTCCACAGGTATCGTCCTGCGGGAGCTCAAGGCTTTCAGACCAACATTTCAGTCAGCACCAGCGGTCGCGAGGGCGGAGGAGCTGCCGCCCTCCCACAGGATCCAACAGGGACTGCAGAACCCGCTCCCCGGACTCCCAGGTGCAGGCTGCGGGGTTAAAGGCTTTCAGACCAGCATTTCAGTCAGCAAGCGAGGTCATGAGGACGGAGGCTGCCCGCCCTCCCCCCAGGTTCAACAGGGACTCACAGATCCCCAGACTCCAAGTCAGCACCAGCGAGGTCGCGGGGCGGAGGAAGCTGCCCGCCCTCCCCACAGGATCCAACAGGGACTCTCCAAACCCCACCCCGGACTCCCAGGTGCAGCGGCTGCAGGGCTCAAGGCTATCAGACCAACATTTCAAGCATTATTCAGTTTAAATTTGGCGCAATGGACAAACTGCCGTTTTGAGAGAAAAAAAAACCATCTGTGCAGCACTGTTGTGCCTCATTCTGCTGAATAATATTGCTGTTTAGTCAGGTAGCACTGTTGATGATATGTTGTGACTCATTTTGTTGAATAATAGTACTGTTTAGTCACGTAGTGTAATTAAGCACTGGGAAAGCGATTTCTGATCCGACTGCTACTAAAAGCCTACAACTACTAAAGCCATTTCATTGTCTTACCTGCCCTGCCTACTGCTGCACTGTATTTATAGTTGTTTCCTCTCTCCTTCTACAGTCAGCACCAGTGAGGGTTGCGAGGGCCGGAGGAAGCTGCCGTCCTCCCTCAGGATACAACAGGACTCGCAGAACCCCCCCCCCGGACACCCAGGTAGCAGCTGCGGGGCTCAAAGTCTTTCAGACCAACATTTCAGTCAGCAGAGCGAGGGTCACGAGGGCCGGGCTGCCCGCCCTCCCACACGATCCAACATGGACTCGCCAAAACCCCGGACTCCCAGTCAGCACCAGCGAGGATCGCGAGGGCGAGAAGCTGCCGCCCTCCCACAGGATCAACAGGGACTCACCGAACCCCCTCCGGACTCCAAGTCAGCACTAGCGGGTCGCGAGGGCCGGAAGAAGCTGCCCTCCCTCCCCACAGGATCCAAAAGGGACTGCGTGAACCCCGGACTCCCAGTCAGCACCAGCGAGGTCGCGAGGCTGGAGGAGCTGCCAGCCCTCCCACAGGATACAGCAGGGACTGCTCGAACCCCCGGACCCCAGTCAGCACCAGCGAGTCGCGAGGGCTGGAAAAAGCTGCCCGCCCTCCCCAAAGGATGCAACAGGGACTCACCGGACCCCCGGACTCCCAGGTATGCGGCTGCGGGGCTCAAGGCTTTCAGACCAGCATTTCAGTCAGCACCAGCGAGGAGTCGCGAGGCCGGAGGAAGCAGCCTGCCCTCCCACAGGATCCAACAGGGACTAGCGATCCCCTCCGGACTCCCAGTCAGCACCAGCGAGGTCGCGAGGGCGGAAGAAGCTGCACGCCCTCCCACAGGACCCAACAGGGCCTCGCGAACCCACCCCGGACTACCAGGTATGTGGCTCCGGGAGCTCAAAGGCTTTCAGACCAACATTTCAGGTCGTTGTTCAGTTTAAATTTGAGCCAATGGACAAACTGCGTTTAGAGAAAAAAAAACATCTGTGCAGCACTGTTGTGGCTCAGTCTGTTGAATAATATTGCTGTTTAGTCAGGTAGCACTGTTGATGATATGTTGTGGCTCATTTTGTTGAATAATAGTACTGTTTAGTTAGGTAGTGTAATTAAGCTCTGGGAAAGCCATTTCTGATCACGACTGCTACTAAAAGCCTGCGACTGCTCCTAAAAAGCGTTTCATTGTCTTACCTGCCTGCCTCTACTGCTGCACTGTATTTATAGTTGTTCCTCTCTCTTTCTACAGTCAGCACCAGCGAGTCGCGAGGTCCTGAGGAAGCTGCCCCCCTCCCAACAGGAACCAACAGGGACTCTTGAACCCCCGGACTCCCAGATGCGCAGTGCAGGATCTCAAAGGCTTCCAGACCAACATTTCAGCCAGCACCACCGAGGGTCGCGAGGGCCGAAGAAGCTGCCGCCCTCCCCACAGGATCCAACAGGGACTCGTGAACCCCAGAGTCCCTGTCAGCACAGCAGTCGCGAGGGCTGGAGATGCTGCCCGCCCTCCCACAGGGTGCAACAGGGACTCTGAACCCCCCCCTCTGGACTCCCAGGTATGCGGCTGCGGGAGCTCAAAGGGTTTCAGACCAACATTTCAGTTAGCACCAGCGAGGGTCGCGAGGGCCGGAGAAAGCAGCCCGCCCTCCCCACAGGATCAATCAGGGAGTCGCCGAACCCCCGGACTCCCAGTCAGCACCAGGGAGGTTCGCGAGGGCCAGAGTAAGCTGCCCGCCCTCCCACAGAACCCAACAGGGACTGTCGAACCCCCGGACTCCCAGGTATGCGGCTGCGGGGCTCAAAGGCTTTCAGACCAACATTTCAGTCAGCACCAGCGAGGTCGCGAGGCGGAGGAAGCTGCCAGCCCTCCCCAGAGGATCCAACAGGGACTCACTAACCCCCAGACTCCCAGGTATGTCTGACTGCGGGGCTCAAAGGCTATCAGACCAGCATTTCAAGCATTGTTCAGTTTAAATTTAAGCGCCAATGGACAAACTGCCATTCTGAGAGAAAAAAACATCTGTGCAGCACTGTTGTGGCTCATTCTGCTGAATAATATTGCTGTTTAGTCAGGTAGCACTGATGATGATATGTTGTGGCTCATTTTGTTGAATAATAGTAGTGTTTAGTCAGGTAGTGTAATTAAGCACTGGGAAAGCCATTTCTGATCGAGACTGCTACTAAAAGCCTCGACTACTACTAAAAGCCGTTTCATTGTCTTACCTGCACTGACTCCTACTGCTGCACTGTATTTATAGTTGTTTCCTCTCTCCTTCTACAGTCAGCACCAGTGAAGTCGCGAGGGCGGAGGAAGCTGCCGCCCTCCCACAGGATCCAACAGGGACTGGCGAACCCCCGGACTCCCAGTCAGCACCAGCGAAGGTCGAGGCAGGCTGCCGCCCTCCCACAGGATGCAACATGCCGGGTGCAGACCCCTCCCGCGGGCTCACAGGTATGCGTCTGCGGGAGCTCAAAGGCTTTCAGACCAACATTTCAGTCAGCACCAGCGAGGGTCGCGAGGGCCGGAGGAAGCTGCCCGCCCTCCCCACAGGATCCAACAGGGACTCGCAGAACCCCGCTCCCCGGACTCCCAGAGTGCAGCTGGGAGTTAAAAGCTTTCAGACCAGCATTTCAGTCAGCAGAAGCGAGGGTCATGAGGACGGAGGAAGCTGCCCGCCCTCCCGCAGGTTCAACAGGGACTCACGAATCCCCCAGACTCCAAGTCAGCACCAGCGAGTCGCGAGGGCGGAGGAAGCTGCCCGCCCTCCCACAGGATCCAACAGGGACTCTCAAGCCCCACCCCGGACTCCCAGGTGCAGCGGCTGCAGGCTCTAAGGCTATCAGACCAACATTTCAGGCGCATTGTTCAGTTTAAATTTGGCCAATGGACAAACTGCCGTTTTGAGAGAAAAAAAACCATCTGTGCAGCACTGTTGTGCCTCATTCTGCTGAATAATATTGCTGTTTAGTCAGGTAGCACTGTTGATGATATGTTGTGGCTCATTTTGTTGAATCATAGTACTGTTTAGTCACGTAGTGTAATTAAGCACTGAGAAAGCGATTTCTGATCACGACTGCTACTAAAAGCCTCGACTACTACTAAAAAAACCATTTCATTGTCTTACCTGCCCTGCCTCCTACTGCTGCACTGTATTTATAGTTGTTTCCTCTCTCCTTCTACAGTCAGCACCAGTGAGGGTTGCGAGGGCGGAGGAAGCTGCCGTCCTCCCCTCAGGATACAACAGGGACTCTAGAACCCCCTCCCCGGACACCCAGGTAGCAGCTGCGGGAGTTCAAAGGCTTTGAGACCAACATTTCAGTCAGCACCAGCAGAGTCGCAAGGGCGGAGGCTGCCCGCCCTCCCACAGGATCCAACAGGAACTCGCCAGAACCACCCGGACTCCAAGTCAGCACCAGCGAGGGTCACGAGGGCTGGAGAAAGCTGCCGCCCTCCCACAGGATGCAACAGTGACTCTCCGAACCCCCGGACTCCCAGGTATGTGGCGCGGGAGCTCAAAGGCTTTCAGACCAAAATTTCAGTCTGCACCAGCGAGGGTCACGAGGGCAGGAGGAAGCAGCCCGCCCTCCCCACAGGATCCAACAGGGACTCACCAACCCCCGGACTCCCAGTCAGCACCAGCGAGGTCGCGAGGGCCGGAGGAAGCTGCCCGCCCTCCCCACAGGATCTAACAGGGACTCGCTGAACCCCCCCTCGGACTCCCAGTCAGCACCAGCGAGGGTCGCGAGGGCGGAGGAAACTGCCTGTATTTATAGTTGTTTCTTTTTCTTCTACAGTCAGCACAAGTTGAGGGTCCACGAGGGCCAGAAGAAGCTGCCCGCCCTCCCCAGGATCCAACAGGGACTCGCTGAACCCCGGACTCCCAGTCAGCACCAGTGAGGGTCGCAAGGGCTGGAGGAAGCTGCGCCCTCCCACAGGATCCAACAGGGACTTGCAGACTCTACCCCGGACACACAGGTACACAGCTGCGGGAGTTCAAGCGCTTTGAGACCAACATTTCAGTCAGCACCAGCGAGGGTCGCGAGGGCCGGAGAGCTGCCGCCCTCCCACAGGATCCAACAGGGACTCGAACCCCCAGACTCCCAGTCAGCACCAGCGAGGTCACGAGGGGCTGGGAAAGCTGCCGCCCTCCCCACGGATGAAACAGTGTTCCTGCAGACCCTCGCCCCGGACTCCCAGGTATGCGGCTGCGAGGAGCTCCAAGGCTTTCAGACCAACATTTCAGTCAGCACCAGCGAGGGTCGCGAGGGCGGGAGGAAGCAGCCCGTCCTCCCCACAGGATCCAACAGGGACTGGCAAGCCCCCATTGCTCCCAGTCAGCACCAGCGAGGTCAGCGAGGCCGGAGGAAGCTGCCCCCCTCCCACTGGATCCAACAGGGTACTCGCTGAATCCCCGGACTCCCAGTCAGCACCAGCGGGTCGAGGGCCGGAGGAGCTGCCCGCCCTCCCCACTGGATTCAAGAGGACTCGCTGAACCCCCGGACTTCCAGTCAGCACCAGCGAGGTCGCGAGGCCGGAGGAAGCTGCCCGCCCTCCCACAGGATCCAGCAGAGACTCGCGAACCCCCTCCAGACTCCCAGGTATGCAGCTGCGGGGCTCAAAGGCTTTCAGACCAACATTTCAGTAGCGTTGTTCAGTTTAAATTTGGCGCAATTGACAAACTGCCGTTTGGAGAAAAAAAAACCATCTGTACAGCACTGTTCTGGCTCATTCTGCTGAATAATATTGCTGTTCAGTCAGGTAGCACTGTTGATATATTGTGGCTCATTTTGTTGAATAATAGTACTGTTTAGTTAGGTAGTGTAATTAAGCACTGGGAAAGCCATTTCTGATCGCGACTGCTACTAAAAGCCTCGACTACTACTAAAAGCGTTTCATTGTCTTCGTGCCTGCCTCCTACTGCTGCACTGTATTTATAGTTGTTTCCTCTTTTCTTCTACAGTCAGCACAAGTGAGGGTCGCGAGGGCAGGAGGAAGCTGCCCGCCCTCCCCACAGGATCCAACAGGGACTCGTAGAACCCCCTCCCCGGACTCCCAGATGCGGCTACTTCGGGAGCTAAAAGGCTTTCAGACCAACATTTCAGTCAGCAGAAGCGAGGGTCACGAGGGCGGAGGAAGCTGCCGCCCTCCCACAGGATCCAACAGGGACTCACCCAACCCCCGTGACTCCAAGTCAGCACCAGCGAGGGTCGCGAGGGCGGAGGAAGCTGCCCGCCTCCCACAGGATCCAACAGGGACTCTCAAACCCCACCCTCCGGACTCCCAGGTGCAGCGCTGCAGGGGCTCAAAGGCTATCAGACCAACATTTCAGGCGCATTGTTCAGTTTAAATTTGGAGCCAATGGACAAACTGCCGTTTTGAGAGAAAAAAAAAAACATCTGTGCAGCACTGTTGTGCCTCATTCTGCTGAATAATATTGCAGTTTAGTCAGGTAGCACTGTTGATGATATGTTGTGGCTCATTTTGTTGAATAATAGTACTGTTTAGTCACGTAGTGTAATTAAGCACTGGGAAGCGATTTCTGATCCGACTGCTACTAACAGCCTGTGACTACTACTAAAAAGCCGTTTCATTGTCTTACCTGCCCTGCCTCCTACTGCTGCACTGTATTTATAATTGTTTCCTCTCTCCTGTTACAGTCAGCACCAGTGAGGTCAGCGAGGGCGGAGGAGCTGCCCGTCCTCCCACAGGATCCAACAGGGACTCGCAGAACCCGCTCACCCGGACTTCCAGGTGCGTGGCTGGAGGAGCTCAAAGGCTTTCAGACCAACATTTCAGTCAGCAGAAGCGAGGGTCACGAGGGCGGAGGAAGCTGCCGCCCTCCCACAGGATCCAACACGGACTCGCGAACCCCACGGACTCCCAGTCAGCACCAGCGAGGATCGCGAGGGCGAAGGAGCTGCCCGCCCTCCCACAGCATCAACAGGGACTCACGAATCCCCGGACTCCAAGTCAGCACCAGCGGTGTCGGAGGGCGAAGAAGCTGCCCGCCCTCCCACAGGATCCAACAGGGACTCGCTGAAACCCCGGACTCCCAGTCAGCAGCAGCGAGGGTCGCGAGGTCTGGAGAAAGCTGCCGCCCTCCCACAGGATGCAACAGGGACTCGCGAACCCCGGACGCCAAGTCAGCACCAGCGAGTGCAGGGGCTGGAGGAAGCTGCCCGCCCTCTCCACAGGATCCAACAGGGACTTGCGAACTCTCTCCCGGACACACAGGTACACAGCTGCGGGAGTTCAAAGGCTTTGAGACCAACATTTCAGTCAGCACCAGCGAGTCGCGTGGGGCCGGAGGAAGCTGCCGCCCTCCCACAGGATCCAACAGGGACTCACTGAACCCCCAGACTCCCAGTCAGCACCAGCGAGGGTCACGAGGTCTGGAGAAAGCTGCCCGCCCTCCCACAGGATGCAACAGGGACTCTCGACCCCGGACGCCAAGTCAGCACCAGCGAGGGCCTAAGGGCTGGAGGAAGCTGCCCGCCCTCCACAGGATCCAACAGGGACTTGCCGATCTCTCCCCGGACACACAGGTACACAGCTGGGAGTTCAAAGGCTTTGAGTCCAACATTTCAGTCAGCACCAGCGAGGGTCGCGAGGGCCAGAGAAGCTGCCGCCCTCCCACAGGATCCAACAGGGACTGCCGAACCCCCAGACTCCCAGTCAGCACCAGCGGTCACGAGGGCTGGGAAGCTGCCCGCCCTCCCGACAGGATGCAACAGTGACTCGCCGAACCCCTGCCCGGACTCCCAGGTATGCGGCTGCGAGGCTCAAGGCTTTCAGACCAACATTTCAGTCAGCACCAGCGAGGTCGTGAGGGGCGGAGGAAGCAGCCCGTCCTCCCACAGGATCCAACAGGGACTCGCAGAACCCCCGGACTCCCAGTCAGCATCAGCAGGGTCGCGAGGGCAGGAGGAAGCTGCCGCCCTCCCTACTGGATCCAACAGGGACTCGCTGAACCCCCGGACTCCCAGTCAGCACCAGCGAGGGTCGTGAGGGCGGAGGAAGCTGCCCGCCCTCCCACTGGATCCAACAGGGACTCGCTGAACCCCCGGACTTCCAGTGAGCACCAGTGAGGGGTCGCGAGGGACCGAGAAGCTGCCCGCCCTCCCACAGGATCCAACAGGGACTGCCAGACCCCCTCCAGACTCCCAGGTGCGCGGCTGCAGGACTCAAAGGCTTTGAGACCAACATTTCAGTCAGCACCAGCGAGGTCGCGAGGGCGGGAAGCTGCCCGCCCTCCCCACAGGATACAACAGGGACTTGCGGACCACCCCGGATTCCAAGTCAGCACCAGAGAGGTCGCGAGGGCCGAGAAAGCTGCCGCCCTCCCACTGGATCCAACAGGGACTGCTGAACCCCGGACTCCCAGTCAGCACCAGCGAGGTCGCGAGGCCAGAGAAGCTGCCCGCCCTCCCACTGGATCCAACAGGGACTCGCTGAACCCCGGACTTCCAGTGAGCACCAGCGAGGGTCGCGAGGGCGCGGAGGAAGCTGTCCGCCCTCCCACAGGATCCAACAGGGACTCGCCGAACCCCTCCAGACTCCCAGGCAGCTGCAGGACTCAAAGGCTTTGAGACCAACATTTCAGTCAGCACCAGCGAGGGTCGCGAGGGCGGAGGAAGCTCCCGCCCTCCCACAGGATCCAACAGGGACTTGAGAACCCGCTCACCCGGACTTCCAGGTGCGTGGCTGCGGAGCTCAAGGCTTTCAGACCAACATTTCAGTCAGCAGAAGCGAGGGTCACGAGGGCGGAGGAAGCTGCCCCCTCCCCACAGGATCCAACACGGACTCGCCGAACCCCACCGGACTCCCAGTCAGCACCAGCGAGGATCGCGAGGGGCAAAGGCTGCCAGCCCTCCCACAGGATCCAACAGGGACTCACGAATCCCCGGACTCCAAGTCAGCACCAGCGAGGGTCGCGAGGGCTAGAAGAAGCTGCCCGCCCTCCCCACAGGATCCAACAGGGACTCGCTGAACCCCCGGACTCCCAGTCAGCACCAGCGAGGGTCGCGAGGTCTGGAGAAAGCTGCCCGCCTCTCCCACAGGATGCAACAGGGACTCGCGAACCCCCGGACGCCAAGTCAGCACCAGCGAAGGTCGCAAGGGCTGGAGGAAGCTGCCCGCCCTCCCCACAGGATCCCAGGGACTTGCTGAACCTCCCCCGGACACACAGGTACACAGCTATGGGAGTTCAAAGGCTTTGAGACCAACATTTCAGTCAGCACCAGCGGGCAGCGAGGGCGGAGGAAGCTGCCCGCCCTCCCACAGGATCCAACAGGGACTCGTGAACCCCCAGACTCCCAGTCAGCGCCAGCGAGGTCACGAGGGCTGGAGAAAGCTGCCGCCCTCCCACAGGATGCAACAGTGACTCACGAACCCCTCGCCCCGGACTCCCAGGTATGCGGCTCATGGAGCTCAAAGGCTTTCAGACCAACATTTCAGTCAGCACCAGCGAGGTCGCGAGGGCGGAGGAAGCAGCCCGTCCTCCCACAGGATCCAACAGGGACTCGCCGAACCCCCGGACTCCCAGTCAGCACCAGCGAGGGTCGCGAGGGCGGGAAGCTGCCGCCCTCCCACTGGATCCAACAGGGACTCGCTAGACCCCCGGACTCCCAGTCAGCACGAGGCGAGGGTCGCGAGGGCGGAGGAAGCTGCCCGCCCTCCCCACAGGATCCAACAGGGACTCGAACCCCCTCAGACTCCCAGATGCAGCGGCTGCGGGGCTCAAGGCTTTCAGACCAACATTTCAGGCGCGTTGTTCAGTTTAAATTTGGCGCAATGGACAAACTGCCGTTTGAGAGAAAAAAAAACATCTGTGCAGCACTGTTCTGGCTCATTCTGCTGAATAATATTGCTGTTTAGTCAGGTAGCACTGTTGATGATATATTGTGGCTCATTTTGTTGAATAATAATACTGTTTAGTCAGGTAGTGTAATTAAGCACTGGGAAAGCCATTTCTGATCCGACTGCTACTAAACCTGCGACTACTACTAAAAAGCCGTTTCATTGTCTTACCTGCCCTGCCTCCTACTGCTGCACTGTATTTATAGTTGTTTTCTCTCTCCTTCTACAGTCAGCACCAGTGAGGGTGTGAGGGGCGGAAGAGCTGCCCGCCCTCCCCACAGGATCCAACAGGGACTCGGCAGAACCCCGGACTCCCAGTCAGCACCAGCGAAGGTCAGGGGGCTGGAGAAAGCTGCCCGCCCTCCCCACAGGATGCAACAGGGAGTCGCCGAACCCCTCCCACGCGGGCTCCCAGGTATGCGGCTGCGGGAGCTCAAAGGCTTTCACACCAACATTTCAGTCAGCACCAGCGAGGGTCGCGAGGGCCGGTGGAAGCAGCCCGCCCTCCCCACAGAATCCAAGAAGGACTCGCCGAACCCCAACCCCCGGACTCCAAGTCAGCACCAGCGAGGGTCGCGAGGGCCGGAGGAAGCTGCCCGCCCTCCCCACAGGATCCAACAGTGACTCGCTGAACTTCCCCCGGACTCCCAGTCAGCACCAGCGGCGTCGAGGGCAGGAGAAGCTGCCGCCCTCGCTAAAGGATCCAACAGGGATCTCTAAACCCCACCGGACTCCCAGGTGCAGCGTGCGGGAGCTCAAGGCTATCACACCAACATTTCAGGCGCATTGTTCAATTTAAATTTGGTGCCAATGGACAAACTGTCGCTTTGAGAGAAAAAAAACATCTGTGCAGCACTGTTGTGGCTCATTCTGTTGAATAATATGGCTGTTTAGTCAGGTAACACTGTTGATGATATGTTGTGGCTCATTTGTTGAATAATAGTACTGTTTATTCAGGTAGAGTAATTAAGCACTGGGAAAGCCATTTCTGATCGTGACTGCTACTAAAGCCTCGACTGCTACTAAAAACCGTCTCATTGTCTTACCTGCCCGCCTCCTACTGCTGCACTGTATTTATAGTTGATTCCTCACTCCTTCTACAGTCAGCACCAGTGAGGGTCACGAGGGCCGGAGGAAGCTGCCCGCCCTCCCCACAGGATCCAACAGGGACTCACCGAACCCCTCCCCCAGACACCCAGTCAGCACCAGCGAGGGTCGCGAGGGCCGGAGCAAGCTGCCGCCCTGCCCACAGGATCCAACAGGGACTTGCCGACCCCCGCGGACTCCCAGTCAGCACCAGCGAGGTCGCGAGGTCTGGAGAAAGCTGCCCGCCCCCCACAGGATGCAACAGGGGCTCGCCGAACCCCCCGGACTCCTGACGCGCTGCGGGGCTCAAAGGCTTTCAGACTAACATTTCAGTCAGCACCAGTGAGGTCGCGAGGGCTGGAGGAAGCTGACCAGCCCTCTCCACAGGATCCAACAGGGACTCTTGAACCCCCAGACTCCCAGGTGCGCAGCTGCGGGAGCTCAAAGGCTTTCAGACCAACATTTCAGGCGCATTGTTCAGTTTAAATTTGGCGCCAATAGACAAACTGCCGTTTTGAGGGAAAAAAAAAAAAAACATCTTTGCAGCACTGTTGTGGCTGATTGTGTTGAATAATATTGCTGTTTAGTCAGGAAGCACTGTTGATGATATGTTGTGGCTCATTTTGTTGAATAATAGTACTGTTTAGTCAGGTAGTGTAATTAAGCACTGGGAAAGCCATTTCTGATCGTGACTGCTACTAAAAGCCTGCGACTGCTACTGAAAGCCGTTTCATTGTCTTAGCTGCACCGCCTCCTACTGCTGCACTGTATTTATAGTTGTTTCCACTCTCCTTCTACAGTCAGCACCAGCGAGGGTCACGAGGGCCGGAGGAGCTTCCTACCCTCCCCACAGGATCCAACAGGGACTGGCGAACCCCCCCGGACTCCCAGTCAGCACCAGCGAAGGTCGCGAGGGCTGGAGAAAGCTGCCCGCCCTCCCCACAGGATGCAACACGGAGTCGCCGAACCCCTCCCCCGCGGGCTCACAGGTATGCGTCTGCGGGAGCTCAAAGGCTTTCAGACCAACATTTCAGTCAGCACCAGCGAGGGTCGCGAGGGCCGGAGGAAGCTGCCCGCCCTCCCCACAGGATCCAACAGGGACTCGCAGAACCCCGCTCCCCGGACTCCCAGTGCAGCTGCGGGGTTAAAGGCTTTCAGACCAGCATTTCAGTCAGCAGAAGCGAGGTCATGAGGACGGAGAAGCTGCCCGCCCTCCCGCAGGTTCAACAGGGACTCACGAATCCCCCAGACTCCAAGTCAGCACCAGCGGTGCGAGGGCGGAGGAAGCTGCCCGCCCTCCCACAGGATCCAACAGGGACTCTCCAAGCCCCCACCCCGGACTCCCAGGTGCAGCGGCTGCGGGCTCTAAGGCTATCAGACCAACATTTCAGGCGCATTGTTCAGTTTAAATTTGGCCAATGGACAAACTGCCTTTTGAGAGAAAAAAAAAACCATCTGTGCAGCACTGTTGTGCCTCATTCTGCTGAATAATATTGCTGTTTAGTCAGGTAGCACTGTTGATGATATGTTGTGGCTCATTTTGTTGAATAATAGTACTGTTTAGTCACGTAGTGTAATTAAGCACTGAGAAAGCGATTTCTGATCACGACTGCTACTAAAAGCCTCGACTACTACTAAAAAGCCATTTCATTGTCTTACCTGCCCTGCCTCCTACTGCTGCACTGTATTTATAGTTGTTTCCTCTCTCCTTCTACAGTCAGCACCAGTGAGGTTCTGCGAGGGGCCGGAGGAAGCTGCCCGTCCTCCCCTCAGGATACAAGAGGGACCTAGAACCCCCTCCCCGGACACCCAGGTAGCAGCTGGGGTTCAAAGGCTTTGAGACCAACATTTCAGTCAGCACCAGCGAGGTCGCAAGGGCCAGAGGGGCTGCCCGCCCTCCCCCAGGATCCAACGGGACTCGCCAAACCACCCGGACTCCAAGTCAGCACCAGCGGGGTCACGAGGGCTGGAGAAAGCTGCCCGCCCTCCCACAGGATGCAACAGTGACTCTCCGAACCCCGGACTCCCAGGTATGTGGCGGGAGCTCAAAGGCTTTCAGACCAAAATTTCAGTCTGCACCAGCGAGGGTCACGAGGGCAGGAGGAAGCAGCCCGCCTCCCACAGGATCCAACAGGGACTCATGAACCCCCGGACTCCAGTCAGCACCAGCGAGGTCGCGAGGGCAGGAGGAAGCTGCCCGCCTCCCACAGGATCTAACAGGGACTCGCTGAACCCCCCCTCGGACTCCCAGTCAGCACCAGCGAGGGTCGCGAGGGCCGGAGGAAGCTGCCTGTATTTATAGTTGTTTCCTCTTTTCTTCTACAGTCAGCACAAGTGAGGGTCACGAGGGCCAGAAGAAGCTGCCCGCCCTCCCCACAGGATCCAACAGGGACTCGCTGAACCCCCCCGGACTCCCAGTCAGCACCAGTGAGGGTCGCAAGGGCTGGAGGAAGCTGCACGCCTTCCCCACAGGATCCAACAGGGACTTGCAGACTCTGCCCCGGACACACAGGTACACAGCTGCGGGAGTTCAAGCGCTTTGAGACCAACATTTCAGTCAGCACCAGCGAGGGTCGCGAGGGCGGGAGGGAAGCTGCCCGCCTCCCACAGGATCCAACAGGGACTCGCCGAACCCCCCCAGACTCCCAGTCAGCACCAGCGAGGGTCACGAGGGCTGGAGAAAGCTGCCCGCCCTCCCCACAGGATGAAACAGTGACTCGCCGAAGCCCCTCGCCCCCGGACTCCCAGGTATGCGGCTGCGAGAGCTCAAAGGCTTTCAGACCAACATTTCAGTCAGCACCAGCGAGGGTCGCGAGGGCCGGAGGAAGCAGCCCGTCCTCCCCACAGGATCCAACAGGGACTCGCCGAACCCCCCCCCGTACTCCCAGTCAGCACCAGCGAGGGTCGCGAGGGCCGGAGGAAGCTGCCCGCCCTCCCCACTGGATCCAACAGGGACTCGCTGAATCCCCCCCGGACTCCCAGTCAGCACCAGCGAGGGTCGCGAGGGCCGGAGGAAGCTGCCCGCCTCCCCACTGGATTCAAGAGGACTCGCTGAACCCCGGACTTCCAGTCAGCACCAGCGAGTCGCGAGGGCGGAGGAAGCTGCCCGCCCTCCCACAGGATCCAACAGAGACTGCGCGAACCCCCTCCAGACTCCCAGGTATGCAGCTGCGGGAGCTCAAGGCTTTCAGACCAACATTTCAGGAGCGTTGTTCAGTTTAAATTTGGCCAATGGACAAACTGCCGTTTTGAGAGAAAAAAAAAAACCATCTGTACAGCACTGTTCTGGCTCATTCTGCTGAATAATATTGCTGTTCAGTCAGGTAGCACTATTGATGATATATTGTGGCTCATTTTGTTGAATAATAGTACTGTTTAGTTAGGTAGTGTAATTAAGCACTGGGAACGCCATTTCTGATGCGACTGCTACTAAAAGCCTCGACTACTACTAAAAGCCGTTTCATTGTCTTACGTGCCCTGCCTCCTACTGCTGCACTGTATTTATAGTTGTTTCCTCTTTTCTTCTACAGTCAGCACAAGTGAGGGTCGCGAGGGCCGGAGGAAGCTGCCCGCCCTCCCCACAGGATCCAACAGGGACTCGTAGAACCCCCTTCCCCCCGGACTCCCAGGTACGCGGCTGCGGGAGCTAAAAGGCTTTCAGACCAACATTTCAGTCAGCAGAAGCGAGGGTCACGAGGGCCGGAGGAAGCTGCCCGCCCTCCCACAGGATCCAACAGGGACTCACGAACCCCCAGACTCCAAGTCAGCACCAGCAGGGTCGCGAGGGCGGAGGAAGCTGCCCGCCCTCCCCACAGGATCAACAGGGACTCTCAAAACCCCCACCCTCTGGACTCCCAGGTACGCGGCTGCGGGAGCTCAAAGGCTATCAGACCAACATTTCAGGCGCATTGTTCAGTTTAAATTTGGAGCCAATGGACAAACTGCCGTTTTGAGAGAAAAAAAAAAACATCTGTGCAGCACTGTTGTGCCTCATTCTGCTGAATAATATTGCAGTTTAGTCAGGTAGCACTGTTGATGATATGTTGTGGCTCATTTTGTTGAATAATAGTACTGTTTAGTCACGTAGTGTAATTAAGCACTGGGAAAGCGATTTCTGATCACGACTGCTACTAACAGCCTGTGACTACTACTAAAAGCCGTTTCATTGTCTTACCTGCCCTGCCTCCTACTGCTGCACTGTATTTATAGTTGTTTCCTCTCTCCTGTTACAGTCAGCACCAGTGAGGGTCGCGAGGGCCGGAGGAAGCTGCCCGTCCTCCCCACAGGATCCAACAGGGACTCGCAGAACCCCGCTCACCCCGGACTTCAGATGCGTGGCTGGAGGAGCTCAAAGGCTTTCAGACCAACATTTCAGTCAGCAGAAGCGAGGTCTCACGAGGGCGGAGGAAGCTGCCCGCCCTCCCCACAGGATCCAACGCGGACTCGCCAACCCCACCGGACTCCCAGTCAGCACCAGCGAGATCGCGAGGGCGAAGGAAGCTGCCCGCCCTCCCACAGCATCCAACAGGGACTCACGAATCCCCGGACTCCAAGTCAGCACCAGCGGTCGAGGGCCAGAAGACTGCCGCCCTCCCACAGGATCCAACAGGGACTCGCTGAAACCCCGGACTCCCAGTCAGCAGCAGCGAGGGTCGCGAGGTCTGGAGAAAGCTGCCGCCCTCCCCACGGGATGCAACAGGGACCAGCGAACCCCGGACGCCAAGTCAGCACCAGCGGGGTCGCGAGGCTGGAGGAAGCTGCCCGCCCTCCCCACAGGATCCAACAGGGACTTGCCGAACTCTCTCCCCGGACACACAGGTACACAGCTGCGGAAGTTCAAAGGCTTTGAGACCAACATTTCAGTCAGCACCAGCGAGGGTCGCGAGGGCCGGAGGAAGCTGCCCGCCCTCCCCACAGGATCCAACAGGGACTCACTGAACCCCCCCAGACTCCCAGTCAGCACCAGCGAGGGTCACGAGGTCTGGAGAAAGCTGCCCGCCCTCCCCACAGGATGCAACAGGGACTCGCCGAACCCCCCCCCGGACGCCAAGTCAGCACCAGCGAGGGCCGGAAGGGCTGGAGGAAGCTGCCCGCCCTCCCACAGGATCCAACAGGGACTTGCCGATCTCTCCCCGGACACACAGGTACACAGCTCGGGAGTTCAAAGGCTTTGAGTCCAACATTTCAGTCAGCACAGCGAGGGTCGCGAGGGCCAGAGGAAGCTGCCCGCCCTCCCACAGGATCCAACAGGGACTCGCTGAACCCCCAGACTCCCAGTCAGCACCAGCGAGGGTCACGAGGGGCTGGAGAAGCTGCCCGCCCTCCGACAGGATGCAACAGTGACTGCTCGAACCCCTCGCCGGACTCCCAGGTATGCGGCTGCGAGGCTCAAGGCTTTCAGACCAACATTTCAGTCAGCACCAGCGAGGTCGTGAGGGGCGGAGGAAGCAGCCCGTCCTCCCACAGGATCCAACAGGGACTGCAGAACCCCCGGACTCCCAGTCAGCATCAGCGAGGGTCGCGAGGGCAGGAGGAAGCTGCCCGCCCTCCCACTGGATCCAACAGGGACTCGCTGAACCCCCGGACTCCCAGTCAGCACCAGCGAGGGGTCGTGAGGGCCGGAGGAAGCTGCCCGCCCTCCCACTGGATCCAGCAGGGACTCGCTGGAACCCCCGGACTTCCAGTGAGCACCAGTGAGGGTCATGAGGGACCGAGGAAGCTGCCCGCCTCCCCACAGGATCCAACAGGGACTCACCAACCCCTCCAGACTCCCAGGTACGCAGCTGCAGGACTCAAAGGCTTTGAGACCAACATTTCAGTCAGCACCAGCAGGGTCGCGAGGGCGGAGAGGCTGCCCGCCCTCCCCACAGGATACAACAGGGACTTGCAGACCACCCCGGACTCCAAGTCAGCACCAGCGAGGGTCGCGAGGGCCGGAGAAAGCTGCCCGCCCTCCCACTGGATCCAACAGGGACTCGCTGAACCCCGGACTCCCAGTCAGCACCAGCGGTCGCGGGGCCAGAGAAACTGCCCGCCCTCCCACTGGATCCAACAGGGACTCGCTGAACCCCCGGACTTCCAGTGAGCACCAGCGAGGGTCATGAGGGCCGGAGGAAGCTGTCCGCCTCCCCACAGGATCCAACAGGGACCTGTCAACCCCTCCAGACTCCCAGGTACGCAGCTGCAGGAGCTCAAAGGCTTTGAGACCAACATTTCAGTCAGCACCAGCGAGGGTCGCGAGGGCCGGAGGAAGCTGCCCGCCCTCCCACAGGATCCAACAGGGACTCATGGAACCCGCTCACCCCGGACTTCCAGTGCCGTGGCTGCGGGAGCTCAAGGCTTTCAGACCAACATTTCAGTCAGCAGAGCGAGGGTCACGAGGGCGGAGGAAGCTGCCCCCTCCCACAGGATCCAACACGGACTCGCCGAACCCCACCGGACTCCCAGTCAGCACCAGCGAGGATCGCGAGGGGCAAAAGGCTGCCAGCCCTCCCACAGGATCCAACAGGGACTCACAGAATCCCCGGACTCCAAGTCAGCACCAGCGAGGGTCGCGAGGCTAGAAGAAGCTGCCCGCCCTCCCACAGGATCCAACAGGGACTCGCTGAACCCCCGGACTCCCAGTCAGCACCAGCGAGGGTGCGAGGTCTGGAGAAAGCTGCCCGCCCTCCCACAGGATGCAACAGGGACCGCAGAACCCCCGGACGCCAAGTCAGCACCAGCGAGTCGCAAGGGCTGGAGGAGCTGCCGCCCTCCCACAGGATCCTACAGGGACTTGCAGACTCTCCCCGGACACACAGGTACACAGCTGCGGGGTTCAAAGGCTTTGAGACCAACATTTCAGTCAGCACCAGCGAGGGTCGCGAGGGCGGAGGAAGCTGCCCGCCCTCCCACAGGATCCAACAGGGACTCAGACCCCCAGACTCCCAGTCAGCGCCAGCGAGGTCACGAGGGCTGGAGAAAGCTGCCCGCCCTCCCACAGGATGCAACAGTGACTCACGAACCCCTCGCCCCGGACTCCCAGGTATCTCGGCTCGAGGGCTCAAGGCTTTCAGACCAACATTTCAGTCAGCACCAGCGAGGGTCGCGAGGGCCGGAGGAAGCAGCCCGTCCTCCCACAGGATCCAACAGGGACTCGCCGAACCCCCGGACTCCCAGTCAGCACCAGCGAGGGTCGCGAGGGCGGGCTGCCCGCCCTCCCACTGGATCCAACAGGGACTCGCTAGACCCCCGGACTCCCAGTCCAGCACAGGCGAGGTCGCGGGGCGGAGGGAAGCTGCCCGCCCTCCCCACAGGATCCAACAGGGACTCGCCGAACCCCCCTCCAGACTCCCAGGTACGCAGCTGCGGGAGCTCAAAGGCTTTCAGACCAACATTTCAGGCGCGTTGTTCAGTTTAAATTTGGCGCCAATGGACAAACTGCCGTTTTGAGAGAAAAAAAAAAAACATCTGTGCAGCACTGTTCTGGCTCATTCTGCTGAATAATATTGCTGTTTAGTCAGGTAGCACTGTTGATGATATATTGTGGCTCATTTTGTTGAATAATAGTACTGTTTAGTCAGGTAGTGTAATTAAGCACTGGGAAAGCCATTTCTGATCGCGACTGCTACTAAAAGCCTGCGACTACTACTAAAAGCCGTTTCATTGTCTTACCTGCCCTGCCTCCTACTGCTGCACTGTATTTATAGTTGTTTTCTCTCTCCTTCTATAGTCAGCACCAGTGAGGGTCGCGAGGGCCGGAAGAAGCTGCCCGCCCTCCCCACAGGATCCAACAGGGACTCGACGAACCCCCCCGGACTCCCAGTCAGCACCAGCGAAGGTCGCGAGGGCTGGAGAAAGCTGCCCGCCCTCCCCACAGGATGCAACAGGGAGTCGCCGAACCCCTCCCCCGCGGGCTCCCAGGTATGCGGCTGCGGGAGCTCAAAGGCTTTCAGACCAACATTTCAGTCAGCACCAGCGAGGGTCGCGAGGGCCGGTGGAAGCAGCCCGCCCTCCCCACAGAATCCAAGAAGGACTCGCCGAACCCCAACCCCCGGACTCCAAGTCAGCACCAGCGAGGGTCGCGAGGGCCGGAGGAAGCTGCCCGCCCTCCCCACAGGACCCAACAGGGACTCGCCGAACCCCACCCCCCGGACTCCCAGGTATGCGGCTGCGGGAGCTCAAAGGCTTTCAGACCAACATTTCAGGCGTTGTTCAGTTTAAATTTGGCTAATGGACAAACTCCGTTTTGAGAGAAAAAAAAAACATCTGTGCAGCACTGTTGTGGCTCATTCTGTTGAATAATATTGCTGTTTAGTCAGGTAGCACTGTTGATGATATGTTGTGGCTCATTTTGTTGAATAATAGTACTGTTTAGTCATGTAGTGTAATTAAGCACTGGGAAAGCCATTTCTGATCGCGACTGCTACTAAAAGCCTGCGACTGCTACTAAAAGCCGTTTCATTGTCTTACCTGCCCTGCCTCCTACTGCTGCACTGTATTTATAGTTGTTTCCTCTCTCTTTCTACAGTCAGCACCAGCGAGGGTCGCGAGGGCCGGAGGAAGCTGCCCGCTCTCCCCACAGGATCCAACAGTGACTCGCTGAACTTACCCCGGACTCCCAGTCAGCACCAGCGAGCGTCGCGAGGGCCGGAGGAAGCTGCCCGCCCTCGCTAAAGGATCCAACAGGGACTCTCTAAACCCCGCCCGGACTCCCAGGTACGCGGCTGCGGGAGCTCAAAGGCTATCACACCAACATTTCAGGCGCATTGTTCAATTTAAATTTGGTGCCAATGGACAAACTGTCGTTTTGAGAGAAAAAAAAAAAACATCTGTGCAGCACTGTTGTGGCTCATTCTGTTGAATAATATGGCTGTTTAGTCAGGTAACACTGTTGATGATATGTTGTGGCTCATTTTGTTGAATAATAGTACTGTTTATTCAGGAAGAGTAATTAAGCACTGGGAAAGCCATTTCTGATCGCGACTGCTACTAAAAGCCTAAGACTGCTACTAAAGCCGTCTCATTGTCTTACCTGCCCGCCTCCTACTGCTGCACTGTATTTATAGTTGATTCCTCACTCCTTCTACAGTCAGCACCAGTGAGGTCACGAGGGCGGAGGAAGCTGCCGCCCTCTCCACAGGATCCAACAGGGACTCTGCCAACCCCTCCCCAGACACCCAGTCAGCACCAGCGAGGGTCGCGAGGGCGGAGCAAGCTGCCCGCCCTGCCCACAGGATCCAACAGGGACTTGCCGACCCCCCTGGACTCCCAGTCAGCACCAGTGAGTCGTGAGGTCTGAGAAGCTGCCCGCCCTCCCACAGGATGCAACAGGGACTGCGAACCCCCGGACTCCTGAGTGCGCGGCTGCGGGGCTCAAGGCTTTCAGACTAATATTTCAGTCAGCACCAGTGAGGGTCAGAGGGCTGGAGGAAGCTGACCGCCCTCCACAGGATCCAACAGGGACCGCCAACCCCCCCAGACTCCCAGTGCACGCAGCCGCGGGAGCTCAAAGGCTTTCAGACCAACATTTCAGGCGCGTTGATCAGTTTAAATTTAGCGCCAATAGACAAACTGCCGTTTTGAGAGAAAAAAAAAAAAACATCTTTGCAGGACTGTTGTGGCTGATTCTGTTGAATAATATTGCTGTTTAGTCAGGAAGCACTGTTGATGATATGTTGTGGCTCATTTTGTTGAATAATAGTACTGTTTAGTCAGGTAGTGTAATTAAGCACTGGGAAAGCCATTTCTGATCGTGACTGTTACTAAAAGCCTGCGACTGCTACTGAAAGCCGTTTCATTGTCTTAGCTGCACCGCCTCCTACTGCTGCACTGTATTTATAGTTGTTTCCACTCTCCTTCTACAGTCAGCAGCAGCGAGGGTCACGAGGGCCGGAGGAAGCTTCCTACCCTCCCCACAGGATCCAACAGGGACTCGCCGAACCCCCCCCCGGACTCCCAGTCAGCACCAGCGAGGATCGCGAGGGCGGAGGAAGCTGCCCGCCCTCCCACAGGACCCAAAGGGACTCGCTGAACCCCCGGACTGCCAGGTCACGGCTGCGGAGCTCAAAGGCTTTCAGACCAACATTTCAGTCAGCACCAGCGAGGGTTGCGAGGGCCGGAGGAAGCTGCCCACCCTCCCCACAGGATCCAACAGTGACTCGCTGAACCCCTCCCCCCGGACTCCCAGTCAGCACCAGCGAGGGTCGCGAGGGCCGGAGGAAGCTGTCTGCCCTCACCACAGGATCCAACAGGGAATCACCGAACCCCCAACCCCCACCGGACTCCCAGGTACACGGCTGCGGGATCTCAAAGGCTTTTAGACCAACATTTCAGGCGCGTTGTTCAGTTTAAATTTGGCGCCAATGGACAAACTGCCATTTTGAGAGGAAAAAAAAAAAACATAAGTGCAGCACTGTTGTGGCTCATTCTGTTGAATAATATTGCTGATTAGTCAGGTAGCACTGTTGATGATATGTTGTGGCTCATTTTGTTGAATAATAGTACTGTTTAATCAGGTAGTCTAATTAAGCACTGGGAAAGCCATTTCTGATCGCGACTGCTACTAAAAGTCTGCGACTGCTACTAAAAGCCGTTTCATTGTCTCACCTGCCCCACCTCCTACTGCGCACTGTATTTATAGCTGTTTCCTCTCTCCTTCTACAGTCAGCACCAGCGAGGGTCGCGAGTGCCCGCCGAACCCCCCCCCCGGACTCCCAGTCAGCACCAGCGAGGATCGCGAGGGCCGAAGGAAGCTGCCCACCCTCCCCACAGGATCCAACAGGGACTCACCGATAACCCCGACTCCAAGTCAGCACCAGTGAGGGCTGCGAGGGCCGGAGAAAGCTGCCCGCCCTCCCACAGGATGCAACAGGGACCTGCCAAACACCCCTTCTCCGGACTCCCGGTTATAGCGGCAGCGGGAGTTCAAAGGCTCCAGACCAAAATTTCAGTCAGCACCAGCGAAGGTCGTGAGGTCAAGAAAGCAGCCAACCCTCCCACAGGATCAAAAGGACTCACGAACCCCCCGGACTCCCAGTCAGCACCATCGAGGTTCGCGAGGGCCGGAGGAAGCTGCCTGCCCTCCCACAGGACCCAACAGGGACTGCCGAACCCCCGGACGCCAAGTCAGCACCAGCGAGGGTGCGCGAGGCTGGAGGAAGCTGCCCGCCTCCCCACAGGATCCAACAGGGACTTGCCGAACTCTCCCCAGACACCCAGGCACGAGAGCTGCGGGAGTTCAAAGGCTTTGGACCAACATTTCTCTCGTCAGCACCAGCGAGGGTCGCGAGGGCCGGAGGAAGCTGCCCGCCCTCCCACAGGATGCAACAGTGACTGCCGGAGCCCCCGCCCCGGACTCCCAGGTATGCGGCTGTGGGAGCTCAAAGGCTTTCAGACCAACATTTCAGTCAGCACCAGCCCGAGGGTCGGAGGGCCGGAGAAAGCAGCCCGCCCCTCCCACAGAATCCAACAGGGACTCGCCGGGACCCCCGGACTCCCAGTCAGCATTCAGCGAGGGTCGCGAGGGCCAGAGGAAGCTGCCCGCACTCCCCACTGGATCCAACACGGACTCGCTGAACCCCCCGGACTTCCAGTCAGCACTAGCGAGGGTCGCGAGGGCCGGAGGAACCTGCACGCCCTCCCCACAGGATCCAACAGGGACTCGCCGAACCCCCCTCCAGACTCCCAGGTATGCAGCTGCGGGAGCTCAAAGGCTTTCAGACCAACATTTCAGGCGCGTTGTTCAGTTTAAATTTGGCTCCAATGGACAAACTGCCGCTTTGAGAGAAAAAAAACATCTGTACAGCACTGTTCTGGCTCATTCTGCTGAATAATATTGCTGTTCAGTCAGGTAGCGCTGTTGATGATATATTGTGGCTCATTTTGTTGAATAATAGTACTGTTTAGTTAGGTAGTGTAATTAAGCACTGGGAAAGCCATTTCTGATCGCGACTGCTACTAAAAGCCTCGACTACTACTAAAAAGCGTTTCATTGTCTTCGTGCCTGCCTCCTACTGCTGCACTGTATTTATAGTTGTTTCCTCTCTTCTTCAACAGTCAGCACAAGTGAGGGTCGCGAGGGCCGGAGGACTGCCCGCCCTCCCACAGGGATCAACAGGGACTTAGAACCCCCTCCCCCGGACTCCCAGGTGCAGCTCACGCGGGGACTAAAGGCTTTCAGACCAACATTTCAGTCAGCAGAGCGAGGGTCACGAGGGCGGAGGAAGCTGCCCACCCTCCCCACAGGATCCAACAGGGACTCTCCAAACCCCCACCCTCCGGACTCCCAGGTACGCGGCTGCGGGAGCTCAAAGGCTATCAGATCAACATTTCAGGCGCATTGTTCAGTTTAAATTTGGCGCCAATGGACAAACTGCCGTTTTGAGAGAAAAAAAAAAAACATCTGTGCAGCACTGTTGTGCCTCATTCTGCTGAATAATATTGCTGTTTAGTCAGGTAGCACTGTTGATGATATGTTGTGGCTCATTTTGTTGAATAATAGTACTGTTTAGTCACGTAGTGTAATTAAGCACTGGGAAAGCCATTTCTGATCGACTGCTACTAAAAGCCTGCGACTACTACTAAAAAGCCGTTTCATTGTCTTACCTGCCCTGCCTCCTACTGCTGCACTGTATTTATAGTTGTTTCCTCTCTCCTTCTACAGTCAGCACCAGCGAGGGTCGCGAGGGCCAGAGGAAGCTGCCCGCCCTCCCCACAGGATCCGATAGTGATTTGCCGAACCCCCCGGACTCCAAGTCAGCACCAGCGAGGGTCGAGAGGGCTGGAGAAAGCTGCCCGCCCTCCCCACAGGATGCAACAGGGACTCACCGAACCCCCCCTCCCGGACTCCCAGGTATGCGGCTGCAGGAGCTGAAAGACTTTCAGACCAGCATTTCAGTCAGCACTAGCGGGGGTCGCGAGGGCCGGAGGAAGCAGCCTGCCCTCCCCACAGGATCCAACACGGATTCGCCGAACCCCCCCCGGACTCCCAGTCAGCACCAGCGAGGGTCGCGAGGGCTGGATGAAGCTGCCCGCCCTCCCCACAGGACCCAACAGGGACTCGTCGAACCCCACCCCCCGGACTCCGAGGTACGCGGCAGCGGGAGCTCAAAGTCTTTCAGACCAACATTTCAGGCGCGTTGTTCAGTTTAAATTTGGCGCCAATGGACAAACTGCCGTTTTGAGAAAAAAAAAAAAAACATCTGTGCAGCACTGTTCTGGCTCATTCTGCTGAATAATATTGCTGTTCAGTCAGGTAGCACTGTTGATGATATGTTGTGGCTCATTTTGTTGAATAATAGTACTGTTTAGTCAGGTAGTGTAATTAAGCACTGGGAAAGCCATTTCTGATTGCGACTGCTACTAAAAGCCTGCGACTACTACTAAAATCCGTTTCATTGTCTTACCTCACCTGCCTCCTACTGCTGCACTGCATTTATAGTTGTTTCCTCTCTCTTTCTACAGTCAGCACCAGCGAGGGTCGCGAGGGCCGGAGGAAACTGCCCACCCTCCCCACAGGATCGAACAGGGACTCGCTGAACCTCCCCTGGACTCCCAGTCAGCACCAGCCAGCGTCGCGCGGGCGGAGGAAGCTGCCCGCCCTCCCCACAGTATCCAACAGGGATTCTCCAAACCCCTCCCGGACTCCCAGGTATGCGGCTGCGGGAGCTCAAACGCTATCAGACCAACATTTCAGCCGCATTGTTCAGTTTAAATTTGGTGCCAATGGACAAACTGTCGTTTTGAGAGAAAAAAAAAAACATCTGTGCAGCACTGCTGTGGCTCATTCTGTTGAATAATATTGCTGTTTAGTCAGGTAGCACTGTTGATGATATGCTGTGGCTCATTTTGTTGAATAATAGTACTGTTTAGTCAGGCAGTGTAATTAAGCACTGGAAAGCCATTTCTGATGCGACTGCTACTAAAAGCCTCGACTGATACTAAAAGCCGTTTCATTGTCTTACCTGCCCCGCCTACTACTGCTGCACTATATTTATAGATGTTTCCTCTCTCCTTCTACAGTCAGCACCAGTGAGGGTCGCGAGGGCCGGAGGAAGCTGCCCGTCCTCCCCAAAGGCTCCAACAGGGACTCGCAGAACCCCGCTCCCCCCGGACTTCCAGGTACGTGGCTGCAGGAGCTCAAAGGCTTTCAGACCAACATTTCAGTCAGCAGAAGCGAGGGTCACGAGGGCCGGAGGAAGATGCCCGCCCTCCCCACAGGATCCAACACGGACTCGCCGAATCCCCCGGACTCCCAGTCAGCACCAGCGAGGATCGCGAGGGCCGAAGGAAGCTGCCCGCCCTCCCCACAGGATCCAACAGGGACTCACCGAACCCCCGGACTCCAAGTCAGCACCAGCGAGGGTCGCGAGGGCCAGAAGAAGCTGCCCGCCCTCCCCACAGGATCCAACAGGGACTCGCCGAACCCCCGGACTCCCAGTCAGCACCAGCGAGGGTCGCGAGGTCTGGAGAAAGCTGTCCGCCCTCCCCACAGGATGCAACAGGGACTCACCGGCCCCCCGGACTCCCAGTTGTCCGGCGGGGGACTCAAAGGCTTTCAGACCAACATTTCAGTCAGCACCAGCGAGGGTCGCGAGGGCGAAGAAAGCAGCCAACCCTCCCACAGGATCAAAATGGACTGCAGAACCCCGGACTCCCAGTCAGCACCAGCGAGGTTCGCGAGGGCCGAGGAAGCTGCCCACCCTCCCCACAGGACCCAACAGGGACTCGTCAACCCCCCCGGGACGCCAAGTCAGCACCAGCGAGGGTCGCAAGGGCTGGAGGAAGCTGCCCGCCCTCCCACAGGATCCAACAGGGACTTGCCGAACTCTCCCCGGACACCCAGTGCGCAGCTGCGGGGTTCAAGGGCTTTGAGACCAACATTTCAGTCAGCACCAGCGAGGTTGCGAGGGCCGGAGGGCTGCCCGCCCTCCCACAGGATCCAACAGGGACTCGAACCCCCGGACTCCCAGTCAGCACCAGCGAGGGTCACGAGGGCTGGAGAAAGCTGTCCCCCTCCCACAGGATGCAACAGTGACTCCGAACCCTCGCCCCGGACTCCCAGGTATGCGGCTGCGAGGCTCAAGGCTTTCAGACCAACATTTCAGTCAGCACCAGCGAGGGTCGCGAGGGCGGAGGAAGCAGCCCGCCCTCCCACAGGATCCAACAGGGACTCGCCCGACCCCCCGGACTCCCAGTCAGCACCAGCAGGGGTCGCGAGGGCAGAGGAAGCTGCCCGCCCTCCCACTGGATCCAACAGGGACTCGCTGAAACCCCGGACTCCCAGTCAGCACCAGCGAGGGTCGAGGGCCAGAGGAAGCTGCCCCCCTCCCCACAGGATCCAACAGGGACTGCGGACCCCCTCAGACTCCCAGGTGCGCAGCTGTAGGAGCTCAAAGGCTTTCAGACCAACATTTCAGGCGTGTTGTTCAGTTTAAATTTGGCGCCGGTGGACAAACTGCCGTTTTGAGAGAAAAAAAAAAAACATCTGTGCAGCACTGTTCTGGATCATTCTGCTGAATAATATTGCTGTTCAGTCAGGTAGCACTGTTGATGATATGTTGTGGCTCATTTTGTTGAATAATAGTACTGTTTAGTCAGGTAGTGTAATTAAGCACTGGGAAAGCCATTTCTGATTGCGACTGCTACTAAAAGCCTGCGACTACTACTAAAAGCCGTTTCATTGTATTACCTGCCCCGCCTCCTACTGCTGCACTGCATTTATAGTTGTTTCCTCTCTCCTTCTACAGTCAGCACCAGTGAGGGTCGCGAGGGCCGGAGGAAGCTGCCCGCCCTCCCCACAGGATCCAACAGGGACTCGCACGACCCCGGACTCCCAGTCAGCACCAGCGAAGGTCGCGAGGGCTGGAGAAAGCTGCCCGCCCTCCCCACAGGATGCAACAGGGAGTCGCCGAACCCCTCCCACGCGGGCTCCCAGGTATGCGGCTGCGGGAGCTCAAAGGCTTTCAGACCAACATTTCAGTCAGCACCAGCGAGGGTCGCGAGGGCCGGTGGAAGCAGCCCGCCCTCCCCACAGAATCCAAGAAGGACTCGCCGAACCCCAACCCCGGACTCCAAGTCAGCACCAGCGAGTCGCGAGGGCAGGAGGAAGCTGCCCGCCCTCCCACAGGACCCAACAGGGACTTCGCGAACCCCACCCCGGACTCCCAGGTATGCGGCTCACGGGGAGCTCAAAGGCTTTCAGACCAACATTTCAGAGCGTTGTTCAGTTTAAATTTGGCGCCAATGGACAAACTTCCGTTTTGAGAGAAAAATAAAACCACCTGTGCAGCACTGTTGTGGCTCATTCTGTTGAATAATATTGCTGTTTAGTCAGGTAGCACTGTTGATGATATGTTGTGGCTCATTTTGTTGAATAATAGTACTGTTTATTCAGGTAGTGTAATTAAGCACTGGAAAGCCATTTCTAGTCATGACTGCTACTAAAAGCCTCGACTGCTACTAAAAGCCGTTTCATTGTCTTACCTGCCCTGCCTCCTACTGCCACTGTATTTATAGTTGTTTCCTCTCTCTTTCTACAGTCAGCAGCAGCAGTCGCGAGGGCGGGAGGAAGCTGCCCGCTCTCCCCACAGGATCCAACAGTGACTCGCTGAACTTCCCCCGGACTCCCCGTCAGCACCAGCGAGCGTCGCGAGGGCCGGAGAAAGCTGCCCGCCCTCCCCACAGGATCCAACAGGGACTCTCTAAACCCCCCTGGACTCCCAGGTACGCGGCTGCGGGAGCTCAAAGGCTATCAGACCAACATTTCAGGCGCATTGTTCAGTTTAAATTTGGTGCCAATGGACAAACTGTCATTTTGAGAGAAAAAAAAACATCTGTGCAGCACTGTTGTGGCTCATTCTGTTGAATAATATGGCTGTTTAGTCAGGTAACACTGTTGATGATATGTTGTGGCTCATTTTGTTGAATAATAGTACTGTTTATTCAGGAAGAGTAATTAAGCACTAGGAGAAAGCCATTTCTGATGGACTGCTACTAAAAGCCTCGACTGCTACTAAAAGCCGTCTCATTGTCTTACCTGCCCGCCTCCTACTGCTGCACTGTATTTATAGTTGATTCCTCACTCCTTCTACAGTCAGCACCAGTGAGGGTCACGAGGGCCGGAGGAAGCTGCCCGCCCTCTCCACAGGATCCAACAGGGACTCGCCGAACCCCTCCCCCAGACACCCAGTCAGCACCAGCGAGGGTCGCGAGGGCCGGAGTAAGCTGCCCACCCTGCCCAAAGGATCCAACAGGGACTTGCCGACCCCACGCTGACTCCCAGTCAGCACCAGTGAGGGTTGCGAGGTCTGGAGAAAGCTGCCCGCGCTCCCCACAGGATGCAACAGGGACTCGCCGAACCCCGGACTCCTGAGTGCAGCGGCTGCGGGGCTCAAGGCTTTCAGACCAACATTTCCAGTCAGCACCAGTGAGGGTCGCGAGGCCGGAGGAAGCTGACCGCCCTCTCACAGGATCCAACAGTGACTGGCAGACCCCCGGACTCCCAGGTGCGCGCTGCCGGGAGCTCAAAGGCTTTCAGACCAACATTTCAGGTCGTTGTTCAGTTTAAATTTGGCGTAATAGACAAACTGCCGTTGTGAGAGAAAAAAAAAAAACATCTTTGCAGCACTGTTGTGGCTGATTCTGTTGAATAATATTGCTGTTTAGTCAGGTAGCACTGTTGATGATATGTTGTGGCTCATTTTGTTGAATAATAGTACTGTTTAGTCAGGTAGTGTAATTAAGCACTGGGAAAGCCATTTCTGATCGTGACTGCTACTAAAAGCCTGCGACTGCTACTGAAAGCCGTTTCATTGTCTTAGCTGCCCCGCCTCCTACTGCTGCACTGTATTTATAGTTGTTTCCTCTCTCCTTCTACAGTCAGCAGCACCAAGCGAGGGTCACGAGGGCAGACGATGCACCTACCCTCCCACAGGATCCAACGGGACTCGCTGAACCTCCCGGACTCCCAGTCAGCACCAGCGAGGATCGCGAGGGGCGGAGGCTGCCCGCCCTCCCACAGGACCCAAAGGACTCGCTGAACCCCGGACTGCCAGGTGCAGCGGCTGCGGGGCTCAAGGCTTTCAGACCAACATTTCAGTCAGCACCAGCGAGGGTTGCGGGCGGAGGAAGCTGCCCCCCTCCCACAGGATCCAACAGTGACTGCTGAACCCCTCTCCCCGGACTCCCAGTCAGCACCAGCGAGGTCGCGGGCCGGAGGAAGCTGCCTGCCCTCCCACAGGATCAATAAGGGACTCACCGGACCCCCCACGGACTCCCAGGTGCGCGGCTGCGGGATCTCAAAGGCTTTTAGACCAACATTTCAGGCGCGTTGTTCAGTTTAAATTTGGCGCCAATGGACAAACTGCCGTTTTGAGAGGAAAAAAAAACATAAATGCAGCACTGTTGTAGCTCATTCTGTTGAATAATATTGCTGTTTAGTCAGGTAGCACTGTTGATGATATGTTGTGGCTCATTTTGTTGAATAATAGTACTGTTTAATCAGGTAGTGTAATTAAGCAATGGGAAAGCCATTTCTGATCGCGACTGCTACTAAAAGCCGTTTCATTGTCTCACCTGCCCCACCTCCTACTGCGCACTGTATTTATAGTTGCTTCCTCTCTCCTTCTACAGTCAGCACCAGCGAGGGTCGCGAGTGCCGGAGGAAGCTGCCCGCCCTCCCCACAGGATCCAACAGGGACTCGCCGAACCCCAACCCCCGGACTCCCAGTCAGCACCAGCGAGGATCGCGAGGGCTGAAGGAAGCTGCCCACCCTCCCCACAGGATCCAACAGGGACTCACGAAACCCCCACCCGGACTCCAAGTCAGCACCAGCGAGGGGTCGCGAGGGCGGGAGGGGCTGCCCGCCTCCCCACAGGATCCAACAGGGACTTGCCGAACTCCCCCCCCCGGACACCCAGGTACGCAGCTGCGGGAGCTCAAATGCTTTGAGACCAACATTTCAGTCAGCACCAGCGAGGGTCGCGAGGGCCAGAGGAAGCTGCCCGCCCTCCCCACAGGATCCGATAGTGACTCGCCGAAACCCCCGGACTCCAAGTCAGCACAAGCGAGGGTCGAGAGGGCTGGAGAAAGCTGCCCGCCCTCCCCACAGGATGCGACAGGGACTCACCAACCCCCGGACTCCCAGGTATGCGGCTGCAGGAGCTGAAAGGCTTTCAGACCAGCATTTCAGTCAGCACTAGCGGGGGTCGCGAGGGCCGGAGGAAGCAGCCTGCCCTCCCCACAGGATCCAACACGGATTCGCCGAACCCCCCCCGGACTCCCAGTCAGCACCAGCGAGGGTCGCGAGGGCTGGATGAAGCTGCCCGCCCTCCCACAGGACCCAACAGGGACTGCAGAACCCCACCCCGGACTCCAGTGCAGCGGCTGCGGGGCTCAAAGTCTTTCAGACCAACATTTCAGTAGCGTTGTTCAGTTTAAATTTGGCGCCAATGGACAAACTGCCGTTTGAGAAAAAAAAAAACATCTGTGCAGCACTGTTCTGGCTCATTCTGCTGAATAATATTGCTGTTCAGTCAGGTAGCACTGTTGATGATATGTTGTGGCTCATTTTGTTGAATAATAGTACTGTTTAGTCAGGTAGTGTAATTAAGCACTGGAAAGCCATTTCTGATTGCGACTGCTACTAAAAAGCCTCGACTACTACTAAAATCCGTTTCATTGTCTTACCTCACCTGCCTCCTACTGCTGCACTGCATTTTATAGTTGTTTCCTCTCTCTTTCTACAGTCAGCACCAGCGAGTCGCGAGGGGCAGGGAAACTGCCCGCCCTCCCACAGGATCCAACAGGGACTCGCTGGACCTCCCTGGACTCCCAGTCAGCACCAGCCAGCGTCGCGAGGCGAAGGAAGCTGCCCGCCCTCCCACAGTATCCAACAGGGATTCTCCAACCCCCTCCTGGACTCCCAGGTATGCGGCTCACGGGGCTCAAACGCTATCAGACCAACATTTCAGCCGCATTGTTCAGTTTAAATTTGGTGCCAATGGACAAACTGTCGTTTTGAGAGAAAAAAAAAAACATCTGTGCAGCACTGCTGTGGCTCATTCTGTTGAATAATATTGCTGTTTAGTCAGGTAGCACTGTTGATGATATGCTGTGGCTCATTTTGTTGAATAATAGTACTGTTTAGTCAGGCAGTGTAATTAAGCACTGGGAAAGCCATTTCTGATCGCGACTGCTACTAAAAGCCTGCGACTGATACTAAAAGCCGTTTCATTGTCTTACCTGCCCCGCCTACTACTGCTGCACTATATTTATAGATGTTTCCTCTCTCCTTCTACAGTCAGCACCAGTGAGGGTCGCGAGGGCCGGAGGAAGCTGCCCGTCCTCCCCAAAGGATCCAACAGGGACTCGCAGAACCCCGCTCCCCCCGGACTTCCAGTGCAGTGGCTGCAGGAGCTCAAAGGCTTTCAGACCAACATTTCAGTCAGCAGAAGCGAGGTCACGAGGGCTGGAGGAAGATGCCGCCCTCCCACAGGATCCAACACGGACTCGCCGATCCCCGGACTCCCAGTCAGCACCAGCGAGAGATCGCGAGGCGAAGGAAGCTGCCCACCCTCCCCACAAGATCCAACAGGGACTCACCCAACCCCCGACTCCAAGTCAGCACCAGCGAGGGTCGCGAGGGCCAGAAGAAGCTGCCCGCCCTCCCCACAGGATCCAACAGGGACTCGCCGAACCCCTCCGGACTCCCAGTCAGCACCAGCGAGGGTCGCGAGGTCTGGAGAAAGCTGTCCGCCCTCCCCACAGGATGCAACAGGGACTCACCGAACCCCCCCCGCCGGACTCCCAGTTATGCGGCAGCGGGAGCTCAAAGGCTTTCAGACCAACATTTCAGTCAGCACCAGCGAGGGTCGCGAGGGCCGAAGAAAGCAGCCAACCCTCCCCACAGGATCAAAAATGGACTCGCCGAACCCCTCCCGGACTCCCAGTCAGCACCAGCGAGGTTCGCGAGGGCCGGAGGAAGCTGCCCACCCTCCCCACAGGACCCAACAGGGACTCGTCGAACCCCCCCCCGGACGCCAAGTCAGCACCAGCGAGGGTCGCAAGGGCTGGAGGAAGCTGCCCGCCCTCCCCACAGGATCCAACAGGGACTTGCGAACTCTCCCCGGACACCCAGGTGCGCAGCTGCGGGTTCAAGGCTTTGAGACCAACATTTCAGTCAGCACCAGCGAGGGTTGCGAGGGCCGGAGGCTGCCCGCCCTCCCCACAGGATCCAACAGGGACTCGCAGACCCCCTGGACTCCCAGTCAGCACCAGCGAGGTCAGAGGGCTGGAGAAAGCTGCCCGCCCTCCCACAGGATGCAACAGTGACTCGCCAGACCCTCGCCCCGGACTCCCAGGTATGCGGCTGCGAGGCTCAAGGCTTTCAGACCAACATTTCAGTCAGCACCAGCGAGGTCGCGAGGGCCGGAGGAAGCAGCCCGCCCTCCCCACAGGATCCAACAGGGACTCGCCGTACCCCCGGACTCCCAGTCAGCACCAGCGAGGTCGCGAGGGCCAGAGGAACTGCCCGCCCTCCCACTGGATCCAACAGGGACTCGCTGAACCCCGGACTCCCAGTCAGCACCAGCGAGTGCGAGGGCCAGAGGAAGCTGCCCACCCTCCCCACAGGATCCAACAGGGACTCGCCGAACCCCCCTCCAGACTCCCAGGTACGCAGCTGCGGGAGCTCAAAGGCTTTCAGACCAACATTTCAGGCGTGTTGTTCAGTTTAAATTTGGCGCCGGTGGACAAACTGCCGTTTTGAGAGAAAAAAAAAAAACATCTGTGCAGCACTGTTCTGGATCATTCTGCTGAATAATATTGCTGTTCAGTCAGGTAGCACTGTTGATGATATGTTGTGGCTCATTTTGTTGAATAATAGTACTGTTTAGTCAGGTAGTGTAATTAAGCACTGGGAAAGCCATTTCTGATGCGACTGCTACTAAAAGCCTCGACTACTACTAAAAGCCGTTTCATTGTCTTACCTGCCCGCCTCCTACTGCTGCACTGTATTTATAGTTGTTTCCTCTCTCCTCTACAGTCAGCACCAGTGAGGGTCGCGAGGGCCGGAGGAAGCTGCCCGCCCTCCCCACAGGATCCAACAGGGACTCGCCAAACCCCCCCGGACTCCCAGTCAGCACCAGCGAAGGTCGCGAGGGCTGGAGAAAGCTGCCCGCTCTCCCCACAGGATGCAACAGGGAGTCGCCGAACCCCACCCCCGCGGGCTCCCAGGTATGCGGCTGCGGGAGCTCAAAGGCTTTCAGACCAACATTTCAGTCAGCACCAGCGAGGGTCGCGAGGGCCGGTGGAAGCAGCCCGCCCTCCCCACAGGATCCAACAAGGATTCGCCGAACCCCAACCCCCGGACTCCAAGTCAGCACCAGCGAGGGTCGCGAGGGCCGGAGGAAGCTGCCCGCCCTCCCCACAGGACCCAACAGGGACTCGCCGAACCCCACCCCCCGGACTCCCAGGTATGCGGCTGCGGGAGCTCAAAGGCTTTCAGACCAACATTTCAGGCGCGTTGTTCAGTTTAAATTTGGCGCCAATGGACAAACTTCTGTTTTGAGAGAAAAAAAAAACCATCTGTGCAGCACTGTTGTGGCTCATTCTGTTGAATAATATTGCTGTTTAGTCAGGTAGCACTGTTGATGATATGTTGTGGCTCATTTTGTTGAATAATAGTACTGTTTATTCAGGTAGTGTAATTAAGCACTGGGAAAGCCATTTCTGATCGCGACTGCTACTAAAAGCCTGCGACTGCTACTAAAAGCCGTTTCATTGTCTTACCTGCCCTGCCTCCTACTGCTGCACTGTATTTATAGTTGTTTCCTCTCTCTTTCTACAGTCAGCACCAGCGAGGGTCGCGAGGGCCGGAGGAAGCTGCCCGCTCTCCCCACAGGATCCAACAGTGACTGCTGAACTTCCCGGACTCCCAGTCAGCACCAGCGAGGGTTGCGAGGTCTGGAAAGCTGCCCGCGCTCCCACAGGATGCAACAGGGACTCTTGAACACCCCGGACTCCCTGGTGCAGCGCTGCGGGGCTCAAAGGCTTTCAGACCAACATTTCAGTCAGCACCAGTGAGGGTCGCGAGGGCGGAGGAAGCTGACCGCCCTCCACAGGATCAACAGTGACTCATGAACCCCGGACTCCCAGATGCATGACTGCGGGAGCTCAAAGGCTTTCAGACCAACATTTCAAGTAGCGTTGTTCACTTTAAATTTGCGCCAATAGACAAACTGCCGTTGTGAGAGAAAAAAAAACATCTTTGCAGCACTGTTGTGGCTGATTCTGTTGAATAATATTGCTGTTTAGTCAGGTAGCACTGTTGATGATATGTTGTGGCTCATTTTGTTGAATAATAGTACTGTTTAGTCAGGTAGTGTAATTAAGCACTGGGAAAGCCATTTCTGACGTGACTGCTACTAAAGCCTGCGACTGCTACTGAAAGCCGTTTCATTGTCTTAGCTGCCCGCCTCCTACTGCTGCACTGTATTTATAGTTGTTTCCTCTCTCCTTCTACAGTCAGCACCAGCGAGGTCACGAGGGCGGAGGATGCATCCTACCTCCCACAGGATCCAACAGGGACTGCCTGAACCACCCCGGACTCCCAGTCAGCACCAGCGAGGATCGCGAGGGGCAGGAGGAGCTGCCCGCCCTCCCACAGGACCCAACAGGGACTCGCTGAACCCCAGGACTGCCAGGTGCGGCGGCTGCGGGGCTCAAGACTTTCAGACCAACATTTCAGTCAGCACCAGCGAGGTTGCGAGGCCGGAGGAAGCTGCCGCCCTCCCCACTGGATCCAACAGTGACTCGCTGAACCCCTCCCCGGACTCCCAGTCAGCACCAGCGGTGTGAGGCAGGAGGAAGCTGCCTGCCCTCCCCACAGGATCAACTAGGGACTCACCGAACCCCCACCGGACTCCCAGGTGCTGTGACTGCGGGATCTCAAAGGCTTTTAGACCAACATTTCAGGCGTTGTTCAGTTTAAATTTGGCCAATGGACAAACTGCCGTTTTGAGAGAAAAAAAAACATAAGTGCAGCACTGTTGTGGCTCATTCTGTTGAATAATATTGCTGTTTAGTCAGGTAGCACTGTTGATGATATGTTGTGGCTCATTTTGTTGAATAATAGTACTGTTTAGTCAGGTAGTGTAATTAAGCACTGGAAAGCCATTTCTGATCGTGACTGCTACTAAAAGCCTACGACTGCTACTGAAAGCCGTTTCATTGTCTTAGCTGCCCGCCTCCTACTGCTGCACTGTATTTATAGTTGTTTCCTCTCTCCTTCTACAGTCAGCACCAGAGGTCACGAGGGCGGGAAGCATCCTACCCTCCCCACAGGATCCAACAGGGACTCGCAGACCACCCCGGACTCCCAGTCAGCACCAGCGAGGATCGCGAGGGCGGAGGAAGCTGCCCGCCCTCCCACAGGACCCAACAGGGACTCGCTGAACCCCGGACTGCCAGGTATGCGGCTGCGGGAGCTCAAAGGCTTTCAGACTAACATTTCAGTCAGCACCAGCGAGGGTTGCGAGGGCGGAGTAAGCTGCCGCCCTCCCACAGGATCCAACAGTGACTCGTGAACCCCTCCTCCCCGGACTCCCAGTCAGCACCAGCGAGGTCGCGAGGGCCGGAGGAAGCTGCCCGCCCTCCCACAGGATCCAACAGGGACTTGCAGACCTCCCCGGACACCCAGGTGCGCAGCTGCGGGGCTCAAATGCTTTGAGACCAACATTTCAGTCAGCACCAGCGAGGGTCGCGAGGCCAGAGGGAAGCTGCCGCCCTCCCCACAGGATCCGATAGTTGACTGCTTGAACCCCGGACTCCAAGTCAGCACCAGCGGGTCGAGAGGGCTGGAAAGCTGCCGCCCTCCCACAGGATCGACAGGGACTCACGAACCCCGGACTCCCAGGTATGCGGCTGCAGCAGCTGAAGGCTTTCAGACCAGCATTTCAGTCAGCACTAGCGGAGGTCGCAGGGCGGAGGAAGCAGCCTGCCCTCCCACAGGATCCAACAGGGACTCGCCGAACCCCCGGACTCCCAGTCAGCACCAGCGAGGGTCGCGAGGGCTGGATGAAGCTGCCCGCCCTCCCAGAGGACCCAGCAGGGACCGCCGAACCCACCCCGGACTCCAAGATGCAGCGGCTGCGGGGCTCAAAGTCTTTCAGACCAACATTTCAGGCGCGTTGTTCAGTTTAAATTTGGCGCCAATGGACAAACTGCCGTTTGAGAGAAAAAAAAACATCTGTGCAGCACTGTTGTGGCTCATTCTGTTGAATAATATTGCTGTTTAGTCAGGTAGTACTGTTGATGATATGTTGTGGCTCATTTTGTTGAATAATAGTACTGTTTAGTCAGGTAGTGTAATTAAGCACTGGGAAAGCCATTTCTGATTGAGACTGCTACTAAAAGCCTGCGACTGCTACTAAAAGCCGTCTCATTGTCTTACCTGCCCCGCCTCCTACTGCTGCACTGTATTTATAGTTGATTCCTCACTCCTTCTACAGTCAGCACCAGTGAGGTCACGAGGGCGGAGGAAGCTGCCGCCCTCTCCACAGGATCCAACAGGGACTGCTTGAACCCCTCCCCCAGACACCCAGTCAGCACCAGCGAGGTCGCGGGCCGGGTAAGCTGCCGCCCTGCCCAAAGGATCCAACAGGGACTTCCCGACCCCACGCTGACTCCCAGTCAGCACCAGTGAGGGTTGCGAGGTCTGGAGAAAGCTGCCCGCGCTCCCCACAGGATGCAACAGGGACTCGCCGAACACCCCCCCCGGACTCCCTGGTGCGCGGCTGCGGGAGCTCAAAGGCTTTCAGACCAACATTTCAGTCAGCACCAGTGAGGGTCGCGAGGGCCGGAGGAAGCTGACCGCCCTCTCCACAGGATCCAACAGTGACTCGCCGAACCCCCGGACTCCCAGGTACGCAGCTGCGGGAGCTCAAAGGCTTTCAGACCAACATTTCAGGCGCGTTGTTCACTTTAAATTTGGCGCCAATAGACAAACTGCCGTTGTGAGAGAAAAAAAAAAACATCTTTGCAGCACTGTTGTGGCTGATTCTGTTGAATAATATTGCTGTTTAGTCAGGTAGCACTGTTGATGATATGTTGTGGCTCATTTTGTTGAATAATAGTACTGTTTAGTCAGGTAGTGTAATTAAGCACTGGGAAAGCCATTTCTGATCGTGACTGCTACTAAAAGCCTAGACTGCTACTGAAAGCGTTTCATTGTCTTAGCTGCCCCGCCTCCTACTGCTGCACTGTATTTATAGTTGTTTCCTCTCTCCTTCTACAGTCAGCACCAGCGAGGGTCACGAGGGCAGGAGCATCCTATCCACCCTCCCACAGGATCCAACAGGGACTCGCTGAACCACCCCGGACTCCCAGTCAGCACCAGCGAGGATCGCGAGGGGCGGAGGCTGCCCGCCCTCCCACAGGACCCAACAGGGACTCGCTGAACCCCGGACTGCCAGATGCAGCGGCTGCGGCAGCTCAAAGAGCTTTCAGACCAACATTTCAGTCAGCACCAGCGAGGGTTGCAGGGCGGAGGAAGCTGCCCGCCTCCCACAGGATCCAACAGTGACTGCTGAACCCTCTCCCCGGACTCCCAGTCAGCACCAGCAGGTCGCGGGCGGAGGAAGCTGCCTGCCCTCCCACAGGATCCAATAGGGACTCACCGAACCCCCCACCGGACTCCCAGGTACGCGGCTGCGGGATCTCAAAGGCTTTTAGACCAACATTTCAGGCGCGTTGTTCAGTTTAAATTTGGCGCCAATGGACAAACTGCCGTTTTGAGAGGAAAAAAAAAAAACATAAGTGCAGCACTGTTGTGGCTCATTCTGTTGAATAATATTGCTGTTTAGTCAGGTAGCACTGTTGATGATATGTTGTGGCTCATTTTGTTGAATAATAGTACTGTTTAGTCAGGTAGTGTAATTAAGCACTGGGAAAGCCATTTCTGATCGTGACTGCTACTAAAAGCCTGCGACTGCTACTGAAAGCCGTTTCATTGTCTTAGCTGCCCCGCCTCCTACTGCTGCACTGTATTTATAGTTGTTTCCTCTCTCCTTCTACAGTCAGCACCAGCGAGGGTCACGAGGGCCGGAGGAAGCATCCTACCCTCCCCACAGGATCCAACAGGGACTCTCCGAACCCCCCCCCCACCGGACTCCCAGGTACGCGGCTGCGGGATCTCAAAGGCTTTTAGACCAACATTTCAGGCGCGTTGTTCAGTTTAAATTTGGCGCCAATGGACAAACTGCCGTTTGAGAGGAAAAAAAACATAAGTGCAGCACTGTTGTGGCTCATTCTGTTGAATAATATTGCTGTTTAGTCAGGTAGCACTGTTGATGATATGTTGTGGCTCATTTTGTTGAATAATAGTACTGTTTAGTCAGGTAGTGTAATTAAGCACTGGGAAAGCCATTTCTGATCGTGACTGCTACTAAAAGCCTGCGACTGCTACTGAAAGCCGTTTCATTGTCTTAGCTGCCCCGCCTCCTACTGCTGCACTGTATTTATAGTTGTTTCCTCTCTCCTTCTACAGTCAGCACCAGCGAGGGTCACGAGGGCCGGAGGAAGCATCCTACCCTCCCCACAGGATCCAACAGGGACTCGCCGAACCACCCCCCGGACTCCCAGTCAGCACCAGCGAGGATCGCGAGGGCCGGAGGAAGCTGCCCGCCCTCCCCACAGGACCCAACAGGGACTCGCTGAACCCCCCCGGACTGCCAGGTACGCGGCTGCGGGAGCTCAAAGGCTTTCAGACCAACATTTCAGTCAGCACCAGCGAGGGTTGCGAGGGCCGGAGGAAGCTGCCCGCCCTCCCCACAGGATCCAACAGTGACTCGCTGAACCCCTCCTCCCCCCGGACTCCCAGTCAGCACCAGCGAGGGTCGCGAGGGCCGGAGGAAGCTGCCCGCCCTCCCCACAGGATCCAACAGGGACTTGCCGAACTCCCCGGACACCCAGGTACGCAGCTGCGGGAGCTCAAATGCTTTGAGACCAACATTTCAGTCAGCACCAGCGAGGGTCGCGAGGGCCAGAGGAAGCTGCCCGCCCTCCCCACAGGATCCGATAGTGACTCGCCGAACCCCCCGGACTCCAAGTCAGCACCAGCGAGGGTCGAGAGGGCTGGAGAAAGCTGCCCGCCCTCCCCACAGGATGCGACAGGGACTCACCGAACCCCCCCCCGGACTCCCAGGTATGCGGCTGCAGGAGCTGAAAGGGTTTCAGACCAGCATTTCAGTCAGCACTAGCGGAGGTCGCGAGGGCGGAGGAAGCAGCCTGCCCTCCCACAGGATCCAACAGGGACTCGCGACCCCCGGACTCCCAGTCAGCACCAGCGAGGTCGCGAGGGCTGGATGAAGCTGCCCGCCCTCCCCAGAGGACCCAACAGGGACTCGCCGAACCCCACCCCCCGGACTCCAAGGTACGCGGCTGCGGGAGCTCAAAGTCTTTCAGACCAACATTTCAGGCGCGTTGTTCAGTTTAAATTTGGCGCCAATGGACAAACTGCCGTTTTGAGAGAAAAAAAAAAACATCTGTGCAGCACTGTTGTGGCTCATTCTGTTGAATAATATTGCTGTTTAGTCAGGTAGCACTGTTGATGATATGTTGTGGCTCATTTTGTTGAATAATAGTACTGTTTAGTCAGGTAGTGTAATTAAGCACTGGGAAAGCCATTTCTGATTGAGACTGCTACTAAAAGCCTGCGACTGCTACTAAAAGCCATTTTATTGTCTTACCTCCCCTGCCTCCTACTGCTGCACTGCATTTATAGCTGTTTCCTCTCTCTTTCTACAGTCAGCACCAGCGAGGGTCGCGAGGGCCGGAGGAAACTGCCCGCCCTCCCCACAGGATCCAACAGGGACTTGCTGAACCTCCCCTGGACTCCCAGTCAGCACCAGCCAGCGTCGCGAGGGCCGGAGGAAGCTGCCCGCCCTCCCCACAGTATCCAACAGGGATTCTCCAAACCCCTTCCCCGGACTCCCAGGTATGCGGCTGCGGGAGCTCAAACGCTATCAGACCAACATTTCAGCCGCATTGTTCAGTTTAAATTTGGTACCAATGGACAAACTGTCGTTTTGAGAGAAAAAAAAAAACATCTGTGCAGCACTGCTGTGGCTCATTCTGTTGAATAATATTGCTGTTTAGTCAGGTAACACTGTTGATGATATGTTGTGGCTCATTTTGTTGAATAATAGTACTGTTTAGTCAGGCAGTGTAATTAAGCACTAGGAAAGCCATTTCTGATCGCGACTGCTACTAAAACCTCGACTGCTACTAAAAGCCATTTCATTGTCTTACCGCCCGCCTACTACTGCTGCATGTTTATAGTTGTTTCCTCTCTCCTTCTACAGTCAGCACCAGTGAGAAGTCGCGAGGGCAGAAATGGCTACCAGCCCTCCCCACAGGACCCAACAAGGACTCATAGAACCCCCGACTCCCCAAATGCAGCGCTGCGGAGGAGCTCAAGCTTTCAGACCAATATTTCAGGTAGCGTTGTTCAGTTTAAATTTGGCGCCAATGGACAAACTGCCGCATTGAGAGAAAAAAAACAAACATCTGTGCTGCACTGTTGTGGCTCATTCTGTTTAATAATATTGCTGTTTAGTCAAGGTAGCACTGTTGATGATATGTTGTGGCTCATTTTGTTGAATAATAGTACTGTTTAGTCAGGTAGTGTAATTAAGCACAGGGAAAGCCATTTCTGATCGCGACTGCTAATAAAAGCCTGGGACTGCTACTAATAGCCGTTTCATTGTCTTACCTGCCCCGCCTCCTACTGCTGCACTGTATTTATAGTTGTTTCCTCACTCCTTCTACAGTCAGCACCAGCGAGGGTCGCGAGAGCCGGAGGAAGCTGCCCGCCCTCCCCACAGGATCCAACAGGGACTCGCAGAACCCCCCCCCCCGGACACCCAGGTACTCGGCTGCGGGAGCTCAAAGGCTTTCAGACCAACATTTCAGTCAGGAGAAGCGAGGGTCACGAGGGCCGGAGAAAGCTGCCCGCCTCCCCACAGGATCGAACAGGGACTCGCCGATCCCTCGGACTCCCCATCACCACCAGCCAGGGTCCCAAGGGCCGGAGGAAGCTGCCCGCCCTCCTCACAGGATCCAACAGGACTCACGAACCCCCGGACTCCCAGATGCTGTGGTTCTGCCCGGGGCTCAAAGGCTTTCAGACCAACATTTCAGTCAACTTCCAGCGGGGTTGCGCGGGCGGGAGGAAGCTGCCCGCCTCCCCATAGGATCCAACAGGGACTCGCGAAACCCCCCGACTCCCAGTCAGCACCAGCAGGGTGCCGAGAGCCGGAGGAAGCTGCCCACCCTCCCCAGAGAATCCAACAGGGACTCACGAACCTCCCGGAGTCCCAGGCAGCTGCGGGAGCTCAAAGGCTTTCAGACCAACATTTCAGTCAGCACCAGCGAGGGTCACGAGGGCCAGAGGAAGGTGCCCGCCCTCCCACAGGATCCAACAGGGACTTGCCGAACCACCCCCCCCGGACTCCCAGTCAGCACCAGCGAGGGTTGCGAGGGCCGGAGGAAGCTGCCCGCCCTCTCTAGAGGACCCAACAGGGACTCGCCGAACCACCCCCCCACCGGACTCCCAGATACGTGGCTGCGGGAGCTCAAAGGCTTTCAGACCAACATTTCAGGCGGGTTGTTCAGTTTAAATTTAGCGCCAATGGACAAACTGCCGTTTTGAGAGAAAAAAAACAAACATCTGTGCAGCACTGTTGTGGCTCATTCTGTTGAATAATATTGCTGTTTAGTCAGGTAGCACTGTTGATGATATGTTGTGGCTCATTTTGTTTAATAATAGTACTGTTTAGTCAGGTAGTGTAATTAAGCACTGGGAAAGCCATTTCTGATCGCGACTACTACTAAAAGCCTGCTACTGCTACTAAAAGCCGTTTCATTATCTTACCTGCCCCGCCTTCTACTGCTGCACTGTATTTATAATTGTTTCCTCTCTCTTTCTACAGTCAGCACCAGTGAGGGTCGCGAGGGCCGGAGAAAGCTGCCCGCCCTCCCCACAGGATCCAACAGGGACTTGCTGAACCTCCCTGGACTCCCAGTCAGCACCAGCAGGTCGCGAGGGCCGGAGGAAGCTGCCCACCCTCCCACAGGATCCAACAGGGACTCGCCAAACCCCCCCCCCGGACTCCCAGGTACGCGGCTGCGGGAGGTCAAAGGCTTTCAGACCAACATTTCAGGCACGTTGTTCAATTTAAATTTGGCGCCAATGGACAAACTGCCGTTTTGAGAGAAAAAAAAAACAAACATCTGTGCAGCAGTGTTGTGGCTCATTCTGTTGAATAATATTGCTGTTTAGTCAGGTAGCACTGTTGATGATATGTTGTTCCTCATTTTGTTGAATAATAGTACTGTTTAGTCAGGTACTGTAATTAAGCACTGGGAAAGCCATTTCTGAACGCGACTGCTACTAAAAGCCTGCGACTGCTACTAAAAGCCGTTTCATTGTCTTACCTGACCTGCCTCTACTGCTGCACTGTATTTATATTTGTTTCCTCTCTCCTTCTACAGTCAGCACCAGTGAGGGTCGTGAGGGCGGAGGAAGGCTCGCCCTCCCCACAGGATACAACAGGGATTCAGAACCCCCGGACTCCCAGGTAAGTGGCTGAGGGAGCTCAAAGGCTTTCAGACCAACATTTCAGGCACGTTGTTCAGTTTAAATTTGGTGCCAATGGACAAACCGCCACTTTGAGAGAAAAAAAAAAAAAACATCTGTGCAGCACTGTTGTGGCTCATTCTGTTGAATAATATTGCTGTTTAGTCAGGTAGCACTGCTTATGATATGTTGTGGCTCATTTTGTTGAAAAATAGTACAGTTTACTCAGGTAGTGTAATTAAGCACTGGGAAAGCCATTTCTGATCACGACTGCTACTAAAAGTCTGCGACTACTACTAAAAGCCGTTTCATTGTCTTACCTGCCCTGCCTCCTACTGCTGCACTGTATTTATAGTTGTTTCCTCTCTTCTTCTACAGTCAGCACCAGTGAGGGTCGCGAGGGCGGAGGAAGCTCCCGCCCTCCCACAGGATCCAACAGGGACTCGCAGAACCCCCTTCCCCCCGGACTCCCAGTTACGCGGCTGCGGGAGCTCAAAGGCTTTCAGACCAGCATTTCAGTCAGCACCAGCGAGGGTCGTGAGGGCCGGAGGAAGCTGCCCGCCTTCCCCACAGGATGCAACAGGGACTCGCCGAACCCCCCCCCGGACTCCGAGTTAGCACCAGCGAGGGTCGCGAGGGCCGGAGGAAGCTGCCCGCCCTCCCCACAGGACCCAACAGGGACTCGCCAAACCCCACCCCGGACTCCCAGGTGCAGCGGCTGCAGGAGCTCAAAGGCTTTCAGACCAACATTTCAGGGCGTTGTTCAGTTTAAATCTAGCGCCAATGGACAAACTGCCGCTTTGAGAGAAAGAAAAACATCTGTGCAACACTGTTGTGGCTCATTCTGTTGAATAATATTGCTGTTTAGTCAGGTAGCACTGTTGACGATATGTTGTGGCTCATTTTGTTGAATAATATTGCTGTTTAGTCAGGTAGTGTAATTAAGCACTGGGAAAGCCATTTCTGATCGCGACTGCTAATAAAAGCCTGGGACTGCTACTAAAAGCCGTTTCATTGTCTTACCTGCCCAGCCTCCTACTGCTGCACTGTATTTATAGTTGTTTCCTCACTCCTTCTACAGTCAGCACCAGCGAGGGTCGCGAGGGCCGGAGGAAGCTGCCCGCCCTCCCCACAGGATCCAACAGGGACTCGCCGAACCCCCCCGGACCCCCAGTCAGCACCAGAGAGGGTCGCGAGGGCTGGAGAAAACTTCCAGTCCTCCCCACAGGATGCAACAGGGACTCATCGAACCCCGGACTCCCAGGTATGCGGCTGCGGGGCTCAAAGGCTTTCAGACCAACATTTCAGTCAGCACCAGCGAGTCGCGAGGGCGGAGGAAGCTGCCCGCCCTCCCACAGGATCCAACAGGGACGCCAGCCCCGGACTCCCAGTCAGCGCAGCGGTCGCAATGGCGGAGGCTGCCCGCCCTCCCACATGATCCAACAGAGACTACGTGAATCCCCCGGACTCCCAGGTGCAGCGGCTGCGGGGCTCAAAGGCTTTCAGACCAACATTTCAGAGCGCGTTGTTCAGTTTAAATTTGGCACCAATGGACAAACTGCCGTTTTGAGAGAAAAAAAACAAACATCTGTGCAGCACTGTTGTGGCTCATTCTGTTGAATAATATTGCTGTTTAGTCAGGTAGCACTGTTGATGATATGTTGTGGCTCATTTTGTTGAATAATAGTACTGTTTAGTCAGGTAGTGTAATTAAGCACTGGGAAAGCCATTTCTGATCATGACTGCTACTACAAGCCTGCGACTGCTACTAAAAGCCGTTTCATTGTCTTACCTGCCGCCTCCTACTGCTGCACTTTATTTATAGTTGTTTCTTCTCTCCTTCTACAGTCAGCACCAGCGACAGTCGTGAGGGCCGGGGAATCCTGCCCTCCCTCCCCTACAGGATCAACAGGGGAATCGCGAACCCCGGACTCCCAGGTGCAGCGGCTGCGGGCTCAAGGCTTTCAGACCAACATTTCAGGCGCGTTGTTTTGACCCCGTTGGCACTATGTGCCGGCTCCCCGCCGCCCCCACCACCACCCTTGGTCGGCTTTGAATTTTATAGACGGTGTCACGTGAGGCTGCAGAACCAATCAACCCACTTTTCCACCTTCAGGTTATACCCGCTGAACACTAGAGGGATCCTGCTTGCAAAAACAATCCTCCCTCTTCTATCTCATCTATCTTATACTGCAATATGTCTCATTCAGGTCTTAGTATACTCACATTGCTCCTCATTATCATATCCCCCCCAAAAAATCGCTGCCAAATATCTCTCTAACTTCCCTGTATATGCACAACATGCCAGCATCTCATTCCTCCGCTGCCCCAAACTCCCCCATCTACCCTCCGTTCACTATCAGCACTCCACACACACTGGATCACCCAACCACCCCATCACACCCCCCTCCGGTGCCCCTACCCCCACAGCCCATAGTGGTTGGTGGCATCTCTCTGTTCTAGCTCTACCCACCCTTATCTCCCTACCCATCCCTGCACTGCCCCCCCAGATCCTCGTATCAGTCCAAGCATCCCTATCACTACCGCCGTAGTCCTTTTCTCCGACTCATCATCCTACTCCTCCTGCTCTCTGGGAATGTCCACCCCAACCCTGGACCCGGACCTGCTACATCGCCCTCCACAGGACATGGACTCCGCATTGCCTCCATGAATATCTGCAGTCTCCCAAGGAAGACTGCTGCACTCCAATGTTGGGTCTCTCAACATAAGCCCAACATTCTTGCCATATTGGAGACCTGGCTCTCGCACTCGACCCCAGACTCAGCTGCCTCCCTCCCTGGCTTCACCCTCTTTTGAGAAGATCGTGTGAATAAGCGTGGCGGCGGATGTGCTGTCTACCTAAGTAACTCCCTCCTGGGTTATGCTCTACCCGCCCCCAAACTCAACCATGGGGCACAGGCCATCACCTTAAAAATCACCCCTGACCCAGGCCGTGGCCCTCTTTATCTCACAACAGCCTACGTACCCCACGAGAACAAAGCCTAGCAATCCGCTCCCTCACAGACTATCTCACTACCCTGCCACACAAGGCTGAACAGCTCATCCTAGGAGACCTCAACATCAACTGGCTTGGCTCCACCTCAACGCAAATTAAGGACGACTTCGCAGCCCTTGACTTATCCCAATTAGTAACTCGACCCACCAGATTTAACCAATCAAGTGGGAACAGCGCCCTACTAGACATCGTGCTTTCTAACCGCCCACACAAAGTAATGGATGTTAACGTCCTAGCAAACTCCCTCAGTGACCATTCCCCTATTCTCTGCCTCTGGTCCTCCCCCACGTGCAAACCTGCGCACAAAATCACCCCCCGTTGACGCTTCTGCCCCGGAGATCTAAACAAGCTTAAGCGGCACCTTGCCCAGCTTGACTGATCACCGATCTCCCTCGCAACGGATATAGACACCGCCCTAGCCTTCCTCACCAGTGCCTTTTGTAAGGCCTGTGACATCTTTGCCCCTGTCACCAACACCCGTACTAAAAGACACACAGCTGACTGGATTTCCCCCCCTCCCTGATCCAACAATTGAAGCAGCGTGATAACCTATGGCACATTGCTGTCAAGACTGGCAGGTTAGCAGACAGGCAAGCCTATAATACAGCTCACAACCGGTGCACCTGGGCCATGAGACAAGCCAAAGCCAACTACTATCAATCCACCTTGACCTCCTCCTGGGGCTCTGCCCGAAACTTCTGGGATAACATGAAGGAGTTAAACAGGACAACCCGCTCCCCTCCCCCCTCTCAGATGGTTATAAATGGCATGATTAATACTGACCCATCCCGTATTGCCGACTGCCTTAACACAACTTTTTCCGATCTAAGTGCAGTCCTTCCGGACCACTTCTTTGACCCCATCCCGGTAACCAACAACCCAGCAATTTCTCACCCCCCTTTTCTCTTTAAGGCTATCTCCCCCCATGACGCAAAACTGATCCTCCTAAAAGCCCTCTCCTCTCACAACCTGAACTGTGACCCCCTTGACTCCAGGATGCTCCACCTAACAACGGATGTCATGCTAGCCCCCCTCACGGAGCTTCTTAATCGTTCCCTGTGCCTTGGCCAATTCCCGAGTGCATGGAAACAGGCTGAAATCACCCCTATCCATAAAAATGGAGACCGTACAGTATCAAACAATTACAGACCTATCTCCATCCCCCAAGGCTCTGGAGAAATAGTATCCATGCAACTTGTGGATTATCTATCCAATTCAACATTCTGTGCCCAGAACATCATGGCTTCCGCCCTGGTCACAGCATCACCACAGCTCTACTGGAATTTTCCCACCATATACACTTGGCACTAGATGCCAGGGAGACTGCTGGGGCAGTGTTCATTGACCTGTCCAAGGCCTTCGACACTGTGAATCACCCGTTAATGCTTGATACCCTCTGTAAGTTGGGACTCTCATCTGGCCCTTTGGCCTGGTTCTCCAGCTACCTCTGTGATAGATCCCAACGGGTCAAGTTAAATGGCAACCTATCTACTGCCCTGCCTGTACACTCTGGAGTCCCACAAGGCTCCATTCTGGGCCCTACATTATTCAGTCTCTTCTTAAACACCCATTCCCAGCTCCTGCACAGGCAAACTGCTACTATATGCCGACGATGCAGTCCTAGTCGCCTTACACCCCAACCCACTCACTCTCCAGAGCTCCCTGCAACTCTCCTTCAGCCAAGCTGAAAAATGGTTCTTCAACCATCGCTTAGTTCTGAACCTCAAGAAAACAAAATCTATGATCTTTACACACCGACAAAGTAACTCCAAAAATGCTCCCCTTTGCATCCTTCCCAGTACCCTCCACCCCCTTGAGCAGGTATCTACATACAAATACCTGGGCATCACCTTCGACTCGGCTTTCTCCTTCCATGCCCATGTCAGTGCTTTGTCCTCTGCCATGAATGCCGGATTGGACTCCTCTACCACAAAGACTGCCTCCCTGAGTTGCCTCTACTGGCCATCACTTCCTCCATCCTGTCATTGGTTGACTATGGACTCCCTGCTATGCAGTCGCTGACCCCACTCCCTCACCAAAATTCAGACTTCTATCAACAAAGCCTGCAGGCTCCTGACTGGTGCCCCAAGCAGAACTCACATGCCAACTCTACTCCACTTCTAACATACTCCAATCTTGAAGAATGACTGCAATATCACACCTGCATACTGGCTAAAAGACCCTACTTGGGCTGTACCCCAGGAGTCGCTGCACCGCTTCTGAGCCCCTCCCACCTGGGTCAACACCCTAATGCTACCAAAGCCACCTTCCAGGTGCCTAGAGCTAGGACCTCACTCACCCAAAGGTCCTTCCATCACAGAGCACCATCCTGGTATAATTCCCTCCCCGCGCACATCACAAACGCACCAAAAATTGGCCATTTTAAAGCTGCCCTACGCAAACACCTCATTAGCACTCAGAGCTGCATATGCCTATTATAGGGCCTCCTGCAAGTGCCTTTCAAACCAACCAGTTCCTATAGTATTACATATATCAACAGCTCTCTCAATTTGCCTGTTCTTCAATCTGTATACCACACACAGTATCCTGTGTGACCCACTGGTACCCCCAATGACCTACTGTTGTGTGCTGTTCTGCAATTACCTATGCTTATTTGGTCTTTGAAAATTCTGTTATGTATGCTGCATGTATCTCACCTGTACTGTTCCCCACTGTCCTGTCTCACAAATTGATTGTTTCCCCTCCCTGCGATGAGGTACCTTTGTAAATTAGTCCTTGACTCAAAGGTTGTAAATTCGATATATGAATTAAAATAAAAAATAAAAATAAAAACACTAATAAAATCATTACAGAGTGGTATATATCAAATACATAACAGACTGCGGTACAATAACACATTTATCTCCACACATGAGTGTAAGACCTTTATACAGTAATTAACTCGTGGCTTCGCCACTCGTGAGCTATGGGTTTTACCACTCACTAGCGGAGATAAATGTGTTATTCCTCTGCAACTCATTATGTATTCCATATTTATGTTATGGCATGTTTCCCTCACTACATGTTTATTTTGCTCAAAGCTGGCCAATTTTCCTAGCTTTACAAGCCATTCTGCTACGCCGGGGGGGGCGTTGGTGATGGTTGCTGTTTCTAGTGTCAGAGGATTATTCTTTTCACCATTATCAAGGCTTCTTTTAGCCACCTTGAGGGCCTTGTCTTTCCATGGAGGCCAGGTGGGTGAGCATTAAGCATCACACATGGCATTTAGTGACAACGCTTGCCTTATCACTTCCCTACAGACTTCTTGAATCTTGGTCCATGAGTCTTGCAGTGAACCACAGAACCAAAGTAGGTGATTAAGGTAGCCCTCTTCAAGTCTGTACATCCAACAGTGGTCTGTTGGGGATGGGCACCATGTGATCAACTTTTGAGGCATTCTGTACCATCTATGGAGTATTTTAAACTGGGTGAACCAGTTTTAGGTATCTTTAACATCTCCATTTAAAGTTGCCCAGTAGCTTCCCCAAGTTTTTTGCAATATGTCCTGTCCTAGCTCTTTGCTTCACTTGTGATAAGTGGACTCTGTAGGGTTCTTCTGCAATGAGAGAAATTAAGCAATAGAATAGAATAGATTAGATTAGCAGTCTGTTAGTCACCCCTAGGAAAGTAATGTGGCACGAGGTGCAGCCAAGTGCCATATTGCCCTTGGGGGGACTCACAGTTAATCTAGCTCCTGGGAGTGCTTTATTGCTATAAAAATAATAATAATAATGATAATAAAACTTTCTTTTTAAAGGACCTTTCCAAAACCAACGTGCTGTACAAAATTACAACATATAAAAAACAATAAAACATAAAAAATTCCATGTAGCATGTTAGCCAAGTGAATAATGATCTTAAAAATAATCAGTCTGAGCAGGCAGTGTGCCACAAATGGGTCTTCAGGGCCTTCTTAAAACTCTCCACAGGCATGCACTCATGTATCTGATGACGTAGACAATTCCACAAGTTCAGGGCGACATTCATAAAAGCACGGGCCCCTGATGTTTTAAGACGTGTCCTGGAAACTCTAACAACCCCTTGTCAGCTGAGCGGAGTGGTCGTCTGGAGCAGTAAGGAAGCAGAAGCAGGGCCCAGTCCATGCAGGGCCTTAAAGGTCAGAAGCCTGACCTTGAAAGTGATCCGCCACTGAATCGGCAGCCAGTGCAGTTCGCGCAACACCGGAGTGATATGACTCGAACAAGGAATCCACATCAACAAGTGCGCTGCAGCGTTCTGCACTAGTTGCAAGCAGCGGATCTCAACCCCCAGTAACCCTAGGTACAGGAGTTGCAGTAGTCAAAGCGAGAGGTCACAAAGGCGTGGATCAATGTTGGAAGGTCACTGGATGGAACCAGGTGCTTAATCCTGGCGATGTTCCTAAGATGGTAAAACGAGGACTTGACGACTGCTGACACCTGCGAACACAGTGTCAGCCTGTTGTCAATAATCACCTCAGGTTTCGCACTCATTCAGAGGAATAAAGCTGGATGCCACTGAGACAAAGTCCAGAGGGTCGTCCAACCACCGACCCCTCTGTCCAGTGACCTGGATCCACCACCAGCACCTCAGTCTTTCCAGTATTCAACTTCAGCCAGCTGGATCTCATCCAGTCATGGATTTCTATGAGGCAGTTATTAAAGGCAGAGCACACACTATCTTGGTTGGGTGCAAAGGACAGGTAGAGCTGGGTATCATCAGCATAGCAGTGAAACCTCAGCCCATACCATCTTACAATGTCTCCAAGGGGCAGCATATACACCACAAACAACATGGGGGACAACACCAAACCCAGAGGGTCCCCACATGGCAGAGAGAATGGGTCAGAGGAAAAAAAAAACACCACCACCCTCTGAGATCTGCCAGCGAGGAAAGATTGAAACCATCTGAGAACTGTACCAGACAGGCCTCAGATGAACCTCAGGTACCCCGAGGAGCACCCCATGGTCCATGGTGTCAAAAGCTGAAGAGAGAGATCAAGAAGTACCAAGACAGAATGGCACTTCTAGTCCCTCACCATCAGGAGATCATTGAGCACCTGAACCAGAGCAGTCTCAGTGCTATGCCTCTTATGAAAACCTGACTGGAAGGGTTCGTAGATGTCATGGATGGTATGGTGGTTCTCCAGTTGTAGTGCCACAACTTTCTCAATAACCTTCCCACAAAGGGAAAGTTTGAGATAGGTCTGTAGTTTGCAAAGCAGTTTGGGTCCAGAGCAGCTTTCTTCAGGAGTGGTGTCACCACCGCCTCCGGAGCACCAGACTATCTTTGCAAGGACAGGGCCAATGATAACAGAACAAACCATTATCAGGGAAGTTGGTCCTGGATCCAAACTACAGCACATTGGGCGCGTATCCTGGGCAATACGCACAACATCCACAATTTCCAGCCAGTCGAAGGAACTCCAGGCAAACCGAGGGGGAGTGACCAGACACTGACCACTGTCAGCTCCCACAGAGTGAGCCAGGAGGATCTCTGCCCTGATGCCGGCCACTTTATCCACAAAGAAGCGAGCGAGCTCATCACACTCAATTTGTGAAAAGGCTCTTTGAACCTGAAGACAGACTGGGTAGCACAAACTGTCCATAGTTCGAAAGAGCTGAGACAGTCAATTCTGAACAGCAGCAATCTCACTGGACAGGAACTCTGCCTTCTTACGAGTGATTGCTGATTGATAGATATGATAATGTTCTGTCAATCTACTGTGGCCGGCCTCCAAGATGGATTTCCACCAGCTACGTTCTAACCTTCGTCCAATTCGCCACAACTCCCTCAAAGTCCCATCAAACCATGGGGACCAAGGGTGAAGTGAGAGAGGACGAACACAGATCGGAGTGATAGAGTCCAGGGCCATAGTAACAGCCCTATTATAGGCCTGATCCAGGCTCTTTGGGCTCCTGCTTGTCTCCGGAATTCCCGATAGGTCTGATACTGCCAACAGACCATCAGGGCTCACATTCTGCAAAGGGCGGTATTCAACCATCTCCACAGGGGCAGGCCTATGGGGGGGGGGGCATGGAAACTGAACCTCACAGTGTGTTGATCTGACCATCCAACTGGTTCCACCACCAAGCTGGAGGTTTCAATCTCCAAGAGGAAGACCAGGTCAAGTGAGTGACTGGACTTATGAATTGCAGAGGCAACTACCTGTGTAAAGCTCAGCGATATCATCAGCTAGAGAAAGTCCTGACTGAATTACGAGAGTTCATCATTGACTCAGGCATTAAAGTCGCTCAGGACCATCAACCTGGGTGACCCAAATGCCATGTCGACCATGAAGTCCGCTACTTCCTGTAGAAACCATTTCTCATCCCCAGGTGGATGGTAGATTAGAACAAGCCTACAACCTACACCTGCAACCACAGTACACTCAAAATGACTGGCCTCCTCAACTGGCACACCTGTAAGATTCAGTTCCATCTTAAAACAAATAGCTACCCCACTCCCATCCCTGTGGTCCAATCTCGAGTGGTATATCACTGAGAACCCAGCCGGAATGGCAGCCTCCTCCAACATGGGGCCAGCATTATCATCCAGTCAGGAGTCAGTGATGTATGCCAGGTCTGCTGTCCCAACAAGATCATCAATTACTGCAGTCTTATTCTTAATAGACCTGGCATTGCATAACACGGCTTGAGTCGGACGAGATTCCAGTGCCGCCTGAGCTATTGGCCCACCAACATTGGAGCCCTTTGCTATGGAGACCAGACATGGAGAACCATGTTCCAGAATCCATTTTGTCCCTGGGCATCTCTTGGGCCTCACTACCCCAATACGAGCACCCTGCTCACTCTCCCTCTGACGTTTGGGACCCCCAACCCAGCCTGGCCCCTTATGCACAATTCCCAGTACTCAACAATGTTGATATACTGCAGGCTGTAATGGGGGGTATTAAATGGGTGGAGGTCCCAAAGTTCAGTGGGTGAATAATGCACAACTGGGGGAGTAGTCTGCCAACACATATAGGTCACCAATACATCACGTCACACACCCAATGACCCAGGGCACTCAAAAACCACTAATCTACCAGAAAAATATACAACAATATATTGCAATAAAAATAAACAATTCGATTTCTTAAAAATTCAATACCCTTCCCCCCACAACACACATAATCCAATATAAATTCAGTTCTCCATTCTCTCTCACAGAGTGGTGAGCAAAAATCAAGAGAAAAAACAAAAACCCCACCTCCAAACACTATCCAAAATATTTCGCTCCTCCACTTCCTCTCACAGAGTGAGGGAGGGAGGAAGGGAGGTCAGCAAACGATAGCCCCACACACTGTCTCTCACACAGTTGGAGTAGGCAAGTAAACCAATTACTGTAAATAATCAAACCAAAAACAATAATAACATTAACATATAAAAAACTTGATAACTTTAATAATTAAAAAACTTACAACAGCATGAAAATAAAGATAGCAAAAGAAAAAGTCAGTTAAAACTTCTAAGGTACATTAGTAAGTCCATAAATCCCTTAGCTCCTCACAAAAATCTGCCTGGATTGGTGGTAGTTCAGGTGGATGTTAAAGATCCCATGGCACTTATCGAAAAGAGTAGGGGAATTTCCCCGGTGTTCTGGCCAAATTTCCCTCATTCACTAAAAATACCACCAACAGCTTACTCTGGTTCAAGGTCAGTTGGCATTCATCTGTATCCCCATCCCCCAGGTCGTGCCTGAAAATAGGCAGGATTTGTCTAGTGCACTTACCCGGTCAACAAAAGCTAAATAAATAAATAAATAAAAAAATGAGTCAAGGCTTTATTAAGTCCCACCATTAGCTTTATAAAGCACTCTCACTGCTTAGTAGAAAACAGAATAAAAATCACTCCACAAGGAACCTGTTAGAAGTGTACCTTTTGAATTTTTTCCATACTGGACAGAGAGATTTGTAATAAATAGTTCTTACCTGTGTAAGGTTTGTGTTATGAGGATTTGTGTGAAAAATCTTATTATGAACTGGGGCTCGTAAATGGACAAAGCTGATTGGTAGAGAGTTATTTGAAGCCGTAATGATATTGGACTACATCATCACGACTTCAAAACACCTCTGGCCACCAGCCTTCCAACTGCCCACAACATGCTCCGCGTGCCTTCGATCGCATTCCCCACACAATTGCTCCAGCTTCTCATACGGACTCCCCTATTTAAAACACATAACCACCAGCAAAACAATCAACGGTGAAGCAGCAAGGATTTCAGCATCTCTGTGACACACTTAAAAACGTAATTTTATTCTCATTCTGTTGGGATGACACAACCTGTTGGATTTCGGCACTGCTGCTTTAAAATGCCATCACCTACTTCAACCACCACACAATGCCAATTGCAGCCTCACTCCACAACACTCTCCAATTTAAAACATGAAAAACAAAACGGATGAGAAAAAACTTTCACTTACATTTAAATAAACTGTCAGCAAGTGCCATTCATATCATTTTAACACACACACCAACAGCCGATGATGACAAAATATAGTTCCCACTACTTGTCCATCTCAGTACTGCATACAACTGCTACATACAGCTACCCAAAAAAAAGCAAATTATTCCCTCCAAATGAAAAGAAATCCAGTACAGCACACAGAGGCAGAGTTCACAGGTCACACCATCACAAACTTTCACATCGTCTGTCGGCTCCAACTGCAACAGCACCACCTGCTCCCTCCAAGAACTATTTTTTAAAATGTATTCCTACACTATAATAAAAAGCTATTTTTAAAAGGTTTACATTTTTTTTTAATATTTCATTTCTAAAACCTTTACTCCAGTTCATAATAGCAATAAGGCATTCCAGGGTGTGGTATATCATAGGATATTGTCACTTCTCAGTTGTTGGATGCACTCGGCCACCACTTGAGGCATGATGACATCCAAGGATATACCACACCCTGTCGTGCCTTATTGCTTAAATAACACACACCTTGCACAGGCATTATTCTCTGCATAATAACTGGCCATCAATTTTTTTAATGATGATGGACAGTTGATATTTGCAATAATAACCATCCGGTTATTACAGCAAACACAAGCTTTTGCACATGACATCATAATGCCCTACATATGACATCTTAATTATCTCCATAGCAACAGACTGGGATGTCAAAAACAGAATTGTGACTGCAGAAGTAGAGAAGAAGAATGATCAGACAGGGCGGAGATCCTGTTTCCAGGCAAATGTCCTTAGTAATAAACAAATATGGGTGACAATTACAAGAATGGGTGAAATATAAAGTAAATTGTGTCTAAAAGTTATGTTTCCTCAGAGTTGTCCCAACAACATGAGGGGCTCTTTAAAGGCCTGGTACACTGCTAGCAAACATTTGGCACTGACAAATGCTTGTAATAATGTGGAGTAAACATGGCTTGCTTTTATTGTGGTCTGGCTGCTATGAGTTAGCAGTGCTTCAATTAGGTTTGTATCATTTCCTTGATACTGTGAGCCTAGAATGCTGGTTAAAGCATGTCAAAGTTGAAGGAACTACCAATGGTACTTGTTAGGGAATGAGTACTCTTGTTGAAGCTGGGAGAAGGTTTTAGGATATCTTGTTTCCAGGAGCAAAAGATCATTCAACCTGTGCATCCCTGAATTGGCCCAGGCAGGCCACTTTGGCTCTTTTTCTAGTCTGAGAAGCTTTTTTTTAATTTTTTGTTCATTTTATTTATTTAAAAGTTTCACCAGGAAGGCATACTGAGCATAACTGCTCATTTCCAGATGTGTCCTGGGGGAGGGGGAAGGGAGATAGCAGTTTACAATAGTAACAGTATTACAGAGTAGCAGATTGCAGTTTACAATAGTAACAGTATTACAGAGTAGCAGATAGCAGTTTACAAGATACAATGTTTACTGCATTAGCATACAGAATGCAATAAATCTAATAGATTAATCATTAGCAAGAACAATGTTGCTAAATAAAAAACAGGTTACCCTAAGACACCCACCCAAAAGGGACAGCAAACAGCAGATTACAACTGGTACACACACTTGCTTTGTACAACAACCCAAGCACTAATGATACCGTGCTGTTGTGGAGGAACCAGTATTATTAGTAGAGAATGGCGACGAGTTGAACAAATTGACAGGGAGGTTCCAGGGTCAGCAGAGCATGATATAACTGGGAAGGGTGTGGATTGGGTAGAATGGAGGGTAGAAGAGAATTAGAGGGGTAAGAGGGGCTTGCTGGCCTGAGAGGAGAAGCACCTACATAGTTAGAGGTAGGTGGTTGGGGCAGGCAATAGAGAGAAGCTGAGGTTTAAAGTTGTGTGACAAGTGTAGAATACCGTGAGGCACATGGGGGATTATTTGTTAGCTTGAGGGATGGAAAGGGCCTGGGTTAGGTGTTGGGGTTTGCCAGAGGAGAGGTAGGGGGATTGGCTTAGGGTCCAACCTGTGTTTTTTGCTGTCCATTCCCATACCTTTTCATGTGACCAAGCATGGGGTGAGCATTGAGATTTGTGAGGAGTGAGTGAGTGAAATAGGGTGGGGTCAAAGGGTATATTCTGTAATTACAACTAACTCAGATGCCATCCACTATGGTTGCTGATGGACCTCTATCTCTGGTGCGCTCATCCTGAACTGTGCAGGTTTGTGACGTATGCTTCAGGTCAAAATCTGGGAGCTTGAGGCCACCTGCTCCCAGGTCCTTCGTGAGTTTGGTAAAGGCTTGCTGTTTGGGATCCTTCTCCCAGAAGAAGAGGAGAGGAGCATTTTCTGTCCCTTACATAGCATTTTCTTTTTAAGGGAGATGGTGAGATTACCTAGGTTGTACTATATTTTAGGGGCTGCCATCATTTTGAAGGCATACATCCTACCCTGGTGAGTTAGCTGTAATTGTCTCCACCTTGACAGATCATTTCCTAAGTCCACCAGGAGTGACTCTAGGTTCAGATCTTCTAGTTTAGCCAAGTTCCATGAGATACCGATGCCTAAATATTTCAGATGATTATTCGTGTGGGCCAGTCTCCACGGGAACCTTGGGGTGGTCTAAATTTTCTTAGATGATGGCAGGATCATAGACTTCGATATGTTCAGCTTGTATTCAGAGACCTGATGGTATCTAGTCATATGCTCCAGTAGAGGTGGTATGGAGATGCCCAGTTTTGTGAGTGTGAGGAGGACATCATCTGCATATGCTAGTGTCTTGTGGGTGTCTTCTAGTTCTACACCATGGATTGTAGAGTGCGTCCTTACTACGTGAAGTAGGGGTTAAAGTCCATGAATAAAGAAAAGTAGGGATGGTGGCAACCTTGTCTCGTGCCTCTTCCTAGTATGAATTTCTCAGAGATTGCAACAGGTGGATACCACAGAAGGGGAGGAGAAAATGAGGAGGGACTTTGGAGGGGGGGCTTGAGAAATGGTCTGAGGAGTGGCAACTTAGGTTCAATGCAAAGAAGTGCAAAATAATGCACTTGGGAAGAGGGAACCCAAGGGAAAGCTGCAGGATGTGGTGGGAGGTGCTAACAATCACCAAGGAGGAAAGAGACCTAGAGGTTATCATTTCTGATGACCTAAAGGTGTTAAAGCAGAGCACAAAGTCTGGTGGAAGGCCAGTGGCATGCTGGGGTGCATAGGCAGAGCTATCACTAGCAGAAACAGCAGAAAGAGGGAAGTGGTGATGCCATTGTATAAAACACTGGTAAGGCCTCACCTATTGTACTGCATGCAGTTCTGGAGGCCACACCTGCACAAGGACATTGACAGGATGGAGGCAGTCCAGAGAAGAGTGACCAAGATGGTACATGGCTTGCACCACAAAACATATGAGGAGAGACTAAAGGACCTCAATATGTACTCACTGGAAGGAAGGAGGGAGCGGGGAGACATGATAGAAACTTTTAAGTACCTCAAGGGCATTAACAAGGTGCAGGGGAGAGACCTCTTTCAATGTAGGAGTACTAGAATGAGGGGGCATGATATGAAATTGAAGGGGGGTAGATTAAGAGGAAATGTGAGAAAATGTATCTTCACGGAGAGGGTGGTGGACACATGGAACAGTCTGCCACAAGAGGTGGTGGGAGCAAGCACAGTGGAGGGTTTTAAACATGCCTGGGGCAGGCACAAGAGAACACTGAGGTGGGAGGGAGTGATGAAAAAGTCACTGCCAAGATAGGCTCAGAGACCGAATACAAGTATAGGGCTTATGGGCAGACTGGATGTGCCTGGCTGTCCTTACCTGCTGATAATTTATGTGTTTCTAAGACTTGCTCATCTTTATTTATTTATTGAAATGTTTCACTAGGAATGCGCACTGAGTAACAAGTTGCTTCTCTGCCGGTGTGATCTGGGGGAAAGGGGTACAATTGGAATGAGACATTAAACATTCAAGTTACAAGATCAACATTAACATACAGTTGTAAGGCAGGTATTACAAACAGTGTTACAACAGTGTTGCGCATAACATGTAGAAAGAGTGGACAATAATAAGTGCCAGGTTAATAAGTAAACAAGTACTTACGTGAAAGAAAAGGGGGAAAGGGGAGGGAGAGGTGAGGTAGGAGGAGGGGGAAGAGTCATGTCCCTGGAGACCCCTTCAGAATGCAAGAAACCCTGCAAGCGGACTGGAGGGGGACCAGAGAGAAAGGGATAAGGCAGTGTTCCAGACAGACCCCTTTAAGTAGGTGGGGGAAGGGAGTAGATGAGAGATACAAGCCCCTTGGGGGGTAGGAGAGGGAACCATACAGAGCATTCAGTGCCCTTTACATTCTGTGAGAGATCAAGAGAGGCCAGTAAGGGGGAGCAATTATTGGGAAGGGGAGGATGGCTAGAGATTTGGGGGTGGGTGTACAGAGTAAAATGAAGGTGAGGGTGGGGGGTAGGGGTTTGTCCAGGGCTTAAAGGAGGGAATTAGAGAGGGACATGGCAGGAGCAGCTAGGTGCAAGGTAATTATTGAGGGCAGAGCTGATGGAGTAGGCAGAGGATGAGTGCCAGATTTGAGGGGGGAGGGAATTCCACATTTTTGGGAGGTGGTGAGAGTAACCAGATTGGCCGATTTGGGTGGATCTGCAGGGGACAACCAGGGTATGGGAGTCAGTTGATCTAAGGGAATGGGAGAGGGGTGTTAAAAAAGAAGGAGGTGAGGTAGGAAGGGAGCTCACCCAACCAGTGCTTGGAGGTGAATTTAGCACAGTGGGAGAGTTGCCTATTTGTAAGAGAGGGGAAGGATAGGGCACGATAAAGATTGCAGTGATGGATGCGAGGGGGGCATCCAGGGCAAAGCGGCAGAAGGAATTGAAGAGGGTGTCTGGTCTGGCCAGGAAGGACTTAATGTTAGTACCATGGCCGTTGCAGCTTGGTAGTACATTTGAACCCAATCTATGCAAGTGGATACCATACTGAATGTTGTAAGGGTGTGGAAGAGAAAGCTCCATTCCACTCAACTGGACTCTTTCTCTGTCTAAAGAGACAGGGATGGTTAGATCAGGAAGTCTTGTAGCAAGCAAAAGAAATTTATAAGTCTCTCAGCATTCTCTGTCCCCCTCCCACCTGGGACAAATCCAACTTGGTCATGCTCCATGAGCCAGGGGATGGCCTCCTTAAGCCTGTTGGCTAATAGTTTAGCATACAGTTTGATGTTGGCCGTGATGGGTGAGATTTGCCTATAGCTGCCACAGCTGGTGGGGTCTTTCTTGGGCTTCGGGATAACAGCGCTGTGCATATGTGGGGAGAAGTCCTACCCTTTTGGCATCTGAGAGGATCTCGGCTAATAACTCCAACAGCTCTTGCCAAAAAGTGGAGCACAATTCTGCCTGGCAGCCATCAAGCACTAGGGCCTTACTGGTGTGCATACTACTCAGAGCTTTTTCTCTGTCCGTCAGGGTGAAGGGCCACTCCAGCTTGTCTCTTTCTTACTGGGTGAGGCTGGGCAGTGCAAGGTTATCCCAAAAGTGAGTTAGCTTGTCCTTATTGATATCTCAGGTGTACAGGGAAGCATAGTACACTGCCAAAAAGTCTTGCTAATGCTCTTGGTGTCAGTCTTAAGACTGCTATCCAACTGTTTAAGCACCAATATTTTGGATCTCTCTTGTCTTTTCTTAAGTTAGTATATGAGCAGCCTACCAGGTTAATCTTCAGCTTCACAGAATGTCTTCCTTCAGCCTGAATAAGGCATATTCTGCTTTCTGGTTGTGGTATTTATTTATTTTGTAACTTGTTCCTATTATATCAGCCAAAACCTTGGGGTCTGCATTTGGAGTCTCCCTGTACTTCTTTACTAATTTTTTGAGTCTAGTCTGGTGCTCCTCTAGGTTTTTCTTTCTGCACCTCTGCAGATTGGAAGAGAAGGTGACACAGGAATGCTTTAAGCGCATCCCAACGGACAACTGGTGTGGTGTCCCCTACTTTGTTCAGATCGAAGAACCCTTTAATTTTCTTCCTTATCCACTCTTTTGAAAGCTAGATCTTTTTAGTACAGAGAAATTCAGTCTCCACTATCCCCGTCCCATCATCTGAGGGCCAACGGACAACCAAAAGGAGACTGGTGCATTATCAGATATTAGGATTGCTCCTGTGTTGGTCCCTATCACATCTTGCACCCATTCCGTGGCAATCCATCACGTCAATCTTCATGTAAACCTAGAGGAATGTGAGAAAATGGAGTACTCCTACCCCTGTGGGTTGGACAGTCTCCATATGTTAGTCAATCTGAGTTCTTTGGCAATGCTATCTAGAGCTTTTGAAGCCTTAGAACAGGTTCCCTGTGAGTGGTGTACTCTGGTCTAAGAACACGTCAGACACTGTTTTCATATCATCTCTGACAATTACATGTCCTTCAGCGTTTTCTGAGAACATTTATGGTGACTCTCAGAAAGAAGTCAGCGTTAGTCATTTTTGGTACATACATGCTGCATAGTATAACCTTTTGCCCTCACCCCCCCAAGTCTCTTTTTACCAGCACATATCTGCCATCAGCATCTGTAACGGTCTCTGGGTAAAACATATTTCCTTCTGCACTACAGTGGCCACATCCCTACTGTTTGTTCTGTATGAGCTGCTATATACTTGGGATACCCACCCCATTTTCAATTTATCAGCCTCTGTTTTCTTGAAGGAAGGCTATTTCAGTGTTTTGTGTTCTAAGGTGATCTGCAATTTTTCTTCTCTTTACTGGGGTCTGGATTCCCTTTACTTTCCATGAGGTTAATTTAATGCTCTTGTGTGCCATTAGTCTGTGTCTGGGGGAGTTAGGGTTCTAATGCTGGGCTATTTGTGTACCCTGGCTCCATTCACGTTCTTCCCCTGAGATTTGTACGAATGTCACTGCAAGTGGAGCTCTGCCAAACTCACAGTGAGAGCCAGTGGTTGTATGTTTGGGGTCTCCTGACTAACAACCCCCCTCTGTCATGCCTTCAATAGAAGGGGGCTAGGTTGACCATGAGGCTCACAACTTTTATCTAAACAGAACAGTAACAAACTATTTTCAGTTCTGAGCATCAAACTTAGTATAAAAATGAGAACAAACCTGAAAAAAGACTCACCGTTAAGGTAATTTCTGGTAGGGCTGCTCTTACCTGAAGCAAGTATTCACATGAGCGTACACACGTGCTGGCTTTGTTCCTCTAAGGCAGGTGGGCCATTGCTCCTTCCCTTGGCTATGAGGACTGGCATATTTTAGGTGAAATTACATTCATTCAGTTCTGCAAACAACAGCATTACCTGGTTGCACTGCAACCAATTACTCAGGTTCTTGGTGAAATGCTGAAGTTCAAGTAATGATAGTTGCTGTACAGTAGCTATGGGAAGAAGGAAAAAAGGGGGATCTGTAGCTGGCAGAGACAAGGAAGGTACCTAGCATGCTTTGTTATTTTGAAAGGAAGAGTAACTCTGTGGCTCCAGAGGCCTTGAAGGGAGTCTAACGTGGGCTCCATCTGCTGCCATGACCTTTGCCCCTCCACTCTACCATGTTGTTTCTGTGCTGCCTTATACTAATGGGAGGGTGCTGCTCTGCTGCTACAGTTTGTGTAGGGCTTGGCTGGTGTAAGTGATTTATTGGTTCTCCCAGGTGTCTCTGCATGAGTCCATTCTAAGACTGGCTAGTGTCTGACCATTGCGCCAAGAGGAATTCTCTCCCAGAGGTGAGTCTACCATCGACCATGACTTAGTTGGCTACCTCCAGAATACATCTGTTGCTGCTCCACTTTTTGTTCTGGCCTACTCTCTCCTTGGTCACCAGTAAGCATGGTTAGTCAGCACTGCTGCCTATATACACGATGCTGTGAAACACAGAAACATAGAAGCTGATGGCAGATAAGAACCGCAAGGCCCATCCAGTCTGCCCATATGCTTTTCTACCTTATGTATGTGCCATCGGCCTTTGCTCTGTCAGTGGCCTGTCTAGTCATACTCATCTGTATTGCTCCCTTATACCTGTCCCATGCCTGTTTGAAGCCCTGCACTGTACTCACATCCACCACTTCTTGAGGTAGGCCGTTCCATGCATCCACTACCCTTTCTGTGAAAAAGAACTTCCTCACATTACCCCTTAATCGGCCTCCCTCTAATCTCATGCTGTGTCCTCTTGTCCTGCTATTTTTCTTATATTGAAACATGTTAGACTCTTTCACCTTGTTAATGCTCTTAAGGTGTTTGAATGTTTCAATCATTTCACCTCTCTCCTTCCCTCCTTTGCTCTAGGGTATACATATTGAGCTCTGTTAATCTGTCCTCATATGTTTTCTGATGCAGTCCCTGCACCATTTTGGTTGCCCTTCTCTGGACTGCCTCAATTTGGTTAATGTCCTTGTGAAGGTGTGGCCTCCAGTACCGCATGCAGAACTCCAGATGGGGCCTAACCAATGTCTTGTAAAGAGGGATTATTACCTCCCTCTTACGACTTGTGATACCCCTACTAATACACCCCATCACCCTAGCCTTACCTACTGCTTTAGTGGTCTGCTTGGATGATTTCAGGTCATCTGTGATGACGATGCCCAAGTCTCTTTTTTCCCTTGTGACTGCCAGCAACTCCCCTCCCAACCTATAGGTGGCTCCAGGGTTTCTCTTCCCTATGTGCATGATCTTGCACTTCTTCACGTTTAACCCCAGCTGCCACTCTTCCGACCATTTTGCCAGTTTATCCAGATCTCTTCTCATTCTGCCCACTCCATCTAGATCATCTACTCTGTTGCAGATCTTGGTCTCATCTGCAAACAGACAAACCTTACCCTCCAGTCCATCTGCAGTGTCACTGATGAAGATATTGAAGCAGACTGGCCCAAGGACTGATCCCTGAGGTATCCCACTTGTGACTTGCATCTCTTCTGACTGTATACTGTTTACCACCACTCTGTTTTCTGCCCGTCAACCAGTTTGCCACCCAGTTGACTGACTTCTGACCCACCCTAAGCCTACCCAGCTTATTAATCAATCTTCTATGTGGAACAGTATTAAAAGCTTTGCTGAAATCAAGGTAGGTGACATCAACTGCTCCCCCCTTGGTCCACAACTCTGGTTACCCAGTCAAAGAAATCTATGACATTAGTTTGACAGGACCTTCCTGTTGTAAATCCATGCTGTCTTGGATCCTGTGCTCCTAAGGATTCCAGGGGTTGCACTATCCTTTCCTTAAGGAGTGCCTCCATAATCTTGCCCACTACTGAGGTAAGACTGACTAGTCTGTAGTTCCCTGCCTCCTCCCTGCTACTACTCTTGTGGAGCGGGATCACATGAGCCCTTCTCCAGTCTCCTGGGACCTCTCCTGTGCTCAGAGACTCATTAAACAGTTCTGATAATGGCTCTGCTAGTTCCACCCTTAACTCCTTTAGTACCTGGGATGTATGCCATCAGGTCCCATTGCCTTGTCCACCCTGAGCTTATCAAGCTCTTGTAGGACTCTTTCTTTTGTGAAGGGACTAGTGCACACCTTCTCCCCCCCCCCCCGTGCCCATGGTGCTGAGCTGTGGGCCCTGCCCTACCTTCTCCTCAGTAAATACTGAGCAGAAGTATATATTTAGGATAGATGCTTTTACATGGTCCCCCTGTGGTATTGGGGGGGGGGTCTTTCCATTTACTGTTACTTTTGAAAGTATGCATTACTGATGATGGTTGCGGGGGGTGATAAGACTAGCTATATATTGTGGCTTGGTAATTCTGGCAGAAAGGCTGTCCTTCCAGAGTGCTCCCACCTTTTCATTAAACACAATCCCATCACTATTACAGGATCTGATGTCTCTAATAAATTTTAATAAACTTAATTGCAGGCTGCACACCTGACATGTGGTTTTGTTTGACGAAACCTATGAATGTTTGCTTTGCAGTGCTGCAGTTCTCACACCAGTTAAGGAGAGGCAGGGGAAGGGCAGGGTGACAGGATAAGGGAAGAGAGGTGTTGGGAGCAGATGTCTGCTGTCGAGGCAGCCTGCAGTGCATGCAGAGCCTGACCTGTCTCCATCTCAAGAACTGAATCTGAGATTACTTCAGGCCTCTCTCAAGGAGGAGTAAGACTGTCTCACACAGTACGATGGGGGGGGGCATCAAGGTGGTTTCAGAACAATGTTTACAGCATTAAACAGATATGTAGAGCTGATACATAAAGATTAATTACCTATTACCTGGGCCAGCCCGGTGGTGCTAAGGGCTGAGGCGCTGGTTGCCTTACCTCACGCCATGTCGGTGACCCATGTTCAGGAATGAGCACAGGTTGCTGGGGGTCGGCAGGGAAGGAGAAGGATTGAGCATCCATTGGACAGCTCTCCTTCTCCGGGGAGGGTGGTCCATGACAGTTGGAGCCTGATTGCCCCCGGCAGAGGCTGGGGGACACGGCATTGCGCTGTGCTTCGGGGTTGAGCTGGGGGCAGATGCCAGGAGGGAGCACATGCAGACGCGTGTGTGCTCCCCTCCACCAATGTCATTGCACACCCTCAGCTCAGGCAGAAAATCAGGAAAAAAGGGAAGACATCCTGGTCGGGTGGCTTGATGACTGTCCAACATTGCAGCGGCTCTGAGGGTGTTGACGACTATCCAGACAGGGTGGGTGAGTAGAGGTCACCCCACCACCCTGCTGCAGGGGGTAAGCCGCAGGGGAAGCAGGCAACAAGGACCCTGATGGAGCGTGTTGGTATTCAGTCAGCGGCTGGAGTCCCAAGGGTTGCCAGGAAAAAGGGAGCAGACCAGGTATGAGCAGAAAGTGATAGCCAAAATAAATAAATTAATAAATAAATAAATAAAATGACCTATTACCTGACAGTCTTCATTACTTGCTAAGTATACTAGTTACTCATTGCTGGGAAATGATCAGCACAGAAGCAAGCATTTTAATGGCAATCTTGGGCACTTCAGTCAAGGATTTCAGTCAAACACATCATGTAAGCTGCAGAGTATTCAGATTCTCCTGTGAACTGGAGGTGTCTCTCCCTATGTCCGTCCAAGACTAGGTGTCTGTATTGGGAGTTGGTGGTAGTGCTGCTGGCTGTTGTGGTGTTGGTTGCTACTGGGTTCCCTCACCAAGACTTCAGGTATGTGGCAGATTCACAGATGTCAGGTCATGTCCTAGCTCTTTGGAAGCCAGCTCTTCTACAGAGTCCTCACTGGCTGATGCTCCGAACCCATTTGCCCTTTCTCAGTTTTTGGCTCCCAGTCCAGCCAATGAGGGTTGGTTCAGTCCCACTGTCCATTTCTCCAGCTGCTTTGCTTCATGTTGGAGCCCTGCCAGTCCATCTGCTGTGTGGTCTGTTTCATAACAGTGTCTGGCCCATAGCACTCAGTACCCTGTCCAAGTCGGATTTGTGGTTGTGGATAGATAGCATTAGCTTATGAGTGCTGAGGAATGTCCAAAGTTCTGAGGGGCCAGTTTTTATGGATGTTGCAATCTGCTTCCACTGGAGTGGGGAATGCATGTGGCACTCCATTGCTGACAAATGTTAAGGGTGTCCTGGTATTACAGCTGATAAGGCATGCCCAGAGCTTGAAAATGTTTTCTCGCTCTGGTGAAGCCTTTCCATTTGTGTGGTAACTTGAAAAGGCGTTGAATACATACAGTATATATAGAATAAATTATAAGCAAGTGTGGTATATAGGGATATAATTCCATAAAAGGGTCTTAATGAGGTTGATGGGCCATGAGCCCAAGGGCCGAGTGGCATTATGACCTCATTAGAACCCTGAGGAGATTGAATTATATCCCTATACACCACACTTACATATTGCTTGTTTTTTATACTACATAGGGATGGTAAATAATGAGTTTAGAGACAGAAACGCAGTGAGTGATGGACGTGGTGCCATTGATGTCAGACATGGTGATATCACCGGGATGCACTGGGCTGCAGAACTGGCTGTTCCAATCGGTGAAGCATATATATATATATATATACATACAGATGTAGACATATCATGTGCCCCTGCCACACCAAATGACCCTTTTCTCTTGACAGTGTTAATATTCTCTCCTTTTTGGGGAATCACAAGAATTTAGCAATTACTGCCCTTGGTCTATCTATCTCCTTACTTGGGGGGGGGGGCAGAGTACTATGTGCCCCCTCAGTTTTAAGAATTCAGACCCTCCAGGTCTGAAGTGAGCCCCAGTCACTCACACATCACTGTAATTGACTTGCAATGGAAAGAGGTGCTCAGTTTAAAGCTAGCACTCTTATGGTCCCCCTAGCTCCTAAAGCACAATTCCAACACTGGTTATAATGAAAAGTTGAAGTATCTCTATTTGTAGAATGTTTGCCACATTATTTTTTCAACCCTCATCAGAAAGTCCACAAACCGGAGATATTTCTTCATTACCAATTTTCAGCATCTTCAGCTCTGGTCCATAATAGGCCTACCAGTATTTCTGGTTTTTGGATTTGACTTTTATGTTTTGAGTCATCTATATATAACAGGAACATGTCTGTGTTTCTGGATCTGTTAGAATCTAAACGCTCCTCCAGAGTATTTATTGCTGATTGAAAATATTCATTTTTTTCAGGACCATTTTGAGAATTCCCTTTATTTTGGCCACATCTGAGAGGATGCCTGTCTGAGCCATTGTTTTTACCATTTCAAGCCAGCTCTGCTGTCTGAGGAGCTGCCTCTTTCACACAATGATAAGTCAAGACTGGATGCACAGCTCGAAGCAAAAGTTGGAAAAATGTCTATCTATCAAATTTGACCAGCACTGCTTCCTGGTATGCCGCTGGTGTCATGTTTTAACAGATTTTGTAGCAGGGACCTGGGATCTCCTCACCTAAGCTTCCATCCCTCTTATGTGCTGCACATGCACCCCTACAACAAACATTTCTATTGGAAAAAAGAAAGGAGGCAGACTGACAAGGCTTCAGTAAAACAAAAGTCACCTTCTATGCAGGCTTTTACATCTGTTTGAATCAAGAACAAGTCACCTTCCATGCAGGCTTTTACATTGTTTGAATCTAGAACAGGTCACCTTCCATACAGGCTTCTACATTGTTCAAATCAAGAACAAGTCACCTTGTATACAGACTTTTACACTGTTCAAATCAAGCACAAGTCACCTTCTATACAGGCTTCTACATTGTCTGAATCAAGAACAAGTCACTTTCTATACAGGCTTTTACACTGTTCGAATCAAGAACAAGTCACCCTCCATACAGACTTTTACACTGTTCGAATCAAGAACAAGTCACCTATATAGGCTTCTACATTGTTTGAATCAAGAACAAGTCACCTTCTATATAGGCTTTTACACTGTTCGAATCAAGAACAAGTCACCCTCCATACAGGCTTTTACACTGTTCAAGTCAAGAACAAGTCACTTTCCATACAGGCTTTTATATCTGTTCGAATCAAGAACAAGTCACCTTCCATACAGGCTTTTACACTGAATCAAAAAAGTCACTTTCTATACAGGCTTTTTCATCTGTTCGAATCAAGAACAAGTCACCTTCTATACAGCTTTTACATTGTTTGAATCAAGAACAAGTCACCTTCCAAACAGAATTTTACATTGTTTGAATCAATACTAAATACTTTAAATTACAGACATGTGTTACACCCTGCTGGGAATCCACGGTGCAGTGCAGTCACCGTCTTAGCCTATTATGTATACTCAGAGGTTGCATACCATAGCAGCAGTTTGGAAAAGAGCAGGATAGAAGGAGAGAACGCATTTACAAATTGTTTGGTTTTTGTATATCTCCCCAAACCACACACATACAAAAAACATGCTAGCAGAATCAGAATGCTGCTGGGAAGGAATGGTGGAATTCCTGCCTCCCACAGAGTTACAACTTCTTTCCTATCAGTTAATAGGGCTTCTGCAGGGTGTCTCTTATGGGATAATTGACTTCAAACATGAGGTCTGGGTGAGAGGATCACAAAGCAAGTGTTTCTGGCTGTCCAAATCTCACAAGAGGAATCTCTTATACCATAGCAGACACCCTGTAGAGGCCCTATTAACTTATTATAAATCACTTGTGTTGAAAGTGATTTATAATAAGTTTCAAGTATTATTTTTTAATTTCAAAAGTTCAATGAAGCCACCCTCCCCCTGCTGTGAAGAGCAATGACCCACACCTAACGATCCTGCATGAGAGACCACTGTATGCAGGATGACAGGTAATGTCTGTGTGCTGATTGGCTGAAATCACACAAGTCATTTATAATGCTTAGCAACAGGCTCTGCCCCAAATTTCTATGTCTGTGACTCTCTTTTCAAATGGAGCTCAATATTTTACTAAGATATTCACTGGGTGGGATCTTTTTTTTTTTTAAATCCTGCATATATGCGCCTTCTCCTTTGGTTGGCTCTTCTTCTTCTGGATGGTCCCCCCAGCCCAATCACCCACAATCCCCAGGCTTACCCACTTCAACTTTCTCTACAACTTGCCCTTCTTGGTGGGGCCAGAAGGGCTAGCAAAGACCCTTTGGAAAAGGATCCAGGATCTGAAGTGTCTGCTCATGGTGTCAGGTCAGCGGGGGACAGTTCCTCATGCTGCAGGAGCTGAGGATTTTTTTCCTCCATTTCTGACCTAGGGACGACCAGTGTGCAATGATGCAACTGCATCTGCAAGGCATCCTTCCCCTACTGGCCCCTTCTGACTGCCCGAACACCCAGCTTCTGCTAGATGTCAAGCAATCTGCGGGAGGCATGTCTCTCCCAACCCTGAGGGAGGAGAGAAGTCCAAAGCATGCTTCATCCCCTTCCCTTCACTACTTAAGTTTGCTCCCAAACCCAGGCCACTGGTGTAATATGTGATTGTGCTACAGCTACACTACCACTGGCTGTGATCTGTAGCTATTTACAGACTAGCAAAAGAGATGGAAACCTGTACCAGCTGTAGCATTGTCACACTGCGTCAACCTACAGTATGGTTCCTCCTGAAATTACCCAGCTGTCTAATAGTTCCCTTATAGTCAGCACCAATAAGTTATTTGTTTGGAGAATCTTTTAACTGACATCTTTTGGGATGCTCCATCTATGTTTATCCACCTTACGGATCCCTGCACAATTCCCTGAGTGTAATAATTAAAGTATATTACAAGGATGACAGTTTTGCATTTCCTTTTGCCATCCACTGGTATGCACAAGGAAATGAGATGTGACATTTTTAGGACACTGTCCTGGGAATGAACTAGCAAACCAATGGAAGAATGAAACATTTGTGCAAACTGTATTCTACTGTCAGTCAATTAAAATGATTTCCCACGTGTGAAGACGTTTTTTTTTTTTAAATGAAAGTTGACTTGCAGTGGGAATATTTCCCATGATGTGTTCACTCATACTCTCCTTAGGTAATGTCTCCACGGCTGATTATTTTGCTGGTGCCTTGAGAGAAATAAACTTAATTCTGCACATACTCAGTACTGTCTTACAGGGGAACAATCAGCACAAAGAAGCCCACACACAAGTGTGGGGCTGGTCCCAATTTACAGTTTGTGCACATAAATGTGTTACTCACAATCTACTTTACTGCACTAAACAGTATCAGGCTGATTCAGCTGACTCACAAGCTGACATTTGCTGTAACCAGAAAAATGCCCAAATCCCTGTCACTGAAGCACATCAAGTTTTTATAAGCTCTGGTCCTTTGTCTGCTAGTCCTGCTGTCCTCCCGGGGCTAAGTACAATCACTAAGGAATGTATTTAGCTTCCAGAGAACAGCAGGACCCCCAAACATCTGATCTGAGCTTATCAGTCTTTTGAGTCTCCCACTACTGCAGCCCAGCTCTGACATCAGCTGCACAGGATTCTGGGATTTCTAGTTACTGCAAATGTCAGTTTGCGAGTCAGTAGACTCACCTTGCTAAAACCTACTATACTGCAGTAAACAGTATTTTTTTTTTTTACACAAAGTGCTAATTGGGTCTAACTTGGGTGTGGGGTCTTAGTGCTGACAGTTTCTCTTTACGTCTCTCAGATGTACTGTACCATGAGAACTCATTTTAGAAAATGCAATGTACCATACATGTCTTCTTGTTTCAGTTCATATGGTTACAGACATGCAGTATCTAAATGTGCTTGGAAGTGCTTCTTTTTTTTTTAAAACTCTTTTTCCCTCCAGTCACAGCCTGGGGGGCCTCTCTCAGGCATCCTGCCCTGCCTGAAGTCCTCCTACCTGTGCCTCCTTGCTCCCTCCTCCTCTGTCCACGATCGGCACCCCCCAGCTTAACCCCTCCAGGGTGGGGCAGCCCCTCCTCTTGAGCGCACTTAGAGACAGACTCCAACGTGGGAGAGGACCCGTGTGGAGGAACCTGGAAGGCCAGGCAGGATGGACTCGGCCTTGGGCATGGGGGCAGGTGCCATTGCCTACCTCTCAGACCGGGCTTTTCCTTGTTCTGGTGTGCTCTTCCCCCCTCCCATGCGTGTGCACATCCCTGACGCAGGGCACACATGGCAATCCCTGCCTGCATCAGGGCACACTAATTACGTGCAGCCGAGCATGCTGCAGCACCCCTGGTCTCCACCAGGAGCCACTGGCATGCCAGGCAATCCCAGACCCCCCCCCCGGGGAGAAGAGCAGCCCATCAGGCACTCAATCCTCACCGGCCCCGTCATCCCCCGGCGGCCTGAGCTTGCTCCCAAACCCGGGTTGCCTGCATGGCACAAGGTGTGGCATCCAGCGCCTCAACCCTCAGTGCCACCTGGCCAGCTTTGAAAGTTCTTCTTGATCAGCCTGGTTTCATCAACAACTACTGGGAATGTTTCAGTGTTTTTCTATTCCCTGATCACCGCTGCATTTCTTGACAGTTAAATAATCTGCTGTCTCACTTTTTAAATGTTCTTTTTATTAGTTTTCTTGACAAAACAATTAGAAACATCCATGTAGAGGGTACACAATTAGATAACTACATAATACAGCACCACAAGGTAAACATTAAATCAGACAGTCCTTCCTACCCATGCCATGTGGCACTCATTGAGATGGGAAGATTCCAGATCAGATATAGTGCAGATAGTCCCAGAAAAGCTGAAATTTGGTTGCAGCCATGGAAGGGCCAGAATATTTACGGTTACATATTAATAAGTAATTCATCTCTCAAAAAAGGGTCCTTATGTGAGCCACATTTGACATAAATACAGAAAAATCCTCATGTGTAGCCCCATCTGCAGGGCAACTCATCGCAGCACCAAGTGGACTACACCCTAGAGTCGCATTTATAAACCGGGAACAGTGGACAGCTATATTAGGATTTATTTATCTGTAATATTTGACCAAAAAAGGCACAGTGAGTTATGGTAGCTTATTTCCAGGTGTCTACTGGGGGGTGGGTTGCATGGACCTGCTTTATTGACAGGGGGAATGCTGGCCATGACAACTCTAGCTCATTGTGAAAGAGCCATAAATAGGAACAGCACAGAGGACTAGTGTCATGGGGAATTCTGCCGAAGGTAGAATAGGCCTTTTCCACAGGGAAAAATTGAGGAAATGTGGAATTTCACCCAACTGATGTCAGGTTCCAAAGAACAAAACATGTTGCCACAATTTAACAACAAAACCATGATTCACATTAAAACCCCACAGTTTACTTCACTTGGCAAAGTTCCGCAGAATTCACTGTGAAATTCTGCCAAGCTTTTTGGAACAGAAACTGAGATTCAGCCAGAATTCCACAAGTGGCATTCCACATTCTGCACAGCTCTACAGAGGACCATGTAGTTACCTCTGTTATGCACAGTGCATTATGGTCAGTGCTAAAAAAGTATCATGTCAGGCCCATAATCACAGGGTTTCTCTGGTACAGGACCATCGTAGTGTTCATGATTTCCAGTGGATCAGTCTGGCCACTTTACAGCACCTTTCTGTTTATAGATAATTTGACATACCCGTATCACACCTACAGCAGCTCTCAAATAAATCTGCTGTCTTAGCTGTCTAAATGTCTTCTCACAGTTGGTTCATCTAAAATGTTTCTGTTGGGAGTAATGTCTCCAAATATAGGGGTTTGCTAGTACTGTGACAGCATGGTCATCCTTCATGAAGACATACCTCAAAATATTTTGATCCCAGATTTTCTGCAAGAGCCCTTCTTAAAGCACAAACGAAGCAGTGTATAATTCATATTTACTTCTCCCTCATTATATTTCTGGATATGCTCCTGTATTTTTATTTTCTGTCTGACATCAGTGATGGGGGGTCAGCCGCAGAGCATTCAATCGAAGCAAATAGCTCAGTTGTCAATACAGCAGTCAGTCTCATGATAATCCTACAAATTCCTATAGTGTCACAGTAATAGATACCAGAATACAATAGGCAAACATGTCTTACATGAAAATGGAATTCATCTGCATTTGTTCATTTATGTCATGCAGTTACTGGCCATCATGCATCCTTCCCCGACATTTTGCTGTTCAAATACAACTTCGTCAAGGGAGGTGGTGCTACAGCTTAAACAATACAATCAGTTCAGCATGTAATACACAATAGGCTCTATTCATGAACAGTGTGGAGTGGCTAGGTGCCACGTAACTCCAGCGCAAAGCCCACCTGCATCCTGTCCACACCTGTCGGCACCCACTGTGCCCCCTGCACGGTATTCATGGTGCCACTACACCCCCTCATGTGCCCAAATCTCTGGTCGAACACGCACTTCCGCATGGGGGTGGGCAGTGGCCAGGCAAGGGGGGGGCGTGTCCACACACTGTACCATTCAGGAAGGCATGGAGGACATTGTGCGGGGGGGTAATGGCTACACCTTCTGAAGGCAGCTGCAACTGTTAATGTGCCTCCTGGAATGCCGCTGCATGTCGCGGCAGGGATGATGGGGGTCACTGGACCCCCCACTGAGGCCACACCAGCTGTCAGGGCACACTGGGTGGGCTGGGGCCCCACCCTGTGCTGTCCGCGTGATATGTGCCAGCCGCCAACATGGTTCCCCACAGGTGCAGAACATCCACTGAGGAACCTGGGTCAGGCAGCTGATTGGCTACCCGCCCAGGTCTGCAGCTCCACACCCGACCACTCCCTGCACACCGGGGGGGGGGCCACAGACGGGAGCCGTGCATTGGCTGGTGTTCACGGGACACAGCTGATCGTGGATCTTCGAGGGTGTGGGCTGGCGCTGGGGATACTGCCTTTCGTGCATACCCCCATCTGCATTAGTGAATAGACACCATTAAGCATGTTTCCCTGGTGTTTTCTAAACCTTGTAATTCATGGATTGGAATGTTGTAAAGTAAAAATTCATGCTTTAAAATGGGAATCATTTATTTTCTCAGTTGTCCTAATCAGCATCGTGCTCCAACCAACCAAACCGATGGACTGGAGCACAAGCTGATTCACCTTTAGTCACACAGCTGTACTAAATCGCAGGTTGTGAGTGGTTTCAAACGGCCAGGTACAACCAAAAAAAGAGCACACAGAGCATTACCTACTCACAGACCCCCAAAAAGGCACTAATCTTACACAATGGAGTCCATTGGGAAAAATATCTATTTTTATAATATATAAAATAAAAAAAAAAACTGTGAAGAATTCACTGGTAACGCCGCACCTAGTAAGTGGGGTGACATCATTAGGGCAATCAAGCTTCACTCTTATGCAAATGATGTCACCACACTAACTCAGTGTAGAGTTACTAGCTTGTTCTTCACAGTTAGGGGTTAGTTATTCTCAATATTATGTAGTACAAGCAATATCAAACACAGTGCTTGTATTACTATCTTCAAACATATTTTCTTTAACAGATTGCACGTGTGGTGGATGAGCTGTGGTGGTTTGTATCCCTATAGTTTAGGGTGATGCCAGATAAATCTGGAAGGAGAGGCTGGAGATGTACTCTAGAGCCAAGATGCAAGGTTTATTAGCCACAGTTGGAGCACACAGAAAAGACTTAGCATTCCCTAACACTATACACATGAGAAAGAGTGAATAAGGTTATTGGGACCACAAACTGGCCCCACTAATATCCTACAAAAGTCCAGGTTATTCAAGTCTTAAAGGTGTAGTGATCCAATGCACCAAGCTTGGGTTTCTAGTATTTTGGTCGGCCGACTGCTGAGGGTGAACCCAAGGAAGAGCGCTTCCTACACAGGCCATAAAATGGGGCATCCCCCAGTGAACCAAAAACTAAGTAAAAACACTGTAGGCCTCCTGGCCCTGGGAAGAAGGTGACTCCTGGCGTCGCTGAGGCAACATCGACAGGGCAGCGCCTGGTCGAGGATGGGTGTTGATGCCAGGTTATAGGGGAAGAAAGCCTCCTCTGGGGATGTTGACTGTGGTGACCTTGGGCAGGTGATCTCCAGTCAAGGAAAGGATGCTGGGTGTGATGATCCACTGGACGACCTCTGGGCAGGTCCCTGGAACCCTTACCACCTCATCCCTGCAGCTTCAGAATCTGACAATCTTCGGTGTGACCTCTTGATGCATCACTGGAACACGAGCCATCTATGGGCAGTACAATCAAGAGTGTGGCCTCTTGCGTGGGCCACCGGTACTTATGCCACCTCAGGGAATGGGGCACAGAGCCTGGCAATCCTCAGCAAGGCCTTGGTATAGGCCACCGGTACTGTTGCCACCTTAGGACAATGTCTATTCGGGAGAATGGGCAACGTGACTCCGAGTTTGGCGGACAACTTAAGTCCCTCGAGCTAGAGCCGGGGCGGCCCCTAATCTGACTCACTTTGGTGGGCCCTAGCTACCAGCTGGCTACCACTTACAACCCACACCTTGATCCTGGGGTGTCGTGGCGAACATTTGGAGTTGTTGGAGGTCATTGGAAGTGGGTGCAGGTGATACTGGGCTTCCCGGGGACCTTCCTTGGGTCGAAGAAGAGACACCGGAGGACTTCTGGATGAGGTGTGAGGTGTGTGCAAGAGCCTGGAACAGAACAAAAATTAAAAACCTGAAAGGCAATTTCCCCCCTCTTGTATGACCGAGAGCCCTGCCATTTGGGATGGGGTGGCCCCAAATGTCTTCAGAGGGAGTAGCAGTAGGCAAGTGACTGCAATGATGTAAAAAGCTGTAATCTACAATGATGTAACTAAATGTTGTACTGTGTTTGTCCTCTTTGTGACGAGGTACCTTTGGAAATGAGCCTCTGGCTCTAAGGTTGTAAACCGATGTACAAATAAATAAATAAAATAAAAAAGTGCAGTAATCAATTCCTCAGGGCAATGCAGTCACACAGGACAATTGAGAAAATAAGTCAGTGCAGTCATTTAAACTCCTCAATTGAATGTAGCAGTTCAGTCATAGCAAGCGGTTCAACAATTTAAAACAGTTAGATTGAATACAGCAGTTCAGACACAGCAAGCAGTGGGTCCAGGCAACCATACCTCTTAACCGCCCTCATCACAGGGCAGGGACAAATGACCAAAATCATGAACACATCGGATAAAACAGTAATATTAGTCCCAGAAGCTGTATACCACATGTTTCTTAGTGTGAATAGCATTTTCTTAATGAGAATGAGACTGTAACATCAATGGCTGGCATTATTCTGTGATCCCAATCCCTACTCTTTAGTGCCAGAAATACCAGACTTAGGAGGGACAGAATAAATTTCTGAGGCAAAATCAGGGACATCCCTGAAAATCAGGAACAGCTGAGGGGTAGGCAAGCAACAGGAAATTGCAGGCAGATAAAGAAAATACAGTTTGCTTCATGGGCATTGAGACAGTTTGATGACCCACCCCCCTTCTGAATATGGAGGCCAGGGTACCTAGTGCCTCTGTCCCAGCTATGGGCTGCCACGCCCTTCTACTACATGGACAAAGGACTACGTTTTTCCATTACTTAGGCTTAGATTACCTAGAACTCTGAGCAAAGCATGCAATAAGGCTCTGCCAGGCTTTTAGTAATTAGCTTTTTACAGCTAAACAATTAGAAATTCTGCAGAAAATGCACATTCTCACCAATAATACTTTGACCTGGCTTTACCTAGCACTTCTTTGATTCTTGGCTAAGAGGGAGTGCCCAAGTCTCTTTATATGGAGCACAGACTGCCTAGAATAAGTTAAACTAGCAGAGATTCTTTCAAGGTAGGAGTTCACAAATACCTTTAATCTTGGTCCAACAATTATTTGGTTTGAACCCCTCTAGCTTCTGCCTTTTTGGTTCTTATTTCTCTCTCTGTCTCTATACAATTGGACAAGGTAGCAGCTTTCCTCCACCCGGGGTACAATGGAAGCAATGTAACAATTCTAAACAATAATTACACAGTGCAACAATATAATTGCTAAATAAACAATCCTTGCCCTGGCTGGAGCAGGTCTAGCTAGAACTAATTATTAAAGGAAATGCTGGCCAACAGCCTACTCACCCCTGGAGTTCAACCAAGACTTCTGTACTCTGGGGAGTGCACAACCAGAAAGGAGTGATAAGGCGTCTTCTCCTGGAGACTGCTGCATGAAAGGTGCACTGGGTCTGTTTCCCAGCCAAATGAACTGACTCGACACACTGGGGGACCCAACTAGATGGCAGATTTCTGCAAAAACTGACCGAGGCTCCTACTGGGGGTCTTCTGGAGGGAGTTACACCAAAAGGACCCAGGGGATTCGCTTCAACCTCCTAACAGGGAAGCTGACATCCATTGCCTTGCTGTCCTTCACCCTTCCTGGTCAAACTCTTTCTCTCCTCCCTCCAGCCTGGCAGAGCCTACCCTAGGCTGGGGCGGTCCTGGCTACCTGCCAGAGGATTGGCTCCTCCATCCAGAGGTCAACCTCCTGAAGCTGGGTCAGTGGCTTAAAAAAAAATTTCCACATTTGAATCTACCCTAGCCACAGGGAATGGCTGAGAGGGCTCAGCTTGGCTTCCTTCTCCACTGGGGACAGGAATGTTGCCCAACTGGTTTGGCTGGCTGAGTGTCAGTCTTGAGCAGGGGGAAGGGGGAGAAAAAAAAAAATGGTTTTCTTTTAAAACCCTGAAGTTAGACTACTAGGACTGTCTGCTGGACTTGGGCCTGTTCTGTGTTTCAGAGGGTCACCAAAGCTTTTCAAGGGTTCCCCATTAAGCTGTCAGGGTCCCCATAACTGTCTGACCCCTCATATCTCTGAGGCTCCCCTATTTTCTGTGGTGCTCCCAATTTCCCTGGGGCACTACACATGTCTAATATATTAGGCTTATACTGTATGTTAATACTGCCACTGAGACCACTCTTACGGTTGTTAGAGTGGTCTCACATGTATTCTTAGGGCATGACAACAGCAAACCAAAGGTGAGCAGTTCCAATACACTATGGATGTTAAGCGAGACCACTTTTACTATGGTAAGAGTGGTCTCAGTGGCAGTATTAATATATTATTGATTGAGACTGATCAATAATATATTATAATTTTAAAAAACTTGCCTTGAATGTGCCTGTTTCCAGGGCAGGCACGTGTGAGACACTTCAAAGAATAAGGACATCTCACATGCACAAGAAAGGAGTGCTCCAGCTGACCAGAAGCATTACCTCCATCTATAAAGTCTGCATGGAGACAGGGTCATGAGACACACAAGAAATGAGTGTGACATCAGTGCTGGATTAAAGAATGTGCATGTGTATAGATGCAATACCAGTGTGTCTGTACTGTATCTGTAATGTGCACTTTCATCCAGCACAGACGTCACACACATTCCTTGTGCATCTGATGGTATGACGCTGTCCCAGTACAGACTACAAGAGGATGTCTGTCTTAGGTGCCACTGATCAGCTTTGGCTGACAATGGCATCATGGAAGTATATCTCGCTCAACAGTGTTCTCTATCTATTTAAAGCAGCAGTGCAATGATATTGGGCAAAAAGTTGACCATCCTGTTTTTTGTTTGTTTTTTCAATATAAAAGATTCCAGGCATCTTCCTTTTTTTGGTGGTAAAATTTCCTAGTTCCAACAATTTAAATGATTTCGTTTTTTATCAAGAAAACAAAAGATGGCTGCCACATTTGGCTTAGAAATAGCATTGTAGATCTGGAAAGGATTAGGATTAAGAAAACCCATGTTCTGCTGCATAGAAGGTACCTAGAAAAGTAGATTTCATAGATATGCTAATAGTTTATTAATTGTAGCTGAAACCATTTGGAAAAACATTTTTATTGTACTGCTGCTTCAATGTGACAGCTCAATGGCAACAGGTAAACTTTATACTGTAAATATAAGCCTAACAGTTACTAACACAAGCACTGTATTTGGCTTTGCTTATGCTACATAACACCCTGAATTGGGTGTGGGAAGCCCTCCGGTTCCTTAAAAAGGATAAATCCCCAGGTCCTGATGGAATACATCCGAGGGTGCTGTGGGAATTGGCTGATGACCTGGCCGAACCACTGATGTCCCTTTTTAACACTTCTCTACAGACAGGGAGGGTGCCGAAGGATTGGAGGGAGGCACACATTGGGGGATCAAGGGAGAAGCAGGGGAACTACAGGCCAGTCAGTCTGACATCAGTGGTGGGCAAGCTGATGGAGACCATAGTAAAGGAGAGGCTGGGGGTGTTCTTGGTGGAACAGGGATTGCTGGATGATCACCAGCATGGCTTTGTCCCGGGCAGATTGTGTCAGACTAACCTTGTGGAGTTCTACGAATGGGTGATGGCAGCACTCAACCAGGGTAGGCCAGTGGATGTCATCTTCCTAGACTTCAGCAAGGTGTTTGACTTGGTCCCCCGCACTGGTCTGCTGGATACATTGGGGAAGATGGGGGTGGGGGCGTGGACAGTCAGGTGGATTGGAAACTGGCTATCTGGTCGTACCCATCGGGTGGCGGTGGTGGGGTAGTCTTATCCCTTGGGGGGGGGGTCATCAGTGGGGACCCACAGGGATCAGTTCTATGACTGCTCCTGTTTAATGCCTACATCTCCAACATCACGGAGGGCATCAGGAGTGAAATGAATCTCTTTGCAGGTGACTCTAAGCTGGGGGAAGTGATGGATGGGGAAGAGGGTAGGGTTGCCCTGTAGGAAGACCTAGATGTTCTAGGGGGATGGTCACGTACCTGGAAGCTAGGATTCAACACCACAAAATGCAAGATGCTTCACCTGGGGCAAGGAAACCCGGGTCAGGTGTATACACCCTAGGAGGGGACATATTGCAGGTCTCAAGTGGGGAGAAGGACTTGGGGGTGATGGTGGATGCCAAAATGAATAACGTGGAACAGTGTAGGAGGGCCACAGCCAGGGCAAATAGAATGCTGGGCTATATCGCCAGGGGGATCACTTCAAGAAGTAGGGAGGTGATTATGCCACTGTACAATTCCCTGGTCAGACTGCACCTCGAGTACTGCGTACAGTTTTGGTGCCCGCACCTCAGGAAGGATATTCAATTCCTAGAGAGGGTTCAGAGGAGGGCAATCAGGATGATCCTGGATCTGGGGGATAGGACTTATGAAGCGAGACTTGAGGAGCTCGACCTGTTCTCACTGGAAGAGAGGAGAGACAGGGGAGATATGATTGAGGTCTGCAAATATCTGAAAGGGGTAAATAAGGTATGCCTACATGGGATCTTTCAGAGGAAGGTGGAAGGGGACACCAGAGACATGGCTGGAGGCTGGAGGGAGGGAGACTTAGGGGGGAAAGAAGGAGGAGGAGATACTTCACTGAGAGGGTGGTGGATCCATGGAATGCACTGCCTGAGGAACTGGTGGAGGTATCCATGGTGGAAGGGTTCAAGAGAGACTGGGACAGGTACAGGAGAGGGATGAAGAGGAGGGCCACCTGTCTGGGGAAGGGGAACCCTGGCTGGGGGAAGGGGGATAGGGAGAGTAATCAGGGGGATGGTTGCGGTACCCTCTAAGGGTACTGACTCTCGAGCAGACTAGATAAACCATTGGGCCTACTCTGCTGGCATTTTTAGTATGTTAGTAAATTGTAGGGCCACCTCCCTGGATAAAGCTGTATCTGAACAACAAAATGTTGGGGAAGGATGTATGGTGGTAACTGACTACTGTATATGAAATAAGTGAACAAACAGAGATGAACTCCATCTTCATTTTAGACATATTTGCCTGCTGTATTCTGGTGTCTGCTCAACTCTGATGATATCCCAGATTCTGTCCACTCAAGCAATACCTTGGGGGCAACTTAACATTGACTTGTTGGGAGATCACTAAGTTAACACTGACAGAGTCGCAGTTACACAGTAAGTTACATATTAAAGAATTAGTACACACCACCAAAAAATAGCAGCCAGAAATTTTTAGTAATTTTTACCAGTATCCCCTATTACTTCAGAAGGGTGTTTCTTGTTAACTACAGACTTGTCACTCTCACCTCTATTGTGGGTAAACTGATGGAGACACTAGTCAAGGAGGACCTCATGAACTACTTGGAGATCAGTGGACTCCAGGACAGTACATAGCACTGGTTAATGGCAGGGAGATCTTGTCAGACCAAACTGATAGTATTCTTCGATTGGGTAACAACAGTAGTAGATAAGGGCCATGCTCTGGATGTACTCGTGGCCATACCTTATTGTTTTGTTCATGTTTTATATAATTTTTAAGTGAGAAATGTATCAGCGATGCCATAGTGGCCCAATGTAAGTGCAAGGGATCATGGGTACAGACCATGGGCCCTGTAGACCGACGTGATTTTCTTGTTACTACAGAAAAAAAAACTGTTTTCTGCAAGCAGAGGCTAGAGATAATTAAATTACCTAAAAGGAGACAAAAGACTAATTAAGCAGAGCTGGCCTGTAGGCAGGTCCATTTGTGTCTCAATGGACCACAGCATTATCTGGTGCCTCCTCATCTGCCTTTCCTTTGTTTCCAAAGGTCTACTCAGCTATTCTTGTTACCAATAAATAGGCTAACATTTAAGTGAATGACTGTATTGAGTACAATTTAACTTCAGCTATCTCCCAGCAGAAAGGCTGGAATGTTCCCCTAGAAATCTGGTTTGAGCTGGCTGACCTCTGAGTCTTTTGTTTCTTATATTAAGAACCTCATATCTGTGATATTGTAATAAAATACTAAACTTGGATTGGTTGGGTAACAATAAAACAGAACAGTAGCCAGTCGCAGGGCAGCCACTATCCACTGGACCAGCCCTATGGAAACCCCTTAAAACCAGGATACAGAGAGGTATCTGGGCCTTTTTAGCTTTTGCCTTTTTCTCTATATGTACTTTATTCAGTTATTGCTTTTTTCCCGGTCCCGACCTGCACATCCCAGATGCACGCATGTGGAGGCACGCTTATGTCACACCTTGCGGGACACCCCACCCTACCAGTCGCTCCGTTACCATCTATGCCAGCCACCAGACCTCCATCCGGTGGTGGCGGGACTACGGACGAGTGACTCCCCCTCCCAGGAGAGGAGAGTCAATGCTCTATCCTGCTCCCTCCCCCCCAATGCAGGCACCCCGGCGACCTGAGGTCGTTAACAAACCCAGGTCACTGGCATAAGCGAGGTAAGGCAAGATGCCTCAGCGCCACCGGGCCAGCCCAGCTTTTGCCTTTTTGCTTGAAGCCTTGCCATTATTGCATTTGGGACCCTCTCTATCTGCTTAGGACAGCAGAGACACTTTCTTCAAGAATTCTTCGGCACAACCAAGAACCAAGATTTTCATCTGCCTTTGTAAAGACTTTGTACTTCACACTTTATCACTAAGGACTTGCGGTAGACTTTTAATCTCAGAGTTTAAAGTGCAGGCTTTTATGTATATTTTCCATTATATTTTCAATACCTTGTAACCAATGTCAAAATGATTTGTCTTTATGTTATTTCATTAATTTAACTAGTAAAGCTTTTGGCCTATTTAAAAAATAGTTCTGCCTATGTCTGTTGTGTGGGTCGCCTTGGTAAGAGTTGTTCAAAAGATACCACACCTGTGTGACTGTTTTAAGGACTAGCACTTCCAAAATAGAAGTGTCACTAGGGACTTCATTATGAAAAGAGGGGAGAAAATATGAAGGGTCTTGAGAAGCCTGTGGGGGTTTGAACTGAGCACTGCATTTCTGGGGACAGACACATAATAAGGTGTATAGCCCTCCCCATTAAAGCCTATATATGCCTGTGGCTTTCTGGTTTGTGGTGCAGTGGCCGAGAGACTTCTACCCCAGGAATACAGACTTGAGACTGTATTTGTATCCCCTTGCATGGAGAAAGGGTATCCCTGACCCCACCCCATCACAAGAGGGATTCCCTGTGATGCAGATAATCCCTCCCCAAGGGAGTGGACTTGTGACAGTACTCTACTTCAATTTCAGCAAAGCTTTCAACTCTGAGCCTCACAGAAGGTTGCTGAAGAAGCTAGAGTATCTAGGTGCGCAAAGGACACAGTTAGGTGGATGAAAAACTGATTGAAACAGCAGAGGGTTGTGGTTATGTGAGTCAAATCAGATTAGAGGCAGGTCATCAGTGTGATGCCACAAGGATCAGTCCTGAGTTCAGTCCTTTTCAATATGTTAATCAGTGACAAGTTAGAAGGAATCCAGGGCAAGATGTGTCTCTTTGCAGAGGACACTGAGCTCTGTGGCAGGGTAGACAGCAAGGAGGGGGTTAGAGAGAAGCAGAGAGACTTGAAAAGGCTATAGAGGTGGTCAAAGGTTTGGCAGTTGAAATTCAGTGCCAAGAAGTGCAAGGAGATGCATATAGGGAAAAAGAACCCCAGGGCAGGTAACTGGATTGATGGGGTAAAGCTGGACACAACCTCTGAGGAAAGAGACATAGGGGTCATCATCAGTGACTCCCTAAAACAACCAAACCAGTGTAACAAGGCCTACAGTAAACAAATAGGATGCTGAGGTGTATAGGAAGTGGCACTGACAGCAGAAAGAAGGCGGTATTTCTACCTCTCTATAGAACACTGGTGACATCCCACCTGGAGTACTGTGCCCAGTTCTGGAGTCCTGATCTAAGTGAAGGTAAGGACAGGCTGGAGACAATGCAATGTAGGGCAATCAAAATGATTCAGGGCCAGCAGGGCAGATGTTATGAGGATTGACTCAAGGCACTGAACATGTACTTGCTGGAGGCCAGATGAGAGAGACAATATGACAGAGACCTTCAGGTTCCTGAAGAGAATGAACTAGGTAAACTGCAAGAACTATTTAGCACAAGTAGCAGATCAAGAACATGGGGTAAGAGTGGAAACTGATGGGGAGGTTCAAGAGGGAAGTAAGAAAGTTTTATTTCACAGAAAGGGTGGTGAAGCCCTGGAACAGTATGCCAGTTGATGTAGTGGGCACAGATTTGATATTTAATAACCTTTGCTTCTCTATAGCACATTATAGACACTATTTTTTTCTTTAACTACAAATAAAGACCAAATGCAAAATCATGCACTTGAGGCACAGAGACCCAGGGACAATGTACCAATTGAGTGGGGAGGTATTAGCAACCATCAAACAGGAAAGGGACCTAGAGGTAATCATTTCTGATGGCCTGAAGGTGGACAAACAGTGTGATAAGGCAGTGGGGAAGGCTAGCAGGATGCTCGGGTGCATAGGGAGGGACATCACTTGCAGAAAGAGGGAGGTAGTATTACCCCATATAGATTACTGGTAAGACCCCCGCCTCAAGTACCGTATTCAGTTGTGGAGGCCCCACTTCCGGAAGAACATAGATAGGGTGGAGGCAATACAAAGGAGGGCTACTAAATTGGTGCATGGCCTGCATTAAAAACCCTATGAGGAAAGACATAAGGAACTTAATATGTACTCTCTAGAGAAGATGGAAAGGGGGGATATGACAGAAATGCTCAAATACCTCACAGGTATTAATAAGGTACAGGAAGGTATAATTTTCCATAGAAAAAGATGCTTCAGGACAAGGGGTCATGCTCTGAAATTGGGGAAGGGGGGAGTCTCAGAGGAGATGTGAGGAAATACTTCTTCATGGAGAGGGTGGTGGACACCTGGAACAGCCTCCTAGCAGAGGTGGTGGGTGCTAAAACAATAACAGGATTCAAGCATGCATGGGATAGACACAAGGGGATCTTTGAAGTCAAAAGCAAGTGGGAGAAGACAAGAGATGGAGTAGAGTCTGCGGTGGCACAGTAGGTAGGGAATATAGGGCAGACTAGGTGGGCTAAGAGTTCCTTCTCTGCTGACAATGTCAATGTTTCTATGTTACAATATCTGGTTTTCTTGCAGTAATTCATTTGTCATTTGGTACTGACCTGTATCTACCACTTTGAAACCACTAATCTGAAGGGATGCTAAAACTGTTCCTGAACTCTACATTTGGAAGTTTTGTGAATGCCATGACAGGAATGGGCCTCATTCCTGAGTTAGGGAATGCTTAACACTAATTAGTGTTATAAAACGGTAAGAGAAACCAAGTCCTGTGATTGGTTAGATGTGATCACATGACTGTGTTATTCCAGACCAACCGCACAAGTCCAAATTACTTACCTTTCTGAACCTCATAACTTAGTTTTTAAAATGAAAAGCAGAGGTATTATTTTATAATCACAATAAGGCCCTCCAGGGTATACTTTGTTGTTTAATAAGAGCACTTTGTGGATGCACACTTTCGAGGTGTACCATTCTACATAGGTCCGTGGCATCTGTAAGGTGTTCCCTCAGGACCTGTAAGTGTATTTAGTCTGTTTTTGATATTGGGACTTACTATTATGCTAATACAATTTAAGACTTTTATTAACATGTTTAGGGAGACTGGTGCCATTTTATTGTTTCTGAGGTTATGTGCTTGCAGTTTCCAGTGGCTCAGTCTAGTTACATACACAATTGTTTCTAACTACTAGAGAACTGTCTTCCATGTCAGGTTTTTGAGCTCTGCTGAAGACATGAACCCATATGGTGGTTCCTTTAGCTGTGCCAGGACCAAGTTTAAATTCCAAGGGGAAACTGGTTCCCTTACAGGACATAATACAAGTGGTTTAATCCTTTGAAAGAAGTCACAGTTTTCAAAATCATGATCTAGACCCAATCAAAACACAATCACTAGTAAATGCTCTAGAAGAAACATCATTACTACGTTGAGTATTTTTTTTTCTTGTGAACCATCTGATGAGTAACCTGTTGTCCTCTGCTGCCAATATTAACCTCTCATCTCAGGCTTGAATTTGCCTCATTATAACCACTCGCACGTCAGTTCTTGTTCTTGAATCTGCTGGTGGCTAGTACTGGAAAGCAGGTTCATTGTTGGTGCAATGGTTTCCATATGCAGTGCAGTCAGTGTCAGTGGCTCAGTAGGTAGCACACTAGCCTCTGAGGCCGGGAGATCAGAGGGCTGTGGGTTCAGTTCCCACATCTGGCACTTGGATTAATATCCCAGTACTGACACTGTAATGTAGCATGAGAGGGGTGCTGCATTTCTGAGGTGCCGTCTTTCTGATGAGATGTTAAACCGAGGTCCCATCTGCCTGGATTGGTGGTAGTTCAGGTGGATGTTAAAGATCCCATGGCACTTATCGAAAAGAGTAGGGGAATTTCCCCGGTGTCCTGGCCAAATTTCCCTCATTCACTAAAAATACCACCAACAGCTTAATCTGGTTCAAGGTCAGTTGGCATTCATCTGTATCCCCCTCCCCCGGGTCGTGCCTGAAAATAGGCAGGATTTGTCTAGTGCACTTACCCGGTCAACAAAAGCTAAATAAATAAATAAATTTAACCCTTGCTGTGCCACGGACTGATACATTAGTCCAGAATTCCTATACATTCTAACTCTGTTGGCAGCCTAAGGGTTAAACATTTTTTTTCTTCTTCATGAATCTGTTTATGTTTTGAGAGACTAAACTGCTGTGAAAATCCCTTACCACAGTCATTACATTTGAAAGGCTTCTCACCTGTATGTATCCGTCGATGTTCTAAAAGATTAGACTGACGTGTAAAACTCTTACCACATTCAGTACATTTGAAAGGTTTTTCTCCTGTGTGAATTTGCTGGTGTTGTACAAGATTGGACAGACGTGTAAAACTCCTCCCACAATCCACACATTTGAATGGTTTTTCTCCTGTGTGAATTCGCTGATGCTCAGAGAGATTACACAGACGTTTAAAACTTTTTCCACAGTCAGTACATTGGAAAGGTTTTTCTACTTTGTGAATACGCCGATGTTCAGAAAGATTAGACAGACGTGTAAAACATTTCCCACAGTCTATACATGTGAAAGGTTTTTCTCCTGTGTGAATTCGCTGATGTTCTGAAAGTATAGAGAGTAGGGTAAAACTCTTCCCACAGTCGGCACATTTGAATGGTCTCTCTCCAGTGTGAATATGCTGGTGGTTATTAAGAGATGCTCGATGTGCAAAACACTTCCCACAGTCAGTACATTTAAAAGGTTTTGCCCCAGTGTGAATTCGCTGATGTTCTGAGAGAGTATCCAGACGTGCAAAATTCTTCCCACAGATCACACATGTGAAAGGTTTTTCTCCAGTATGAAGCCGCTGATGTTCAGACAGGCTTGCCAAGCGTGTAAAACTCTTACCACACTCAGCACATTTAAAAGGTTTCTCTCCTGTGTGAATTCGCTGATGATTTATAAGGGTTGATTGCTGTTTGAAACGATTTCCACAGTCAGTGCACTTAAAAGGCCTCTCTTCATTGTGAATTTGCTGATGGTCAGACAGATGATCACTACAAGTAAAACGTTTCCCACAAACAGTACATGCAAAAGGTTTCCTTCCCATGTGAAGCTGCTGATGCTTCTTAAGTTCTGAACACTGTGTGAAACTCTTCCCACAGTCAGTACATTTAAAAGTTTTTTCTTGTGAGGTAATGTCCTCAAGGTTAGATTTTTGCTGATGGCTTGACCATGTATGAATTTGCTGGTGGTCAGAAAGGGTATCCAGATGTGAAAAGCTCTTCCCACAAAAAGTACATTTAAACTCTTTCTCAGCTGTGTGTGTCTGGACATGTACTGAATGTCTGTGCATCAGACTTAATGTCTTCCTACAGGAGGTACATTTAAAAGTTTTCTCTTTTGTGTGGTCCTGTTGATGTTTGTTAATATTTAATTGCGGTGTCATTCTCTTCCCACATTCAGTGCATTCAAAATGCCTTTCTTCCGTGGGATTCTGCTGGTGTTCCTTGTCATATTCAGTAGGTTGTGGGACTAGAATTAGAAAATAGATCATTAATGGAGTTTCACAATAAGATAGCTCTTTATTTTCTGTGAATATGTTTTTGTGAATTTGTTTTAAACATCACATCAAATGGAAATAAAATCTGATTTAAATGAAGACCAGTGCCTTGCTGTGAGTTTGAAGGCGGCGATGTAAAGCTGTTTCTGCCCCCACTTATAAAAGACTGAATGGTGTAAAGAGCCTCCAGTGAAGGTAACTATAGAATTTAGGCACATCACTCAAGAAAAACAAAGTGTGGAATCCAAATTCTTCTGTGGTGCCCTCTTTTAGCACAGAATATGTATTCTTTATGCCTCTCTCTGGTGCTGCCCCCTTCCCCAGGTTGGGCCCAGCCCCATTCTCCAGTGTCCCTAGCACTTTCTCCTTCCTGCCCCCTCCATCTTATCCCCCCTCCCCCCTGAGTGACCCACTGCAATTATAAAATGAATCCCAGTTTTAAGAAGTTTAAAAAAAAAATACAAAATAGCCTTTTATTAAAAAAGCCAATCAGACTGGAGAATGCATAAGGAACATAATAACGTACTGCAAATTCCGAAATGACTTTAGGTTCATCATGCCCATCCTGTCCCCGCTTCATAAGCAGGGATGAATAAGTATGCTGGGCAAATATGTACTAGATACAGGATTTCTCACCCACTGTATTAGCCAAAGTGCCCTGTGATATTTTTGGTTAGCAAAATTAGCCCAGACTTAACAGGAAAGCCTGTACTATCTTCATGTCCACTGTCTCCAGTGATGGGCTGTTCCATAGGTTCACTGCCCTCTGTGGAAAAAATTCTTTGAACTTTACCACTAAATTGTTAACTGCTGAGGCTACAAAGCATGTTCTCACATTCCACTGGAGACACCCGATCAAACATCTATGACTGATTGACCTTGTGGATACCCTGTATATGGAAGACTGGGATCATGTCCTCGCTCAGCTGTCCGTTCTCTAGGGTAAACATGTTAAGGGCATCCAGCCTCACCTAAAAGCATATGTACCCCATGTTCCTGATCATTTCAGTTACCCTCTGTTGGACACTCTTAACTGCCTCATTGGGTTGTTTTTTTCTACTGAGGAGTCCAGAACTACACACTGTACTCCAGGTATGGCCTGACCAGGGCCTCATAAAATGGCAGGATTACTTATCATGCTCTGCTGGTCATGCCGCCCCTCCCTTGATGCTTTCCAGCATTCTGCCAGTCCTCTTGACTGCAGTTGTGCAATGCTTGTCATGCTTCAGCCACTTGTCTATTTTGAGGCTCCCTCCAGTTCCCTTTCCTCCTGCATTGTAGCAAGAGAAACCCCACGCTGTGTGTGTCCTACCTCAGTTTTTGAATCACAAGTGCAACATCTTGCACTGAGCTCCACTGAATCAGAGCCTCTGTGTGTGCTACTAAAGTTCTGGCCATCAAAGCGCATCAAGCTGTCAAGCTCACCCACTTTACCTGGTGGGTTTCTCATATACGGTTGCATGCAAGTGAAGCTAGTTACCCCCCTGAGTTTCCTTGTCCCCACTCCAGATCTTCTTTCCTGGTTATCCCGTGCTGTGGTGTCCTCCTTTGGTGAGCTTCTGGATCTGCCTCCTGCCCTTGGTGACTCCCTGCAATAGCTTCCCCTCCTGTTACCATCTAGTCATATTCCCAGACTTCACTGTGCATTCTCTTGAACAGCACCCACACTCCATCCAGGCATATGTGCAGTCCACCCTGGGCATACACATAGTGTGAGACTTTAAGAAAATAAGCTTGCTCCATGACGCCATGTGTGGGACTGCCTGGTATGCTGGAATCCTGATGTTGTGCCCCAAGCCAGGATGGAAAGAGTACAGGCTGACAGGGAAGGGTAATACTGTCTAAAAGGACGGTGCTCTGCAGGTTGTGGGTGGATCAGATTCAAGGATCCTGCTGTGACACCTAGGGATAGCCCAGATGAAGTGCTACTAGCCATGGTGGTGACCATACACCACCTGGCACCTCCAAGCAGTCACAAGCATACACTGCTGGTCACTGGGGCAGTGGGCAGTGCTCATGGGGAAAATGCATGTCTATTTATTGCAGCAAGATGGGCCAGTTGCCTATGCTTGCCAGCAGGTTTTTTTTTATAGAAATCATGATTGTCTGAATTCAGAAATCCTAACAATTATTGTTCAGGTCCAGGTATTGCCATTGATTGATTATGCTGATATTTTATATGTTAATACCTCTAAGGATCGACTTTATAGACTTGGGCCAAGATATTCAAAGGTTTGCACCTGGCGTAACTGAGTTGCACCAGCACAATCCCAGAAATGCGTCCTAGGGCAATATTCAAAAGCCGGAATTGCGCAGCGCAATTCCTGATGGGTGCAAAGATAATGCATGCAGCACATCTCCAGGGGGTGTGCCCATGCATATGTGGCACATCCCGAAATTTAGCCTGGGCTGTGCGGCACATCTGCTGGCACAACTCAGAGATGTGCTGCATACCTGGGCACAAAGTTGAGCCCATAAAAAATGGCTCAACTGATAGCCACCCACAGACATGCTGCTGTAATGCAATGCGCAACACAGCTGCCACAAGCTGTGGGTGGCTACCCCCCCAGAACACCATTTGCAAGTACGCACATATGTCCCTGGTGGTCCAGTGTTCCCTCCCTCCCTGTCCTTAACCCTGATCACCCTATAAATTACATTTTCCCATCCCTGGTGGTCCAGTGGTTCCCCCTTCCCTATCCCATACCTCCAATCTCCCATAAATTTGAATAATTCCCTGGTAGGCTAGTGGTACCCCGCTCCCCATCCTGTAACATGGATCACCAAAAAACAATACCAATATCAGTCCCTGGTAGTCTAGTGGTCCCCCAACCACACAGGACCCCAGCCCACCCAGCCCCGGTCATCAGTGGGTAGCATACCCACCAGCATACCTCCATGGCTGCCTGCCGAATGACAGCTTACAGTATGTGCTGCAAGTGCATCGGTCCACACTGTGGACCAATGGGCTTGCAGTGCATACTATGAGTCGTCACAACTTTGTGAATGAAGTCATTCATTCACAAAGTTTGAATCTCTTACAGTATGCACTGCAAGCCCATTGGTCCACAGTGTGGACCAATGAGCTTGCAACACACTATAGCTGTCATTGACAGGCAGCCGCAGGAGTATGTGGGTGGGTATGCTGCCGCCGATGACAAGGGGAGGCTGGGTGGCTGGGGTCTCGTGTGGGGTGGGTTGGACCACTAGACCAGGACTGATATCGGTATTGTTTTTGGTGAGTGGGGTTATGGGATGGGGAGGGGGTACCACTAGACTACCAGGGATTTTAGAAAAATAGTAATACGGTGATCGGTGTTATGGGATGTGGAGGGGGTTACCACTAAACTACCAGGGAAAAAATGTTTGAATTTATGGGTGATCGGAAGTACGGGAGGGAGGGGGGTACCACCAGACTACCAGGGATCCTATGATAATAATAATATGGCGATTGGTAGTACAGGATGGGGAGTGGGAAACCACTGGACCACCAGGGATGGGAAAATGTAAGTTATACGGCGATTGGAGGTACAGGAGAGGACAGGGGAACCACTGGACCACCAGGGCATTTGAAACAACTTTATTTTGGGTGACCAGGGTTATGGGCATGGAGGGGGTACCACTGGACTTCCAGTGACAGCACCGCATGCTGTGCAGGGTGCCAGGTGCATTTCGTTGGCCAACCCTGCACAACACATGCAAATGGGGCCATAATGATATGCAAATTGCCCCCTTTGTGTCTTGCATGCATAATGGCTCCATTTGCATATCCTGGTCTGAATATCTGGAAATTGTGCCTGGCGCAGCTCCAGTTGCGCTGGAGCATTCCCATTCCTGGTATTTAGACCTATGTGGGGGATGCATCAGTTCATTGTATTTGTGCCATGCGCATTATTTGCTACATTCAGAAGAGATGCACTATGGCACATCTCTTTTGAATATATCCCTTAGTTGCTCCAGCACAACTCAGTTGTGCTGCGCCATCGCCAGGCGCAATTCTGAATATTTGGCACTGGATGTATTATATAACCATTTAGCTAGGTTAATTTTGAAATGTCACAATTTGCAATGATGTACATTTTTGGATCAGCAGCTTGGTTGGATTTCTTTATCTAACATAAATGTATTTTTTCCTATAAGAGTGGCCTGGGTCTTGTCCCAAATTTTTTAAGCAACAGGCTCTCTTTTAGAAAAACTGATCCTTGTTTGAGAAATTGTCATGTATAGGAATTATTGTTAGTACCTTGTACCAAAACAAAAAGATTCTTGTATTTTTTTTGGTCAGTTTGCCCCTATCTATTGGAACAAACGTCCTTCTGAATTTCAGTTACTTCATAGTAAACCACCATCTGTTTCAGCACTGAAATATCATTTTATATCTACTCAGAGGGTCTATAACTGTTTTAATTGATTGTAACCTAGAATGATAACTATTTGTTATTATGTTGGTATATTTGTATATATAATTGTAGTGTATTGTATTGTATTAAAAAGGTCACCATTGCAAATGAGCTTTGGCTTAATGGTCTAACCTTAAATAAATAAACAAACAAACATAAAAAATGCTCAGTTTCTTCCTTGGCATTGTCCAACAGGTGTGATCTGTGTACTCTCCCCTCCAGTCAGGCCATAGTTGAGCTGCAAGGAGGAGAACCCTACCTTGGGTGGTGGTGGGAGGGGGGAGACAGACCAGAGGGACAACACCTGAGATAAGCCCAATAAATGGGCCATGAAGAGCATAACAACAACAGAAGATGACCCTAAGGAAATGAACATGTAGATATCATTGATTTTGCAGTGTGACCCAACTACTTCAGTGTTAACACTTCCAAAAACAACTTTTGTAGAAAAAAAATATGAACAACACTGCATCTAGCTGCGAAATGTGTTTTAAAAAGCTGATTTATTGCCATTTCATCCATTTCCGTTACAGAGACACAACTGCTCATACTCATTCCATTCGTATAAATCACATTTATTTAGAGCAGTTAGAACGATACTGACAAAGAGCCGCCTGTTGGCCCAGTGGGAGCGTGCTGTGCTGCAGTGTTAGTGGGCCTGGTTTGGGACTGGACTGGACAATCAGGTGACAAGCCTAGACAATGGTGTCAATGGACATGCTTTGCAGTTGGGAGTCATGGTGTCAGAATCCGTGATGCCACAGTGACCCCAGGTGGAGGGCCACGGAGCTTGCTCCGCCAATGTTGGGGGATGCTGTGTGCATACCCAGTGCCTTAGCAAGGGTGGGAATGTGGCAGAGGGTGGGAACACCAAACAGTGGCGATAACCCCAATACTCTCTACACAACTGTCATTGGCACTCTTGTGCTCCTTTCCATGGTGGCTTTTGGAGGGATGATGAAAATAGCAGTTGATGGGGCTAAGGGGGTCAGTAGTCGCAGACTAGAACTCCAAGAGGAAGAGAACTAGAAAACAAAAAGCTTTCTGGGAGAAAAAAAAAACACTGCCTTTTATTTTATGTATTTATTTAAAAATTGGTAACCGGGAAAGGCACACTGAGCTGAGGCTCGTTTCCAGGTGCGACCCGGGGTAAGGGAAACATATGAATAAAACAGTAGTACAAAACAATAAAATGTTCACAGTATACAAGTCCAGTTATGGTGCCTAGGCTTATATACCCCTGTCCTCCATTTTCAGATGATGTAAACGTAATTGTACCTTGTATAGTAGAATGTACTAAAATCATCAGCAAGTCACGTACTAAGTATTTTTCCTGATCACATACTCAACCCTCCATACCTAAAAGAACATCGTTTTTGCAAACTGGCCTTCCAGGTTTGGTGTCATCCATCGGTGCATACAGGTATGCAGCCTACCCAAATAAAGCTAGCACAACTGGCTCAGAAGTGCTGTGAAAAGAGCTGGTATGCAGGTTATCTGCAGTACTGCCAGGAAATGCACAAACTTTTAACATTTTTTATGTTGGCTTGCCGCCCCTGCATGCAAGTCAACATCTTGCGGTAGTGCAGCTTTGGAGCGCGGCCGCTGTTGGGCGAATACAGAGCACGCATCAGTAGGTGCGTCCCTCGTTCCCCAATCAGCCTGCATGCTAGCAGCCACACCATGCATGCCAATGTGGCGAGCACATCTAAGGAAAGGTCCACTGCAATCCAAGCAAAGCTTGTCAGACACAGCAGACCCTTCCTGCGTGCTCATCAAATTAGCAGCATGGCGGGCAGCCGCCCAACGGCCGACTTCAGGGGTGCCCAATCCCCCAGCCAGCTTACTGTGGCCGCACACATTTGCCGACGGGGAAGCCCACTCCCCATCGGCATACAGCAGCTCCCCCCATTTGCTATATGCCGAGGGGTGCCCAATCCCCCAGCTCTTGCCTCCCCAGCTGTCATTGTGTGCTATTGGTGCCCCAACTCGTCGGCATAAATTAACCCACCATTGTCTGCTGGCGAGGGTGCCCAATCCCGCTCGGCTGCAGCAACCCCTCCCCCAAAACAGTTAGGAGGCACGCGTGAGCCCACCCAGCGTGCAAGTCCCCTGAAAAAAAAAAACTGTCCCACGATGTTAGTTTTTCTCCCTGCAACATAAAAGCGTCCCTCATAGCCTCCTGCCCCACCCACACCCACACACGCACACCCTGCCTCCCCACACCCCCACCCCATACTTACCTCCAGTCCGGCGCTATGATCTTCGGTGGACCGGGGACACATCTTCACTCTACAAAGCCGACCGCGAACTGAGAAAATGCCGGTAAGCTGTATAATGGAATGAATAGGGTTTTTTCAACTTTGCTGCATATCTCGGACATTTGTTGGAATTTTGGCACCAAATTTTCAACATGGGGTTTTTGGGGCCCCTCCTCATGAATTCTATCACTGCCATGGCGTTACTTGGCCTCGAAAGGTGATTTCGCAGTCACTGCACAAAATCACCTTTTGGGACCCATTAATGAAATGACAGTGCCAGTGTTCATGAGGTGGCCTCTCAAAAAGCCTATATTCCAAATTTGGTGGAAAAAATCCAACAAATGCCTGTTTTACGAGTGTGCGTTGCGCAGTTGCTATGCAGGCTCGTAACTCCGCGAATTTGCAATATTTTAATGCCAGATTTTCAGCATTGCCATTTTCGTACACCTCCTTGTGAACAGTACAGCTGTCATTTTCCACATCCTGCCCAAAATGTGTTTCTGCACTTCTGGCGCACAATAGCGCAGTCGCTGTGAGAAATCAGTGTTTGGGCTAGATTATGAAAATGACAGTGACACAGTTCATGAGCAGAGGTCTAAAAATACCTATGTTGAAAATTTGGTGATTATACTCCATAAAATGGCTATTCTGACGTGCGTTGAACTGCACGCCGCTTATACCGTTATTGCATTTGTGATATTTTCACTCTGGATTTTCACCATTGCCATTTTCCACCTCTTGATGAACAGTACAGCGTCATTTCGCATATCCTGCCCAAAATGTGTTTCGCACTTCGGTATAGAATAAGTAGTCGCTGTCTTGAAATCACTTCTTGGGACACTGAGGAAATAACAGTGACACTGTACATGAGCAGAGGTGCTAAAATACCTATGTTGAAAATTTGGTGCCGAACGCCCATAAAATGGCAGTGTTGCAAGCATGCATTGCATATTTCCCACGCACCCTTGTAACTTCACAAATTTGCTATATTTACATGCCACATTTTCAACACTGGCATTTTTTTACACCTCCTTATGAACTGTACAGCTGTCGTTTTTCACATCCTGCCCAAAATGTTTTCTGCACTGCACTACCAAACACCCAAAGGGACACCCCAATGCCTGTCAGTCTCTGCAGGGTGGGGGTGGGTTGGCATCAGTTCAATACTTCACTGCCATGCCTATTATGCATCTCTCTAACTCCTGCAATACCCATGCCAATGCCAGCAAGACAACATTCAGCACTGACAAATGCTTGTTTTTATTCTTTATGCTCCTGCCTGTCTCTCTGGTGCAGTCCCCTTCCCTGGGCCTGCCCTGCACGACCCTTGCACATCTCTACTGTCTACTATCTCCTTATTTCCCACCCCCTACAAAAGCAACCCCAGCTACAACCAGGCACTATCACTTACCTCTGCTGGTGTTGGGGCAGGCTAGTAGCAACAATCAGGGCCCGAGCATGCTGTGATTCCTCCTGCCTGCCCCAGGGTATTTTCTTGGTTTTCAAGCTTCCTGAGGATGCCAGCATGCATGCAGCCCTAAGCATGGGCAGGCAAGCATACCATGCAGAGGGTTCCATGTCAATACAGCAAGGTTTTAAGAGCGAACGTCAAAACAACGAATACATAATAGCGACCACAAAAACAGCGCTACCAGAACACAGCAATGCACAAAAATAGCTACAATCTGGCTCATACCTGAAGTTGCAAAACCCCTTAGATGCAAAGGAACTACACCACCATCCTCACCTCCACCAACACAGGTATGCACTGCAACTGTCTGCACACCTGTGATAGCACTTCCACAGGTGTCTGCTATTACTTCAGGCAGCACACTCCTGTCTGTATCATGTGGGGAGCACCCCCCCCCCGCGGTGGGCTGTGCCCCAACCCCTCCCCTATTTTTAATATTCTCACTCTTGGCCCACATTGACTGTGGGGTATCCTATCATCACAGTCGCTCATATTCCCTGTTCGCCATTATGTGCCGGTTGCTGTAATTGCCAGTGCTAATACTGAGTCGCCCAAATGTAGTCACTGTTTTATACTCGCTATTATTACATGATACCCATGCAGAGCCCAGCAGAAATCCCCACCACCAACCAACTCTTCTTTTCCCACTGCAGGGCCACCTCTGGTCACCCAGCTGGTGGCATCGCAATTGGGGATCACAACCTCACCTCCTGAAGGAGAGTTCTCTGGGATGTTCAAGCCTCCTTTCCACAGCTGGCCCACAATGACTCAACCTGGTTCCCGAATTCAGGTCGCTGGCGTCACATGCGGTAATGTTATCACTGCGCTGATAGGCTGGCCCAGTCACATACATTATTTATGAGACATTCCCAGTTAGCTAGTTCTCGTCTTACCTAATGAAGTCATGGCTTATACAATGGTCTTCCTTCACTTTCTAGTGAAGTTAACATCTCCCACAACTCTTTGAGAAACTGACTGCAACATGTTCAGACGTTTCTGGTACCTGAAATAGTCGAAATATATACATATTTAAAAAAAAACATTTTTATTTTATTACACAGTGCTTGATTTGAAAGATTAACTCAGAAAAAAAATCCCCAATTGAAAATGTGTAGTAACAGTAAACACTTTTGACTCGCCTCCATTCTGGTTGCATCTCACAACAGAATGATGACTCCTCGGCAACATAATTTTCAACACTCTTTTTTTTTTTTACTTTTTCTATTTATGTCCCCAGAGTTTCTCTGTCTCAACTCCTTCTAACCTTGATGCAACCATCCAGCAGCTTTCCTCTTCTGACAGCATTTCCAGCTCTGCTGGTCCTTTGTTTTACCGATGGGGGCTACAACCCACCCTCCTCAGAGGACAGCAACCTCTGGAAGGGACACTCCAACCTCCCCCCTCACCACCACCACCAGCCCACCAAAGGCTGAGGCTTGTTCATGAACCTGTGTCCCAGAAGCACGGGCAGCAACACTGGCATTGTGCCAAAAGGATGGCCTCCAATACATGTTTTAACGTCTTGGCCTATAGGTTAATTACCATCGGTTACAATCTGTCTTTTCGTCGAGTGACCATGCACGCTGCTAGCAGCACTCTGTGAGTAAAACTGCTCTTGCAGAAGTGAGGTTTGAATGCAGAAGCCATATCAAGAGTCCCAACTCAGCCACTTCCCCAATTACCACCTATTCCTAGAGCTCAAGTGAAGACAGTTCTGACCTTTGGACAATACACATGATTGGTCCTACAATTTAGCTTGCAGACACTATTATTGCCATACACATTAGTCCCCTATGTATTACCTCATTTCATTTATGTTAATATTTTCTTGTTTAGTTTGTATATGTTTGTGTCTGTGAACATTGTATATCATGTATTCCTTGTGACTCTGTGCCCCCACTGCTCCCTGTTTCCCCTCCTCAGGTTGCAACTGGAAATGAGTCTGTCAAAACTTTGCTTGCTTATCTGGAAAAAGATGTTACAAATAAATAAATATAGTGGTTACACTGGAAATGTTTAGGTGAGGGAATGCTCCCATCTAGATTTTTAGGTAGGGTAACATCATATGGAGGTGGTAGAACTCGTATATAGTATTCGAAGGAGAAAGATGACAGAAGTGCAGGAACTCTCATAAAATATTTTAAAAGGTGGTAGAATAGAGTTCCTGTGAGCTGCTACCCAATTTAACAACTGAATAAATATTTGCTAGGGCAAGGCATAGTGCAAACTGCCTTAGGCCAGTGCGATCCTCCCCTCCCCCACCCATTAGGGCTAGTGTAAAAAATAAAAACCTCACCCCACCCACCACCCTCCCCACCAGTGTCCCCACCCAAGCAACTCACCAAAAGTTCTAAACTATGCAAATAAAACCCCACCAATGTCCCCATCCAATTCATCCCCACCACCCTCCCTACCCAAGCAACTCACCAAAAGTTCTAAAGTATGCAAATGAAATCCTTAATGTGGCACACTGCCAATAGTATATTATATTAACAAACTCATCCCAGGCCCAAATGCTGGCAATTTCTCCTTCATGCAATATCACAAAGCATTACTGGGAGAGATTGCCCGCATTTGGGCTAGGCAGTGAGACTGCAAAGATATTATTGACAATACAATTAATTAAGGATTTTATTCACATACAAGTTTCTGATTATGCGGACATGGGTGAGGAGGGTGGTGGGGCTGAGTTGGGTGGTGTGGATTTTTTTACATTAGTTGCAAGAGTTAGATGGCAGCTGGCAGAGGAAGTGAGTGGAGTCTTTGTGCTGCGCCTCAAGGACCACGGTAGGGTTGGGTGTTCTGGGGGCTGGGAGATGTCACTGGACTCCAGTGATAACTTACGGGAAGGGGAGAGGAAGGGGGTGCAACTGAACTCAAGGGAGAACTTATGGGGAAGGGGAGAGGGTGAGGGTTGCCACTGGAAACCAATGAGAACTTTAGGGAAGGGGGAGTGCCACTAGGCACCAGGGAAAATTTATGGGGAAGGGGAAAGGGAGGGAGAGGTGCCACGGACATCAGGGAAGGACTATAGGGAAGGGGAAGAGGCCTCTGAAATCCAGGGAGCAATTGGAAAAGGATGGGGAAAGAGATTGTCCCCCAAGTAATTCCCCATTATGGCTTGGGTACATTTTGGGGTTGCCCGTGCAAATTGGCACCACTTTCCTGATGGGACCACTGTAAAAAAGTTAAGCGTGAAACCCTGCTAGGGACAGGAGAATCTGTTTGGCTAAGTTTAGAACCTTTTAGAATCTGTGTCATTTTCAGGCTGTGACAATTTCTAAAACCCTGATTTTGGAGCTTTATATGCCCTTCCAGCAAGTCTTTATCTACAAAGAAAACCAGTGGTAATGGTGAAAAGACCCAGAAAAAAGTATGGAAGTGGACTTGGAGAAAGGACTCAGAGAACCTGATCTGTGTAAGTGGCCATATTCTCAGTCCTGTTACACAACGGGAGGCTCAAATATCAGACATGCCTCTTTGCTAAAAAATAACTGCAGGTCTACTCCCACCTGCCCTACCCCCCACTCCAGGCACCTAGTCCTCCATCCACACCCAGCAATCTACAACAACCCACTTCTGGGTACCCATCTGCAAGACCTCCTCAGGTCAAACAACATTTAGGCACCAGGCTCCTAGCTGGCTTAACTCCCTCCTCACAGAACTCAGACTTGGCCGGTTCAAGTCCCAACTACGTGACCTAATCTCTCAAGGCTCAACCTGCGACTGTCCTTGATTTTATGCTCCACCCATGTCCTCCCTCATATTTGGACCTCACCCTGGTCCTGCCACCCCAGGGCATGCTTATACCCGGACAATGGACACCCCCAGTCTAGCCTAGACTACTAAATAATGACCAGGGCATGGCTGGTACCACCGTCCTGCAGTGTATATACCCTGTTAACTGATTACCGTCTTTACTTTGTAACTGTTCTTGCAACTTTCTGTAACCACTTTTGCTAATCTACAAGCTTCTCTGTAACTATTGTGTCTTATTTGTTGCCATTGTATCTGATGTCTCTGTATATAATGATGTGGAACCTTTGTAAAGGAGTCTGACTCAAAGGCAAGTTATCCGATATCTTCAATAACTAAATAAATAAATAAAACAAGGAGTACTAACTAGTGACATAACATTTGTATTTACTAGTAGTAGTACTATTGCAAGTTGTTTTTGGATTCTTTTTCCTTCACTGAGAATAACTTACTATATCTGTGGAAAATAATAATTAAAACAGTTTTTGTACTTTAAACTTAAAGGTTCTGAAGGTTCTGATAAGGCTCAGATTGCTACTGGAACTTTTCATGACTTGGCAGAACCTTTTCAGACCTCAGAATCATTGGGGTCCTCCCATCCCAAATATTTACAGATTCATTCCCATTGCTGATACTCTGGTTAAATGTTCTGTCTTCCTCTCCCCAGACAGCGTATACACACTCTGCTAGCAGCCCTATGTCTTTTAATTTTTTTTCTTTAGCATTTATGTTGACAATGACACCCAAAGATGTTACTGGTAAAAATTATTACTATTTCTCAAGCATCATAAGAGGCACTATATAATAACTCAGAAAGTATGGAACCCCAGAGATTATTATTAAATCTGGTGGCAGGGCATAAAGAAACATCAGCGGCTGTCCTTAAATGGTGATTAAGCCCATTTCAGCTCTCTTTAGTCCAAGGCTGCACAACAGTTAATTAAATGCATTCCATGTCCCCTTTAAAACAACAGTTGCTGCCCCCAATCTACTTCACTTTACCTCTTGGTTCACTCCATTGCAGTATAAGCATTTTTTGTTTCAAACTGGGATTTTGAAAAATAATTCCAAGCTCCAAGACTGGGAAAATACAAGTTTATTTCGATGAAGACTGTAGCAAACACAGAAATTCTCTGCAACCCTTTGCTCAGCACAGCTCTGTCCCTGGCTCCAGGCTTTTACAGCAACTGCTTCCTGGTACTGAGCTATGCATTTCCTGTTCAACAGTGTCTCTCTCAAACCAGCAGCTTTGTGACTTAAATCAGGTCATTAATATTCATATAGTGCTCTCAGGCAGTCGAAGTGCTCCCTGTGGAGATCGAGGAGCTTGGTGAGTTTCTGATCAGACAAAAGGTAAACATTACTGCAGTGTAGGTTTCTCCACTGAGGGGCACTGCATAACGTGTATACTCAAATACACATATTACAGTATATATATATATATATATATATATAGAGAGAGAGAGAGAGAGAGACAGAGCGCAGAGCGCGTGAGCGAGCACTGGCAGATTGCAAAGCTTTATTGAATGCATTTAATTCTTGCTCATGAATTACATGGACAACAATTAAAAGTTAGACATTTATGATTTTTTTATACCCACTGAATGGCATTGCATATGCATGGTTGGGTCCTCATCCCCATAAAGAAAAAGCTGCTCATCATATATTTCCACATAGCCAATTAGGGTATTATGACACCAATTTGCTAATTACACTGTATTAGTGTGTTATTAACACTGTAATAACACAATGATACCTAACAGGTAATATATCACTTCTCCTCCCACTTACTGACTATGGCCTAGTCCTCTACCCTGCAGCAGTTGAATCTGAGCTCCACAGGGTCAAAACCCTGTATAACCAAATTGCCAGATTCGCCATGCAACTTTCTACCTGGACCCACCACTGTGACTTAGGAACATTACTAAAAAAGGCCAACTTGCCTTCTCTCTCTTCCAGAGTCAAGTGTAAATTGGGTATCATGGCAAGGAAAATTGTCATGAATAAAGTATCCTGACTCACTCCCCTGAGATAGGGGTCATAAATCACCACCTGAGCGAGGACTTGAGTAACATCCAATCCTGGATATTGTCACATAAGTTGGTTCTAAATCTCAGGAAAACCCAGGCCATGCTCTTTGGGTCTCAGGCCAAGATTAAGGCCGCCCCTACTCCACTATGTGTTTCTGGTGTTGACAGGGTCAAGATCCCAGTTACTGACAACTTTAAATACCTTGGGGTGATGCTGGACCCACAGCTTGACCTTGGCCTCCACATTCAGAATACTTGCAAGACTGTAAACTGCAAACTGGGTCTGGCACACAGAGCAAAAAGTAATCTTACTCCGGCAGCTCAGATTGCACTTGCCAAAGGGTGCTCCTACCTTCGCTCTGCTATGGGCTCTTCTTGTTTGCCCGCTCATCGAAGTCCACCTCACTGGTGGTCCCACCACCTACAATAATGTCTGCGCTTGGCTGCCCCGTCTCACTCACCATTCGACCTCTATTGCAGGCTAAATTGGCTCTACCAACCACATAGACTTCATCTTAGGGTGCTTCACTGGAAAGGTCCATGGCACTGGCACCCCTCCAGGGCTTGCAAAATTCCTTGTCCCATCCGTCTCCTCCTCCTACTCCCTCAGGTCCCAGGGACAGGCCCTCCTCAAGACACCGGCTACACGGACTCAAATGGGTGGGCGGGACTTTGCTGCATTCGCTCCCAGACTGTGGAACTTCTTCCCTGCCCAGGTCCATGCCGCGCACTCACAGCTGTGTCTCCGTTCCTCCCTATGGAACCATCTCAAACTTGCCTCAGCCTGTGGCTGCCCCAAACCCCCATGAATTGATCCATCACAGCACTCCTCTGCTCTGGAGCTACTCCTGGACAAAAGACCAGACTCTAAGAGGTTGCTAAGCTGTATATAGTGTCACACCTGAAGGATTCCGATACTGTGCCCCTGGAACTGCTCTTGGCTTCCATAAGGTGTTTATGTTGTTATGTTAATACTGTATAATCTATGCCTTACCACGCTCGTACGCTGTGTTGAATCTGTAACATTACTGCTCTTATCTCCCACGAGGTGTTTATTTTTATGTTAATACTGTATAATCTATGCCTTACCATGTTTCGTATGCTGTGTTGAATCTGTATCCTCACATGAACTGTAACATGTCTAATTTGTACAATGTCATTGTATGTACCTAAATCTATTATTCCTGTACTCTCCCGGATCGTACCTGAAAATAGGCAATTGTCTTGTCTAGTGTACCTACCTGGTTAACAAAAGCTAAATAAATAAAGTTGGATAACATTGTAATGTGAGGTGTGCACAGTCGTTTATTTGTCATTCCACTGAGAAGACATGGCTTCCAATTTTTGTATGTAATTTTCAGGGTACAAAGGGCTTGCCTTACAGATGTGCCTTTTGCTGGTTTGGTGCAAAGATATTCATTTATTGTGGAGTTATACAGGCATCCAGGTTTATATAAAATTTTCCTGTGATTCCCATTGGATAACACTGCAATGTGAGGTCTTTCTTTGGTGCTGTGCAGCACAGGATAGGAGACGACTACAGTATCTTTAAAATTATTGATGGGTGGGAGCACAGGACCCTGTCCTCCCACATGGCAAGGCAAGGCAAAATTTATTTTAAAACGCCCAATCCCGGAGGCTCTGGGCACTGTACAAATAAATAGACACATTTTAAAAAAATTAAAAATTACACACAAATACAAAACAAATAAAACCCAGAATAATAATAATATATCACTTCACTATTTAAATAAATCAGAAATGAAAAATTAATAATTCAATCTAAAAATGTCTGTGCAAATAGGAGGGCCTTGAGACAGGCTTTAAATACCTCCAGAGTGGGGGCCCCTTTGTCAGTGGCTCAGTAGGTAGCACACTCGCCTCTGAGGCTGGGAGATCAGAGGGCTGTGGGTTCAGTTCCCACATCTGGCACTTGGGTTAATATCCCAGTACTGACACTGTACTGCAGCATGAGAGGGGTGCTGCACTTCTGAGGTGCCGTCTTTCGGATGAGACATTAAACCGAGGTCCCATCTGCCTGGATGGGTGGTAGTTCAGGTGGATGTTAAAGATCCCATGGCACTTATTGAAAAGAGTAGGGAAATTTCCCCGGCGTCCTGGCCATATTTCCCTCAGTCACTAAAAATACCACCAACAGCTTAATCTGGTTCAAGGTCAGTTGGTATTCATCTGTATCCCCCCTCCCCCGGGTCGTGCCTGAAAATAGGCAGGAATTGTCTAGTGCACTTTCCCGGTCAACAAAAACTAAATAATAAATAAATAAAACCCCAAGGGGCAATGAATTCCATAGGAGGGGGGGCAGCAACACTGAATGCCCTGTCACCAGCCGATCTTAACCTTGTCCTAGGAATCGCCACAGGAGGAGCGGAGGGGGTGGACAGAGACAGCAGGTACAAGAAGGTCTAACAGATAACCAGGGCCCTGACCAAGTAGGGCCTTATAGGTGAGAAGACCCACCTTAAAGAGGATCCTCCACCTGACCAGCAGCCAGTGCAGCTCACGCAAAATCGGTGTAATAAGGCAAAACTTAGGTTGCCCAGTAAGTAACCGGGCAGCCAAGTTCTGCACTAGCTGCAGTCTACGGAGAGATCCTCTCATAACCCTGAGGTAGAGCACATTACAGTAGTCAAGCCTAGATGTGACTAAGGCATGTATCAAAGTGGGGAGGTCCAGCGGCGGAACAAGGGGCTTTATCCTGGTGACATTTCTGAGATGGGAAAAACAGGAGCGAACCGTGGAGGATATCTGCGCCTCCATAGACAAGCCCCTGTCCAGAATGACGCCAAGATTTCGCACCCTAGAGGAGGTCTTCAATGAAACAGATCCCAGAACAAGTCTAGTCTCTGATTCAGAGGCCATCCCATCATGCACTCTGTTCGACTTGACCACTAATACCTCAGTCCTATCGGGGTTCAGTCACAACCAGCTAGAGGTCATCCAGTCATTGATCTCAGCAAGGCAGCTGTTTAGCACATCCACCGCATTAGATGTTCCTGGGGCAAGGAAAAGCTACAGCTGGGTATCATCAGCATAGCAATTAAACTCAAGCCATACTTCCTAATGAGCCCTCCCAGGGGTAGCATGTACACTGCAAACAGCATTGGGGCCAATACCGATCCCTCAGGAACTCCGCAAGATAGGAGGCTAAGGGCGGAGGAAGAGTTCCCTATCACAACCTGTTGCCTCCTGTTGGTAAGGAAAGATACAAACCAGTTGATGATAGCACCAGTGAGACCGTAGAGTTCCTGGAGATGGTCAAGCAGCATACAGTGGTCCACAGTGTCAAATGCTGAAGAGAGAGATCAAGAAGAACAAGAATTGTCTTGCCCCCTCGATCTCTTGCCCTGAGGACATCATTCAATACCCAAACAAGTGTGGTCTCTGTGCTATGGCTTGCCCGAAAACCCCGACTGGAATGGTTCGTACAACTTGTGAGTCACAAGGTGCTCTTCCAACTGAAGCGCCACTACCTTCTCTACTACCTTCACCAAAAAGGGAAGATTAGAGATAGGTCGGTAATTTGCCCGATTTCCGGGTCCAATGATGGTTTCTTTAAGAGCAGTCTCACCAATGCCTCCATCAAGGCATCAGGAACCCCCCTCAAATAAGGAACACCGGACAATCAGAGCAAACACTGGGCCAATGGTGTCAATGCATCTCATCAAGAAACGCGTCGGTACCGGGTCCAGTTCACAAAAAGTGTGCTTCAGATTGGACGCCACCTCAATGACTTCACTAACCTCCACTGGTCTAAACTCCCCCCAACCAGGTGGAGTGCTCTCAGAACACCTCTGGCGACCACTGCCAGCGATGACATTGCTGACTGGAGAAACTCCCTGCCAGATGTTGGGCACTCTGTCTGAGAAAAACTGAGCGAACTCTTCACAATCAGCATCTGAAAAACCTTCTTCGGTTGTAGACAGGCAGGACAAATCAGCCTGTCCACAGTCTGAAAAAGTATGGATGGTCGGTTCTTCCTGGCAGCAATCTCCCTGGACAAGAACATTGCCTTCTTATGGTTGATTGCCCCTAGTATACATTATAATGTACACGCAGGGCCAGTTTGTCCTTCTCATGACCAGACCTTCTCCAGAGGCATTGCAACCTCCGACCCTTTCTCTTCATCTCCCTAAGAGCCCCATCATACCATGGGGATCTCAGGTAGGAAGATTTGGGTCATACACAGACAGGTGCGAGGGAGTCAATGGTTTCAGATAGCACCTTGTTATAAGTGCCAACTCCAGCATCAACGCCTCCAACGCATGCATCACCCACACTAGATAGATCAGCTGCTGCCAAAAAGCCCTCCGGGGTCAATCCCCTCAAAGGGCGACAGCTCATCATCTCTGTAGGGGGAGGACAACTGGCGGGAGCCCTGAACATGAACTGCACCATGCAGTGATCAGACCATACCACCCGATCAAAACTGAGATTGACTATCTCAAGCCCCAGTGAGAACACCAGGTCCAACATGTGGCCGCCCTAGTGTGTCACAGCAGAAACAGCTTGTGACAGGCCCAGAGAAGACATAAACTGTAGGAAGTTATGACCACATCGAAAAGATTCGTCATCAGCCCAAACACTGAAATCCCCAGAACAATGCATCTGGGGGTTTCCAACATTTCACTGGCAACGAATTCGGCAAACTCCTGCAGGAAATTCCCCACCGCCCCAGGCGGGCGGTAAATAAGGAACACCCTGCAGCCTGCATCTGGACCCCCACGAATGGCCACACATTCAAAAGAACCTGGTGTTCCCACTGGGTGCACGGTGAAAGCCAAGTCGGATCGAAAACAGATGGCCACCCTGCCACCCCTACGCTTCTCTCTGGGGCAGAGCACTACTGTATACCCAGGCGGGACAGCAGCCTCAAAAACTGGGCCTGCATCATTCCCAACCCAGGTCTCCGTAATGCAAGCCAGATCGACCGAGGACACCAAGTCCGCAATAATTGCGGTCTTGTTCCTGATCGATCTGGCATTGCACAGCACTACCCTCAGGGAATTGCTGGGTGAGGCAGCCCCTCGGGTTACCTGAACACTCGGTCTGGTGGAATCCCTGGGGACAGGCACCAAACACGTCTGGCCTCTCCCTTTGGCCCGTCATAATCCAGGGTGCCTTCTAGACTTGACAATCTCTATCTTGCCACCCCTCGCTGTGCCCGGGGCAACCCACTGCCCAAAGTCACCCCAGTCCCTCCAAATCCCCACCTCCCGGCAACGTCTAACCATAGTATCTGAAGCCGAAAGGTAGGTGAAGGGCCATAAGTCACGCAGAAATGATGCCTCATACACAATCCTGGCCCTCCTAGGTCCCCCCAAATAACCCCGGCACATCATTAATTTAGAAATTCTAATTAATAAACTTAACTTAAATAATAACTAAAACAATCCAAAGCAATTTGGGCAATCTAAGCATTCCAGCCCTAATACAAACATAAGAAATAGAATTTAAATTGCTAACAATTTAATTAATCTAAACATTTCTAACCTTAAAGAACTAAAAAGTAAAATAACTTAAATCTAACTAGTAAACTCACTCAATGTATAAAATATAAGAATAAAACAAGAAATACAATACCTATTTCTGCTACAGATAACACATAGTGACTAGTATATTAGGGTTAATCTTACATCAAAAGACATAAATATAGAGCTTAGGTCTCCCTCCCCCCCAAAACTAGGCTCAGATGGAAACACCTAATACAAATTAAAATTCCCAGGCTCCGCTTACCATCTAGACATAAACTTGGTAAACTGTAGTCAAATAACAAACAAATTTCCTACACTGAGTCACGCCACTGGCAACGCTCGCACTTGTGAGCGGTACAGCGATTTAAACCCTCAGTCCCACTTCTCCAAGTAGCTGCAGGCAATTAACTTCCCCAAGCCCCCTGCACAGTGGCAGGATTACCAGCGTAAACTCCCAATCAGCAAATAAAAGAGTACAGTCTCCCACACTGCCACTATCCTTTACAGCATTTGCAGGGGAATCCTGTCAGGCACACCAACATCTGCAGGAGGTATGTATGGACAACACAGTCTAACTGCTTGCGAGCAGCACAGCGATTTAAACCCTCAGTCCCACTTCTCCAAGTAGCTGCAGGCAATTAACTTCCCCAAGCCCCTTGCACAGTGGCAGGATTACCAGAGTAAAGTCCCAATCAGCAAATAAAGGAGCACAGTCTCTCACACTGCCACTATCCTTTACAGTGCTTGCAAGGGAATCCTTTCAGGCACACCAACATCTGCAGCAGGCAGCAGGTACGAATGGACAACACTCATGCAAATATGGATACTATTGTGGACTGATCTGGCTCTGTGCTCCCACAGGGAAATAAGAATATCATTACAATATCTCAAAAAGTATGGATGGATACTAGCACAGGGCCCTCCCACACTCAAATACAGATATCATTATGGACTGATGCATGCACAGGGCCTGGAGGGACCTGTGCTCCCACAGGGAAATAAGGATATGATTACATTATCTCAAAAATGATGCATGGATGGGAGCTGGGGCCCTACGTTCCCACAGGCAAATAAGGATAAAATTATACTAGCTCAAAAAATAACTTTGTTAATGCACTAGTTAGAGTTCCAGCATCAAAAGTAGGGAAATGTTGTCTTAGGTTTTGCAACCCTAACACCCCACCCCCACCCTGGTGGCAGCAACAGGTGTAGTGTGTGCCTTGGGGTTGTCAACCCTAATGCTCACCCCATTCTCATATGCTGTACCCATCTCAGCTTGTTTACTCATGGAATGGGGTGAGTGTTATGGTTGACAACGCCAAGACACACCCCATGCCTGTTGCTGTCTGCAGGGTGGGGGTGGGGTGTTAGAATTGGAAATCCTAACACCACATTTCCCTACCTTTGATGCTCGAACCATAAGTAGTGCATTAAAAAAACATTTTGCAAAGAATATATATATATATATATATACACACACACTGTATATAGATAGATATAGCTTAACAATGCATTACTACCCAACAAACTACAAATCACCCCATAACACATGTAACAAGCAACTTAATAACATGAGTAACAAGCTCCTTATCGCACATAACGAGCCCCTTAAAGAAGAACTGCGCTGAACCTGTAAGTCATTTTTCCCAGTAGACGCTGTTTTGTAAGTCCTGTTTCAAATTTCATTATTATTCCATCCACACAAGCCTTTTAATAACCTCAATGTAGGTTTCTGCTTTATAGTCTGGTGGTAAGTACCATTTTATAACTGTATGATGTAGTTTATGTCCCAAACAACCACAGAGTACTGTAGTAGAACATGGGTGCATTTTGCCAACAATAGAAGAGCAGAACAGGGGCATAAACTACATCATACAGTTCTAAAATGGTTCTTACCAGCAGCATGGAAATCAGAAACACTCACTAGGATAACTAAAAATGCTGTATACCAACAGCAATAACAGAATTTGAACCAGTATGTAAAAAGAAAACAGCATTTGCTGCGAAAAACGATGAATAGATTCAGCACAGTTCTCCTTCAATAACACACATAACAGACACCCTGCCCCCCTCCACATGATGCTAAAACATAGGGCACACCAAAGAGTGTGCAGCCTAATGCAGTACATAAAATAAAAGATGGCAAAGTCTGGCATACTCCTGAAATAATATTATCTCGGGGTCCAACAAGCTCATAAAATCCATTCGCACTTCAGGCTCATGGCTTAGACTTATTCAGCCCCAAAATGATGATATTATCTTCTTGTATACCACACTTTGCCATCATTTATTCTCTCTCTCTCTAGATATATATATATATATATATATATATTTTAGAGCATTGGATGGAGGGCTGCAGTGGGAGGGTTCTGAGGGCCGGAATGAAAGGCAGCAGTGCCAGGCAAGTGGCTGGAATGCCAGGCCATGTGGTGGAGAGCGGCCAGTAGGCCCTGAGCCCTCTGGACTACAAAAAGAGCTGCAGTGTAGTTTTTTGGGTCTCTTCCACCATAGATCACTGCCAAGTGATCAGGAGGGGACACTGAAAGTAGAAAAGTGCCTGTGTATTGTGTGGGGAGACCGCTGAAATGTTCATTTAAACAAAGAAAAAAATACCTTAAAAGTGTGTTTAACTGTTGGGGATATTGGGGCAGTGGGAGGAGGGACGAGGGCTGTAGTTTGAGGGTTCTGAGGGTGGGAGTGAAAGGCACCAGCACCAGACAAGTGACTGGAATGTCAGGCCACATGGTGGAGGGCAGCCAGTAGGGCCTGAGCCTTTCATACCTAACTCCTAGAAGGCCAAGTGACCCCTCATGTGAGTGACTCCGAAGCAGCAGTGTGGCGTATGTGACTAAGTGGCATCTAGGGGTATCAGCAGGGTGTCTGCAGGAAGGAACGCAGGCTGCAGGCTGTGCTGCACAGGGTAACTGAGGTTAGTGTGCTACAGGGGGAGATAAGCATCATATAGGATAATATAACTGGTCCTTCAAACATACTATGTTCTAACAAGATAAGGGAATAATATTGCTTAGTTAGGGACAGCCTTACCGAAAACAACCGGCACTGCAAAAGTTTAGCAAAAGAACCCTTGATAAGGTAAAACAGGGAAAAGCAGCTACACCCTATCTAGGGTCACCCTATTATTAAAATACATACAGGAATATTAGCACACATCCTTTCAGTGACCACCTAAAATAAGGGTAGACAGTTAAACTCTATCTGGGTCACCATACTTGTTTATGAAATACCAACTCGGAAAGCAGTAACATACAGCTGGGATAGTATATGCTAACAAGCAAAGATGTGGGGGACTAGGAGTTGTTACAGGCAGCAGGACAGACAGGGTGAAGGGAGGTCAGGGGATGCAAGAAGACAGTAGTTAGGTTGGTGAGGAAGGATTGTGAGTTGTAATGGAGGAGGGGCTGCAGTCTTTATGGGGATGAGGTGGAAAATGGGGCTGTCCAGTGTGCAGGAGCCTGAAGCAAATAAGGGAAGAAATAAGGTAGCTAAAATGGGACTTGAAAAGACGTGGTGGGAGAGGCAGGGAGGCTGTGGATGTGAGGGAGTGGTTGATAGGGCCGGTAAGGGCTACATTGGGGCAAACTGACAGCAGGCATGGGACGGTTGCCAAGAGGATATCACAGGGTCCATGGACATATACTACCCAAGGACCCTATGAAACCAGGGTGGAGGAATGGCAGGAGGTAAGTAGAACAGGGGGGTAAGAGGATCAACACAAAGGAGATGGTAGAGAGGAGTGAAGGAATGGGGGAAGGTTCTCATGTTGAGATGCCTGTATCGAACAGATATGCAAAACTGGCCAATGTAGGAGAACAGGGGACTAGTGGGGGGGGGGTGCATCAAGGAAACACAGAGCATAAGGATGGAGGCAAAGGGGAGAGATAGGTGAGTAGCTCAGGGAGGCAAGGAGGGAATGGAAGCCAGGGTGGCGAGGAGGAAGGGGGGGAGGAAGAGCTACAGGAGGAAACAGAGAAGGTACAGCAGCAGCAAACAATGTTAACCAGGGAGGGAGAGAATCAAGGGGGAGTGGACTAGCAGAAAGGGGAGATGTGCTGGTATAGCCATGAGGACTCCCAAAAAAGACAGGGAGTGGTTGAAGAGTGGGGAGACTAGTTTACTAGGAGCGGACGGGGAGTCAGGGAACAGGCCTACTGGTGAAGGAAGGGTGGTTATTGTTGAAGATTCAATAATAAAAGTTATACAGTGAGGGAGAAGGGGGGCCCAAAGAATAGAAAGATGGTAGCATGTATGCCAAGAGTGGAGGTGAGGAGAGCAGGACCAAGGATCAGTAAGTTATAGGGAAGATGGGTGGAAAGCCTAACTTGGTCATCCACCTGGGTAGCAACGATCTGGCAGGGGAGGAGGTGGAGGTTGTGTAAAACAGATTCAGAGAGTTAGCGAGATCATGCAAGGAATCTGTGAGCTCAGAGGGGTCTCCTGGGCCAGTACAGTCAGAAAAAGGAGAATAACAGAATTCAATGATTGGCTGAGGAACTGGTGGAAGGGTACAACTATCTTGTGGAATAGGGAGATACATGATTAGACAAGGGGTTATATTCCCCAGAAAGACTGCACCTTAATTGGGAAGGAGTGAAAAAATTCAGGGACAAGCTAGGGAAATATATAGAAAAAAATCTGGGTTTAAACTGCTAAGGGGGGAAGGGGTAGGCTAGACAACCCAATAACATTGAGATGGGAAGGTCAGTGACCAACCCACCCCTACACACAAAGGCAATGGCAATCAGGTGGGAGGGGGAGGTGGAAAAGAGGGACAATGAAAGAAAGGTGGGGAGGAGGATAGTATGAGGGCACAACAAAACAAATACAAGAAAGAGGCAAGGAGGTACAAAGTCGAGGTGGAGGATGGTGTCACTTAATGCTCACAGTCTCAGCAACAAGATGGCAGACATGCAGGCCCTCATAGTGGAGGGGAAGGTAGACGTAGTGACAGTTACCAAGACCTGGGCTACAGCATACCATGACTGGGGTCTCACAATCCCAGGATACAAACTCTATAGAAGGGATAGAAAGTGAGGCAAGGGGTTGGGGGTGGCAGCTTACATCAGGGAGGGAATAACATGCATGAGGGAAGAGAATGAACAGGGGAAAGTAGAAACACTATGGATCCAACTATAGACTAATGGGGGGGGCATGGTCTACACACTATCTAACCAGGATGAAGAAAGAGACAGAGAACTATTTTTGCAGATGCTGAACGTGGCAGGAAAAATGAAGGTGGTAGGGGTGGGAGACTTTAATCTGCTCAAGATGGATTAGGTTACACCGGCCACGTCTTGTGCCAGAAGTCAAAAGATACTAAATACAACACAGGGAGGGTTTGTGACTCAGGGTGTTAATGAACCCACCAGGGAGGGAGCAATTCTTGACCTAATGCTCACCAATGGGAAGCACATACAGGAGATAGAGGTCAAGGAACCTCTGGGTAGTAGTGACCATAGCATGGTGTGGTTCAGTTCGGACATGGGCAGGGAAAATATCCCCACCAAGACCAAAATGCTGGATTTCCAGAGGACTAATTTCAAGATGATGAGAGAAGTGCAAAGGTCACACCTAGTGGGCATTAAAGAGGACATGGGGGTAGACCAAACATGGGCCATCATCAGATGATTCTAGCAGCTATAGCGGATTGTATCAGGCTTACAGGGAAGAAACTGGGGGCCAAATCATCCATCTGGTTTAACTCCGACATGGCCAGAGCGGTGAAGGATAATAGGGCAGCCTACAGAAAACTCAGGAGAACTGCAAGGGAAGAAGATACAGAACAGTACCTGAGGTTGGCTAGAGTGGCAGAAAGGGTGGTGCAGCATGCTAAGCTACAGAAAGAGCTTCAAACAGCTAAAGGGATCAAGAAGGGAGAGAAGGCCTTCTTTCACTACACAAGTGAAAAGAGAGATGAAAAGGACAGAAGTTAGGCTAAGGAAGGGGGATGGATGGGTAGAGGAAGAAACTTAGAAACATAGAAGTTGACAGGAGATAAGAACCGCAAGGCCCATCCAGTCTGCCCATTTTTTCTACCTTATGAATGTGCCATAGGCATGTACTCTGTCAATGGCCTATCTATTCATACTCATCTGCATTGCTCCCTTATGCCTATCTCATGCCTGTTTGAAGGCCTGCACCGAATTCATATCCACCATTTCCAGAGGTAGGCCATTCCATGCATCCACCACCCTTTCTGTGAAAAAGAACTTCCTCACATTACCCCTTAATCGGCCTCCCTCTAATCTCATGCTGTGTCCTCTTGTCCTGCTATTTTTCTTGTACTGATACATATTAGACTCTCACCTTGTTAATGCCCTTAAGATGTTGGAATGTTTCGATCATACAACCTCTCTCCCTCCTTTGCTCTAGGGTATACATATTGAGCTCCGTTAATCTGTCCTCATATGTTTTCTGATGCAGTCCCTGCACCATTTTGGTTGCCCTTCTCTGGACTGCCTCCATTTCGTTAATGTCCTTGTGCAATTACGGCCTCCAGTACTGCATGCAGTACTCCAGATGGGGCGTAACCAGTGTCTTGTAAAGAGGGATTATTACCTCCCTGTTATGACTTGTGATACTCCTACTAATACACCCCAACATCCCTCTAGCCTACCTACTGCTTTAGTGGTCTGCTTGGATGATTTCAGGTCATCTGTGATGATGATGCCCAAGTTTCTTTCTTCCCTTGTGATTGCCAGCAACTCCCCTCCCAACCTATTGGTGGCTTCAGGGTTTCTCTTCTCTATGTACATGATCTTACACTTCTTTGCATTAAACTCCTTTTGCCACTCTTCCAACCATTTTGCCAGTTTATCCAGATCTCTTCTCATTCTGCCCACACCATCTGGATCATCTACTCTGTTGCAGATCTTCGTGTCATCTGCAAACAGACAAACCTTACCCTTCAGTCCATCTGCAATGTCACTGATGAAGATCTTAAAGAGGACTGGCCCCAGAAATGATCACTGAGGTACCCCACTTGTGACTTGCATCTCTTCTGACTGTATACTGCTTACCACCATTCTCTGTTTTCTGCCCGCCAGTCCAGTTTGCCAGCCAGCTGACTAACCTCTGACCCACCCTAAGTCTACCCAGCTTATTAATCAATCTTCTATGTGGAACAGTATCGAAAGCTTTGCTGAAGTCAAGGTAGGCAACATCAACTGCATCTCCTTGGTCCACCACTCTGGGTACCCAATCAAAGAAATCTATGAGGTTAGTTTGACAGGACCTTCCTGTTGTAAACCCATGCTGTCTTGGATCCTGTGCTCTTATGGATTCCAGGTGTTGCACTATCCTTTCCTTAAGGAGTGCCTCCATAATCTTGCCCGCTACTGAGGTAAGACTGACTGGTCGGTAGTTCCCTGCCTCCTCCCTGCAACCACTCTTGTGGAGCGGGATCACATGAGCCCTTCTCTAGTCTTCTGGGACCTCTCCTGTGCTCAGAGACTCACTTAACAATCATGATAATGGGTCTGCTAGTTCCACCCTTAGTTCCTTTAGTACCCTGGGATGTATGCCATCAGGTTGTAGTGCCTTGTCCACCATGAGCTTGGCAAGCTCTTGTACGACCCTTTCTTTTGTGAAGGAACTTGTGCACACCTCCCTCCCCCCGTGTCCATGGTGCTGAGCTGTGGGCCCTGCCCTGCCTTCCCCTCCTCCACATACTCCCTCTAATCCCCTTTGATCTTAGCAATACCCCCTCTGGACTTTCTCCTTTCACTAATGTATCTATAGAAAGTCTTATTCCCTTCTTTTACTGTTTGTGCTAGTGTTTCCTCGGTTTGGGTTTTTGCCTGCCTTACTGCCTTCCATGCTTCTCTTAGGGAAGTTTCATATGCCTCCCTATCTTCGTCCCTCTGAGTTCCCTTGTATTTCCTGAAGGCCAGCCTTTTGGCTCTGACCTTTTCTGCTACTGTTTTTGGGACTCAAAGTGGTTTTCTCCTTCTTTTGCTCTTGCCTTTCTCCCTAACACAATGGGATGTTGCTTCAAGTATTGCATCCTTAATGCTTGCCCACTTTGCCTGTACCCCCCTCACCTGTATTTCTTTTTGCCAGTGCCAGCTTAACTCTGTTGGCCATCTTATCAAAGTCAGCTCCACTGAAGTCCCATATTTTTGCCTTGGAATGTGATGATTTAGTTCTAGTGGGCAAACTTGAACCATACCATGTGATGGTCACTGGCCCCCAGGTGATCTTCTACCTGGGGATCTGGGATCTTTTCTTCCGAGGCCTAGGAACTTTTCACTCTGACAGTTTCACAATTTTCTGCCTCTCATAATCTCTCTGCCTTCCCTTGCTGTTCTGTCTTTTTTTACTCCTTGCATATCTGCGGGTATAAAATATATATGTGAATATTTATGTGGAAAAGTCACTGATACTGGGATCCCTTTGTTTAAAACTAGATAGTTATACTGTTGAAATGATTGCAAAAACTGGAATTCAAGGGGTCAACCTGAGAAGCTGGTTTGCAAACTCTCTGAGATGCTGTAAACAAGAGGCTAGTTCTGGGCCATTATGTTCTTTTTTACTGCACCTGCAAGAACACTGGAAACTTACAAGAACACTGTGTGAGAAGCATGCTGTTTTCTTAATGAGTTTCCCAGGCACAGACTTGTAAAAAGAGCAGCAATGCTTGTGCAAGAGAGACACAGAGACTGAGACTGGGATTGGAAATTGAGAATAAAAACTCAGTAGAAGGACTCTGCTTTCTATGTGCGTACTGTCTTTGTAAATAGTTATACTGAATAATTTTTATTTCTTTACTTTGCTGTTATTAATAAAAAAATGTTACTTGCAAATTTTGAAACTGCTCCTGGTTTTCCTATGCTTCCTGATCTGTGCCTCGACGACAGATGGTGTCAGCTTAAGTGGGATTTATGCTGTGCATAATCTAAGCCAGGAGTTTTGTGTGTGGGATTCTAGACCTGGTACCAGGGAAGCATAGAAGGAAGGTATGGATTCTGCAGCAGCAAGCCTAGGAGTAGTTACCAGAAGAATGGCAGCCAAACTAGCAGATACAGAAGTCCAAGCTGAGACTGTATGGCTAGCACCAGTTATGGAAAAAGATCAGGCAATGACAGAACCTGAAAGCCTGACTGCCTTTTTCAAACTATGGGCTATACAACAAAAAGAGATGGAGAAACGCAGAAGGGAGGAGATGCAGCAGACAGAAAAAGTGATTCAACATTTAGAGGCACAGAGAAAAGAAGAAATGCAACAACTCGAGAAGCAGAGAAGAGAGATGCAGCCGCAGGAGCAGCAAAGAAGAGAAGAGATGCAGCAGCAGGAGCAGCAAAGAGAAGAGGAGAGATGCAGCGATGGATGGATGCCTTGCAAGTTATCAAAGCTGGAGGATCTGGCACTGGTCCAGCAGAGCAACAGGAACGTTAGATTTATTTTATATCCATTAAATAAACAACCCAGTGTTATATAGCTAGAAAAAAAACAAAGAGTTTTGATGGGACAGAATTCACAACTGTGGTACAGACAAGCCGATTTCCCAAATGCATACCACTTCAATGCATACCACTTCAATTCAGCACTGAAACTTAAATGATCATCTTTTTGTAAGAACAGAATGATGGATTGTCAGCCAATTCATCTGAATACAAACCAGAGATTGAGTTAGTAAAACCCCCAAACAGCAAACAATTAACTCTACAGACTGCTCTAATTAGGATGTTAACAGTTTTTTTAGCTCTTCAGTCAAGCAGGGACTTGCACTGTTGAAGCAGTAGCTTACTTCAATATGCCATCACTCTCCACAGCTCAGTCAGAGGGATAGAAACAGCTTGTTTTCACTTAGTACAAAAACAAGTTAACAAATGCTGATTTAAAGAAAACCACAAAACCAAATAGCATGACATTTTCAGGAGACACTACACATGACATGAGGACTTGAATTTGGGCTTTTTTTAACAATGTGTAAAATGGTTGCCATTGATCTTTAAATTCCAAGTCTGATAAGAACTCTGGTGAGGGTATCAAATCTGCACCCAAAGATTTTATTTGCTATAACTGTAATAAGCCAGGTCATATTGCAAGAAATTGCCATAGTAAAAAGAGTGACACTGAAGCAGATTTGTCCTTAGCAAACTGGGCCAAGTACTTAACAGATGTGAAGGTGGGAGATGAGACTGTAAAGAGACTTATAGATTCGGGAAGCAGACAGACCCTAGTGCATGTTGAAGTGCTAGGAAAAAAATGTCCAAAAGGACCAGGTACTGATGTCATCTGCATCCACTGGGACACTCGGTACTATCCCACCAGCCAAGTGACTCTATTAATGGAGTGTTGCACCAAATGACAGTGGGGGTAGTACCTAAGTTACCTATACCTGTAATTATTGGAAATGACTTTCCAGGATTTACCGAGTTAATCAAAGAGGGAGTACATCCTGATGTTTCAGCAGCTGTGGTGACAAGAGCTCAGGCAAAGAAAATCTCAGATGGTGGGGACTCTTCCTTTCACTGATTTTGATTCAGACTTGTTTGAGCACTGCTCCAAGATCCAGAAGTCCAGGAAAGAAAGACGTCGCCTGAAGAAACAGTGGCAACAAAAGACTGATGGACATAAGGGGTTAACATATGAAAATGCTGAAGCTAAACTGATCACCGATTGTGATTTTCTTTCAGAACAAGCTAATGATGTTTCTCTCCAGGGTTATTTTAAGCAGCTGGGGGTGAAAACAAAACAGGGTGAACCTATGTTTAAAAAAACTAATGGGCTACTGTACAGAGTTTGGATTAAACCTCAGACACAAGAACAGATAGTACAATTGGTTATACCACAAATGTATAGATCTGAGTTGTTACAGATAGCACATGATAGTCCTATGGTTGGTCACTCAGGGAGGGCTTGCACCTTTGCCAGACTGCTGTACAGATTTCACTGTCCTGGAATTCATGAAGATGTTACTACCTATTGCAGTTCCTGTGCCAAGTGTCAGAAAGTAGCCCCAGTGACTAAACAAGCATTTGTCAATGCCGAACGTTCGCTTGCAGGTATTTGCAGTGGTGTTTGGCGTGTATGGTGCTTTACCCTAATGCCCTGTGCGATTGCTGGTATTTGCACAATAAATTTTCAGCATGACCTTTTTGTTACCCCCATTGTGCGCTACATATGCGGAAACACGTTTTGGGCAGGATATGAAAAATGACAGCTGTACTGCTCTTAAGGAAGTGTGGTAAAATGGCAATGTTGAAAATCTGGAGTGGAAATATTGAAAATTCGCAAACCTACGAGAGGCGTGGGAACTGTGCAATGCACGCTGTAAAACAGTCATTGTCAGGAATTTTTTCACCAAATTGTCAACATTGGCATTTTAAAACCTTTGCTAATGAACAGTGTCACTGTGATTGTCTTACTGTGTGCCATACATTGATTTTGCACACCGACTGCGCCATAGTGCACTACATGGGCAGAAACATGTTTTGGGCAGGATGTGAAAAATGACAGCTGTACTGCTCATAAGGAGGTGTGGTAAAATGGCAATGTTGAAAATCTGGAGTGAAAATATTGAAAATTCGCAAACTTACTTGAGCGCATGGAACTGCACAACGCGACGCCGTAAAAATTATTTTTAGATTCTTTCACCAAATTTTCAACATAGCCATTTTAAGATCTCTGCTCATGAACAGTGACACTGTGATTTTCTTAATATGTCCCATACACTGAGTTCACACAGCGACTGTGCCATTGTAGCTTATGCTACATGAAGTAGGAAACACGTTTTGGGCAAGATGTGGAAAATGACAGCTGCACTGCTCATAAGGAGGTGTGGTAAATGGCAATGTTGAAAATCTGGAGTGAAAATACTGAAAATTCGCAAATTTACGAGCGTGCATAGGAACTGCGCAATGAACACTCGTAAACCAGTCATTTTAAGGAATTTTGTCACCAAATTTTCAACACAGCCATTTTATGACCTCTGCTCATGAACAGTGTCACTGTGATTTTCTTAATGTGTCCCATACATTGAGTTTGCACATGGACTGCGCCATTGTGCGCTACACGGACGGAAACATGTTTTGGGCAGGATGTGAAAAATGACAGCTGTACTGCTCATGAGGAGGTGTGGTAAAATGGCAATGTTGAAAATCTGGAGTGAAAATATTGAAAATTAGCAAACTCTGAGCCTGTGTAGGAAACTGTACAGCAGGACTTATTAAACAGTCATTTGCACCAAATTTTCAACATGGGGTTTTGGGACCCTTCTCATGAATGATATCACTGTCATGGTGTTATTATTTAAAGGGTGATTTGCTCGGTGACTGCGAAATCGCCCTTGAAGACTGAATAACCATGTCAATGTTTATCATTCATGAAGAAGTAGCTACGTTCAATTGGTGCAAAAATCTAAAATACCTGAGATATGCAATAAAGTTGAAACCCCCATCTAGCCCATTATACAGCTTACCAGCATTTCCTCAGTTCGTGATCGGCTTTGAAAGTGCAGACATGTTCCTGTCCACGAAGATACGTCGCGCCGAGCTCCAGAGGTAAGTATGGGGAGTGTAGGGGCTGGGTGTGCAGTGGGTGGGTGCGGGTTGTGGGAGGAGGGACGGAGACTACGTGGGACCGTTTTTTCTTACAGGTTTAAAAAAAAAAAAAAAAAAAAAAAAAAGGACTACATGGACGCTTGCCACGCTTGGGTGGGCTCCTGGCATGGCAGTAGGATGGTTTAAATGGAGCCGACGGGATTGGCACCCCTGTCGGCAAACAATGTTTGCCCCAGCGTGGCACCAAAGCTTTGGGGGGCGCGGCGTGACGCGAGGGGGGGCGGCATGATGCGGTGCTCGGTATGACAGCGGTGGTTTTCTGTGAAGCAGAAGACCACCGCTATCATACAGAGCTCCCACACCCATTGATGCAGGACCGCCACGCCTGCTCAACGAAGCACTGGATTGCAAGAAAGAGGCACACCTCCAAAGTGTGCTACTCTCTCAAAATGTTCCTTGCGCATGTGCGCAAGCGAACGTAAAAAGACAAGGTGCTCCTGGTGCTCCTACCCTTCATAGATCAGCCTTTGAGACAATTGCAATGGATGTGGTTGACACCTTAGACAAAAATAAAATGGGTAATTGATTCATTTTGGTAGTATATGACTACGCTACTCGATACCCAGAGACAATTTCAATGCGTACTGTCACAGCCCCAAAAGTGGCAGCAGAGCTTGCCAAAATTTTCAGCAGGGTGGGCATACCTAAAGAGATTATTACTGATCAGGGTAGTAATTTTGGTGCTGCTTTACGGAAAGAACTGTACCGACTACTAGGTATCACTGCCATAAGAACCTCTCCTTATCACCCTCAGACGGACTTGTTGAACATTTTAATCAAACCCTAAAATGCATGTTAAAGAGGTTTGTATAAGGGGAAGGGGAAGGGAAAGACTGGGACCAATACTTACCATACCTGTTTTTTGCTTACAGAAAAGTGCCATAGGCATCAACAGGTTTTTCACCTTCTGAAATGCTGTATAGTAGACAACCTAGAGGGCCACTGGATGTAATAAAAGAAACATGGGAGGATAGCCCCCATCAGAAACAATTTATTACATCTTATATGTGTGTCCTGAGAAAGAAGCTGGCAAAATATGTTTAAATGACCCATAGTAATCAGGAAGAGGCCCAAAACCAGCAGAAGGTGTATTTACTTATTGAAGTTTCGGAATTACAGTCTTTTGAGTCAGAGACTCTTTTACAAAGGCTCCACATCAAACAGTACAAGTAACAAGTAAGTACAAACAGTGCAAGGTTTACAAAGGCACCGCATCAAAAACAGTACAAGTAAGTACAAACAGTGTAAGGAATTTAACAGTAAAAGTACACAATGTATGTGGAAGAAAAAATCAAATACGTTGAGTAAAAGAAGAGGAAGATAAAAAAAGAAAGGAGTACAGGGTGCAGTGGGGTTATAACAGGAAAATTGGGAGTGGACTGTATACATTGGTAAAAGAGTGAGGCAGAATAGTGCTAGTGGAAATGGTAGGCAACAGGGAGGGGGGCCTAAGAACACAGGACCGGGGTTAAGTGCTCAGGTAAAAAGCAGAGTTACAAGTAGAGCTGGCAGTCCGTGGGACACTGTCAGAAAGCCTAGGGTGCGGGGAAGAAAGTGCCAGCAAGGTGCAGAGAGAAAATTACTAAAAATAAGGAAAAAAGATCAAAAAGAGAGAGAGGGAAGGGAGAGAAGGAACAGGGAAATGACAAGAGGGCAGTGAGAGGTTAGAACGGTGAGATGGGAAGAGATAAGAACAGTCACAGCGGTTTAATGAGAGGAGATGCTGCCGTAGTTTTAAAAGGGCCAAGCTTGTCAGAGAATAGAACATTCAGTGGTAGACCATTCAACCAGACTTGTACATAAAAGCACGGTGTCCTAGAGCAGTTTTGCAAAAAGGGGCAAGGAAAGAGCCCTTCGTGGAGCTTCTTGTAGTTCTGGGGGTGGAAGCAGGGGTAAGAAATTTCAGGGCTGAAGGAGCAGACTGCTTGTGGTATTCTTTTTGGATAGCATGCAGGTTTGGTAAGTCAGCCCCTGAAATTTAACTAACTTGGTGGTAAGGGTCACAGATGTGGGTGAGCCTGTGTGCACCTGATGCAAGGTGACAGGCTTTGTTAAGAGCGATCATAACCCTGTTTAAAACTGTGTCAGATGCAGAGCCATAGATGACAACACTATAGTCAACTATGGAGAAGACCAAGCTTGTGACAGCCAGGTGGAGGGCATCATTTGTCATACAGTGTATGTGCCTATACAAGAGGCTAATTCTGGAACTTACTGCCTTGCAAACCAGATGACATGGTCTTGGTAAGAGAGGGAGGGAGGAATCCAGTGTAATGCAAAGGTATTTGAAACTGTTTACCTGTTCTAAGGGTCGGTGTTGACTACTGAGGATGGTAAGCGATGCACTTCTGTATCTGTTCTGGGGGGGTTGGCAGACAACACTGTTTTGGTCTTTTTATAACTGATGATGAGTTTGTTTAAGGAAAAGTAGGATTCTAATTCTACAGTTATTTTGGAGACAGCGTTCTAACTCAACTGGGTCCGGGTGACTTGCGAAAATGATGGCATCATCTGCGTATAGAAGCATGTTACCTGAGCAGGCTAGGGGAAGGGTATTAAGAAAAAGACTAAAAAGGAGTGGTCAAAGTATGGATCCATAAGGAACCTCGAGTGAACTGGCCAACTAGTGGAGATAGTGTCAAGGATTTTCACTCTCTGGGAACAGTCACTAAGGTATTTAGCAAATCATGAGGTGGCTTCGTGTGTGAGAGTCCAAGTGACTGGAGTGAGGTAAGGAGGAGCCCATGGTTTACCATATCAAATGCTTTTGTAATGTCTATGTACACAGACTCTACCAGTGGACCATGATCCAGGGCTTTGTGGGTGATGCTAGTAAACTCCAGGAGAGCAGTGGTAGTACTGTGGCCCTTCCTAAAACCATGTTGTTGGTTGCACTGGAGATGCTATTTGGCAAGATAGTTATTTGATCCGAGATTATTCACTGAAGGGCTTTAGAGATGGGGGAAGGATAGAGATGGGGCGGTACTTGCTGTGGGAGGTTTTATCGCCACTCTTGTGAATCAGTGTGACAACTGCAGATTTCCACTGTGAGGAGAATTGGCTTAAACAGAGAGAGACGTTCAGAATTTTAGTGAGGGGGAAAAGAACAGCACCTAGGGCAAGTTGCATTAGTTTCAGATCCAGGGAGTCTCCACTGAACCTAGATTTGCCAAGAACCTGCATGAGGTATGTTTTAGCTTCTCTAATGGAGACCATCCTGAAACGGTAAGGGAGGGGGGTATTAGCGGGAATGGAGGATTGTGGGGGGCCAGGGGTGGTGTTAAAGAAATCTGAATGGAGAATCCCACTAAGATCAGTAAATGCCATATTAAAAGTATTAGCACTTAGCTGGGGATCTTGGGTGGTGACTCCACTGATATTCAATGGGGGGGGGGTGGTGCTTGCTTTCCCAGTGAGACCCTTAATGTTATTACCCCCTTGGGGTAAAAGAAACATTTTTTGAGCCAGGTGAAAAGGTCTTGCTACTGTTACCCACTACAAAAAAAACGGTTAATGAAGTGGTAAGGGCCTAATAACGTTCTTAGATGTACTGGCACAGTTAACTATGAGATTGAAACCCCTGGTAGGAAAAATCCTACTCCGATATGACATGCTAACCTCAAGAAAAGGGTTGAAAAAGCACCAAAAGCTGTTTTGCTAGTTTTACCAGAAACTGATAAAGAAGATATTGATGTAGCTTATGACAGACTTGAACAAACTGTAACTGATTATGAAGTAAAGGTGAATGTTTCCTTAACCTCCGAACAAACCGCAGAAATTTGTAACTTGCTAAAGACATTTAACAGTACTTTTACCACAGTACACCAGGCCAAGCAAAATGGATCGAGTACGTAATAGTGACAAGGAATGCTCGCCCTATTAGGCAAAAGACATACAGATTACCAGAGTAGTTAAGAGCAGACGTTAAGGAAATACAAAATATGAAAGAATTGGGTATCAAAGAAGAGTCGAGAAGTGCTTGTTCATCACCAATGGTGATTGTAAACAAAAAGGAAGAGGGTATAAGAATCTGCCTTGATTTTAGGAAACAATCAAGTGTCAGAATTTGACAGTTCTCCTATGCTCTGAGTAGATAATTTGGTGGACAGACTGGGGAGTGCCAAGTATATCCAGACCTTTGATCTCACCAAGGGTTACTGACAAATCCCCCTAGCTAAAGAATCCAGAAACAAAACTGCATTTGCCACTCCTATAAGATTCTACCAAGGGTTACTGGCAAATCCCCCTAGCTAAAGAATCCAGACAAAACTGCATTTGCCACTCCTATACGATTCTATCAGTTCAGCAGCATGCTGTTTGGTTTACATGGTGCACCCACTACATTCCAGCGGTATATGGATGTAATTTTATCCCCTCACACTGGTTACTGTGTTGCGTACCTGGATGTCATAGTGTACAGTTCAGACTGGAAAAGCCACCTGTAACACCTACGAGCAGTTATCCAATCGATCAAAAAGGCAGGTCTGACAATTAATCCTACCAAGTGTGCATTGGGCATGCAGGAAACCAGATATTTGGGCTACGTTTTGGGAAATGGAGAAGTCCAGACAGAGGTTTCTAAGACAGAAGCTGAAGCTAACAGCCCTGTCCCTAAAACAAAGAAGCATGTCGGGTCATTTTTAGTGCTGGCTGGTTATTATCAGAGATTTGTTCCCAGCTTTGCAGAGTTAGCTACTCCCCTCACTGAACTCACAAAGAAACGGTTCCCGAATACTGTGAAATGAACCCTCGAGTGTGATGAGGTTTTTCAAGCCATTAAGGCTGCATTATGTTCAGCCCGTTTTAAGAAGCCCAGACTTTGAGAAACCATTTTACAGACAGACGTATCAGAGGTAGACCTAGGAGCAGTCATGAGTCAGCATGTAGATGGGAAAGAACATCCTATTCTATACATAAGTAGGAATTTGCACAACAGAGAGAAAAGGTACACCACCATTGAAAAAGAATGCCTTGCAGGAAAGTCGGCCATGAGGTCCCTTAAGTTTTACTTACTAGGAGCTGACTTTGTACTTGTGACAGATCACTATCCGCTATGCTGGCTTAACCAAATGAAGGATAAAAATTCTAGAATCACACGGTGGTACCAGGCACTGCAGCCATTTATTTTAAAGTGATGTGCAAATCTGGAAAAGAGAATGTCAATGCTAATTTCTGTAAAGACATGGATCAGGAATTGAGAATGGCAAAGGTTGAAAAAACGTGAGTCAAAACTTCTGCTATGCTGCATACGCACTGAACTGTAAAAGTTATAAGCTAATGCTAGAAGATAATTAAAAGCAAGTTTTGGAAATCTGCTTCTATAAAACAGGTTCCCTCTTAAAGAGAGGGGTATGTAACAGGGCTGACTAAGGCCCTGCTCCATTTGTTATGCAGAAAGAGTTTAAATGCAAGGATCTGTTCTTTCTGCTCCTTTTCTGCCTCTTGTATGTCTGGTTGCTCAACCAAATTTTCTTGCGAGACCTAGGAACTGATCACTCCCAAGTTTCACAATTCTCCGCCTCTCACTATCTCTCTGCCTTCCCTTGCTGTTCTGTCATTTCTTCTCCTTTGCAGATCTGTGGGTATAAAAATATATGTGAATCTTTATACGGAAATGTCACTGATACTGGGATCCCTTTGTTTAAAACTGTATACAGTTATACTGTTGAAATGACTGCAAAAACTGGAATTCAAGGGGTTAACCTAAGAAGCTGGTTTGTAAACTCTCTGAGATGCTGTAAACAAGAGGCCAGTTCTGGGTCATTATGTCCTTTCTGCTGCACCTGCAAGAACATTGGAAACTTACAAGAACATGGCGTGAGAAGCATGCTGTTTTCTTAATGAGTTTCCCAGAAACAGACTTATAAAAAAAAAGCAGCAATACTTGTGCATAACAGACACAGAGACTGGAAATTGAGAAGGAAAACTCAGAAGAAGATCTCTGCTTTCTATGTTTGTACTGCCTTTGTAAATAGTTATACTGAATTTTTATTTTGCTGTTAATAAAACGCTATTTGCGAATTTTGAAACTGCTCCTGGTTTTCCTATGCTTCCTGACCTGTGCCACAATGACAGTCACTCCAATGATGACTGAACCTTCTGCACAGAGGATTGAATACCACAGAGTTCAAGGTCCATTCCCCTGGATGAACACTCTAGACTTAGCCAACTGGCCTGCACATTCAGTTCCCCTGCTAGATGAACTGTTGAGAGGTCAGAAGGTTTTTGTCTGTCCACGGTAGTACCCTGGTTGCCTCTGCTAGCATGCCCTGGTTTCTTGTGCCTCCTTGATTATGTATGCCACAGTGACGGCGTAGTCTGACCTTACCTTCATAACCACGGATTACACCCAATTTCAAAAGTGAAGCAGGGCAAGGAACACAACCCTCATTTTAAACACATTTATCTGAAGTTTTTGGTCACAGGAGTTTCCAAACCCCCTGAACTGGGATATGGTCCAGGACTACTCCCCAGCTCAAAAGGCTGGCATCAGTTGTTAGAATCAGTTCTTGTGGAATTTCCAGGAGAGTCCCTTTGCTAATGTTCTCCAGGTTCTCCCACCAAGCCCGCTATGGCAGACTGCTCGGGTCAATGGAATCTCAGACTGGCAGTCCACTGAGACAGGCGTCCAGACCTCCAGCATCCTGTTCTGAAGCAGCTGCATCTGCAACCAAGCCCACAGTACTAGCTCTATCACTGCAGGCATTACTCCTAGAATATGGAGAAGTATGTGGGCAAAGCCCACTAACTGATTTCCCAGCCAATGAATCTTTAGCATACGGGTTTCCTTCCTGGACACGGAAAGGAACCTCATCCATTTGAAACACTGCCCCTAAATGCTCCAACCTCAGAGGTGGTATCAGGGAACTCCTTTCCCAACTGACAACCCAACCATCTGACTCCAGAATCTTCAAAGTCCTTGGCCACCTGGGAACTAGTGATCATTGTACAATGTGGTTCAAAGCAAGTACTGTGGCAGGACTGAACCACACAAAGGTGAGTGTCCTGGACTTTAGGACAGACAATTTTAAAAAGATGGTGGAATGCCTCAGGGATGCTTTGGCGGGGGGGGGGCATGGAGGGACAGTGGGCAAATCTAAAAGGAGGGATAGAGAAGGCAACAAACCTCTGTGTCAGACAAGTAAGCAAGAGCAGGAGGAAAAATGGTACTCATAAGAGGTGGCTGGGAAGGTAAGGCCAAAAAAGTTAGCATTCAAGAGGTGTAAGGAGACAGAGAGAGAGAGAGAGAGAGAGAGAGATGTATCAGGAAAAACAGAGGGAGGCAGGGAAAGCAATTAGTAACGCAAAGGCGCAGAAGGACAAAATAGTCCAGGCAGTTCAGAAAGGGGACAAGGTATTTTTCAAGTACGTAAGCGAAAAGAGAAAGACCAGAGGAGGGATAGCAAGGCTTAGGAAGGAAGGAGGGAAGTGTGTGTAGGGGGATCAGGAAAAAAGCAGATATCCTGAACACGTACTTTACTACAAGATTTAATAGTCACAGCACACCTACACACCAAATAAAAGGCAGTAGCCCATTACTTAACCAAATGCAATAATTTATTCACCGATCACCACAACAGTGCAATATCGCCTGAAGTCTCACAACACAACTTCTGATGCTTCAACCAATCCTGGTCTTTTACGAAGATAATGCCTCCCAGTGAACACTCTTTAATAAATATCATTCCTACAGTCACATGATTAAACATTTAAAGTGCCATCAGTGCATTTTAAGACAAAGTGCAATATTTATAAATACAATCCAACCCTGTTTATCCGAACCGCTTGGGGCACATATGTTCAGATAAACGGGGGATCGGATATCAGAGAAGCTGAAACATAGTTTTCGTCAACCAAAACAAATCTTTATTTCATACAATAGACTTTTAAAAAACTGTTCTGTGATAACACAACTAAAGAACTATAGTACTGTAAGGTGCAAATCGCAAAGTGCAAGTCATTTCAAAAAGTCCAGCACTGATTTTCGTTTTTTGCTGTCGCACTGTTTACGTGCTGCTTGCTGCTTCATAGTACGGAGCAGCATTACTTGGACTGGATCACAGTCCGGCTGTGCCTCAATATACAACATACATTTTTCAAACATCTCTACTGCCTCACCATGTGATGGTACATGAATGGGTTCTGCAGTCGTCCTCTTCCTCGCTGGACTCATTTTCTGTTCCCTCTGGCAGTGTCACCAATTCAACAATCACATCCTCCGAGAGCAATTCATGTCCCCGATCATCCGTGTCCCAGGACACCCACTCCTGTATCCGTTGCTCATTTGGATGATCAGGGATCACTGAAGATCTGCTCTGGAACAAGACCCTCATTGTCAATTGTGTCTAGCAGCTTTTCTATGAAGGGGTGATTTCTTGGTCAGCTGCACTGAGCCTCTCCCCACAGTTTCAGCTGCCTGATGCCGTGCCACTTTTTAAAATGGTTCAGCCATCCTTCGCTGGCAACAAATGAGTCAGGGTTGCCAAGTCTATTATGGAATTGTAACGCTTTCTCCTTCAGCAAAGGCCCCAATATTGGAGCACCCTTCTCTCTTTCCCGGCAAAACCATAAATAAATTGCTGAATCCCGTTGGTCGTCATTGCAAGTTCTTATGTTTTTTCTGTCTGACGCTCCTGCTGTAGATTCCATTTTCATGGTGAAATCCCTCAGCTTCTCCTTGGCTGTGTTAATGTCGCTGATGGTAGATTTGCCTACCCCATACTCACCTGCCAGAACAACAGCCCTTTCTCCATTTTCCAAGTGATCGAGGATTCAGAGTTTTTCTGAGACGGTGAGAACAACTCTCTTACGTTTCATGGTCATTACCACTCAGATCAAACAACTAGAATTCTGCCAGCTTGGCTTTTAACCGCAGGCAGCACCTGAGCCTAATCAGTGTCAACTGCTCTGAATGAGTGCTAAGCAGGCGACGATTTAGTGCGGGAGTAAAAATACAACAGATGTCAATTAGTGTGAATTACTGTGGTGGACATAGCCGGCGTTCGTTAGGAAGGTTCAGATTACAGGAGGTCAGATAAACGGGGTTGGACTGTACATTCAAATGTAAAAGTGAACACACAAAGGGGGTAAACACCAACACCAATCACCCTCTTTTCATTTTAACTATATTTCTAACAGCACTCCATTTCCTTTATTTATATGTAATACACACTTAAAACTTCAAAAGGAAAGGGAACCAAATCCACAAGAATAGCTCTTTTGAACTGGAAAATATTTTTTCTTTACATTCTTATATTAAATTGAAAAAGGACTATAATTTGGGTTTCATGGAGTGTTTAACAACTTTAATTCTTACGGAAAAATAGAAAAAGGGCGAACTGATAAAACAGATTCTCTGTCACTGAGCAACCTGTTCCTTGTGCGGCTCTTTATCTTGCGTAGTTTTATTTAGTGTTCACTGAGAAAGGGGAAGGTGAGGGACCACAGATAAGGGCCTGGAGCATCAAAGGAAGGGAGGTCGACACTCATCCATTCACAGAGGAGAGGGTTCTAAGGGAACAAACAAATCTGAAAGTGGACAAGGCAATGGGTCAGAAGAGGTGCATCCTAGGACATTGAGAGAGCTCAGCGAGGTGCTGGCTGCACCTCTGACAGCCCTGTTCAACTACTCACTGGAGATGGGAGTGGTTCTAGGGGGGACTGGAGGAGGGCAGATGTTGTCATACTTCACAAATGTAGAAGCAGAGGAGGCTGGCAACTACAGGCCAGTCAGCCTGACTTCGGAGGTGGAGAAAGTAATGGAATCACCACTGAAAGAGAGGACTATGAAATATCTGGAATCCAGTGGTGTTCAGAAATCTGAGGTAGCATGGATTCACTGGGGGGAGGCCACGTCAAACAAATCTGATAGATTTCTTTGACTGGGTGACCAGGGAATTGTATCAGAGTAGATGTTGCCTACCTAGATTTCAGTAAGGCATTCAACACTGTTCCACATAGGAGACTTGTAAACAAGCTGGGAAGCCTAGGAGTGGATCCTAAGGTGGTAAACTGGGTGAGAAATTGGTTGAGGGACAGAAGACAGAGGGTGGTGAAAAACGGAGTTCACTCCAAGGAAGGGAGCGTGACAAGCAGGGTGCCACAAAGATCAGTATTGGGACCAGTCCTCTTTAATGTCTTTATCAGCGACACTGCAGAAGGGCTAGAAGGGAAGGTATACCTCTTTGCAGATGACACTAAAATCTAGGGTAGTCACTCTGGGTGTGTGTGGAAAGCATGAATAGTGATCTAGGAAAGTTGGAGGAGTGGTCAAGGGTATGGCAGCTGGGTTTCAATGCTAAGGAGTGCAAAATCATGCACTTGAGGCACAGAAACCCAGGGGTGGAGTACAAAATAGGGGGTGCGATAGTACTAACCACCACCAAGCAGAAAAGGAACCTGGAAGTAATCCTATCTGATGACTTAAAGGTGGCCAGACAGTGTGATAAGGCAGTGGAGAGAGCTAGTGAAATGCTTGGCTGCACAGGGAGGGTATCATCAGCAGAAAAAGAGAGAAGGCACTGCTACTCTATAGGGTCACTGGTGAGACCTCACCTAGCGTACTGTGTCCAGTTCTGGAGACCACATCTCCGGAAGGACATATACAGGGCAGAGGCAGTCCAGAGGAGGGCAACCAAAATGGTGCAGGGTCTGCATCACAAGCCCCATGAGGAAAGACTGAAGGACCTCAATATGTACACCCTGGAGGAAAGGAGAGAGAGGGCAGATATGACAGAAACAATAAATACCTCACAGGTATATATAAAGTTCAAGAGGGAAGCCGTTTCAAAACCAAAAAAGATGCTCAAGAGCAAGAGGGCATGCTATGAAGCTAGAGCGGGTAGACTCAGGGGAGATGTGAGGATGTACTTCTTCACAGAAAGAGTGGTGGATGCCTGAAACAGCTTCCCAGTGGAGGTGATGGGGGCAAAAATGGTAACAGGCTTCAAGAATGCATGAGATAAGCATAAGGGAACCATAGAGGTAGGGAAGGGGAGGGCAAAAGCCAGAGATCAAGTAGGGTCTGCGGTGTTATAGCAGGCAGGGAAAATGGTCAAACTAGGCAGGCCAAGCAGTCCTCATCTACCATCAACATCCATGTTTCTATGTCTGACACCAATCTTTCTGTCATTTGTGCAGCCCGGGCCTGGATGAGCAAGTCATCCAGGTAATGGTATACATGATGCTCCTCCTGTCTCTGCTGTGCCATAAGCATAATCAGAATTTTTGAAAATACCACGGGCGCTGTCGCCAGTCTGAAGAGAAATGCTCTGTACTGGAAGTGCTGTCCCTGAATCGCAAATCTCAGAATTTCTGATGCAACTGACAAATGGAGATGCGGAGACAGGCATCCTTCAGATCTATGGACATCAAACAGTCCCCTGGTTGGACTGTTCGTATGATGGACCGCAAGGACTCCATCTTGAATGTTGCATGGTGGACAATCTTGTTCAAATGTTTCAGGTCCAAAATCAGTCAACCCCGCGACTTCTTGACCACAAAATAAACTGAGTAGAATCCTAGTCCCTCCTCTTTCTTGGGAACTGTACAATTGCCTTGATCTGTATCAAGTGATTTAAAGTCTGTGACACTGCCTGCCTCACTTCATGCTGAGGTACCGGAGATGGTAGGAAATGACCTCTCATGGATACCAAAATGAACTCTATGGCATAGACCACAGACACACGTCTGATGTCAACTGGGCCCATTGCTGGTAAAAATTCTGCAGTCTTCCACCAACAGAAGGGAGAGCAGAGATGGGCCAGCGTACCTTCATTAGGAAGTACTTCCTCCTCCTCTTCTCGTACCTTCATTATGTCTGCAGGTGAAGGATCCTCTGGTACCGTTACCCTTGAATCTGGAATAGGCTCCCCTATTACTCTGGTTTCTGAAATTCCAAAACGGCTAAAAAACACATCTGGTCTGTCACTGTTGAGCAAACCCACACCCTCTAGATGTTGGATCTGCCTTCTGTTGTATGGACACTGGATGTTACCCCTGCTTATTCTGGATGTCTTTTAGATTATCATCCAGGTCTGAATCAAATAACAATCGTCCGGTAAAGGACAAGTTAAATAGCTTCAACTTGGATACCTGATCCACAATCCAATGTCGGAGCCAGTCACCCCTCCTAGCTGCTACGATATAATAAGTGGAGCAGGTGGACATCCGTAAATTGTCCACAGTAGAATCCCCCAGAAAAGCAGAAGCCATCGACACAACCTGGAAAATGCAGGCCTCCTTCGACTCTAGAGGGATACAGCTACCAAGGCAGTGACATATGGGTTTAGTGCTCTGGAAACAATAGAAGATGCATATGACATTCGAAGATGTATCCCATTTGAAGCAAATGCCTTTCTGCATGAATTGTCTACTCTATCATCATTAGCATCGGTTTAGGGTCACTGAACCTTCGACAAGTACAGTTGTGTGCTTGATAGAATTATGCACAGCCTTGTCCACCAGTGAAGGAACCTCCCACTTCCTGAAGTTCTTCTCCAGGAACAGGTAACATCTCACCCTCAGTCAATGAAGCTGCTTGTGCTTATCCGTCCTGGCCCATTCCTGTTCAATAATCTGGTCGCAGTACACAAAGTTTGGAAAACACTTCGGTATAAAGACTGAGGAGGACAGGACAGGATTCATGTCCAAGGACTCCCTGTCCTGCACTTCCTTCAACTGCAGTGTTCAACACACTTTCATTATAAGAAAGGACAATGACTTGGTATCACACAAGGGTGGGATCGGAATGCTCTTCTTGGGTTCCATCCACTCACCCATCTCTTCTAATGGATGATTTCATCATCTGACAGCTCTGGTGCTGTCGGGTCAGGAGTTTCTCGTGCTCCCTTGCACCATCATCTTGACCTTCCATGCTGTCAAGGTAGGGGATTGCCTGCAAATCTGGGTGAGCAGGATTGCTCTGGTGCACATGGATGTACCTATATGAGTCTCCCCTGAACCAAGGGACCAACCATGGGTTTGAGTTTGTGAAAAGGAGTGTCCTGTGAGACATGGGAGCTCAGCAACTCATTTAAGAGTAGCAAAAATGATCTGTGCAAGTCAGTGTTATCACTACCAGTTGGTACCCTAGGTACACCCCCCAGCTCATGGGTTTGGTGGGGGGGGGGGGGGACCAAGAGAGAGATTGTATTACGCAATTAGGGCAGCTGACCCCAGAGGCAAGGGTCTCATCATCCTCCTGCAGGTCTTACATCTCTTAAACAGTACTAGTCTCTGATAAGCCATGGTGCCACTTCTAACAGTCAGTAAACAAAAACAACTCCAAAAGAGATGCTATAAGAACTCTATGGTCCCTATGCTGCTGGCAGAAGAGCAATGTAAACATTTTCTCCCATGGAACTGGTGGTGTCCCTCAAAGCTGAGTGCTTACCTCATATAGGAGTAAGCCCACTGAGCGAAGAACTGTGCCTCCACGTAAACTCACCCCCCAGTGATATCCCTCTAATGTCCTCTGTGGATCTATGGCAGATCCAGCTCTGCCAAAGTGGGGAGAAAAAGAAACAATGATCCTGCCAGAAGTGCTGAAAGACCAACGCTAAACCTGCTAGAAGTGCTGAAGAAATCAATTGGAACCTCCTCTGCCTCAGCTATTGGGCTGGGCTTACTACACTGGAGAGGAAATATGCTTACATGAAGATGTTATACCGATACGCGTAATGTCTTGTGGACACAAGCAAGCCACTGTGAAACAGTCTGCCTCTCAAAGCCATCTCGCTTGCAAGATGCCAACAGTGGCGCAGGGAAAACAAGTGTAACGCTTAGTAAAAGGACACAAAACTGATACCGTGCTCGAGGTTACTCCCGCTGGTAATCTGCTAGCAATGGCACAGAGGAGCCACATGGAGCCACAACAAAGGGCACAAGATTGTTATGCTCATATTGGACACTCTGCTTGCCATTAAATAAACACTCCCAACAGAAACAGTCCTCTTGCAGGAAAAAATATGGGGGGCCTGGAGGGCACTGTGCCATTTGAGCACCAAACTACTGAAAAGAATATAGGCACTGCTCAGTAGAAAGGGGATCCCACGCAGACTAGCTAAGAAGGCTCAGACTGACTAAAGGAAACTACCCACAAACTGAAGAAGGAGGGATAGTCCATCAATAGCAGCATGCTAGGGAGAAAGAAAAGAGAGAAAAATAGATTAGTCCCAATCTATATGAGTAACTAAACTCACCCCCCCAAACAAATGACACACTTACCTGACGCATCAGGCTGTGGAATCGGAGATCTCTCTGTTCCATACCCTAAGCAGAATAAAAAGGCATGTGGCCCTCGGGTTAGTAAATTAGAAAGCTGCGGCTTAACAGGCACGATTTCTAAATTTGAGGGTGCTCCCTCTCACCAGGTAGCCCCAACCTGCCACTCAGTAACACAATCCTTGCCAGATAAACTGAATGAAGAGCAGATGCTTTTTAGAGAAAGTTCCACTTATACTGCCTACCACTTCTGTGGTACAACAAAAACTGGATAACTGGTGATCTTGGAATCCTCATGTGTACAAGGTTCTATCCTAACTGACGCTTTGGGCTGTACCACTACCCCACTGATGGAGCTCATTACTCATATGTATTAACTTCCCATAGACAATGTGTAGCGATGCAGAAACATACATATTAATATGTGACTCAGAAGCCAGTCTTGGATGAAATCTGGCACAGATGAATGTTATACAAATTAGACACGGACATTTTTGTACCCTAGACCCTTTATTTTTAGTTTTATTACTTTGGAAAGCATGACTACATAACTTGAGAACCTTTAAACAGACTGAGTGCATAATACAAATATGCAATTGACTCTCTTGGGTTTGCGTACCCTCTACCTTTCCAACATTACCTGACAAAATCAGAATGCCTGTATAACAATGTCCGTGTTTTGTGTCTCGAAGCTGTGTTTTCTGTATGTACAAACTTTTTTATGTAAGAAAAACTAATTATAAAAAATAAAAATGAGGGCTAACACATTGAGTCAGTTTCAGTTGAGACAGAACAGCAGCAGCTGAGTGGTTGCAAGAATGTAAAGCTTACTGTGGGATTTCATTAGCAAAAGGGAAAATAAATACTTCAAATACAAAAAGAAACAGCTGGCTACTTTTGAAGGTTATGAATTTCAGGCAGTGTACTGTACTGACTCTGTGTATGACTAACGGCTGCTGCCAGGAATGTTCTGCAATATAGACAGGGCATATGAAAGGCACTATGTAAAATCAAATTCTTTCCTCCCTGCTTTCTAACCATTATTTATAATCAGTAGGTATCAATGGACGACCTTAGCATTGTTTTTGCTGGCCTAAGACATAAGTCCAAACTACCTCTCAAACTTGAGTGACTCACCATTATGTTGCCTGATGTGGCCAGTTAATTTTCTTTTTTAGCTCAAATCCCAAAGTGCAGACAGCAGCAATGGAAGAAGTCACTGTATATGGTACTGTGGTCCACCCCAAAATACACTCAGTCTAGCCATGGACAGGTGCAATTATCTGCAGGGCAGCAACATTCTGCTATTTTCACTGGTGCAATTATTAGCAGGACAGCAAGATTCTGGTACTATTTTCACTGCTGTACATTAAAAAACAAAGTAAAGCGTGTCCCTTGAACATGTTCCAAAATACAAATATATAAGGACTATACAGAAGCGCCTTTCCTGCATACTGACTGACCAGGAGCAAACTTAAATTTATTATTTACCATAAAGCACAGGCACAGATTTAGAAGTAATACAACAAAGCTTTAAATTCCAGAACTTCCTGGCACAATACGTGCCCACATTGTAGTAATATACACACATACACATCTGTGTACACACAAACACACACATATTTTTTCTATTCTTTTATAGACAGCTAGCTCTGGTGAGGACAGGTGGAAAAAGTACAAGCAACTGTTCTTTATGTTTGAAAGGCATCCATTTGTCTTTCATTTGGTGGGAAAGTAAATGCTGCATTTGAAGTGGAATACTACCTGATGGTAAGGTTTAGCACTGGCCTGATTTCAGTATTTCATTCTACGTGGATGGTTGTATAACCTTCAAATGTAAAATGGCAGGACACTCCATTGAACAAACGCTCATCTTGCCAGATTTCCAATTATGTGGATTCCTGACGCACATTTCCAGAGACGTCACCTATGTCTTGCGACTTTCACCACACTTTGCAGCTCCGGATCACCTCTTTTGCAGCCTGCAGCCCCTCAATGTTCATGTCCTTTAGGGCTAGCGCCAAGAGAACCGCTTTGTGCCCAGACTCCTGCGAAACAAAGGTTACCAGGTTCTTTGCATAGACGTGGGCCCGAGGCTGTGAATTTCAAAATGAAATTTCTGTTATTTTAGGACTCATCCAATTTAGAACTCTCTCCCATCTTGATATTTCCTCTCCATCCCCAAATCTAGCACTCGTGTCCGACATACACTGGCAACTGTTAGGAGTGATAGCAGCTATGACACACTGCTGTAAACTTCCCCATGACAGTGCCCTGTCAATGGCTGGGTATAGCTCCTATAATCTGTACCCCTCCACTGAATAGTGTTCTTGCACTAGCACTCACAGCGACATCCTCTGGTAGTGGAAGGGACTGTAACACTGTTGATGCCAGATATGGCTCTGATATCCTGAGCCTCCTCCCTTAATCTAGAGTTCTCGCACTAGTGATCACTGACAGGCACTGATAGTGATAGAAACTGTGACACTACCACAAGTTTCCTAGACGCAGTGCCCAGCCAATGCCTGCTATGGCTTCTGTACTGTGCACCACCTCCCCTGCACCTAGTGCTCAGTGAAATCCACTTGTACTGTCCAATGCCATCATACTGCTGCAAGCTTTTCACCAGCATTGCCCTATTAATGACAGTTATCATACCCATACCCTGCTCCGCTCCTCTGTATCTACAGGTGTTTCTGTACTAGTGCTTACAGTGTGATGCCCACTGGTAATAAGTAGCAGAGGCTGTCACACTGCTGGAAACTTTCAAACAGTAGTGCACTGTCATAGCTGGCCAGGTCTCCAACAGCATAAGCCCCGCTCGTGTCCTATCACCCTAGCTGCTAATGCTACAGGTTTAATAAAATCCTCCTCTTCACCATTTCCATGCACTGCTGGAATCAAAATCACCAAGATCTGAACTCTTAGTGCTCAACTCCGGTGCAGACGAAAGGTAGGTGGGGGGGCATGGGTCATCAAGCACTTGTGCACACCTTTGGTGAACAAAGGAGTGACACTTACATCTGCTGTGAAAGGCATCAAGTCGCTTACCATCCTGCCCAGAGGACGTGTGCAGCTTTTGTGGCACTGACTGCAGTGTTGGTAACAGCTGTGAAACAGGACAAATAAAACCTCTAACAAACCTACAAGGATGTACAAAGGCTATAGCCCTCTACCAAAAGCAAATAAATTTCCTTGATGGACAAGTGTAAATTCAGCTACAACTGTGGTTCAAAAAGTCCTAACAAGTTTAGATTTGCACAGCCCTCCCAAGAATAACAGTATTCAGCTAAAGAAGCCACATCTCCACTCTCATCCCCCTCAGCTTACCTCGTCCTTTCCCAGGAGCACTTTTGTGGTGAATGTCGGCTGGCTGATGTCACCAGAAACAATGCTGGGTGAAAGCGAGATTAAGGTGCCCATCTTCCCATACTGTGTCACCACCACAAAGATATAGTCATTAAACAAGGAGCAGACGACCTGCGTTGGGATTCCATTGATCACTTTGGTCTGGCATTTTGACGGCACAATGGGCTTCACTTCCATAACTAAAGCTACTTCTTTAGAAACATAAAAACAAATCAGAAAAAAAAAGTTAAAATCAGAAATAATGTTCTGGTCAGAGACAGAGAATCCCCCCTTCATGGAAACAGTTTTCTTTTGGTGGGGGTGGAAGGGGTGAATTGCATGTAAAAAACTGAAGCATATTAAGTTAGATCCACAGTAAATAAGTGCAAACACTGTATCTGATAAGATCAGTAAAAATAATTAGGAAGGAAGAACAAAATTATTATCAATATTGTAATATAGTATTAAAATCAAGCTCTCAAGAAGTGGGGCTCAACTTAAATAGGAACACAGGAAATGGAAGACAAAAAAAAGACTAGGAGGGTCAGTCGTGTTTGTGTCATACAGTTCAGGCAGTTATAGCATTCATTATATAAAAGAATTTGAAACCTCTTGGAGGCTCCCCTTTTACAATGAATTAAACAGCTTACCCCACAGAGTTGAAAACTTGTTTTTGATTTTGTACGCTATTTATTGGGCAACCTGTTGCAACCTGCTGCAATTTTTTGCCATTACTGTCTGTACTGTACTTGACTTGCACACTATATGCCACGATTTTTGTAATTATCACTTTCAGCATATTTGTATCTCTTTGTAACTATGCTCTCCCCTTCCCCTTCCCCCTGGTTGCACCTGGAAACAAATCTTGGCTCAGTGTGCCTCCCCGGTCACTAATTTTCAAGTAAATATATAAAATGATTCTCCTTGAGGAAACTGAGAAGATTCAACTCTCCCTAATTACATGGCTTTATTTGAAAGTGTGTTACATATGTTTATTGCTTTCTGGATGAAAAAATGCTTTGCCACACTACCCCCTAACTCTATCCTCTCTAAATATAGGGTATGTCCTTTATAATTCTACTGCCTGAACAAGCTGAACAGGATTCCCAAATCCACCTTACCCAGTCCCTTTCAAACTTCAGTGCAGGGTCAACCTGTATGCAGGTACAGTATATATGGTATTTGAATTTTATGATGCACCCTATACACACTATTAACACCATACCAGTAAGAATACATTTTGCCAGCTATATGGTGGCTGCCAATCGTTCACTTGGCTGCCGGTCTGCCAGACATGGCTTTGATGTATGTTACGAACAGCTGGCGAGCCTCACCCCAAACTCCAGCTGTGCACTCCTTATAACAGGCAAGCATTCTCCACATGTCCAGGGTATGGAGTCAGTACTCGGCCTCTGAAGATTATTAATCCTTAGGCTGCTGACAGAATTAGAACACAGAGTAATTCTGGACTGATATACCAGCAAGAGTTAAAGTATACCAGAGGGTTAATCACTTGGCTAAGACAAAACTCTGATATCACTTTTGGGAAGACCTTCAGGTGGTGGTGAAGGGCAACCTTGTCCTTGTAGAAGACCAGATAAGGAGACTCCATCAAGAGTGCCTGGAACTCACTAATCCTTCTGGCTGATGTGAAAGCCACCAAGAAGACCGTCTTCCACAACAGGTGTGACATCTCACATCTATGCATAGGCTCAAATGGCTTGCCAGTGAGCATACCCAGAACCTGCAGTAGGTCTCAACGCGGTGGTGGCTCATGCACCGGGGTGGACAAGTGGTCAAAACCTTTAAAAAAGTGCTCAACCATTTTCTCCGGGGCCACCACCGGATTACCAGCCTGAATCCGGTAATCAGAGATGGCTGCCAGGTGCACCTGCAGGGTCGTCGCTCACAGGCACTACTGAGAGAGGAACCAGAGGTACTCAAGGAGGCTTGTTAAAGGGCAGGCAAGGGGATTAAGCTCCTTGCCCAAGCACCATATCGAGAATCCCTTCCATTAAAATGCACAGCATTTGAAAGGACCTTCCCCTGTTGTCTGATCAGCAGTTCCAAACGAACAGGCAACCGCTAAGGAGGCCTGCTGCCAATGCTGAGGAGATCTGGGTGCCACAACTCTGTGGGCCAGTCTGGAGCTATCAGGATCATCTGTGCTGCACCTTGCCCTTCCAGGCCTTCACCACAACCTTGTGGATCAAGCCTTGATTCAATGGGAAGGGAGGGTAGTCCAGGGCCTTGCAAAGGCATTCCCCGACAGTGTCCCGGTTCTCCCAGGAGGCAAACGCGTCCATTGGGGGGGGGGTGCCCCACTGGAAGAACAAGTGGCTTTACCACCTCCTTATGTAGGGTCCACCCATGCAATGTCTCTCCCACCTAGCTGAGAGCATCGGCCAACTGACTGAACTCCTGAAACATGAATCACCAGGAGATCTGCACCAAGGCTGTGCATGAATGTCCAGGTGCAGAAAGCTTCCCTACACAAAGGATGAAGTGTGTTCCGCCCTGCCTGTTCAGGTAGAACACGGTCATGGCATTGTCTGTCTGGACCTGCACGACCTGACCCCTGATAAGTGGAGCGAATTCTGTGACTCAGTCGCACTGCAAAGAGCGCCACCAGGTTAATGTGGTGATGAGACTCCCAGGGTGATCCCACCCCATGGGCTCTCTGGTCTCCCAGGTGTGCTCTTCACCCCACCAGAGACATGATCTTCATGAGTGTGACAGACAGCTCTGAGCAGACAAACAGGATTCCTTCCTCCACATATTGCAGGACCAGCCACCACAGGATGGCATTCCACATCAGCTGAGTCACAAACTGGCTGGTCCACATGACCTAGCTGCTGAGACCATCAACGGCCCTGCTTCCACTGGAGGTGGTGCATCTGCCAAACTGACCCAATGGACCATGCTGGTGATGGATGCCATATACCCCAGGTAAGGCCCTGAGCCTGGTCCGCAGGGAAATGGGCCTTGGCCCGCCTGCGAGAGATCAGTTCAGACTTGTCTGGGTTGACCAACAGGCCCAAGTCTCTGCAGGTCTGGAGGGCCAGATGTGTGGATCATTCGGGTCTCCTTGGACGGCCCAGCTATCATCCAGCTGTCCATGTGGGGATAGACCTCAACGCCCTTGCACCTCAGGAAGGCTGCAACCACTGCCATGCACTTGGTGAAGACTCTGGGCGCGAACGAGAAGGCGAATGTGCATGACCTGGAACTGATACTGAACCCCTTCAAAGTGGAACCGTAGGTAACACCAGTAGGACAGACTGGGACGTGGAAGAATGCATCCTGAAAATCCAGATAGCAGAACTACATGCCCTACTCCATGGATGGTACAATCTGGCTCAGACTGACAACCCAGAATTTGCGCTTTCATATAAATTGGTTCAGGTCATGTAGGTCCACAGGCAGGAGAATGACACCTTCTAACCTGTCAATGGGCAGCTTTGGAAGAGGGGCTGGGGCCGAAGGGGCACCACTGCACCTGCGCCCGCCTCTTTTTGGCCCCTTGCCCTGAAATTAGGCTTTGATCGCCAGGCTTGATATTGCCCCTGCCGAAGCTGCAACGGCGGAAAGGACCAATACTGGAAGGTCTTTTTCCTAGGCTTGTGATCCTTTGGGTCCTTCTGGAATGATGCTGCAGAATTAGGCTGGCAGTGGACTTCTCAGTTCTAGTGAGATGTCTCTTCACAGCAGGACCAAAGAGGTCGGTGCCCAGAAAGAGGACAGTGGTCGATTTATGCTGAATATCCTGCATGAAGGCAGAAAGCTGCAGCCAGGCCCTGCAAAGCATTGCAATGGCTGCTGCCATGGCACAGGCACAACAGTCACCCATACCCAGAGCCATCTGGAGCTGGTGTATAGCCAGCGATGGACCCCGGTCTCTGACCAACTTCATCGTGAGACAATGGTCATCGGGAAGGTGAGGGAGAATGTCATCCAGCAACCCCAACAGGGAGTGGCCAAATTTGGCCACCATCATGGCACAGCTGACCTGATGAAGACCCAACAATACAGCAGCAGAGATCTTCTTTGCTGCATGGTCAGTCTTCTTGGACTCTTGTCTGGGGGTCGTCCATGTCCCCTTGGTCACTGGACTTCTGGAAAGCTAAGCCAGAGACCAACCCTTCAGACAAAGGGTGGTCTGAGAACCCTGAAAAGGAAGCTGTAGGGACCACATACTTGTGGACCATATAGATGGAGGGTGCCAGGCAGGAGGCGGTATGCTGCCAAAGCTCCAGGAATGAACCCAATTCAGCCACGGGAAAGGCAACTCCTGGGGAATCATTCCTGTCCAAGATGTCAGTGAAGGGGTATTTAGCCCTCTACTGAACTGGCTCCAACAGTACGCTCATGTACTCCAACATGAGCAAAGCCCCAAAAGACGACAGCCCACAGTTGGTGGACACTTCCTCGACCAAGCCACTGTTTAAAGTGTGGGTCCTTTAGGAATGCATGGATGACCCCTAAGAGTTGTCCGAGGACTCCTGAAAAACAGCCCACAACGGTTTACCACCATAGACCTCCCTGATGTCCTTGGACTGGGTGATCTCCATGACAGCCAGCCTGGCAAACATGCAGCAGCACAGGAATTCTTTGTGGGAGAAACCACCAAGGGCTGCCATGGTGGCACCTCAACCTCAGGTGTGAAGAAGCAGATGCTGGGGACACCCGACTCGGATGGACCAGCACAGACATGACTGGCGGTTGCCAGGTGACTGAAGGCCAAGAGAGTAAAGTCCTACACTACCCTGCAATGGTCCACTGCTGCCAGAGAAGCTCCTCGTAGCGCCATCGCATCTTGTGGTACTGCCTCCCAGTCAAGCGGGATCGAGAACGTGAGTGTCACCTCAACCTCAACCCATGGGCTGACATCGGAAGGGGTCCTCCAGAGGGTCATGGTAAACCACATGTTGAGCTACTTTCTTTAGCACCATCTTCGGATATGCAACACCAGTTGAGGCTGGTCCTGGAGTGACCCAGCCAGGGACATTGACTGAGCCACATGCTCCTGTGTGAGGACCGGGAACACTGGGGTATGGGAGATCAACTCGTCATCAAGCTTCTCTGACAGCTGGTTGAAAAGCTCAAGAAATACCTTGACCACCTGCTTAACCGAAGTCGAGATAGACAAGTTTGTTGAGGGTACCATGGAGCTCTAGACCTGGCCCTCAACTGAAGGCAGCTCAACCAAAGGTGAGCGGTCGGGGGAGTTGAGGGAGCCAGAGGAACTTGTTCACTCCCAGTCCCATGACCTGTACTGGCAGTACTTGTGCGTCTTGTGCCGGTGGGAAGGGCTCTCCCCGAAGGTCTGGAGGGCCCAACACATTTCTTGAAAATCTTCTGAGAAAGACCCTCTGACAATTGCCCCAGCAGGAAGCAGCTCTGAAAGAGATGAGGCACCCACCGCAGCTGCATCCACCTCCTCAAGGGTTGCAAGCTGCAAAGCCAAACCATGCAGCCACTGAGGCCTTCCTGTAGCCCTTAGGTAGATCCTTAGAGTCCCTTTACGAAGGTTATTCGAGGTTCAGCCTAGCCTGACGATCTTCCAGGGACGATGGGAGCAACACCTGGCAAAGCTGTAACCTGCCACACTGTGCTGCCCCCACAAGCAGCAGAGGCAGGACATGTGGTGGTCAGTGACATTTTCTGCCGGCACATATCACAGAACTTGAAATCCCATGGCTTCCATTCTGCCATCCTCAATACTTTCATCTTCATCGAGAGAGGTAGAGTCAGAGACAAGGAGAAGTAACTGAAGTTTGTAAAGAAGGTCAAAAGGTTTTGCAAAAAGTGCTAAACTCTGGCCGGCCCACTGGCGCTGAGGGTTGAGGTGCTGGATGCCACACCTCGCACCACATCGGAAACCCATGTTTAGGAACGAGCATGGGTCACTGTGGGTCGGCTGGGAGGGCATGGATTGAGCGTCCGACGGACTGCTCTCCATTTCCGAGGAGGGGGGATCCCAGTGGCTGGTGTTCACCTGACCCCTAGCGGAGGCTGGGGCTTGACAGAATGGAGCCGCACAAACAGGAGGGCGGGGACGTGGCAGACGCCTGATGGGGAGCGCACAGTAGCGTGTGCGAACCCCATCGCTGGCGTCATTGCACGCCACGTTCCCGCACAAAGGGGAGAAAAGCGGAAAAAGAGCTCCCCAGTTGCCGCAGCTTGATGGCTGTCTGTGAGCATTCACGCCGGTTCCTGGAAGGGATCACCATGTGGATCCGGACTTGGTGGGGGAGTTGGTTGCCTCCTGCCACCTGGCCACGGTGGGTAAGCTGTGGGGCAATAGGTGATCGCCCTCTGTGGGAGACCGGTGTGGGTCAGATGGTGGCCGGAGGATCAGGATGCGAGGACAATAGAGCCGACCAGGGGACCCAGTGGAAGAAACAATCACAAAAAAATTGCTAAACTCTAGAAAATTCCTTGAACAGTGCAGAGCTGCAAAGAAGAAGGCCTGTTCCTTTCAGTGGAAAGAAAGATATGACGTCACGGGGCTGAGCAGGAGGATATACTGCCGGGTTGATAGGAGGAGCTTAGCCTTAGGTGGTTGGAGGGGCTTCGTTTGAAGACATCCGACGAATCAGCCTGTTCCAGTGGAACTTCCAAAAAGTGGATAGTGAACTGTACCCACATCCTTAAAACCTCTATTTCTGAATTCCTAGACACAGTTCACTATCCACATTTAAGGCCCCATCCACAACATCCCAGCACCCCCTTCTATACCTGCAGAGGGGCTGTTAAGTGGAATTGTGGTGCACAGAGATCCCACTATGCACATGCAGAGACTTCCACATATCACAGCCATGGCAGCTGGCCCCCTCCGCACCCGATCCAGAGTTGCACGTGCTTAACATGGGTGGCCCTGATTTGAGCAGACCAGGTGTGGACACATGCCACATCCATAGAGCAGTCTGTGTATTGTCAATAGAAGTACACAGTATGCTGCCCTAAGGGCTGCATTTAGAGGTTATGTGCCCCCCCTTTGTGTGCAGCTTGAAAAAGGTCCACGGGGCCCAGTCAGCCCACCCTTCATCAGCCCCCAGGCTCGAGAACCTCCACAGCAGGCTGGAGCAGTACCGACACTAGTTGGTAACATTCCAAAAATGTTGGAGGACTTTCATATCCCATTAACCCCCACACCCTGCACAGCCAGGGATCCACTGGGAGCTCAGAGTCCTGACCAACTTCACTCTCTTGCTGCCCCTGCCTGCACTAGAAGTGAGCAGAGGTTGTGTGTGTCGGCCAGTGCAGACAGTCTTCAGGGTGTGCAGAAGTACAGTCAGGATATGCTCAATAAAAGCATATCCCAGCCACGTATGTAGATCAAGCCATAAGGAAGTCTCCTAGCAGTCCACTGGGGAAGGGTGCTCACCCCAAGTTAGGCAAAAAGAGACAGGAGGACTGGGGACCCAAACGCAGCATTGCCATGACTGAGGACATTGGTCCTCTAGTGAGTTATGAATGTATGCGCAAGGAACCATATAGCAGCCCACCATAGGGTGGCAGTGTGTCTGGTGGAATAAGACTTCAACTCCTTGGCTGCACCTGCAAAGCTAACTGATAACATAGATCAATACTGGAGATGATCCCTTGTCCAGTTATCTGTCTGGCTGCCAGTTTGCCTAGTGTGACTGCAGCATGACAAACAGATGTTGAGCGTTACCACAAATGCCTGCCTTTAGATACCTGTAAAAGAGCAAGAACTGCAAATGTCTAGTATGTGGCATGTTTGCTCAGCCTCCAAAGTGTGTGGCCTCAGAAAAAAGTCAGAAGAATTAGCACCTGGTTAAGGCAAAATTCTGAGATGATCTCAGCAGAAATTTTGCATGGGGGCATAGGACAACTTTATCCTTGTGGAAAACCAGATATGGAGACACCACAAAAAGTGCTTGGAGCTCACCTGTCCAGCTGGCTGAGGTGATAGCAACCAAAAATGCAGTTTTTGATGACAGCTGTGACAAGTCACACATGTCCATAGGCTCAAGAGGTTTACCCACTAACAGTGACAGAACCAGCGGTAAGTCCAATGATAGAGCAGGTTCTTGCACTAGCAGGGACAAGTGGTCCAGTCACCATAGACATCCTGGCTTTTGCCCGCTATAATGAAATGGAGGCCAGGTGTACCTTCAGTGGCGTGGTTTGCAACCCTGATTATGACAGGAAAAAGAGGTAATCTACCACACATGCAATGGGACAGGTAAGGAGCGCCATCCCTTGCCCGGTGCAACAGTGAGAAAACCTTGTCCACCTGCAAGTATATGCCTTGCAAGTCAAATCATTTTGAGTTGCCTCCAGCACAGGGAGGGCAACTTCAGAGTGAGCAAGGGCCTGAAATTCAAGCTGTTCAGGAACCAAGCAAGTGAGTTATAAGGACTGCAGGACTTGTTGCCGGACTGTCACCCCGAATCTCATCTGACTGGAAGCAATCACAGAAGGCTACGACTGAGACGATCTTGGTACTAGAACTGACATGGACAATCCATAGCAATCGGGATTAACGATGCTCTCTGTCCCTGCAAACCTTGAGGACCATCTTGTGGATCAAGAGAAATGGAGGGAACGCCTATGGGAGGTTCTTTGTCCAGGACTGGTAGAACACATCCCCAGCAAGGTCCCAATTTTAGGGAGGGACAGGTACAGAAGTCTCAGTTTCCAATTTTCCACGAGGCAAACAGGGCCACCAATGAGTCCCTCAACTTCAGTCTTATATAAATTCTCAAGGAAATCAGCTAATACTTACTTAACCCATTCTCAACCTTGTAAGTCCTTTCCCATTTTTGTCTCCGATTACAGCAACTGTATTCTGTGTCAACCTTTGACCAATCTGCCCAGCAGTGGGTTGGGCTTATCACCCCACTCAAAAAACTTTTGCTGTGTGTAGAATAGGGGTATCCTGGCTCCCTCTGTCAGTAGCAGATAAACTGACTCACTGGCTGCTGTTACTTGGAGATATTCTTGAGACTTATCTGTATAGGACAACTTCTCAAGGCTTTGGAGCCATTCCTTCAGTGCATTCCCTTCACCCTTTTAAATGACATTTGGCTGCCAGACAGGAAATTATCATGCCTTCCATACAGGCTGTCCCAGGCTCCCAAAAGACAGCTCTCTATGGTGACAACTGGGAGATGCAATCCTTAAGTCCCATTGACATGTTAAGTACTTCTTAAACTTTTTATCTTGTAACAGGTATGAGGGGTATTGCCATGACTGTTCTGTCTTCTCGGCTACGTATCTGATCTAGACTGTGATAACCTGCACACAGTCTGAGGTAATGGCAGGGCTTAATTCTGTGGACACCACCTTAGTATTCCACAGGGTCATAAAGCAATCCATTCTCAACTACGAGAAGTGTGGGTTCAAGAAAAGGTATACTCACTCTCCCCCAGTTGCACCGTGCGCCATGTGTCGAATGGATCCATGTCCAACAGTCCTCGTCTCCACTGCTCCACCGCAGTACCATGGCACACCTCCCTTTATCCCTGTCTAAATGTGGTTTGAGAGCATGTGAAATCGCCCCCCCCCATAAGGCCTTCAGATTGCACCCTCTACATTAACTCTATCGTATCTTGATAAAACTGGGCTTAAATATTGCCGGTTCATACAGGTTTCCCAGAGTAACTGGGGTGCAATTTATTGTGCGCTGCACAAAAATATACCACTTCTATGAGGGGTCCGAATCCACCCTTGATATCTGCAATGGCAGACTTCTGTGCAACAAAATAGACACTTCCCTTTTATGAGAGCTATAAGGGGCTATGTAACATTTCCCCACTCAGTCCTTCTCAAGCTTCAGCTGTTCCTGAACCATAAGGCCAGTCTCCTGCAGCATGGCCACCTTGGCACCTTTTTTCTTTAATATTGTCAAAATTGGTGGGCTGGCCTGCTAGCGCAGCAGTAGCGCTATCGCTTGCGATGCTGACTACCCAGGTTCGGATGCAAGCTCAAGGTGTCAGAGGGACAGCCGGGGAAAGGAGGATTGAGGTTGGTGGGACAGCTCTCCTTCTCCGGGGGGGGGCTCGGTGCTTGACTGGCCCCTGGTGGAATCAAGGGAAATGGCAGCCCGAGCCAAAGGAGGCAGTGGGGACAGGGCAGACATCAACGTGTGCGCCCGGATGTCAGCGCATGCCATGTACCCCCAGGAGGAGAAAACGGAAAAATGCCTGGCGGAAGAATGAAGAGGAGTGCCCGCAGGCCCTGTACCCGACCAGCTGAGTACACTGGCCTGAACTGGATCTGTGCTTGGTGGGACTTAGGGAACCCCCACCAACTCCTCTGGGGGGGCCAAGCTGGGGAGGTGGGGGGGACGTCCAGAAAGGCAAATCCTGGGGCACATTGGTGTGATAGGGCTAGGGGGAAAAACATGCTGTCAAGATTTTTTTTCCTTTTCTCAGGGTAGGAGGAATCATGAACGTTCCAGAAAACAAACACAGTTACATTATCTGTAATTGAAATGTATATGGGAACTGGATGAGATATCCGTTTCCTACATACAGGATCCAGCTTCGAATGTCCGAGGGTCTACTTACCCCCCCAAAGAACACTGTAGCCCCTCCTGTTATAATTCTTGTGCAGCCCTCTTTAACCAAGAAATAAACTGTCAGTGTACGTAAACAGAACCAGAACTTCACAGCATTAAAGTACAGCTGACAACATACAAACGTCAATAACTCCCATGTTTGTGTTTAAGTCACTGTGATAACCAGAGTACCAATTATTTTCCCTCCCTCCACCCCATATTTGTGCTCTCAGTTAAGTCAAGTGCCTCCATCTTTCCTCCAGCACAATTCTTATTTATTTATGTGTTTATTTATTTATTTTTTGACCAGGTAAGTGTACTAGGCAAACAAATACCTATTTTCAGGCATGACCCGGGAGATTACAAAAATTTAGGTAGAAACTTGACAACACATATTAACTCAGCACGAGTGAACTACTGTGGGACTAATTACACAGTGGACTGTGAAAACTATACAAATCATAGGAATAAATCCACATACTGCCTGGGATAATAAACAGTGAACTATACATAACTGCACAGTGATTTGATTCCATAGTAGGTTAAAATCAGGGGTCGAAACTAACATACAAAACTTGTTCCCAGTGCAAATGGGAACAATCTAGTGCATGTGGTTTTGTCCCTTGCATGCACGATAGTGCATGCAACACTGACCCTGATGTTGGAGACCTGCGACGCACCCCTGGCAGTAACTGCACTGCCTTGGAGAATGCTGAACTGAGTGGGAGAAAGTGCTTTTTTTAATCACACAGCAATGCAGGAGACAGCACTAGATCTTGGACACTTGGGTCGGTCTACATCGACCTAAGGCGTTTGATACTGTCCACAATGACCCCCTCCTTAACTCCCTGGCCACTGCGGGGTTAACTCCAGAAACTATGTCCTGGTTTGGGAGCTACATAAGTAATAGGACCCAACAAATCAAAATTGACTCCACCCTCTCAGCCAGCCTCCCAGTTCGTTCCGGGGTCTCCCAGGGTTCTATCCTGGGCCCCCTTCTATTCAGCCTTCTTCTAAACTCCCTACCCAATGCCTGCTCTGGTCGAGTACTTCTATATGCTGATGATGCAGTCCTCTTCTGAAGCCACCCCAACCTTACCCCCCAACATGCCTCAGTAATCCTCTTAGCTGAAGCCTGGTTTTCTGAGCACCGTTTAGTTCTAAACTATGAAAAAAAACAAGGCAATGATTTTCTCCCACTGCCAGAATCCACTCAGTGACTCTACTTTGTCAGTCCTCACCACCCAAGGCTCCCCCACTGAGCAGGTTAACTTATTCAAATACTTGGGTATCAGCCTTGACTCCTCCCTCTCCTATCGAGCACATATTCACCTCCTCTGCACCACCGTCAATGTCAGAATAGGACTTCTACACTGGAACAAACACTGTCTGCCCCCTGATGCACTTCACCTGGCTGTATCATCCTCAGCCCTCTCAGTACTGGGATTGTGTTTTATGGCTCTGCACACAATTCTGCCCTTCACTGAATTAAGACTGCACTGAACAAAGCCTGTCGCCTGGTGATAGGCTGTGATAGATACGCCCACACATGTGATCTCTACACTTGCTCAAATTGGCTTAACTGTGACTGCTGTCTTAAATATCACATCTGTCTCCTGGCCAATAAAATTCCGTGTAAAAACTCTCCACCTGGACTACTTAACCTGATCCAGCCCTCTCCCATAACAAGGGCCTCCAGGAGTACCGCTAAGGCCACCCTCACGGTTTCCCGCTGCAGGACATCACTGGATCAAAGAGGATTTTTTCATAGGGCATCCATACAGGCAGAATGGCCTGCCTGCTGCAGTCTCCTCCATGACTAAGACTGGCCCCTTCAAAACCACCTCCAGGGAATTTCTCTCGGAGAGCTCCGCTGTGACTGCAACTAGGATCCTTCCACTATCACAGCTCGGGTCTTCCTCTCCCCCCTTTCCTCTCTAACTCATTATGTGATATAACTGGTTTGTGTAATCTTGCTTTGTTTTCCAACAAATCTACCTTCTGTACTAATCATTGTATGTATTTACTATTATGGAACAAATCAACCTACTGCATTAACTTTGCATGTACTTATTATTATAGTACCAATGACTTACAGTATGTATTTACTACTATAGCTCAATGTCATATTACTGAATTTTTTGGTCTTACTCGACCCTGGGTTGTCTCTACCCACAGAATCTCTATGAACAGGTTATTCTTTTCCTCTGTTATTATATATGTACTATACCATTTTTGATTACTATATGAACCTTGTTAATTTCTCTCTCTTATGCTTGTATACGTAGATACTCTGATGAGGAGCCTTTGCAAAAGAGTCTACGACTCAAAAGGTTGTAATTCCAATTTTCTCAACAAATAAATAAAATGCCACCACACTGTAGGTTGCAATCAGAGTCTGGGGAGTTGGGTGTGTGGCCAAGGCAGGAGCAAGGTGTTAGCCACTTTGTGTGACTAGCAGGGGAGAGCAGAGAAAGGAGGTATCATGGCATACCAGGTCTAGTCATGGCAATGTAGCGGGGGATTTGGACTAGGAGTGTCTGCTATCAATCATTCACCTCACACTAACAGACAGGGTTGTCTGGTTTATCACTGCGTGTGTGAAGAAGGAGGCTCTCTAGCAACCAATCATGAGAGTACCATCACTGTCACTGAAAATAAGTAGACTCGCATGGCTTGCAGTAGCACATCATGTGATTGCTGTGACGTCAGTCTTGGGTGGCTAATTGGGAAGAGCAGATTTTTTTTTGTTTGTTGTGAAGAGCATCCATTGATTGGGTAACACTATGTGATGGATGCTGTTCAGCAGCAATCAGAGCCCAGAATTCAGGATGGGGGTGGAGTCTTGATAACAGGCGTGTGAGACAGCACGGATCTTTGGTACAGTTCATACACAGGTCTTGTGGAGAAGAAAAGTGTGTGAAGGAGGATAAGTAATCTGTCTGGTATGGATGCTCTTAATCAGTGTTCTTAGTTAATTAAGTAGGGAAATTCAAGTGTGTGAAACAGAACACTACAAGTTTTAGCATTTTTCTGTTTCTTAGTGTAAGTTAAATTGTATTTTTTTTTTTTAATCAGTGTGGGTAACCTGTCTCTGGTGCATGTAACCTTTTGGCCATATGCACTGCACTGCAAGTATTAAAAAAAGTTAACTTCTACCACTGGTTATAATACAGAAACAAGGAAAAGTAGCTCAATGACAAGAACACTTTGTTACCTTGAGTAGATGTTCACGGAACTTCCTATGGAATACGGCAGTCGTGTGACATTGTCTAATGTCTGGTGGGATGGAGTTCCATAACAAGGGGAAGCATATGTAAAGGAGGATTCCCCTGATCAAGTTTTAAGTTTAGGAATAATAAATGGGGTGTAAGAATCAGACGTCAGAGGGTAACATTATGCACTGGATTTAAGAGGGAGGTGAGGGATGGTGGTCTTCTGTTACGTTGGATACCATATATGAAACCCCTAAAGGAGAGTTCATGAGACTGTGGCGGAGAAAGCCAGTCGTGTTTGTTGCATAAGGAACAGTGATGTGTAAGTTTATGGGATGCCAGTACAAAGCACAGAAACATAGAAGTTGATAGGATTTAAGGACCGCGAGGCCCATCCAGTCTGCCCATTTCTTTTTCTACCTTATAAATGTGCCATCGGCCTTTGATCTGTCAATGACCAATCTATTCATTCTCATCTGTAATGCTCCCTTATGCCTATCCCATGCTTGTCTGAAGCCCAGCACTGTATTCATATCCACCACTTCCTGAGGTAGGCCGTTCCATGCATCCACCACCCTTTCTGCGAAAAATAACGTCCTCACATTACCCCTTAATCGGCCTCCCTCTAATCTCATGCTGTGTCTTCTCCTGCTATTTTTCTTATACTGAAACACATTAGACTCCTTCACCTTGTTAATGTCCTTAAGGTGTTTGAATGTTTTGATCATATCACCTCTCTCCCTCCTTTGCTCTAGGGTATACATAATGAGCTCCGTTAAGCTGCCCTCATATGTTTTCTGATACAGTCCCTGCACCATTTTGGTTGCCCTTCTCTGGACTGCCTCAATTTGGTTAATGTCCTTGTGAAGGTGTGGCCTCCAGTACTGCATGCAGTACTCCAGATGGGGCCTAACCAGTGTTTTGTAAAGACGGATTATTACTTCCCTCTTCCGACTTGTGATACCCCTACTAATACACCCCAACATCCCCCTAGCCTTACCTACTGCTTTAGTGGTCTGCCTGGATGATTTCAGGTCATCGGTGATGATGAAGCCCAAGTCTCTTTCTTCCCTTGTGATTGCCAGCAACTCCCCTCCCAGCCTATAGGTGGCTTCAGGGTTTCTCTTCCCTATGTGCATGATCTTGCACTTCTTTGCATTAAACACCAGTTGCCACTCTTCCGATCATTTTGCTAGTTTATCCTGATATCTTCTCATTCTGCCCACCCCATCTGGATCATCTACTCTGTTGCAGATCTTGGTGTCAACTGCAAAGACAAACCTTACCCTCCAGTCTATCTGCAATGTCACTGATGAAGATATTAAACAGGACTGGCCCCAGGACTGATCCCTGAGGTACCCCACTTGTGACTTGCATCTCTTCTGACTGTATACCGTTTACCACCACTCTCTGTTTTTTGCCCGTCAACCAGTTTGCTACCCAGTTGACCAACTTCTAACACACCCTGAGCCTACCCAGCTTATTAATCAATCTTCTATGTGGAACAGTATCAAATGCTTTGCTGAAGTCAAGGTAGGCGACATCAACTGCTCCCCCTTGGTCCACCACTCTGGTTACCCAGTCAAAGAAATTTATGAGATTAGTTTGACAGGACCTTCCTTTTATAAACCCATGCTGTCTTGGATCCTGTGCTCCTATGGATTCCAGGTGTTGCATGATCCTTTCCTTAAGGAGTGCCTCCATAATCTTGCCCACTACTGAGGTAAGACTGACTAGTCTGTAGTTCCCTGCCTCCTCCCTGCTACCACTCTTGTGGAGCGGGATCACGAGCCCTTCTCCAGCCTTCTGGGACCTCTCCTGTACTCAGAGGCTCACTAAACAGTTCTGATAATGGCTCTGCTAGTTCCACCCTTAGCTCCTTTAGGATCCTGGGATGTATGCAATCAGGTCCCATTGCCTTGTCCACCCTGAGCTTATCGAGCTCTTGTAGGACCCTTTCTTTTATGAAGGGACTAGTGTACACCTCCCTCCCCCGTGTCCATGGTGCTGAGCTGTGGGCCCTGCCCTACTTTCTCTTCAGTAAATACTGAGCAGAAGTATCTATTTAGTATAGATGCTTTTATGTGGTCCTCCTTCTCACAAGCCCCCTTATCCCCTTTGATCTTAGCAATACCTCCTCTGGACTTTCTCCTTTCACTAATGTATCCACAGAAAGTCTTGTCAGCGGCAGATATTGTTAGAAATCCCATCTAATGAAAAGTGGTTTTGGAGGCCGCAGTAAAGACTGGTGCTCCATAAAGAAGTCTGGGAAGGAGGATTCCTTGGGCAACAGCCATACGAGCTTAGGGGGTTCAGATTACAACTGACTTCATAGGAGATGCCCAACATGGAGCTGACAGCTTTACAGATGCCCTGCACATGAAGCGTGAAACCTATAGAGGGATCAAGGATGACACCAAGGTAGGAGAAGGAGATGACAAGAGGACTGGAGTGTCTCATTCTAGTGTGTGTCCCAAATAACATGGATTGTGTTTTTTGTCGTACTGAGAAGTTTATCATGAGACAGCCAGTTATGCATATCACGAAGGTCAGAGGTGAGCTGCTGACTGACAGTGGTGATATCTTTGAAGCTGGTATAAAGAACAAAGTAACCTGTGTTTAAGATAACAGAGCAATGGGTCAAGCACTGGTTAATTAAGTTTATGTGAAGAGTAAAAAGAAGTGGCCCCAGTATAGAACCTTGAGGGACACCCCCACACTTGTGGGGCCAGGTTCAGATAGAGAGGATTCAAATTTAACTCTCTCTGATCTGTCCAAACGATAATTTCCAAACAAGGGTAGTGAAGTGGGAGATATATCTAGACAGGCACGTTTGTCACACAGTAGCAAGTGGTCAACAAGATCAAAAGTCTTGGTGAGGTCAATGAAGACCACTCCTGTGAGGTTGCCACTATCCATGCCTGAGGCAATGTGATTGGTGATGGTAAGCAGGGCTGTAGTAGTACTGTGCCCCTTGCGGAAACTGTGCTAAAAGGGAAAGAGAAGATCACATGCAGTGAGATAAATGTTAAGCTGGTTGGAAACAATTTTCTCCAGGATTTTATTTAAAACTTGTGGTACTGTGATGGGCCTGTAGTTCTTGACAGCTGATGATCTCCCTTCTTAAAGTTAGCCACTATAGTCGAGATCCCTTTATTAAAAACAGGCACTATAGTTGAAATCCTTTATTAAAAACAAGCACTATATTTCAGATCTTCCAGTGCTCAGATACCATACAAGAGTGCAGGGATAGATGCATAAGTCTAGTGATGCGAGGGGCAAGCTCACAGACACTAAGCTTAAGAAGTCTGGGCTCTATTCCATCTGCACCTGCAGATTCTGCATTGGGAATTTACTCTAGGAGTTTGCAGATCTCAGATGTGCCGATCCTCTTCAAGTAAAAGGAACAGCGCCCAATGGGTGGGGAGGGCTGATGTGGGGAGACACTGTGAGATGATGATGTGGACAAATCAGGAAATGCCTTGGTATAGGGGAAGAGGTCTCAAAGAAGAGATGCTAAAAACATCAGCTATTGTAATGCAATTCGTACAATTAACACCACTTGAGATCATGTCGAAGGAGGAGTGTTTTTCCCAGTATGCCATTGACATGTTTCCAAAACAGCTTTGGATTATGAGCAGTGGAGTTAAAGAGCCATTTACAGTGAGGGCACTTACTGTGCTAAGTGGTTGCTTTACACTCCTTACAACATTCCCTATATGCTACCCAGTTAGCAGGAGAGGAGACCTTGTTCTCAAGCCATTTTTTGTCCTTAGCGAGTAGCTTGGAGAAGAGAGGATAATCGGACCATTTAGTAACAGAACCACCCATATTTCTCTTGGTGATGGGCACAAATTCATTTTGCAGGCATAAGAAGGCAGAGATGAAGGAATCTACTGCACAGTTAGGGTCTGAGGTCTCATATGGGGGGACCAGTCAGTTTGGGACACAGCTGACCTGAAAAAGTCAGGATCAAGATTGGTGTAGTCCCGAAACTGCATGAGTCTGGGAGGTGACTTGGTCAGTTTTGCACACCACACACAGAAGACTGGTGATTGTTCACTTATTGCATCAGACAGCACACATGCGCATTTAATCCTGTCGGGGGGGGTGAGTATCCCATCAATAAGGGATAACACATTGCCACTATTGGACCTTCTGGTAGGTTCCGAAATTAACTGGGTCTGACTGAGTTTACTAAGGACCTGCTATACTCGGTGATCCAGTTAGTATTAAAATCCCCTAGTAGAATAAATGTGTTTTCTTTACCACAGCTCCAATGGATGCAGTTAGTGAGGAGAGGGAAGATATACTACCAGCAGGTGGCAAATAAATACAGAAGAGGTGGAGCAGTATACTGTTACTCAATGTAAGTACACCGTGACTGCACTCCAAACGGTGTACCAGGCTGAGGAGTAACGCTAGGTGAAATGACTCTGAGATGAGATCTAGAATAGATTAGGGTATCACCTCCTTTTTTAGTACTAGGATGGTCACACCGGATAAAACGATACCCCTGTATTGTACAAAGGCTGTCAGGGATGGTTGCCTTCAGCCAGGTTTCAGATATCCCCAGCACATCAGGTTGGCAGTGGGACACCCAGGCTGTAAGTTCAGGCTTCTAATGTTAAGGTGCATAATTTGTAGGCCCTTAGTGGACTGCCAGGGTGATGGACTAAAGGCAGTGGGGGGCGCGCGCATGAGTAGGACCAGAGTTTAATTCAACATCACCAGCAGACAGATTAATTACGGCTATATAAATTAACGGACAGTATCTCAAGCACACAGACTTGCTGAACAAATGCCAGTAATGTTTTCTTAGGAGGGACATCATACTGCTACAATGTTTAGGTAAGAAAAAATGGGGAGTACTAGCAACTTGCATATATGCTATATAGCGTGACACGATGTAATTTGTTGGGAGTTACATGCACATCCTTATATGAGTACATAAGAGGAAGTGTGTCAGAATACAGTGCACCCACAAGCAGGGCAGAGACCACAGTAGACAACCGTGACAAACCCACCTTTAATACCATAGGATGAGCGATGTAAGTACATGAGTTAATGAAACCAGTAAGGCACAGCATAAAGCAATAACTGTTTCGAAAAAAGTGGAAGAAATCTGGCTATATATGAGCTAAGTACAATATACTGGTTTAAAATATGTCAGAGATTAAATGATGTGGGCAGGCAAAGAACTGTTGGGTTATGTAAGCAAAGGTTAAAATAACTAAGCCAAGATTACTTGTGAGAACTCAGAATAACGAGTGACCCAGATGGGGATTAAATAGGGTTTACTACAAATCACCAGCAAACAGACTGTGCTGTAAACCTTGTATGGAAGCTGGGCAGGTAGCCAGTACAAACACAAACACTGTATAAAACTCTGAAACATTGGTAACCCATATAGGGATTAAAATATAAAAAAATTCTGAAACACAGGTGACCCATGTAGGGATTAGATAGGGATCTCTCTACAAATTACCAGAGAACAGACTGACCTCTTATCCCCTGCATGAAAGTTAGTATAATATAGCAGTGGACACGTGTAACAGTACTGGATTAAAAAATGTGGGAATAAAAGATGTGCATGTTGTTGGGGACTCAATGATAAAATATACAGATTCTGTGCTCGGCAAACATAGAAAGGAGTATACAATGGTTAGTACACTCCCTGGAGCAGGAATTGGGGATATAAAAAGATTACTTCCTGGACTCACTGAAAATACTATCACACCAGTTACACTCCTCCACGTAGGTGTAAATGATGTAGGCAAAAGAAATATTACAGAGATCCAAAGAGATTTTGAGGAGGTAGGCAAGTCCCTAAAGTCCCAGGGGTGTGACCTAATAATTTCCGAATATTGCCTGTACCTAAAGCAAATGTAGCGTTAACAAGGAAAACTTAAGGCTAAATGGTTGGATGAGCGATGGTGTCAGAGAAGACTATAAATATATAGACCATTGGCAGGATTTCCAGGGACATTATTTATTTTCCCAGGATGGGTTACACCTAAATAAACAGGAAAACATCTTTTCCTACAAATTAAAGCAGATAATTGACATACATTTAAACTAAAAATGGGGGATCAGGAAACTACACATAATATAGCACCCAAAAATAGCCAAACAAAACCCAAAATAAATGTTATTTCACTAAATGCAAGAAGTTTGAACAATAAGATGGATGAGCTTCAAGTTATCTTGCATACCCATGATATCCACATTTGCGCAATCAATGAAACATGGTGGAAACCGGAAGATACTTGGGATAAAAACATTCAAGGCTATATCTTACATAACAAGGATAGAAAATCGACAAGAGGCGGGGGGGTGGCCTTATACATATCCGAAGATATTGTATCAGAGGGCTTGGATACCTCAAAATGGGAAAACAGTGAGGTATTATGGGTGAAAATTTCTTTAAGGCAAAATACTAGGCTAAATATTGGGGTAGTTTACAGATCTCCCTCGCTTACCACATTGGAAGATATTACGCTGTCTGACTTTGTCAAGCAGTTGTCTAACTTAAATGACGTCATATTATTAGATGATTTTAACATACCAAGCATAAACTGGAATACACTGCAAGTTAATACAGCTATAGAAGAGCATTATTTAGAAATAATTAACCTAGCTGCTTTAGAACAGTATGACACAAATAACACCAGAGGGAATCACATCCTGGACCTGGTTTTGAGTAATTTAGACGATAAGATACAGGACTGTTCAGTTTTGCCACCACTAGGTTCTAGCAACCATTCAATAGTTAAGTTTAAGTATATGCAACAGACAAGTGTTACTTTAGGTAAAACTTCAATTTTTAGGTATGATAGAGCAGATTTTGAGGGCACGAGAAGCGATTTGCTTAACTGAAACTGGGAGACCGAATTTAAGGATGCTTCAATTTCTGTCATGTGGGACAAATTACAAACTAAACTGCATGGCCTAGTCAAGACTCATGTCCCATCTTCTAAAAAATATGAGTCATTAAACAAAAAACCTCTCTCTGTATGGAGGACATCAAAAATGAAAAAGAAAATAAAGAAAAAAAACAGAATGTATAGAACAGCAAAATTAAGCGGAGATGAGGGAAGTTGGGTGAAATATAAAGAATGTTTAAGGGTTACAAAAAAACACATCGAGCAAGCGAAAAGGAATTATGAATTTAAGCTAGCTACCAAAGTAAAGGATAACTATAAATCATTCTATTCATATATAAATAACAAAAAAGGTAATATAAAAAATATTGGCCCCCTAAGAAATCAAGATGGGACTATCATATTGGGCAACCAGTTAATAGCAGAACATTACAATAATTACTTTGCTTCAGTTTTTTAATCACCCTACAATTACTACACCTCAATGTAGTACGGCATCTTGCAAGCCAATTATTACCCTAAGGGAATGTGATGTGGAAAAAAAATTAAAGTTGTTGAATCAGAATAAAGCCCAAGGTCCTGATGAATTGCATCCAAGGATAATAAAGGAATTAGCTGAACAACTGGCAGGTCCTATAACCTGCCTTTTTCAACAATCTATAAAAGAGGGGGATGTACCAGAAGCATGGAAACAGGCAGTGGTTATCCCTATACATAAAAAAAGGGAACTATGCAGGATGTGGAAAATTACAGGCCAATTAGCCTAACTTCAATTTTGGGCAAGGTACTGGAGGGAATTATAAAAGATTATATTACAGATTTTCAACAGCAGACTGGGAAAACGGATAATATACAGCATGGTTTTGTAAAGGGCAGATCATGTCAGACAAATCTCCTTGAATTTTATGGTAAAGTAAATAAGGCCTTGGATGATGGGAGCTCAGTGGATGTGATTTTCCTGGACTTCGCTAAGGCCTTTGATAAAGTGCCACATGACAAATTGATTGATGCACTTAGTACGTTGGGGATACATTCTGATATCGTTCACTGGATTAGGTCATGGCTTATGGGTAGACAGCAGTGGGTTTGTATTAAGGGAAAGTATTCAGGATGGACAGATGTGACCAGCGGGGTTCCACAGGTCTCAGTGTTGGGTCCCTGTCTGTTCAGCATATATATCGGGTCTATGCGCTCTGCACCGGATGTATGGCTTTCAAAATTTGCTGATGATACCAGATTGGGTAAGGTAATAAATGATAAAGAAGATGCCAATGTACTTCAGGCCACTTTAAAAAAACTTGGAAGAATGGACACTAAGACAAGGGTCAACTTTCAATGTGACAAAATGCACTGTTATGCATATTGGTAAGAATAATACAATGTTCCAGTATAGGCTGGGAAATGAGTTATTAAAGGTCGTCACCGAAGAAAGAGATTTGGGAGTTAAAATATGCAATAACTTAAGTTTTAGGCCACATTACACTCAAACAATAAAAAAGGCTAGTAATATACAACATTGCATAAAAAAAACACATTAAGAGCAATAAAAAAGAAGTTCTTTTACCACTTTACACATCATTAATGCGTCCTCATATGGAATACTGTGCCCAGTTTTGGGCTCCTGGGGGCAGAGGCGATATAAGATCTTTGGAAAGGGTGCAAAGGAGAGCAACACAGAGGACAGCTGGGGTCCAGGGGAGGAGTATAAACAGAGGTCGTCAGTCTTAGGCCTGTATACTTTGGAGTATCGTAGACTGCGAGGTGATCTATGTCTGATATATAGGGCACTAAATGACCCCACGCTCTGGGAACAGCTAAATCTTGTATTAAGGGATCAACCCTACAGTACTAGAGCTCATCCACTACAGATTAAATCAGATAGGTTTAATACACTTAGGAGGAAGCATTGGTTAACTGTGAGAGTGGTTAAGATCTGGAATAAGCTTCCAATCAAAATAATAGTTAGTAGAACGATGGAATCTTTTAATATACAAATTGATCAATATATGATCAGTAATAATATTTTTGAATATACATAAGACAATGGCGAGTATATGGACTATAGTCTTTAAAACTCTGTAAACCTATGAATGAAACCTATGAAAGTTGGGAGGATAGCAGATACAGACACTGTATACAATTAATTATTAACAGTGTGACACTGTGGATACAATTTGCACAGATCCAGTAAAGTATAAGCAAGCAATAAAACCCCCTAGGGTGGGTGGTATTGGGCAATACTAGACCACCCAGGGGCATAATGAGGCCCGGTGCCATAGGCAGAGGGCCTTATGGTCCCTGGAAGGTCCAGTATTGCCAATACCGCCCACCCAAGAGGATATTAATGTGCTTAGAAAATGGGCTCTCATTATTTTTTTTTATAATAATGATTTCATATGGAAAAGAAGCTAAAATATTAATAGAAATGAATAGAAATGGCAGCTTCTGTAAAATAGTCCCTTTACTAGTTTAATTGCCACTAGATGGTGCTGCTACTTATGAGACCCCTTTTTTTATTAGATTGCACTGTGTCTTTCTCAGAGCACTAGACACTGTTATTGATTACTTTTCAGTCACCCCCATGAGTTGTATTATCACGTTAGCACTAGACACAGTTTTTTAAGGAAAAAAAGTGTTTTGTTGCCACACCACTGTGAGTAGGGTGCAAGCAGCTCAGTGGTAGAGCGAGAATGGCATGGTGTCCGTTTCAGGTGCGATCAGACAGAGAACACGGATGTCGGATGATGAACTCCTACTGAAAAAAAAAAAAAGTACTGTACTTTGATTTTGTGCAAAAATGTGAACGTTATTGTTGTATGAGTGATTTGTCTGTGGCCGACAAGCAGGGTTGAAGATTGTACTGGAATGAAGCACAGCCGGGTTGGGAGTGGTGGTTTGAAATGTATGGTGCAGTGCCTGGAGTGCGTTGTTTAAAAGAAAGAACGTGTGGCATGCTAAACTCTGAGGAACAGAAGGCACTTCACAAAAAAAGTGCCAATGAGCATATATTTCTGTTAATACCGGAAAAAGGCAGTTTGCGGGATACTGATGGTGCTAGGGATACAGTTTTTTTTTTTTTTTTTTAACATCGGGCTGACTCCCTCTTTCTTTTCGCTAAGTGAGTGAAAGAAAAATGTGGCTGCTGTGTTTCAAAATCTAAACTGGCACAATGATACCAGTTTGGCATTGGGGCATGGCAGGCTGGTACTTTTTAATTCCTGGACATCTATTGACAGTTAATGTACCCCCCTGGCATGGGTACCAGCCAATCACAGCCCAGGAAATGAAAAGCCCATTTTCTGAGTAGGTTACAAGTCTACTGATCAAGCACTGTAGGTAGCAGCAGAATATTCAGGTGACCCTGATAGGGAGAATCAAAATTAACCAACTAACACAATATAAACAAGCCCCAGGGTGTGAGTTTGCAGCTTTCAGCAAGTCAGTTAAGTACATTCCCTGGTGTTTTAGCAACCCCATGTCAAAGTCATATTTTTCTGCCCAGTACATGATGGTCAGCTAAACATTTAAAATCCACAACAAAAAAAATAAAAACATGGTTGCCATGTTTTGTTTTGAAGTTACGTTGGTGAGACTTAATCCCTCTTTATGGAAAAATTCCAGAAGGATTCAGATTATTTTATGTGGTAATAAATTCAATGCTTTAGATGTCAACATGAATGTGAAAGAAATCGTGAAACAAGGATACATCATTTGTTATGATGCTTGCTTTATTTTTTCCACAAAAAGAATAGAGAGTAAATTACCAATACTATTACACCCTCTTGAACTGATACTCCCAAAAAAGGAAAACATATTTGTATGTTTTTATACATAAAACCATTTCAACCCCATGTCATTTTCACATAACTTTTTGGATAGAGATTACAGAATATGGTTATGAATACAGAAAAAGAAAGAAATACAGGGGTTGCCATGCTTCTTTTGGTTATATCTACTCTCAAAGTTGCAGTTTCAGAGGTAGTCGACTCAGGACAAAAATAATAGAAACATCCCAATAAAAAATAACACTGGCAAGAAAACTATTCAAACAATTCAAAAGTACATGCAAAATGGCAAGGACTTTAACATAAAATAAACAGTGTAACCAAAGACAGACAGATATGTAAATAAAGAGCCTTGAATGATACCCACTGTTGCAACTGTGGGAGCTAATTTCCTTGTTGCCATCCTGTATTTATTATTAGCAGGACATGACATAATAGGATAAATCATTATACTAATAATGCTTCCATATATTTAAGAATGTACTTGTGCATCAGAAAAATGGGAATTTGAAACACCAGGGAACATATTTAAATACTGAGCGTCACAGTAACCCTATACAGATTCTGGTAGGTTATTTATGTAGTAATACATGATGAGACTAGACGAGCAGAGTGACTGGCTGCCGACTGCCTCCTGGGCTGACTCCGAGCAGACTCCACTCGAGGTCTCTGCGCTTGTCTTTAGCGTGAGTGCCGCAAGCGGAAGGGTTGCCTGGACTGGATGTCTTTTCAAGAGTGATGAATGCTGGCCATGCGATTCAACTGGCTGGGCACCGGGGGGGGGGAGGGGGACGAGCTTAGCATCCAATGGCTGCAGAGACAGTTTCCAGGATTCCAGTAGGAACACCAAGCGCTGGAAGGCAGAGTCTGCCTTGGCAAGCTTCCAGACTCTCTCGACCCCTTGGTGGTCCGTACGCAGGGTCCTATGGTGGAGGAGTGTGTCACGGTCAGCAGAAAGCTGAGTTTTTAGCAGCAGGGCTCAATTACAGTTTGAATCACACGTCTCTTCCAGCCTCGCGATTCGACTGGCTGGGCACTCAGAGGTGAGGTTTAGCATCCAGAGGCTGCAAGACGGTTCCCGGCACTCCAGCGGTAACGGCGAGTAATGGAGGGGAATGAGCCAGCCTTGGCAAGCTTTCAGACTCTCTCAACCCCTTGGTGGTCCACAGGCAGGGTTGGGCAGCAGAAGAGTGTGTCCTGGTCAGCAGAAAGCCAAGTTTTTAGCAGCAGCGCTCAGTTACAGTTTGAACTGCACGCCTCTTCTGGCTGTGTGATTTGACTGTCTGGGCACCCGGAGGTGGGGCTTAGCATGCGGTGACTACAGAGATGGTTCCTGGACTCCAGCATGAATGGCGAGTGTTGGAGCCTTGACAAGCTTCCAGACTCTCAGACCCTTGATGGTCCGCAGGCAGGGTCGGGCAGCAGAGGAGTGTGTCCTAGTCAGCAGAAAGCCAAGTTTTTAGCAGAAGGGCTCAGTTACAGTTTGAACTGTGTGCCTCTTCTGGACATGGGATTCGACTGGCTAGGCACCGGGGGGGGGCTTAGCATCCAGTGGCTGCAGAGACGGTTCCCAGGACTGCAGCAAAAACAAATAGCATGGGGAGGGGGGCGGCAGAGTCTGCCTCGGGAAGCTTCCAGACACTCTTGACCCCTTCGTGGTCCACAGGCAAGGTTGGGCAGAGGAGGAGTGTGTCTCAGCAGAAAGCCATGTTTTTAGCAGCAGGGCTCAGTAACAGTTTGAACTGTGCACCTCTTCTGGCCACTGGGCGCTCAGGGGTGGGGCTTAGTGTCCAGTGCCTACAGAGGCAGTTCTCCAGACTCCAGCGGGAACAGCAAGTGTTGGGGGGAAGAGTTTGCCTTGGCAAGCTTCCACTCTCTTGACCTCTTGGTGGTCTGCAGGCAGGATTAGGCAGCAAAGGAGTGTGTCCCGGTCAGAAGAAAGCCGTTTTCAGCAGCAGGGCTCAGTTATAGTTTGAATCACACACCTCTTCTAGCTGCTGCTTTCGACTGGCTGAGCACCTGGGGGCGAGCTTAGCATCTGTTGGCTGTAGAGATGGTTCTCAGGACTCCAACAGGAACAGCAATTGTGGGGGATCTGCGATGGAAAGCTTGCAGACTCTCTTGACCCTTCGGTGATCTGCAGACAGGGTTGCACAGTGAAGGAATGTGTCCCAGATGGCAGAAAGCAGAGTTTATAACAGTAGGGCTCAGTTAGAGTTTGAATAGTGCGCCTCTTCTGGCCATGTGATTCGACAGGCTTAGTGTCCGGTGGTTGCAGAGACAGTTCTGGGACTCCGGAGAGATCTCTCCATGGGTGTCAGCAAGCATACTCGGTGTATTTTGCTGAGTACAATAAAATCTGGAAAATCCAGGAGCAACATGAGCTTCAGGTCAGGGCAACAAACATAGACAAAGCCTGATGAACATGAAGAACTGTTTTTCCCCCGCCTTGGATGCTTTAGCGTGAGTCTGTGATCTTTGGGAGATGTGTGGGGTGCTAAACTTAGATGCTATGATTGTACGATCGAGTATGCATGCATGAGTGCTGGTGTGAATGGATTTCTGTAAGGCTGGCTACCCTGATGTGGTACAGAGGCTAAGCACAATGTATCCTCAATAATGTAACTAAAACCAGTCTGACTGGTGGTGTGTGTGTTAGATACAGTAAGATGTTGTGACTCTATTAGAATCATTGGCTTACCACATATTGTTGACTGAAATGAGTGTGGGGCAACACATCTTTTGGTCTGTGTTTAGGGGGGCAACAGTTGTGTCAACTCTCAAATACAAGTTTAAAATTCCTGGCTACACCCCTGCATCTCTCAGGCCAAAACATGCAATTTATATGGTTCTGCACATTTATCATTGCTTTACACACTCTGAAGCCTCTAAGCCCCACTGTGGACCCCGCCCTACAGACCTCCCTACCAACATGCAATGTACTTCTTAACCCCCTCCCCAAGCATTAGCCCCTTTCCCCAGTTCCTCATGTCCTTCATGCATTAGTATATATTACCGCTTTTCCCTCACAGGCATAGGTATTTAACAGTCCTCCCGCCCCGCATTAAAACAACCCTTTCCTTTGTAAGATGCCCAAATCTATGTTGCCATGACTGCATGAATTAACTGGTTCACTGCCCTGTGACATATACCATACAGCACAGTAATTGCACGCACATGGCCCTATGGCGTATGTCATTGCCTTTTCGTCAAACTGGAAGTGAAACCAACAAAGCCAAGTTCACTTTCAGCTCATGGCTCACAAGAGGAGACTTCAGTCTTGTGCAAAAAACATGTATGGGGCAGGTTTTGTCAGGTAATCGGGACACCTGGCCCATGTCTGACCCCAAACAACCAACAGACACCAGGGAGGTGTGTGCATGAAGCTGCAGAGTGTAACGAGCTGGGATCAGAGACTGTGGATTTTTTTTTTACCTTCTGACATCCTCAAAGAGTTGGAGCACCATTGATGCAATGCAAGCACAGTATTTCAATTTCAGAGCAGAATCTCTGATTTATGTGTAAATCTATGATATTCTGTCTGTTTCCACTGCAGGTTTTATAAATTGCATGAAATTTACCACCAAAATATTTTTGCCCTAAAAAGCTAAGGCTCTGCTCTCAATAACGTTCCTCTCTGTTCAAAGCCCACACTGCCCCCTCCTGTAACTACATATAATTACTATCTTAACCTTCCCCATGCCCATTCCCTCTTTCTACTTTTCTCCATGCCTTCACAGGCCTCCAGGCCAAGACACGGGCTGGGTGTGCATCCAACCGTATCTGGCCCTTGAGGGGTTTTGCATCCCAGAGGGTCGTTAGGTCTGCCTCTGTCTCTTTTTAACCATGTCCATCCCTTGTGGGGTTTGTATCCCAGAAAGTCATTAGACCTGCCTCTGTCACTCCCTTTAACCACTCCCTCTCCCTGTTTCCCATGCTCCCTGTCCTTTCCCACTCTTACTCTTCCCCATATCTTCAAGGCCTCTGCATCTAGGAATCGGGCTGGGTGTGCATCTGTGTCCGGCCTTTGTGGGATTTTCACCCCAGAGTGTCTTAGGTCTGTCTCTTCCCCTTTCTCTACTGCTCTCCCTATCCCCCCTCCACTTCTTGTTCTCATTCCCCCCCCCAATTTCCTTCCTCCTGTCTTCTGCTCCTTGCGTTGCCTTGTGTCTTGTGCTCATGCACTGTGGTATGAATTTACTACTAACTTAGCTATTGCTCTAATACACACATTCCCCTTATATACAAAGTTGTACAGTCACGGAAACAAGGTACACGGAGAACCATGACTGGGATGTCAACGTACCGGGGTACACAGTCTACAGAAGGGACCGGGAGGGTAAAAGAAGAGGTGGAGTAGCTCTATACATAAGAGAAGGGATCAAAGTTACAGAACTAAAAAGTAAAGGGGGAGGACAAGAGGCACTCTGGGTCACCTTGGAGACAGGGAATGGCATCACAATCCGCACAGGGGTTGTATACAGACCCCCGTCTCAAGGGGAGGAAACGGACAAGAAAATGATAGAGGACATTCTCAAAATGGCTGAAAAAGGGGAGATTCTGTTGATGGGGGACCTGAGTATGCCAGATGTTAACTGGAAGACATGTACTGCAGCCACATCCAAGAGCAGAGTCATTCTCGATGCCCTGCAGGGGGCAGGCCTTAGACAGCTAGTGTTGGAACCTACTCGGGAGGGAGCAATACTAGACCTGGTACTCTCAAGTGGAGAGAGGATCACAAATTTAGAAGTCAGTAGACATCTGGGAACAAGTGACCACTGCACAGTGTGCTTCACAATAAGCACAACCATGGAGACAAGCCATACAAAAACAAGGATACTGGACTTTAGAAGGGCTGACTTTGGCAAAATGGGTGAATACCTGAGGAATGCACTAGCAAACGGCCAAAAAAGAGGGGGGTGGAAGAACAATGGAGAAAAATCAAAACTGCCATCATAGAGGCAACAAGGCTTTGTGTGAAACAAATAAAGAAAACAAAGCGGAGTAAAAAACCACTATGGTTCTCAAAAGAGGTGGCAGGGGAAGTTAAGGAGAAAAAAAGCTGCATTCAAAAAGCAGAAGAAGCACGACAAGAGCAGTATCAATTAAAGCAGAAGAAAGAAGTGGAAGGCAGTCAGAATAGCAAAGGCCCAAACTGAGGAAAAAATAGCCAACTCAGTTAAGAAGGGGGATAGAACCTTTTATAGGTACATTAGGGAGCATAGAAAGGTTAAGGGAGGAATAGTGAAAATTAATAAAGGAGATGGGAGGTGGGCAGAGGGAGACAGTGAAAAGGCAGAGATACTGAATGAATACTTTTGCTCAGTATTCACAAAAGAAGATGAGGAGGAGTTACCTAAACCAGACAATAGAAGCACTCTGGGTACGGGATTGACACCAGTCCATTTACAGAAGAATGAGTCCTGAAAAAACTCCTAAAACTCAAGGTGGACAAAGCAATGGGGCCAGACAGGATTCACCCCAAAATCCTAAAAGAACTAAGGGAGGACCTAGTGACACCACTGACCACACGTTTTGACAATATGGGAGGATGAGGTGGTACCTGAGGACTGGAGGAGGGCAGATGTGATTCCCCTTCACAAAAGTGGGAGCAAGGCAGAAGCAGGAAACTACAGTCCTGTAAGTTTGACCTCAGTGGTAGGGAAAAGGATGGAATCACTTCTGAAAGAAAGAATTGTTGAGTACCTAGAGGCCAGACAGGCACAGGACCCAAAGCAACATGTATTTACAGCAGGAAGGTCATGTCAGACGAATCTAATTGATTTCTTTGACTGGGTGACCCAAGTAAGAGACAAGGAAGGGGCTGTGGATATGGCCTACCTAGACTTTAGCAAGGCATTTGACACAGTCCCGCACAAAAGACTAATAATCAAGTTAGCCAGACCGGGAGTGGGTTCCAGGGTGGTAGCCTGGGTAGCAAACTGGCTGCACAACAGGACACAGAAGGTAATAGTGAATGGAACACATTCCGAAGAAAGGGGGGTTACTAGTGGAGTACCTCAGGGCTCAGTAATGGGTCCAGTCCTCTTTAACATCTTTATAGGTGACATTGCGGAAGGTCTGGAGGGAAAGATATGCCTCTTTGCAGATGACACAAAGATTTGTAACAGAGTTGATGATACACAAGGGGGGTAGAAAGGATGAGAAGGGACTTGGCAAGGTTGGAGGAATGGTCAGACATATGGCAACTTAGATTCAATGCAAAGAAGTGCAAAGTAATGCACCTGGAAAACAAAAACCCAGGAGAAGAGTACACAATAGCAGGGGAGGTACTAACAACAACAAAAATGGAAAGGGACTTGGGGGTAGTCATAGCAGATGACCTAAAGGTGGGTAAGCAATGTGAGAAGTCATTAAGGAGAGCTGGGGGATACTGGGATGCATAGGAAGGGGCATCACAAGTAGAAAAAGGGAAGTGGTTATCCCTCTGTACAGACAGTTGGTGAGACCCCATCTGGAATACTGTGTGCAGTTTTGGAGACCCCATCTACGCAAGGACATAGACAGGATGGAAGCAGTCCAGAGGAGGCAACTAAAATGGTGCAGGGTCTGCATCAGAAACCATATGAAGAGAGACTGAGAGAGCTTAATATGTATACCCTTGATGAAAGAAGGGACGGGGGGACATGATAGAAACTTTCAAGTACCTCAAGGGAATCAACAAAGTCCAGGAGGGTAGCATCTTTCAGAAAAAGAGGACGTGTAAGAACAAGGGGCACAATTTAAAGATAGAGGGGAGATGGCTCAGGGGTAATGTGAGGAAATTTTTTTTCACGGAGAGAGTGGTAGCTGCATGGAACCGCCTTCCTGGGGAGGTTGTTGGGTCTAAAACAGTGGGGGAATTCAAACATGCATGGGACAGACATAAGGCAGTTGTAGTGGGGGGTTGCAGGAAGTAGGCTGTTGGTTAACTAGAATCTGCAGCTTATCCAATAGGAAGGGAAATGGGCAGACTGGGTGGGCCAAGTGGTCCTTATCTGCTGTCAAAGTCTATGTTTCTATGTTCAAATGCACTGTATTTTAGTTTTATTTTATTCTCTGTATATATTTTACTGACATGTAAGTATAACCCATGTACCTAGTTCTACTGTTCACTCCCCCCTCCCCCCCAGAATGCATCTGGAAAGGAGCTAATTTCAGCTCAGTATATGCCTTTCCTGGTGAAACTTTTAAATAAATAAATATGTATATTGAGAGACGTTGCATAAATGGGGAGAACAGATTTAGACATTTAAAATAAAAAGTGTTTTTTTTCCCCCACATTTGGCAATGAACTGGCAAACAGCCCTGGCACTGAAAGAGTTAAAGAGGACCATCACCAGTCCTTTTGACTTTCATGCATAAATTACCCCTTCTTGCATTGATTCTGGAATTGTATTTCATTACTGTCCCCTGCAGTTAGTTTTTGCATTCTGAGCTGCTAAAAACTGCAGGGTGTACCAAAGCTTCTATAGCAAGCCTGGTGTTACTGCGGGACCAGGGTTGTACTGCTGACATCACTGTAGGGCAGAGACAATTTCACAAAAAAAAAAAAAATACCAAGTCATTTCGATTTTGGCATAACACACTGCTAACAGGGTGTCTTGGGGAAGGTGAAACACAGTATATACACGGAGTACTGGTAGGTTTCCCTTGCAACTGCATGGTACTGCACAGTGTGAGTCACTTCTCTATCCTACAGTGATGTCATCAGGAGCTAGCAGCCCAGCAGCTGAACAGCAAGTAAGCAATAAGACACGACAGGGTGTGTGTGTTAAGACACTTTAACAGACAGCTAGGAAGCGTAGTGAGGCACGAGGCCACCGGCCAAGTGCGTCCAGCCTCCTAGCCATGTGTTAAAGTGTCTAACACACAGACCCTGGAGTGGCTTATTGCACTTATGAAATGGCTATCAAAAATACAGATGTATGGGATAGCTAAAATGTTTAGTATTTAAAAGTGAAAAGGTTTTTTTTTTTTTTTTTTACTTAAAGAATTTTGTCCTACAAAGGCTTCTGTAATTTACATCTGGTTGTCATGGCAGTATTCCCTCCCCAAGCAAAGAAGCTGATTCGGTAACTAATACCAGTAAATAAATTATTTTTACATAAATCAGAAATTAGACGCTATGCGGGGAAAGTTGTGACCGGCTGCAAGTTAGCAACTGATCTGAACAGCCACTGAGCAGATGGGCCGGGGAACAGATGGTGGCAGTGCTTTGTTTAAACGTTTCATCGGCTGTAATAATTGGCAATTGGCTTCTGATTAGGATGGAGAGTGAACGAGCGGGCTGGGAGAGATCGCTTTTTGACTGGGATGGAGAGTGAGCGGACTGGGAGATAAATAGGGGCACTTTGTTTTTTCCCCCCTTTGCAACATGCTGCATGGATTTAAAACAGAAACATTCAAAGATCGAGGCCAAGTGAACAGGAGATCAGATGTATTTATTTTTTTACAGTTAGGCTGGCACCACTTCTGGCAGAAACAAGATGGCGACGTTTTCTTTTCTCAAGGTTCTCAGCGGGCAGCATCACCCTGTATCAATGCCCGCTTGGCACAGCCTGATCTTTTTGCCATGGTGTTAGACATATTAGCATACTCGTAGCAGCCAATCAGAATGCTGCTTTTCTACCAGCCATTTCATAAAGGAAAGTGCAGCAGGGCTCAAAAACAAATCCAAATTATGGAAGGCAGAGTAAACCCTGGCCAAAAATAACAAATGCACACACCATTTCAGGTCTAGTACTGCATGTAGTGACTATAAGCTGTAACTTTTTGGACCATCATGAAAGGTCCTCTTTAAGTCACATTTTGTGGTCCCGGCCATTCTGTACATGCGGACTGCCTAAGGTGGGACAAATGCTGATAATCTGCTGAAGCAGCTGTGGCCATGTCGAGCTTGCACTGTCTCCTTCCAGCCATCCCTATGCTAAGCAGGTGTGGGCGGATCGGCTCTGTTGCGCTACTGGACCTTCCCAGACCAGGCCGATCCAAACACACAGAGCCTTTCGTAGCCCGATCCGACCTGTCGAGTTGTCGCTGTTCGGAACTGTAGGTCCAGTCTGAAGCAGCACAGTCAGTGACCGGCTCATTGCTACGCTGTGAGGAGACCGCCGACCATGTCTGCGGAATCATGGGTGGGAGAGGGACAGAAACAGCAGCAGAGAAGGACCGTGAGGTATAATAGGAAGGGGATGGGAGTCGGGACACACATGAGTTAAAAAAGCAATTGAGTGGCAGTGGCTAATTACTCCTTTACAACAACAAAAACGGCTAATTAAAAATACACTGGGCCGCAACTTACCAGCATGAGAACAGGCACATAACTCGAAAATGAAAGACTACAATGTCCACGCCCCGTTCAGCCGCCTAGCGCAAGTACGTAAAGCGTGCCGCCGTAGTGAGGATGTCAAGACCCGGAAGCGGCCACATTGCCATCCAGAATGGAAATAAAAGGTTCTGTGTATGATAGGCGCATAGTTTGGGTGGGCATTTTATGTGTGTGACAAGCAATTGGGTGTTGAATTGTGACCCGATTGTTACTATGCAGTGGCTTTTACGTGAATTTCCGTTTTGTAAAATGTTCTTGAAAAATAACTGGTGCAGCAGCGGGCTGATACACTCACTGATCAGGAGCTGGCATCTTTGATATGTGAGTTCGGGCTGCGTCAGACTGTATATTTACTGGTACTGTGACAGTACATCTGTTGTGAGCAGGGTTCCAAGCTGTCTTTTAGGAGATGAGGAGTGGAGGTATATGGCAAGCGAGCTTAGCAGGCAACAGCCTCGGAGTAGGGGGCTTGCCTGAATGGCCAGCCTTCAGAATAGGCAAACTAGGCGGGTACCCTGGGGTTTAGGTTACCACCTTTTAAGAAGCACAAAGTAGGACATTTTTTTACTGAATCGTGATTTTTTGCAGGACAGTATGTAACCTCGACCAATTCAACAAACCTGTTTTCTCTAAATAATCAGAATGAAGACTAAGTGTTGTAGCTTTTTAGTTGTGTCTACTGTTTCTTATCATTTTAATGCATTTTAGTTAAGGTATTATAGTGTTTTGCAACATTTAGAGGAAAGTCATAAAATATTTTTTCTACTACAATGAAAGGACATGTATTAATTTTCGTGTTTTTTGCAGGACACAGCTGCCAAAATCAGGACTGTCCTGTGAAAATCGGGACAGTGGTAACCCTTCCCAGGGCACTCATCAACAGGCGGTGCCGCCATGCCAAAAACACATGGAATTTTGTTTTACTTTATTTTATGTGTTGTGGCAGTGGCATCTCGCTTTGTGTCCCCCCCCCATGCTTAACAGATTTTGACACCAAGAAGGGAGCATAGCATGCATCTCCACAGAGGGCAGATGCAGGCAATTTTGGTGGCCATCACTCATTTCGCAGCATGACGCATTGCGGAGAACATTTGACTTGAGTTTGTGGTCTCCAGTCAGTGTCCAGCATTTTGCTTGCATGCAGCTGGAGTGGGAGCACAGAACCGCCCACAGATTCCAGAGGGTGGACGGCATCACACGTCAAACAGTGTCTTTCATTGGTAGTGGTACTATGTGGCACTAGGCCATCTAAGTCGGGCTATAAGCAAACACACTATCGGGAGGACCATGATTCAAAAGGAGAACCAGCGGTCAGGGACCCAATGTCCACAGCAGTGAAAACTTAAGAAGCCAGCCATCTGTAGCTTGAGCGAGGTAGGGGGTACTAGAGAGAAGGGGAGGAAGGAGGATCACAATGGTCATCTGGTCAGGTGTTGGCCTGAGTGTGGGGACTATCAGGTTGCTTTTCTTATAGAGAGAGAGAGAGAGAGAGAGAGTACGGCTTGGGTTAGACTCGGCAAGTCTAGTGGCAGCAGCACAGCTCCAGTACTTCTAGTTAATTTTTTTTGCCTATACTGTGTGGGGAGGCATTTAGAGGGATGATATAAAAATTTTTTTTTTTTTGGGAGGGGGCACCATTTGCAAGTTCACCTAGGGCACCACGTACCCTAAGGCCAGCCCTGCTTGGCTGTTTGAGAGATTCGGTGTCGTAATGCAGGTTGGTGCTTTGACAGCTCAGCTGGCAGGGGAGTGGGACAGTAGGAGGGGAGCTGAGCGAATGTGCACAGGTGGATCTGAAAAAGTGGTGGATGATTGGGGCTGCCTTTCTTTTTTTTGTTTTCTGTTTCCTGCCTCTGGTCGGTCCCCGTTTGCCTCCTCACCCCGACCCTATTACCTGTCTTCTCCAGGTACCTACCCATTGCCCTCATTCCCATGGCTTTTCCCCCATAGTGGTGCAGTCGTGGTTTCCCAAAGCCCCTTTGAAGTTTGTGCATGGTGGCAGACTCTGCCATGGTCTGTGGAGTGCTGTGGGAGAAGCCGGCTTCATCCTGCAGGAGCCATGTTATTGTCAGCTTTTTGCCCCATACCCTGAGGACAGTGCTGGAGAGGTGCATGCTGTGCACATGCTGTATATGCTTGTGTTGGTGTCAGGCACTGTCCCCGTCCACACCAGAGTGACTCCTGCTTGCATCGCCACCTGTGGAGACCCATCGCAGATGGCAGTAGTGCAGCGGAGCACCCTTCTCTCCCTCTCTGGACAAGAAGAGCCTCCACGGTGACACAGTCAAGTTGGAATGGTGGCCTAGAATGGCAGATGTGTGCTTAGGTGAGAAGTTAAAAGCCAGGATACTCAGAAAGCTGGAAGAAAACCTCGTATGCTAATGTAGGGGTCTGAAGTTGGGCCTTGGATATCGTTTTGGGGGGATCGGGCTGAAAGACCAAGCAGGCTGTTCGCAGATGGAAAGGGGGGCCTACATTTGTAGTTGAGGGTGGGTAGTGTTGCTCAGATGGATCCAGACAAATCCGGATCCACAAATACCTGCCCTTTGCGGCAGAATAGTGGATCTGCCGGATACTTCCACTAACTGCCTGTGGATCCAGCCGTCGGATCTTAACCAGGATCCATCACTATCTGGCCCTTTATCCTAACTATCTGCCCTAGGATCCGTGTATCCTAACTAGGATACCTGGATCCTAACTAGGATCCATCACTATCTGACCCTGGATTCTGCATCTGTCTTTGGCAGGATATCTGGTAGGATCCAAGTCAGGAATCTGACATAGTGGTAGGATCCACAAAAGCACTATCCAAGCAACATTAAGGGTGGGTTAAATTCAGTGTGTTGTTTAGCTACTGAGAGGGGGGCATGGGCAGTCCTTCACTGCAGGGGGTGGCGGCTGAAAGTCATGTTAAAAAAAAAAAAAAAAAGGTGCAGCAGCCGGCTAACAAACTAGCTGGTAGCTGGCACATGTGATATGCTGCATGCTCAAGCTTTATCATATTGTATATTTATTGGTTCTGTGACAGTAAATCTGTGTTGTGAGCAGGGTTCAAGGCTGTGGTTTAAGGGATGAGGGGTTGGTTGTGCAGTGTATTAAATAGCTGGTATAGCATAGCAAAACACTACGCAAAACGGGGTGATGCTAACCATTTCCAGAATGAGTAGCAGTAGACTACTAACCATTTTTTGAGTCCATGATACAGCAAACAATACAACTGTATATATTTAAAATATTGCCATCCTTTCTGTGCCAAGTGCTACACATTTTCACAGCTGATTAGCACCTAGTGCACAAAACTGCTAGTCAATTGTTTCAGCATATTTAATACCCTGAGGTGTATGGCAGGTGGTTGCTTAGCATGCAACAGCCTAGAAGTAAGGGACTTATCTGTTTGAGGGGTGCGGTGTCTTAATGCAGGATGGTGTTTTGGCAGCTGACGGGAGTGCGACTGGGGGAGGAGAGTAGAGTTGTACAAGAACACTGCACAGGGTGGGTCTGAAAGTGGTGGGGCTTGCAGAAGCCTTTGGTTTTTTTATTTATTTATTTTTGGTTATAGGATACCAAAAATTTGTGACTGTAGCATTCTAAGATTGTGCTTTCCAGGACTGCTGCTGTACATCTGTCTCCAAACTGTAAGAAATGATTTCAAATGGCAAAAATGGGTTGCCTGCTCCCCAGACAGTTGTGTCGGGCCATCAAACCATGTGGGGGATGAGGGGGGTGGTTGGAAGATAGTAAAAATGAAATATTCCTTTTAGTATGTCCACCTGCCACAGATGCACCCATCGTGTCTTTAGTTGTATCTGTATTGTGCTTATGTACACAGTGTTTTGTTTCCATTGTGACTGTGGCATAGAGAAGAGAAAAAATACAGTGACAGGCATGTACAGAGGATTATAATCTGTATTAGTGGATACAGCGAGTGTGGTTTAGTTGGTAACATGATATCTTGCTGAAAGGAGGGCAGGTTGAGAGTCCTGTATGACCAGCGGATATACTTTGGGGGTTGGAGGTGGATTTGTCAGACAAAGTAAACAATAGATGGTCACTGAGGGTATCTGGTAGGGTACTCGCAGCAAATATACAGTATGGGTTGTAGGAGAGGACCAAGTCTGTGAGGGAGTGATTTGCAGGAGTGAGGGTTTGGCATAGTCAGGTTGGTGATAAATCGAGTGAGGATAAGGCCTCAGTATTCTGGGCTACAGATTTGAGGTATGGGGAAAACCAGACAATTTACAATAAAGGCATCCAAGGTGAGGAATTCTTGAGAAGGGAGTGATGGTATTTAGCTCAGCATTATCAGAGAGCAAAGCAGAAAGGTAATGGTAGGCTTTAGGAAGTAAGGTTTACATTCTACAATAATGCTAACACTTCATGGACAGGTGCTGTGAGTTTCAGTGGTGGTTGGTGCTGCTACTAGGGCGGCCAGCCAAAACTTCACAAGCAGAATCAGAAAGTAGCACTCTCTTAGCAAAGAATTCGCAGACTGTTTTGAAATGAGGTTCAAAACATTTTTTATTCCATAGTATCAAATTAATGTAGCCACACAAGATTTGCAAATTCATCATACATTTGAAAATCCCAGCCAAAAGAATTTGCCGCCCAGAGCATAGCACTTACCCCAGCTTCAGCCGCACCTGAGGCTTCGTCAGGGGTCCACTGGGGATCTGGGTGTGTGGGTTGTTTATTGGGATTTTTCAAATGTATGATGTTAATTGCAAACCTTATGGGGCTACCTAAATTTGATACTATAGAATAAAACATTTTTTGAGCCTCATTTCAAAACAGTCCATGAATTCTTTGCTAAGAGTGCGCTACTTTCTGGTTCTGGTTGAAAGTGGTGTATAGTGTTTTAAAGCATTGGCTTGGGAAGCAAGAGATTACAGGTTCAAATCTCAGCAGAGCCAGTTGCTCACTTTGTGACCTTGAGCAAGCCGTTTAACGTACAACGCACCAGTCCATCCAGCTATTGAAATGGGTAGAATCAGGGCCCCACAGGAAAGAGGTGTCATCTGAGATGGGTTATCCAGAGTAAATTAATTGTAAAATTAAAATAAAACAAAATATAATTTAAGGAGGTTGTACAAAGAAAAGTCAGCAATTGCAGGGTACCAAATTAGGAAGTTATAGTACACACAGGCCTTGTTTGGAGGGTGTCTGAACAAAGTCGCTTGGCATCTCGTTCAAAAACTCCCACTGCTGCTGTGAGACTGGTGCTGGGAACCCTAGCGAGTGCAGTAAATAAAAAGCGGAATGTCCTGCCCCTGGTGCCAGTGCTGTGTTCTCCTGTTGGGCAAAGTCCAGCTAGAGTCCTGAAGTAGAGTTCCAGAAGGGTGGTCTGTTGGGGGGTGTTCCAACTGCAGGGAGAGTCGAGAGTGGTCGGTGGGGGGGTTGTTCTGTGGGTGTGAAAGGTGGACTGGGGTCCAGATTCAGAGAGGGTGGTTGTCTGGAGGGAGAAGCTGGGGATGAGGGGATGTCCAGCACCAGGGAGAGTGCTCCGTTAGGGTGCAGGGGCTGAAAGGGTGGGCTACTGAAGTGCAGAAAGGAAGCGTGGTCTGTGGTTTTGAAGTGTTGTCCAGTGGCCTGGAGGGTGGTTGGCTGGGGGTGAAGACTGGTACAGTACTGGGATTGGAAGGGAGTCTAAAGACAGGGAACATGGTCAACTGAGGGGGTTGAGGTCTTTTCCTCAGTTTCTTCCCATTCCGCAAGGTCCGCAGTACGTCCAGTGATTCTTGCATGTGACATCGCATGTACTCCGTGCTTGCGCCTGGCCTTCAGAGAGGCGACTGCTGCTGCGCCAACTTACCTATACTACATGGCAGTCAAGCAGCGCCACGCACTGTCCCTCCCCACTTCCCAAAAGAGGAGAGGCATCTGTGGATCTTCAGTCCTACTTCCCCTGGCTGACCGGCCCCTGTGTCACCTTGGTCTGTTCCCGAACCTGGGCCACTGGTGTGGCAGGCGGAGCCTCAACACACAAAGTCACTCGGCCGGCTTGATCAACCTCTTTTAATGATGGGCAGTGGTTTTACAAAACGATTAACTGCTGTCATCGACATATGTAGGCTCTCACCCCACCACCACCACTGGACAGCAGCCATCATTTACATAACAGGCAAGTAGTAACTTGTGTTATACAAGTGGCTACAAGGTTGGCCTGCCCTCGCCGACCTCTGCTCCTAATGTTATCGAGCCTACTCACCTTAACGTCCCTCCTTCCATCTAAGACTGGTGAAGACAAAAGAGGTCCAGTCCCTCCTAAGGGCTCTGAAAGACAAAGGCTCAAGAGGGCCTGATGGGATAACCCTCTGCTACTTAAGTCTGGCACCCCATCCCTCACCAGACCCCTGACCTGGCTCATAAACAGATCCCTACTTGAAGGGACTGTTCCGGATCAGTGGAAACAGGCCAACGTGGTCCCTATTCTCAAGGGTGGCTCCAGGGAAAACATAAGCAATTACAGGCCTATTTCCCTGCTCAGTATACTTGCAAAGCTACAGGAGAGGTTAGTCTGTGGTCAACTCTGTGACTACCTGGAGTCCCATCAGCTAATTGCACGCTCACAGCATGGTTTTAGAACTAACCATGGGACTGACACAGCACTCGTCCCTCTCTCGAATTACTTGCTCAGAGCAATGGATAATGGGACACCTACTGGCGCTGTCTTTATAGACCTGTCCAAGGCTTTCGACCTTGTGGCTCACAAACTCCTGCTACTAAAACTGGATAAAATTGGCCTAGACCCCCTCACCCTCAAATGGTTTGGGAGTTACCTATTGGGCCGATCACAGAGGGTCATCTGGAAGGGTGCCGCCTTGGGTCCTCTACCCCTTACAGAGGGAGTACCGCAAGGCTCGATCCTCGACCCACTCCTTTTCTCCATATTTACTAACGACCTAAGCCTCCACTGTGGGGGAAGCTCGGTCGTTCAGTACTCGGATGACACCGTCATCTATTGATCCCTGGAAAACATTGCAGCTCTAGGTCCCCTTCTCCAAGCCGACCTAGCATCTCTCGAGGCCTGGCTGAGAGCAAATAGAATGGTCCTAAATGCAGGCAAAACTAAGGCGATGCTAATCGGACGCAATGCCCTTGGACACGACAGGTCTAAATCTCTGCAACTCACTACTCTCTCGGGAAACAACATCGAGGTTGTGCCCTCCTTAAAATACTTGGGTCTAACATTGGACCATTGCTTTACCTTCAAGTACCACATGGATCAGGTCAACAAGACCATACACCACAAACTTGGTACTCTGTACAGGCTAAAAGACCAGCTGATCTCTGAGGCCAGGACTTCAATCACACCACAAGTGTCCTCCTCCCCACCCTGACTTACGCTGCCCCGATCTTACAGGGCACGGCCAAGCAGGAGGTCACCAAGGTGCAAATCCTGTATAACAATACGCACAGGGGTTGTATACAGACCCCCTTCTCAGGGGGAGGAAATGGACAAGGAAATGATAGAAAGTATACTTAGAATGGCAGAAAAAGGGGAGATATTGCTGATGGGTGATCTGAATATGCCAGATGTTAACTGGAGTGCAGTTGCAGCAGCCACTTCTAAGAGTGGGGTTATTCTAGATGCCCTACAGGGGGGGCATGCCTTAGACAACTAGTATTGGAGCCCACTCGAGAGGGAGCAATCTTAGACCTGGTTCTCTCAAATGGAGATGAAGAGAGGATCACAGATGTAGAAGTGGGTAGCCATCTGGGAACTAGCGACCATCGAACAGTATGGTTCACAATAAACACTGCAATAGAGTCAAGCCATACAAAGACAAAGGTACTGGATTTTAGGAGGGCTGACTTTGTCAAAATGGGTGAGTGCCTAAGGAATGCACTAGCAAATGGGCAGGAAGGAGGGGTGGAAGCATACCTCTCAACTGTCCCTGATTTTCAGGGACGTCCCTGATTTTGCCTCAAAATTTTGCTCTGTCCCTCCTAAAAATTGTGTTTCCATGACCAAACAATGGTGGTTGTAAGCACAAAATAATGTTACACATTAAAGTTAGAGACTTGTTCTTCCTTAAAAAATGCATTTTATACTAAGCCCTTTATTCTACCTGCTTTCTGGGTGGATATCATCAATTTTGAAGATGTGTCCCTGATTTTGGTCCTTTGTCCCTGATTTTTTTTAAGCCTTGTCCCTGATTTATGAGGCAGGAGGTTGAGAGGTATGGGTGGAAGAACAATGGGGAATAATTAAAACTGCCATCACAGAGGTATCAAGCCTTTGTGTAAAGCAAATAAACAAAACGAAACGAGGTAAGAAACCACTATGGTTCTCAAAGGAAGTGGCAGTGAAGGTTCAAGAGAAAAAGAAAGCGTTCAGGAAGTACAAGGAATCACAGAAGGAACAGGACAGAGAACTATATCAGTTAAAGCAAAAGGAAGCTGGAAGGCAGTCAGATCAGCAAATAGCCCAAACTGAGAAAAGATAGCCAACTCAGTTAAGAAGGGGATAAAACCTTTATAGGTACATCAGGAGCGAAGGAAGACCAAGGGAGGGATAGTGAGGCTTAATAAAGGGAGGTGGGGGCAGAGGTGACTGTGAAAAGGCAGAGATACTAAACAAATATTTTTGCTCAGTATTTACAAAGGAAGAGGTGAGGTACCTAAAACAAACAGTAGAAACACTCTGGATACAGAAGTTGATACCAGCCCATTTACAGAAGAAAGGGTTCTGAAAGAACTCTTAAAACTGAAGGTGGACAAAGCAATGGGGCCTGATGGGATTCATCCCAGAATTCTAAAAGTAACTAAGGGTAGAACTAGTGACACCACTGACTACCCTCTTTAACAAATCATGGGAGGATGGGGTGGTACCGAGGACTGGAGGAGGGCAGATGTGATTCCCTTCACAAAGGTGGGAGCAAGGCAGAAGCAGGAAACTACAGACCTGTTAGTTTAACCTCAGTGGTAGGAAAATGATGGAATCACTTCTGAAGGAAAGAATTGTTAAATATCTAGAGGCCAGATGGGCACAGGACCCAAGGCAGCATGGATTCACAGCGGGAAGGTCATGCCAGACAAATCTGATAGATTTCTTTGACTGGGTGACCAAAGTAGTTGATCAGGGAGGGGCTGTGGACATGGCCTACCTAGACTTTAGCAAGGCATTTGACACAGTCCCACAAAAGATTAATATACAAGTTAGCCAGCCTGGGAGTGGGTCCCAAGATGACAGCCTGGGTAAAGAATTGGCTGGAGAATAGGACACAGAGAGTAATAGTAAATGGAGTCCACTCTGAAAAAGGGGGTTAGTAGTGGGTACCGCAGGGTTCAGTATTAGGACCAGTCCTCTTCAATGTCTTTATAAGTGACATTGCAGAGGGACTGGAAGGAAAAGTATGTCTCTTTGCAGATGACACAAAGATCTGCAACAGAGTTGATGCACAAGGTGGGGTGGAAAGGATGAGAAGGGACTTGGCAAGGTTAGAGGAATGGTCAAATGTATGGCAGCTTAGATTCAATGCTAAGAAGTGCAAGGTAATGCACCTGGGAAACAAAAACCAGGGAAGAGTACACAATGGGGGGTGAGATACTAACAACAACAAAATGGAAAGGGACCTGGGGGTAGTCATATCAGATGACCTAAAGGTGGGCAAGCAATGTGAGAGGGCAGCAAGGAGGGCTGGGGGGATACTGGGATGCATAGGGAGAGGCATCACCAGTAGAAAACAGGAAGTTATTATCCCTCTGTACAGACAGCTAGTGAGACCCCATCTGAGTACTGCGTGCAGTTCTGGAGACCCAATCTCATGAAGAGACATAGACAGGATGGAAGCTGTCAGAGAGGGCAACAAAATGGTGCAGGGTCTGCACCGAAGACATATGAAGAGAGATTAAGGAGCTTAATATGTATAGCCTCGAGGAAAGGAGGGAGAGGGACATGATAGAAACTTTCAAGTACCTCAAGGAATCAACAAAGTCCAAGAGGGTAGCATCTTTCAAAAAGAGAGGTGTGCAAGAACAAGGGGGCACAATTTGAAGATAGAAGGCGGCTCAGAGGTAATTTAGGAAGTATTTTTTCACAGAGGGTGGTGGATGTGTGGAACGGCCTTCCAGAGGAGGTTGTGGAGTCACAAACAGTGGTGGAATTCAAGCATGCATGGGAGCCATAAAGGCAATTCTAGGGGGTGGGGGTAGGAAGAAGTAGGCTGCTGGTTAACTAGGATCTGCAGCTTATCCATCAGGTAGGGAAATGGGCAGACTGGGTGGGCCAAGCGGTCCTTATCTGCCGTCAAATTCTATGTTTCTTGTTTCTATGTAACAAGGTAGCCCGGTTTGCTACCCAGGACCACTCGTGAAGGCACCATTGTGACACATTTGCCCAGCTACGCTGGCCCTCGCTGACCTCTCGTCTCCACTACCCCCAGCTCTGCTTGACCTTCAAGCTACTCTGCCCTTCAGCTCCACCCAGCATCGCTGGAACTATCGCACTCAAACATAATCCCAGGAGCCTACAGACATCTGGACGTACACTGCTTGAAGTTCCCAGAGTCAGGACTAACGCTGGCAGCAGGTCGTTCTCCTACTCAGCCCCCTACCTGTGGACAAACTCCCACCCCTAGTGCAGGAAGCCTCCTCACTGATGAACTTCTGCACCAGTCTCAAAGCCTATATGTCTTATACTAGCATTTGTCATTGCGATAGCTCATGACCCCCCCTTGCTTCTCTCCTCCTAATATCCAGATCCTCCAAGCACCTTATCAGGTTCCATGGTGCATCCCTCTGGGCATAGTACCACAGCTAACTTTCCACTGAACCATGCCAGTAGTAAACGGTGAGCTTACCATGTAAAATTATATTTCTTCTGCACCTTTTGTTAATTCTGCTGTCAACATATTTGTAAGGACTGATGCATGATGATAACCATGGTTGTAACCTGCTCACACACCTGAAACTACTGTGTAACCCAAGTCTTTCTCTGTATGAAAATATGTATTGTTATCCCGGGTCGCCCCTGAAAAAGGGACCTTCGGGGGCTCAGTGGGCCTACCCGGTCACCAAATTTTAAATAAAATAAATAAATAAGTAACTTTGTTGATATTGTACTAATGCAAGTACGATATCAGTAAAGTTACTTTTCTAACACAAGTGAATGTAATTGCGTGACATGGTGGCCATCAGTGTAGGTGAGTGGAAGTTGTCTGCTGCTATCTCAGGGCAAGGAGTGACATTAGGGATACTGGAATGGGAGGGGAAACTGGACCACCTGGAGTGTTTTTTTTAAACTGGGTTAGGGAGCTGGGGTCCCCAAGATTTATTTATTTTTATTTATCGGGTAAGTGCACTTACCCAAAGGACCGTTTTCAGTCATGTCCCGGGGCACAGTGTGGCAAGCAACAGAGAAACACAGCAACACATACAGGGAAACTTCAATCTATACTGTAAATTCACACCTCGGGCACGATGTGGTGTAGAAAAAGAAATACAAATAACATAATAGTACAAGGCAATAGCCAGGCACACATAGTGTGAAAAGTGGGCCATACATAGCAATAGAAATAACGAGATACAGGAACCACATTACATGTTACAGGAGCGCATACGTAGCATTATCAGTATGACGCAAGACCAGTTTAGTGCAGTCATCAGTAGAGTTGTACGGGTTTATATAGTTAGAGTCTCACATCAGTTCAGGGATTTGAGGTAGCGAGGGAAGGAAGGTTATATAGAACTACAGTGATGAGGGAGGAGATGAACAGGAGGGCAGGGCAGGAAAGGAGACATGGGCATTAGGGTGCCTTAGAGTTACTTACTGGGTGCAGTGACAGTCAGCGGCTGCTAGGAGCCAGGTTTTCATGGCCTGTTTGAAGGCAAGGTGTGAGGGGGATGTGCGGATAAACTGGGAGCTTGTTCCATAGAGAGGATGCAGAGATGGAGAAAGCTGTACTTCCCATTGCTGTGGAGACGTGGGGCGTCTCCAATGAGGGGGACTGAGGATGCCCTAAGTGTCCTAGGAGCCACTCTGTCTGTCAAGAGGAGAGAAAGTAAGGGGATAGGTGTCGGTATCTTAGTGCATTGTCCACTAGACAGCCCATCGCATAGTCTGCTGTTACTGCGCTGCACTCCAGATGTTGCTGTTACTGTACTGCACTGCAGCACAGGCACTGCTGTCACTGCATTATGCCTTGAGTACTGTTTCCACTACACTGCTCCTCTGGTACTGCTGTGGTACTGCTGTCTGAACTGCAACCAGTGTAGTGCTTTCACTGCACTGTGACCCAGGTAATGCTGGTAAAGCATGTCACACTGGTTACTGCTGTTACTACACTGTGACCCATGTACTGCTGTCATTGTATCATATCCCAGGTGTGCTCAAACTGTACTGTGCCATGTGTATGGCTCTTGTTGCATTGTGCCATGTGTACAGCTGTCACTGCACTGTGCCACATGTATGCCTGTCACTGCACTGTGCCACATGTAAGGCTGTCACTGCGCTGTGCCACATGCACTGTTGTCACTGCACTATGTCGCATCATTGCACTGGACCATGTGCATTGCCTTCACTGAGCTGTGCCACATGTATGATTTGCACTGTTCCATGTGTATGACTCTCACTGCACTGTGCCACTTGTACTGCCAATACTGCACTTTGCCACATGCACTATCGTCACTGCACTGTGCCCCATATACTGCCATCACTGTGCCATGTGTACTGCTGTCAGTACACTGTGACACTTGTAATCACTGCACTGTGCCACGTGTACTGCCATCACTACAGTGCCACCTGTATTGCAGTCACTGCATTGTGCCATGTGTGCTGTCACTACTCTGCGCCACATGTACTGCTGTCCTTGCACTGTGCAGTGTTTGATGCTATCAGTGTACTGTGCCACGATTAATTTGACAATCCATATCCTTGGCATCCAGTGGTCCCCCACCTGTCAATCACCATTCTGATCCCTTTTGTGTGTAGTAATCTGACAGTCAATATCCCTGGCTTTAGTGGGTCCCCCAACTCCCCCCCCCCAGTTGCACACTCAGCATGTTATATTACTGTCCCTGCCATCCATTGATTCCCCCACCCCCAAACAGCAGAACCCACTACACCTTGCACACACTCAAGTCCCTTTACCCCCCCTTGTTGCACCCACTTTCCCCATCTGTCATCTACCAACACTTCCCCCATAATGGCGACCAGCACAGACCCTCTGCTTACCACCTCACCTCGGACATCTGCTGTCTCAGGGAGAAATTGGACTTGGCCCTCCATGGCAGAGCAGCATTTGCTTCTGGAACTTGCACCCGTGTACCAGCAGAGGGTGTCCAAAAATGTGGATCCGGAAGTGTTCACTTACTTTGATTCTTGGCCACTGCCTCAGCCACAGAGTCACACGCACCCTTTTGCACAGAGTTATTGGCTACTGAGGGCCGTCGCCAGCTGGGGACTCATATCCCCATCTAAACTTGTTGTCCCATGCTTCCCCAGACCAGCGGGTTCCCTCTGCCATGCAGTGAACTTGTGCCAGTCACATTTGTTCTCCACTTTAGCTTTCCTGTTCTCTCATTACATATCCCCAGAGCCATGCCCACCCAGTCGCTGCCAGGAAGGGGTACCAACAGTCTTAACCGGTAACACTAACCAGGCACATCATGCCAAGATGGTTTATGGTGGGGGGGGGGACAGACAAAAATTAATCAGGGGGCTTTTTCATTTGCACAGCAGTAGTGCTACCCCTCATAATGCTGGTGACCTGGGTTCATGGGTGAGCCTGGGTCATCGGGGACCGGCCAGGGGAAGAAGAATGTCTACCGGGAGGGAGGACAGCTTTTCCCAATGCTTTACTGCCACCTGGATGACCACGGGTAGCAGTGCAGCAATGAGATAGTTTAGGAGGGGATGATGTTGGCCTGGGACCCGCGCTGTGCATGCTCAGCAGTCACACATGCATTGGTCCCCCAAGCACACTGACATCATTTGGGGATCTAGGGAGAAAGCAAGGAAAAATGTTCTCGGTCTCAGCTCGGCTCCAGGTTCTTGTCTCACTCAGCAGTGTGGAGGAGGAGTTGTAATCATGAAAGACAAGTGGTGTTGCCTTCAACCACAGAATAATTTAAGTGGGATGCTGTACCAGTGCACATCCCCACAGTGGTCACACATGCTGGTGATCACAAGTAAAACAACTGTTTCCCACAAATGGCATGCACAACGGTAAGGCAGTCAATACTGAGAGCAAGTTAAAGCTGCAGTACACAGCTTTATTAAACACAAACAGGCCTGCAAGGGAAGACTGGTTAGTGCAGGCACCAACAGCATGCCCCCTTTAACTGCCCTCTTAGGCAGGGTTAGATCATCCCATTACCACTAGGTCACAGTTTAGTTAATCCCACTTGGGTGCAGCTGACTCCGAACGCACTGGTACGACTGGCCATCACTCCAAGACCTTAACACCCCATAGGTCCTTTGGCGGGGTTCCAGAATCTTTAGTCCAGTCTTCACCCAGAGGCATTCAAGAACTTAATTCAGGCTTCCAGCCTCCCTTCCCCCCCACCAGATTGGTTATTAGTGATCACTAAGATAGCAATGGCCAAGGAGTCCTTGGGCAATAATGTAATTGCCCCATGAACTCCTTCCATGGCCCAGCAGCACCCCCCACCTCCATGGCCTTTCCCCTGACCATGGACACCCTTCATCCACAGCAGCCTTAACATCTCTCCCTGGGTGTGGCCCAGTGGTGAAGAGGGCAGAGGTGCTGGATGCCTTACCTCTCACCATGCCGGTGACCCATGTTCAGGAACGAGCACAGGTTGCCGGGGTTAGCCGGGGGAGAGGGTGGGCTGGGAGTCGATAGAGCATCCGCCAGGCACTTGGCTGCCACCGAGTGGAGGCTCGATGGTAGCGTCGGGCATTGAGGGGTCTGGTGCTAGGCTGGGTGGGTGAATCCAGGGCGTGCTCAGTGCCAGTGCACATGTGTGCCTCTACATGCATGTTGGCCGAGTTCCCCAGGGGAAGTAAGGTAGAAAATCAGCTGAAAATACTCCTGGAAGGCAGGATGAGTCCAACCTCCCACCCTCCCCACCGCAGGCTGTGCACCAGTGGCTGGGCACATGCCACAAGTCCTGTGGCAGAGGACACCTGGCATAAGGTAAGTCCCAGAGGAGCCGAGTGACGGGGCTGGGGGAAGGGTCGGTTGGAAAGGGGCCACCGGGGAAGAAAGGAAGATGATGTATTAAAAAAATAAATAAATAAATAACATTTCCGCTTCCTCTTTGGTCATTTGAGACTGCCTCGACCCTTAACACACCACTTCCCAGACCCATGCGCACCTGCCCTCCTACCCACTGTATACAGATTGACCAGACACTTTCCCTCCAGAGGCCCAGACACTACTCACTCTCTCCACAGCTCCTTTCCCTTTGTTGTCCCTGACACTAGCTTACCCTCTTTTCACAGCCCCAGATACTAGCTCCACCTCCTTCCACGGCCCCCAACACTGCCCACCCTCTCTCCATAGGCCCGCTATACCCTCAACAACATTACCCCCTTCCTTCACAGCCTCCGACAGTGCCTCCCCCAAAGTCCCAGACACAACCCCCTCCCTCCACGACCCAACACTAACCCCGACAACACCTCCTCCATACCCCCCTCATTCCTTAGTCCCCACAACATGCAGTAAGGGAGAAAAAGGCTGCTTATAGCTGATACAAACATTCTGGGGGCCAGTATCCAAGGGGGTATGATATGATAGCCAGGAGGGTCACCAGGGTGGTGAGATCGGCCAAGGCGGGGCGGAGCTGAGATTGGCACAGGGGATTAGAAGGGGGGAAGGGTTCTTCAGGTATATCAGAGAAAGAGGAAAAGGGAAGGGTCAGATTAGTAGGCTGAGGATGGGAGGTGGGTGAGAGCAGGCAGAGGTACTAAATTACTTTTTGCCTCGGTCTTCATTAAGGAGGACGGGGGGGGGGCAGCACTGCAAGGGAAGGGGGAAAGGGGACCGTCAGATGAAATGGGGGAAATTGATGTTCAGATCTCCATTGGGAGGGTGTGGGATGCCCTCAAGGCCCTGAGAGCAGATAAAGCACTGGGCTCAGACGGGATCCATCCCAGGGTGCTTAAGGAACTGGCTGATACCCTGGCCGTACCCTTGGCGGACCTTTTTTACTGTGCTCTTCAGTTGGAGTGGGTGCCTCAAGACTGGAGTATGGCCCATATTATGCCTATACACAAGGGCGGCTCGTGAGGGGAGCCAGGAAAAAATAGGCCAATTAGCCTAACGTTGGTAGTGGGCAGAATGATGGTGGTCATCTTGAAAGAGAGGCTGGAGAGGGTTCTGAAGGCACAGGGCCACCTAGATGATCACCAGCAAGGCTTTGTTAAGGGCAGATTGTGTCAGACCAACCTGGTGGAGTTCTGTGAAGGGGTGACGAGTGCACGCTGGATCAGGGCAGGTCAGTAGATGTCCTCTTTGTAGACTTCAGCAGGGTGTTTGACTCTGTGCCACATCCCGGGCTGCTGGGGAAGCTGGGGGATATAGGGTTGGGGGGAACAGATGGTCAGGTGGATAGGAAACTGGCTAGCGGGACATGTACAGAAGGTGATGGTTGGGGGGGTCTCATTCCCCAGGAGAGTCATTAGCGGGGACCCACAGGGATCGGTACTGGTCCCACTCCTGTTTAACACCTATATCTCAGACATCAGAAGCACTATCAGGAGCTGGATGAGCCTCTTTGCGAATGACTCGAAGCTGTGGGGCGGTGGTGGATGGGGAGGAGGGAAGCTGGCTCTCCAAGAGGACCTGGAGACTCTGGGGAGGTGGTCACATGCCTGGAAACTAAAGTTTAACACTGGGAAATGCAGGGTTCTTCACCTGGGGGCCAAAAACCCAGCTCATGTATACACCTTGGGGGTGGGGAGGCACTGCAGGTTTCTAGGTGGGAGAAGGACCTCGAGTGGTGAATGCCAAAATGAATAACTTGGAGCAGTGTAGAAGGGCTGCAACCCAAGCAAATAAAATGCTGTGGTGCATAGCCAGGGGGATAACCTCAAGGAGTCAAGAGGTGCCATTTCCGCTGTATAATTGGCTGGTTAGACCACACCTTGAATACTGCGTGCAGTTTTGGAGTCCTTACTTAAAGAGGGATATTGCTGTTCTGGAGAGGGTCCAGAAGAGGGCAACCAGAATGATACAAGCACTATGGGAAAAAGCCCTATTGGGAGAGAGACTGGAGGAGATCAACCTGTACTTGCTGGAGGAGAGGAGGAACAAGGGGGATATGATCGAGGTCTTCAAATATCTCAAGGAAACTTAAGGGAGTGCTTCAGCTGAGGGAAGTAGGGGCCACCAGAGGACACTCAATGAGGCTGGTTGGGGGAGACTAAGAAGGGAAACAAGGAGATGCTACTTCACTGAGAGGGTGGTGGAGCCCTGGAGTGTGCTGCCTGTAGAGCTGATGGCTGTTACAACTGTGGAGGGGTTCAAGAAAGACTGGGATAGGTATAGGGGTAGGGTGCATCCCAGAGCCTCGCTGGGGGTTGGGGTTGGGGGATCTTGTAGGGAGGGTAGGGGGACTATAACGGTGCCCTGGGTAGGCCCTGATCTCCGAGCAGACTTGATAGATCATAGGGCCCAATCTGCTGGCTTTTTAGCATGTTAGATTCAAATTTAGATGAGCACTGAATGGTTGTTCTGATGTAAATACTATATGTAATAGTAATTGCATAACTAATTAAATACAGGATCTAAATTCCATGCAAATGGCAAAAAAACTTTTAGTTCATTATACTTTTGACTTCTTACGTCTAAGGTAGTGTCAAATAGTACACAAGCATCTTAACTTAATAAAGGTCCTAACTGAAAAGGCTAATTCAGGTCAGGCCTGTTGGTGGACCCCAGTTTATATTGTCAAAGTGTTTCTGACATAGGAGTTTGTTATTCAAGTCACCCCAACCACGTGCACTAATGACAGCCTGTTCAGTGCCTCTGAAACTGAATCTATGTCCAGCTCCTGCCTGTTTTATGTGCAGTGCTAATGCATTTACTTTATCTTCCTTTTCAGTGCTATGCACATGCTCTACAATTCTTTGCTTGTATTGCACACATGTTGCCAGATACAACACTGGGTGTTACAGTTAATGAACTGTCTGACTTGGAATGTCTCACTGGTAACAGGGTACTATTTCATTATAATACGTGCTCCTATTTGATGCTTACGAGCCCACTGTTCAGTCATGGAAGCAGCATTTTCAAGGAGAGACAGGAAAATTTTGAGGCAAAATTAGGGATTTCTCTGAAAACAAGGGACACTTGTGAGGTATACAAGGAAGGGATTGGGATTGTATTGTGGAGTTCAGCCCCGCAAGCCGCTGTCCCATGTGCACCAAACTACCTGTTCTCAAACCAGTAATTATAAAACGAAAGGACAGTGCCACCACTGCGCTGTGCCATGCACACTGCTGTCACTGCACTTGCTTCAAAAAGGGCATTGCAATTCAAGCATTTTCTTCAATTTTTGTACATTTTCACACAAAATTAAAAGAGACTAGAAAGGCAGCACTCCTCAGCATTAATTAGCACGAGTCTGCCATGCTGTGTTGGCAGTGCACATGACAGCACATTGTTGGCATTGCTTGCTGCACAGCAGGCTGTCTGTATTGCACGCAGCATGATATGTTGTCAGCAGTGCACATGGCATGATGAAGTGTTGACAGTGCGTAGTGCATGTGCCACAGTAGTGTCAGCATCGTACTTGGCACAGCAGTGTTTCTTCAGTGTACATGGGGCATCACAGTGTTGGTATCATGCAGTTCACAGCCCGGGGTAAGAATCACATGTGGAACGGTGCAGTGTCAGCATTGCACATCATGATGTTGGCAGTGCAGCTGGCACAGTGAAGTGTCTGCAGTGCACAAGGCACAATGAAGTGTCAGCACTGCACATGGCATAGTGCAGTGACAGCATAGCATGGTGTCAGTATTGCACGTGACACAGCGCAGTATCAGTGCACATGGCACAGAGCAGTGTCAGCATAGCATGGTGCACGGCCCGGTGTCAGCACCGTACATGGCACAGTGCAGTGTTGACACTGCACATGGCAAACTAAGGTGTTGGTATTGCACATGGCACAGCATGTTGTTGGCAGTGCACATGGGACAGCCTGATTTCAGCAGTGCATGTAGCACAGCGTGGTGTTGACAGAGCACATGGTACAGTGTGGTGACACCAGTGTATGTGGCACCGTGTGGTGCCACCACAGCTCAGTGCCATTAGCATTGCCACAGTGCAGTACTATGTGTATGGCTGACAGAGCAGTGAGCCATGTGCACTGCAGACACCCCAGTGTGCTGCGTGATCTGCTGTCACTGCACAGTGCCTCGTGGTTTTCCGGTACTGTGCTGTACAGCATGGTTTTATAGCACTACACTGTACCTGGTGCACTGCCATCACTGCGGTGTACCACGTGCACTGCCATTACTGTGCTGTGCCGTGTGTATGACTGTCACTGAACTGTTTTCACATGTATGACTGCCACTACACTGTGCCACATGTACTACCAACATTATATTGTGCCACGTGCGCCACCATTATTGTGCTGTGCCACATGCACTGCCATTACTGTGCTGTGCCACGTGCACTGTATTAATTGCACTGTGCCATGTGCACTGCCATCACTGGTACTCGGTGGCATCCCCTCCTGTGGTACATGATCCTTGGTGTTCCATGGCATCCCTGTACCTCACCCCATGACAACATGATCCATGGTGTACAGTCTCACCCTCCACCCAAAATGACAACTGTCACTAGCCTTCCTTGTACACCTTGTTCTACCACTCTCTGAACTTTATGGTTGCCCTGAAGTTCACAAGGCCAGCCATGGAGTGAGGGAGGAGGGGGGGCTTGTGCAGACATTGTGTTTTGGTAGGAGGTAACATTGGACACCAGGTATTATGTTCACATTGGATAAATTGAGAAAGGGGGGCTGTCTGGGGCTATCTTCATTTGGGAGGGGTACCTCTAGATAACAGGTATTGTGTTAGCATGGGATGAAGCAAGGGAGGCAGATGCCATGGGACATCAGCGAGCATGTTGGTATGGTTGCCATTGGTCTCCAGCAATGATGTTGTCATGAGCTGGAACCTGAATCTATGCCTGGAGGGCTCGGAGACATGCCACCAGGGCTGTTGGCAGGGGTGGGCTAGGGAGCATGCTGCTATATCGGGGGGGGGGCTTAGGAGACTGAGGCGTGAGGGAGGTAGAGTCCAGTGATGGGCCATGGGCTCAGCAGCATGGCGCCGTGGCTGGGAGGGCTCAGTAGCCTGGTGCGAGAGACCACTCAGCAGACCCAAATCTATATCCTCCAGCTGACCATGCTCCCATGAGCTGCCCACCTAGCCTTCCCACCCACTGACAAGCTCATGGCCACCCCCCTGCCGACCACTCTCCTACAACTGGAATGCTTTCCCATCTACCACCCGTCCTGCAGCTTCCCCCTCCCACAGCTACAAGATACATGAGGAGCCGAAGAAGGGACTGATTTGTGCTCGCCAGTTCTGATCTGCAATTCGGGAGAGGGCTGGGTAATGGAAGAGTCATGCTGCTTTTGGCCATAGAGAACTGCTGCTGCAATGCTGTGACTGTCCAGCATGTGGCACAGTGCAGTGTCGGCCGTGCACGTGGTGCAGTGCAGATTGGTTGCATTTCAGTGCCAGGGACTCTGTCTGGCTTCAGACACCTGCAGCGTGTTCCTAAGGGGGAGAGGGAATCATGGACTGAATAGCACAAATCTCCCCACCAGCCTGACAGGCTTCCGCCTCCTACCAGCACTAGGTTGCAGACTCTTGAGGCCCCACCCTTGCCTCAGGCTTCTCAGCCACTGCAGCATTCTCCCTTAGGATTTCCCCTGCCACGTGCCCAGTATGGCGGCATTCTCCCCATCCCTGGCTTCTAGCTGTATGCTCCCCTTCCCTGGCCTCTAGCTCCTGACCCCCTCCATGGTGGAGTCCTGCACCCCTCCAGCCAATGCAGAATGCTGTGCAGCACACCACCCATCACTGCCTTCTGATTCTGAGTTCCCCATGCCCCACTCAGCCCTGGCATCAAGCTGCTGAGACCCTCTCCCTCAGCCATGGCAACATGCTCCCTAGCCACACACCCCCAACTCTGACTCCCGAGCACAACCCCCCAGCACTGGTGGCAGGCTCCCTAGCTGCCCCTTCCAGCACTTATGGCTGGCTACTGATCACTCTCAACCATGGTTTTAGAATCCTGAGTCTACCTCCCCAGCCTCTGGCTCCCATGTCTCCTTCCCCCTCCAGCCAGCACATGGCTCATGCTTCATCTCCCCCCTAAAGAAATTAGTAGCAGGCTCCCCATGTTTCCATTTAATAGCAGGATTTGCTAACCGTGACATAAGGACCCATTAAAAGCACCTATGTGTGATATAGGGGATTCAGGCAGGGTGGAGTGGCATTTCGGCAGGTCACTGGCCCAGTTCGGCATGCTGGGGGCATTCCAGGAGGTAGCATGGTATTCTGTTGGGTTATTTGTGGAAGGGGGGTGCAGGCCCCTGTGTGTGTTTGAGGGGCTGCAGGCCACAGCATGCTGGGGTACAGGTCCCTGTGTGGGAAGGGTGGCACAGGTCCCTGTGTGAGGAAGGTGTTGCAGGCCCCTTTGTGAGTAGGGTTGATATATAAATGTCTCTTGCATGGCCCTGCTACCACATGGACCCCCAGCCCAATCAACAGTGCAAATGAATTGTGTCCACTCAAAACCATCCTCCACCACTTCCCCCAGGAGACACCTTAGTTACCTGTGGTGGCAAGGCCTGACATACACTCACTTCCAGAGACTGTTACTGGCACAGCTGTTTCTACATTGGGTGCACGCTCACCCCCGTCAAGAAGAGGGATGTGCTGGTGGTCGTCTCTGGGAGTGGGCTGCTGCCCAGTCCTGCCACATGTTGTGAGTGAAGTGCCACTAGGACCCCCTGACTAGGCTCCCACACCAACCTGCTGCCTCCACTCCGACCTGGACCACCACTAGAACCACCAGACCAGGATACCACAACAGCTTGTAACCTCCACTCTCACATGAGACCCCTATGACCACTGCACTGGGGTCCCACACACAACTGCTTTCTCTTCTCACACTCAAGGACCACATGACAATGCTCCCACATCCACCTGCACCACCCTCTCCAGCCTGTTCCTCCACCACCCAGTTGCCAGTGGCAGTCATCGGGAAGGAGGTGTAGCAGGACCCGTATTCTTACAGTCAGCATAAATATATTTCCCCCAGACTGGCTGGCCCTGACTCACACAGTTCACAGCCAAGAACTTGTTAATGTCCCACTCGCAAAACTCAAATTAAAGTCTTATACGATGGAGGCAGAGCACGCCACCCAAAACCATGTGAACCACTTCTAGGTCTTGACATCCACAGTATGGTGGTGCGCTTTACATGCTTCGCAATGACACGTTGCCATTCCAGTCTTTCCTCCTAGTTCTGTGGGAGATGGGATGGGACTCTCGTGACCAAAGTAACAGCACACTCATAATCACTACTGTCTAGGCAGAAAGGAGTCAATTATGAAAAAAAAAATGAGACTGCATTTGTGTTAGCCAATGGTGTCTCACCTTACTACATGGCCACTACTTTATTTGTATTTATTTATATCAACAGGAAAAGGCTGCTTTGAGCAAGCTCATTTACAAGGAGGTCCTGGGTAGGACAGCATACAAAGTAAAAAAAAAAAAAGGTATATAACATGATTCAAGTTAGAAAAACAGAAACAAAGTAATTGCATGCAACGTAGGTGCTGGAACAGGGGGCCACTATGGTCATGGCCCTGCCACATCCATAATGGTAGGGCCTGGCTCAATCAGTTTTTGCAATCATGTTTATTACTGAGGAAGCCTGTGCCTGTAAAATGCAGACTGTGCAGTAAACAGTGTTACTTACTAATTACTCCCTGTGGCTTACAGGGTGTCAGCAGAATTTTAAAAGTGAAGGCCTGAGTCATTGTTGGTGGAGGTGGGCTGGGTTCATGGCCTACTCAGTGAAGGTACAGTGGTCAAAATTTAAAAATGAAAAGGAAGTGCCAGGCCTTCAGGTGTGCATCAAGAAACTAGGCATGGAAAGCTTCTGTCAGTCAGTGGGGGTGAGGTGGGGTGGTGTTACTCCACAGATTATACATTTGGATGAAAAAAAAAACTAAGGCTGTGGTTGAACCCTCTCAAAGGGTGGGGTGGAAGTACCCTTGCATCCTTAGCCCTACCAGTTTTCAGACCATTCTGCCCCCACTAGCATATGGAGATACAATAATGGATTAATATAGCACATTAGGTGTAAAGATTTACAAAAGAGTAACTGTGGTATACTCAGTATGAGCAATGCCACATATACAATAACCAGTTGTAGAAGACGAGCAAGCTAACATAATTTAAACACATGAGCAGAACTCAGTACATAGATAATCCTGAGGGTAGCTCATTTGGGGGGTTGCAGTGCTATGAGGAAGCTATGTCAGCAACTGGATGTTGGTCACAGAGGTCCCCAGTGCCTGCCTCCTGATTATGCCCTTTTTGAAAAGATCGTGTGTGTGCGCGTGCGCGCACACACACCACACACACACCCACACCATCTGTTTTGGCTCAAAAGGCTGCAGCACAACTTTACTCATAAAGTCAAAATTAAAAACATACATGGCATAGCATCATCATAATTTACCTTTATATACCTGGATTTTATTGAAAAAAAAACATAATCTATCACCAAAATGATACCATGATATTGAGGGCCTTGGTGCAAGGCCACAGACGCCACCTCCCCACACACACACACCAGTGATGTGGGAGTGGGGTGCCCTGAACTCCCAGAAGTCCCCTCCCACCTCAACTGCAGTGCAAAGAGGCAGACAAGCTTCCTCCAGTCATACCCCAACCTGCCCGCTCCTGACAGGGTGGAGAACCCAGCTGCTCTGTCCCTGTCTCTGTAGCCCTCCACGCACAGCTTCAGATCAGCAGAGAAAGGGAGTACATCTTTATCCGGACTCCCCAAGGCACCCCTTCCCACCATAGGAGGAGCATGGCAAAATCTTGCCTGTGTCCCCCACCCCACCACACCACCACACACTCCCACCTTCTAAGACCGGTTATGATCACCCTGATAGATTATAGTTTCCAGTGCATTTTGAAGAGATAGATTGAATAACTTGGACCCAATGCCTGACAGGTGTATGCCATCTGAGTGAAACAGTTCTAAACAAGATGTTACGAGTCCCTCATGGGCAGTTGTTTTGCCACCTGTCCAGCTGACAGGTTTGCCCATGTACTTGTTGAACTTCACTCTTGCCCAGTCAGTAACCTTGGGCTCCAGGTGTGGAGCCAAACCAGGTGTGTCAACATATCTGACCACACCAGTAGGCACTTGGGCAGCAGAGCATGCAGGGCTGCCCAGCCCCTATTGAGCCACAGGATAAGCTGCAGCGTAGCCTGTAATCCCATGTTATAACCCCCGAAATGCACCACTTGTACATCAGGAACACCCAGTTTCTTTTTCTGTAGCTGGATGCAGGGCATGAGTTGATCTCATCTCATACCCTGCATCCCAAGCCACCAGACAGCAGCATCCGCCTTAAACAGCAATCCCAAACCACCAGGCAGCAGCATTTTCCTTAGACAACCCCTAGTTCATGCCGTACGGCCTCACTTTTTCTCTCTTTCAGGCCCAAAATATGTAGAAGGATCCCATTGTCCATACCCACGTCTGGTGCCTAGACCCTGGAGGTATATGAAGCAGGGAAAGAAAAATCAAGTTAATTTTGCCTTGAAGTGGACTGATCTCCTAAATTGACCAGACTGCCATCTCCTGACTCTTTTAATATCCCCCTCAGCCATACTCAGGCTGGCGGTCATGCTGCCAGCCCCATTCTTGAATGAATGTGTCCCATACTGTCATGGGTCGAGACTGCAAGCATCTAATGCAGTCTTCAGCACCCTACCAAACTGATAGCAGTACCCTGTCAGCACGGATCAGCAGTTGCTCACCCCCTGTCAGCTGGATGGTAAGGAAATCTGGTAACGCCCGAATGGGGCAGATGTCTGCTTATGCTGCCCTCTTGATGATGACCTGCTTCACCTTGCCATGCTGGACTTTCCTTGACCTGTGAAGTAGTATGTGCACCCTGTCATTTTGTTACTGACAAATTTTCCTACATGAGGCTCCCTTTCCAGTCCATTTTTGTAGCGGCCACCAGCTTGCTTACTCTGCAAGCCCCAAAGAACATCAGGCAGAATGCTGTATGAAAGAGCTTGCTTCCACGCATTCCCTTTGGATGGTGCCTGACAAGCTCTCCATAAACTTCTTTATTGCAAAATGCTGGGACACATTGCCCTGCCCCAGTAAAATGCTTTTGCTAAAAAAATGTAATCCTTGCCAGCACGGACCTGATCATTGACCTACACACGCCCTTTTCCATCAGCGCCCACACAAAATCCAGGATATTCCTGACTGACACCATCCAGGGGGTACTGCCCCACTGGTCCTGCAGAAGTCAATGAACTGCGCATTCCTCGGCTATATGCGCTTCAAGTCCCAGGGGCCACCAGTCTTGATATTACCTGCGTAACCCTGCCAGCTGCAGTCCCACAGATGTGCAAGAAGGGTCAGTGGGTCCTCCGTTGCCTTGGGTGCCAGCACCTGAATATGCTGTACTACAAGTGAGAAAGCAAATCAGCAGTCTGGTTATCAACCCTGAAACATGCCTAGTCTTAAAGGCGATGTTGTACTGTAAGCAGCACAGCACAAAACCCCTCAGCAAACCACATATCTTTTTTGCAGTGTGTGGATTGTTTATTTGTCACCTGTACCACACCAATGTTATCTGACCAAACTACTGCACTCTTGCTCTGCAGCCTGTCACTCCATACCTCCAGGGCAACCACATTAAGGAAGAAGTCCAGGAAGGTCAAGTTTCTGATCAGGCCCTTGTGCCACTCCTGCAACCATGTGGCTGTGCATCAGTGGCCTTGGCAGTATATGGTGAACCCCAGGCCAATGGAGATGTCTGTGAAGAACTTCAGCTTTCAGTTAGAGGTAGCCAGAGCCTGCCACAGAGCCACTCCATTAAAGTTTGCCAAAATCTACCCCCCCCAATCCACAGGTCGGCACTCATGCCCCTGTTGACCCGGATGAGTGGTTCAGTAAGAGGCACCCCATGGAAATGAACTTGCAGGAGAAATTAAGGTGCCCATGCGGTGCATGTAACTGTCACAGCATGACCTTTCTGGCATCCTTCACTTCCCACATCAACCATAAGAGCGTCTGCACCTTGTTCCATGGCTGCCTAGAGACCCCAACCACAGAGTCAAGCTCACTGCCCAAGAAGACAATCTTGTTGCTTGGGCCCTCTGGCTTGTCATTGGGAACTGGAACTCTTAAATTTCTGAGCTATATCAAGAAATGCCTCTAGCGCTATTGCACATAAGGCCTCCCCACCTGGTCCAATGAGAAGGAAGACATCCAAGAAGTATATGGTTGACTCCATCCCCTCCTTAGAGTATACCACACAATTCAGGATTGTGCTGAATTTTTCAAAAATGGCCCATGATATTGAACAACCCATATGCATGCACTTCTTCACGGAGTATTTGCCCTGAACGTTCATGCGCAGTAGGCAGATATCATTCAGTTGCACTGGGATGAGGTAGAACACCAACCCAGTATCAACCCTCGCCATCAGTGCCTCATTCCCACATTGCTGCACCCACCTTACTGCCACATCAAATGATGTGTATGACACTGCGGTGAGATCGGGACCTATCTTGCCATTGACCGACTCCCACCATGTGAAGGAAAGGTGGTGAATGAGGTGAAATTCGCCTGGGCCTTTTTTAGGCACCAGTCCCAGTGGAGAGACCAACAGATTGACCAGAGGTGACAGGGAATGACCCCACCATCTACCCCAGGCCCACTTCCTTCTGAACCTTCTCTGCCAGTATTGAGGGCCTGTCTAAATTAGATTTCAGGTGGTTTGCATCCTGGGCTGCTTTGTGTTCTCCAGTTCTGCTCCTGAACTACTAGGCCATAGTGGCTTACTGGCTTTGGGGGGGAGGGGGCAGTGTCAGACTCCATGTTCCCTAGCTGTATGCCTAAACTACTAGGCCACAGTGCTGCATTGATTTTGGAGGAGTTATATGTCAAACTCCTTGTTCTCTAGCTCTGAGCCTGAACTACTAGGCCATAGTGGGTGGCTTACTGATTTGGGGGGATGTCACATCTCAGGCTCCATGTCCCCAGTTCTACGCCTCAGCTACTAGGCCATAGTTCTCACTGATTTTGGGAGGAGATCACACCTCAGTCTCCATGGTCCCTAGCTCTGACCCTGAACTGCTAGGCCATAGGGGCTTACAGAATTTTTTTTGGGGGGGTCACTTCTCAGGCTGTATGTTCCCCAGCTCATTGCCTGAACTACTAGGCTACAGTGCCTTATTGAATTTGGAGGCCCGTCTCAGACTTCATGTTCTCCAGCTGTACACCTGAAGTACTAGGCCATAGTGCCTCGCTGATTCTTTTTTTTTTTTGGGGTGGGGATGTCATATCTTAGACTCAGTGTTCCCTAGCTCTGCACCTGAATTATAAGGCCATATGTCTTGCTGATTTTGGGGGGGAGTGGTGTCCTGTCTCAGACTTCATGTTCCTCAGCTCTGCAGCTGAACTGTTAGGCCATAGTGCCCTACTGATTTTTTTTTTTTTTCAGAGGTGGACACATCTCAAGACTCCTTGTTCCCAAGCTCTACACCTCAACTACTAGGCCATAGTGCGTCACTGAGTTTAGGGGGGAGAGCAATTCTCACATTCTGTGTTCCCTAGGTCTCCGCCTGCACTAGGCCGTAGTGCCTCCCTGATTTTGGGAGTGAATTCACATTTAACATTCTGTGTTCCCCAGCGCTGAACTACTAGGCCATAGTGCCTTACTGCTTTGGGTAGTAGTTACATCTCAGACTCTGTTTTTCAGCTAAATAAAAATAACATCTCAAAAAGTTGGGAGGAATGGCTTGGGTCACATCACATCTCATCTTCCCCAAACAAGCACGCCATACTCAGGGAAGGTAAAGGAACATCAAATACAGACACAAAACATGTTTTAAAAAGTTGAATTTTAATATTTTCTATGCCAAAGAGAACAAAATAATAATTTAGATGCATTTTTCATATTCAAAACAGGTCAAAAATTATTCGGAGTAAATCGGAACCTTTGTGAAAAAAAACAACGAGCAAGAATCAGAACTGGGACATCCAGCCCTCCTATCCCTACATTCAATTGAGGTTAGATGGAGCTGATGGTTCAAAGCAGTTATTGAGATCATGATGTAATGGGAATTCCCCTCAATTTGCACTTTGCATGCAAAAAAAAAAAAAAAAAGGTTTTTACTTACAATCTACTATATTGCACTTGACAGTATCGGGCTAATTCTCCTGATTCCCAAGGTGATGTTTGCTGTGACCTGAAATCCCAGAATCCTCTGCAGCTGATGTCAGAGCTCAGCTGCAGCAGTGGGAGATTTCATAGCCTACAGTGCATGTTAGGGCTTTTATAAGCTTCAGTCAGATGTTTGATGGTCCTGCTGTTCTCTTGGGGCTACGTACAGTCTCTTAGGGCTATGAACAGTCCACGGTGATTTAGGCCTGGGAGGACAGCAGGACCAGCAAACAAAAGATCAGAGCTTATATAAACTCTTAACATGCATTGCAGGCTATTGAGTCTCCAACTGTGGCAACCCAGCTCTGACACCAGCTGCAGGGAATTCTGGGATTTCTGGTTACAGCAAATATCAGCCTGGTACAGTCTACTGTACTGCAGTAAACAGTAAGAAAAAGATGTTTTTGCACACAAACTGCAGATTGGGATCAGCCCCACACTTGAGTGTGAGGTTCTTAGTGCTGACTGTTCCCTTTAATAACTCTTTGTAAACTGGGACAAAAAAGGTTTCGGAATTTTTTTTAAAGTGTTTACGACTTAAGTTCATTAGTTTAAAGTTACAGGTATTACAATTTATTATCTTGGCCTCCCCTTTTTTTACATCTCACAGGTTGAAAACAACTACAGGATGGGGGTGTCCCTTGTCTAACTTGGGATGTCAGTGCCATCAACAGCTTCCCCCTTCCTTCTCTATCTGCCTCTGTCCCCTCCAGTTTTAAAAATTAATACTACAGTAGATATTTTCACATCTGTCATTTTCCGTCTGTGTTACTGAATAAGTCAAGTGAAGTTTCTTGGCAGGATGTCTTAGTATAGTATGTGTGTTAGTGTAGTCTTAGTTTAGAGCTTTAAGTTCTAAAGTAGATGTTTTAAAAGGTTTTGAGATTTGTGTTTTATACTGTGCTGCTGTACAGTACATTATGTCCTCAGCTGGAAGAGTGCTGATTACACTTGCCCAGTATTCCAGAGTACTGGTGAGAACTTTTAAAATGTTTAAAATCATAGTATGTTACTGCAGAAATGAAGGGACAATGTGTACATCCACTTATATAGATATTTTACAAAAACGAAACATTGTTGCTGCCAAAAAAAATGTGAATGGTGACTAATAAGTGCTGCTTCTTTAAGAATACTGATCATTACAGAAATTGTTTAGCTACCTTTGGTTTAAGATCTCTTAATTTTTGGAGGCATTTGAGTAGCCTTCTTGGTAACCAGGTGCCTTGGAATTTGTATGCCATTGTTCCCCTTCGCTGCCAATTTTGACCATTTTATGCTCACTGGGATCCAATTCAGCATGCCTAAATTTTTCCCTGTAGAATCAGGAATTGTCCATCCCCATAATAAAGGCACTATACAGCACAGTAAGTCACTGTAAAACAAAGTACTGTGCATGAGGCAAACTTGATTTTTTTTTTATCAGGTGCTAAACTCTGGTGAGATGTGATGCATGTTTGAATGATGCACAGCCATGGTTAGGTGGACCACAACATTGGTTCATTTTGTGATGATGTGTTGTGTTTGACGTCTGATTTTAAACTCACTGCTTTTTGCTCTGACACCCTCCCCCACCCACCACGTACACTAAGGTGTGCTGAACTTCACCTCAGGTTGGAAAATAGTTTTACGAGTGAGTTTCATTGAGTGCGGTATGAATACTCTGTGCTAATTTTTGGTACATCCCATGTAGTTTGCTCAGTTTGACTTATTTTGTGTGGGATTTCTACAGTATAAAGAAAAATGATAAAGAAGATCAATGACAAGATGAGCCTTCAGCTAAGGAGACGGCATGCTCATTGGACACGAGTGAAGAGGAGACATGCAGTGTGAGAAACTACCCTTTAGGCCATACTAGCTTACAGGGTAGTTTGAGGACTAATTCAGCTCTTCTGCAGCCACCACCTGATTATATCAGGAAATACCTCTTTCAAACAACATGAAGTCTTGCTGTATTCTGACAATATGCAGTTAGGCCGACCGGTTCAACTGCCCTGGAGAACAAGGAGTTAAACTCTATGCAAATGTATAGAACGTTGAGCTCAAGCTCAGTTTTCAAACCACTGTCCTTGGTATGTTCTAGTAACTGATCAGATTCTCTACTCCGCTTACCAGTGAAGATGCCACGGAGATTTCTCCTCGTTGCCTTTGGTCAAAGCTGAGTCTCGTCAGTTTATTTGACAACTAATTTCTTATTTTGTTTTAATCATTCTCAAACCGCTGTCTTTGGTATCATGTACGTTCCTAGGTTGGGTAAGTGGTCGGTTTCTGATCGGTTTCCACGACCGTGAGGAGACTGAACTTTTTTTTCCCCATTTTCTGTCTAAAATTTCATTGTACTTGGGATCTGGTTCAAAGTCCTGACCAGAACCGAGGGTTTTCGCGGTTCTTTTTGGCTGATGCCAAACCGTTGGCCGGTTTGGCAATTTGTTCTCCATTACCCAGCCTAACTAAGCCTTTGGGGGTAATTTTTTTCTTACACTTTAATTTTCTTTAACCTGGCCTAATTAAGCCGATTTGGATAAAGTAGATATTTGGAAATTTGCTTAACTGGCCTAACTAAGCCACCGGGTTAAGCACCAAATTGCAGGGTTATGTCACAGAAACTCAAGAGAAAAAACAGTCCCACTGGGTTTCAGCATTGTACCAAGTGCGGGGAGCAATTTGCAAAAGCTGATCCACACTTGGTCTGTCTGTACTGTTTGGGTTTCGACCACTTACAAGCAGACTGTGATATTTGTAAAAATTTCCCTCAGTCTATTTTAGACAGATACCTCAGTAAACTGAAAGAAAGGATGGAAAAGACTTATGAGGGCGGTTCCAGTTCAACCGACCTTTGGATCTGACAACTGATCTCTCAGTCCAGGGTGAACCGTTAACTGGTAAAAGACATTTGGAGTCTGTTTCTGAACCTGCACCGTCAAAAAAAGTCAAACGCTCTGGTTCAGAACCGTGCAAATACTCTGTGTTGGTTCCAACCGCAGACAAAATTGCAAAAGCCTTTCGGACTGTGCAGTCTTTGCAATCTGGGTTTGGCAAACCGTCGCAGGTACCATCTGGGCACCCAATGGTTCTGGATACCGGTTCAACTCTTGCAGGACACATTGATCATGAGGAGTATTATTTTTCTGAAGAATATGAGGAGGAGGAGGAGGAAGGAGAACCCATTGACCCAGAGGTCTCCCCTGACCATCCCCATTATGAAACCCGTCCCAGGCCTGTCTCTGAGGCCACCTCTCATTTTGCTTTTATGAGACAGGTGGCTGAGACCCTGCAGCTCTCTGTACAGGAAGCCAGGCAGGAGGAGGATGATGAGGAAGAGGATTACAGGGAGATGATAGATCTTCCTGTATCCCAGGGACTTTCATTTCCCATTCATTAGTCCCTTAAAAAGCAGACTTTAAAGATCCTACAACCCCCTAGTTCTTTTCCTCCTATGGATAAGAAAATGGACAGAAAATATATTCTGGCTGGCAGTGGCACTGACTTTTTATCCAACCATTGTAGCCATGTGGGGTGGTACAGACTGCAGCCTGTGAGAAGGCTGGCATTCCTCTGGCTTCTCATCCCCCTGACAAGGATTCCAGGAAAGTGGATTCTCTTGCCAATAAAACATACCTGGCATCTTCTTTAGGTATTAGGCCAGCCTCTTATATGCCGTATGCCTCCAGGTACCAAAAGTCACTTTGGGAAGCTGTGGAACAACTTGCCAAAAAGGCCCCTCCTGAGCTTTCTGGTGATCTCCAGGAGTTGGTCAACAAGGGGGTACATGCATCAAAGTCCCAGTTCCACATGGCTGTGGACTCCAATGATGGAGCTTCTAGGGCTATGGCTTCTGCTGTATCCCTCACACATTTCTTCTGGCTCAGGTGCACTACGCTGTCCCAGGACACACAAAATAATGCCATGGACTTTCCCCTTGTCCAGAATTCTGTTTGGGGAACAGACTGAGGCATACATGAAGAAGATGAATGAGTACAGAGGTGGCATACAGAAGTGCTTCAGCAAAAGAGAAAGCTACTACTCCTCAAAAGCAGCAGGCCAGGGGCAGGGGTAGACCCTACCACAGGCCTTTCCATCAGGCCCAAGCTTTTCGCTCTTACCAGCAACCCAGGGGGTTCTTTAGCGGGAAGGGCAGGAGGGGTGCCAGCAGGGCTGCTTCCACCCCCCAGTCTGCTACCCCAGCTAAACAGACACCCTGAGAAGTCTGACCAGGCAGCCTCCCCTTCCCCTGTGGGAGGCAGGCTGACCTATCTGCAGGCTTGCCAATCCATCACTTCAGACAAATGAGTCCTGGAGATAGTAGGTCAGGGTCTTGCTCTCAGCTTCAAGCTGTTTCCAAAACTGTCAGCAAGAGCTTTCAGACCTTCGAGCCCTACAGAAACAACCCTGTTAGAGGCAGAGGTCTCCACTTTTCTACACTCAAAAGCAGTGGAGCCTATGCCTTCTCAACATCAGGGGCAAAGGGTTGTACTCAAGGTACTTCCTGGCACCAAAGAAAAATGGGGAGTGGCAGCCCATTCTAGATCTCAGATTCCTAAACACGCATCTTACAAAGCCAGAGTTCAAAATGACAACCCTGGCTACCATCCTACCTACTCTCAAGCAAGGGGACTGGCTGGCATCCCTGGACCTAAAGGATGCTTATTTCCATATGCCCATCAGACAGTCTCACAGAAAATATCTCAGGTTTTGACTGCCTTGAGGCCACTGCCAATTTAGGGCCATGCCCTTCGGGCTGACATCTGCACCAAGAGTGTTTACAAAATGTCTGGCAGTGGTAGTGGCATTTCTTAGAAGACAAGGGGTTTCAGTTTACCCCTATCTGGATGACTGGCTGGTCACAGAAGCACGAAAGCTCACTTGGGATACTCTTCAGTCTCTAGGGTTCCTTGTGAATCTCAAAAAGTCTATCTTGACCCCAGTACAAGTGCTGGACTTCATAGGGGCAGAGCTGAATACCATTCAGGCAAGGGCCTTTTTGCTTTCTGCAAGGGGACAGGCTCTTATCGATTTGGCAGAATCTTTCCACCTTCGAGTACCTCGACCAGCAAGGTACTTTCTACAGCTCCTAGGACACATGGCCTCCAGCTGTGGTCCCGGGGGCCAGGCTGCAAATGAGGGACATTCAGTTCCATCTGAGATCCTTTTGGTCTCAGAAAAGGGATCCTCTGTCCAGACTGATTCCAGTCTCTCCCACCCTTCTGTTAGCCCTTCAGTGGTGGCAAGAGATGGACAACGTCAGAGTGGGGGTTCCCTTTCTCCCTCAGACACCCTCTCTGGTGCTGACAACAGATGCTTCTCTTCTGGGCTAGGGTGCTCACCTACGGGATCACACAGCCCACGGTACTTGGTTTCCTCAGGAGTCTGTGCTGCACATCAGTCTTCTGGAACTCAGGGCGGTGTTCCTGGCTATTCAGGAGTTTGCCAGTCTCATACAGGGCAAGGTGGTTCAAGTCAGGAACAGACAACACCACCACCACCATGTGCTACATCAACAAGCAAGGGGGAACAAGATCTTCACTGCTGTGCACAGAATCCATGAAGATTTGGAATCTGGCATATTGCCTGATTATGTCACTGTCAACAGTTCACTTGCCAGGGGAGGACAATGTACTGACAGATGCCCTCAGCAGGCTCAGCCAGGGCAATCACAAATGGACCTTGAACAGGCAAGTCCTTCTCTCAGTATTCAGGAGGTGGGGGGTGCCAGAGATAGATCTATTTGCAGCCCCGGACAATCACCAATTACCTCTGTATTGTTGCAGGCCTCCACTCCGGGGCCCAGTACCACTGGTTGCTCTCCTTCTGGATTGGTCAGACAGGTTCCTTTATGCTTTTCCCTCATTTCCTCTGATAGCCAGAGTCTTGGCCAAACTGAGGTTTCAGTCGGCCACCAGTATTATCACAGCCCCAGACTGGGCCAGACAGCCGTGGTACTCGATGTTACTGTCAATGTCAGTGACCAAGCCGGATTTCACTCCTCAGGAGGTACAACCTGCTGACATCCTCTCAGGGGAGGATAATGTACCCCAATCTTTAGTCTTTTCGACTCAGGGCTTGGCTCTTGAAGACTTAGAATATGCAGATTTACATTTGTGTCAGTCTGTCTTGGATATTTTGAAGGGTTTCAGGAAACCTGCTGCTAGGAAAACATATTCCTCTAAGTGGAAAAGATTCTCTATTTGGTGCTCCCAGAAAGACCTGGACCCACAGCAGGCTGGGTTACCAGAACTTCTGGATTATCTGGTACACCTTCAGTCTCTGCATTTACAACCGTCTAGAAGGTACACCTCTCTGCTGTCTCTGCTCATCTTTCAGCAGAGAAGGGCTTTTCTCTGGTTGCATACCCAATTTTCAAATTTTTTTTCAAAGGATCTTCACCCTTCTCACAGGGAATGTACCCCTGCATGGGACTTGAACATATGCATAGGTCAGCTTATGCAACCTCCATTTGAACCTATGTTTTCTTCAGAGCTCAAGTTTCTCGCTTGGAAAACTGTTTTTCTAGTGGCCATCACTTCTGCTAGAAGAATCAGTGAGCTTCAGGCCTTGTCAGTGGAGCACAACTATATTACACCCCACAGGATAAGATTGTGCTCCGAACTAATAGGAAGTTTCTCCCTAGTGTGGTTTCTGATTTCCATGTTAATCAATCTGTTACTTTGTCTGTATTTTTCTCAGAGCATTCCAGTTCAGGTGAACGTAGGCTCCACAGTCTGGATGTTAAAAGAGCTATTCGCTATTACATGGACAGGACAAAGGAGCTAAGCAAGGATTGTTCCCAACTTTTTCTTACCTATGGTGAGGTTGGGGAAGGCAGACCAGCTGCAAAAAGGACTGTAGCCAGATGGATTGTGGCCTGTATCCAGTTTTGCTACAGTAAGCTGGGTAAGTACCCACCAGCAGGCCTTAGGGCCCATTCTACTAGGGGGGACTACTGCCTCCTGGGCGGCTGCCAGGGAAGTTCCCTTGCTTGGGAGATGTAAGGCTGCCACCTGGAAATCTGTCCATACATTCACTAAGCACTATAGCCTGGATATTCCGGCTAGGAGTGATGCCAGGTTTGGCACAGCAGTACTGCAGAGCCTATTCCCCAAATAGGTTCCGTGCCCACCTCCATGGGGCACTGCTTTGTAGTCTGCATATTGTCAGAATACAGCAAGACTTCATGTTGTTTGAAGAAAAAATTACTTACCATAGTAATGTTGTTTCTTCTAATGGAGTCTTGCTGTATTCTCACCTCCCACCCTACCTCCCCTTCAGAACCTGGGGAAGGGTGGCTCTTCTGCAGCACCTATAGGATTTAACCCAGTGGTGGGTACTGGTCTTCTTTGGGCATCTGTGACTGGAGTCTTCTGCATGCCTTTTTGTCTTTGATTATGTTGCCCCGGTTAGGGCCCCCTGTTTAGGCTTAGTTAGTTTTTTTGCCTATATATATATCTAGTTTCACTTCATAGAATCTGATCAGGTACTAGAACGTACTGAGGACAGTGGTTTGAAAACCGAGCTCGAGCTCAACGTTCTATGCATTTGCATAGAGTTTAACTCCTTGTTCTCCAGGGCAGTTGAACTGGTCGGTCTAACTGCATATTGTCAGACTACAGCAAGACTCCATTAGAAGAAACAACATTACTATGGTAAGTAATTTTTTCATCCTGCTCAGGAATGTGGAAGGTCAAACACAGGGAAATATGGTAGACTGCACTTTGGATGGCGAACTTTAAGCAGAGAATTTTTTTTTTAGTTATTTAACCAGGTATAGCACACTAAGCTGAAAGCTTTTTTACAGGAGCGACCTGGGAGCACAAGGAGGTTAAGTGACTTGCTCAGGGTCACACAGTATGCAAGTGGAAGCTGTGGGATTCAAACCCAGGTCTGGTCTGCTGGATGTCACCAGATTTGCAGCTCAGAGCCTTAGACCACTGCGCTATACTGCCTCCTTACCTCACCTTCTCACCTAATTCTCACCTGGTAGCAGAAATATTATATTTACCTTTCCAATAAGGATGCACAGCCACTGGTTCTATAAAAGTAGATTCTTTACTACTAAATACAATAGACATTTACAAACAGAATATATACAGCAACCAACTTACACATTTACAGGAAAAAAATGCAATTAAATAGACAGATGACTGTTCGAAGAACTTCAAAATCTAATCTCGCACTAGTGTCTGTTTACCTGCCAGCTAACAAAATGACATTCACCTAGACTGCCTTTCCCTCACACAGATAAGCTAGCTGTTGATCAGGGCTCTCCCTTCTCTGTGACACTCACCAAGAGAATCCGATCCCTTTCCAGTGCTGCGGAAAGTTAGAGGGTTGGGGTCCAACTCCTCAGTGTACGTGCTTAGGGCTGCAGGGTGGGACCGTTCCCTGGAATGACACTCCCTCCAGTATTCCCCACCCATGTGTGTGTGTGTTTGTATTCACATCTCCAGGCCAAATTGTCTTTCCCTCCTAGTACTTCCTCACATCTGTTTTATTAATTTATTGTGTCCTGCCTGCCTAGGATACCTTTGTGGGCAGATTTTCACTCTCCCAACTGATCTTTGTTTTTCCCTAAGATTTTCCAGGGTCTGCTGCTGGGACATATGACTTGGAATCTATTTTGTATGCCCTATGTAAAAAACTTATATGAGAAAGAAAGAATTTATATGAAAATAAGTAGAAACAAAAAAATAATTACACTAACAAAAAGATTAAATTAACCTGGTCACATTCCCATCACATCTTACCCCACCCCTCGGAAAATGAAGGTATGTCTCTATTAGGTGACCCCCAAGAGACACTGTCATTCATATGGGGACTGGGAAGTGTCTAATGTATCATGCAGTGCACTTAGTCCTGCCTAGGCAATCCATCTGCATTGTCATTTTGGAAACCACTGCAGTGTTGGATGGTCATGTTATATGACTGAAATACCAAACTCCAGCACAATAATTTTGTGTTTTGCACACTAGTCCTATGGAGCCATGTCTGGGTATTATGATCTGTGACCACAGTGACCGTCCACCCTTACAAATACGACTGCAGCTTCTGAAGTGCCACACTATCTCGAGACACTACCTCTCAGTTGTGGCATATGCCTCCTCCCTGGGCAGAATCTTCTGGCTCAGATACACTATGAGGTGCCTTGTTCCTCCTGTAGTACCCGACTGTCCCCAGAAATGCCCTTACCTGTCTATTCGTGGCAGGGGTGGGCCAGGCCTGGATGGCATCAAAGTTTGCCGTCTCCACCACTCCCCACCTGGTGCCCAAGGTAGGACACTTCTGCCATGCCTGTCCGGCATTTTTCCATCTTACCTGTCAGCCCTACATCCTTCAGTTGATGAACACCACCCTCATATGCCTGACATTGTACTCCCATGTCTGGCTGTAAATGGCTATAGCGTCCGTGTACACCAGTGCACATTCACCTATACCAGACAGAATGTGATCCACAAGCTGCTGGAAGGTTCCTGGCACATTCTTCATCCCAGATGGCATTACTTCAAATTTGAATAAGCCAAATGGGGTGACGAAGGCTGACCTCTCCTTGGATGCAGGGTTAGAAGTACCTGCCAGTAGCCCTTTGTCAGGTCTGTCTTGGTGAGGAACCAAGCTCCCCCCACCATCCTTAGGTCTCATCTGTTCTGGGCATGGGGTAGGCGTCTGACTCTGCTTAGCTGTTGAGCCTCTGATAGTCAACGTAGAACCTTGTGGTACCATCCTTTTGTGGGACCAGGACCACAAACGAGGCCCAGGGGCTACTGGGCTCCTGGATTACTCCAAGAGCTAGCATCTCTCCGAGCTCCTTCTGCATGGTCTGTTTAACCCCCTCTGGTATCCTGTAGGGGACTGCTTCAGCAGCACTTGGGTCCCAGTGTCCATGTGTTGTTCACTGTTCAGCCATCATGTACCTCATCTTCCCCATGAACATTTCCCTAAATGTTCACAGCACCCCCCCTCAACTCCTCTGTCTGGGCCGGTGTCAACTGCTCTGAGAGGGTGAGGTTATCCACTGAAAATCCCTCCTGCACCTCCTTGAGGAGATCTAACAGTGTGTCAGCTTAATTTTCCTCTTCTGGTGTGCTGCACACATTAAAGACCATTTCCTTGCTATCATAGTAGGGCTTCAGCATGTTAACATGAAATACCCTCTACCTGCACCTCCTGTCAGGCAGTTTTACTTAAGTGGCCTTATTCAACTTCCTAGCTATGGAAAATGGGTCCTCCTATGCTGCTTGCAGTTTTTTTGTCAGACTGGGATGAGTACCATTACTCATTGTCTGACTTCGTACTCCGGCCCCATGGTCATAACAGGTTTTCTGCCATTGATGTGCAGTGGTTAAGTGCTCCTGCGTGAACCCCATGAGCTGCTTAAGCTAGGTCCTGAAGTTCAGGATGTGCTCCATAACAGATTCGCCTTGGGAGGCAAGGTCACCCACCCATTCATCCCTAACTAAATCTAGGGTTCCCCTCACCCTGTGACCAAACAGGAGCTCGAAGGGTGGGAATCATGTGTACTCCTGGGGGGGGCTTCCTAGTAAGCAAACAGGAGATGGGGCAAATAATTGTCCCACTCACTCTTGTGCAGGTCAGCAAATATCCTGATCAGAGTTTTCAGGGACTCATTGAACTGCTCCACCAGGCCATTAATTTCAGTGTGGTAGGTGAGGTACATAGCTGTTTCACCCTACATTTCTTCCACAGACTAGTCATTAGTGATGACATGAAATTCATCCCCATGTCTGACAAAATCTCCTGTGGAAATCCCACTCCACTAAACATTCCCAGGAATTCATCAGCCAGTTTCTGCACTTCAGTGGAGGACACACCCACCGCCTCAGGGTACCTGGTTGTATAGTCAATGACAGCCAGTATGTACCTGTTGACCATGCAACTGTGGGGGTTCAGGGGCTCCACTAGGTCTGTGGCTACCATCTTAAAGGGTTCATCGGTTTTAGGCAGGGGTATCAAAGCTGCCTTAGCCTTGACACCCCCTCTTTCCTACCCTCTGGCACTGTGGACAAGGCCAACAGTAATTTGCCACATCTGTACATACAATGCCAAAAAATAAATGATTGGCAAGCTGCCCTTTTGTGTGGCTAATACCTGTCACAAACGCACTCTGCAAGTCAGGCATGCTGCTCCCACAGTGCCAACCTCAGAGCGCAATAGTGTGAACAGGTAACAGACAGGGTAACCCTCCTGTCTGCTTTGGGTCCGAATCACCTGTTAGCCTCGAGTTCTGGAGGGATTCAAACTGTGAACCTTATGCTAGCATACCCAATTAACAGGCTCGGATACATACCCTCTTTGGGGGATATGGTTCAATCCTTCGCCGAGGGGCACCCAGCCAGGTTTTCCAAAATGTACCCTTAGAACTCTATATGAGACCTAGGCATTTCTTACCTTTTAAGTAAGCTCAGTAACACAATCAAGCCCTTATCAGCTGTCCGCCTTAAATACAGGTTCAGCAATCACATGTAAAATAACAGAAGAGCACAGGCAGTATTTTAAAGAAAATGTTGTTTACTAGAAAAATGATAAAACAGGTGAAATAAAATACAGAACAAATTATATCACAAATCTCAGTCATATACAAATAAAAAAAGAAAAGTTACAGAATACAAACTCCTACCACAAATACTTAATTCCTTTCTAAGTATTACCTTTAAGTGTTTTCCAAGTCAGAGAACTATCTCTCTGAGTCTAGAGTCATATACCAAACATTTCCCAGATACAGTGTTTCATTTTAACTCTATCTTTCCCCACCCCCTTTTAGTGAGTCAACTAGCTCCTCCCTTAGAGTTCATTCTAACATAATTTCTACAGGGAGGTATTTTTATTAATGTGAACATCAGAAAAAAGCAGTTTCTTACATATGACAGTCTTTAATCAGACATTTCTCTTTGAGGTTTTACAACCTCACAATCTGTCACTAAGGTGTGAGAAAGCCAAGGGAAATCGGCCAAATTACATCCTTTCCTGGTGTCATAAAATTCATATTCAGGAACCAACATCAACGCAGCAACAGTTGATAAGGTGGCATAAACTATCCCTCTGGAAGGAAAGCATTAAAGGAAAACTACACCCAAAACTTGAAAAAATATATGCTGTGCAGAGTGTTTTAATTTGTATGTGAAGTTCTAGTGTTTCCTTCCCTCTGACTGGTATTAAGAGTTTCTTCTAAATTAGCCTGCTAGCTTTAGGGTAGTTTTACGACCCCTGGAGATCTCCATATCAAATAGCTTTATTGCATTTCTTTGTCCTACAATGCATCTTGTTTCATGTGATGGTGATGTAGCAGAGCCCATAAATCCAGCAGAAAGCATTGCATTGCAACCAGTTCACAACAATAGAGATGGCTATATTTTAAAATCTGTAGAATTCAGCTTGGTGACCACCCTCATCCTAAAGGTTTTACTGTCCTGAAAAACTTTGCTGCTGGTAATTTTTGTGCAGCTTGTAAAGCTTCCAAAATATTTAGTTTGGCATGTGTGTGCTGAATGTTGGGTCTCTCTTACATCACAGTCACATGAGACAAGATGCACTGTGGGAACAAGAAATTACGCTATCAGGTATGAAGATCCCCAGGGGTTGTAAAACTAGCATAAAGCTAGCAGGCTAATTTGGGAAAAACTCCTAATACCAGTCAGACGGAAGGAAACACTAGAACTTCACATACAAATTAAAACACTCGGCACAACATATATTTTTTCAAGTTTTGGGTGTAGTTTTCCTTTAATTAAGTGTTTCCTTGGTCAGTTCAATGACATCCTGACTGACACCTTGAAGGTTAAAAGCCAAACTGCTGACTTGTATGAAACAATTTCATGCACAGACCATTGATTTATAATACTAATATTATACAATCACCATAGGCAGATGGCAGAGCATCACAATACCCAGGTGGCCTGAAAAAGGGATATAATGGGCCAGGACCAAAAGCTGCTTACAGTAATCCCGAGGGACTAACAGCTGCTGGAGTATCTCTCCCTCTAGCCCCCTCTGTGGTGTACACTCCCTGTACAACAGCTGCACAACAGCCCATTCTCCCAGTAAGCTGACTTTTTTCTCCCTCGTAAGTACTCAGCACTATCTGCTATCTGTCTTAGTTTCTGGAGAGTAGGATCAGCCAGCTGAGCTCTGCCCTGCTCTTCCCATCTGACCCTCCCTAACTCCCCTTAAGAAGGACATTACATACATACTGCTTGGGCACTCACCACCACATTTAACACCAACTCCATGAGGTTAAAAGGAAAAAAAAAGATATTTATTTTTAAAATGGCATATTTAAAAAATTGCCTGACGCTTTTCGGATCCCCATACTGAACCCTTTCTCAAAGGCTATGGGGATCCAAAATGTGTCAGGCGATTTTTAAATATGCTACTTTAAAAATAAATATTTTTTTCTCCTATTAACTTCATGGAGTTGGCATCATGTGGTGGCGAGTGCCCGAGCAGTATGTATGTAATGTTTGATGATTTACTAGAGAGCACCACAGCGTAGTGCGCACTGTGTATGTGAAGTTTCCCTTTCAGAAGGAAATCTGCCCCCAGCTGAGACCTCCTTTGTTTGCAGCTGGAGCTCAGGGCTCCTTTACCAGCTAACCCCTCTCTGACATTAGCTGCTTCCTCAGCTGCTGAGGGAGGGGTAGCGTAGGCTGTGTTGCCCCTTCCTCACCATCAAAAGTTTGCCCTTTTACCTAACTGTGGGTAATGACACACACCAGAGCTTCCCTGTGGTCAGAATCATTCTCCAGTATCACAACCACAGAGAGAGAGATCAGGTACAACTCCCACCTCCTGCACTCCATGCCATCTTCCCAGCTCAGGAAGACCCGAGCAATTGGTACTTGGACTACTGGATCTGTGACTTCCTGAATCTTGGAAAACTGCCCCAGCAGAATCTGCTTCACCTGGATTAGATCCTGCCTCACCATGGAAATGGAGGGACCAGTGTCCCCCAATCCCTGTGTTACTGTTCCATTAACTAGGATATGGTGCATATGTATGGAGGAGTTAGGTGGTGCAACAGTCTATGAGTGGGCTACTACAGTATCTGCTGGGCGCTGTCTTGATCACCCCCTTCCCCAGACTTTTGCCCTTTGTTCATATTTTTAGGGCAGTCATAAGACAGGTGTCCCACTTTATGACAGATGTAGCATTTCTTTACCCCTGGCTCCTTGTTCCCCATCGGACAGGCGGGTTGTGTTTTGGGGTCAGGTGCAGACTGGTTTACTTTAGCCTGCCCTACCTTGGTCTTCTTGAAACTATGTGCTGTCCCTTTCCCCTCCATTGTTCCAATGCAGCATGTGTGGTCTGCTGGCCACATACAAATCTGCAATTTCTGCTGCCTCCTTCACGGAGTTGCATACCTAATCCAGCAACCAGACGTGCAGGTTCTCAGGTACAGTTTTAAGAAATTGCTCTCTTATAAACAAGTCTTTTATTTGCCCCAAAGTTCTAGCTTTAGCCCCATCCACCCAGCAGTCTAGATAGGTACACATTTGAACATGCAGTTCTGCATAGTTGTCTCCTGGGCCCTTTCTTAATTCCCTGAAATTTCACCTATAAGCCTTAAGAGTTAGGTCAAAATGTTTCAGTGACACCCTCTTGACTTTATCATCGTCCATAGAGTCCTGATCATTCATTCTAGCAAATGTGTGCAAAGCACAGCCAGTAAGCAGTGGTGTGAGGTGGGTCATCCATAAAGCCCTGCCCAATTTAAACTGAACACATATCCTCTCAAATGATTTTAAATTCAAATCAAGATAATTCACCTCCTGGTATTGAGGAACCATTTTAGAATTAATTGTGGCTTCATGGATTTGATCCCCTACGCCATTATGTTGGGTTTGCTGCCGTGCTTTCTGGTGCAGCTTCACCATTTCTTTCTTGTGTGGTCATTCCTTCTCTTTTTCTGTTCATTCCTTTTCTCTTTCCCTTTCCCTTTTTTCTTGAATGAGATGGTGCTGCTCTTTCTCCTGTTGCATCCAAACCTTGTGCTGGCATGCCTTCTCCTTTTCCTCAGCCTCCAGCCTTACTGTCTCCCTCTCTGCCTTAAACCTTGCCCTCTGCGGTTCTGCCTTTTTCAGTGCAAGCTCCATTTTCATGAGCACAAGCTAATTTTGAGACTCTGTTGCCCCAGTTCTTGGATTATGCTTGGGTTGCACTGCTTTGCTAGCTCGTGGCTCACGGTCCTACTCTGGCTTAGCCTCTGTGACTTTAGTCTTGCTTCTTTGATCACCTTCCTCAGGACCACCTGCTCCATAGGCATTTGGTCATACTCCTCAATGACCGTCTGCCTCCCTTGCATTCAGTCCTGCTCTACTAGGGCTTCTGTGATTCCATTTTCTGTCAGGACCTCACAGACAAACCTCCTGTCTTTGCACAGCTCACGTAGCTGAGGCACATTAAATCTGCCGTATGTCGAGGAGCTCATACTTTCTAATTACACTGCACTAAGCTGTGTTTCTAAAAATGAAAAAAAATTAGTAGTAAAAGAATCTTTTTATATATTCTGTTTCGTGACTGTTAACTTTTCTACTAGTAGTCTCTGCTTCTCTGTATGCCAGGTAAAGCTTTTACTTCTTTCTCAGAGTTCCTAGATCAACCAGGAAAAAAACACTGCACACAAAATCTGTCTTTAAATTTGTCCATTGATCCACACCACTCACCACCAGTTTGTGACAAACTACCCTTTGAGCCATTCTAGCATACAGGATAGTTTAGGGACCCATGCACTTTTTCTGTTGCCACCACCTGATTATATCAGTAAATACATCTGTCCTGCTCAGGAATGTGAAAGGTCAAACAAAGAGAAATATGGTAGAGTGCACTTCAGATGGCAGATTTTGAACAGAGAATTCTCACCTTGCAAGCAGAAATATTTCATTTACTTTTCCAGTAAGGATGACCAGCCACTGGTTTTATAAAAATAGATTCTTTACTACTAAATACGACAGATATTTACAAACAGGATATATACAACAACCAAAAAGATTTACAGAAAAGGAAAAAAATAATGCAGTTAAACAGATGACTGTTAGAATAATCTCAAAATCTAGTCTCAAGTTAGAGTCTATATTTACCTGCCAGCTAACATGAAAGGACATTCAGCTAGACTGCCCTTCCCTCACACAGATAAGCTAGCTATTGATCAGGGCTCTCCCCTCTCTAGGACACTCATCAAGAGAGTCCAGTCCTCTTACAGTGCTGTGGAAAGTCAGAGAGAGAAAGAGTTGGGGTCCAGCTCCTCAATTTATATGCTCAGGGCTGTAGGTTGGGACCTCTCCCTGGAGTGACAGTCCCTCCATTGTTCCTCACCGATGTGAGAGTGAGTGTGTGTGTGTGTGTCTCTGTATGTGTGTTCAAATCTCCAGTCCAAATTGTCTTTCCCGCCATGCACTTCCTCACTTCTGTTTTATTACTTTATTGTGTCCTGCCTGCTCAGGATGCCTTTGTGGGAAAATTCACATTCTCCCATCTGGTCTTGCATTTCCCTAAGATTTCCCAGGATCTGCTGCTGAGACATGTGACCTGGAATCCATTTTGTATGCCCTTGTAAAGAACTTATGTGAGAATAAGTAGAAACAAAAAATAATTACACTAACAAAAAAAGAGATTAAATGAACCTGGTCTCATTCCCATCACATGCAGTTCTCAAGAATAGGGGGATCTCCGTTACTGACATTGGCTTCTACATGCACTTAAGACCCTGTCCTGCTCAGTGCTGTACTATACTGACCCCATTTTATTCAACACTTTAGTGAATTACTAATAACATGCTCATACAGATAATATGCTCCCAAGCCAGGAGTTTCAGTCAAATAGCAAAGGAGTTTATTGGAGGAACTGGAATAAGTTGCTATGGGAAGGAAAGTGTTGAGTCAGTGAAATGATAATGGACTTCCAGCAGTGGCCATCTGCCCTTGGCACAACCTTCCCCAAACCACTTAGTGAGTGGCCCAACTGTATGATTGGACCACAACTTAATCCCCACTGGTACCAGTTAAGCAATATCCCTAGTCCTTGGGAGCTCCCAGAGAATCCTGGGTAGCCAGGAGTTGGATCATGGCAACCAATGCAAACCAACCCCCAAATTACGATCTTGGCCAAATAACCTAGCCAATTGTTAAAAAGTGGTCCTCATTAATTTTAGAAAGTTTCTTTTGCAGAACCCTTAGGCTTTGGTAAAGTGCTCACAGTTACCCTAGGCTGATAGGCCTTAAGCCCCCAGCAGCAGTCCTGGAAGGATGTACCTGGTCCATCCACCAGTCTTCTGTCACACCTTCCTCCAAAGGCTCCATCTTCTGTCCTGTGCCAGTTTCTCAGGGTGACCAGACAAATCCTGATCTGGTGCGCTCACTTTCCATAGTCTCCCCAGGGTTAACTCTTGTTGTGGTCAGTCAGCTGGCTTTGGTGACAGAGGCAGTGGAGGCCTGGTCTTTCTACCTGTAACACAGTTGTAGACCACTCAGGTCTGTTTCTGGAAGGGTTTCTCTGGCCGCACGTTGAGGTTCAGCTGGATCGTTCAGCTGCAGATTGCAGTGTCTGTTTGCCTGTTGTGTTTCATACAGCATCCTCCTCCTTCTTTGCTGTAAAAGCACACCTTGCCCTACAAAATGTCTGCATGGTGTAGCTCACACTTGCACAGATCTTTGAACTGCTGTCCATTCTTGCTTTGGGCTGACTGAGCTGATGGTGGAAGTTTTCTCATTGAAGAAGCCAGTAGACAGCCTCCCAACTGACCATTTCCTCCTGTCAGTCACTTGGGAGAGGCTTTCTGGCTGTTCCTCAAGGCTGGTTGGTCATCCCACTCCCGGATAAATTAATGAAGTCCTCTATTGTCCCCATAGCCCATGTGACTCCTGGATCAGGTTTTGGAGTCTTTTGACTGAATGATTGCCTGGCTTCTGGCTCCACTGCATTTGTCCTTTGGGACCAAAGGACAGCAAGATGTCCGTGTTATGTTCCAAGGGGCACTGGCCCCAAAGTTCTTTATTATTGGAAGACTCCTGCCTTTTTTTATTTGTCTTTTACTGTGCTTTGCAAGGTTATGCCGATGTGTCTTATTGAGTCATTGTGCTTTTTGTGGAATCCCCCGCTTGTCAGGAGCAACAGTGTGTTTCGCTTCATGGCAGTGGTGGGGTTTTTAGTGCAGCTTTGCTGAATGGTGGAACAATGCTGCTTCACTATGCAGCAGAGCAGCGAAGATCAGTGATGCAATCTGCACTGAAGGCAGTGCTCCTCCTTCCTGTGCTCACTTCCCGTCAGTTCCCACTGTACCAGAGTTCAAGTACATGGGACCAGAGAGGAGCAAACAGGCCAGTGGGCTCTGCAGAGCCTAAGGTAAGCCCCAAACAGGGGAGAGTTACAGACATTAACTTCACCCTTCACAAAGACCTTGTAAAGTGGCCCCACTTTGCCAAATTAGGGGCATACATAGATACTGTCAGCAGATAAGGGTGTATGGGCCACCCAGTCTACCCATTTGAGTGCGTAAGATCACTTTAAGTTTTTCTACCTGACCTCCAGGATTCCCTTATGTCTAGCCCATGCATTCTTAAATCCTGTGATAATTTCAGCCCCCACCACTTCCCCAGGCAGGGTGTTCCACTTGTCCACCACCTTTTCTGTGAAGAAATCCTTCCTCACATTTCCTCTGAATTGCCCTTCCTCCAACTTCATCCCATGCCCACCAGTCCTTGAATATCTTTTTAGATGGAAAATAGTGTTTTCCTGCACCCTGTACCTCCTGTAAGTTACTTGAATGCCTCTATCTATCATATCCCCTCTCTCCCTTCTCTCCTCCAGGGAGTACATATTCAGGTCCTTCAGCCTGTTCTCATAGGACTTGTGATGCAATCCCTTTACCATCTTTGTTGCCCTCCTCTGAACCTTCTCCACCCTATGTCCTTACGTAGATAAGGTCTCCAGAACTGGACACTGTACTCCAAGTGGGACCTCACTAGTGTCTTGTATAGTGGAACTATGACCTCCCTTTTCCTGCTGGTGATGCCCCTGCATATGCATCCCAGCATCCTATTTGCTTTACCTGCAGCCTTGTCACACTGTTTCCCTACCTTAAGGTCATCGTAGATTATAACCCCAAGGTCCCTTTCCTGCTTGGTGCATGCTACATCCTCACCCTCCAACTGATATGTTCCAGGGTTTTTGTGTACCATATCCATTATTTTGCACTTTTTTGAATTACATTTCAACTGCCAAATCCTTGACCATTCTTCAAGCTTCTGCAGGTACCTCTTCATTCTGACTACACCCTCTTGCATGTCCACTCTGTTACAGACCTTCATGTCATCAGCGAACAGGAAAATTCTACCTTCTAGGTCCTGCGCAATGTCACTGATGAAGATGTTGAATAGGAACGGTCCCAGCCCTGATGCCTGTGGCACCCTACTGGTCACTTTTCCCTCTGTGGAGTAACAGCCATTTACCACTACCCTCTGTGTCCTGCCACCCAGCCAGTTACCTACCCACCGCACTACTGTCCTGCCCAGTCCCATATTCCCCAGTTTGTTTAACAGCCTTCTATGTGGCACAGTGTCAAAGGCCTTGCTGAAGTCCAGATAGGCCACGTGTACTGCCTTCCCCTGATCCACCTCCCTTGTCACCCAGTCGAAAAATTCAATGAGGTTGGTCTGGCATGACCTCCCACGGTGAATCCATGCTGCCTTGGGTCCTGTAGTCTGTTAGCAACCATATGATTCACCAATCTCTCCTTCAGAAAACTACATGGGATGCTGTTACCACCCAGTCCCCCAGGGGTTACTAGAATTCCCTCAGTTTCAGTGCTAGGCAGGGAGAGGCAGCTGGTGATTAACTAGTTAAATGGGGTTTTCACCTGCTTACTCTTTTGTTTACTTCACCTCAGCTGAGATGAAAGAGATTAGCTCATTTGGAACTCTCGCAGCAGCATAAGCCACAGCCAGCTGTGAGGATGGAGTGTAGAATCTTGAGATGAGAGTCAGTGTAGAGTTGCAGTTTGAAGTGTAAGGAGTGAGCACTGCTCAGCTGAGGGCTCTGAGGAGGGCCCTGCTTTCTCACTCTAGTCCTGATATTCTCCAGTTTGCCAAGAGAAGTGGTGGAACTCATTGTCTACAGCAGGATCTCCTGATTTTCATCCCAAAGGGGTGAAAGGATTGCTAGTGGATGAATCCAAGGGTCAGTCCCCTTTTTGATCCAGGATGTTTTGAAGCTGCCTGAAGTGATCTAACAGTGAGTAGGATCTGACTTTTTGCTGCGGAAAGCAAGTACCTATGCTGTTGTGTTCTCTGGCTAAAAGGGAAATGCACAACTTTTCTGTGAATTTAGAAGTTTGAAACTGTTCTCATTTAAAGTTGGCTGAAATGTGTGATGTCCAGAGGTATGACTATATCACATTGGTGGAGACGTTACTTCTTCCACAACTAGTGTAGTGTTTTAAATGCTGGACGTGAAAGTTTCATTCAATAAGCATTTATCCAATGTGTGTTCAAGATGTGTAAGGTGTAACTCTGAAGAATGGCTGGGTATGAATTTGGGAGCAAAGGGTATGCAGACCCCCATCTGGAGCAACCAGTTCAGGACTACAGGTTCAGTAAGGGTGCCTGGTTATTTTAGACATAGAGCCAATGTCTGAAGAAGATTCTACCCCCTGAAGTGGGTTATGTAAGTTATTAGCCAAATGTATGTTCGGTTTTGGCCAGTGCCACTAGAAGCAATGTTCAGTTGTGGCCAGTGCCACTGAAGAAATGTTAAATGTCCTATGAAAAATTGGAATAAAAGGTGAAAGAGTTGTCAGTAAATGTGTGTTCAGTTGTGGCCAGTGCCACTGGAGGAAATGTTAAATGTCCTATGCTATATGAGAATACCAGTACAAGGTGTTCAATGTCCTACAGTGTGGGAATACGAAGAGTTTTTTGTTAGATACAGTTCTACAAGTTCCTAATGCCACAATGTGTAAACCTTGGGGGGGTCCACCCTTGCTTTAGAGAACCATCCTTTCCAAACTCATCACTGCTTAATGTACTGTAAGCTTGGTTGACCAGCGTTGAATAACAGGATTATGTTTTATTTTGGCTGTAAGTTTTCAAATATGTTTTTCTAAAAATCGTGTACCCATTATCTAACTTAGTTGCGGTAAAGCCCCCCATCTGTAATTTGCATTCTAGTAGTGGCATTCTTTTGAATAATGTCTTTTCTCGGACCAAGGTTGGTGCAAGGTCATTCCCATTTGCAGCCCCTCAATTTTGGAATGCACTGCCTCTTGAAGTTTGCTCTTCCACTTTACTTTTAAATTTTAAGCATAATTTAAGGTCTTATTTGAATTCTACTGCGTCTTGTACTTGTTTTGCTTAAATGTATTTGTATTGTTTGTAATTGTTTCATTTTTTTGTCAGGTCAGACCTGAAAATGGGCTTGTCCCAGTGTCCTTACTCGGTTAACAAATAAAAAATGAAAATGAAAATCTTTTGGAATAAAGTCACACTCTAGAACCCCAACTTTGGTCTGGACAGTTACATTATTGCTTTCTGAGTGTGTATTTACTGGGTACCCCTCCAGAAGAATAGATCTAGCATAGCCCTAGCAAAAAGGTCACTCCTCAGGACCTGATTTTTATAAAAACGTTATAGGTTATTTTACTTTTGTACACTCCCACCCCTTGATCTCTAGAGTAATGAGCCTAGTATACAACCCAAGCTAGGGATGGTACCAATTGTCTAAATGTTCCTAAAGTCTGTGCCCAATTAAGAGTGCCAGGGGTACTTAACTGTTTAAAGTAGCTGGGGGGGGTACACTGAATTAAAAATTATGTACAACTCAAACTACTGGCAATAGATAAAATGCAAGTAGCAGTAGCTATATATGTTCTCAAGTAGTTTCTGCATGTGTTTTAGGAGTGCAGTGCAACAGAATTATCACTTACTTCCAGTTGCTGATGTACATTTCCCAGTACTTACCTCAGCACAAACAGAAATGGGACTGACTGCCTGGGGGTCATGTTCAGAAAGCCGTAAGATGAGAATCAAGCCATCCATGAGATTCACAAACAAAAAAGACAGCACCATCCACTGCCTTTGATTTTTTTTTATCGCATCTCTATGTTAGCGCCTGCTGCGGCGTCAACAGACAGGGGGCATCCAGCCGCCGGCCCTGCCCGCAGGGAGAGCAGCAGGTTCACTTGTATGATGGGGGGTGCGGCACGGCCACCATCGATCCACTGGAGGGCTCCCCGTCCCTTACCAGCCAGACCGGTGCCACACCCCCCCCCCACGTGATTCCACACCCATTCTCCCCGCAGTGCAGGGCGTGGCCATTAAGCTGCTCGGTCACGTCCAGCCCATTTTCCACATTTTTCTCCCAATGGGGGCACGGACTTTCAATGACATCCATGCACAATTGTGCAGACGTCCGCCATGCTCCCTCCCCTTAGACATGCACGTGTCTGCAGTGCCACCGGGCTTCCCCAGGGACCGCTAGAGTACAACATGAGTCCACCCCATTCCCCAGGACTAGGAGAGTGGTCATAGGATGCTCAACCCCAGTCCTCCCCTGCTGACCCCCGACGGCCCGGGCTCATTCCCGAACCTGGGTCCCCGGCATGGAGCAAGGTGTGGCATCCAGCGCCTCAACCCTCAGCACCACCGGGCCACCCCACTGCCTTTTAAAATGCAAAATGTGAATTTATTTGCCAGAAATAGTGCACTCAAGTGCAGCTCCTCACAAAACAGCATGGGCTCACAAACAAGTGTGGGTGCCAATTCAGAGCTCAAAGTACTGCAACTACTTTCACTCACATGAGCATCCTCCATGAGATGGCACTAGTCTGCTGTTAAGCTCCTTGATGCTCCTGTAGCATCAGGGATGGTGTGAATAAGTGCCCTGTATGACTGGAACATATGCTTAGTATTGTGCAGGGTTGTGCTCCACCACATGACCATTTCTTGCTTCATGTGGTGCTGAGGCAGGCTATTGGTGATTTGTAGCTCCCACGACTGCTGCCTTGTCTTGGATGAGCAGGCAAACTGGCCACAAATGTAGCAACACACACACACACACACACCAACTCTTCCATGTCTGCTAGGCTGAGAAAGTCATGCATTACCAGGTTAACCCTTCACTCAGCATCCAGCTACAATGACAAAGGCAGTATTTTCACAATTAACAAACATTAGGGTGCCGGCTTTTGTATGGGATACTTTATGGTTAAGTAGTTATAGGAAGTTAGAGGTGAAAAATAATAAACATAAACTGAAGAACGATATTGTCCAAAAGAAACCTGTGCAGTGATATTGGAGACACAAGAACATTTGTTCTTTGACTGTGAGTACATTAAACCATTTTGAAGATTGCCAGTAAGAGACTGGGAAGAACCTCTTTACTCATCGGTTACATATAGATAGTAAGTGTTAGGCATAATATCAGGAGGATGGAATAAATACACAGCAGAAAGTCTTCATGTGATCTTTGCTGTATTAAAGTATTAAATTTGGCACTCTCTCTGTGTTTGTTGGTTATGCAACAAAGAAAGGTGACAGCATGAAAAGTTCAGAAATGTGGTTATAACACTGCATCAGATTCAAAAGGCAGATAGTGAGAAATACCAAATAGAAAAAGTTAAAAAAAAAATGAGTGAACTGCACACTTGCAAGAATAATGGGACAATAGGACAATATAATAAAACTGCAGGATTCTACAAGACTTTTTTTAAGACTTCTGTAGAGTATAAAATGATGTAGTGTGTGTTTCTGAAGATTTGTATTTCATTCAGAATGTTTGAAAGTTTTTTGTGCCGTGGAACTGTATATGTATTTGCTTGGAGTCTTCTTCAATAAAATTCCCCCTACTCTTGCAAAAAGTGTCTTGGGTTCTTTTACTTCCACCTGGACACTCACAGAACAGCACCGGAGATGGGTAGAAGGGACCTCAGTTTAACGACTTAACCGATGGATGGCACACACCAACAGTATAGTACCCCCAGTACTGAATTCAGGTGCCAACATTTAGGTATGAGCCTAATGCCGGTGCAGGACTGGAACCCACGACCTCCTGGCCCAAAGGTAGATGTGCTACTAACTGAGCCATGCTGACACCTTGGAATGACATTTGGAATCCTTGGCGTGGACATTCCATTTTTGTGGGGTGCCTGATAGGAGGGACTGTCTCCAGTATTTCTCTGGTGAGTGTATGCGGCTTTTGTTCTTTTATGAGCAGTGATGCCCTGGTATAGAGCAGTAAGAGTACAGTATAATTATAATTAGAACTCTAACAGGGTACTGGGATGGTGCTAGTTCATACAGTATATCTGATCATAAGCAGCACAGCATCACACCAAGATATTTATTTTTTTCATGGGGGCATGGAAAGAGAACAGAAACTTTAGAAAACTTCAAAACCCCATATCTCAGTTCAGGACTGAAATACTGTAGAATGAAAATAGGAATGGGACTGTTGATGTTTCTGACAGAAACACATTCCAGAAAATATTACGAAGCACACATTAAGCATGGGGCTAATGTTGTTAGCTGCCGCCCCTTTAAGAGCACTTAGAACCTGCACGTAACAATTTGTTGCACTGCCTGGCAGTGCCATGTATTCCTGTCAGTTAGAGAAATTTGTCAAGTCTTGGGGTTTGTCCTTATGAAGAGAACATCTGCTGTACAGAATAAATAAATATTAATTATTTTATGCATCTGTCAGTTATTTAAATGGTCCAGCAAGGGGTCCTCACCAGCTGCGACAGATGGGTCAGGCAGACCAGAGAGAAGGTAAGGGTCTTTTGGTGGCAGACCAAACTAAAACGCCACACATGGTGGAGAATACGGCCCTTCTTCTGTCCAAACCCCGTCTCGCTTGTCTGTTATCACTTGATACCGTAAGTCATCTCTCCCAGTATGCCTGAACAGCTTGCCTGCTACCTGCACTCCAGCTCTGGCTGCAAAAGACGTGTTTCCTACTCTTCTAGCAGTCCTTGCAATACAGAGACTGAAACAACAGTGGGACATTGTATGCAGAGCAAATAGTTAATTTACTGTACTGCCAATGCTGCTGAGCTGTAGCACCATCAGAGCTCCAGACTGCAACCCACCTCAGCTCCTACCTCATGGCAGGGCTTGCTTCAAAACTGCTCCATTTTGGAAGGCTCCCTCTTCACTCCCAGCTGCAGCTAGCAACTAAGGACCTTTTCCAGCAAGGATCGCAGCAAAATAAATACAAATAGAGTACAGAGCTCCTTGCTCTGTCCTCCTGTCAGTTTCACACTAGCTGTCCTACTCTCTCCTGCAGCTCCCCTCTTGCTGCTACAACGCAGCTGCTTAGAGCCACTATTTCCCTGCTGGGTCACGCTTCAAACAGGGCACTCACTAATGAGGGATAGCAAGAAAAAAAAAAAAAAACACCTCAGTCCTCCAGCTTTCCTCTGTACTACGCAGCTCAGTAGCTGTTCTGCCAGGACCATGCTCCACAAGTCTTTTGCACCTCACAATTGTAGCTCCAGGCTCACCAGCTGCACCAAGGGGCATTTGCTCACAAGCTTCCCGCCTGCTCAGCAGCTTCACACAACTTGCGGCTACAGCTCCTTTCCTCCAGTAGCACTAGCCACTCCTCAGGACTGCACAGACCACAGCATCAGCCTCCCCATGAGCATTGTGGCTCAGGGCTGCATTGCAGTCTGTCTGATCAGTCGCTCCTACAACAACAGAACCACCGCTCCCCTCTGCCATGCTACAAATGGCCGTAAAACAACACAAAAAATAAATACCGGACTGCAGGAAAAACAACAATTGTTAAACAGACTGCAGGAGCCTGCTCCCCAGCTCCCTCCTACAAGGTTCTCCAGCTTGCTCCACAACACAGCAGCCACACAGAGCCTTCGGTCCAGCGTGGCCATATTCCAAAGTGCCACACAACAAACAAATTAATCAATCAATAAATTAAAGACTGCAATGGAGCAGAGAAACAAAAATATAACACAAAGAAAGAAAGAAAGCACCCCAGGAACTCCAACAGGGGGGCAACAAATAAATACAGGATGCCCAGTAATCAGTAAATGGAGGCAGTACATATAAATAAGTGAAAAGACAGCCCTAGTCCCTTTGGAGGCATCACTGGTTCAGGCTTCTTCACCGGCGGTGGTGCTCTATAGCAAGAAGAAATTACCCCTGGGTATCTGTCCCCCTATATATGTTTCCATTTTGTACTGGAAGCAAGCCCTCTCTTTTTTGGGACAAGACCCAACCCCGTGGAGACATATGCCCCTGTGGAATAACTCAGCTCTAGAGATAGGGAAGTCCCCAATATATTGGAAATATTGGGAGGCCCAAGGTATTTTCATGATCCAGGATTTATTACTCCCTAATACTGTCACACTGGATACCTTTGAATCATTGAAAGACAGATATGGTATCCCCCAGTCTCATTTCTGGAGATATCTTCAGATTAGGAATGCTATACTTCACTTGCCTAATGCCCCTCGGGGGGGGAGTGCAGCACCAACCTCACCCATTAGCTGTATGGGGGAAGCAAAATAAGGGCAGGGCCAGTGGGATTTACTCGGCTCTTAGGGATGCTACTGTAGACCTCACCCAGCAGGCTAAAGCACAATGGGAAAGGGACCGCCAGGTCTCAATCTCTGATTGGCAGTGGCAACATGGCTGGAGCAGAGCGCATATGGCCTGTCAGGATGGGCGCACCTGTCTTATTATGAATAAGACCAGTCACAGATACTATAGGGATCCAACCAAGCTTCAGAAGATGGGTTTTCTTTCAAAGGACACCTATTGGAGATGTGGCAGTTCTGGGGCGCACTTGTTTCATGTTCTCTGGGACTGCCCCAATCTGCATTCCTTTTGGACATCGATTCAGGGCATGTGCCAACAAATCTTCCCAGACATAATTCCAGATCCATCCCTTTTTCTTTTAGGCTGCGCGCAGCCTAGTGTGTCCAAATGCAACCCTGGGGCTAGGTGGGTTACTGCAGTTGGGGCTGTAGCTAAACAGCTCATATTACTAAATTGGAAATCCTCAGTGACACCATCCTTTCAAGATTTTCTACTGGCATTAACCCAGGGGGCTATATTTGAAAGAATTTCCAGCTTTGCGTTGGGCTCTATGGCCCAATTTGAGAAATGTTGGCAACTCTTCCTGCAGTCTAAATTTTGTCGTAATCTCCCCACTTGACCTGTTTCACAGCCTATTTTTATCTCTGGGCTGGATACCTGCCCTCTACTGGAGGAGGTGCCCTCCCCATTCTTGGTCCCAGCCTGTCCCTTTATATAGCTCCTTACCTAGTGAAAGATTGCCTTCTTGTATATAGTTGATATGGTCACATGGATTTTAGATAGGCACACACATGATTGCAATCTGGTATTGGAATTGATCCGGCAGGATTATCTATTCTAATTTTTTTTTTTTTTTATTCAATGTAATCAAGTACCGTAAGCCCTAGAGGCACCTGGGATTCAGCCAGACCCTTGTTAATTATGCCTAGCCAGCTGTCTGTCTTTGTCCCGGTCTGTACATTTTTAGTCAATACCATCAGATATTTGGTTGCATTGTATTGTATCTTTATCCGTACCCTCCTGGCCTCTCCAAATGTTGCGGTTTGGCCTGGTATTTGTGTATTACTGTATGCTTTGTGTGTGTCATACCAAATAATAAAAAAACTGTTAAACTTAAAAAAAAAAAAAAAAAAAAAAGCCCTGGGAGACAACACAGAAATAAACCAAAAGCACAGTAAACCACACGGAAAGCAGTCAAATGAATAAAGACAGTAATTTCCCCAGCAAGTTTGTGCCACTCACCCAAAAGTCAGAAACTCCCACCAGTTTTTTTCCTCTCAGTGGGGAAGAAGCACATCAAGGCAGCAATCGCCATTATGAACATTGCACAGCAGCAAGGCAGCCTCCTGGCAAGAATCCTCTATCTTGTCTTCACAAAACAGCAAGAAAGGAAGTGACTCATAACACCCTGCTGGTGACCATCTTGCTACAGTCAGGAAATACAGGAAGGGGGAGATCACGTGATGGGTCTGGCTTTCTAGCTGCTGTTTCCCTGGGCTCCCGCTTCCCCCTCTTGAAAATCTAATATAATCAATCGTTTTTTGGATCAGATTCACGGGGATCGCCTTAATATCACTGCTCCTGCCTATTTGAGTAAGTCATTTGGCTGGTTCTTGGCATTTCTGGAGGAAAAATAAGCCACGATGGAGGCCAAAATGAAAGCAGCCTTGCCCAGGCACATGCCCCTGGTCTCGCCTGATAAGCAGGCCAAAAAAGCAAAACCTCTTCAGCATTCCTCGGCCAAGCAACTGAGCGCTCTTTCAGCTCCTGCACCATTGTTGGAGGAACGTTTCCTATAAGAGCTGCAATCATTTAAGGAAACTTTACAAGACATCGCTGCAGATCTTAAAAATATTTGCAGCGAGATGGCTGATCTCAGGATCCGAGTGACTGACACCGAGGCATGAACCCACTCCCTAGAAGCCTGGCGTGACAAGGCGGACCCTGAGATTACAAAGCTCAGGCAACAAATTGCAAAGCTACAACTTAAAACAGAAGATTTAGAGGGATGCAGCAGGAGGAACAACATTTTAATCTTTGGGTTACCAGAAGGGGTGGAGGGTTCCTCTGCGATTTTATTTACCCAGAAGCTCTTCACCAAGTTAGTAGGCCCTTCTCCACATAATCCCACCTATCTAATTGAAAGGGCACACAGGTCCCTGCTCCCGAAGCCGGAGGAGTCTGCTTCCCCTCGCCCAATGATCATCCGTCTGCTTAATTATCTGGAAAAGCAACACATCCTTTCAAAAGTCAGAGAGCTACATGTTATCCGATGGGAGGACAAGCGACTGCAGATTATCCAGGACCTGCCTCTAGAAACCCGCCAGAAGAGAGCCACTTTTCATCCCACTGTTAGTAAACTGATTGCAGCTAGTATCAAATTTCGAATGGCCTATCCAGCTGCTTGCAGGTTTTGATGGAGGGAGTATGGCTGTCTTTTGACTCTGCCGATCAGGCTCAGGTCAAACTGACCAAGAAGCTGCCCTCACTGTTTAAGTCTTAATGTTGCGGGCCATAATATGAGCTGTCCTGAAGCTTTGGTTGTTTAAATGCTTTTCAGTTTGCTTACCTTGGATGTGATTTGTCCGGATGGAGCCTACGCGATGGGAGGTAACCCCTACTAAGAAGCTGATGGTGGTGGACTGAGATGGAGATGAACAGTGGCCCAAAGCTCTGAAGGAACCCATGTACCATCGAGGCATTGTATTCCTGTGGACCCTTTTTGTTCAGTTGGCTGCTTCCTTGGGGTTTGTTTTTTGGGTGGCGCTAGCTCGCTTCAATTCAGTTCCCCTGGGAAACAGCCACATCTACAATGGGTTGCATGATACACTAAATCCTGCTCGAGTTATCTTTATCTTGTTTTAAAATAAACAAGAAAGAAAATATTATCTTTTGTTCCCTCTCTATCTGCTTCTAACTCTCTTTCCATTTTATATTCCCCCTTTCATATAATCTCCTTGTTTTTGCCATACTGGTGAGTGATGGTGAAGCTAATACCCTGCACTCTCAGTCTGCCTTTTCTTGATATTTCACTTCATGTCTTCTGTCTCTTCCCTTTATTTTTTAGTTTTTCTGCCTCCTTCTGTATCAGAGTTACACGCCTACAATTAAGTTATCTCTGTAGTCTTTTCTTTTCCACCTCTTTTCTTTTTCTTATGCTTTCTCATCCAGAGCTTTTGCTACAAGGCTTCTCCCTTGATAATAGGCTGGTAATAATACGATTACCATATGAATGGTTTCCTTTCTCACAATTCTATGGTGTTCTCCTTCAGGATTAGGACAATGTTGTTACTTATTGGTTGGGTTCCTGGGGGGAGGATGGCTTCAGCTTAGGAAAAGCCAGCCACATGTACTGGTGTATGGGGGGAGTACCCTAGTTACCCTCGGATATATTCTAATAACTTATGCCACTATGGGGAATACTTTGTGGTCCTCAGGATGGTTTATATCTGTGGCTATTTTGGGATTAGTGACTCACATTATGTACGAATCAGTTATCTCTCGTTATGTATGTTTAGATATGATTATAGAGAGTAACTACGATAGAGTACATAAGGAATCTCTACCTTTCAAGGGTAATAAGGTATACCAGTGGGATGTAAGGTCAGGTAGAGTGTTAACTGTTAATAGTTGTAAGAGGGTATTGATTATGGGGGAGGTATTCGATAACTATGGCGTTCCGCATTTCCTTATTTTTAATGTTTGGGATATCCAACATATTGCAACTGTTTCACTGGTTGGAGTTAATGTTGTGTTTCTTTCTTGGATCTGGGAGAATGCCAGTGTTATAGCTTTGAGGGAATACTTTTTGAGGGGGTCTCCCTGGTGCACTTTCTCATTACAAGGGACTGGTTGTGTAAGGTGCTTTATAGAATCAAATGGCTGGTGGCCTGAAAAAATTTATAACTTGGAACGTTAGAGGGGCTCGTGAACTCAACAAAAGAATCCAGATTATTAAACATTTATCAGTATTGCATGCCAACATCTCTTTTATTCAAGAAACCCATCTCCTCCCTGGGGAAGCTGCTGGCTTGCGTAGACAGGAGGTAGGGCAAGTCTACACATCTGGTATGTCAACAGCCAGTGGTGGAACCGCCATCCTGATTCACCGGTCTGTAGCCTTTCAGCCAAAAACGACTATCATAGATCCACAAGGGAGATATGTGTTGGTTCATGGCCTAATAGATTGCACTGAAGTAGTTCTTGGGAGTGTATATGGGCCAGTGGGGGGAATACTGACTTTTTCCTAGACCTGCTGAATAAACTGTGAATATTTTCCACTTTTCCGTTAATACTGGGGACTGGAATCTACCACCCACTCAGGATTTAGATTGTTCCAACTCCCTGCTCAAGCCGCTCTCCATTGCCCAGAAAGCATTTGCTGAATTTCTTGACTCTGCTGGGCTGTGTGACCCATGGCAATTACAAAATCCTATGGTCTGCTCCTTTTCTTTTCACTCAACAGTGTACTCCACTTGGTCCCAGCTGGACTATATCTTACTCAGCCGCTCACTTATACATGGTTTAAATGATTCCGCCATAGAACCAATAGTTATATCTGACCACGCTGTGGCCTGGGTCACTGTCCTGTTAGACCATCATTTCCAAACCGATCCAGTATGGTGCCTAAATACTAACTTTTAAAGGAAGATTATGTTATTACCAGAATCTCTGATTTGATTCACGTATTTGTTGCTAATAACCAAGGTTCTGTCGCAAGAATGGACCATGAATGGTGCGCCTTGAAGTGTTTTTTGAAAGGAGAGTTTATTAGGCTCGCCTCTACCCATAAACGGAAGACAGAGGCTACCATTACCTCACTTTTGGCTCAAATCCATTCACTCGAATAATCCCTCCCCTCCTCTTCCCTCTCTTGATCTCTTGACCACACTATTGAATTTAAGAAATCAGTACTCTCGTTTAGTATAACAAAAAGCGGAATTTGTCATATTAAGAACTCAGGCAAAATACATATAGCAAGGGGAGAAAGCGAGTCACCTAGTAGCCCTGCATGTGAGGAAATTAGAGGCATCAAGGTTCATCCCCTCCATTAATGACCCAGACGGGACCACTAAAACACATCCTAGAGACACAGCTTCTATTTTCAAATAGTTTTACTCTTCTCTTTATAATCAGCATCCCTCACCCCCATCACAAAGGGAGCTACTAGAATATTTGACTGCCTCATCTCTATCCACTCTCTCTCTCTCTCTCTTACACAGCAGTCCTTTTTATCTGCTCCCATTTCCCTTCAAGAGGTGCTATCGGCTCTTCATAATCTAGCTATGGATAAGGCCCCCGGCCCAGATGGCCTACCTTCAAACTTTTACAAAGTTTTTGCCAAAGACCTTGCACCTAGCCTGCTGCGTTTGTATCAATATATGCTTTCCAGGCAAATCCAGGATCCATCCCTGCTAGAAGCCTCAATTATCCTTCTCCTTAAACCAGACAAACCACCCCAGTCTCCAGCGAGTTACCACCCAATTCCCCTATTAAATTGTGATATTAAAATTCTCACCAAGATACTCGCTAGTAGAAGTGAACAAGTCTGGACCCACCTTCTCAGTCCGGAATAAATAGGATTTGTGTCAGGTAGAACCACTGCAGATCACCTCCGTAAATTGTCATATCTGCTTCAGTTGGCAAAAACTTCCCCCTATCCCTATGGCATTAATCTCTTTAGATGCAGAAAAAGCCTTTGACAGGGTGGACTGGAATTTCTTGTGGGCAACGCTACAGATAATGGGCTTCCCCAATGACTTTATTAAATGGATTCAAGCTTTGTATTCCTCTCCTCTGGCTAGAATACACTGCAATGGAGTACTCTCTGACGTTTTCCCTCTCTTCTCAGGTACACGGTAGGGATGTCTGCTATCTTCTTTTCTCTTCAACATATATCTTGAACCCCTTATCAGGTGATTGAAATCCTCTCCCCTTAATTACTGGCATACCAGTAGGCGATAGAGCCCCTTTGCTTTTGGTCTATGCAGATGATATATTGCTCCATCTGTCAGATCCGGTCTCTTCTCCAACAGAGGCACTGAATATCATTGATATTTTGGGGAAATTCTCGAACTACAAACTCAATATCAGTAAAACTGAAATCTTTCCCCTTAATCACCTAACATATAGCTCAGCTTTTAGCAAGTTTGGCATGAAATGGACCCCCCGGTCCATTAAATATTTAGGTATTTACATTACCTCGGATTTATCCTTACTGTGTAAGCTTAATCTGGAGGACTTGTGGTACAATATTTAGCAGGACTTAATAAGATGGAAAAAGCTCCCTCTCCTGTTATGGGGCAGAATTAACACCGTCAAGATGAATGTCCTGCCCAGATTGTTTTGCCCATTTAAATATGCTGGATGTATGCTTACCCTTGTCTTTCTTTCAGCGTATTCATTCAGATAATTCCTTTATTTGGTGGGATAAAGCAATCAGAAGATCCTATCTTAAGCTGTCCTTTCCCAAGGAACTAGGAGGCCTGCATCTCCCTAATTTCTTATTCTATTACTGGACTTGTCATCTGTACAAATGTGGGAAATGGCTGTCTTTACCTGAACTCCTTGCTCACCACGAGTACGTCCCAGTCTGGTTACACATCTAATCGGACATGTTTGCTGCTTATAATCTGGCCCCAGCCTCACTTTTTTACATGCCTATAAAGAATATACCAAAAGCCTTGCAGTCTCTCCCGATTGGCATCTCAGTAAGAGTTCTTTCTCAACTGTTCAGTTATTGTAAGATATCCCCAAACTTTGACTTTTCTCAGCCAATCTATGCCAACTTGAATCTCAAAATAGGTGGTGCTCCTATATCTCGAAGTTGGTTACCACTCTCTTCTGAACATATTGTTGCCGATTTCTACTCACAGAACTCTATGCTGACCACAGAAGAGATTCTTGCCAAATCTGGTTTAACATCTCGGGCAGCCTTTAAAATTCTTCAGCTTAAGCACATACTAATCAAAGTGTTTGGGAAAGAACCCAAACCCTCCTATATTGGTGCCTTTCTTCAGCAAATTAGGATCTCAGCTAGTAAACCACATGGCATATCTACTTTGTATAAACTAGTTCTCACATACCCGCAACCTCCGTCGGTTGCTGGGTCTATGATCTGGCAAGCTTTCTTCCCTGATGAAGATATTAATTGGCAACGTATATGGAAAGATTTATATATATACCACACTCAAGATCGTTATAGGGTAACGCAATACTGTATTTTAAATAACTTGTGTTATACTCCTATTAAACTGGCTCAAATGAAGCACCTTCCTTCTAGCATGTGCTCTAGATGCAACAAGGAGGAAGGTTCGCTCCTCCATGTATTGTGGTCATGTGAAAAAATATCTTCCTTGTGGAAACAAATTGAATCAACTTTAGACCCATTGCTGGGGCTGCAGGGCCTCTTCTTCCCCATCACATGTATTCTGGGAGATTACTCCAGAATTCCAGTGAAGGAGAAAAGATACCACATGGCCTTAATATCAGTGGCTGTCAAAAAACTGGTGCTTAGACACTGGATGGATCAGGCTACTATTTCTTACACTGAATGGCTGCATGAAATATCATTTGCACTCCGTGTTGAGCATTTAATTGTGAGCGTACGCCACCATCAATCATCTTTTAATAACAAATGGGGGAAGCTAAATGCCCTCTATTTGTCTTGACAGGGTGACATAGATGGCACACGAGCCTCTCTTCTTTCTTTCTTTTTTTTTTCTTCCTCTGTTCTGTATGGGATCCCCTAATGTCTTTGTTAAGGCCACTTATTGTTTCCTATTAATTTATATATTTGTTAATCACCCTGGTCCTCATTTAGTACTGTTGTACTAGGCTAAGGGAAAGTGTACCATGGGGTGGGGGTGTAGGAGGTTTATTTTGTTTAAGGTAGTGTTAGTTATTTTCTCCGAATGTCTTACTTTTTTCCTGTTAATTATTTCCATTTCAATATGTACTACTTGTAGTTGTCAGTGTATGTCATGTTTTGTTACCTTGTGCTTTTGTTATAATCAATAAAGTATGTTAAATAAAAAAAAGGAAATACAGGAACTGTATGTCAAATAAAAAAAGACAGTAATTTCCCTTACCCGGTTACCAAAGACTAAAAAAAAAAGTTTAGCGGCCATCTTGTGAAGGGCACAAAATGACCTCACTCCATTAAAATCAATGGCAATCCTACTGAAATGAATGGACACTGCAACAAAAAAGCTGATTTTTCCAATGAAACCTTTATTTAAATAACAGACAACACAGAATTGAGTGGGATTTGTTCATTAAGATGTCATTTGATGAACTTTGCTTACAAATAATTGTACTTTTCTCTACAAAAATATTTTATTCTTGGCATTACATCTGCTCCACGATGTCCCTTCTCCTGCTCGATGGAAAATCTTTCTCATCTGTGCGGCCTTTGATCGGTGAAATGCGGCTCGTGGGTGTGAGGCTACGAAATCGAAACAATCCTGCACGATATCCAGTCGTCCATCTCAGCTCAAGGAGCACCAGCCATGTAAACCATTCAAGATGACCTGGCTTACATTAAAACTATTTCACCACTGTCCACGGCCCATACCAGCCTCCAGCCTATACCCTTCTCAGCCTCACCTCATGAAGATGCTGTCAACTGGCTTGAACAATTCCAAGCCTGGATTTCCCTCCATGGTTGGGCTGATCCTTTGCATCTTTCCAATGCTTTGCCCTTGTTTCTGAGAGGGACTACCATTTCTTGGTTCAACGCACTCCCAGAACAAGTCAAAGGAGATACTGCCACCCTGTATGCAACCTTCAAACACCATTTTCTCCAAGCACATCTGCCTTGGGTATTGAAACAGCAGCTGTGGAAACAAACCATTCAACCCTCTGAATCTCTTAAAGCTTTCATTGTGGAGATTGAGTCATGCTGCAAACATCTGCAGAAACCTGAGAAAGAGCAAATCACAGCCTTTGTCTGGGGACTGCTTCCTCAACTCCGTCTTTATGTAATCCAAGAGAAACCAACAACCTGGATGGACACAATCCAAGCTGCATGACTTGCACAAGAGTCCATCTTACTGTCCCAGGCCACCAGTGTACAAGCACCTTATTCATCACAGTTAGCCGCACTCGCAACATGTGTCCAGCAATCAATGACAGACACACTCATCACAACTGCCAGTAATCTGCACCGCAGCTCAACTGCTTCTTCTGCTACCTCTGTCAAAGTCCTCCGATCATTTCAACAGTGACCTGTGCCACCTCTGCCTGTACGAGAACCAGTGACCTGCCAGTGGTGTGGATATTGAGGACACACTGCTGCTGTCTGCTACAAGCTGAAGTAGCACAATAGAAATCAAAAGAACCAAAGGCACCCACTGCCGCACAATCAGCAAGATAACCACAACTACTCCCAGGATCAGGGGAACACAACAACTGACCACCCCTCTGACTCTCGCAACTCAAACAAATTGCACCTTTCAACTGTGAACTCAGGAACACTTTTGCTTCTGGGGCAAAGGTACCTATCATCAGATCACCTCTCCTAGCCAGCTATGTCCCTGTAAACATAGGAGATTGGTCCACACACACCTTGGTTGAGACTGGAGCAGAAATCTCAGTTATCAACAACAGTATTCTGGACAACCCAGCTATTCGTCATGTACCTCATGTCTTTCCAGCTGATCTAAAGTACATTATCATAGCCTGTACAGCTACAGTACCTTTCACAGGCATGGTCCATCCCAAGCTCCACTTTGGCTCGCAGCATGCTGCCGCCAAGTTCATTCAGCGACTATCCTCTTCAAAACTTCCAGCATCTCCAACAGAAAAGCTACAACTTCTGAAATTCCTGAAGAATTACCTGGACGTCTTTGTGAGTTCAGATAAAAAGCTCAGATGATGTGATATCCTACAATACACCATTGAAGTGCAGCCCAACCAGAAACCAATCCATCAGTGAGCCTACAAAGTGGGACACAAACAGAAACAAGTCTTAGATGACATAATCAAAGACGTGCTGGAACAAAACATTGTCAAAGAGTCTACAAGTCCCTGGGGCGCACCTTGCCTCCTGGTGGTAAAGAAGGACAAAGGGCATCGCTTTGTGGTGGATTACAGAAAACTCAATGCCTACACAGTGCAGAATGCTCATCACTTACCTGCAACCAAAGATGCCTTAGAGAGCCATGGTGTGGTCAACCCTGCTTACTTCACCACTCTAGATCTTCAGAGTGGCTTCTACCAAGTTTCCATTGATCCAGCTTCTCATCCATACACAGCATGGCGCTGCCACTTGGACTTTTTCAGTTCAAACATCTGCCTATGGGACTTTGGAACAGTCCAGCCACATTCCAATGTGTTATTGAAGCCATACTACGTGGGTTTTCTTGGAAATCTTGCCTAGTCTACCTGGATGATGTTATTGTCTTCAGCAGAACCTTGCCAGCACACCTCCAACATCTCAAAGAAGTGTTTGAGCGTCTCAGACAAGCCAATCTCAAGCTTCACCAAGAAAAGTATTGTTTTGCACAGCATAAGATTCATTACCTGGGACATGTTGTTAGTTCCCAAGGCATCTCTCCAGATCCAGACAAGCTCTCAGTGGTCAAAGACTATCCAGAACGTAACAATCTCAAAGACCTTTGAACTTTCCTGGGCTTGTCTGGCTACTACAGAAAATTCATTTGCAACTATGCCAAGATTGCAGCTTCACTGTATGCCCTCACCAAAAAGGGATGTGACTATACATGGATTCTGAATGCAAAGAGACATTTGAGACCTTAAAAGAAAACCTACTATCTTCTCCAGTACTGGCTTACCCAAAGTTCGACCAACCCTTCAAGCTCTACTCAGATGCTAGTTCCTTTGCAGTGGGCACTGTGCTTTAGTCAGATTCAAGATGGAACAGAACGAGTTGTCTCCTATACAGGGGGCTGTCTTTCCTCAGCTCAGTAGAACTATGTTATCAGAGAAAAAGAATGTCTAGCCATGGTATTTGCTGTAAAGAAATTTGACTGTTACCTTCACTACTTCTCCTTTACCGCTATCGTTGATCAGTCTGCCCTCAGATGGTTATTCAAAATGAAGGAGCCAGTAGGCAAGTTCACCTGATGGATCACCATGCTGCAAAGCTACAACTTTGAAATTCAGTTCAGACCAGGTTGAGTTCACTCAAATGCCGATGGTGTAAGCTGGAGATGATATCTCTCTGTATCATCCTCAACAGATGAAAAATCCTGCTTACAAGCTCTTCCCTTCCATGCCACGGATGTGCTTCCTGTGGACACTCCTACAGCACCTCAAGTTGATTTGCTGCTACCAACTGTTTCTACAGAAAGGCACAGAAATCCTCATCTACTACAAGCAGCTGAAGAGCTTCTCATCTCCTCCACGTCTGATCTGTCCCTGACAACTGTTAAAAATGCACAAAGAACTGATTCTTAATTCACAGACATAATCACATGCTTAGAGTCTGGAACCTTACCAAAACAAAAGAAGCATCGCCAGGATGTACTTTTCTTTGCTTCGCAGTACTTCCTCATTGACGGTGTGCTTTTCCACATTTGGACCAAGGAAGGCAAGGGACATTGCACGGATAGAACTCATGCACAGCTAGTTGTGCCAGCCTCTCTAATCAATCAAGTTCTTCTCTCCACTCATGCCACTCCACTTTCTGGAGGTCATATGGGAATCCACAGAACTCTCTAAAAGATAAGGCTTCATTTCTTTTGGCCTCACATGAACAAGGACATTATCCAATTTGCCAAATCCTGCAAGCCCTGCTCCCAAAGAAAGGCTCCTGTCAAACTTGACAAAAGCACACATCATTCCAATGCCTGTAGCCACTGAACCATTCCAAAGAGTCAGCACAGACATTCTTGGGCCATTACCTACATGCTGTGACTCCGGCAACAAATACATCCTTGTTTTTGTGGACTACCTAAGTATTTTGAACTAATCCCCCTAAAAGACATCATAGAAACATAGAAGTTGATGGCAGATAAGGACCACAAGGCCCATCCAGTCTGCCCATTTGTTTCTACCTTATGAATGTGCCATAGGCCTTTACTCTGTCAATGACCTATTTATTCATATTCATCTGTGTTGCTCCCTTATGCCTATCCCATGCCTGTTTGAAGCCCTGCACTATATTCATATCCACCACTTCCTGAGGTAGGCCATTCCATGCATCCACCACCCTTTCTGTGAAAAAGAACATCCGCACATTATCCCTTAATTGGCCTCCCTCTAATCTTGTGCTGTGTCCTCTTGCCCTGCTATTATTCTTATATTGAAATATGTTAGACTCTTTCACCTTGTTAATGCTCTTAAGATGTTTGGATGTTTCAATCATATCACCTCTCCCTCCTTTGCTCTGGGGTATATATATTGAGCTCCATGAATCTGTCCTCATATGTTTTCTGTTGCAGTTCCCACACCATTTTGGTTGCCCTTCTCTGGTCTGCCCCAATTTTTTTAATGTCCTTGTGCAGGTGCGGCCTCCAGTACTGCACGCAGTACTCCAGATGGGGCCTAACCAGTGTCTTGTAAAGAGGGATTATTACTTCCCTCTTGTGACTTGTGATACCCCTACTAATACATCCCAACATCCCTCTAGCCTTACCTACTGCTTTAGTGGTCTGCTTGGATGATTTCAGGTAATCTGTGATGATGATGTCCAAGTCTTTTTCTTCCCTTGTGATTGCCAGCAACTCCCCCTCGCAACCTATAGGTAGCTTCAGGGTTTCCCTATGTGCATGATCCTGCACATCTCTGCATTAAACCCCAGTTGCCACTCTTCAGACCAATTTGCCAGTTTATCCAGATCTCTTCTCATTCTGCTCACCCCATCTGGATCATCTACTCTGTTGCAGATCTTGGTGTCATCTACAAACAGACAAACCTTACCCTCCAATCCATCTGCAATGTCACTGAAGAAGATATTGAAGAGGGCTGACCCCAGGACTGATCCCTGAGGTACCCCACTTGTGACTTGCATCTCTTCTGACTGTATACAGTTTACCACCACGCTCTGCTTTCTGTCCGCCTACCAGTTTGCCACCCAGTTGACGAACATCTGACCCACCCTGAGCCTACCCAGCTTATTAATCAATGTTCTGTGTGGAACAGTATCGAAAGCTTTGCTGAAGTCAAGTAGGTGACGTCAACTGCACCTCCTTGGTCCACCACTCTGGTTACCCAGTCAAAGAAATCAATGAGATTAGTTTGACAGGACTTTCCTGTTGTAAACCCATACTGTCTTGGATCCTGTGCTCCTGTGGATTCCAGGTGTTGCACTATCCTTTCCTTAAGGAGTGCCTCCATAATCTTACCCACTACTGTGGTAAGACTGACTGGTCTGTAGTTCTCTACCTCCTACCTGCTGCCACTCTTGTGGAGTGGGATCACATGAGCCCTTCTCCAGTCTTCTGGAACCTCTTCTATTCTCAGAGACTCATTAAGCAGTTCTGCTAATGGCTCTGCTAGTTCCACCCTTAGCTCCTTTAGTACCCTGGGATGTATGCCATCAGGTCATTTTGCCTTGTCCACACTGAGCTTACTGAACTCTTGTAGGACCCTTTCTTCTATGAAGGGACTTGTGCACACCTCCCTCCCTCTCCCCTGTGTCCATTGTGCTAAGCTGTGGGCCCTGCCCTTCCTTTTCCTCAGTAAATACTGAGCAGAAGTATCTATTTAGGATAGATGCTTTTCCTTGGCCCTCCTCCACACACTCCCCCTTATCCCCTTAGATCTTAGCAATACCCCCTCTGGACTTTCTTCTTTCACTAATGTATCTATAGAAAGTCTTATCCCCTTCTTTTACTGTTCGTGCTAGTGTTTCCTCAGTTTGGGCATTTGCCTGCCTTAATTCCTTCCCTGCTTCCCTTAGGGAAGTTTGATATACAGTACCTCCCTATCTTTGTCCCACTGCGTTCCCTTACATTTCCTGAAGGCCAACCCTTTGGCTCTGATCTTTTCTGCCACTGTTTTTGAGAACCAAAGCGGTGTCCTCCTTTTTTTGCTCTTGCTTTTCTCCCTAACACAATGGGATGTTGCTTCAAGTATTGCATCCTTAATGCTTGCCCACTTTTCCTGTACCCCCTCACCTGTATTTCTTCTTGCCAGGGCTAGGTTAACTCTGTTGGCCACTTATCAAAGTCAGCTCCTCTGAAGTCCCATATTTTTGCCTTGGAATGGGATGATTTAGTTCTAGTGGCCAAATTGAACCATACCATATGATGGTCACTGGCCCCCAGGTCACTTTCTACCCGGAGATCTTTGATCATTTTGTCGTTAGTCAGTACATTTGTGTACATGTTTTTCCATTGGCCAGATTTCAGTGCGTTAGTTGTGAGGTGAGATATGGCTTTTCCCCTGCATGTCATATGGGGAGCCAGAACTTTTTCCTTAGCTGGTGATGCAAATGAACTACAAACATGCTGAACTCCTGTGTGATCACTAGCTAAGGGGGGAGGAGTGTTCTTCCTGTTTGATGTGTCGGGTGCTGCACCCTTCTCCTCATTTGCTAATTTAAATATTCTGCAAATACATCAAACTGATGCCTCAATGCACTGACTCCCTTCTTAGTTAGATGCAGTCCATCAAATTTAAAGAACTTTCGCTACCAAAACTGTTGCCAGTTACCTACAAATTTGTGTCCTTTTCCTGGTACCAGCCCTTGAGCCACATGTTTAGCTCCTCTGTCTCCCCTTCTCTGATCTTCCATCCATCTGCCCCTCTCTCCCAGATGGCAGGATCTCAGAGAAGGAGATGCCAGATGAAATGGATGACACTTTGTCTCCCAGCCTAGTCAGGTGTTCCTTGGTCTCCACAACTGACTGGCTGGTGAGATCATTAGTCCTTATGTGTACCAGGACATCAGTGTTTTCTCCTGCTTCCTGCACAATTTTAGCAATGTGGTCAGTGTATCTCCATGCTGATGTACCTGGGAGACATATAACCATTACATCAAAGCTGCCACAGTGGCAAGTGAGTTCCTCAACACAGTAATCAGTCGTCATGGTACCCCATCATACTTGCATTCTGACAGAGGCACTAACCACCTTTCAGTCATTGTCTGAGAATCATGCAAACTTCTTGACATAAAAAAGACACGCACAAGTTCCCATCCACAATGCAATGGACAGAGTCAAAGAATGATGTCTACCATTCTCAGCACACTCTCCAAGTTCCTGGAGGAGACTCACAACACTTGGGATCATTTTGTTCCCTTTGTGCAATTCGCCTACAATACCAGCCCTTGCGTCAACAGTACCAAGTACACACCATTCTTCTTAGTCCATGGACATCACTCAAGAACTCCACTGGACAGGGATCCCTCACTGCCAGAAGTTCCTAAGTCAGTGTCTTCCTTCATTATTCCTATGCTGGAACAGCATGAACTTGCCAGATGTGTTGCAATCACCATGTTGTGCCAGAGAAAATCTGCAGTGCAGAAAATGTCACCAGCCAAGTTGAATGAGCCTTCATTCTCCATTGGGGATATTGTGTACTTGTACTGACCTGTCCTTGTTTTGGGTGCCACCAAGAAACTACTTTGCCCCTGGACTGGTCCCTTCTGCATTGTAGAAAAGCTTCCTCCTGTGCATGTTCGTCTATGCTGCAAGTCTGATGGAAAGCTGGTACACAACAAAGTCCACATCAACCAACTGAAACATGGGTGCCTGAGTAACAACCTTCCAGATGACCCCAGTCCACCTAACAATGAAGCTGCACTTGAGCCTGCCATCCTCTCTGAAGATGAGATCCCTTCAGATGACTTGCAGCAAGTTCCTACAGATCTTCCCACTCCTGACACTCCCCAGCCAGATTCTGATTTGCCAGATGATCTCCCTGGGACTTCTTTTCAGCCTTCTTCTTCTTCTTCTTCTCAGGACTCTCTTGTACACACACTGGTGTACCAGATCGAGAAGATCTTAAGGAAGAAGTTCACCAATGGATCCTGGACTTACAGAGTCAAGTGGTGCAGATTTGACAGCTTGCAGAACGCCTAGGTTGCTTTTAACGAGCTGACCCCATCCTGTCAGGAACTGGTGCAATCAACTCATGCCTCCATTCCCACTGACCAGAAAAGTGGACAGAGGTCTTGAACATTTGTAAACCAGACTAAGTGTGTTGTACTAGGTTAATTGTTTTGCAGTAAATGTTCTTGTACCTCATTGCACCTGTTGCTATAGTACTGCCTACCTGCATTAATGCTTTTTCCGCCTTAGGAATGTCTCTTCCAATGGACAGTTCACCTGTTTTTGATTGTTCTGCAACTGTTATTGAAGTTTGATCCTGCATTCTGGGTATCCTCTTGCTGCTACCCTTCCCTCTCTCCCCTTTCCCTTCCCTTGCACTTTAGTGCTTGTGGCATGACCAAGCTTTAAGTGCTATGGTGTTCCCCTCCCTCTGGTGCTACTCTGACTGGTCACCAGTGTAGTCCAGATTCTTTTCTCACCCTCCCTGCAGTGGATTACTGTTCTGGGAAATGCATGCCTTGAAATGCTTAAAAATGTTTGGGTTTTTTTTGCCTTAAAACTTTCTTAGAAACTGTTATAATAGTTATTGCTTGTTTAAATGGTGCTCACATTCACTGTCCCAGTGGTGATGTGATGCACACATTAAGAGCATGGGGCTAATGTTGTTAGCTGCCACCCCTTTAAGAGCACTTAGAACCTGCATGTAACAATTTGTTGCACTACCTGGCAGTGCCATGTATTCATGTCAGTCAGAGAAATTTGTCAGTCTGGGGCTTTTCCTCATGAAGAGAACATATGCTATGCAGAATAAATCTCTGTTCGTTACTTTATGCATCCAACATGTGGTCCAGCAAGGGGTCCTCATCAGTAGCGACAAATGGGTCTGGCAGACCAGAGAGAAGGTAAGGTCTTTTAGTGGCAGACCAAACCAAAATGCCACAATATAATGACATTTTTTACTGACCAAACAAGTACTGCTGTTATATCTCTGCTTGAATGAAATGTATGAAATGCAATTCTTGCATAATTAACAAGTGAGCAGTTTGGGACTGCAGAGAAAGTACACAAGGAAGACCTTATCTCAGTCAGGCTTATTCAATACCTTCCTCTACAGAGGCCTCCACAAGGAGGCAGCATTAGGCATAAGCAATCTAAGCAGCCACTTGGGGCACCAGCACAGAAGGGGCACACTAAAATAGAAAGTATAAGCAAAAAGTATTAATATAAAACCCCAAATTGTTGTTGTCACTCTTACATTCATTAAACTTTTATTACTTTTTGAATGAGGTGAGGGCAGAAGGGAGCAAAGTGGGTGGTGGGAGTGGCGATGGGGGCACCACAAGTATTTCTACTCAGGGTCTAATACCAGTTATTACAGCTGTCATAAAATTTGCACCTTTCTCAGTGAAGGCAAACTCCCCCTCTCCCCAAAATAACTAACCAGTAGCTTGCTGGGTAGAACAGCTACACTGCAATCTGTCCGTTGTCGAACATTGTATTTTATGTTGCAGAAGACCCTTGTGTTTGCTCCATGTTACTGCCGGTGCATCTGGGAAGACAGAGAGAATCTGATGCCATCCATCATTACATTTTTCAAGTCCCTGGCTGCCTTTTGTACTTAGAAGCTTGTCTCCCACTGTGGCCAGCTTTGAAGCTTCTAATAGTAGCTAAATCAAGTAATGGATTTACAAAGCTGGATGAAGAAATAAAAAGGAAATATTGACAGTGCTTTCAAAAAAACTGCCCATTCAATCTTCTCTTATACCTTTAATAGCAATATTCCTACCAATGCCATTAACCCAGTTAGTGAAACTTACTGTATCATGGAGAACAAAATTAATATAAAAAAAAAAACTGGCATTCAGATTTGGTCACATTTCATAGGTAACAGTTTTGCACTGGAAAGATTGTAGAACTTTAAGTGTACTTAACTCATTTAAAGTGCATCATTAGGTTTTAGACAACAGCATCTCCATATACAATAACAAGGTTGCAACTTCATTGTTCCAGAAGGAGACTGATTATTACAGAACACAAATTCTCACTGAGAGTACTTATAAAAATAACATATAGGCTCCCCGATGGCTCAGTGGCAATGCGCTTCACATTACAAAATGTCAGGGTCAGTGTACAAAGGTGTCTTGTTCTACTTTGCATTTTTGGCACATACTTAGAGTTGATATGGTTTAATCTGCTTGGAGCATAGTAAGTTCTGTACATAAAATTATATTGTACTTGCCTCAGCTGAATAATTTTTGAGCGGTTTACAAAAATAAGATTACCTTGACACAAACCACAACAGACACTACCTGGTCTCAGTCTTTCTCCCATTTTAATAAGAGACGTTGCATCACGGGATGTTTTAAGAAGTCTTATAGGATAGACATAATAGTTTGATTGTTGGCGGCAGTTCATATAGAAATTCCTCCAATGGAGATGAGGAAGCATTGACAAAGTTATCTATTGCCTCTAGTACAAGATGCCTCATTTGTAGATTAACAATAAAAAAAAAAAATATTGGTGACAATCGAAACTGCTGTTTGTACATTAGGAATGGTTTGGACACTCCCCCTTCAGAGAGTTCCCCCACCAGCAAGCATCCCTTCTCTGTCAAAGATGCTCCCCACCAATGAGTTTCCCTTCTCTGTCCAACAGATCAGTACCTGAAGTAAAAGTTGTGAAGGACGTGACTTTTCCTGCCTTACTGTATTTAGATTGCTTGCCACAGAGAAACCTTGTTTACGATTTACTTCTTGTGCGGTCCTCCAGATGGCTTCTGTGGCCTCTATCATTAGTTTGCAACTTTTTCATCTTAGAGTTGTAAAGTGAGAAGAGTTGTGATAAAAGGCTATTGCACTGAATCAGTTTGCGGCTATACTTATTTGGCCATTTTGAGTGCTTTTTTGTGTGATATTGGACTTGTACCCCTTGGAGTCCATCTTTAATCAGCACTGAGTTAATTTCTCGGTTGTGCAGTCATCTGGTGCTTTGACACACTGTGGATTTTCTGTTGCTTGTATCTGACTATTAATCCCCACTCCACATAAATAATACACAGCAGGGCAGACACAATGGATTGTTAGTCTACTTCTGTCCTTATTTTTCTGTTTCTGTGCAGTATTTGGGATCTGCTTTAATGCTGCATGGCTGTTTCGGGTGTGTAGTATTATTCTCAAAAAATATCACCAACTTAAAAAATCCGGTTCAGTTTCAGTTGACATCCATTTGTATCCCCGTCCCCCCAGGATGAGGCTGAAAATAGGCAAAGAAATTTGTCCAGTCCTTGTCAGTCAACAAAAACTAAATAAATACTGCTAGTGGCTATGTTTGACGATCATTGATTTGCTGTAATGATGAGGCCAACCGACATGGCAGCCTGACATGATCTGGTGTTTTGTTAGCGCCTTGTTGTTTTGGGAATATAATTCTGTATCACTCAATTGGATTGTCTATATTGAATCCTTCCAGAACCTCCTTTACAATTTGTCACCTTTGTAAGGTGCTAAACTGCTGGCTTTCTAAAACGTTCCATCTCAGGGTGACACTTTTTCTCTGTGAACTTTGCCACAGGCCTAAAATACTTTTGTAACATGGCAAAAAACAGAAACAGCAAATAAAGTAATGTCATTGGACCAAATGCAACACATGACCAAAGTTGGAGCAGGGATTAATCACTGGTAATGCCCACTCCAACTAAGAATTAATCACCGGGTCAGCAGGTCAAGAGGTAGTACCAGTATAGAGAACAGCAGAAAACACTGTTTGATAACATTACATAGAAGCATATATGTAACTGTTACAAAGGATACCTGAAAAGTAAATCATGAACCTAATCTGATTTCCCACAATGCAGCGGGCCACATAAAACACAGGATGTAACCACATCGATACAAACCCAAAGAGTTCCAGCAAACAAAAATTAAAAAACGGAACAGCACAAACATTTATACAGGTTACTCTATGAAATCTACCTCAGAGAGTGTAACAGTCTGCATATACACAACTATGTAAGTAGCTGTCTTGTGCATGCCACAGTGGCGCGCCCACTGTATCTGTAACAAAAAGGTTTCAGGAAAAATAAAAAGCATTGTAGAATCATAACCAAAGACTTCTTCATCAATACATGTAACACTACCACACATTACAAAACATAGTTATGTCATATTGCAAGCACATTAATGCCCTCCAAAGGAGGCTTCTACTGGGGAATTAATGCATGGTTGAGTGGTTGTAGACACTCGGCCTTTGGCCTCGTGCCACAACCCCCACCCCCACCCCAACCATACATTAATTCCCCAGTAGAAGCCTCCTTCATCAGGCATTAATGCTTACTTAGAACATGAATAGGGCTTCTCTCTTGGAATAACAGCTCCAAAGATCAGGCTTCTCTGCTGCATGAACCTGCTGATGAAGTGAGAGAGATGTCCTCCGTGTAAAACTCTTCCCACACACAGTACAATTAAACGGTTTCTGTCCTGTATGTATTAGCTGGTGACGTGAAAGATTTGCTTGCCGTGTAAAATTCTTCCCACAGTCATTACATTTAAAAAGTTTCTCTGCTGTGTGGATCTTCAGATGGACTGAGAGATTTGCCTGCCGTGTAAAACCCTTCCCACAGTCAGCACATTTAAAAGGTTTCTCTCCAGTGTGAATTCGCTGATGTTCCAAGAATTTTACTGCCTGCGTAAAAACCTTCCCACAGTCAGTACATTTTAAAAGTTCTTCTCCTGTGTGAATCCGCCAGTGTGTTCTTAGGTGACTCATTGCATTAAAACTCCTCTCACACTCAGTACATTTATAGGGCTTTTCTCCTGTGTGAATCCACTGGTGAGTTCTCAGATGATGATTCATACTAAAACTTTTGCCACACTCATTACATTTATAGGGCCTTTCTCCTGTGTGAATCCTCTGATGTGTTCTCAGATTTCCAATTTGACTAAACAGCTTCCCACATTCAGTACATTTGTAGGGTTTCTCTCCTGTGTGAATCCGCTGATGTTTGGAGAAAACAGACAGATGTGTAAAACTCCTCCCACAGAAGCTGCATTCATACTTTTCCTTTGCTTCATTAACCTGCTGATGTTTTGAAAACTTGTGTAAGAGGCCAGATCTATTCCCACAGGTGGCACATTTGTATGGAGTATTCTGTGTGTGTTTATTCAATGCTAACCTATATGTGAAACTCGTCCCACATTCAATGCATGCATACTGCCCCTCTTGTACATGGCTTTGCTGGAGAACAGAAAGTTCAGACTGGAGATTCTCTGTATATTCAGCAGGTTTAGGGACTAGAAGAAAATGAGAAAGGAAATGTTTTATTATTTGGTCTTTACTGACAGGCATTTGATGTAAAGTCAAATTAAATTTTTTATGGATTTTTTTTTCAAAACAAAATGTTGTATTTAAATTACCTTTAATAATTTAATCAGTAAATGCAGGACTTTGCTTGGTTCAACGTTTTCACATTGTGATATTATACTGTTCCTGTAGTAACTGACATGGGACTAGCTACTGAAGGATACATTTGTTCTCCTCCTCTAAGCTGCTGCTTGTACTACAGCTAACATAATGATAACAGTTTACAGGTACCCAAACCAAGAAAATCAAGGTGGGTAGCCAGATTAGCAGAAATACTCCTTGTCAGTGATGACATAAGTTACAGCGCTATTCCCACAAATGGTACTGGGGCAGTTCCAGCAGACTGGAGGGCAGCTAACATGGTGCCACGAAACAGGGGAGATAGGGACTATCTGGGAAATCACAGATTGGTCAATCTAACCTTGATTTTTGCCACACCGCTGGATACCATGCTGGAATGCCAAGGGTTGTGTTAGGTTAGTGGTTGATTGTTGAGTGTGTCTGTATAATAATGTTTTGTAGCATGTCTCTGTGAGTGTGTGTATAGGGCTTAGTTTTAGTTTGAGTGTTGAGTGGTTGGGTTTAAAGTATGTAAGTGGTGTTTTATTGTTTCTGGTTTGTAAGGAGGCTGAATAGATGGTGGGCTGGGAAGATGTGTATAGGTATCAGGCCTCAGAGGCTCAGCTACTCAGCATCCCAGCTGTTGGACCTCTGCCCCTTCATCTACCTCCCTTTGTCATCAACAGCACTTAGGTGCTGTAGGGAGATTGGCACTTGGAGGAAGCAGGATGGTAGACAGCAGGGTACTATATTGGTTGATGGAGAGAGCCATATTAGAGTGGTGAGGACCAGGAAGCACCTTGGGGTGAAACAGAGCATAGGTAGAGGCCAAATGTGTTTGATCCTTATACCCAGGGCTTCCACCGGACCAAGTGGACAGGCAGCTGTTGAGCCATCAACTTCTGCTAGTCCCCTTCAGGTGGTGCTGTGCGATGCAAGATCAGTCAGGAACAAGACTGCAATTATAGCAGACTTGGTTTCCTCAGTTGAGCTCACTTGCATTAGGAAGACATGGCTGGGAGATGACACTGGTCCAGTCTTGGAGACATCTGTCCTGGCCAGATTCTCTGTAGTGCACTGCCTGAAGAGGGATCGGGGTTGGGGGTGTGGCCATCTGTTTTAGATCCAACCTGAACTTCTCTGTACACCCAGCTGGTGCACTTTGTCATTTGAATGTGTGGCAGTATGTGAGGGTCTGGGTGCAGGTTGCAGAATCCATTTGGTGTACCGGCCACTGGGGCACAAGTGAGAACTTCTGCAGGAAGTTTCGGACTTCATCGCTGAGAGGGTGTTGCAGTCACCCAGGCGGTTGATCCTGTGTGACTTCAATGCCTGTATCGATGATAAACTATTACAGTTTGGACAAGACTTCCTCCAGACAATGAATTTGCTGGGCCTCACGCAAGCGTTTGCTACTGCAACTCAAAGACATGGACATGCCTTGGACCTAGTATTCTCACTGGGGCTTGAGATCACTGCACAATAGGGTTCTCATTCGGGGCCCCCCTCGGTACTCCTTTTCCTGTGGAGATGTTCCATTATCACCCTTTAAAGGGGTTGTCCAGTTTGCGGTAATGGACTTCTTGGAGGTGAGTGCTGCTTGTGAGACAGATGCAGGTGAGGCGGTGGCAGCCCATAATAGGCTTGTAACCTCAGCACTTTACTCTGTTGCACCAGTCTGCATATGAATTGGGTCTTCTCACTTGACATCCCCTTGGCTTGACAGGGCTCTCAAGGAGGTGAAGACCATGGGTATGTGGTTGAAGCATTGTTGGTGGAAGTCCAGATCAGAGGAGGAGAGGCTGACTTTGAGAACTCGCTACAGTGAGTATCAGAGAGCAATCTCCCATAAGAAGGCAACATTCCTGTCCAGGGAAATTGCTTCATGGAGGAACAGACCATTTCAGCTCTTTAGGACTGTAGACAGGCTGCTCTATCTGGCCTGTTTGCTGCCGAAAGATACAGTTTCAGCTGCTTAGTGTAAACAGCTTGCTCTGTTCTTCTCTGACAGAGTGTCCTGTATGAGGTCCATGATCTGTTTAACAGGGCAGTCGTAGCCCCACAGTAGTCAGATGGTTGTCCCTGTGAGCGGTCATGTTATCTGGAGCAAGTTTAGGCCTGTGGAGGTAGAGGAAGTCTGTGAGGTAACTGCAATGCTGCAGGTCACATACTGTGCACTGGACCTGGGTCCAACACATCTATTGGCCCAGTATTTGCAAAGATTATCCAGTGCTCATTTTTGAAGGGGTCATTCCCCAGTGCTCTGAAAAAGGTGTTGGTGAAGCCCGTCTTGAAAAACTATCCTTTGACTCTGGCGTCTTGACAGATTATAGACCTATTTCTAACCTTCCCTTTCTGAGTAAGGTTATTGAGAAAAATAGTGGCTCAGCAGCTCAAAGCCCACCTCACCACTTTCAATATCTATGAGCCCCTCCAGTCAGGCTTTAGGTCAAGACACAGTACTGAAACTGCATTGGTCGGGGTGCATAATGATCTCCTCAGGGCTAGGGATAGACGAGAATGGTAAGTTCTCCTTCCCTTGATCTCTCCTTCAGTGCTCCCAGATCAGACAAAGCATTTTCCTGTAGTGCACCCTAATTTTCCCTGTATTTTCCCTGTAGAACTGGGATGAAATTCCTGTAGATTTTCCTGTATGCACAAATCAATGTAAGTACGCAATTGGTGTCATTATGCCAGTCAATAAAATCACCAGGACGAATGTTCAGGCTGTTTTATGTGTTCTTATTTATTATAATTGTGAAAAATCACCTACAACGTATCACACAACAACTCTACAACTATAAGAACTTTATATGTAACAATATAATATCATCTTGAGGTTCTGGGGACATGTTGGAATGTATAAAGCTCAGTTCTCAAGGTTCACATGTCTCCAGAACCTCCTGAAGGTATTATAACTTTGTAATAATACAGTCCCTTATACAGTATTCTATTTATAGTATTAAATGCCTTAACTTTAAATTTACCCCTAATCACAGACTGATACATTTTGTGTTCTGCTCACAATGCATGAAAGGGGCATAGGGATGCACAAAATGCGCATACCCCACACTTGCCCCTGCACTCCGCGGACAGGTGCACCCATACTGGCATTCACCAATGCTGACCACCTATCCACTGCTCCTCCCCCAATGCACAGGACTTTGCAGGGTGGCCGGGGAAGGAGTTGTCCCAGGCAGACATCCAATGGGATGCCTCCCTGGGACCCATAGTGGATCTCACACATAGGGTGGCATGGGTCTGGGGCTGTGCATGCCGATAGCATGCACCCGAACCAGCGTGGCACCCTCCAGTCCCAGTGCTGCCTCACATAAACTTTCTGGTGCTCACCCATCCAGCTGCCCCTGCTGCCTCCTGCTGCCCAGCAGTCGGGAGCAGCACAGTGTGCACTGTCCTGGTCCCCCAGTGACTGAATACCTGTGTTCATGAAGGCATGCTGTGGGTTATGGCAGGGTCTCCCTGGTGTACCCTGCACCACCCTCTGCACCCATGCGGCCAGCGCTACGCAGGTTAGTGAATACACGTAGTGCTGGCACACTCCCGGAACGCTCCCATTGGCGGAGCTGTCTGCAGACAGGGGGATCGGTGCGGGTTCGCATGTGCCCCTTCATGCATGCCATGCGGGGGGGCACAGGGGGTGTGGAGTAGCTACTTACCCCAGATATGCATGCATAGCCACTGCACACCAATCATGCATTGGGCCTACAGCTCTGTGTACCTGTAGTGCTCCATTAATAAACATTGTTTCAGTGTATTGTTGTGTTTTTCATTGGCATGCTTAAGCACCCCCCTACACACACACACACACACACACACACACGGCTTTGTGCACTGAACTCTCAGAGGTAAAAACAAATATTCCCTTTTTTTTCATTTATTTTACTAACCTTAGGCCAGACCAGGGTCTATGGGTCCCTTCTGATCTGACACATATAATTCATAACTTCTGCTTATCTTAATGAAGACACCCCCATATCTTTCCCAGGCTCACAATGAAATAGAAACACTGTCTAATTTTTTTTCAAATAACCTCAACCTCTAGGCTGGTCAGAAGAAGTGCTACCTTAGCGATCTTTTTAAAAACACAACTCTGCTCTGTGCACCAAACAAGCCAAGTAGCCCTTAAGTACTCTTTGTGTCCCCATCACCCTTTAAAGTCCACCATCATCGAGTCTCTTGTCTGGCTCGCTTTTTGCACTTCATGTGTTTAAAATAGACAAATTTGCAAAAACAGAAGGTTTGTTTGCCTTGGTGGTTTGGAGCGCTGCTTCCCTCAAGCAACACTTTAGCACTCTTTCTTGCCCCCCCCCAAAGCATATCATCAAGTGGTCAGTCTTTTGTCTGACTCATTTTGCACTTAAAAATGAGTTTAGAATAGACTAACCTGAGGCTGCTCACAAGAAGGCTAGTTTACCTTCAATGGCTTAGGCTCTCTGCCAGTCCAGAACAGTGGCATTTGAGATGCAGCTTGGCTGACTCAACGGTGTTGCTGTTTTGAGTGGGGCCACATGGCAGGTGTTTGGATCATGCAGCAGCTCACTGGTTCTTGATCAGAAGATCTGAATTCATCCTCAGAAAGATGCACTGCTAACACATTACCTTACTACCCCAGAGAAACACAGGCTGCAAATGGACCAACAGAATTGCTTAGTGTAGCAAAGTCAGCAAACTGAGCACCAAATGGAGGGCTCTGTCTGAATCTTGGCAGCCATGAGATTCATAGTGGGCATTTTCCCGTAGTGTTTGTCCATTTCCTCTGATATTTTAAAAATAAAATATTTCCTTCCCGTATCCTGTTTGTGTAGTAAAAATCCCTTAAAATACAGGAATCCCTGTAGATCTGGGAGCACTGCTTCTTGGCCTTTGACACTGTGGACCATGGTGTGATGTTGGATCACATAAAGAAGCTCTATGGACTAACTGGCACTGTCATCAGCTGGTTTGAGTCCTTTCTTACAGGTAAGACACAGAGGGTAGTGATGGGGAGTTTCTCATCCTGCCCAAAACCCCTACCATGCAGCATTCCCCAGGGCTCGATCCTCTCACCCATGTTGTTCGATGTACATGCTGCCCTTGCGAGAGATCATCAAACGTTACAGCATGGGTTTTCTTTGCTAAGCACATGATACCCAACTGTATATGTCTTTTGTGCCCAGGACGCATAATGCTGTGGAAGTACTGATGTGTGTGTGGCCAAGATTCAGGACTGGATGTCCTCTAATTGGCTGAGGCCCAACCCAGACAAAACAGAAGTAGTGGTGATAAAGCCTGGTCACTGGCAGGATGCGGAGACTGCTGGAGCAGGAACTGGCTTGATGTAGGGTCCTACCCCACTTGCAGCCTCTACCAAGGTGAAAAATCTGGGCATTATCCTTGATGGCAGATTGACACTTGAAGCTCAGGTGTCATCTGTTGTCCAGAGTGTTTTATCACCCGACTCAAGGCCTTAATCCTGCTGGATGACCTGCCCTCACTGGTGCATGTATTCACAACATCCAGACTTGACTACTGCAATGCTCTTTACCTCAGGCTTAGTGGAGGGGTCCTGCATCATCTGAAGCTAATGCAGAACACAGCAGCCAGGTTGCTGATGGGCTTTCTGAAGTCCTGTCATGTGACCATGTTCCTGTGTAATTTGCACTAACTCCCGGTGAGGTGGAGAATGACCTTCAAGGTGGGCCTTCTCACCTATAAAGCCCTATATGGTCTGGGTTCTAGCTATCTGAGTAACCTCCAGACTCCCCTGTGCTCTCAGTGCTATCTCTGCCCCTCCTTCGAGGGCCTTATGGCAAATCCCAGAGCCCAGCTTAAAACATCAGGTGATTGTGCATTTGAGGCAGCTGGACCAGTCCTGTGGAATTTACTTCCAAGGTCTTTGAGAAGGCCCCCTTGTTGGAAGCTTTTAAGCAAGGCCTGAAGGCACATTTAAAATTTAGGTAAGCCTTTGGGATTTAATGTCTCCCTTAGTTTTGGTTTACCCAGCTGTTGTCTTATGCTGTTTTACAATTGCTATCTATGTTTTAATTGATTACATATTTATTGTGATTTATTAATCTGTCACTGTCTCCCTTACAGCATCCTGAGCCTCAGGAATAGGGTGATTCATAAATAAAATTTGACTTACTTACTAACCATCATAAAGGAATAGATAGTGGAATTCTTGGAGGCAAAGGGATTGCAGGATAAAAGGCAGCATGGGTTTGTAGCAGGGAGATCTTGCCAAACTAACCAGATCAATTTCTATGATTGGAACACAAAGGTGGTGAACAGGGGTCAAGCAGTAGACGTGATGTACCTAGACTTCAGCAACATCTTCAATTTCTATCCACAAAGAAGGCTAATAAGAAAGCTGGGTGGCTTGCACCTAAATTGCTGTATGTAGTTCTGGAGTCCACACATCAGGAAGGACAGCGACCATACCAAGATCATGCAAAGGATAGCTATGAAGATGATCCGTGGCAGTGAGGAGGTCACATGAGCAAAGATTGGCAAACCTTAACATGTGTGTTGGAGGCCAGGATGGAAAGTGGGATATGACCAAGACGAACAAGTTCTTGTGAGGAATCAACATGGTGGATTATCAGGACTTGTTCATAATAAACAAGGGCACGGTGAGTAAAGGACATGGGTAAAAACTGATCGGGAGACTCCGGAGGGATGTGATGAAGTTTTTCACAGAGTAGGTTGTGGAAGAGTGGAACACACTGCTCAGGAGGGTGGTTGAAGTGAAGACTGTGATGGGTTTAAACTTGGGTGGGGCAGGTATAAGGGAACGGTGGGACCCACAGGCAGAAGATGGGAAGGGATATGTGGGGAAGGGACCGAAGTGGGGATAATCAGCCACTAAGGCTATCAAATCTTTAAATGTAGCCTAGCATTTGGCTGAGCATTTAGCCAGGAAAGGTAATGGGCAGACTGGATGGACCTCTGGGACAATCTCTTTTTCTACTGTATATTTCTATAATTTTGGTATAAAACATTATGCCTAAAATGACATCACTTATTAAGCATTTAGTGCACAGTGGTGTTTAACAGTGAGCTCCTGACACCCACTACACCCACCCATTACCATTCTATATACTCAAAATCAATTCAATCAATCAATTGTATTATTCTGGCATAAATTATAATGCCTGAAATGCCATGACCTATTAAGCATGTAGCATACTTACTGGCAGTTAACAGTGAGTGCCTTGCACCTACACCCACTACAGTTCTATAAGCTCAAATATCAAATCACTTTTATTTTTATATAGTGCAAATAAACAAGAGAATCTCTAAGTACAATACATAGGTTAAAAGTATACATCCAGGAAATACGTTAATTGCCTTCAGCATCAGCAAACAAGTAAAAATTTATATTTTCTCATGGAAAAGAGGAAAACCACCTAATCTGTATCAACCTCCCAACCATATTTATTTATTTATTTAACAACATTCGGAATGACAAAATTAGCAAAAATGTCAAACAGGATCAGAAATAGCTAAACTGAAAAAGGTTTGCAGGGAGAGGGATCACATTCCTGATCTAATATCTGTTCTCTATGGTTATGTCTTCCTTTTTCCCACATTATACTCACAGTTTGCAGAACACAAACTATGTGCAGTTTTGGTTTTTTAAATACATGAAAAATGGAAGCCCATTAATCATCTGCTTACTGTTGAATTCGCCTTCAAGAAGAACCAGCGAACCAGTCTCTCCTCCATTACCATGGCATAGCAGGAGTTTTTCATCCCTCTGAAATAATGATAACAGATGTTCCTTCGGGATTTGAAAACCTGTATTGATAAAACAAAATAAGGTAAGATGCTAATCAAATGTGTATATCCTAATTGCAATACACTTACATTTTTGCAATCCTGCTGACTGCACAAGGGCAATTCAGGTCTAGTCGGGTACACAAAACACCATACAGTACTGTATAGCCACTCTTTCCTTCAGATCTCCTGTAATTTTTTTTTTAATTTTTAAAATGTTTTAATCTGAATGATTTTCAATATCTAGGTTTACTGACCACATGACAAACATCTCTTTTGGAATTTGCCTTGATTGTTTTGTCCTTGTTTTGAATGTAATAATGTAATCTGATGTGGAACCTTTGTAAAAGAGCTCAATTTGTGATCTATGATGCTTAACAGTAGCTAAAGACTGCACCAAAAACATCTAATGTCATGTCAGTTGTTCCTAGTTGCAATACCTGAAAAAGAAAGCGTGTCTGGGAAGAGTCAGGCAAACCATGTGAGCCCATAGCTCAATGGTTAGAGCATGAGGATGGTATTCTGGGGGCCTGGGTTCAGTTCCCAGTGGTTCACATTATTTCTTTCTCTCTACAATTTGTGATAAAAGAGCACTTGTAAAAGTACTGAGTCTTCCAATAAATAAACAAATGTGCTTCAGTCCTCCAAATACTCTTTTACTCTATTTTTACGAATTACATTTTGTTTTTTGCTTTCTTTCTTTCTTTCTTTATATATTTATAAAAGATTTACCAGGAAAGGCCTACTGCACTGAAAGCAGCTCATTTCAAAAGATGTCCTAGGAAAGAGGGACAGGGGAAGCAGTAAATAATGCTATACAATACGGAACATAAGCAATAAGTAATGCTATACAATATAGCACATAAGCAATAAGTATTGCTATGCAATACAGAACATAAGCAGTAAGTAACACTATACAATACAGAACATAAGTAGTAAGTAATGCTATACAGTACAGAACATAAGCAGTAAGTAATGCTATGCAATACAGAGCATAAGCAGTAAATAATGCTATACAGTACAGAACATAAGCAGTAAATAATGCTATGCAATACAGAACATAAGCAGTAAATAATGCTATACAGTACAGAACATAAGCAATAAGTAATGCTATGCAATACAGAACATAAGCAGTAAATAATGCTATACAATACAGAACATAAGCAGTAAATAATGCTATACAGTACAGAACATAAGCAGTAAATAATGCTATACAGTACAGAACGTAAGCAATAAGTAATGCTATGCAATACAGAACATAAGCAGTAAATAATGCTATACAATACAGAACATAACCAGTAAGTAATGCTATACAATACAGAACATAAGCAGTAAATAATGCTATACTGTACAGAACATAAGCAGTAAATAATGCTATACAGTACAGAACATAAGCAATAAGTAATGCTATGCAATACAGAACATAAGCAGTAAATAATGCTATACAGTACAGAACATAAGCAATAAGTAATGCTATGCAATACAGAACATAAGCAGTAAATAATGCTATACAATACAGAACATAAGCAGTAATACTATACAATACAGAACATAAGCAGTAATGCTATACAATACAGAACATAAGCAGTAAGTAATGCTGTACAATACAGAACATAAGTAGTAAGTAATGCTATACAATACAGAACATAAGTAGTAAGTAACGCTATACAATACAGAACATAAGCAGTAAGTAATGCTATACGATACAGAACATAAGTAGTAAGTAATGCTATACAGTACAGAACATAAGCAGTAAATAATGCTATACAATACAGAACATAAGCAGTAAATAATGCTATACAATACAAAACATATGCCGTAAATAATAATACAACATAGTACTGTACATGAACAGTAAATAATGCTATACAATATGGAATATAAGTAGGAAATAATGATGCATCATACTGTGGGGTGTAACAGTAAACAGCAATGCTGTACCATACAGAACATGAACAGGAAATAATGATACAACATAGGACTGGGCACGAACAGTACATAATATATAGAATAAAGTATGGGTGGTGTGTGTAATGAGAAGTTTACACACATTTGAGGTGTTAGATGCTGCATAAACCCTGAGAGCGAAGCTTGAAGGGTTTGTGAAAGCATCCAACACTGAGGGTGTGTGTAAACTTTGAGTTTAAAACACCACTCCATATTTTATTATATAATTGCTGGGTTTTCCATTTTTTGCCACAGCAATTATATAAAATAAAAAGATGTTCCTATGTGGCCGTGGTCCAGTCAGGTTTGAGTACGTGTTCCATGGTTGCCTTTATTTATTTAAAAGTTTTTTTTTATTCATTTCTTTTGGTTGGCAGCCAACATTTAGATTTTATTTCTTGGTACTTGATTTTGTTTTTCGCTGTCACTTTCCACAGAGTCTGTGGGGAAAGACAAGGTGGCTAGTGGTCGGAAAAGAAGAGCTGTGGTGGGTGCATACACAGAACATGGGAAACCAAGCTCGTGTTTGCCGTTATAAACACTTCTTTATAACGGCTATTTACTTCACGGTTTCTCTATGGGAAAAATGAAGAGTCAGTTATTATAATGCTATACGACAAAGAAACATGTATAGAAAATAATGATACAGTGTATTACAGTGCATGAATAGTAAATCATAATACACAATACAGAACATAAATAGTAAATAACGATACAATATAGAACTGAGCATTAACAGTAAATAACAATGCTATACAATACAGAACATGAACGGTAATTAACTATGCAATATACAATGGGGCATGAACAGTAAAAGACAACATTATACGTTAAAGAAGATGAACAGTAAATAATGATACAACTTACTATGGGGCATGGGTGGTAAATAACAATACTATACAATACAGAACATGAACAGAAGTTAAGCAATAAGACACAACGGGGTGTTGACTGTGCTGGTTTGACTGCATAGCCAGGGCCATAGTAAGGTATTAGGCTGCAGGCAGAGTGTCTTCAGCCCCTGGAAATGCAGTAAAACAACTAATGCCCTGCCGTGTCGTATTGTGCTTATAAAATGAATCAATATAAAATTTAAAAAAAAAATGAACACTCTAAATGTTTACCAAGCATTTGGCAATCCTGAACATGTTTGTTTGCAGGCTGTTACAAGTTAGAACAACAGTATTCTGAGGGTATGGGTAGACCTTTCTTACCTCTAGTAGCCATTGTCTTATGGACTTTGGCTTCCACTGGGTTATAGGGTATAGACTCCCATATTCAGAGCCTGCCATGTGCGCTGCACTGACAGGAACACTGCACAGTAATTTAAGCACAGCCAGTTGGGCAATATTCAGACAATTAGTGTGCTCCAAGCAGAGTGCACTGTCTGAATATGGGGCTTTGTCAGCACAGTATATAGTGACTGTGCACTGTGCTCACAGCCCCAGACTGAATATGAACCACAGGAGCCCACTGGAGATAGTGTGGGCGAAACAGAAAAGCACCAGGGCTCCTGTTACCTATGTTCAGCTCTAACATGCTAATGAGCTCATTTGGCATACAAAGTGTTATGGGCCATTTGCATGCCCACTGTGGGATCATCAGAATTCATGGATGCCAACCGAGTGCCCATCCTGCAGCAACACAACAAACTGCACCCAGACCAGATATGTCCTCACCTGCACCCAGGGCAGCAATGCCTCCACCTGTACCAAGGCCAAGAGCACATTTACAAGCACTCACAGCTATGGCACAGCCATCTGCACCTAAAGCAGCAGCACAGCCACCTGCAGCTAGAGCAGCAGCATGGTCAGCTGCACCAAAGGCAGACACATCATCTCACCCACACTCAGGGCAGCTACACCTCACCGGCACCCAGGGCAGCTGCACTTCACACTCAAAGGAGCTATGCCCTTGCCTGCACCTAAAGCAGCAAAACCCAGAGCAGTGACAAACTCACCAGCACCCAAAGCAGTGATTCACTCACCTGCAAACCAAAGCACCTTTGCCTAAAGTAGTGCCTGGGATGCTCTCACTTATACTCATGGTAGTGACACACTAGACTGTAACATGAGCAGTGATGCATTCAGTTGTACTTAGGTCAGCGACACCCCAACCTCCACCCAATGCGCAACTCACTCATCTGCTGCCAAAGTGGTGATGCACTTGCCAGCACCCAAAGCAGTGACACACTTGCCAGCACCCACAGCACCAATGTACTCGCCAGAACACAAAGCAGCGGTACACTCGTCAGCACTCAGACTGATGATGTGCTACCCCACACTCAGAGTTGCCACAGGGACACAGTTGCTTACACACAAAGTGAGGACACCCTAACCTGCACTGAGAGTGGTGATGCACTTGCCTGTTTCTAAGTGGCAATGTGCTCATCAGTCCCCAGAACATGATACACTTGCCTTAACCAAGAGTGGTGCCTGTACCCAGAGTGGCAACACCGATGACTGTACCCAAATCTGGAATTCTCTCACTCCTACCCAGGGCCACAACACACTTACCTGTAACAAGAGCAATGATACACACACCTGTACCCAGGGCAGTGATGTACACACCTGTAGCCAGGGCAGTGATACATTCACCTGTACCCAGATTACTGATGCACACACCTGTAGCCAAGGCAGTGATATATATACCTATACCCAGTGCAGTGATACAGACACCTGTACCCAGGGCAGTGATGCACACACCTGTACCCAGCGCAGTGATGCACACACCTGTACCCAGCACAGTGATAATGCACACCTGTACCCAGTGTAGTAATGCACACACCTGTAGCCAGGGCAGTGATACATATACTTGTACCCAGGGCAGTGATGCACACACCTGTACCCAGATCTCTGATGCACACACCTGTACCCAGCACAGTGATACACACACCTGTAGCCAGTGCAGTGATACACACACCTATACCCAGTGCAGTGATACAAACACCTGTAGCCAGGGCAGTGATACATATACTTGTACCCAGTGCAGTGATACAGACACCTGTACCCAGGGCAGTGATGCACACACCTGTACCCAGTGCAGTGATAACACACACCTGTAGCCAGGGCAGTGATGCACACACCTGTACCCAGGTCACTGATGCACACACCTGTACCTAGCACAGTGATACACACACTTGTAGCCAGTGCGGTGATATGCACACCTGTAGCCAGGGCAGTGATACATACACCTATACCCAGTGCAGTGATACAAACACCTGTAGCCAGGGCAGTGATGCATTCACCTGTACTCAGTGCAGTGATACACACACCTGTACCCAGTGCAGTGATGCACACACCTGTAGCCAGGGCAGTGATACATACACCTATACCCAGTGCAGTGATACAAACACCTGTAGCCAGGGCAGTGATACACACACCTGTACCAAGTGCAGTGATGCACACACCTGTACCAATTACTGTGAAGCACACACCTGTACACAAGGGAAGTGATACACACACCTGTACCCAGCTCTGTGATGCACACACCTGTAGCAAACGCAGTGGGGCAGTGATACACACAGCTGTACTCAGGGCAGTGATACACACACCTGTACCCAGGGCAGTGATACACTGATGTAAATCAAAGTCCCCCCCCCCCAGTTTTAACTTGTTAAAGGCTCTGTGTAATAATTATGCTGTATGACTTGTAGTAAGACCAGCATGGCCCTACTGGCTTCTGTAAATGGATGTCAGAATGTTACATATTGAAACAGGGGCCCAGTCAACCCCTTTTGACTAGTTCCCCAGCAGCCAGATCCATGTGGGTGAAGCAGATATTTGAGTGGCATGCTTGAACATTCACTGGTTCCTGAACAGAGGTGCACTAATCCATTTTGGAGGATCAGCTGATCTGGAAGGGGTGAAATACTTACCTACCCCATAAAATGATAGGTGCTTTCCCATTTTAGAGGAAAAGGTTATAACACTCATCGATTCAGGAGCACGCTCCCCAGTCTCAGCGGGTGTGAAAAGATGATGGAAAAATGGGAGTTAAAGTCACTTACCCCTGAAACAGGCATCATACTGTCTCTCAGGGTGAAACCTTGACGAGGAGGGTAACATGCACCTGTTCCTGAAACAAAGGCACCCACTGTCTCTCACTGTGAAGCTGTAGGGGGGGCATGCACCTGTCCCTAAAACAAATGCACCTACTGTCTCTCAGGATGAAGCTGGATGGGGGGGTGACACACACCTGCCCCTGAAACAAATGCACCCACTGTCTCTCAGGGTGAAGCTGGGGTGAAGGGGTGACACTCACCTCTCCCTGAAATAAATGCACCCACTGTCTCTCAGGGTGAAGCTGGGGGGAGCGGGGGTGACGTGCACCTGTCCCTGAAGCAAATGCACCCTCCATCTCTCACTGTCACTGTCAATGTGCACCCTGGAAGATAGGAGGGAAAGGAAAATATGATAGATACTTTTAAAAACTTCACTTGGATAAATAAGGTACTAGAGGAAAGTATTTTTCAGAAAAAAAAAGGTGCACAAGAACAAGGGGTCATGTTATGAAGATAGAGGGGTCAATTCAGGAGAGATGTGAGAACGTACTTCTTCACAGAAAGCATGGTGGATTTGTGGAACAGCCTACCAGTTGAGGTAGTGGGGGTGAAAACAGTGGTGGGGTTCAAGAATGCATAAGACAGGCATAAGGGAATCTTAGTGGAAAGGAATGGGGGAGGGAGAAGGACTCAGAGATCAAGTAGGGTCCGCAGTGATATCGTAGGTAAGGAAAATGGGCAGGTTGGGTGGTCCAAGCAGTCCTTATTTGCCAACAAATTCTGTGTTTCTCAATGTGAATCTGTGGTTGGGATGACATGCATTTGTCCTTGAGACAAATGCACCCACTGTCTCTCAGGGTGAAGCTGGGGGGGGTTACACGCACCTGTCTCTAAAACAAATGCATCCACTGTCTCTCAGGGTGAAGCTGGGGGAAGGGGGTTACACATCTCCCTGAAACAAATGCACCCACTGTCTCTCAGGGTGAAGCAGGGGGGGAGGACAGGCACCTGACCCTGAAACAAATGCACCCACTGTCTCTCAGTGTGAAGCTGGGGGGGAGGGGGACATTTAACTGCCCCTGAAACAAATGCACCTACTGTCTTTAAAAGTGAAGCTGGGGAGGGTGGGTGACACGTGCCTGTCCCCGAAACAAATGTACCCACTGTCTCTCAGAGTGAAGCGGGGGAGAGGCAAACAAGCACCTGTCCCTGAAACAAATGCATGCTGCCTCTCAAGGTAAAGCTGTGGCTTGATAATGATGGGTAACAGTCACATGTTCCTGAAACAAATGCACCCCACCACCTCTCATGGTGAAGCCATGTGTAGGGCAACAAGCACCTGTCCTCGAAGCAAATGTACCTACTGCCTCACAGGGTGAAGCCATTGGGGGTTAACAAGCACCTTTCCTCGAAACAGATGCACCCTGTCTCTCAGTGTAAAGCTGGGGGGGGGGGATGGCCGACAACACTTACCTGTTCCTTAAACAAATGCACCTCTCTGTCCCTCAGGGTAAGGCAGTGCTTTTGTAAGGTGGGAAGGGGCACTCCCCTGAAAACAGGGTGCCTCCCACTGTTTCTGAGGCACTTTTCTGACTGGCTCTCTGTTCTCTTTTTTCCATTCTTTAGCCCCAGAGTTATTTGGGGAGACCCTGCCCCCTGTCTTCTCTTCCTCACATTTCTTCCCTTCATCCACCTCCCAGACAGAGTCCCATCGCTACTCATGGTCCTCCTCCATGCTGTCAGGTCCTGACCAGTGATGCACACCCACGGACATGGCAGCAGAAACGTGCTCTCCAATGCAAACAAGCAAGCAAACTTTATTTATATAGCGCCTTCCATAATCAAGGCACTGTACACAATATAAAATGCAATATAAAACAAATGATATAATAAATTATTTAAAATCAATCAGTTAATAAATACATTTTCAGCATAGATTTAAAACTGCTGATGGTCAGGCATTCTCTTAACCGACAGGGTAGAGAATTCCACAGGGTTGGTGCTGCAAATGAAAATGCACGCGTTCCAGATGTTTTAAGATGAACCCTGGGAATCTCTAGCAATCCCTCGTCGGTGGATCGGAGAGGGCGATTGGGGGAGTAGGGAGTCAGGAGATCTTTCAGGTAGTCGGGACACAGTATAAGTGATGCCCTACCCCCTACCTCTTCAGACATGGCAGAAACAAGGCTCTCCCACCACTTACAGTAGTAGCCACAGACATTGCCAGCTATTTCCAGATATTTCGTGAAATTTCTAAAGAGTTTCTCCCTGTTGCCCCTACTGTAGAAATGGAGAAAGCATGAGATATTTCTGGAAATATCACAGAAATTTCAGGAAATAGCTGACAGTGTCTGTGGCTGCTACTGTACATGCTAGCTGTCACTTTCTGTGGCTGCAACACACACTAGTAGCAGTAGGTAGACAGGACACCCCATGGACATGGCAGAAGTAATATCACACCCACAGACACTCCCATTACAGAGCCCAGCAGCATACTCAGGTTCCTGAGGGTTGCCCACTCATTCACCCTTTGTGGACCTGGTAAGCACTCTGTTGGGACATTATAATGAGCACTTAAATAGTAGACAAAGTCCACAGTACTCTCAGAACTAGCAGTTTTTAGATGCCTCTTATATACCCGAAAGACTCACGTACTTGCCTCTTCGGACTCCATCCACTGAGGCTTGCTGGCAAACAACCACTCGCATCTTATTGGGCCATATGTGGACCAAACTTGAATCACCCACACATCATGCACTATTGACTGACGAGTGAGGGAATATGAACTAATGAGCTAGTATTAGGCAGGCAGAGGCTGCATGGTCATACTGAGACAAGATGTAGGGGTGGACACAGGTGACATACCATAACTCAAAATGATTAACTGGAGACAACTCAGTCACCTTGCAGTAAAATCAAATAGTTCAGTAAATCTGATCAGGCCTAAGCCAGTCATATTTTTATTATTTTATTTAAAAGTTTCACCAGGAAAGCATACTGAGTAGACTCCTGCTCATTTCAGATGCATTCGTGTGGGGGTACATGGAGAAGGTACATTTGTTTACAAAAGTGGAGATGTTACAGGAAATGCAAAAATAGAAATGTTTAAATAATAATTACCAGAGTAGGAATGTAACAGGTAGTTATACAATACAGAGAATAGGTAAACAGAGGTAGCAAATTCACAGTAATTTAGTACAGTAGAATATGTAAAGAAGATACACAGGTAATAATGCACAGGTAACAGCTGAGGTGACAGCCGGGGTTTGGCCACCCAGCCTACCCTTGTGACAAGTGCTATGACATAATTCAGTTAATAGGCTGATTAGGAGCCGGAACAAGTGGAGCGGAAGTGGGCTTTAAGGAGGGTGTTGAGGAAGCGGGGAGAAGAGGCATGGTGGATGGTAGTGGGGAGAGAATTCCACAGTTTAGGCAAGCAGTTAAAGAAGGCAGCCTGGCCAGCAGAGGTGGATGTGTGGGACAGTCAATGCACAGGGATCATAGTGTCTGAGGGAGTGGAGGGGAGGTAGGGACGGGGCAAGTTTCTAGAGGGTGCTGAGGACATGTTGGCGATAGATGGCTTGGAGCCAAAAGCAGCAGCAGATTAATCTAAACCGGGCAGGCGGGATCAGAAGGAGCAGAACTGTAGGAAGTGGCAGATTAATGTGAACCTGGAGGGTGGGTGGGTGGCAGAGGGATCAGAGCTACAACAAGCAGCAGATTAATGTAAACTGGGCAGACAGGAAACAGCAGCATTCCACATCCTGCGGGGCAGACACTGCAGATAGGTCAGCAAAAGGGAGATCTATCTCAGAATCTTGGCAAACTGTCAAGGGTAAGTACAGTGTTTCCTGCACCAAAACCATTGCTCTGGCCTGTCTTTCTTTCTGACTTTCGCTATGAGAAAAGTAGTGAGACAGAGGAATCTGTGATCAGTGCTGGCAGTGCAGAAATTCAAAAAGCTGGCAAAGCCAACAATGTCACTGAAAATCACAAGAAGCGGCTTTACTTTCCTTGCATTTTGAAACCTGCCAGCTGCGTGAAACTAAAGCAAGTAAATCTGCAATGGCAGCTGTTGCTTCCTGACCCCAGGGCAGGTGGCAGGGTGGGGAGTTGATGGAATTGGGTGTTGAAAAATGGGTCTGGCAGGAGGGAGGGAGGAAGGGATACCAGCAGTGGGGCTGGGGTCACTACTTCACTGCCTGATGGGTGGCACTGTGAAAGGATGCAGCTGCACTGTGATAGGTGCAGCTTGTTCCTTTCATATGTATGATGTTTACACCCAGCAGGGAGCATCAGCAGTCACTGCAGCATCTTTGCCAGAAATGGGTGTACTCAGGCACACCTCCTGCAGAGCTCAACTACACTGCAGCACATGCCTACCCAGCCCATATACTGTCTCACCATGCCAATATGTTTGCTTTGCACAAGCAAACAAAAAAAAGACACAAAAATACAGTATAACAAAATATTGGTAAAAAGTTTAAATTGTCCCACTGCAGATAGTTTCCGCCTTTCAGTCATCTGCCTTTCTACACAGAAGATACATGTTGTATTTCTTTATCACAAAACACAAAAATTCAAAATTCTGCAATATTCCAGTACTAGAATGTTCATCCCCACACAGACACACATTCATGGTTTGGTAATATGGAATATATGAGTTGGAAATTCAGCAGAAATACACACACACACCACTCTCAAATGGAGACAGAGCCTCAATTGTTTTTTTTATATGAGTACTGATGGGAGCCATGTTTGTGCTAGCAATCAGGAATGAGTGAAGTTGCTCGTGAATTATGTATGTGAGTTGCCAAAATTTCAAATCACACTGTGAACTTTTTTCAACCTGTATAGTTGAGGGAATTAAGATATGGGTCTCAGAAATTGCTTATACAGTCAGGAAGCAGAACGTTTCCATCCCATTTTATAAATAATGATGCAAGACTGTATTGTGCATGAACAGAAAATAACATCTAGGGCAGTGTATGGGTAACTACACACTACAAGGCTATTCTGCCACTGAGTGAATACAATGCCAACTGATGACCTCGAGAGAGAAGCTTGAGAGGTCCCCAAGTCGGCATTGTATCCACAAGGTGAAAGAATAGCCGAGTAGTGTTTGGGCAACCATACACTCTTCTATATAGTGTATGATGACTGCAAAATAAAAAAATAAAAAAACACTCACTTTTCCACATTTTACATCACCTCTGCCGACACCTCTTGATTAACAACTGCCACTGGCCAGCATACATGCGCGCCACTCTCACCCAGCAAGGGACAAATCATAATGTCTGCTGGAGTCCCTTGCATTATGACGTCCTCACTAACGCAGAATGAAAAGTCGTTCTGCGTTAGTGAAAACGTCACTACTGCAGCAGAACAACTTTTTGTGGTGTATGGATTTACATACACAACCACATTCCAGCATACACTGTAAAACTATACAGTACAGTACAGAACATGAACAGTAAATAAAGATGCAATATAGAACTGGGCCTGAATAGTAAATAATATATTTACTGGTTGGCACTGTTTATCACCCGTTGACAGTGGCTGACAAACTCCGTTATTCACATGTGTGAATAACAAACCGTGAATAATGAAGTTTGCTAAAGCACCTTCCACAGACACACCAACCTACCCAATGCCACCTGAGCACCTCCCCAACTTCCTTCCCTCATGCTGCCAACCCGCTCGTGCCACATTGGAAAACCGCCAAACTGCGGACAACTTCTTCATCGGGCACCACATACTAAATGACAAAAACTACTTTAAATAAATCTCAGTAACATAAACACAAAAATGGCAACCTGTTCCCACTTTACACCAGGCACTGAATCCAGCTGCCTGAAGTTCATAGAAGAACCGGAGAACAAAAATATGCTGAAGAAAACAAAACGTCGCATCCAGCTGTTTTCAAAGTTCCTGGCAGAGACCGGTGAGTCAGCAGAATTCCTGAGCATTCCAATGAGGGATCTGGACACAAAAATAGCTAATTTCATCTTCTTATTAAAAAGGGTAGATGACTCCAATTACACATATACAGTAAACCATTTAATATAAAAACTAAAACATGGGGAAGTGTGGTTAATGAGGATTTTATGCACACCCTTGGTGTGTGATGCCAAGATAAACCCCTTGGGGTTTATGGGACATCACATACCTCAGGTGTGCATAAAATCCTCATTAACCACACTTTCCCATGCATTATTCTATATGTTATTCAATACAGAACATGAACAGTAAATAAAGATGCAGTATAGTATTATATATGGACAGTACATAATGCATGCAATGCAAACCATGAACTGTCTATAACTACGACATAGAACTGGGCATGAACAATGAATAACAGTGCTGTACAATGAAGAACATGAACAGTAAATAACATACAACATAGTACCGGGCATGAGCAGTACAGAATAATGCTATATAATACAGAACATGATCAGTAAATAATGACACAATATAGAACTGGGCATGAACAATACAAAACAATGTTGTAAAATATTTAACAGTATATAACGATGCTACATAGAACTGGGCATGAACAACAAATTACAAATACAGTAGTAGATGGGAGACCATCTACAACAAGGTTGGGTTTGCATCGAGGGAGTTGATGACATCATTGAGACCTCGAGAGTGAAGCTAGAGAGGTCTCTATGAGGTCATCAACTCCTGAGATGGAAACTCTGCCTTGTTGTAGATGGTCTCCCATCTACTGTTTTTTAAAGTATGTAAGCATCATCTGTTTTTAAATAAGCTTAAATACGAGAAAAGTTAAAAATGTGCTTATACATTACAGGGTGTCTCGGGAAACCGTCAATAGTCAGACATGGCATTTTTCTCTTGCTCATAAAGTTGATTAGAGTCTTACAAGAAAATGGAACAATAGTAAATGGTAATAGGAACAGTAAATGTAATGCTGGTCGTAAAAACATAAAGTGAACTAAAGGCTGAAATGAAACACAACAGACAGCAACAGGAAATAATTTTTTTTCAAATTACAGTCACTCTCTAGTCAGTTTCTGAATCTGAGTCCGCGATCACGCTGATTCTCTGTCTCTTCATGGGCCGGGAGAAATTGAAGATTTTTATCGATATCCCCTGTTGGAAAACACAGTTGTCTTCAAATAAATTATAATCAGTAAGGGGCACCAATGGTTTTCTTTGGTTTTGGATTGGCTGACTGCAGGATTTGGTTTCTTGTAAAGAGTTCTGGGTCGGCACCGGCTGAGGATCAGGTTGCAGGCTAGCTTTTGCTGAGATGCTAGATGCAGAGATGATGGAAAGTGTTTCTGGCAGGAATGACATTGATGAGGAAGCACTTCCTGATGATGAGAAAATGGTGGCGTTGCGGCACTGCTTTTCTTCAGAAAGAACTCTGTTAATTGTTAATACTTTGTATATTATAGTTCCCAGACACTTGTGCTACCCCTGTGGGAGGGATGTTGTGGTCAATTAGTTTCTGGATGCATGTCTTGCATGTTGAGTGGTTGGTAATTTTTTTTCCCTTCAGGTAAGCTTGCCGTAGTTTTCAAGTGCTTCATTATTGAGTGTATTTTGTTCTTCCATACTATCATTGCTCTATACCATAGAGAGACACCAAACTTGGAATTCAAATTGGGAGCAAGGTAGAAAGGTGAGTCTGGGGATAGTATCTGCGGTGGCCTGTGTACAGTGTTTTTCTTGTAAGCTGTTATTGGGTCTCTGTCTGGATTATGCATGTTGTGGTACATCCTCGGCTTGACAGGTCTAACATCATGGGAATTTACCCCAGTCCTGGTTTTAGTTTGTCACTCATTGTACTCTATGAATTCTGTGCCAGAACTGTCATACCCAAGTGTTAAGTCACCCCATCTTAAAGTGTACTGCTCCATTGTCTGCAATGCAAAATAAAGGCCAACATAAAGACAAAAATATGGAAAAAGACAATGGGATTGGGCAGACCAATTGCACTACTACTGTACGATTTCTCTATGTCCTCATCAGTCAGCGCCTCTTCTTGGTTTGGTCTATTGTCCTTGCCCATCTTTTTCAAATATTTTTGTTTCACTACTGTTGTGGCTAATGTTTGCTTAAATCCTGTCTCATTCCTGTGGTATATGGACTGAGGGTAATTTAGCTCGGTGAGGTGTCTATCGATGCTGTCCAGTATGCCCCTTACAGTACTAGGCTCATACTCTGAGCCATCAGTTATTTTTAGTGAATAAAAAAAAGTCTGCTACTATTTAATCAAGCTTCTGTAGAGGGATGAAGTTAATTAATCATTTTTCTCCTACCTTTTTCATGTAGGTTAGGAGCATTTTAACATCTGTCAGTGTTTTTTCTTTATAGTTCACTTATTTTCCTGCTCAGCAATAAATTGTTCCCTTTCAGCGCGGATGTTAGCACTTACAACAGCTGAAATGTCGGTCATTTTGACAGTTCAGACAGGATGATTTAAAAAGGGCGCTCTGTTTTTTCAAACTCATGTCTAGCCAGTGCCACACACCTCTGATGATAGCTTGGTGTTGTACCATCGATCTGATGTCAGATTGATGGCACAACAGCAGTTTGACATCAGATCAATGGTACAACAAGGGTTTGGCTGTGGCTGAAATCCATATATAACAGGCGACATCTATATACTATAATGTTATACAACACAGAACACAAACAGTAAATAATGCAAAATATTACATGTGCATGAAAAGTAAATAAAAATTTTAAAAATACAGAAAATGAATAGTATAATAACTATACAACATAGTACTGGACAAAACAGTACAAAATAATGCTATGCAACTGTGAGCATCAGCAGCAAATAACAGTGCCATGCAATACAAAACATGAACACTAAATAGCAAAGAAACATGAAACTGGGCATGAACAAAAATTTGTTCTCTAAGTAAAGCTCACTAGAAAATATATTCCTTTCACAGGAGTGACTCAGACAAACAGTAAGAATCTGTACAGAAACATAACATTAAACAGTATCATATAAAACATGCAAACATGTATGTATGTAATACATGTATAATGCTAACAATAGCATTAAACCCATACAAATAATTCACCATAATACCATCATTCCCAGCTCTGAATGCTGGTATTGCAAGAAAGAACATTTCCTCATGCTATGCGCTGTCCATCAGCTGAAAGCGAGTGGGCTTTACTGTAACCGCCCTGTACAGTAAAGCTCGCTCACCACTGACTCACAAATCCTCCAGTCTCTCTCTCCTCTATCTCTCTACTCTCTCTCTCTCTCTCTCTCTCCCCCCTCTCTCTCCTCTCTCTCTCTCTCTCTCTCTCTCTCCTCTCTCTCTCTCTCTCTCTCTCTCCCCTCTCTCTCTCTCTCTCTCTCTCTCTCTCCCCTCTCTCTCCCTCTCTCTCCTCTCTCTCTCTCTCTCTCTCTCTCCTCTCCTCTCTCTCTCTCTCTCCTCTCTCTCTCTCCCTCTCTCTCTCTCTCTCTCTCTCTACCTCTCTACCCTGGCTGGGTAAAAAATAAAGCATACCAATTCTGAAATAAAAAGACAAAGTCATTCAGGGCAGTTTTGGCACTTGCTCTTCACTCTCTCTCTCTGGCAGTCCCCGCTGCTTACATCTCACTCTCTCTCCACAAACACGCACTCTCTCTCTCTCTCTCTCTCTGTCTCTATCTCTACATAAAAATAAATAAATGTTTTAAGTAAAATAAAAAGAGGCTTATGGAGGGAGCGGGTCTATTTCAACAATATTTACAATGTCATTTTTCAGCCCTGAATCATTGACTGACCTACTGGTGAGTACAGTCATTTTTACAATAAAGTAAAAAAAATGAAACATTCCTGAATCTATATATTACTAAAAATAACAAATAGGGGGCTGGGTATTTCTGGACTATAATGCCATCTCAAGTTTCTGGTGATATGTTGGAACCTCTTGAGCTTTGTTAATATACCAGTTAGGGTAACTTAAAAACCCTTTGAGGACTAAATATGTGTGAGCGTATATGGATTCTGGACGTATATATCGTCCACAGTCTTCTAAGGGTTAAATTAATGCCACAAAGTATGGAAATGTGTCATTAGGGTTTCCAGCCCTAAGTCCCCCAAGCAGCAAAAGAAAAAAAAAATATGGTTTTGGGTCTCTGGAGTCTTGGCAAATCAGTGGTGGGGTCTTTCTTGGGGTTGTCAACCCTAATGTTCACCCCTCTTCCCAGGCCGTAGCCTCCTGTCAGAAACACAATGTACAGCTCCAAGCCAGTGCCTTGTACTAATACACTCTTCAAAGGTTGAGAAGGATGTCTCACCACATGTTGCCAATACAGTGTGCTGTGGCTTTTTATACCCAGGGTCCACAAAATCATCATGGGTCAATATGATTTCATATCAAGAAGCTGTTACATGTGGGTTAATGGACAAATATTCTTTTACTTTCCACTGCTGTACTGCATGTGAATCCATAGTTTTCAGTTTGATAGGCAAATCATTACATATCTTTCCTTCACTCATAGTCATGCACATTTAAATAGGATTGACTTGGTTCTTATATATTTTAATTTATGGCAAAAACTACATTAATGATCATTAGGATTGCTAACTCGCAAAACGCAAACAGCACAAAGGTTGGAATCAACTATAAGGGTTGTCAACCCAATACCCACGAAGTTTGGAAATGTGCTATTAGGGTTCTTTTGTCTAACTCCCCCACCCACCCAGCCAATCACATCCCTACCCTCATGACCCAAGGACAGTCAACAGTTACTGGGCCGTACAGCAATGGTATTGTACCTTGTTTAGCGTCAACATATTAAACATTGGTACAGAGCAACCCTAATCCCCAGCACCTCCCTCCCCTATACTGCAATGCTCTCTTACCTCCCCCCAAAAAACTTCAGAATCATCCTGTCTGCATAGCATGCACCATTAACATTGTTATAAAATTGTTACCTCAAAGCTAGAGGTTCGATTCTCGCTACTGTCTCATACTCTTGATTAAATTTGTATTTGTGGTGGTCCTGTGCTATTATTGTTAGCAGCTCCAAAAACTTGATCCCACTTGCCCAACCAACTTTATAACGGAAACTCTATAAGGTAGCCCAAGACTCCACTTGTATATGACACTCAATCCTTTTGAGATATAATGCTGTCAGTATATATTATGTGAAGTAATAAACATATTTAGTTATGAAACCATTCAAAAGTAATCACTTTAAAAGAGCATGAGTAGGCCGGCTCGGTGGCATTGAGGGTTGAGGCACTGGATGCCACACCTCATTCCACACCGGTGATTCAGAAATGGACTTGGGTCGCTTGGGGGTCAGCTGGGGTGAGGAAGGATCAAGTGTCCACTGACAGCTCTCCTTCCTCAGGGGAGGAGGGACAGTGCAGCGTGCTGTAGACTGACACCCAGCGGTGGCTGCGGGTCAGCACAGGCATGCTGCCCAGAATGTGTGGGCCCACATACAGGGCATAAGACTGCCTCCATGGAGACTGAGACAGTCACCCCACCCACACCCATTGCATGTCCGTGTGCCCTGGGGTGTAAACTGGAGAAAAAACAGAGCTGGTAGGTTCCATGATGGCCGGTGGTGCTCACACCAGCCCCCACCCCCCCAGAATCTGGATGTTGGCTTCTGGGGGTGGGAGGAAAGTCAACGCTCCTTGCCCCTGGCCCTGTCATGGTGGGCAGCCTGTGGGAGATTCACCAGGTGGGACTGGCCGGAGAGACAAGCCCCTCTGAGGGAGGGTCCACAGCCACCTGCCAACTCCCCGAAGGAGGAGGAGTATAAAATGTAAATAAAAAAAAAAAAGAGCATGAGTAGTGGGTACTGTCTCCTTTGAATTCACCCCTTTTTGGACCCCCCCAAATAACTGTAATTATCCCTTGCATAGAGCACACAATACCCCCCATCCATGACTTCATAGACATAAGTGCGATACTTGAAGCAACATCCCATTATACATGCTTTAGTCAGATTTATTGTGGGGCACTGCTCTCCGTTTACAGGGAGCCTGAGAACTGATGTTCTGGCAGTATTTAGTTGATTTAAGTAGCACCACCATCACTCTTTTGCCATAACATAAAATCATAAATGATATGGTAGTGGGATGCTAAGGTTTGGGGAAGGTGGTTGTTTGGCGATGGGGGAAGGGGGTGTCAGACTGACCAGTAGGTTCTATACTCAAGGCAAGCACACAATAAAAACTACTGGGGAAAAAAATGTTGTTAGCTGACATAACATTACCATGTCACTCATTTTTATTCTTTAGAATGAGTTGGCAATTTATTGCCATGTCTCATGACATACTAAGTGAGATTAAATAAAATGGAAATATACTGGATAAAAAGATAACTGACATATTTCATCTAAATAAAGAATAGATAACTTTCATTCACCGATTTACCTAGCACTGCTGAATCCCAGTCAAAACAGTCAAAACAAATAAACAGACTGAATTTTCTTTTCAGCGAGACACGCTTCAGCTGCTGTCTTTTTTATAACTAGTCAGTGCGCATGCTATCACTCTGCCTGCAGCCAAGCAAGTGATCATGAGCAGAAAATGCAGTAATTACTGCTGTTTATTTAATATACTTTTGGAGGATGACAGCCCTTATAAACCAGCATGGTTATGACACTGAAATACATCAACCGGATTGTTAACAGTAACATCTGTCTGAAGTTGCAAGGGGGGGGGGGGCAATCGGAGATCGTAGTCTGTAGACAAGAGATTGAACACATCCACCTAAAATCACAGCAACATCTGTGTATTGTAATTTTAGTAACGATTTGCACATGTGAATTTGTAATTTTTATATGTGGGTGGCACTCATAAAGCATGGTAAAAAACAACAAGGAGTACCAATACAATGACAGCACATGTTTTTGGATAGAAATGCCGTTAGAACCTGAGACTGCCCTAATATACCATGAAAAAAAAGTGCACACAAAGATAGAAAACCTGCCTACTAGAATTACTGAAAATATTAAAACTTCTCCCTCACAGACACTTAACTCATACCCTCTTGTTTAAATGTTAGAACTTTAACATGGGAAAAAATATATCAGTAGTTCTAGGTATTTTTCTTGGGGAGGTTTTTTTGAACACACAAGCATGAACAAATAATCCTAATTAACTTAAAAACTATTTTATTTTTACTCCCAAACCCCCAAAGAACCTATTCCTAAATGATAGCTATAAAATAATTTTGGCCCTTAATAATATAAAAACTGCAAAAGGAAGCCTCATGAAATTTTGAGGGTTAAGAGACCGTGGGACTGAGAAGGTAAATACTGAATGTCGCAGTCCTAGGGTCTAATACAGCCGTGATACAAGACTCTGAAAATGGCCATTTTTAATGAAACACAAATGCAACCATAATACAGGTGCTACCATTCCTGGATAATAAGGAAGAAACTTTGTAAAAGGTAGCTGGATAAGCCGCATGAAGATAATTTGTATACCTTGGGAATAAATTACCCAAAACTGAAATTCAGTTGAAAACTGCAGTTTGAACCCAACTCATTTATGATTGTGCTTATAAAATGGGTTTGTAATGAACATTTTAAAATTAAAAAAAACTTTTAAAATAAAAATCTTTATCCATTGGTAGTACTATCACCATGCACAGCTCCTTCAGCCCCTGAAGTGTAGTTGTCACAGTGCTACCAATGTCCTGGAATGTCTTGTTGTGCTTATAAAATGGGTTTGTGATGTCCATTTTAATACTAAAAATTTCAAAATAAAAATGTTCTCTATTAGTTGTATTGTCATCAAGCATGGGTTCAGGCCAATCGGGATGCAGGGAAACATGAGCTGTGCATGTGTTGTGACGTTTTTTTCACTGTTTTTATTTCTATAACTCATAACTTTAACAATTTAACTCCAAATTTGGGGGATGACTTACTTACTACTGCCCCCCCCCACGGCCAACCAAAGGGCAACTTTCAAACCTGCCTAGTGGGTCTTTCACTTTACGTAGGGCTCACAGAGCCCAGCACAAAGCAAACTACAGATCCAGCACTGTGCCTGATGGAGCTTCCAAACTGCAGATCTGGCTCCATGCAGGACAACTCTGTTGCTTTGCATAGGGCTTGCAGGTCCCTATGTGAAACAAGTCACAGGTCGGGCCTCATGCCCAGTGGATCTGTTACTTCATGCAGGGCCCACAAGGCCAAGCGTAAAGCAAGATATAGGCCCATGCCAGTCCCTAACTGGTCTGCTGATTTGCGTGGGGCTCACAGGGATGCAGCAAATATATTTCTGTGGTTTAAGTTGTTTTTTGCTCCAGAGTGTTCTCTGTCCCTTGCTCCCTACCCCCGATCATCAGGGCCACAATGGACATGCCTTCTGTAGGGAAGATGAGCAGTTACTTACGTAGCAGATGTCAATGCCATTCTGCAGTCCCCCAGCTGAGGGTACAGAAGGTGCATGGATGCCAGGTGGTCCACAGTGTCCACGTCAGTGAGATCAGCAGCTCATCTTGACAATTCTCCAAGCCTTCTGCTGGAGCCAGGGTGGGAAACCCATGTCTGCTTCCGAACTCTGGTCACCAAAGTTACAGCACACCACTAGATGACACATTTAATTGTACTAAGGGACATTTGCACTCTTGATTTTGCCCCCAGCACTGTCATAGATTATTTTTGTTTTTAAAAGCCATCCCATCAGTACAGTGGTAGGGTCACAGCTTGGAAAGCCAGTGGCCTAAGTTTAGCAACAAGTCTGGGTCACCAGGGGGCCAGCTGGGGGACAGGGATCACACATTTCAGGAAATGCTATCCCTGCAGCACCACCAGGGTGACCAAAGAAAGTGGCACCAGTTGGTGCAACTTTGGGGGTGCAACGATGCTGGCCAGTGGTGTCTGGCTGCATGCATGCTATGCATGGTATCATAGCAGCCGATGTTTTGGGGAGGGCAAAAAACAGTGAAAGTGGCCCAGATGCCTGAAGATGGCAGACTCCAGTGTATCTAGGCCCCACACCTTCACCACACCACTGCCCGATGAACAGATGCTGTCATGGGTATATCCTCTTTACTCTGACCTCACCTGGGTGGGGATTCCAGGCAAGATGGAATCAGGAGAGTGCAGGTCGGTGAGGTCTGCCACTTACCATCTTCCCAGTCCACAGCCATATACCTATGAAGGCCTCCGCAACCCTGTCCCCAACTAAACCCACCAATCTGCCCAGTTCAGGTCCACGGTGCAAGGTTCAAAGTTGCCCTCAGCTGTCATCTTGAAGGTGGTGGGGTTGTACCTCAGTTTCTTCACCAACTGCCTGATAATGACTGGCTGCCAACTCCACACATGCACGAAGTCCAGTGGGAAAGCAAGCTCTTTAGCCCTCCACAGGCATTGCTGTGATATCTGAACCTGGCACCATCCCTGCCCAACTGGTAGCACTATCATGCAACAGTATCTCCCAGACACCCCTGAGTCATGCAGGCAGTTCCTGACTCTGATTCCGAACATGGATCACAAGCACATAGCAACACGGGGCCATCCAACAGCTGGATTAGCTGCATTAGCTGTTTGTTTCATTTGAGAGAAACTCTCTGATGATTTTCATTTAAAGTGAGACTACTTGCACTTCCACAATTCTCTGTCTTTGAGATTGTTGATCTTCTGAAGAGCAGAAGGCAGCTTCAGAACAAGGAGGCAGCTGAGTAAGGCAGCTAGAACTTTTCTGCTAGAACATTTCTGACTAGGGGATAAATAGATATTTTATTATAAGTGTAGGGTCTGCAAGGTAAATTAGGAAGAGTGGAGCTTGGTTGAGGCTCCTGAAAGGAGCCAATCAGATTCTGACCTCGCCTCCCTCCCTGATTAGCAGCCAATCCTGGATGCTGCCTGGGAACCCGGAAGTGGGCAGGGGCTTTTTTAAGTACTAGGCCATCAAGTGGCCCACCCATGCTGTGGCCCCCTGCACGAAGGACAAATGCACAAAGGAAAAATGTGCAAAGGAGAACTGCACAAAGGACATTGGAGTCTGCCCGCCAGACTCAGCCCAACAAAGCAGCCAGCAGTCAGCCACTCTGCTCCCCTGCAGGCCCAAGGGGACCCCTACCCAGGTAAGCCTGTTGGGGCTGCATCATAGGGTGGCTGTACTTGGGAGGCCAGCTACGCATGTCAGTGGGCATAGGGGCTTGCTCTTGTTTTTTCCTTGTCTTTAGTATGGTGCTGTTTGTTCTTAACTGATACAAGGTTTTAGCATGTTTCTGGGTAGTAGGGATTGTAGGTAAACTGTTGCTAGGTGCTAGGTTAATTCAAGGATCAGGGACCTATTGTTAAATAATTGCTGGATATAGTAGGGTGTAGGGACTTGCCATAAAAAGCCTGCTAGGTATTAATGAGTTTATGGGTTTAAGGGCAGCTGGTTACTGGGTGGTTTCAGGATAGCCCGACTGGGGCTGGGACAAAAAAAAGAAAATGTGGGGAGTGTTGCAATGCAGTGGTGGTTGTGGGACAGCAGTCTACAGGGAGATCTTCTGTGTGGCTCTCTGGGTGGAGAGAACTGTTCTCAAGGCTCCAAGCAACACTGGCAGAGAGTCAGAAGACTGTCTCAAGACTCAAAGTCACATTGGAAATGAGTCGAGGGACCATCTCTCCCCCCCAGGGACCACCTAGCCAGACACTACTACCTCAAAGGTTGCCAGAAGGAAGGAGTGGTTGGACTAAGGTGGGCTCAAGGAGGGCAGGGGTGGTAGGATCAGGAAGGCTGGGGGGAGAGTGTAACAGGTGCACTCCTCATTCAGTGCCACTAAGAAATTCCTGTGCCACTGTGGTGGGGCAGGACTGCCATAAAGGAGTACCAGAGGTGGTGGACAGAGATGATGTGGGGGGGGGCTCACAAATTGAGTCCCCAGGAGGGGGGAAGGAGGAAGCAACTTCTAGTGGGGGGACTATATAGTCAGGGGGATAGAGTTGGGGGAAGGAAAGGGGTAGAGAGGGAGGCTAAGTGCCTACCTGGAGCATCGACCTGGAGGGATGGAAAGTGTATCCAGAGGATTGTGAGGGTTATAGGAAGGAAGTGGGAGCTGGACATTATTGTCCACCTGGGGATGAATTACCTAGCTCTGGAAGGGTCAGGGGGCAATGCAGGAGCAGTTATGGGAGCTGGGGATGGGTCTTAGGCAGGTAGCATGCACTGTATCCTTTACAGAAGTGTTGCCTGTCTGCAAAAGGGGAAAGGAGAGTGAGCTCCACACTAAAGCCTTCAACTCATGGTTGAAGGAATGGTGCAGAGAGGAGGGGTTTGGCTACATTTTGGACTGGGGCTCCACCTGGAGGGATAGGAGCGGGGATAGGAGCTTGTACTGGGGGGATGGCCTGCATCCATCCAGGAAGGGACCTGCAGTCCTCAGTAGATGGTTTAACTGTTACTTCAATGGGCATTTAAACTAGCTGGGGGGGTGGCGAGGGCCAAAAGGTGGCAGAAACTGCACCTCCCTCATGTGGTGATGGAAGGTAGGGAATTTCTGAGGGAAAGGATTCCAACCAAAATGAAGGACAACCAAGGGTGCAAGGGATCAGCATGGAAGGAAGGGGGAAGAGAAGCAGGCAGTATGCAAAGGAGAAGAAGGGGGAACAACTAGACAACATGAGAAGGGACACAAGTAGGACTAACAAAATCTGGACAGCCATCTGTGCCAATTCTAGAAGTCTGGGAAATAAGATACCAGACCTGGAGGTCACCATGGCTGAGGCAGGCCTGGATATTGTTGCCATCATCGAAACATGGTGCACAAAGAGCCATGACTGGGAAATGGTCATACCTGGCTACACAATGTTTAGAAGGGAGAGGGTAGGAAGTAAAGGTGGGGAAGTGGTGCTTTATGTTAAGAAAAACATCAAAACGACGGAAATACAGGGAGGACGGGGGGGGTTATGGTGTTGTGGGTCAATCTCAAGTCTGGAAACGGAGCCACCATTCACTTAGGAGTGGCATATAGGCCTCCAACACAGGGAGAGGACATAGACAAAGAGGTGTTGGAAGACATAGGCAAAATGGCTAGGAAGGGAGAGGTGGTGCTTGTGGGGGACTTTAATCTGCCAGATGTAGAGTGGAGCCTACTTGCTGCAGCATCAGCTTGGAGCAGAGACATCTTGGACTCCCTGCAGGGGGCATTCCTCAGGCAGCTGGTCAGTGAACCCACTCGGTGTGGGACAATACTGGCACTGGTACTTATGAACGGGGACAGTGTGGCAGACGTCAGAGTGAGGAGTCATCCGGGGACCAGTGATCATGACACAGTAGGGTTCAATACCAGAACAAAAGCAGAATCCATCCACACAAGGATGAGGGACCTGGATTTCAGAAGGGCTGACTTTACAAAGATAGGAGAATGCATCTGAGAGGACCTGGCAGAGGGAAATGTCGGGGTGGGGTGGAGAAGAATTTGGCCAGAATAAAAGAGAGCATAGAATTTGGCCAGAATAAAAAAGATCATAGAATTTAGCCAGCATAAAAGAGAGCATAGAATTTGGCCAGCATAAAAGAGAACATAGTAAAGGCTACCTCCTTGTGTCAAAACATATTCCTCTCCATATGCCTTTGCCAAGCTCCTAAAGTCACACTACTCCTCAGCTCAAGCCTGCTCTTGCTTCCAATAACCTCCCCCTGTCATCATGACCTCCCACCTTATACTAGCTAACCATACCCACTGACCCGTAATCGCAGTCATATTTTTCGTTCTCCTCCATCTTCCTCCTCCTTTCTCTATCCTCAATTCTACCTTTGTTTATTACATTACAAGCACTTTTGTATATTACACTGTATATTACACTGTATGTTACATTGTATATTTACAAGTATTGGCACTACATGTGCTCATGTTTGCCTACAACTTGCTGTAAATTTGTATATATTCACTGTAATCTGATTTCCTGTTTGTCTTTGCTCTGCACTCAGTCATGCCTGAAAAAGGTACTTACCAATCACTCACCTGGTTAACAAAGTTAAATAAATAAGTAAAATAAATAAAGGCTACCAACTTGTATGTCAGACAAATAAGCAAAAGGAGGAGGAGACCATTATGGTTCTTGAGGGAAGTGGCAGAAAAGGTAAGGGCAAAAACAATGGCATTCAGAAGGTATAAGGAGACCCAGAGAGGGGAGGACAGAGAAGTGTATATAGGGAAACGGAGGGAGGCAGTCAAGGCAGTAAAGAGCGCAAACGCACAAGCTGAGGAAAGAATAGCCCAGACAGTATCAAAGGGGGACAAGACATTTTTCAGGTATATCAGCAAGAAAAGGAAGAGCAAAGGAGGGATTTCACAGTTAATAAAGGAGCCAGGGAGCTATATGGAGGAGGACCAGGAAAAGGCAAATATCTTAAATATTTCTGCTCAGTATTCACAGTCGAGGGGGAGGGACCACAGAGAATCAACAAGAGATTGGGGGGAGGGAAATGGACACTAGTCCCTTTTCTGAGCAGAGGGTCAGGAAAGCATGTGTTAACCTGAGGGTAGACAAAGCCATGGGGCCAGATGAGATGCATCCAAGAATGTTAAAGGAACTCAGGGAGGTGCTAGCTGCACCCCTGACAGACTTGTTTAACAGTTCACTTGGAACCGATTGTGGTCCTGGAGGACTGGAGAAGGGTGGACGTAGTCCCACTTCACAAAAGTGGTAGCAAGGAGGAGGCAGGAAATTACAGGCCATTCAGCCTGACATCTGTAGTAGGGAAACTGATGGAAACACTATTAAAGAAAAGAATCGTGAAACACCTGAAATCCAGTGGACTGCAGGACCTGAGGCAGCATGGCTTTTTTTTTTTTTTTTTAATTATTGTCTTTTTCCACCTGGAGCCCTAGCAGGCAGCTATGGCTCTCCTGATGGAGGGACTCACTTTCCAGTCCCGCTGCTCCCGCTCCTGCCAGTCCCTGGAAATTCCCCCCACTGCTTGCCCCCTGCAGCAGGGCCAGGGAGGAGGTTGCCCCCCCCCCACCGGAGACCAAATCCAGAAACTGGGGACAGCCCTCATGACATGGCGGACCATCGTGGAGCCTGCCAGGCTCTTTTCCACAATTTTCACCCTGCCCACCTTCCCTACCAATGCAAGGGCATCAGTACATGCCTCCCAACCCATACTGCCCCTCAGTCAGCGGGTGGGATGACAAACCCTCCCTCCCCGAGAGAGGAGATCAGTCCTTTGGATGCTCGATCCTCTCTCTCTCTCCCCTGCCAACTCCCAGTGACCCAGGCTCATTCCCGAACCCGGGTCACTGGTGTGGCATGAGGTGTAGCAACCAGTGCCTCAACCTCCAGCACCACCAGGCTGGCCCAGGCAGCATGGCTTTATGGAGGGGAGGTGGCCTTCTTGGACTTCAGCAAGGCCTTTGACACTGTTCCATGTAGGAGGCTGGCAAACAAGTAGGGTAGCATTGGGGTGGGAAAAAAGTTGGTAACCTGGTAAGAAATGGGTTAGAGCATAGGAGGCAGAGGGTGGTGGTAAATGGAGTTTGCTCTGAGGTGGGGAGAGTGACCAGCGACGTACTGCAGGGGTCAGTACTGGGGCCAGTCCTCTTTAATATCTTTATTAGTGACATAACAGAGGAACTTGAAGGGAGATCTGCCTCTTGGCGAATGACACCAAGATCTGCAACAGGGTGGACACTACTGAGGGGGTGCAAAGGATAGAAAGAGATATGAGAGGACTGAAGAAGTGATCAAAAGTTTGGCAGCTAAAGCTTTAATGCAAAAAAGTGGAAAATAATGCACTTGGGTCACAGAAACCTGGGTATGCAGTACAAAATGGGGAAAGAGATACTAGCTGCGACCAAGCAGGAAATAGACATGGGGGTGATAATACCGGATGACCTGAAGGTGACCAGACAATGCAAAAAAGCGATCAGAAGAGCTAGTGGGATGCTAGGCTATATAGGTAGGGGTATTACCAGCAGGAAGAGGGAAGTGGTGTTGCCACTATGTAGGTCTTTAGTAAGACCCCGCCTGGAATATTACGTCCAGTTTTGGAGGCTACATCTCAGGAAGGACATAGACAAGATAGAGGCTGTCCAAAGGAGGGCTACCAAGATGGCATGGGGTCTACATCAAATATCCTATGAGGACGGGCTAATGGAATTAAACATGTATACCCTGGAAGAGAGGAGGGAGAGGGAGGATATGATGAGACCTTTAAATACCTCACGGGGATGAATAAGGTACAAGTGGGAGGTATTTTTCAGAGGAAAGGGTGCCCCAGAACAAGGGGCCATGATATGAAGCTGGTGGGAGGTTAGGTTTAGGAGAGATGTGAGAAAATACTTATTCACAGAAAGGGTGGTGGATGCATGGAATGGTCTTCCAGTAGAGGTTGTGGAGGCAAAAACAGTGGTGGGGTTCAAAAAAGCCTGGGATAAACACAAGGGATTCATAAGGGATAGGTGAGGGGTGGCAGAGAAAGTACCGTAGACATGGAGGAGTCTACAGTGTAAGCAATGCAACAAAATGGGCAGGCTGGATGGGCCATGCTGCCCTTATCTGCCATCAACTTCTGTGTTTCTATGTTTATGTACTCTGGATGCCTAAAGCAGCTAGTATAAATTTTCCACTTGCTCATTCCATGATGGTTCTCTATTTTTACTCCTTTATGCTCACAGATTTCAAATTTAAAAGGGTTTGTTGTTGATCTCCCATTTTAAAATTTTAATTGAATGTTTATTGTACAGTCATTGTGAATGTAACAGATGATGGTTCATATTTCATGAGTATGACGGCTGCAGTATATTGCGTATGTTTTACTTGCTATTATGAACTACTGTTTTGTAATATTATATGCTTAGCTCACAAATATAAAAAGGGGTCTCCCCTCAGTTTGCCTACCAATAAATATTGATTCATTAATAATTCTGTCAATAACTCTGTAAATTTCCCGCTGACCCCCATCCCCCAGAACTGACATTATGAATAGACAGGTGAACTTTTTTTCAAAAGTAAAACATAGGGCCTGTTATAAGTGGAGCATGTAGAATAGTGCTTTAATTACGTTATTTAGAGAAGACATTGTAAGCTCTCTTTTGTCTGCACTTAGTACTTTAAGGAAGTATCCTGGGTATCAGCAGGATTCAGAACAATGATTTATGAACTAGCATCTTATAAGAACAGACTCTGTAAGCAGGCTTCAGTACTAACTGCTTGTGGATAAAGAGGAACTCTATGCATGTAGTTCAGATAAACAGCTGCTCATGCTTGATCTGAAGATGCAGAAGACCCTATTATTTCACTCAGTACGATAGTACTTTTGAGTCACAACTGGGCTGAAGTGGGGGGGGGCTATACTATGTGTTAACACCACCACCACTGAGACCACTACTATGGTTGTATGAGTGGTCTTGTGTGCATGTTTAAGTTATGAGAACCACGAGCCGCGACCCAAAGGTAAGCAGTTCTGATACCCTATCAATGTAAGTGAGACCATTCTTAACAACCGTAAGAGAGGTCTCAGTGACAGAATTAATACTTTATTGATCAAGATCGATCAATTATATATTACAGTTTTTAAAAACCTTCCCTGAATGTGCGTGTTTCCAGTGCAACTATGTGTGAGACACTCTTTACACAATAAGAGTGTCTCAAGCCTAGGAGCACTCCGACTGGTAGGAAGTGCTCACTCGATCTATAATTACCTAAAGAAGTCATGTTCTCATAATTGTCCACCATCACTTCCCTGTACAGTGCCTTCTCCTGTACAGTCAACATCTCCCACTCCTCTTCTGAGAAACAGACTGCAACATCTTCGAATGTCTCTGGTGCCTGAAAGAAGAGATGTATATGTGAAAAGATTTTAATGCTGACCTACATAGAAGGCCAGGTTTATTTAGTTTAAAGTTCAGCACAGAAGGCTAGCCTTAGGTACAAAACCTAGTTTCCACATTATTTACAAAGGAATTATCCAGCATTCTGGAAAACTTTATTGGTGGGATTGGAAGGACTCAAATCTTATACGATTCCCCCAAAATCTGAATTTCTGAACATTCCATTCTCCATTACTGAAGAGATTTGCATAAAAAACAGATTGTTTGCCCCCTAGACTTCATCTGTCCACATAGCTTATCTATCCACATTACTTATCCTGCTTCAAAGTCATAGTCCTTTGTTTGAGACATAAGAATAATTTCCATGGCAACAGGCTGTGATGTCACAAACAGAGGATTATGACCTCACACCAGGTATACGCTATGATAACAGATGGAGTCTAAAAGAACGTCTTCAGTATTAAAGCATCATAGGTTATAGAATTCAAATTTTGAGGGGATGTTGTGTTACTGAGATCTGCTGATACCAGCTGGGACTTTTTTTGTGAGAAACTGGAATATCTCTTTAAATGTAGACACAGCAGTAACATCAGACTAATGGGGGCATTTTCTTTGGACCTAACCAAGGCTTTTGATCTCGCAGCTCATGGACATCTCTTACAGAGACTGCATGACTTAGGGTTGGGTGATTCTACCATACCGCTCAAGTGTCCCTCATTATGAGGGACATCCCTCATTTTGCCCCTTAAAATTGTCATGTCCCTCATCTGTCCCTCATGGAAAGGTGCTGTCCACACACAGAATGTGCTTTAAATTCAAACTTTAAAGCAGAAACTCTTAATATTCTAAAATACTAAATCCAAAATAAACTTTGTACAAGTAAACACTATGGTTTTCATAGTGTTCTGGGCTTGTATCTCCATGTTTGAGGATGTGCCTCTCATTCTGAGGGTCTGTGTCCCTCATTGTCCCTCATTTTGAGTGTCCAAAAATGTCCATATCCCTCATTTCTGTGACAAAAGGTTGAGAGGTATAGATTCTAAAATCTGAGGTTTACGGATTATTTAATTAATCGCAGGCAAATGGTCAAAGTTGATCATGATATCTCTGATGCCAGCGTTATCAACTGTGGTGTCACGCAGGGGTCCATCCTGGGACCATTTCTCTTATCACTGTTTATCAACAATCTGCCCAAAGTGTGCAGTTCCATAAGCACACTATTATATGTAGACAATACTGTGTTGTACGTACACATTAATGTCATTAACAGCACACTCAGCAGTAGCCTTCACACCTTCTAAGACTGGGTCACAAAACAAAGGTTAATAATGAACAATACCTAAAACACAAGTAAAGTTGCTAGGCTCAGCCGTGAAGGTTAAAATGGTTACACCTAATCTTGGTATGTGTTCCATTAGAGGCAGTGGCTGCCTTCAAGTATTTAGGAATCTATACTGACCCCAGCCTCACTTTTGATACTCATTTAAGACTAGGTTGCCACATCAGAAATCTGGTTACCTGTACAAAGTTTGTAAGCATTTAACTGCCAAAACCAGAAGTGTTACAGCCCAAGGTAACTTGCTTCCTTTGATTGATTACAGTGTTGTAGTTGTTGATGCTGTCCTGAGGACTGCTGTGAACAATAAACATAGTCTGTACTTAAAGGTGGTAGATTTGCAGCAGCCCATGGGTCTAGGTCCTGTCACTGCTACAATCTGAATGCTCTGAACTGGCTGCAACTAATTGCTAAAGCCCAGTGGATAGTCAAAACATTTGTCTTCAGACTCCTACACAAGAACAACTCTCCTATTTATTTGACTCACTTACTTTGGTTAAATTGTCTTGTTCTACAACCAACAGCCTCCTGTTACTCTGTTTCAGACGTTCACAGGGAAAATTTCATTTGGATTTTAAGCAGCCTTACTGTGGAATACAATCCCTAAGTGCCTTAGATCTTCCCCCACAGTCAATGCTTTCTCAAACAATTACAGAAATCACTTACTGAGTAACAGTGCTTGTGCTTTGTAGCTTTGTACACTTTTTTGACTTACTGTATGACTTTTTCTGTGATTTCATGTATCTGCTCTGACATTGTACCATTTGGTGCCTGGGTCATTCCTGAAAAAGGGTCACTAGTGTACTTACCTGGTTAAAATAAATAAATCAGACATTAGTTATCGGATTACAGTTTACAAGGGCAACTAGGCATATACCAGTAATATGAGCATCACAGGATAGATAGATAGATAAATAGATAATAGGTGAACTAAAGAGCATGAAATCAGTGTCATAGTATTTTTATTTATTTTTTATTGTTTGTAATTTTTAACAGGAAAGGGAGAAGGCAAAGGGAGGGTTGTGCCTGTCATCCACCAGTGGCAGCCATCCAAATCTTCCACCTTACCACAGAAAAGTTTACACATTAAGCTTCTGCAGTACAAAGTACCACACTAGTTAAAAGTGTTACCATACTGTGCTTACTAAGCAACATAACTTAACACTTCAGCTTATGTGGTACTTTGAATTATACCGCCATAACTGGGAATTGCTGTACTGTAGTATCTTAATGTGGTTGGAAGAGAGGAGAAGGAGGGAAGGCAGGAAGACAGCATAACAGGGGAGGGCAGTACCAGGCTAACAGATTGGGCAAGGGGGAGGCAGGTTAAAGGGAGAGAGGTACAAAGAGAATGGAAAGCAATGTTTGCCAACACTAGGAGTCTGAGAAACAAAATCCCAATTCTTGAGGCAAGCATTGCAGAGGCAGACCTAGATCTGGTGGCCACAATGGAATCATGGAGCATGACAACCACAAAGCTGGGAAGTGGCCATCCCAGGCTACACCATCTTCCAGAAGGACAGGTCAGGGAGGAAAGATGGAAGGATTGTTTTATATGTGAAGGAGGGTGTAAGGGCCACTGAGATACAGGGGTAACAGGAGGACAGTGAAGTTTTGGAGGTACTGTGGGTCAGCCTAGAGACAGGGTTGGGGGTCATTATTCACAAGGAAGTGGTGTACAGGCCTCCAACACAGGGGGAGGATTTAGACTGAGCTCTGGGTGATGCCATTAGCAAAATGGCCAGCAAGGGCAAAGTTTTGATTATGGGGAATTTTAGTCTGCCGGATGTAGACTGGGGCATTCTCGCCGCAGCTACATCAAGAGGCACAGCCATCCTCAACTCCACACAAGAATCATTTTTCAGGCAGCTGGTTTTGGAAACCACTAGCGATGGAGCAGTGCTGGACTTGGTACTTACAGAGGCACAAGTGCGCAAAAGAACCACAGTGCACTAAAGTTGCTGGTGTCAAGTAAGGTTTACTTGAATATTCAAAAAGGTGCACATAAGAAATTAACCAAACAGGTGTTCAGTAAGATGCTTACTGAACACCTGTTTGGTTAATTTCTTATGTGCACCTTTTTGAATATTCAAGTAAACTTTACTTGACACCAGCAACTTTAGTGCACTGTGGTTCTTTTGTGCACTACTGCCGTGTTGGACTTCAGTTTTGAGAGGTTAGCCACCTCAGTTTGTGGTGCAGCATCAACATCAATGTGGAAGTGCGGTGAAGCTTTGTGTTTTTTTATACTTACAGAGGCAGCATTGCTGATGTTACAGTGGGTAGTCCCCGGGGTATAAATGTGTGGTTTTGGCATACACCTAGGAAAGAGAAAACACACACATACAAAATGGGAAACTACTTTAGAGAATGCCTTGAAGGGGAGAAAGGCAGAGGGAGACTTGTGTCTCAATGGAGAAAAATCAAGAGTATAGCCCAGGTGACGGTATGCTGTTTGAAGGAAGTGAGCAAAGAAAAGAAGAGGAAGAGGCTGCAATGGCTCTCTAAGGAGATGGCAAAAGCAGTGAAGGAGATGAAAACAGCATTTAGAAAGTACAAGGATGCCCAAAAGGATGAAGACCGGGAGGTACATCTGGCAAAACAAAGGGAAGCAGGAAAGAAGGTGGGGACAGTTAAAGCACTAACAGTGGAGAGGATAGCTAAGGAGGTCAAAAAAGAGGACAAGACCTTCTTCAGGTATGTGGGGCAAAAGAGGAAAACAAGGAGAGAGAGAGGGAGAGAGAGAGAGGGAGTGAGAATCAGGAGAATGGGTGGGGGGGACTGCACAGAGGAAGATCAAGAGAAAGCAGAAATACTAAATGATTGCTTCTGCTCAGTCTTCACAGTAGATAGTGGGGGAATGGACCAACATGCTGCAATAAGCACCAGGGAGAGGAGAGAGTGTACACAAGGCCATTTTCTCTGGAGAGGGTCCATAATGGGATTGAAAAGGAGTAAAATGTGATGGGCCAGATGGGATTCATTCAAGGATCCTAAAGGAACTGAGCATGGAGCTGGCTGCCTTCTGGCAGCACATTTTAGCACCTCAGTGGAGCTTAGAGAAGTTCCAGAGGACTGCAGGAGGGCTGTTGTGGTCCCTCTGCACAGAAGCAGCAGTAGGAAGGATGCTCACAACTATAGACCAGTAAGTCTCACATCAGTGGTGTGGAAGTTAAAGGAGACACTACTGAAGGAGAGGGCTGTGGAGTATGTGGAAGCAAAAGGCCTGCAGGACCACTGGCAGCATGGTTTCATAGTGGGGAGGTCATATCAAAACTAATCTCATATATTTCTTTGATTGGGTTACCATGGAGGTGGATCAAGGGAGAGCAGTGGACATGGCCCAGCTGGACTTCAGAAAGGCTTTAGACACTGTGCAGTACAGTAGGCTAGTTAAGAAGCTAAGCAGCCTGGGGGTGGGGGAGAAAGTGACAAGCTGAGTATCATACAGGTCATGGGACAGAAGGCAAATGGATGGTGGTAAACCATTCCATCTTTCGGATGAGACGTTAAACCAAGGTCCCATCTGCCTGTTCTGGTGCTAGTTCAGGTGGATGTTAAAGATCCCATGGCACTTCTCGAAAAGAGCAGGGGAATTTTCCCAGTGCAATGGCAAAATTTCCTCCATTCATGAAAAATACCACCAACAGCTTCATCTGGTTCAAGGTCAGTTGGCATTCATCTGTATCCCCTTCCCCTGGGTTGTGCCTGAAAATAGGCAGGATTTGTCTAGTGCACTTATCCGGTCAACAAAAATTAAATAAATAAACAGTAGCTACTCAGATGATAGAAGAGTGACTAGTGTGGTGCCACAGCAGTTGGTGCTGGGACCAGTCCTATTCAATGTCTTCATAAGTGACATTGCAGAGGAGCGTGAGGGTAAGGTGTGTCTCTTTGTGGATGATACAAAATCCGCAAAATGGTTGACACTCAGCAAGGGGTGGAGAGAATGAAAAGGGATCTGAGGAAACTAGAGGAATGGTCTAGGGGGTGGCAGCTGGGTTTCAATGCCACAAAGTGCAAGGTTATGCACTTAGGGCTGCGGAACCCAGGGGCTGTGTCTAAGATGATGTGAGTGGAGCTTACAAAAAGCAAGACAGAGACCTAGGGGTCATCATATCTGATGACCTGAAGGTAGCTAGGCAGTGTGACAAAGCAGTGGGAAAGGCTAGCAGGATACTGGGGTGCATTGGTAGAGGGATTTCTAGCAAGAGGAGGGAGGTGGTGCTGCCACTGTATTGCTCACTGGTGAGGCCCCACCTGGAGTTCTGTGCCCAGTTCTGGAGGCAGCAACTCTGCAAGGACATTGAAAAGGTGGAGGCAGTACAGAGAAGGGCAACCAAAATGGGGAAGGCATTGCACAAGAAGCCTTAGGAGGAAAGGTTGCAGGAACTCAACATGTACCTCTGAAAGAGAGGAGAGTGAGAGGGAACATGATTTAAACTTACAAGTACCTCACAGGAGGGAACAAGGTGCAAGTGGAGGGCCTATTTCACAGAAAGGAAGGCACTAGAACAAGGGGGCATGCAGTGAAGTTAAGGGGGGAAAGTTTGCAAGAGAAGTGTGGACATACTTCTTCATGGAAAGGGTCGCAGATGATTGGAACAGCCTGCCAGAACAGGTAGTGGGGGGGCAAAGACTGGGGAGCTTTAAGTATTTGTGGGATAGGCACAGGAGCATATTAGGTGGAGGAAAAGGGGGAGGGAGTGACACCTATGACCAACTAGGGTCAGTGGTGACAGAATAGGCAGGGACAAGGGGAAGGCTGGATGAGCCTAAAGGTCCTTTTCTGCCAACAAAATCTATGTTTCTATGTGGTAGCATTGTCTGTGGTAAGTGGAAAACTAGGATAGCTACCACTGTATGTAATTGGATGGATGACCATAGATGGTGGTTTGGGTAGTGAGGGGGTGGTTTAAATTGTATTGGCTCAGTGGGGGGGGGTGTTGGGGGACTTCTGGCAGTGTAGATGTGGCTGAAGGGTCATAAATTATTAAAGTCTGGCACCAGGATTGAACACTTGATTTCAGAATGAGATGGTTGTTGGCAGCACTGGGTTTGGGTACTCGCTATTAGAATGGGGAGGTTGACAGTATTAGGGTTGGACTTACAGTGACCACATTTGTTTGTTTCTGTTAACTTTAGCGTCCACACCGAGGTTGATCATCTGGTGTTGGAATAAGGGTGGGTAAGGACCAATTTGTGGCACTGGGGTTGGGCTCCCAGTGACAGCTTAGTTTTTGTTAATAATGGCAACATCAAGGTTTCATCCAGAAGCCAGAATCATGTGCCTCTGACTACTCTGCACATCTCAAGGGTCATGTTAACTGAGCTTATTTTTGAAAACATTTATATTTTCACTTTTTTGCTCATCTTCGGCCCCTCCCTCCCAAAATAAAGAACCCCATTTCACCAAACTTGCCATATCATTGAGCCACAAATCACACTTTGGAAGATTTTGTCAAAAAATAGGTGAAGAAATGGTTGAGATATAAGCAACTGACAATCATAATTTTGCATTAAAGTGCCTACTCAGCCCTAACTATAGACAACACTAGAAAATGCAAGCAGGAAATGGGCGTCTCCTAATTTCTGCTTGAAACCTTCCCCTGCTTTTCATTACATGTATGTGCTACTGTTCAGTACTTTTATATGTGCTGTTGTTTAGTACTTTGTTTCTCAGGGGCTGGCACAATGACCATAGGTTTTTCCTGTCTGTAGTCACCTTGTCAACAGCCACCAACTCTTCAGCAAAATGGAAAGCAGGAGCTCAATCCCACAACCGTTATCTCCCACCCGACCTGGTCACTCCATGAAACCGGCAGTGGCTGCTCAACCTTGCCACAGGTTACCCCCTTCTGCCTGACTCAGCTAGCACTGAAAAATGGCAATGAATACTTAACCCCACCACCGGTATCTCCCACCTGATCCAGTCAGTATAGAAAACCCACAGAGGGTGCTCAACCCTGCCACCAGTATCCCCACTCCCACCCAACCCAGCTGCTAATTAAAACTAGTGGTAAGTACTCAGTCCTGACACTGGTATCACCCCATTCCATCCAACCACCTTTTCAATAAAGCTGGTGGCAGGTCCTCAATCCAGCCACCAGTATCCCCTTCATTTCTTGTCTGACCCATCACTTAAATCTGACACCGGGGTGTCCAACCCCCGGTGTTGGCTAACCCCCCCCCCACATTGTATGCGACGGGGTGCCCAATTCCCTGCGTCAGCACCTGTAATGAAAACATTCTAATTTTTCTTTTGTTTTTTTGAAAAGAAAGTCTAGCAATGTCTTCTAGACCATACACCACCTCACCCCCACTCCAAACCCCGTCAGCACCCTTCACCCCTTCCCCTCACTTAACTAAGACCGGTCCCATATAGTAATCTTCTCAGAACTGGCAACGCTACTCTCCCTATGGTGCCCGACTGCAAACCAACTGAAAACAAGGTAAGTCCGGTTAATGGCTTTTTAATATGTTTCGAACTTTTACTCATAACTTTGTCATTCTGTAACATTTTTGCCCCATATTTTCAATATTACTTTTTATACCCCTCTTCATAAACAAGGCAGGTGTAATTTTTCAAATAGCCTCTGAATCATGTTTTCACAGTTGCTCAGCAAAATCACTTTTTGGATGAGTCTGTAAAAAAATCTCACCTTACTTGATCATAAGATGGGGGTTATAAAACGATTATGTCAAAAATTTGGGGTCAGAATGTCAGAAAACAACAAAGCAACGAAAAACATTTAAACTGTTCAATGTTTATTCGTAACTTTGTTAAAGGAAAGCTGTCCTTATCTGTAACCCCCGCCCTCCAAAGCTTTACCCCCCAATTAGGCTTTTCGGCTACAAAAACATTTATTTTGCCCATGGTAACTTATTTTATTTTACATTTGAAAAGTCCACAATCCCCAAATCTGGCGGATGCTGCGCAATTGCATTTACTCTAAAAATACGATGCTGCACTGCTTGCCTCAGTACATTTGTAGTAAGGTGAGCGATGTGGCGCCGCACTTTCAGAGCAAACGGAACTGTGCAGGATCTGCCATGCTTGGGGATGGTGGACTTTGCAAATGTAAAATTAAGTAAGTTACCATGGGCAACATTTTTTTTAGTTGAAAAGCCTAATTGGGGGGTTAAAACTCTGGTGGGTGGGAGGTTCCAGATAAGGACAACTTTCCTTTAAATCTGCATATACTGACCCCAAATTTTCAACATAGCCCTTTTATACCCTGCCTCATGAATATGATAGGTGTCATTTTTCAGATCCCACCCGAAACATCTTTTCACACTCATGCTGTAAAACAAGGTTTTTGGCTAGTGTTTCATAGAAGACATCTATCATGTTCATAAGATGGTGTCATAAAAAGATTATGCTGAAAATGTGGAGTCAAAGTCTCAAAAAGCAACAGTTATGAACAAACGATATTTTTCAACACTTAGAATGTTGCAATTTACATACTTTTAGAAGCCATATTTTCAATATTTTGTACTCATTTTTATGTTTGCCTGCACGCATGTGCAAGAAACATATTGTGGCAGCTCGCTGCAGTAGCGAGTTGCGGAGGGGTGGCAGTGTTGTTGTCAATGCCAGCAGCCCATTTTGGGGCTGGTCTGCGTGGTGCCAATAGATGATCACGCTGTCCATGACATCAGTAGTGTAGTTTGCCACCAACTTGAAAGAAACTCGCCGCTGCAATCAGGGAGTGCCCTGTCATTAACAATCAGCTGTTTTTGCTGCTGGGGCATCCCTGATTGCAGCAACGAATTACAGCTGCATTGTTTGGTGTCCTGTTTCAATAAACATGGCGGCGGCTTCTCCGTCGGCCTCTCACAGTCCCAACAGAAGCCAATGGACAGCCGCTGTCTCTCATAGTCCCAATGAAAGCCAACGGGGTGCCCAATTCCCCTGTTGGCATGCCCCTTCCCCAGTTCATTTGCCAATGGGGTAGCCCAATTCCCGTTGGCATAATGCCCCTCCATTTGTTGTGTGCCGAGGGGGATGCCCAATCCCCCTCAGCTAATGCGCCCGCCCCACAAAATTCTGCCAACGGGGGTGCCCAATCCCCGTCAGCTACAGACCCCCCAAAGAAACACTCAGGTGGCACGCTGGGAGCCCACTCCAGTGTGCCAAAGTACCTGTAAAATAAGAAAACCTTCCTGCGTTTTCTTTTCCCTGTAAAAGAAAAATGGTCCCTCGTTGAGTCCCGTGCCCCTTCCCCAACCTGCACCCACCCTCTGCGCACTTGACCTCCCACACCCCCCTCACCCCATACTTACCTCTGGAGCCTGGCGCGATGATCTTTGGTGGGCTGGGAACATGTCTGCACTCTTCAAAGCTGACTGCAAACTGAAGAAATGCCGGTAAGCTGTATAATGGCACAAATTTTTTTTTTTTCAACTTATGTGGATATCTCAGCCATTTTCATGAATTTTGGCACCAAATTTTCAACATGGTGTTCTTGGGACCCCATCTCATGAATTCAGTGACTGTCATCTAGTTATTTGGTCTGGTGATTTGGGTCACTGCGGAATCACCTTTGGGATCGACTAAAAACAACAGTGTCACTGTTCATGAGGTGGGCTCCCAAAACCTATGTTGCATTTTGGTGAAAAATTCAAAACATTACAGTGTTACGAGCGTGCATTGCGCAGTTTCCACGCACACTCGTAACTTTGCGAATTTGTAATATTTTCACTCCAGATTTTCAACACTGGCATTTTTTCACACCTCCATATGAAAAGTATAGCTGTCATTTTTCACATGCTGACCGAAATGTGTTTTCGCACTTCTGGCGCAGAATAGCACAGTCACTGTGGGAAATCAGTGTTCAGGACAGATTAAGAAAATCACAGTGACACTGTTCATGAGCAGGGGTCCTAAAATGCCTATGTTGAAAATTTGGTGACAAAAGTCCATAAAATGACTATGTTATGAGCGTGCATTGCGCAGTTTCCAACGCACACTCGTAACTTTAAAAATGTGTAATATTTTCATTCAAAATGTTCAGCATTGTCAATTTTGCACATCTCCTTAAAAAGAGTATAGCTGTCATTTTTCACATCCTACCCAAAATGTGTTTTTGCACGTCTGGCGCACAGTGGCATGGTCGCTGTGGAAAATCAATGTTCAGGACAGATTAAGAAAATCATAGTGACAGTGTTCATGAGCAGAGGCCACAAAATGCCTGTGTTGAAAATTTGGTGAAATAATTCCACTAAATGACTGTGTTATGAGCATGCATTGTGCAGTTTCCACGTACACTCGGAAGTTCAAGCATTTTAATATTTTCACTCCAGATTTTCAATATTGCCATCTCTTCACACCTCCCTATGAATAGTACAGTTGTCATTCTTCACATCCTACCATATCTGTGTTTTCGCACATCTAGCATAGAATGACACAGTCACTGTGGGAACTCAAATTTTGGGATAGATTAACAAAATTATAGTGCCACTGTTCATGAGCAGAGGTCCCAAATGCTTTCATGAGGAGGGGGTCACAAAAAGGCCATGTTGAAAATTTGTAGTGCAAGTACCAACAAACGCCCGAGGTGTTAGGGTTTCTACCCAAAATGTCCCACCCTGTATAGACTGACAGGCATCAGGGGTGTGCCTTTGGATTGCCAGCTGTAATGCTCATGCCATTCCACCAACACCCCCCACCCCGAAGTCAGTGACAGGCATTGAAGTGTGCATTGGACTCTTTGGCCCCACAGTTCACCCCATTCTCCTATATTGCACCCATTTCAGTGTATGTCCTTATGAAATGGGGTGACTGTGAAGCCAAACACCCCAAGGCACACCTCAACACTTGTCGGTGTCTGCAGGATAGGGTGAGGTGAAATGCCGTGAGCATTATGGGCGATGACCCAAAGGCACACCCCAATGTCTGTCTGTCTCTGCAGGGTGGAGGTGGGATTGGCATGAGTTCAATACCTCACTGCCATTCCTATTCTGCATCTGTCTTAACTCCTACATGTCCAATGCTAATAGCAGCAAGCAAACATTCGGCATTGACAAATGCTTGTTTTTATTCCAGCTTGTGGACATAGCAGGTGTCATTTTCAAATCCCCCTCCAAAACCTGTTTCAGTGGTCAAACACGTGTTTTGCTCATATGCTGGGATAATAAAACTACTATCTTGAAAATTCAGGGTCACACTCTACGAAAACAACGTTACATGCAAGCCTCTTCATTTCCCAATTCTGACAATTTCACTGTTATAACTCAAGTTACTAATTTGTTTAACAGCTGCACTATCTATGCCCAACAACTACACAGCAAATACAAGCAAGTGAACATTTGATGTTGGCCAGTGCTTGTATATATGCACCCAACTGGTCTTTGGCCCCCTCTCTAGCCTCTGCTGCGCCCTAACCACATCATCCTACCTTCTCATGGAACTTACCATTCCCCATGTTGCTCTTATGGTTTACCTCCCATGGTGGGGCCTTCAGGCGGGTCAGATACCTCAGAAACTATTATCCGGTCATCAGGATGAGCCCCAGTTGGTGGGTGTGGGGTCTGTGGCTGCAGCAGAGCTATAATTCTGCACAGCTGAAGGTTTCTCTGTCCTGTTTCTTCTGCCCTCTTGCAGATGTCTCACAATAGGTCATCATGTCACATGCACGTGCACACCTGACAACACAGCAGATGCACTCCCATCTTTTGCAGCCCCCGCCACATCTATATGATACTACAGTCTGTGCAGTATGTCACCCTATGACACTGTTTCCCTGCCCCTCCTTATTGATCGCACACTGCTGCTGACTTGGGTCACCACCACAGAGAACAGGAATGCGGGAAGCATCTGGTACTACCAAACAACAAACTCGTTATGTGGCCATTTGATGGCCCCACAGGTATCACTTCTGCCCCAACAAACCAGGTTCGGGAGTGAACTTGGGAGCTGGGATGGTTGGCCCGAGAGCTGGGAAGGCACTGTCATGTGGCAGCGCTCCCAGCTCAGGGACTGTGGGCATCAGGATCCACTGCTCTGGAGGCCACTGCGGTGGGTCAGGGAGCTTGCCCCTCTGCAAATGCATGTAAGTGGTGTGCAAGGCCCTCATTGGGGCTGTTCCCTACTTCAGGGAGGTTGGTGGGGCTAAAAACAGGGTGAAAAAAATGGAACCAGCATATGAAGCCTGGCCCATTCCCCAGTCCATGCTGCTTCCCAGGCCCAGCAAACTGGATATGCGCTCTGGGTGGGGGAAGGGAAGAGAATGGACCTCCCCCACCTTGCCCTGCCACAGGGAGCAGTCCATGGGGGGAGTCAGATGGTGAGTTCTGTGGGAGGTATGTGCCAACATGGATGTGGGTTGGGGCTGATGGCTGTCAGGCTCCAGGAGCATACAATACTTGTGGGGAAAAAATGCACTTTTTGTACATTACTTACACAAACAGAGCAAATTCACCAACAACAGCAATGGGTTGGGTTTGGAGAGTGAATGAGGGACCCAGTGGGAAGATGGGGCCAACACTGACTAACCTGGTTTATAGCTGCCACTTGTATACCCCCCCCAACAACCAAGGTAAGAGGTCAAGGGGTCTGACATAAAATTAATAAAGAAGAGAGCAGGGGAGTCTGGCTGTGATGAGAGTCAGATGAAAAAGATGCAGTTGGCTCTTGGCATATTGGCAGGGCCCAACAATTTGATTTTTCTCTTGAACGCTCACTCTCTGGGGTACTGATGAAAGGAGAAGATGGCTGTGAAATGTCTGGCAGGGGCTGGAAGCTGACCAGGAGCTTAGCCCTGACCACTACGTGAGAGGATGGATTTATTTTGTGTTCTACCCCACCCCAAAACCCAAGTCTAATAATGAATACCAAATACCTGCATATTTGGGGACCTGGGTATAATATTCAGCCCGAAAATTAAGGATAAGGTATTCACACACTACTAGCCTGTGTATATTCTTAACTGCTAACTACCTCTAGCACTTTAAGAAATTCGAGCCTTCCAGTACTTAACCTTGATGCAAAATGGCTGCCAAGGCAAAATTCAGTTAAGGAATGTCACACAGCCAGTCTCCCACACTGCAGCCCATGTGCGCTCAGCTCTGCTCTTTTTCCTGCATCTGATTCTGCATTTCTCTCTATCACTGAGATCCATAAGGGGGAGGAATGGTCTTCTCCTTCTGTCTCATATTAGACTTCTGCCCTCCTGAATGTGCTGTAAGGCTTGGCCTTGCAACCAAAGGAGTCCCTGCATGGAAGAATCCACCCCTGGAGAGAAGCGCAGTGATCAGCAACCAATGCCAAATGAACAACAGTGTTGCAGAATTGAACCCTGAGGAGAAAAGGAAGACTTATACTAGAGGTGCTTCATGTATGGCTGCCCAGTTACTCTCTGAATATAAGGCCAGTAAGTAGAACTGTTGGAGTCAACTCACTGATGGGAAAAACCCAATAGTATTGAGCTCTTTAAGGCAGGTAAATATGGAGGCAAGAGCCCGATACACATTGAACTGAGTGTTGGATAGTTGTTGGGGAGAATGTTTATGGTGGTTAGGGCGAATGCTAAATATGAAGGTATGATATAAGTGAAGAAAGGACCTCAACAACCACCCTGGCAGGTTAGTGGGCAAAGCTAAATTGGAAGAAGCCATGGATCAAAAGCCTAGAAATCCAGGAGGGTGAAACATGGCCATGGCAGAAAACAGTCTAGTTAGCCAGGAGGGCTGAAGTGGGACAGACAGCTGAGGCAAGGCCCACAGCAGAAGGAACAGAGATACATAGAAGAAGCACAGAAAGAACAACTGCCACAACAATCAGGAAGGCAGATGGGGGTGGGGGGGTGAGGCAGACACATTCAAGACAAATGTTTTATATGTAAGCCCTAGGTGGCGCTATCCTATGGGCTACTACCCTTGCCTGTGGGAATATGCACAGGTTGAAGGGCCTGAGTTCTGTGAATGGGTGCTTCTACCCGGAGGAATGGTATTGGGGTAGCCTGACTGCTTTGGTATAGCCCTCCGGGATGCTATAACCACCCACCAACCCTTCTAGTGGCCTAAACAGTAATACCATAGAACATCCGCATGCACTGGAGAACAGTAAGAATATGCTCACACCCCTTGCACTTACCACCAGGGCTGGATCTGCTGCAAGTGCCCTGGAGACCTCCTGGAAAATAAGATCAGCTATACACAATGCAAAACCTTTCACTGTGACCCAACTAATAATATGCACACTAACCAGGTTAAACGTGAAACAGATGATCAGGTTTATTCAGGGGAAGTGAACAAGGAAGGGACGTGAATTTAGTCAAATGAGTGTCACTCTGATTTACTTCAGGCTGGTTCAGCATGCACTGTAAGTCCCTGATAATTAGTCTTGCAACCCTGGGTACCCAGATCTTACACAGGCTAGCCTGGAGAGTTACCCAGGGTGGCTGGTGTTGCAGCTGTTGTTGGGGCCCTTTAGGCAGAAAAACAGTTAGCATGTGCACAACCCAGATATTTGTAATCCCGAGCCAGATGGCTCAGTCTATTAGCAATAGCCCTATGCACTATAGGGCAGACTGTCTACATGCTGTGGAACTGCAGTGCATAGGCAGTCCTGTCATTTTCATGCACCTGGTTCCCATGGACACCTAGGTTCCTGCACGGGATGCACGTCACTTCTGCACTCGATCCCCTTGCCGGTCACATGGCTATGTCCATGGATGGTCTAGGGGAGTATGGGGGGGATGCCTGCACTCCACACCAGTCAAAAAGGTGCGGAGTGCTGGGCAAAGTGGGCACACTATACAGCAGCAAGGACCCTGCCGTAACTGTTGCGCACCCCCCACAGCGTACGCCCACCAGCCACAGGAAGCTACTGCCCCCACCATCCTTCCTCAGCCCTCCAGTCAGGCAGGGAGGGCTGGGGGCAGCCATTTGGGCACTCACCCAACAGTTTACAACTTCAGGACCTGCGCCGTCCCAAAATCCCATGCTCCACCCTGAGCAGAGCATCTACTGCACGACCAGGTCGGGCATCCGATTGGATAGCTGTCTGTGTCCTCCAATTCACTCTGATCTGCCCTCAGGATCCTGTATGCCAGGGGTGGGAACACGGACAAGCATCTGGCAATCATGAATGACTGTCACCATGCACCTATCTGCTGGTGTGGAGGTATGTGGGCCAGGTATGTGCCTTTCACGAATACCAGGGCCACCAGGTCCATTTCTCAGCGTGGCCGTGGCTCCTGAAGCTAGGCATCCAAGCCACCACTACTGCCCGCCTCAGAGTTCCATCTACTCTGGATCCAGCCCCTGACTGGGCCACCGGGTCAATATCTCGGCGTGGCCGCAGCTTCTGAAGCTAGCCACCCAAGCACCACTACCGCCTGCCTCAGAGTTCCATCTACTCCGGGTAAGAATCCAGCCTGGGGTCGGGGAAGCCGCAGGCAGCTACCATTGTACTAGCGCTTGCTGCCTCACTCCCTGATTGGACACCTGTTGCCTGCACTGCTCCTGATTGGCTCCCTGTCTCTCTCTGCCTTTTGCTCTGCTCACCGGGCTCTGCACCCATAGAAATACATTGACTTAGCCGTAATTTTTGCCCGCATATACCTGTTTCAATTGCAATGTTTCTCTGAAGTGTGATTACAGCCCTTTTATTTTTATTCTGTTGATACAGCCATTTGACCTGTTGTTTAAACTGTGATTTGTATTTGTAACTGACTCGCTACTGTTATCTCCTCTCACTACTCTCACTGCTTTCCCTGCCCCCTGAGGGTGTAATTTTGAAATCCTTCCGCTCCTCTATCCCTGTGGCGACCATCTCTCTCTCTTTCCTGGTGCCAGGTATTGGAATATCCATTGTTCCTGATCTCAGCTGCCTTCTCCCCTCCGCTACTGCTTAGAAATTGCCTTAACTTTTCTCTCGCTCCACGCCCCCCGATTTAGCTTTCTCTCCTGCGTCACCTGTCTTTGTCCTGCTTTGCATTTAAACTAATCCCCACCTCTCATTTCTCCCCCTTAGATCCAGCCCCTGACCGGGCTGCTGGGTCCATTTCTCAGCATGGCTGCGGCTCCTGAAGCTAGCCGCCCAAACTGCCACTACCACCCGCCTCAGAGTTCCATCTACTCTGGGGAAGAATCCAGCCTGGGATCAGGGAAGCCACGGGCAGCTACCATTGGATTAGCACTTGCTGCCTCGCTCCCTGATTGGACACCCACTGCCTGCACTGCTCCTGATTGGCTCCCTGTCTCTCTCTGCCTTTTGCTCTGCTTGCCAGGCTCTGCGCCCATAGAAATACTTTGACTTTGCCATAATTTTTCACCCCCCCCACCCCTCCTACCTTAATTATATACATCTAAGCCTTGCCCCCAGCTCCTCTGCCCCTTAGCCAGTTGGTTGACCGGTTCTGGTACTTTCACGCCTATCCCATCCCATTTTTTCGTCCCACACAGTGCCTGCCTTTACTCAGCCCTCTCTCCTCTTACTTCTTAGAAGCTTCCCCTCTGTCCTGAGTTCACCCATCAACTGTCTCGGCCCTGGTGTACCCCCTCCCCCCCCACCTGCGTACTCAATGCCTGCCTCGTGGGCACTCTCCTCCCTGCTCCTACCTCTCCTCCTTCTCCTTGTTCTGACCCCCATATCCACCCTCCCTGGCCCCTGCCACCCCTGCCCACTCCCCCTCCCAATCTCCTGCCCAGGCATAGCCTGCTGCACCAAGGGAACTCTCCACTACTCACCACGTCCTCCTTATGGCCCACCTATGGCCAATACTTGGCTACTACTAAAAGCAACTAAGCCTTGTGGACCGTCCTGTTTATCCTTGCTTCAGCTCATTTCATCTCACCGGTACTGCCAGCCTGAACCGACCTGCCACTCCATCATCAAATGACGTTATAAGTTATGCCCTTAAGGAGCTACGCCTTTGCTCTTTAAAACTGCTTCTCCTCATCCTACTGATCTCAGGCAATGTCCACCCAAACCCAGGACCACGCAGCCCAAGCTACAAATCAACTGCCGGTGCTCTTCTCGCAACTCTAAACATTTGTAGCCTGCTACCTAAGTTTGATGCCCTTCAATTCTTCGTAAGACAACATAACCCTGACGACCTAGCCGTGGTTGAAACTTGGCTAACGCCAAAAGTTCCTGAACTGGCAATAACATTACAAGGCTACAACATTATTAGACTGGATCGTGTCTCTAAGAAAGGAGGGGGCTGTGCTGTCTATATCAAAGACACCCTAATGGTGCACCCCATTGATGCACTGTTGCCTGAGTCCTCGGCCCAGATCCTACCTGTAAAACTACTCCTTGGACCTAACCACAAAGCACTCACAATCGTCACTGTCTACATTCCACCCCGGGATCAGGCCAACGGTCTCAGCAATATACTCAAGGTTATCAACTCCCAACCTCCTGACTCTGAACTTATCCTACTAGGAGATTTCAACATAAATTGGCTTGCATCAGATGTAGGAGCACATAAAGATGCCATAGCTGCTGCTAACCTCGCACAGGTGGTTGACTCCCCTACCAGGACAAACTATAAGACCAGCACTAGTACCCTCCTGGACTGGGTACTCACTAGTCACCCATCCCAGCTCTCTCGTACCTCCGTTCTCCCGGATTCTCTCAGTGACCACTCCGCAGTCATTTGTGAATGGTCCAACAAATTTCTCAAGCCCCCCTCAAATCATATATAGTAGGGTCCTCCCACGTGGACAACTCACCCATCTTAAACGTTACCTGATTCTACAAGACTGGCAACCCATCTACAATGCGTCAAATATTAATGTTGTCCTCGACTCCTTCATCGCCACTTTTAACAAGGCTGTGACCTATTTGCACCTGTCAAAAACCAAAAAGCTAAAACTCTTTGTAACCCTTGGATAAGTTCCAAGCTCCTTTCACAGCTGAAATCTAGGGACCACCTCTGGGTGGTGGCCAAAGCCACAGGCAAGCTATCAGACATACAAAACTACAAACAAGCCTGAAATGCCTGTACCAAAGTCATCCGACTTACGAAAAGTTCCTTCTATAATGATGCACTCACCAGCACCTGGGGAAATGGATGTGCTTTCTGGGATAACATCAAGGAAATCACAGGGAAACAGCCAAAAAACCCCACAGCCATGCTGATAGTTGATGGGGCCACTACCCTTGACCCCATAACAATTGCTAACACCTTTAATACAGCATTCTCCAACCTTAATGCCGTCTTCCCTCATGACTTCTTCAATGAAGACACCTGCTCCTCAAATGCCCATGTTGCTCAGACTAATCACCCCAACTTCTACTTTCAGGAGATCAACTTGAACAAAGCACGCCACTACATCACAGCTGCTATCTCTAAATCCAGAGTTAGTGGTGACACCCTTGACCTTAGGTTACTGGCACTTACTCTTGAGGAGGTTCTTCGTCCCTGGAAAACTGCTACCGTCACTCCAGTTCACAAAAGTGGTGAAAAGACTAGCCATGCTAACTATCGCCCGATTTCTATACTGCCCCCTCTCTCCAAGGCACTGGAACGTATCATAGCAGACCAGCTAACTGACCATCTCGCCAAATACAATATACTGTGCGTGCAACAGCACGGTCTCAGAAAGGGCCACAGCACCTCCTCTGCTCTCCTCAAATTCACTGGAGCTGTGCATAGTTCCCTTGACAAGGGCCTTCTTACTGGGGCAGTTTTTATCGACCTCTCCAAGGTGTTCGACACTGTCCACCATCGGCTATTGGTTAACCAACTCCTGAACATTGGTCTCTCTCCGGACACAGCATTTTGGCTTAAAAGCTACCTGGAAAACCACGCACAAAGGGTGAAAATTGCCAATACTCTCTCTGATACCCTGCCAGTTCGCTCTGGTGTCCCCCAAGGTTCGATACTTGGCCCGCTACTTTTCAGCCTATTTCTTAATTCCTTACCACAATCTTGCACAGAGAAAATCATCCTCTATGCAGACGACGCAGTCATCTTTTCATCCCACAAAGATCCCACATCATTACAGAAAAATCTCCAACTTGGTTTTAGTGCCATTGAGACGTGGTTCTCTAATCACAAATTCGTCCTTAACCACAAGAAAACAAAGTCTATGCTTTTCTGCAGCTCTCAAAGTAGACACAAACTACACCTCCTGGCTATCTCCACATCGCAAGGAGGGAATACCCTTGAACAAGTCCTTTTCTTTAAGTACCTTGGGATATTGCTAGACACCAACCTCTCCTACAAGGCACACGTCAAAAACGTAGTAAAAGCTGCAAAAACCCGCCTTGGCCTCCTCTACAAGCATAGACAACATCTCACACCCCAAGCGCTGAAGATTGCCGTTCAGAGTTCCGTGGTCTCGATTATTGACTACGGTCTCCTCATCTATGGCTCCGCCACTATGACCACCCTCAGAAGTATCTCAACAGCCCTAAACAAGTTATGTCGGCTTATCACTGGGGCCTACCGACTTACCCATACCTGCGATCTATATGCACAAACCGGCTGGCTCCCAACTCTCAAATCAAATAAAGTTCCTCACCTGTACAATGGCAAAGAAAATCAGCCTCGTCCTTGCGCCACCAGGGATCACAGCCCTGCTCCAGAACAACAGGAGCAGTGTGCAGATCACCAGGGGATCAAAAACTCAACTCCTACAAATTCCCCACTGTCGCACCGTTCAGAGACAACTTTCCTTCACCTATACAGCTCCTCTCTGGCTGAATAACCTCAACCCAGCCATCACTTCAGGTCCAACTCTTGGTATTTTCAAAACTAGACTGCGGCTTCACCTTACTGCCTTGAACTCCTGTGACTGCTACTCCTAATCCTGAGCTGACATGTCCTGTTGCTGATACTACCACTTTCTCCTCCCCTCCTCCCTTTTGCTGCTCCGTACCCCACTCATGCACTTATCTTCCATCCACCCCTCCCCACATTTACACACCTCCCTACTCTCCACCATCGTCCTCCTCCCTCCCTCCCCCACCTCATGGTCTTCTGCATCCCCTACTCCATCGTCTGACAATTGCCTCCGGCTGCATCTTAGTGCCCGCCTCCCTTAGTCTACCCCCTTGTTCTCTGGTACCGCTCCTGCTGTCACTATACTAAGGCCTCAGTGTCTTCCATAGGTTTTCCACTGTTAATAGAAATCCAGTTGGCTTCATACCTAAGTATTATATGTTCCTGTCTCTAACTACCCAATACTGTTGTACTGTGACTATTGTTTTTTATCATTTTATCCCTGTCTGTACTGACTGTGACTATTGTTTTATATAATTTTATCCCTGTCTGTACTGCCTCTGACATGGAACCTTTGTCAAAGAGCCTCGGCTCAAAGGTAATTGTAATCCTAGACTTGAATAAATAAATAAAAATAAATAAACCTGGCTCACATTAGTGCATAGGCCCCATTATGAGAGGAAAGCGAGAGCGTCAAAGGCACTGGCCTATAGACACCAGAAGCCAGTGATGGAGTCCTCTGTCATATAAATCAGAGATCCACAATCTACACTATTAGATACTGACCAGGACAATATTTTGGAGGCTTACAACCACCTAATCCACAAAAGATTACTTCCTTTTAACATCAGTACAACTCCTTCACTCATGCAAACACACCTCAACAGTCTCACATCACCCATATCAAATGATGAACTCCTAGAGGCCATCAGACACCTAAAAAATAACAAGATCCCAGGCCCAGATGACTATATGGGGGAGTTTTACAAACTACTCCAGGATGTGGTTATGACCCACTCAATAACACCTGTAACTGGGTGGTGAGAGACAAGCTTACTCCCCTATCATGGAACTTAGCGATCATTGCAGCCATACTAAAGCCAAATAAAAATAGCTCCCAATGTGCCTCCTACAGGCCAGTTCCAGAACTTAAAAATCACGTGCAAAGGTTTTGGCATATTGGTAATAACGCTTGAATTCAAGTCCCTGTGTCATGATTAGAGTTTCCTGAAAATAACATGCTGTTTGGTCTTGTGGTTTTCTTTAAATCAGCATTTGTTAACTTGCTGTACAGTGGCTGAAAACAGTGGAGTTATTTCTGTCTCTCTCAGTCCGGCTCGTCGAGTGATGTCATCATTTTGGAGTACTGTAGCTTGCTATTTCAGATTCCCAATCACAACAGGCTGTAGAGTTAATGGTTTGCTCGCTAGGTTTCTTACAAACTCAGTCTGTGGTGTGTGTTTAGATAGATTAACTTAAAATCTATCATTTTCTTATAAAAGTTGATCATTTGAGTTTCAGTGTTGAATTGAAGTAGTGGAAATATTTCTCTGTGAGAGATCAGCTTGTCTGTATCACAGCTCTCAGTTTTTTCTATCAGAACTGATTTTTATAATTATATAACACTAGGTTATTTAATGAATATAAAATAAATCTAAATTTTGTTCATTCATACACATACATAGTTTGTCATTGATGTAGCCTTCATAAACACATTCATGCAAGAACTTTTTGTTTCATGTCAGATTGACAAACAGGTGCCTAGCACACTCTACTATTTCAAGCACATGTACTGTCTGAACTCACAAATTTCAGTTCTTTGGTGGTTTCTGTTTGAAAATACATCATGTATTTTAAAACTAGTTTTAAAACCTTGTTCGCAAAAACTGTTAAGGAGTTATGCAACTGCTTTCCTTGTGCCTAAAATGCTCTACTGCCTACTGTTTCCCTGCCCTATGCTAAACCACTTTTCCGTGACCTCCTCTTCCTTACTAAATTTATCCTCTTACACTGCTTTCCTCATCCTTTCCTACCCCCCGACCCCCGACAGATCTGTCCTCAGCTCACTTTCCTAGCAGTCCTCCTAGAGCAACTACCTCTATACCTCCCACCCTTGGCTGTGTTGCTCCATACCCACACCCCTAAAGCCTGAATTGCATTCCTAAAATTTTCTGATAATACTACTGGCCTATTTATGTTGCTTCTGCTACTTGCTTCCCTTCCCTTCATTTTTTCTATTTTCTTTTTCTGAAGACATCACCTGACCATACTTACCTTGGCACTGTATGTACTTTCCCTTTCAGTGTTATGTATGATAATGCCTATTTATTGCCTGTACATAAATGTATTATATACTTCTTTGACCTTGTGTGATGCAGGTCCACCTTGTAAATGAGTTTGCTCAATGGTGTTCACATGGATAAGTAAAGACTTGATTGATTGATTGATTGATGTATGTATAAATACAAATTATATGGCATCCTGATGCACCATGTCTCTTCCCCACAGTTGAGGCAGCAGCACTCTGCTGCCACCTGTCCCCTGCCCCACAAGCCCCCTGTCTTCTGTTCCACATTCAAGGCTGCTGCACCTTGCTGCCCACTGTCTTCTCCCACACAGTCGGGGATTATGCACCCTGTGGCATTCATCCTCTACTGAAAGAATCAGGGTTGCTGCACTCTGCTGCCCCCTGCCCAAACAATTGGGGTTGCTGCACCCTGCTGCCCTCTCTCCTGTCAGGAGTGCTGCACCTGTTGCACCCTGTTCCTGTCTCCACAGTTAGGGCTGCTGTGCTCTGCTAAGCCCTAGAGCCCCAGGTCCCCCTGCCCCCATAGTTAGGGCTGCCGCACCATGCTACCCTAGGCCACCTGAGGTGGGGCTTTTGCTGCACCCTGCTACCCACTTCCATTGCCCCAAATGGGTAGGGTTGCTGCACCACACACATCATTTCACAGTCAGGGCTGCTGTAGCCTGATGCCCCCCTGTGTCCATCCCCACAGTTCAGGCTTCTGCACTACGCTGTCCTCTATCCCCCATCACCACAGCCAGGGTTGCTGCACCCTGCTGCTGTCTACACAGTTGGGGTTGCCATGGCCAATTGTGCCCTACAGCCCCAAGCCTCTGCAGTTAGGGCTGCTGCATCATGCTGCCACTTGCCACAAGAGTCAGGGCATTTTCTGCATCCTGTTGCATGCCTCCAGAGTTGAGGCAATTGCACCCTCCTGCCCCCCTGTTACCAGAGTCAGATCCTTTGCTATGCCATGCCTCCCACATCCCTTGTCCCAAACAGGCATGGCTGCTGCCCTGTGTCCTTCATTTTTGATTTCTGTACCCTGATGCCACCCCTATCTCCTACTCGAACAGTCAGGCTGCTGCCCTCTGTCCCTACCCCCACAGTCACAGCCATGGCTCCCTGTTGCCCCCTGTTCCTGTCTCCACAGTCAGGGCTGCTATGCTGTGCTACACTCTAGAGTCCCATGCCCCCTGCTTCAAAAGTTGGGGCTGCTGAACCTTGCTATGCACTTCCATTGCCCCAAATGGGCTGGGCTGCTGCATCATGTGTGCCCTGTACCATAGTCAGGGCTGCTGTACCTTGATGCCCACCTGTGTTCTGCCCCACATTCAAAGCTTCTGCGCCATGCTGTCCTCTGTCCCCTGCCACCACTGTGCCCTGCTGCACCATGGAGCCCCTTGCCTTCACAGTTAGGGTTATTGCACTATGCTGCTCACTCCTACAGGAACAGGGGACAACAGGGTGCTGTGGCCATGACTATGGGGTTGGGGAAAGAGGGCAATAGGGTGCAGAAGCCTTAACTGTTTGGCCAGGAGATAGAGGTGTCATCAGGCTACAGCAGCCTAAACTGTGGGGCAGGGTGCAGCAGCCATGCCTGTTCATGACAAAGGGTGTGGGCAGCAGGGTATAGCAAAGGATCTGACTCAGGTGGCAGAGGGGCAGCAGAGTGCAGCTGCCTCTACTGAGGAGGCACACAACAGGGTGCAGCAAATGCCCTGACTCTTGTGGCAAGTGGCAGCATGGTGCAGCAACCCAGACCGTGGGAGGTATGGGCTCTAGGGCACAGCAGGCCACAGCAACCCCAACTGTGTAGACAGGAGCAGGGTGCAGCAGTCCTGGCTGTGGTGACAGGGAACAGAGGACAGAATGGAGTAGAAGCCTCAACTGTGGAGCAAGACATAAGGGGGCATCAGGGTACAGCAGCCCTGACTGTAAGACAGGGTGTGCGTGGTGCAGCAGCCCTGCCCATTTGGGGCAATGGAAGTGGGTAGCAGGATGCAGCAAAAGCCCCACCTCAGGTGACCTAGGGCAGCATGGTGCAGCAGCCCCAACTGTGGAGGCATGATACCTAGGACTCAAGGGCTTAGCAGAGCATAGCAGCCCTGACTGTGGATACAGGAACAGGGTGCAACAGGTGTAGCATCTCTGACTGTGGGTATGGGGGGTGGAGACAGAGTACCAGGGTGCAGCAGCCCTGATTTTTTAGGCAGGGGATGGAGGCAGCAGGGAGCACAGTCCCTGACTGTGTGGGAGAAGACAGTGGGCAGCAAGGTGTAGCAGCCTCAAATGTGGAGCAGAAGGCAGCGGGCTTGTGGGGCAGGGGACAGGTGGCAGCAGAGTGCAGCTGCCTCAACTGTGGGGAAGAGACACGGTACATTGGGATGCCATATATAATAGTGTTTCTATTTATACACATACTGTACATAATGTATTTTCACAGAGAAACCACCAAAAAACTGACATTTGTGAGTTCAGACAGTACATGTGCTTGAAACGGTAGTGAGTAAAGGGCACCTCCTTGTCATTCTGACATGAAAAAAAATGTTCTTACATGAATGTATTTATGAATGCTACATCAAAGACAAACTATTTATATGAATGAAAGACATTTAGATTTATTTCATATTAATTAAACAGCCCTGTGTTATATAGTTAGAAAAAAGTCAGAGTTTTGATGAGAAAGAACTCAGAGTTGTGATACAGACAAGCCAATCTCTCACAGAGGAAGATTTCCACAACTTCAATTCAGCACTGAAACTCAAATGATCAACTTGTTATAAGAAGAGAATGATAGATTTTAAGCTAATCTAAACACAAACCACAGACAGAGTCTGTAAGAAACTTGGTGAGCAAACCATTAACTCTACAGTCTGCTGTGATTGGGAATCTGAAGCAGCAAGCTACAGTACTCCAAGATGCTGTCATCACTCTCCAAGTTTGACTGAGAAAGATATAAATAACTCCACTGTTTTCAGCCACCAGAGAACAAGTTAACAAATGCTGATTTAAAGAAAGCCACAAAACCAAACAGCATGAAATGTTCAGGAAACTCTAATCATGACACAAGGACTTGAATTCAAACTTTATTACCAAAATGCAAAAACCTTTGCACATGATCTTTAAAATATTGACTATAAAATCTTTACCTCTGTCTTAGCCAAAAGACTAGACCCCATTCTTCCATTTGTTATTTAAAAAGACCCAACCAGATTTGTTAGGGCTAAACAAACCAGGACAACATAGAATGTACCCTGGATGTTCTGTACCATGCTGCCCAGGTAAATGACCCCTTTCTACTTTGAAGTTTGGATGCTGAGAATGCATTTGATGGGGTAACATGAGAACTTCTTTTTGCCACTGTCTAAAAAAATGGCTTTTTCTCCTGCTTTCATCGCTATTCTCCTGACACTATATACAGCCCTACAAGCATATGTGAACATCAATAGACAGATCTCCACATCCTTTGCACTACACAGAGATACTAGGCAGGGGTGCCCCGTCCCCCTTATTCTTCGCACTATACCTAGAATCCTTGGCACAAGCCTTAAGACAAAATCAACAAATCATGGGATTGCACCTGGGTGGCAGGCACAAAATGTTTGCCTATATGCAGATGATTTGCTAATTGACCTAACCTCCCCTGATGCTTTGTTCCCTCAGCTATGGTCACTTTTACAGACATTTGGTGACTGTGTGGGATATAAACGTAACATGACCAAGACAGAGGTGTTGCAAGTCCATTATCAACCCAGTCATAGAAACATAGAAACAGACTTTGACAGCAGATAAGGACTGCTTGGCCCACCTAGTCTGCCCAGTTTCCTACCTATTGGATAAGTTGCAGATCCTAGTTAACCAACAGCCTACTTCTTCCTACCCCCACCAGAATTACCTTATGTCTGTCCCATGCATTCTTGAACTCCCCCATTGTTGTTGATCCCATGACCTCCTCAGGAAGGCCGCTCCATGTGTCCACCACCCTCTCTGTAAAAAAATACTTCCTCACATTGCCCCTGAGCCGACCCCCATCTTCAAATTGTGTCCCCTTGTTCTTGCACATCTCTTTTTCTGAAAGATGCTACACTCTTGGACTTTGTTTATTCCCTTGAGGTACTTGAAAGTTTCTATCATGTCCCCCCTCTCCCTCCTTTTCTCAAGGGTATAAATATTAAGCTCCTTTAGTGTCTCTTTGCATGGCTTCTGTTTCAGACCCTGTACCATTTAGTTGCCCTCCTCTGAACTGCCTCCATCCTGTCTATGTCCTTGCAGAAATTGGGTCTCTAGAACTGCACACAGTACTCTAGATGGGGTCTCACCAACTGTCTGCACAGAGGGATAACAACTTCCTGTTTTCTACTGGTGATGCCTCTCCCTATACATCCCAGTATCCCTCCAGCCATCCTTACTGCCTTCTCACATTGCTTGCTTACCTTTAGATCATCTGATATGACTACCCCCAGGTCCCTTTCCATTGGTGTTGTTGCACATCCGCACCTCTGGGACCAAAGATAAGAGGAAAAACCCTGACACCCAAGAAGACGATGACGGGATCTGCGGAGGACCCAACATGCTCTACACCAGATCTGCCTAGCCAGCCTCTGGTTCCCCCCTGTGTTCTGACTGCACTCTAGATTGTAGATAGAGCACCGGTCAGGAGTTGGCAGCCCCACCTCGGGGGGGGGGTTCAGAATTGGGGGGGTGACGAGTCAGGGATGCAGAGGGGGAACAGCCTGAGATGGAAGCAAGGTGTGGAGGTGTGAGGTAAGTGGCTACAGGGCCCCACCCAGTGTCCTGTCTGAGAGAGTCCTATGAGGCCAGAGAAGGAGCATAAAGAAAGTTCACAAAAAAAAGCAATACACATAAATTTAAAAAAAATATAAAATGGGAAGGAAAAATCCTCCATCCTGATTGGTTGTTAGCCATGCATTAGAAGTGTCTAATGCATGGCTAAAAACTAGTACTATGTACAAGGATGCAATGGAATAGAAATCAATGTGCCACATAGAATGATCACACTCTTAAAATCTGCCATTTTTACCTCCTCCTTAGCGAGGAAAAATACATTATCCAGAAGCAGAAAAATGGACCATCCTACCACAAAACATTGTAAACACTTTAGAAAACACCCTACATTCTCCTATAGGAAAATAATTGCTTTTTTGTGGTTTCTAACACAGACTGATTCGTCCCATGCCTGCCGGTCTCCCCAACAGCTGCTTACCCTGTCACTTAACATTGAGTCTAAAGCTGGCCTGTTGGCACAGTGGTAGCCCTACCGCTCACAACGTTGGTGACCCAAGTTCAGGAGCGAGCCCAGGGTCATCATGGGCTGTTGGGGGGGAGGAGGATTGAGCATCCTATAGGATGCTCTACTCTTCCGGGGAGGGAAGTTTGCCATCCCTACTGCAATACTGCCACCTGGGTGACCATGGGAAGGGACGGACATTGGCTTGGATCCAGGAGCAGCACCATGCCTCTGCTTGCATGTGCTCCCTTGGGTCTTCTCTCTTCTGACATCCCTAGGGAGAAAACCAGGAAAATGGCACTACACCCACTGATGACGGAGCGCCTGGCACTGCTCTGGATCTCTCCTGCCTGTCCCACCACTCCAGCCTCCTGACATACGCAAAAACTTCAAGGGTCTGCCTCTTTACCTTGTACCCACCTGGGAAGAAAATCCACAGCTCAATGGGGGATGGGCCCAAGCACCGCAGATCAGGTAAGGAGGGACAACAGCATTTAGGTGCCTTGGCAACTCCTGAAAGAGTACTGGTGTAGGAAAACAGAAAGGTGGCATACTCAACAAAGTACACAGGGCACATAAGCAGCTGCTAAGCACATTAACTTACTTTTCCAGCAATAACGGAGTGCATCTGATTTAAAGAACTCTTGGTATTCATCCTGACCACTCGCTCAACCACTCAGCTTTTTCTTCTTGCTCGCCCGCTAGTACCGGGCATATTTTTAATTGGGCATTTACATAAAAGAAGCGTTTAAAAAGCTTAACTGCAACATTTTAAACTTCAGCTGCCTCTGTGTGTGTGAAGGGGGGCAGGTACAACCACAACTACAGTGGCCCTAATAGACCAAAACAGTTAAGGGGAAGAAAACATACTGTAAGCTAATGCAGGTGAAGGAACTATTTTACATAAAAGCACATTAAAGATTTCATTCTTTTACTATTTAAACACATCATTTTTAATTTTTTAATCAATGTAAAATACACAGACTTGTTTTATAACCACAATAAGTCTCTCCAGGGATGTGTATTAGACTTTTCTAACACACGGCCAGAGGTGGAAATCACTCAGCCTGTGGCCTCATGCCTTACTATGCCCCTGGCCATGCATTAGAAATATCTAATGCACACCCCATCTTGTCTTATTTCTTACTTATCACTCTTTGGATGACATGGCATGCATTTTCTGCTGCCCCACTGGTCCATGGGCATAGCTCTATTTTAATAGAGCCATGGAGATCTGCAGCTGTAGGGTACCACAACCATTAGCTTGGGTGTTCAGTTCTCATACCCTAAGAACATTCTTGAGTTCACTCTTAAATAGTGAGGGGTCTCAGTTGCCATATTACAGTAGCACACATCTAAAAAATGTTTTTTTGCCATACTGCACTTCACCGGTTGTTTGATATATAACTATAGCCTGTTTTAAGACACTAAATATTAATACTAACCTAACCAAGGGTGGCTTGTGCCAATCTAGAACCCAATACCTGGCTCTAGGTTGGTTCTACATCCTTACGCAATCAACAACCAGGTAACGGCCACACTGAGATGTAAGTTAATATGTCCTCAGAGACCACTCTACCACTCTTAACAGTTGTAAGAGTGATTCCACATGCATTTTTAGGCTATAAGAACCGCAAACCACAGATGAGTAGTTCTGATGCCCTGAGAATGTGAGACCACTCTAACAACCATAGCAGTGATCTCTCAGGATATATTAATATATTATTGATCAAGATCATTCAATAAATACATTAAAAATGTTTACAAATCCTTTGCCGGTTAGGCAGTAGCACTACTGCTTACTACTCTAGTGACCCAGATTAGGACATGGACTCATGTTGTGGGAGGCCATCTAAAGGAAGGAGCATTCCACAGGACAGGTCCCCTCCTCCTTTTGTGTGGGAGGTTCAAAGTCCTCTGCTGTAAGCCTGCCACCCAGTGGAGGCTGGGTGGCTGTGCAGCAGAGGTACGCTTGAGGGGAGGGGCTGCCACCAGATGCTGAACGCATACCTCTCAGCTGCTATGAATTTTGCATAGCGTTGTGATTTTTACCCTCAAATTTACCCTTGCTCTGTGAAGGTGTCCTGATGCTTCTTATAGTGTTAGAGCTACAGTGTTTCTGGAAACACAAAGTAATAAAACATTGAACTAACCTGATAGAAACATTCCTTAGCACTGAACATATGGGATCCGCTATTCTTTGAGACATTACATGTATTCTGTAAAATAAAGTACTACACATTCTGGCAATTTGCTCTGAATTTTGAAGGCTGATGCTTTGCATTTTTTTGTCATTTCTTTTCCTTCATTATTCATAGAAAACTAAATCACAAATATTTTCAGGTAATACAACATATGCAGCAGATAAAACGTAGTAATATAGTGTTAGGTGGGCCATCGCATTGATTACCTTTGACACTAGATTTGAGGGAACCCCAAAAGCAAACGCTATTACAGAAAAACATAGTATAGTCAATCAGTAGGCTAACATGCAATCAAATGCTTGGGTGATTAACACAGTAATTTCCCACAGAGTAAATTGCAACTGGCTAAGTCAATTAGCATAATAATACCCACTAAACACAGATATTTCTCCTGGGTCAATATTCAGACCTCAAGTCCCCACATTAACACGTGCAGCTGGTAAACTGCAGAAACTGAGAAAGGACAGCAAAGAGTGAATCTTTGATATAACTTGGTGAGTGCTCCCCACATTACATAGAAACATAGAAACAGACTTTGACGGCAGATAAGGACCACTTGGCCCACCCAGTCTGCCCATTTCCCTACCTACTGGATACGCTGCAGATTCTAGTTAACCAACAGCCTACTTCCTGCCACCCCCCACTACAATTGCCTTGTGTCTGTCCCCTGCATGTTTGAATTCCCCACTGTTTTAGCCCCAACAACCTCCCCAGGAAAGCAATTCCACGCATCCACCACTCTCTCCGTGAAAAAAGATTTCCTCACATTACCCCTGAGCCGTCCCCACCTCTATCTTTAAATTGTGTCCCCTTATTCTTACACATCTCTTTTTCTGAAAGATGCTACCCTCCTGGACTTTGTTGATTCCCTTGAGGTACTTGAACGTTTCTATCATGTCCCACCGTCCCTTCTTTCATCAAGGGTATACATATTAAGCTCTCTCAGTCTCTCTTCATATGGTTTCTGATGCAGACCCTGCACCATTTTAGTTGCCCTCCTCTGGACTGCTTCCATCCTGTCTATGTCTACACAATGGGTGGGGAGGTAGTAACAACAACAAAAAAGGAAAGGGACCTGGGGATAATCATATCAGATGACCTTAAGGTTAGCAAGCAATGTGAGAAGGCAGTAGGGAGGGCTGGGGGTATACTGGGTTGTATAGGGAGAGGCATCATCAGCAGAAAACAGGAAGTTGTTATCCCTCTGTAAAGACAGTTGGTGAGACCCCATCTGGAGTACTGTGTCCAGTTCTGGAGACCCCATCTCCGCAAGGACATAGACAGGATAGAGGTAGTCCAGAGGAGGGCAACTAAAATGGTGCAGGGTCTGCAAGAGAAGCTGTATGAGGATAGACTAAAGGAGCTTAATATGTATACCCTTGAGGAAAGAAGGGAGAGGGGGGACATGATAGAAACTTTTAAGTACCTCAGTGGAATCAACAAAGTCCAAGAGGGTAGCATCTTTCAGAAAAAGAGACTTGCAAGAACAAGGGGACACAATTTAAAGATAGAAGGAGGGCAGTTCAGGGGCAATGTGAGGAAGTATTATTTCACAGAGAGGGTAGTGGATGCATGGGACAGCCTTCCTGAGGAGGTTGGGGTCTAAACTTGTGGGAGAATTCAAGAATGCATGGGACAGACATAAGGCAATTCTTGTGGGGGGTAGGAAGAAATAGGCTGTTGGTTAACTAGGATCTGCGGCCTATCCTGTAGGTAGGGAAATGGGCAGACTAGATGGGCCTAGCAGTCCTTATCTGTCGTCAAAGTCTATGTTTCTATGTTTCTATGTCCTTGCATAGATGAGGTTTCCAAAACTGCACACAGTACTCCAGACGGGGTCTCACCAACTGTCTGTACAGAGGGATCAACTCCCTTTTTTCACTTGTGATGCCCCTTCCTATGCATTCCAGTATCCCCCTGGCTCTCCTTACTGACTTCTCACATTGCTTACCAACCTTTAGATCATCTGATATGACTACCCCCAGGTCCCTTTTCATTTTTGTTGTTATTAGTACCTCCCCTGCTATTGTGTACTCTTCTCCTGGGTTTTTGTTTCCCAGGTGCATTACTTTGCACTTCTTTGCATTGAATCCAAGTTGCCATATGTCTGACCATTCCTCCAACCTTGCCAAGTCCCTTCTCATCCTTTCTACCCCCCTTGTGTATCAACTCTGTTACAGATCTTTGTGTCATCTGCAAAGAGGCATACCTTTCCCTCCAGACCCTCTGCAATGTCACCTATAAAGATATTAAAGAGAACTGGACCCAGTACTGAGCCCTGAGGTACTCCACTAGTAACCCCTCTTCGGAATGTTCCATTCACTATTACCTTCTGTGTCCTGTTGTGCAGCCAGTTTGTTACCCAGGCTACCACCTGGGACCCACTCCCAGGCTGGCTAACTTGATTATTAATCTTTTGTGCAGGACTGTGTCAAATGCCTTGCTAAAGTCTAGGTAGACCATATCCACAGCCCCTCCCTGGTCTATTACTTTGGTCACCCAGTCAAAGGAATCAATTAGATTCATCTGACATGACCGTCCTGCTGTAAATCCATGCTGCTTTGGGTCCTGTGCCCCGCTGGCCTCTAGGTACTCAACAATTCTTTCTTTCAAAAGTGATTCCATCATTTTCTCTACCACTGAGGTCAAACTTACAGGTCTGTAGTTTCCTGCTTCTGCCTTGCTCCCACTTTTGTGAAGGGGAATCACATCTGCCCTCCTCCAGTCCTCAGGTACCATCCCATTCTCCCATGATTTGTTAAAAAGTGTGGTCAGTGGTGTCACTAGGTCCTCCCTTAGTTCTTTTAGGATTCTGGGGTGGGCCCCATTGCTTTGTTCACCTTGAGTTTTAGGAGTTCTTTCAGGACTCTTTCTTCTGTAAATGGACTGGTGTCAACCCCCCTACCCAGAGTGCTTCTATTGTCTGGTTTAGGTAACTCCTCCTCATCTTCTTTTGTGAATACTGAGCAAGAGTATTCATTCAGTATCTCTGCCTTTTCACTGTCAGGGAGACAGTGCCCACCTCCCCTCTCCCTTATTAATCTTCACTATTCCTCCCTTAACCTTTCTATGCTCCCTAATGTACCTATAAAAGGTTTTATCCCCCTTCTTAACTGAATTGGCTATTTTTTCCTCAGTTTGGGCTTTTGCTATTCTGACTGCCTTCCCCACTTCTTTCTGCTTTAATTGATACAGTTCCCTGTCGTTCTCCTTCTGTGATTCCTTATACTTTTTGAATGCAGCCTTTTTCTCCTTAACCTTCCCTGCCATCTGTTTTGAGAACCATAGTGTTTTTTTACTCCGCTTTGTTTTCTTTATTTGTTTCACACAAAGGCTTGTTGCCTCTATGGTGGCAGTTTTGATTTTTCTCCATTGTTCTTCCACTCCTCCTTTTTGGCCATTTGCTAGTGTATTCCTCAGGTATTCACCCATTTTGCCGAAGTCAGCCCTTCTAAAGTCCAGTATCCTTGTTTTTGTATGGCTTGTCTCCATGGTTGTGCTTATTGTGAAGCACACTGTGCAGTGGTCGCTTGTTCCCAGATGTCTGCTGACTTCTAAATATGTGATCCTCTTTCCATTTGAGAGTACCAGGTCTAGTATTGCTCCCTCCCGAGTGGGTTCCAACACTAGCTCTAAGGCCTGCCTCCTGCAGGGCATCGAGAATGACCCTGCTCTTGGATGTGGCTGCAGTACATTCCATTGAACAGTCCAGGACAATAACATGCAGCAGAGTCCCAATTTCAACAACATATTCATGGCAATAAGTAGAAATAAAGAGCCCCCCACCAGTCCGAGGTTTTGCCACTCAAGTATGTCTCTTAAGCACCCATGCAATGTGTGTCACAGAAAGCCTGTCCATTCATGGAAAAGGTGCAAAGTAGTTCCCCCGAACTAGGCATCTGAATGTCCCAGTATTAACAGTCATTCCTCTTTCGCGATATCAAGTATTGAAGGTGCCTTTATAATACTGAAAAAGAGAATAAAATGTACTCACCCCACTTCCCCCGACTGTGGTATTACAGGCACTTACCAGGGCCACATTAAGGTAACCTGGGGTCCTAGGCCCCAGAGAAAACTGGGGCCCCCCTGTCACCATGACCATACCCCTTTGCTGTAAAGGGACCCTGTCACAGACTGTAAGGAACCTTGGGAATCCATTTATATACAAACTGTATCTCATTTAATGATACAGTTTGTATGTAAAGAGATATGGGCAACAGAATACAAATCAAAATTCCTACCCTTCTGCTCCGCTCTCTCAAAATCATTTTAGCAATAGTACACACCATTCTCTCGTCTCCCTTTTCCACAAGTATCACATGCAGTTTGATTTCAGTCCAGCAATCTATGGTAAACCCTTGACTATCCACTCATTTTCATACAAGCAAAATCGGGTGGATAATCAAGGGTGTAAGATAAGGGGCAATAGAATAGCTGTCATTTTGTACAAACATTTGGTGGATATTCACAGGATCACAGCATGTGCAAGACTACTCTCAGCATACCTGATTTCCACCTTCCTTATGCTACTTTTTTTTATATACTGAGGTCTTGGATGACACCTGTGAGAGGATGCTGGTTGAGAGGTTCCACGTCAGGTACATTAACACAAGAAGACACACTATAGTTACAGTAAATTATACATACAGAGTACAACAAATTCAATAGTACATTGGTTGCAATGACAAGCAGTTCACAAATTGTGCTAAGGCATTGTACATGGTATGCCAGCATCCTGCGGAAGAGAGAGAGAGAGAGAGAGGCAGAGGCAGACTGTTAGGGTGAGGTAGGGAGGAGCAGGGAGGGGCAGTGGGAGCTGGGATAGGGAAGGCAGAGGGAAAGAAAAGAGCCAAGGGGTAGGGGGTGGGAGGCAAGTGCTGGGGCAAAGGGGGTGGGAGGCAAATGCTTGGGCGAAGACTTAGCCTGGTGGGCCAGGAGTTGGAAGTGCTGAGGCAGACTAAAGCTGCGGGCACAGACTAGTGGGGGCATCTACAGGTACTATTGTCGGTGAGGTGCTGACAGAGTTTGCGCTTAAAGGAACCAAGGGTTGTAGCTCCAGCGATGTCAGGTGGTAGACCATTTGTCCACAGAGGGGCCCAGTGAGCAAAGGACTGCTGGGCCAAAGTTGTGTGCACCTGGGCACATGGAATACTTGTGTAGTCGAGCTCCTGGTGTGCCTGGCATGTATAGGTGGTGATAGAAGGCCCAGAACTCCTTGAGGAAGTAAGTTTAGTGAGACCTTTTTTTGCGAATAGTCAGATTTGATAAAGTATTCTGTCCTTCACTTGAAGCCAGCCTGATCACGCATAAAGCTCACAGGTGTGGGTGAGTTTTGGGGCATTAGTGAGCAGGCTTTGTTTAAGGCTGTTGAGAGGCATTGGAGTGCTGTGTCAGTAGTGGAGCGGTAGACAGTTAGGCCATAGTCAGTCAAGGTGATGAGTGAACTGTTAATTGCCAAGTCCAGAGCTTCATAGGTCAGGCAATGTCTGTGCCTGTAAAGGATACTGATCCTGGTATTAAAGGCTTTGGCCGTGATGCCAGTGTGCTGTGTGTAAGACAGCGCAGTGTCCAGTGTGATTCCCAGGTACTTGAAATGGGGGACTAGTTCCAGGGTGTTACCAGAGTCATTCTGAATTGCCAGGGGATAACCTTTTAGCTTGTTTTAAGCAGTGGTGAACAGCATGGTCTTGATCTTTTTATAGTTCATGACCAGTTTTTGCTCTTTGAACCATTTTTCAGCCGCTGTGAAGCCACTCTGGAGGTCGTATTCCAGATGCGTGGGATCGAGGTTGCTAGTAAAGATCACTGCATCATCTGAGTAGAGGAGCATGCAGCTATTGCAAGCAGCTGGGAGGTTGTTTAGGAAGACACTGAAGAGTAACGGACTGAGTATGGATCCTTGTGGTACCCTTGATCTGACCAGTCGGCCTTCTGATAGGATGTCCCCGATCTTTACTTGCTGTGATCACAGGCTAAGGTAGCTACAAAACCATGCTATGGTTTCTAGGACTAGCCCTATGTCTGAGAGCTGTTCAATGAGAAGGGCATGATGGACCATGTCAAATGCCTTTGATAGGTCAACAAAGGCCATCCCTACAATGTGCACTTTGTGAAGAGCACTATGTATGAATCTGTTAAATTCCAGGAGAGCCATGATGGTGCTATGGCCAGCTCGGAAACCATGCTGTTCTGGGCATAGGAGCTGATATTGATTGAAGTACTCCACCAGCTGGTCAGCCACAATCCTTTCAAGGGCCTTGGAGAGCGGTGGAATATAGAGATCGGCCTGTAGTTGTTTTGAAGAGACCAGTCACCACTTTTGTGTACCAGGGTGACTGTGGCAGCTTTCCAGATTTGGGGGAATTTGGAGTGGCAGAGGGATAGATTAATTATCTTTGTCAGTGGACCAAGTACTTCGTCTAGTGTTAGTCAAGCAAATTTTAGGTCCAGAGAGTCCCCACTGTGCCTTGATTTGCAGAGGGCTTTTTCAAGGTATCTTTAGCAGCGGCTTCGGAGACCAGTTTGAAATGGAAGAGTGGCCGGTTTGGTCGTGCTGGTGTCTTCTCACCGACCCCTGGAGCAGGGGTATTGAAGAAGTTCATCAGGAGCACACCACTGAGATTAGAGAAGGTGAAGTTCAGAGAGTTAGCGATGAGCAGAGGGTCCAAGGTAGGGATGCTCTCAACATTTAGCATGGCTGGGGCTATTTTAGGGTCCTTCCCAGTGATATCGTTTAGATTTGCCCATAATGATTTGCTGCTACTTCAGGTGTTAGTGAGCGCTTCCTTGTATAATTTGCTTTTTGCTTCACGAACTGCCTTTGTGCACTCATTGTGGGCCTTTTTATACCTTTGAATGTTAATTAGCATCGCCATGTACCTGCGCTGTTTGCCAGAGTTGGTCCCTTGCATTTAGTTGTGCCAGTAGTTCCAGGGTAATCCAGGGATTTATAGATCCTCTGGTTTTTTTCTCTGTGATGGAAGCATGTTTGTCACAGGCCGCATTGAATTTTGAGATAAAGAGATCTAGTGCAGTGTCCACATCTGTGGTTTCATACAGGTCCGACCAGTCCTGCTGCTTTAAGTCGTTCTTTAGCTGCGGAAGGTGGCCCTTTAGGAGTAGGTGTTTTTTTTACGGTTCTGTCAGGGGGTTTGTGGTAGTTGTTGTTCCAGAGGAAACTGACAGGTTAGTGGTCACTCAATAAGTCAGGGAGCACAGTGAAATCTGTGATGTGGAAGGGTGGTTCTAGAAAATCCAGTCCAGAAGTGTGCTGGTGCCCATCTTATAATTGGTTCAAGTTGGCATGTCCACCAGTTGGGAGAAGTGGATTGTGGCAAGGGTATCTTTTATGGTGTTAGCAGCAGGTGAAACCCAGCTGATATTGAATTCTCCCAACAGCATTGTTTCAGTGTTTAGGCTCAGTGTGCTGATGTAGTCCAGTAGATTGTTGATGCCAGGCATGATCTGCTTCGGTGGGATGTACACGGACAGTAGGGTGAGCACTCTGTTGTGTGCTCCTATCATTAGTTTGATGGCTAGTACCTGGAGATTGTCATTGTTGGGTGGTGGGG